>OU015452.1:11651400-13002900 GCA_907164795.1 Hemaris fuciformis
ACAGGCTACAGCATGTTTACCATTTAAGTTTAATATAATATGGTAACAAAATTTGTCTTGAGTTCTTAAAAAGGCAAATCAACTACTAATAGCAATTTTTTAAATAGATTAACTTAATTAATTTAAAAACATATATCATTTTGACATTTAAAGGAATATAGGTATTTAACAAAAAGATCCTTTCAATATTTGGTTCAATACTCCAAGATATGGTTCAAACAAACAATTTTTATGTGTATGAAATTGTATTTGTCCTTTTGTAGCATGATTTGAATTTTTGCCTAGATTTAAAACTTGATAGTTAATAACTAAATTTTAATCACATAATTATTAAATTTTTATTTTTATGTACAAAATGTATTACATAAAAAATAATAAGACTGAAATTATGTTAATGCTGTATTCATAAAGTAAATAAACTATTGTTATAAATATTTTGATTGAAAACATACAAATTATTACGTTTCAGAAATATTTCACTAGAATATGCACCAGTTTAACAGCACGCAACACCATTGTCTGATTTTTTTAACTAGAACAACTAATGGAGATATTTTTTTACAGTAAAAAACGCAAAATTACTTACAGTTCATCGATTTCACGACATTAAACTACCTTTGCGCGTTAATTATACTTTAATTGTGAAAAACACGCGTTAAAACTAAATTTTCTTTGACATTCAACATCGAACACTGCGCCCATAGCATATGAATACCTACCAACGTTCATTGTACAGGACGCGACAATAGCCACATTATACACCAATTATTGACTCACATACACAAATTTAATCGTGTCACACTGTAATTTAGTTAATGAACTCCGTTCGGGAATGCGCAACAATACAATACCAGCGGAATATAACCTAAAATACAGGTCAACAAAAATCAATAACTTGTACCACCAACAAAAGATATTAATACGCACCTATTGAATTGGTTTTCTGTGGGTATGAAGATCGCCTCCGAGCCGGGCGTGGTGCCCTCACTTTTTCCAGTCCGAGTCGTGTATTCAGATGAAGAATCCCTGCAGTTATCCCTGGATAACCCACTGTCATGACTTGATACTCTCTTTGTACCACATTTTAGGCACTTTACACTTTCTGTGGGATTGATTTGGCCGCACGTCTGACAATGCCATTGCAGCACAGATGCGATGGAGCCCATTTTAATTCACACATGGCTATTAAACCATAACAATGCGTTGTTTTTATAAAAACAATTTACGATTTGAGAAAAATGAAAACAGCTGATCCACCATGTTGTTTGTATATAACTTTTTTGTATAGGGGTGTGACGCTCTCGCGCATTGTGTTGTCGGTTCAACGACTTCATCTATGTTCAATGATTTTGCAATTTTACTGATTTGAATGTATTTTTAGGTAATCATTAAATATGATTGCAGTATTTACGAAAACATAATGCTAGGTTGTTGTTTATGGCTTTGCTACCGCCCTCTATGGAGAATCAATGACATAGTTAAGCTATTCTGAGTTCTAGTTTACACGAAAGTCAAGAGATGGCACCAAAATCGCATTGAAATTGATAGTATTGATATGTTCAAATTATTTTAAACATTTAGAACTTTTATATAAAATAGTAAGATGAAGAACCTCGTATGGCCAGATCGGCTTCATGGGAAAATTCGCCCACCAATATAAAATTATTGTAAGATAAATTAATAAGTTAATAACTCATGGTCTCGCACAAGTAGGTAAGTGCTGTGCGATCTATAATTGTCCTGGGTTCGATTCTCCGGACGGGCAAAGTGTTAGTAGGTTATTCTATTTGAAAATTCTCAATAGCAGCACGGAGTCTGAAATTGTACCCGAAACAGCCAGGCTCGTCCCCTAGTACGTGAGGCTAATATTTACCTGGCGACATGTGGGGGCAGAAATTCACCTCTGCCTACCCCAGGGAATACAGGCGTGAGGTTTTGTCTATATGTATGTTATAGTTGCTTTAAAGCTTTGGTGTCGGGCTAAGTAGGTATTATTTTAGCCTTAAGAAAGTAGCAGTAGCACGAAGTATGGAAACATTTTTAAGGAACATAAAAAATAGCCAGTGCAACTTATATGTTTAAACTTATGTGTCCATACTTTCGGTAATAGACATGTGATTGTATTTTTCTCAAAGCGCCTTTAAACTTATCGAAAATTCAATTCGAATTTTCAAACATAAACAGTAGGTAAACAAGAATATTGTTATCCACTTAAAAAAGGCAAGTCGATAGGGAGCTAAAATCAGCCGTAAGTTACCTTTCACAAAAAAAAAGATACCTAATACGTCCAAAGTCTAGACTGGAATATAGACTTCCATCATTTATTTTCTCTGCTATAAGCTATGAAAGCAACAAGCAAAATTGATGTCAAAATGAATTGCAAGCTGAAAACAAATGATTAATGCTTGTATTAAACGAATCCTGCATACACTATCAATCATGTTTGATAAAATGCACGAAATTCCGAAACCATCCTCATTCGTGATAATTCAACAGCAATAACTATCAGAAAGTCGAGGCAGAACGGAAAGCAGATAAATTTTGAATTATCGGTTTCAGGAAGAGTAACGGTATAATAATTTAGGGTTGCTGTAATAAAAACCCTTATTTTCACTGGTTTGCCCTTATCATTTCACATGGACGGTCATGAAATATTATCAATATTTATGCGGAATATATTAGCTGTTTGGCTTTTAATTAATACGCATTGTTACTAGTCAATTGGTATTTTAGGAAGCATAAAAAGTCAATTTATTGGCAAAGGATAATATTGCGACGAAATCTGCGTACGTAAGAGTAAAAAACCCTAATTTCTCAAATATTCGTGGTAGACTAAGGCCTCATCATCATCATCATCAGCCCATGTACGTCCCACTGCCGGGCACGGGCCTTCTCTACAACTGAGAGGTTTTAGGCACTAGTACACCACGCTGGCCTAGTGCGGGTTGATGAACTACACTTCTCAACTTTAAGGTCTGCAGGTTTCAACACGATGTTTTCCTTCACCGTTAAAGTACGTGATAATTCATTGTGAATACACGCATAACTTTGAAAAGTCAGAGGTGTGTGCCTGGGGTTTGAACCCGCGATCGCCGGGAATATCGTCCGCGCCTAAACTTTGACGCCATCACTACTTACCACTTACAGACTAAGGCCTAGTCTCTCTCTATTGACAAGTAAGGCCGGGCTTCGCAATGCTATGTTTATAGGCCGATATAGATAGATAGATAAAAAAATAGTCGTGATGGCCTCGAGTTTTAGGCGCGCGGTCGAGAATCTCGACGGTCGCAGTTTCAAACTCCAGGCACACACCTCTGACTTTTCCAAGTTATGTGTGTATTCACAAAGAATTATCACGTACTTTAACGGTGAAGGAAAACATCGTGATGAATCCTGCACACCTAAAAGTTCTTAGGAATTTCTTAGGTGTGTAGTCCGCCAAGTCCTCTCAGTTGTAGAGGCGGCCCGTGCCCAGCAGGGACGTATATGGGCTGATCTTCATCATCAGATGAAGATCTGGGTTACAATGTTTGTGAGACCAAAAATCTGTTGTAGTTCAAAGAGAGAAAAAAGATCATACTTCACTCTACACATGGTGTACTTACTATACAAAAGGATTACAATCATGCGTATTAAATAAAGCCTTCGTGGATAGGCTCGATGGAGCAATTTTAAGCGGTAATTGCGCGCAGCATCCACTGCTGCGTGGGTGAGTGGTCACGAGAGGCAATTCCGAACAGATCCGGCGGTGTAAAGCTGAATTATTGCAAGCATGTGTCAACCGCACAGCGTTGCATAGCGGTGATGATGTTAGTGCGGTCAGTGGTTCTCAATAATTCAGCGATGTAAAGCACTCGAGGGGCTTCGATACGCTGTGAATAAACAGTTTGTGTAAGGGCATACAGTCATGGAGTGATTCAAAAAACGTGAAAAAAAACTATTTTCTAATGGTTTAATACTTGTAAGGGTTACATATTATTCTGGTTTATAATTAGAAAATTGTGTTTTTCAACGCACCCACGATAAGAGAAGAAATCCTAGCATAAATTAAACAAACTACCTATATAGCTTGAATTACCTACGCAGTAGCCTACCAAGACTAAAATACTTGTGGTTAAAGTAAAAAACATGTATTTTTTATATACATCGTTCTATAATCTCTTTAGAGGTAAGTCTTTAATAGCCTTTGGAAGTTTGCTATCGAAGCGTACATATTGCCACATAAAAGAGTTATTAATTTCCGGAGACGGTGGCGTGTTAAGTGTATGTCAGGGGCCTTTAGCCCTCTATTTTGCAATCTTCAGTTACGTTTTATTTTGAATAAGATAAAGAAAAAGTTTGAGAGTTGCTCGCACATTTCATATTGTTGTAGCAGCACCCATGCTTGTATTGTTGGCCGTGGATTGTTGCCCTACGTGAATAACAATCGCACATTTTGAATGCAATCAGCCATGCGAGCTCATTCATATATATGTTTAGCTCCCTTTTTAACTCAAACATTACATTTTAAAAACGTATTTTTCCATACTTCTTGTTAAATTTATATAACGGCGTAAAACCATATACTGAGAGCTACGTCATCGCTCTTGCATAAACAAGAATGACTCACGGGCGGTCGCCCCTCTGCGGTGTCGATTGCCCCCACTATTCGTCTATAAAAGGCCGCCCGCTGCAGCGGAGCGAGGCATTCATCGGTCGACGCGCGGACAGCAAACATCCGATTTATTGGGAAATAAAAGGAACTTTGATTGAAGTTGATTGTTGAAATTACTTCTCAAAATGGATCCTCCAGTAATAACGATGTCACTGCTATTCTTAAACGATCCTGGGCTATCTGCCTCGTCAGTAATTGTGAAGTTTTACTAAAGAAAACTCAAAGTATGAGTTATCACCATAAACCAACAGTTGTGACGTCGGCAATGTGACGTCACACATCTTAAAGACACTTCCAAGCCTCTCCTGCTCCGACATATACGTTGTGGAAAAGAAGCAAGAGAGATAAAGGCGAAAATATTTGAAATTTTTCGTTACATGTCGGCTTTACTTTTACACGAACACATCAAAATAATAATGCAGTGAAATGCAGATACATAAATACAGCATCCATTTAAAACTGCGAATAGTCGTGACAATTAACCCGGCTTGGTTTGTAACTGAATAAAAACATGTTACTTTCGGTACGAGATATGCATATAACAAAGTTATCTAAATAGCCCAAAGGATTAGCGAGTGAAGTGGCAGTGGGCAGGTCACATATGTCGCAGAACTGATAACCGTTGGGGGAAACGTGTTCTGGAGTGGAGACGGCTCGGCAAACGTAGTGTAGGACGCCCTCTGGCTAGGTGGGGTGACGATAAACGCAAGGTGTCTAGCAGCGGTTGGATGAGTAGGGCCGAAGATCGAGCCTAGTGGCGTGCCATAGTTATTACGTTATGTTCACCAGTGGATGTGAGATAGGCTGTTGATGATGGTGATGATGATATGCATGATCAAAAGAGTGACATATTTGTGAAAGCACCATTACATTTCGGCTCGAACCAACATCTCACTACTTAAACTACTCTTTAACTAGCTCACTAGTGTTCTACAATTGTATTCTATAGTTTAGGATTATCCATGCACACTTCCGCCTATGCGTTGAGTTGCATCAATGCATCATGTCAAAGCAATTTAAACTGTAACTCGAATGAGCAAGGTCGATGTTCTTCCACATCCACATTGATGGAAAGCTTTCATCCGATGGTATAATCAATCTTTATCAAAACTGCGACAGTTTTTGTGCACCATGTGTAGTGTGAACAAGTTTATTGCATGCGGAAACGATTTTTTAGCCATTTTTTTTGTTAGTTTGAATTGTATAGGTATTCTATACAAATTTTGTTTCAATTTTTTTTCCTAATTTAAATATATTGTATATTTTTTGAAGTTATACTCCTATGTAAAAAATGTAGAATAGTGTCAGTAATAAAAAGGGATTGACATATTTATTGGTTGTCAAATATTTATGAGTGCATTCAGCAATTTATTTTGTATAAACTAAGATATATATATCAAGCCTAATAGTTATTCAACTGAATTTTTAAACTATTTGATTGTGCCTGGTTCACAATTTTCAATTTTTAATATTTATTATTAATTTCTAATATCTTATTCTCTACAATAAATCTTATTCATCAATCTAAAATTCTTGTAGTTTAGATTTGATAACTATTAATGGTAATATTTAATTTCTATTCCAGTTTTTAAGATGGATAAAACAAATGCGGATATGTGTAAATATTATTACAATCGAAAGCAAGCTGTCAAGGAAGCTGAAAAAATTCGACAAGGCTTGTCAGTAAAAGCAACAATAAATATCAGTCATTTAATCCTATATCGCCTAAAGATATCAGACCTTTACCACAAGCAGGGCTAAGGTCATTATTAAATAAAGGACGTAAGAAACGTAAGTCGGCAATTTTGACGAACACACCTGAAAATAATGCAGTCGAAGAAGAATACCAACTAAGAAATAAAGCCAAGAAGAAAGTTTTACCACCTGATAATGAAGAGGGCAAGAAAAAAACGAAAGGAAAGGGAAAAGGAAAAAAAAGAAGACAGATAAAGGGAAGGAAAATAAGTCAGACGACGAGGATTGCTTCTCTCGTTTGCTTAGAAAGTTTTGGCAATAGTCGACTAAATGAGCAGTGGATACAATGCATTGAATGCAAAATGTGGTCACATGCTGAATGCGTCAATGACTTGAGAAATTATGTGTGCCATAATTGTGTCTGAATAAGAGACTGAAATTGCATAGTCCTATTATCTCCGATTATAATTAAAAGATCTCATTAGATACTTAAAATAAGAATAATTAGAAAGAGACTTTAATAATGTTGATTTGTTTTGTTAAATATGTAAGTGTTGTGCATTTGTAATGCAAATGTTAACTCTTTGCTTAATACAGTTCCTAATTAAAAAAAATGATTTAATATGTTTTTTATTAAATAAAATAGTAACTCACTTTGTCCTGTTACTTTCGACCCACGCTGTGTTACTTCCGACCTGCCAACGTGGTCGAAAGTAACAAGAGACGATTTTTTTTCAAGTCCCTAGATTTCATTAAAAAAAATTAATATTAAGTTAAATTAAGATGATAATGTAAAGAACATGAACCAAATTTTCATATATTTATATCCGTTACGTCATACTAATAACACCTAGCTAGAAACAATGGTCAATATACAAAATGTTACTTTGGTACCCGGTCTCCCTTACACGCATCCTTTTTTAAATTTCAAGTTGGTATATATTATACCTATATCGAAATGCGAAACGAGTGTAACAATACGTCTTGTTCCCTTAAATAATATCAAAAATTACACAACATGACAACGTAATCTTGGAGCTCAGACACATAATGCGGCCTAATCCAGACTTTGTTTAGGGATTTCAGAGCATGAATTACTAATTAGGGATACAAGGATTATCAAGTAAGACTTTGTAAGGTTGAATATTACTATTCAAATTTGTGTTGAGTTTGTAATTGTTTGAGATATTAAATATCTCACACACAGCCCATATGACATCCCATTGCATGGCACGCGCTTCCTCTACGGCTGAGAGGGGTTAAGCCTTAGTCCACCACGCTGGCTTAGTGCGAATTGGTGGACTACACACGTAAGAAATTAAATTCATAACATTCTTTAAGTATAATCATCATCATCATCAGCCCAAATACGTCCCACTGCTGGGCACGGGCCTCCTCTACCATTGAGAGGGTTTAGGCCTTAGTCCACCACGCTGGCCTAGTGCGGGTTGGCGGACTACACACCTAAGAAATTCCTAAGACTTTTTTAGGTGTGCAGGTTTCATCTCGATGTTTTCCTTCACCGTTAAAGTACGTGATAATTCATTGTGAATACACACATAACTTGGAAAAGTCAGAGGTGTGTGCCTGGGGTTGGAACCCGCGACCGTAGGGATTCTCGACCGCGTGCCCAAACCTCGAGGCCATCACGACTTAACTATAAACGACTTTAAGTATAAACAAAAGTTTTTAGATAATTTTATATATTTTTAAAATGTTATAGATTGTCGACATACTTTTTAAATCAACCAATGCAATTAGAGTTTTCTTGTTCTTAAGGTTGGCTGTAGTGGCCACATATGCATATTAATATATTCCGGTCATAGGTCCCACGGGAAATTCAGGTAACAGTCTCAAATGCACCGGAGTAGCACGAATTATTACCTCGTAAATATTTGTAATCCCCTAAATTGCAGGGGGTGCACCGGGGCCCACCGCCGCGATTACCGTCCGCATGATTTATAATATTTTTGCAAGGGTTCTAGATGTTTTTATGCATCGCCTGACCTGCAACCATTTGCAAAAGATGTGTACATTGATTGCTAGAATTAGTAGCTGCCATGCCTGTCTAGACGGAAAGGTTTTTTTTGGGGAAATTGGAAGGCATTTTGAATGCCGTTTTTGTCTACTTATTTAATCTAAAACAGTCAGATGGGGTTTTAAATTAGATACTTTTTTACTGAAAAAAAAGATGGTAAGTGTAGGAACTAGAATATTGACAGCAACGATTTATCTCTTAGATGCAAGCTTAGAACAAATTAATAAATAAAGCTGCTGAAGCTAATGAAAGCTTTAAATAAATGAATATTTGTGTCACATATATGTGTTGTGGGATTGAAAAACTCTTCGAAGGGTCTTATGTCCAAGACAGACCTAATTTAAAATATGTAACTCTTCGGTGTATTTATCTCCGGAAATTCCATTGCAAAACCTGCAAAGAGGTTTGGTACACGTTACAAAAAAAAAAAAATGAAAATAACCTCAAGATGCTTCCTTCATTGTCAAAACAAATAATAACTCTTTGTTTGAATATTTGACTAAAAATTGTTTCAAATTTAATTACTAATGGCATCCGAAGCTGGAATTGTAGGTTGATAATTTTTAATTGTTTGTTTCGTAATTAAGCAACGTCCTTAACAAGTCCGGGAGTTACGACTTCCGGTTTCCGGTAGCTGCATGTACCGAGGCGATTTTCTCTTATTCTCCATTTTCCGGCAGCAAATTATACAATAGCTGCTGTTAACCTAGATACAGAAACTTCATTACGTATATAGGAAGTCAATATAATTCTACAAGCATTAAGCTTGTATGAGAATCTTAATGTTTCCTAGTATAACTGAATAATATGTATTTTGAGTGAGACAGCTCCGTGGCGCAGTTGGCTAGACACCAGCCTGGGAATCGACAGGCCGCGGGTTCGATCCCCGCACCGAGACAAATGTTTTTGTGATCCACAAATATTTGTTTTGGGTCCGTAAAGTCTAGTAGTTTTTATATCCATGACACAAGACTTGCATCTTAGTGCGGGGTCAAAAATATGTATGTGACTGTTGGGTGTATTTGGGTATATTTATAGTCCACTGCCTCGTGGTCTCGCGGTACAAGTATGTGCCGTGCGATCTAGAGGTCATGGGTTCAATTCCCGGTCGGGCAAAGTGTTACTGGGTTTTTCCATTAGGAAATTCTCGGTAACAGCACGAAGTCTGGAAATGTGCCCGAAAACCGACAATAGGCTCGCCAACTATTACGTGGGACTGATACATACTTGGCGAAATGTGGGTGCAGAAATGCACCTCTGCCTACCCCTTCGGGGAATACAGGCGTGAGTTTATGTATGTATGTTATAGTTCACCTGCGCAACTAAGAGTTCTCTTTAAAAATATAGTTTTTGATAGCCTCCATGGTTTCGGCTAGCTTATAGTGATGAGATGAAAAAACGAGTATCCAATTTAAATTGAATCTGGAATCTGAGTGGTTTTAAAGTAGTCTTCTTTACTTAATTTTATACTTTTGCCTAATGTCACTTCTATATCAGCCCCTCTCCATGTATAGTGAATACATTTACGTCTGTATTTTAAAACGATAGGCAGACATATATACCTTCATTTACGTCCCGCCAGATTTATTTTAAATCACTGCAAATCTGACACCTTTCCAGACTTGTTTTGAATATAAATTACGAACATTAAGCTTCAAGTAGTTTTACTTCGTCCAAAAAATCAAACACGAATTAAAGGGACTAGTAGGTCTTCAACTTTTATATTTTTAACTACTTTTATATTTTAAATTTTAATCCGTCTTGCAACTGACAATTCCAACGACTGAGCTCGAACTGCTCAGCGACACCATTTTTATACACATCAATTGACGGTCTTATTTTTAAATATATTTACAAAGTCCAATAATCAATTTATATTAATCAAGATTATATTCTCATTAAAGTTATTGACAATTTTAAATATACTTATAAGCAGAGTCTACTAAGTAACCCTACATCTGAAGAAGCTTGTATGTTATATAATCTAGTTATTTAGGCTTTCTGTTTTATTTAGTTAGTTTTTAAGTTTGTTTAAGTTCTTAGTCTGTAACTTTTCTTTTAAGTATGTATGTGTTATATTTTGATTATTGTCATAATGGGACTGGCATGTCCATAAAGGAAAAAAGTCCCTAAATTAAATAAAGAGAAAAAAAAAAACTATTACTACAATAATTTATTAGTAAAAGGTCTGTACGCATAAGCTTTTAATAATTTAAATATATAATATTGTAAGGTATTATAATGAAATACATTTATAATTACTAAATATTACTATTTAGGCTAACAGAATGGTGTAAACATAAACATATATAGTTTTGAGTCGACCACCAACCCAAGTGCCTTTGTTTTTGCTCATTTGTAACATATATGTATACAAATGAAACACATGGCCTCCCTTGCAATGTTTTATTTAGGTACGGAGCTTAATTCCGAGCCATCGGGCTGTACCTCAGTACCGTTTATCCCATAGAGGGTCTTACAGCGACATCTGTCAAACGTATTCCGTTCCCCGCCTAATCCTCGCAGGGTTGCCACAGTGCGGTAGGTTCGGGAAGTGATCACGTGCCTTTAACATATAGTTATATTTAGGGTATTCATCATCAGCCCATATACGTCCCACTGCTGGGCACGGGCCTCCTCTACCATTGAGACGGTTTAGGCCTTAGACCACCACGCTGGCCTAGTGTGGGTTGGCGGACTACACACCTAAGAAATTCCTAAGAACGTTTAGGTGTGCAGGTTTCATCACGATGTTTTCCTTCACCGTTAAAGCACGCGATAATGCATTGTGAATACACACATAACTTGGAAAAGTCAGAGGTGTGTGCCTGGGGTTTGAACCCGCGACCGTCGAGATTCTTGACCGCGTGCCTAAACCTCGAGGCCATCACGACTTCATTTATTATTATTTTATTTAGCGTATTATTACGTGTTTATGGTACATAATAATGTGGACGGAGAATTGCAGTCATGATTTTTTTGTATTTTAAGACGCAGATATGTGTAAAATCTTGGGCATTTAGAGGTATTTTGGTATAAGACATAAAACGTTTAATCCAGTGGCGGTACTTCCATAGAAGCACAAAAGCCCAGGTTGCCTTACAAAATTCCGAATAATAATCTTTAAGCATTAAATCTTAATTTAATAAAAGCAATTTATCGTATAAATGAGTATATTCTGACCCCACAATAAAAAAGTATAAACTAGACATTACAAATTAAAATCAAACGCTTTTGGGCTTCTATGGAAGTACCGCCACTGGTTTAATCGTATTTAATATATGTAAATATTTTTTTATTACATTGGTTGAGACACTGTAGGTACAATAAAATTGGCAAAGCCAGTTTAAAAAAATGATAATTAACTTTAAACAGTGTATTGGGTATGAATAATCTTAATTCGATAAGGGTCTGAAATTTTAGAGGGAGTCACAAATTATACTTTTTTAAAAGAAAAAAATCTGATAATATTAGTAAGTATGTTTTTTTTAAATCGCACCCGTCATTACAGGGTGTTGCAGCTACCCCTGACACCTCAGAGCCTTTTTTAATCTATATTTAAAAACTTCAGCAAGTTTCTTTAAGTCTATGTCTATACATTACTACTATTTAACCTTACGTCTCATGTCTTATTTTCTATTTACATTCTTATTACTAATATGTTTGTCTTAAATATTCTATATAATACTTTGACAACATATTTTTCTTTACTTATTCTTATTAATCACCTTCGTGCATATATTTTTACAATAATTGATGAATACGTTCACGTTATTACTAGACATAATTTCACTAATGCTGTCAACCGCTATCAGTAAGTATTATTGAAAGTCAAAGAAAATATCATGAAATCATCTACAGTCATTAGAACTCTCTACAAGAACTCCTTTGCTTTATGAAGTCTTCGTAAACTCCATTGTGCTTTTGCTCAGCGATGGGACGCATAGGCTAATTTTAAATAAAAATAATTAAACCATCCTAATGACATATATCTAAACCAGGGTCCGATGTGTACACGCGGATGCGGTAATCTTGATCGCACTGCCTGACCCTAATTTACGTTCTACTCATTAGAACAGTTTGGTGACGATATTCTACCGTATGATTACCATTTCAGGGTTGAGTTTCGCTTGATATAGTTTAGACCGATAAGCCTCGGATGCGGATGTAAGGGCTGATCTATCAATTATCCCTGTCAGGGTCGCATGTCATAGGCTTCAGTTAATTATTATCATTTTAGAATTAAATAAATATTACCAATGTAAAAGATATGTCAATTACCACTGCCTCGTGGTCTCGCGGTACATGTATGTGCCGTGCGATCTAGAGGTCCTGGGTTCGATTCCCGGGTCGGGCAAAGTGTTATTGGGTTTTTCCATTAGGAAACGCACAATAGCAGCACGGAGTCTGGAAATGTGCCCGAAAAACGGCAATAGGCTCGCCCCCTATTACGTGGGACTGATACAAACCTGGCGAAATGTGGGTGTAGAAATGCACCTCTGCCTACTCCATCAGGGAATACAGGCGTGAGTTTATGTATGTATGTGATACGTGGTAAAAAGAATTGGGATATCATTTACAGATATCGTTGGCGGATGTTATTACCTACACATGATTAAACACATACATACCACTGGCGGTACATCATTAGAAGCCCAAAAGCCCACCTTGCCTTACAAAATTCCTAATAATGATCTTTAAGCTTTAAATCTGTAATTAACAAAAGTAATTTAACATATAAATGAGGATATTCTAACCCCACAATAAACAATTATAAACTAAACATTACACAATTAACGTGTAACGATTTTGGGTTTCTATGAAAGTACCGCCACTGGTACATAGTACATACATATACTCGTACATATACAACCTCACGCCTGTATTCCCCAAAGAGGCAGGCTGTGTATTTCTGCACCCACATTTCGCCAATTGTTTTATCGTCTCACGTAATAGGGGGCGAGACTATTGCCGTTTTTTTAAATTGCTTCTGAGAATTTTCTAATGGAAGAACCTAATAACACTGCCCGACCCGGGGATCGAACCCAAGACATCTAAATCGTACAGCACAAACTTGTCCCGCGACCCACGAGGCATGATTAAACAGTTGTGTTTTAAATTAACAGGGAAGTCTATTAACGGTATTAAGTCATAGTTATTAATTTAGTACAGCTATTGAGAATCACAATAACAATTTGTGGGGCCCAAGATTCAAACCTGAAATGTCTATATCATATTTTATTATCACTCCAACAAATTATGGAACAGCACTCAGTTTGGTCTTAACTAGTGATGTTCCGGATATCCGTATCCGTAGCCGCGGGAGAAATAAGGTCCGTATCCGTATCCGTCACTTTTTTCGCGGATCTTTTATTAATTTTAAATTTTTCTTTTCTTTTTTTTAGTTGTAAGATGTAGGGTTTTATAATCGGGTTTGCACGCGGGCGTTGAAGAAGCTAGTGGCGGACCTGTAACTCAAAGATACTAAATCAACTACCTTATGACATCAATATTACATATTCCAAGGTCACGCGCCGACACCCATTGAGTGACAATAAATATACGTATCCGGATTCGTGTTGGCGGATTTACATTTCTGACGATATGGCACATCACCAGTCTTAACAGCAAAGCTTTAAGTAATTATGTCTTGTATTACGAGTTTGTATTTGCTAACTTCTATGTGGACTGTTTCCTTTGCCAGGGTATAAAAGACCAAAAAATGGACTAAAAAAAGAACTGGAAAAACAGTTGCATTATGCAGTCGAGGTGTGTTCAAAGTCAAAGTCAAAGTCAAAGTCAAATTATCTTTATTCAAATAGACTTTTACAAGTTCTTTTGAATCGTCAATTTTACACTTTTTAATATTTTTTTAAACTATTAAACTATTGCCGCTTCGAAACGTGTTATAGCTGTGGAGAAGAAACGGCAAGAAACTCCCTCAGCAACACGAAATGTTACCAGTGCTATAGGGAGACGAGGAACGATTAGCTCCAACTGCGCTTGAATTTATACCGGCGAGAGATTGATCGCACTACCTCGCCAATCCGTGATGCTGAATGCACAGCATTCCGAGATTCTATGAACACATGGTAGTGCAGCAGACCCCCAGAGGTCCACGGGAGACCCGATGGGGGTCTACGTTGGGCGTGACAAAAAATGGGGGTCCACAATCGTAAGCGGGAGTCCATGATTTTAAATTGAAATGAATTTGTTTTCGAACTAAAATGTTGGCTCGACTTCTCCTATCAATATAGGCAGATAATATTTTAAGAAGCTCTGCGACTGTTACTTGTAAAAACTTGCATATTCCATATTGAATACAACGCGTCGAGACATGTTGTTTTTTTTTTCTTTCTGCAGGGGGTCTACTGGATCTAGAAAAATTTTGAAAGTGGTCTATGAAACAAAAGAGTTTGGGAACCTCTGTGGCAGAGGAACAGCTAGGCCCCGCGGCCATTAGAATATCTAAGAAAAAGTAGCCTTTGTGATAATCAGGGTTTTAGTACCATACCAAATTTCGTCAATCCTAGTCGTTAGTGTGAAGAAGTAACCAAAATGCATACTACCCACAAAATTTCGCGTCAATAATATTTTTGTGATTAATTGCGTTGTCGCTAAATGTAAAGAAAAAACATCAGGACATCAGGAATACATAGAAAGGCATCTTAAGGTGAAGAAGAACGATAAAGTTGAAGAAGTAGTATCAATGATGACAATTCTTTACAAGTTAACTATTGTTTTAAAGAAAACTTTGTTTTATTTTAAGTATTTAAAATCGATTTAAAAATAAGTACTGCCTCGTTTTCACACTAAAGGTCCCGGGTTAGATTCCAGGGCGAGGCAAAGTGGAATTGGGTATTTCCAATAGGAAATTTTCAGTAGCAGCACAGAGTCTGAAAATGTGCCCGAAAAACATCAATGGGCTCGCCCAATATTACGTGGGACTTATACTTATCTACCTGGCGAAATATGGGTGCAGAAATGCACCTCTGCCTACCCCCTCAAGGAATAGAGGCGTGATATGAATAAAACAATGAATTATCACTTGCTTTAACAGTGAAGGAAAACATCGTGATAAAACCTGCACACCTAAAAGTTCTTAGGAATTTCTTAGGTGTGTAGTCCGCCAACCCGCACTAGGCCAGCGTGGTGGACTAAGGCTTAAACCCTCTCAGTTGTAGAGGAGGCCCGTGCCCAGCAATGGGACGTATTTTGGCTGATGATGATGATGATGTATAAAAAATATTTCAAAAATATCTGCACTATTACTGAGTAATATAGCTAGTTAGGTACTTCATCCAAAGCTCCGACGAGCTTGTTATCCACACAATAAATTTTGTTTGAAAATGTCTCGCTTGTTGGGAAACATAAAAACTAAACGAAGAGTTTCTTTCATACTCTTCCATCTAATTTTCCCTCGGACACTTCAGAACATTACAAAAGTATCCATAAAACCAGCAATGAAAAGAATAAATACTCGAGACAGTTTCAGTATTTTTTATGAAACGTAATGTTTATTGCAGAATTCTTTTCTGTATGATCTATTGTGACGAGTAGGTATAGTCGCGTGACGATCTGCTTTAGATTGATTGTATCGATACTCGCCTCCTGGGGCAATCGATCAATCGATATATCGATTTTAGACTTAATAATATTTTGTACGCTACTACGAGGTCTTTAGAAGGTTTGTGACATGAAACTTCTAGCCACCCGACAAGAACAATAGCGTTCTAATATACATATAATAATAAATAGTTTCATGTATGTGCAAACAAGTATGTGCCGTGTTATTTAAAGGTCCTGGGTTCGATTCCCAGGTCGTGCAAAGTGTTATTGGGTTTTTCCACTAATAAATTCACGGTAGCAGCACGCAGTCTGGAAATGTGTAACGGAAATAGGCTAGCTTCTTATTATGTGGTAATGATACATACTTGGCGAAATGTGGGAGCAGAAATGCACCTCTGCCTACATATTCGGCGAATACAAGCCTGAGGCTATGTATGTATGTAAATGAAAAAAAAACAACAAAACAATGTACAAAAGTGACATTGATTGGTATTTCGCAGCAGGTAACACAAACTGCATGGATGAAAAAGATTTTTATTGTGCGTTAGATTGCTGTATCGAAGCACAGATTTTTGTGATATTGGAGGCCAGTCAGCCAGCCAAAATTGATCTGTAAAGTCGTGTCGGAAAAAATCGGCTAACGAATCTTTTAATCGAAAATAGAATTTCAGTCGGGTATTTTTGTTGTGTATTTTGTTTGTTTTGTAGGTCTATATTGGATAAGATCTGCTTCACAATTAGCCCATATCTATATGTACTTTTAATAGGCATGTCTTCCTCTGACGTGAAGTGAGATTTTAAGCCATAGCTTCAGGGAGTGGTAAAAATACTGCAGAAATTCCTTTGAAGACATCTCAGGAAACCGGCACGATATTTCATCATTCATCGTTAAAATAAATACAATGACCTATTGTAGTGAAAAATTGGAATAACTTTAAATGATTAAATTTTAAAAAGAACTTTATTTATTTTTAACGAGTTCTCTGAGCCATTTGAGCTTCAACATTATGAGGCTTTCTAAAACAGATAATTACAAATTTAAAATTCAAAGGATTTCATTCAAAACGTTCTAATGTTTTCACAACCGATTATTATCCAGATATAAAAGAATCGATTACTTAAAAATAATAAATTAATAACATCGATTATCAGTAACCAACATCCCTACTTCCCGGTCGTTTTCCGATACCAGGATGTGCATACATGGTTGGCGATAAATTTCGCGTTGCGATCCGTTCCAATTTCGGCGACATGGCGACACTTGGCTACATTTGTTACTCAAGTGTCTCAGACCTTTAACTTGCGCGTGGAGGCGCAGGTGCCTTTAAACTACATTTGGACAGTTTGAAAAGAATTGCACTATTTTTATTGCTTTAGTGCTAGTTTCTTGTGGTAAATTTTTAGTATATCTCTTCTATTGCAACATAAATGGATATTTTTCCGCGTCTAGATTCCTAAATAAATATGTCTCTACAGAGATTTAATTTGTAGTTTTTCACCCTCTCAGTTGTAAAGGAGGCCCGTGCCCAGCAGTGCGACATATACCTATGGGCTGATGATGATGATGAGAGATTCAATTTAACCGTCAAGCTATAAAATCATTATCATCGTCAGCCCATATACTACTAGGCACGAGCCTCCTCTACCATTGAGAGGGTTTAGGACTTAGTCCACCACGCTGGCCTAGTGCGGGTTGGCGGACTAAGAAACCACCTATAAAAATTCCTAAGAACATTTAGGTGTGCATTTTTCTTCACGATGTTTTCCTTCACCGTTAAAGCAAGTGATAATTCATTGTGAATACACACATTACTTCGAAAAGTCAGAGGTGTGTGCCAGGGATTTGAACCCAACATTGCTTATCATGTTTAAGTGGTACTTAAATTAATTAACGTTTTTAAGTAAGGCGGTAAATTACTACAAAAATATCCCAAGCATTTCCTCTCTGACTTGCCGTTTTAAGTAGCCTGACGACTATTTACATTAAAAAAGATTGTGAGACAAAGGTGGGCTCGTAGTACAATAACTAAAGCATTCTCATCCAGATTACAACTGTTTTCGTGTACAAAGAAAATGTACAACCCACCTTAAGCTAGAGGAAAACGGTTCGGCAACATTTGGCCGCCGAAAATTGCTTTGTTAGATCCGGACGACGCCATCGCGATTACAATCGCGACTGAAATATCTTTTCTATTTTCCGGCAGATCGGCGGATCGGCACAGTTGCGATCCGTTGTAGTTGATATTCTATTTTCACATTCGGCCTAACGTTCTAGATACGATAGCACTCAGACTGACGATTGGTTTCAGGATCCAGTTTGAGCACGGACAAAGTGCTATATTTTGGAATGCGATCGACTGGTTTCAGGATCGAGATTGAGCACGGCCAAAGTGCTATTTATTGGAATTTCTTTAAAATTGCACATACATACATGACTAAGTCCTGTCTCCCGTTGGGGTTGGCAGAGACTATAGACCGCCAAATGCTACGGTCCAAACACACTTCTTTTGTGTCCTTAAGTGATGTTATCCTCTTCATGCATACACGTCTGTTTAAAGGACTCTTTATATTACCTTTTTTTAAATCATCTATGTCGCCGCGAAGATTATTAAACTAATATTTAAGTTAACTTTAGAAATATTTAATTACCATTCATTGGTAAATTTAAATATCACCAAAAATCTGTTTAATCAATATAGTAATTTAGAGATGTCTCATTAACGTAATTAAAAAATCTTTTGATTTTATTAGTCTTTATGTTGACACTTGTTTGTTGAAATAAATCTGAAATATTTCTAATCAATATTTCATAACTTTAGGACACTGAAATATAAAAAAATAAGGTTTAAAAATATTAAAATTAATTATCATGATTTGTGACATTATCAATTTGTTGTTAAAATACTTTGCTGATGACGTTTGCCAATGGAGGGGCGACCGAACCTTTATAAAGGCGAGTGTTGCGCGTGGAGCTGGTATTGCGAAGGAAACATTGTGAGTAGAACCACTCTTGGTTTTATTAAAAACAAGCTGTGCCCGCGACTTCGTCCACGCGGAAAATTTATTTTTAATAAGAAAATTTATAAACTAAAAGTAGCCTAAGTTACTCCTTATTACATCAGCTATCTGCCAGTGAAAGTCCCGTTAAAATTGGTCCACCCGTTTCAGAGATTAGCCGGAACAAACAGACAGACAGACAGACAGACAGACAAAACAGACACTACAATTTTATTTATTAGTATAGATTACACAAGGGAACAGCATTTTTGTTGCATGAAACATTATGACCAATATAATACATTTTCGGGGTGCTGATTTCAGATCCGAAGTCAGATTGTTTGTATCAGCTCTCGTTTTTGAAATATAATGGAACGCGTTTTTAAAGAAAAAAATTTTTTTTATTAACAATTTTTTTAGAAAAGCAACCACATCTTATCAAAAAAAGATCTTTTGTATGATTTTCTTGATTGACTTGGTTCACTAGAGCGCTTTTTAATGCTTCATCAATAATTCGACATCATGAAAGCATTCCAGTGACCCTGGTAACGTTCGTTCATAGCTCAAATGTCTTGATGGAACCGCTCCCCTTGTTCTTCACTAAGATCACCAAGATTTTCAGGGAAACGGTTCAAATGGCTGTGGAGGAAGTGTACCTTGATACTCATATTACCACCAAGCTGCTGGAAGTATGACAACAACCGTTTAATATGCTCCGCATAGCTTTCATCCTTTTTGTTTCAGAGAAAATTTTTGCCAACCCAAACGAATTCAATCCAGGCATTTTTTTCAGTATCAGTCATGTAACTACTAAAATTTTCATTCTTTATCAACCGTCTTATTTGTGAACCATCAAAAATTCCGGCTTTAAGTTACTCTTTGTTCAAATTATGGAACTTTTGAGAGATGTGTTTGAAACAATCACCATCCTTGTTCAGAGCTTTAACAAATTGTTTCATGATGCCCAGTTTGATATGCAAAGGTGGCAGTATTATGCGATCCCTGGGCACAAGAGGTTCATTAATCACATTCAGGTTTCCCGGAATCATAGCTTGCCTGGAAGGCCAATCTTAACAAAAATAACAATCATCTTCATGATTTCAAGTTTCCCGCCACATCAATGGTGTTTGATACTTAAAATGGGGTCTTTTCTTATTTCCCCATAATCTCAAAGACTCCACACATGTTTTACATACCAAATGAGAGACCCAGTACTTGTCACGGGTGACAAGTACTCCAAGGGGAATCCAAAGTAAACAAAATACACCTGTTTTATGAACTCCGACATACTTAGTCTACAATTTTTGAATGTATACTCACCAAAGATGTTACAAAAACAGTTGGGATCGTTTTTACAATTATATCTGGACGTGGACATTGTTAAAAAAAAGTTTTTTTTAGTAAACAGCTCGATTGATTTGCAGTTTAAATGTGACTAGTACAAAAATGTGTCTGAAAGCTGTATATCAAAAACGAAAGCTGCTAGAGAAAAAGTAAGGGTAGATTTGAAATCAGCGACCTTAAATTAGTAAACAACAGGTATAAAATTCCATGCAACAAAAAATAAAGTTCAATTTGTTCCCTTGTGTTATTTGTTGTTTGTGGTTGTGTTTACTTATCTCGCTTTGATAATATTTCCCATAGTTTGCAATAAATCTAATTACAAATAGCAATCATAGTTACAAGCTAAATATTGCCGCATAATAAGTATTAGGCGTAATGTAGTAAAGCAGAGCCGATGACCAAAGGTCAAACGGTTCTGCGTTTTTTCTAAATAACTGCCCTGGCTGATATTTGACATCTATTATTTCACTTTTTATTAATAAATCCATTATTGTAAATCCTTATATAATAGCGGGTATCATAAGAGTTGTCTAACTATCTATCTATTAGGTTCATAAAACGTCCTCGACCGACTTCAGCACTCAATTCTGCACAGTAAATCTCTTTCGTAATTCTAAAATCATTCATCCTTTCAATGCGAAATTGCACGGCACGGAATAGAAATAGGCTCACCCCCTACTACGTGCGATTGAAAAACAGCTGGCGAAACATGGCCACTAGAATACATCTTTCCCTTAACCGGATTGAGCATGAATTCTCCGCTTTTAGTAGCAGCGGAGTCTGGAAAAGTGGTCAATAAAGCGCAATATGCAGTCTCTCTCAGTCTCTTGATATGAATCTAAACTTAAATAAGAGACAGCCTTAATTTGGTGTCAAGATATTCCCATTCACTTACGTTTACCACTTCTGGACTGGAAGCATGAGTATATGTACACATATATACAATGTGTTAGGTAAAAGACCGTACATACTGAAGTCAAATATAAGGCACTTAATTCTGACCCCGAATTTGTAACAAAATTGGTACCTTATTTTTTACATAATTTATCCAAAAAAAATCTAAGTATAGCGTAAGTGCGGTCATCGGCGATCAGCTGTTTACAAACAACATATAATGCACTATAACTAAGTGGGTTTTCACTCATCAGTACAAAAAGCTTAGTACAAGCCCACAAACTTGAACACTTATCTCCGTAATATAATCTATAAGAGTCAATTTATTTTTATGAAAGTTTCATCGTAAAAATTTTATCTAACAAAACACTGGGACGATTCATGGTGCTGTCGTTGTTTTTACTCCCTGAACACTTATAAAAATTTGGTCATGGCGATTCACCTTTTAGAGTCAATTTGGTTCCCCTTTTTTATATAAGAGAAAGTTGTTAGTCTCCCCTATATTTTGAGGAAGCCGTGGCAAGGTACGTCAGGGTCCAAGCCCTTAGAATCCTAGGCCTTTTGACTAACCTAAAACTCTCTTTTTCCATCACGCGCATTCATATGGCTTAGATTCTATCGTGAAAAGCGCTATAGATTATTGGTCTCAACTGTTAATCGTACTATACAAATAAAGACGTTGCTTTAGTTATTAAAATGAGCAATTCCTTTAAAGTCCATGCTGCACGCTTGTGGAACGAATTGCCATTAACAATACGAAAAGCTAAATCGCTTACCACTTTCAAAAGGCTTCTCAGAGCTCACTTCTCTCCAATTTAATTTTTACTATTTGTGAAAAATAATTATGTATGTACATCTCGGTAATTATCTCTTCTATTAAATGTACACTGTTTATATATGCATATGTGTATATTTATGTATGTATGTATTTATTCATATATGAATGTGTGTGTATGTATCTGTGTATTTATGCGTGTATATATATGTATATTATTTATATGTATTTCTGAAGACAGCTGCCACAACTACAACGTTTCATTCCAGTGGGTTGTCTGGAAGAAATCGCAGCTAGCGATAAGACCGCCTGTTGTAACTATATATCTTTTAAGTTGTATGTTATTTATGTTATTTTTCCTTGTATAGTGTACTAAAAAGTATTTTAAATAAATAAATAATCAAAAAAGGCAAAAAAATGGTGATGGTACTTGGTGAGATGCTTCTTCACGCAATCCTAAAAGGATTTAGTGTAAAAGAACGAAAATGGTGGGTTGAAAAAGTATTCCACAGATTGGTACAGCAGGTATACGAACTCATATAAGTTTTGATAAAATAAAAAAATTATCACGATATTATGACCCTTTAAATCTTCATGCGTGGTTTTTACCTATAAATGCTGTTATGTTTTATTTTTAAATAGCCATAGGAAACTTGCCAACGGCAAACAATGCTATATATTGAATAGACAATGGTTCACGTCCGAATGAATTCCGGTACTTCCACCAGAGTATAAAACTGTAATTTTTTTTGATTAGTCAATTTTTGTGCGCAGTTTACGAGCGCGGCGGTCCCTGCCGACCCAATAACTTACCCGCCGCATAAATCTTGAATGCCATCAATTTTAAATTGGCCCACATTTATTATTAGGTTAACTAACTTTTCCTTCGATGTTTCTGTCGTGCTGTAATTGGATTTTAATGATTTGTATTTTATTCTAGGTATAACCTAATTACGTGGTAAGGTTTGGTATAAAATTTGCTTTCATTTGGTTTGTTACTATGATAGATACTATTAAAACTAACGGTATAAGACCACTTACCTTCCAATCATAGACACGGGCTCTTGTTAGTGTTAAGAGAACCCTGAGTCCACAACACTGGTCTAATGCCGGTAGGTAGACAAAACAAAGGCTCATTGTGGAGAATGACAGCCCCGTGGCGCATTTGGATAGATATCAGCTTGGGAAACGAGAGGTTGCTGGTTCAATCCCCGCACCGAGACAAATGTTTGCCTGATCCACAAATATTTGTGTCGGGTCTAGGTGTTTGTGAGACCGTAAAGTCTTTCGTAGTTTCTGACACAGGACTTATATCCTAGTGTGTTGTCAGAACTATGTATGTGATTGTTGGGTGTATTTTAAGTCCCAGGTATGCTGGTTTTTTCAACGTTTTTCTTCACCGGTAACCAACCAACCTGTAACCAATAAATGTTGGCTGATTGATTCTGAAAAGCAATTGAAAAATATCTACTCTATGACTTCAATACTATGATAGGTTTATAAGTCGTTATAGTGATCCACTGTAGATACTACTATCCTACTAGGCGGATTCTGTTCAAGTTGACAAACCGTGATAAAACATATCACATTAAATAATCTAGCACACGTAGAAAGCAGGTATTTCCTAAGCCATCGTAAATTATGTAGTTAAAGCACCTTTTGTCATATTTGACGTACCCGCAAAGGATTAGTGACGTTCTGGGACGTATTTAGAAGGCACACAGGTACCAAAACCCCTAAATTATAAGTTAGGAATTTAATTTGACAAAAATATTTCCTATGCAAATATTAGAATTTGGTAATAGTTCAGATAGAAGACAACGTGGAAATCTAAGGTGGAAAACATAGCAGTGACTCACGTAAGTATCACTTCGGTTTCAGCCAGTGTTTATACATTGGATTGAACAGCCTGGCATAGCTGTATCGACTAGCACGAAAATCCTCACCGATTTTTTATCTATTTGGACCTTTTACAACTTACTATCATTATTATAAGCAAAATATACTTATTTCAGCGCGAATCACAAATCTGGGAGAATCTCTGGTCCTATTATAAATATTTTATAATATTGACAGCCCCGTGGCGCAGTAGGCTAGATACCAGCTTGGGAAACGAGAGACCGCGGGTTCGATCCCCGCACCGAGACAAATGTTTGTGTGATCCACAAGTATTTGTTTCGGGTCTGGGTGTTTGTGAGACCGAAAAGTCTCTCGTAGTTTCTGATACCCACGACACAAGACTTGTATCTTAATGTGGGGTCAGAACTATGTATGTGACTGTTGGGTGTATTTATTTATTTATTTATTTTAGGTTTAATTGGCGTATTCGTAACTCAATTACGCTGATACGGCGAAAATACAGTTTATTCCCAGTCTCATTCATTGGTCATTTTTCTTTAAAATAATTTAGTTTTCTCATTGAGTGCATTAAATCGCACCTTGTTCCTGTAAAACAAATTAATAAGCAACCAATGAACTTCCTGAAACTATATTAGGCCCCCCATAATTAAGCCCCAATTTCGTGCCACATTAAACATCGTTGAGATCCGTCCTTGTGGCGTTGCTATCTGACACATCTGTCAGCTTGTAGCACTGTTGAGGCCGAGGCTGTAACAATAGTCGAGTGCCTCTATGGCAAGGCTTATTTGGGATTAAGCCCGGCTTTTTCCTCTTGGCTTTCGTTATAAAACATCTTGTAAAGTTTTACTCGGCTTGCAAAGTGAAAATGGTCTATGTTTTGTAGAGAAATTCTAATAACGCTTTAGAACGTGTTGTGCTCTTAGAAATTGCGAAGCTGTAAAGTCCTTGACATGTTTTCAATTATTCAATGCCGGCGCAATCGATTTGATTGCTGAAAAATCTTCGTTATCGAAATAAATACAAATCAAATACACGTTCGAAGAAATATTACTAGGACCTTTGTACTATAGAATAGAATAGAATAGAATAGAAACAAATTGTCTAGCTTTGCGAATATTCGACTGGATTTGACACAAAATATATCTTCGTTTTGGCCTCGAGGTTTAGGCGCGCGGTCGAGAATTTCGGCGGTCGCAGGTTCAAACCCCAGGCACACACCTCTGACTTTTCGAAGTTATGTGTGTATTCACAATGAATCATCACTTGCTTTAACGGTGAAGGAAAACATCGTGATAAAACCTGCATACCTAAAATTTCTTAGGTGTGTAGTCCGCCAACCCGCACTAGGCCAGCGTAGTGGACTAAGGCCTAAACCCTCTCAGTTGTAGAGGAGGCCCGTGCCCAGCAGTGGGACGTATATGTGCTGATGATGATGATATCTTCGTTTAAACGTCATAGAAATTAAATTTAAACATTTTTGTGCCCCTGAAAGAATGTGCACGTACAGTGTCTTTTTTAAAGTAACCTAACCTATATACGAGTATAAATAAGTACACAACAGCAACGTATGTACTATAAATAAAGATAGAAAACAGTGAGGTAGCTTTACCTCCCACTAAGTGTCACGAGGGTAGTTAAACCGTAAGCAGAGAAGTTAATAAACAACACAAGCTGATTAATAATGCAGAGGTGACGACGGATCCGTTGGACTGCTGCCAGCCGTTCCGTCACTGTACCTGCAACCGGTGTCTAGAGACCCCCCCCTCCCCACTCTTCTGACGTAGCAATTTACAATGACACCGGAATTATGACGTAATCAGGGAGAAATATTAATTCTACTCGCATTAGTAGCGTGGTTGCATGTTTATTTTGATGTTGATTTTCCGTGTCTTGTGGTTTTGCCACATAAGCGTGCGACTTAAAGATTTTAGGTTTGATTCCCGGGTCGTTATTGGATTAGTTACATAGTACGGCGTTTGGATATGTGCCGGGAAAACTACAATTACTTTTTAGCAATATTAAAGAAATGTGGGTGCGCAAATTTACCTTTGTCTATTCCTTCAGGAATACAAGAAGTATTCCCCGAAGGGGTAGGCAGAGGTGAATTTCTGCACCCACATTTCGCCAAGTATGTATCAGTCCCACGTTATAGGGGGCGAGCGTATTGCCGTTTTTCGGGCACAATTCCAGACTCCGTGCTGATACTGAGAATTTCCTAATGGAAAAACCCAATAACACTTTGCCCGACCCGGGAATCGAACCCAGGACCTCTAGATCGCACGGCACATACTTGTACCGCGAGACCACGAGGCAGTCAATACAAAAATTATAATAATATTTAGAAAAATATAATATATTAAGAATTAATGACATACATGTAGTGACTGTAATATTATAATAAATTACATTATTTATTCATATAAAATATCTGTGTTACAATCCGGAAACCCGCACTATGCCAGCGTGGTGGACTAAAACCTCAGACGTATGGGACTGATGATGGTGATGATGATGATGATTTGTGTTAAAAATGGCTTAAAACCTATTTGCCGGGGTTTTTAAATCTAGGCGGAGCCTGTCATCTTGTAAAAATAAAAATAATTTAAAATATAAGTATTCAAATAATAAAGATTATGCCTTAGACTTCGCCAAAATTGCCTCTCGGTTCATTTGTAAGTAAGTTATGGACATAATGAAGAATCGGTCGAGAAACAACTCCGCCAACGTTTACACACAAATTTTCCCTTTCATGAAACGATAAATATCGCAAACAGAACGAAAATTCCCTCGTCTGTTTGTTCATGTAAGGCGCGGGTTATACTAAAAGCGGACCGCGTGTCAACTAGATATGCCCGTGATTGTTAATGTGGACTTCAGAACAGTGCAGAAATGACTGAGTGCGGCGTACGATCAAATTTCAATGCCCGGATCTGGTAAAGTGTTTTGGGTAGTACAATTGTAAAATTTCTTATTGCTAGATGGTACTCTGAGGATACGCTACATTTTATCTGGAACAGCAAGTGGTTCTAGCATTTTAAGTATGTGATATACATAGTGAGTACAAGGTTATTGGTCATGAAAAGCGCAATAATGTTTGCGCTTTCCACGTTCGGCTAAGAATACAAGCCCAGCTAACGAAACATCATTATCATCATCAGCCCATATACGTCCCACTGCTGGGCACAGGACTACAGGAATACACATTTGCTTACTCCACCCAGGGATTTAAACGTAACCGTATAGTGGAAATTCACAGTATTATGAATTTATTTATTTGTAAAAAAACGAAAAATGCAATATTATATAAAAGTGAGATACATTGTGTTTTCCTGCGATTGCCAAGTCGTAACTGTTTTATTTAAAACATAAAAAAAAAATATGATATGGTCACTATAAGATGTTGTCTGGTAAGCTAAGTGCATAATAACTTAAGACAGAAGATTCCTAAACGGGGACTAAATAAATTCATCGACTTGGTATCACATGGATCTCACAACTTTTTACTGTAGAAGGATTGAGTTGCGAGACTTGGGGGTTTTTACAAGTTTTGTTTTTTATGGGATATAATTTACTAGCAGCACAAAGAGGTAAAATAAACAACGTTATACTTAATAAGGCTTTTCATTGCAGAAGTAATTGCAAAAGGAGCGTTTTTCCAATAAGCCGTGTTAATTACCTTTAGATCAGCGGGACGATGCGAACCAAGGAGAATTCATTTGATTATTATAACAAGACTAATATGACATTGTCATTTACCTATTCCTAAACAATTATTAATGGGCCAATTGGACCGTGCATTGCATTACCCTCACGCATTTATACCCGATGGCGTAGACTAAGGTGTTTGTTATGCGCTTGTTTTGATAGATATTAGTATGTACAGGGCTAGGCTACGCAATTAAACCTTCCTCGGCCGTGGAATCGAACTAGGACATTTTAATCACGCGCCGTAAACACATGCATCGGGCCTATAGGTGAATATTAAATTTGGTTTGACCTATTGATTCTATCTTTGGCTCTCAGTAGAAGAAATATTTCTATAAAAAACTACACAGATTACCAAGGTCAATAAACGCTAATCGCTCGCAATCCCATCGAAGGTTCAGTTGGAAAAAATGTATATTTTCCGCTCAATTATTCGGCGAGGGTCGTCACGCACAATCATTAATTCACGAGGCGGGTCGACAAAAATTTGTCAAATGCAAATCGCTCCCTCTCAGCATAGTCTGACCGAACCCCTACTGTTTGTGTACGAATTTTAAATACCAGATACTTGGGGTTTTTATTTCGTTTATTCTATTTTGTGTGAAAAGATTTTCATGAAGCCTCTCGAAGCTATGGCGGATTTGAGCAAACAAAACGTTCACAGTCAAACGAGTCACGATTTTTGAAATGCAGAACCATTTGGAAAACATTTTGATTTAGCAGAAAAACGTACGTAAGCGATAGCTCAATTATTAATGGGCCAGGTTAGCGTGACAGTCCGAATTAGAGTCCTGAGTAACTACGTAGGGAACCCTAATGGATAATAGTTGAAAGTAGATGGTCGATTGTAGATAGAATTTAAGTCATAGAACGGAGCCTGGAATTTCCCGAAAAATGGCAAAAAGCTCAAAGTCAAAGGTCAAATTATCTTTATTCAAATAGACTTTTACAAGTTCTTTTGAATGGTCAATTTTACACTTTAAACTATTTTAAACTATTGCCGCGTCACATATAACGTGTGGCGAAAACACAATTGGCGAAATTAGGGTGCAGAAATGCATCCCTGCCTACCTTCAGGGAATGTAGGCGTGGGTATGGTGGTGGTATATTCATATATGTATGTACATACATATATGAATATAGTACATACATGTATATATGAAACTTAAGTGATAAAATAATAAATAGCTTGACGAACCTGAGTCTCTAACCCTTTTGGTGTGTACATCACTGGTTAATTTTCAGTACTCAATGGGCTGATATTATATATTTCTCTTTAGAGTATGATATTCTACGTCTGAAATAGAAATAGAATTAAAGGTATCAGCCAAGGTGGCCTACATCACAGACAAACCACGATTCTCTTTCATTCTCCCAGTCAAAAGGTAAAATGTAAATTTGTTTTTAATTAAAACATTGTATAATTATTCTTCAGTGGCGTCTGCTGTTACTTCACGATCAAAGCGAGATCTTAAGAGTATATTAAACCGCATTAAAGTGCACCAGCACTTAATGTTAAATGCGGACAAAGAATAATTAACAGAGGGGTTACATTATGCAGACAAATTGCTGTTAATTAATAATACGACATAATAAAATTTTGAACAAAAATACACAGTTTAATTACAAGCAATGCAATACATTTATTCTTGTGGTCAAACATTTTTAAATATGTTTATCCATCTAACCGCCACTTTAACTCCTGTGCTCCAGGATTAACAGCGACACGCACAGTATTGCCGCCGAGTACTGAAATTCAGCGTGTGGCGTATTGTGACATTGATGCCAACCACCTTGCAACCCAGGAATATAGTTGGTAACACTAACTGTAAGTGTCAAAATTAATTAACGCATATCGACGTCCGATGTACTGGTGTTAAAACCACAAGTTCTGTAAAGTAACAAATGTACAAAGTTGGTTATAGAAATAAAGTGTAATACCGTTTCAAGAGGAAGGAGAATATTATTTGCCGGACGTCGTCCAAACCAAACCTTCTCCCTCACAGCGAATCTAAGGGAACCTAATTTGCAATGATCCCGCAACGATGTTCACCAGAAAAAAAAGATATAGAGGTGGAGTTGGAAACAAAGATATCTCGGAATCTTATGTAGTTAACGTAACGCTATATTCCTGATGAAGATAGTGGTACCACCCCAGTCAAAGTGGCTCATTAACACCGCAGCCTAAGGTGACTACAGAGTGGCTCTACTTACAATTTTTTAAAAGTATATGTGAATTAAAAAGTGTGCTTATTGTCTCCAGAAGTTAGCTTCGTTGTAGGTTTAAATTAAACCTTAGTGTCTCGTCTATAATTTTATCTATGTTGTGGTTATACTAAAAATAATCCCACGAACTGAACAGACCCGAGTTTCCACATAAGATTAGATACATCCGTATTAATATAACAAAAAACAGTTTGCCTTCGTAGCACGTAGGATTCAATTCCGAAACACAATTGAAATTAACGATCCTAAGATTTAGATAACCCAAAAGTTAAAAATAAAAGGAAAATTTTGTGAATCGTAGAGAGTGCATTTCAAAACTTACGTGGTTTACATTCAATAAGTTGTGAAATATTACAGAAAGTTACAAAAGTCATGTAAATGATTAAATGCCAAAGGAACGCTTTGACTCACAAACAACTGAATGAATTTTGATAGACTTTAGTGACGTCATGGCCAAAAAACTGGACTTACAACTACGTTTTTACCACTACGTTAGGGCTAAGCTGAACTGGTCTATAAATGCAAATTATTTTCAGACAAAAGCAAGAATATAAAGCTAAAACACGTAGAAAACAAAGGACTGTTGACAAATTACCGCGAGGGTACAGTCAGCAGAACAATTAGCCAGTCGTCAACTGAATTCGTTTCTAGTTACTAGTAATTAACTGTCGCACTGTACTTACGTGCTTTGAGAACTTAATTTGGATTAGCATTCATAAAACAAGGTAGTAATGACCTCAAGGTTTAGGCATGCGGTCAAGAATCTCGGCCGTCGCAGGTTCGAACCCCAGACACACCGCTGACTTTGCGAAGTTATGTGTGTATTCACGATTAATTATCACGTTATTTAACGGTGAAGGAAAACATCGTGAGGGAACCTGCACACTTAAACGTTCTTAGGTATTTTTAGGTGTAGTCCGCCAACCCGCACTAGGCCAGCGTGGTGGACTAAGGCCTAAACCCTCTCTGTTGCAGAGGAGGCCCGTGCCCAGCAGTGGGACGTATATTATATGGGCTGATGATGATGATTCATAATAATCTGCTATTTTAAATATTCTCTAAAAGTTTGAAAAAGTCTGCGGTATGAGATCGCGGGTTTAATCTTAATAAATATTTGTTTCGTTCTATATGTACTGCGTCGTTGGAAATTTACGGCTTGCGAATGAAAAGTCCTCCGTTCTATGTATGCTTGAGTCAATTCCCTGATCTGGAATTGTGCCATAAAGGGGCATTAGGCAATTACAATTATGTGTATGTAAATTTTCAAATAGATTAAACTTAAGCTACGTTTAATCAGTCAAAAGAGCGAATCCCGTAATGATCCGCCAGAACCCGACTCCCCCCATATTCTAAAGATACGAATAAATCAAAAGATAATTGAAATATGCATGAATTATTTCCATAAATTCTATTAAACACTTCCAAACTAAGACCACAGTGGAATGTTATTCAGTAAGCTTATTTATTTCTTTGTGTGTACAAATGGTCCACCATCACTAGCCCATACACGTCCCACTACTGGTACGGACCTTCTCTACAACTGAGGATTTAGGCCTTGGTCCACCACCCTGGCCTAGTACAGGTTGGCGGACTAACACCTAAAAAAATCCTAAATAAAATAGATGTGCAGGTTTCTCACACGATGTTTTCCTTCACCGTTAAAGTACGTGATAATTCATTGCGAATACACACATAAAAAAGTCAGAGGTATATGCCTGGGGTTTGCACCTGCGACCGCCGAGATTTGCGGCCGCGCGTCTAAGTCTCGAGGCCATGGTGTACGAACGGTACTTAAGTTTACATTAATGACAAGAGCCACCTCTTTTTTCTGGATATGATACCGTTTGTGTAATCACGCATCAATTTGAAGATGATTTTAATCATCATTAATAAATTTTCCACCTCAACTATAATACTGCTGTCTTAGGAGGGCCATCAAGTTAACAAGCTCCTTTATTTAGGTTCCAACTTGAATTAACTAAAACTTTTCCACAGTAAAGTAACTTAAAAGTAACTTATAATTCAAAGAGAGATATACTCTATAGAAAATGCAAGAGATATCCTCAACAGTGAAGCGAATGAAACAGAGTTAGATCACTGCCGATACAACACTGTGCACAAGGATTAGTGCGCGGCATGGGAGCAAGGCAAGTTTTAATTGAAGCTTTGTCCTCAAGTTAAGTTTTATTATCGTGTTATACATATTAAACGATATCAGCGGAACCATCTGTTAACGACAAACGCTGCTTAATTCCATTTATCCAGTTACGCTATTTCATTTCCGTACCAAAGTTGTTCTTTGCCGCCTGTAAGAGTTTAAAAAGCTAGCGATGACTTAGTCTTAGAGGGTTTCTCAGCTGTTTTTTTTTGGTATATTTTAGCGTCTTCGAAAAGGTTATCACAAACTAAAGGCGATGGAATATGTCGTGAGGAAACTTGCCTTTTTTGAGTACCCGGAAAGACATTCCTCGAGGAGCTTGGAGTTGGCGGAGTTGGTTGGACGTGCTGAACATTATTCTCGCTAATATTATATTTCTATTTGATTAATAAATAATTTAATCAGTATCAAACATGAATTTATGCGTGTAATATTTATTTTGTCTTATTCAAAAAAAAATATCCATATCGTTCCTAAAAATATATTTTTGTGGTCTTATCAGTTGTCATGGCCTTCATTGATAAAAACTCCTTAATTTGTAGACAGAGGATTTTTTTGTCATGGCAGAACAGAATAAATTACAGGTTTTTGGTATGAAGGGAATATGTGAAGAGTAATGAAGCAATTCTTTAGTAATGACTAACATAGTGGTGGTCTGGAGTGGCTCGGGATGCGCCGCAAGGTCCTGTCATTAGCTCGCACTAATTAACACTGACCTCGACTATACTGGGCCACGGGAACAGCGTACACGCAGGCTAAGTACCCTAACACTAAGTGATCTGACATCCACTGTGGCGCAACTGGGTGGACACCAGCTTGTGGAACGCGAGTCCGCGGGTTCGGCCCTCCGCTGTGACAATCGTTTAATTGATTCACCGTGTGAATATCAATTATTGTGTTGTTTATGAAAAACCCGCTGTTTTCCTGGCTCGCCGCGCCCGCTGACACACTGTGTAAAATTGTGTGAAATTTTGTCTTTGTATTGCGGTCGGGCGGGCGCGTCAGTTTATTTCCACCCACGCTGAAATATTTAAATTGGAAAATGTGATTTGAACTCGCGTGTAACACAGGCTGCCCACCGCCGCGTAATTTTGCACTTTCATAAAACAAAAGTTTACAATTTAAATTACTAAAGTTACTTTGTGCTAGTATGTTTAATAGTGTGACACTGTGTGATGGCACGGTAATACTATCATACAGTAGTTTAACTCGGCCGCATTTTTGAAATAAATACCTACAGCCGCGCGGTACGTAAACATGCGATAGGGCTGCGAACCTGCAGAATTTTGATTCAATCTGCCTACTTTGACTTTCTATCTATTTTTGTGATTGTAAATATTTTTTTATTTTTATTTAAACAAATAAAATATTTTGTGAATGGAATAGGAAGTGTTCAATAAAAATGCATGTTATTTTTTGATTGGAAGATTTCATGCAACCAAAAACAGCACAATATGTAAACACAATATATACTTGTCATATTAAATAGGCACTTGCACTTATTTTGTATAAAATTCGCGCGATTACTGCTTAAAAAACAACACCGTCCGTTCGTGACTGCGGCACATTCGCGACTGCCTGCATGCCACCGCATGCCGCGATCGAGGCGCGTAGGTATAACTCGCGTTTCGCCCGTTTGTATGAAGTTAAACTACTGTATGATAGTATTACCGTGGTTATGTCTTCTAGTAGATGACTTAGGTGGTAACTGAAAATAAGCGCTGTGCCATGATTAATGTTGAATTGACCACCTAGTTGTTGCGATCATCATCATCATCATCATCAGTTGTTGCGGTATGGACGTGCAATAGATACGTTTTTTGTAGATTTTTTTTCCTTTTTTGTAATTGGTATTGTTTGTAATTGCATGTACCGCATTGTAACAATAAATATCGTTTCCTTTAGTATTGGGAGCTTCATCACATCTTGGCGGGCGCAAGTGCAATTCAAATTAGTCCTAAATAACCACGTTCAACTGTTCCGTAACAAATCTATTATTATGCCATATTTAATTTAGAACAAGAGTTTTAGTGTTCAGCGTAACTTAGATGGCCTAGATCTTAATTGTGCAAATTGTTCTGAAATAGGCCAGGTGTTGAGAATTTGGTTTCCACTACACTCTCCATATTGATTATGGATGAATTTCGGGATGATATTAATATTTTAGCTACCAGTGCAAACTTTTGTTCGTCTGCATACAATTTAGTATATGTAATGCGCAAAGACATGCTCCAAATAAGAAACAGACAAAAAAAAGCAAATGATGACTGTTTCATTTTTTGATACATAATAAAAGCGACATAAAGACGTTGTGTCGCGGCACAAGTATGTGACGTGCAATCTAGAGGTCCCGGTTTCGATTCCCGGGTCGGGCAAAACGGTATTAGGTTTTCCATTAGGAATTTCTCAGTAGCTGCATGGAGTCCAGACTCCATGCAATTCCAGAATTGTGCCATATAAACGGCAATAGGCTCGCACCCTGTTACGTGGGACGAATATACAATAGGCGAAATGTGGGTGCAGCAATGCACCTCTACCTAGCCCTTTGAGGAATATAGGTGTAAGTGTATCTATTAATGTTATTTCTAAGTGAAGTCACATGGATTCTACTGTTTTTTCTTATCATATTATGTCTACATAATGTCACTTATCAACCAGCTTTTCGCAGTAGTGGTCTGTGAATGGAGTCCAACGAACGCGCTTATGCCTTTTTGAAGAAATGTTGTATCCATAATTCATTAACACGAGTTTTAAAGACGCTTAATTGGCCGTGAGGAAATTCTAATGCTAATGGTTTTTCCATAGACAACTTATTAAACATGTAATGATTGCGGTTAAGAAGACATTGTCAGAAGAAGTCACTTAAGAAGAAATGTAAATGTTCGTTTAACAAAATATATTAAGTAGTGACGACCTCGAAGATTAGGCACGCGGTCGAGATTCTCTTTGGTCGCAGGTTCAAACCCCACGCACACACCTCTGACTTTTCGAAGTTTTGTGTGTATTCACAATTAATTATCACGTACTTTATCGGCGAAGGAAAACATCATGAAGAAGCCTGTGTGTAGTGCACCAACCCGCACTAGACCAGAGTGATAGAAGGCCTAAATCCTCTCAGTCGTAGATCAGGCCCGTGCCCATCAGTGGGACGTAATGGGCTTATGATTTTCAGGGATCAGTTGGGTAACAAATATTCCCGCATAATTTTTTTTTTAATCTGGCACGGCAAAGCGACTCCACTGTACCTGATGGTAAGCACAGTGGAGTCCAGAAAATAGTACCGACCAGCGAGAAACGATGGTCACCCGCTGGTCGACACAATCATGCCGGCCCGCACAAATGCTTCTTCACGCTTCGCTTAAAGGATCCAGGATCATAGGAAGGAGGGAACACGTGAGCCGGCAAACTATTCCTAATAACTAAACCAACTATAATTAAACCAAGTGGACGTAACTTACGGTCTTCCTTTGCTAATATGATCCCTTTGCTGTAAATAAATCCTACCACAATAACGGTGCGCCTGCGCAATGAGAAGCTTCTGTAGAGCGATTTCCATTAATCAATACATTTGCAAAGACGGATAGTCGCTTATTAGATTTCCATCGATGCAAATCTGGACGTGTGGCGTCTGCGAGGTGCGCGCGCCCGCTCGCCCGTACACCTTATATGCAACACAATGGTGTAACTGTCCACTTTGTGACCTTAAGGGCACACCCTCACATCCTAACGGTCATGTTTTAGATTTCAGGGTACATTTATTTTTCAGGTGACAAAATTTTTATGCTCAACGATAAATTTTTTTTTTTATGAATACACACATAATACACATACATAACACACATAATTTGGAATGACAAAGGTTTGCCTTAGGTTTGAAACCGCAATCGCCGAGATTGTAAGCCTTAAGCTATCACTATGAGGCTATCACGTCTAAATAAGGTAATATTATAAAAAACTATATCGTCGTCTCGCCGGACAAGTATGTGCCGCATGATCCAGAGATCCCGAGTCGTGCAAGTGTATGAAATTCTGCCCGAAAAATACAATAGGCGTAATATGGGTGCATTTCTGCACCTCTACCTACCCTTTCGGGGAATACAGCCGTGAGTGTATGTATATGTATAGTAATGGAATTTGCTTATGTTCACTTAACTGCCTCATTCATTAGGCGGCGCAAGTGTTTTATGTGCGATCTCCTTGGGTTTTAGTTTAGTTTTTGCAGGTTTTTTCATTGGGATTCTTTTATAGATGCGTCCGCCCATATATTTGTAAATACACAAGGTTCATCTCGTTATTTACTTTAAAATAATAATAATAAGATATTACTTATGTATTTCCTGATGAAAACTAAAAATAAATTATAAAAAAAAACGTAAATAATTTTGTACAAATTATATAAAATGAACCATAGTTAAATTATAATGTAATAATAAAATATTTTTCTTTTCTGTATTGACTTGTCATAAGTGCTATTTGATTGCCTACGTGACCAAATAAAGCAATTTCATTTCATTTCAAAATGTCTAGTAACATTTTTACTTCTTGAAGTTTCCTATCTGCATAGTGTGTTATATTTTTATTCGTCTACCATCGGTATATGTTTCAACTTTCAAGGTCTCTCAAACCATTTCCTTCGCCTTAACTAATATGCATTAATAATGCATTTGTTTATGGTGTAGATAAACATCGTGTGCCACATACTCGGTGCGAGTGCTCTTGCGCGTACTAGTCGCCTCATTACAACCAGCCCTTTTAAGATACTATTGCGAAAATAGTACTCCAATATCCAATAATATGACAGCCCCGTGGCGCAGTTGGCTAGACACCAGCTTGCGAAACGAGAGGCCGCGGGTTCGATCCCCGCACCGAGACAAATGTTTGTGTGATCCACAAATATTTGTTTCGGGTCTGGGTGTTTGTGAGACCGAAAAAGTCTCTCGTAGTCTCTGATACCCACGACACAGGACTTGTATCCTAGTGTGGGGTCAGAACTATGTATGTGACTGTTGGGTGTATTTATTTATTTATTTTATTATAATACTTCTAGTACTCGGCCTTGCTTTACAACAAATATATCAAAATAAATTAATCAGTCTACTGTTGCAATTTTATTATGTAAAAGGGTTTATATAACATACATACATACATAAACTCACGCCTGTATTCCCCGAAGGGGTAGGCAGAGGTGCATTTTTGCACCCACATTTCGCCGTGCGTATCAGTCTCACGTAATAGGGGGCGAGCCTATTGCCGTTTCCGGCACATTTCCAGACTTCGTGCTGCTACTGAGATATTTGTTAATGGAAAAACTCAATAACACATTGCTCGACCGGGGAATCGAAACCGGAACTCTAGATCGCACGGCACATTCTTGTACCGCGAGACCACGAGGCAGTCTTATATAGCGACGATGTAGAATATCAGGCTAAAAAAATTCCTTCTCGAAGCCAGGTAAAAAGGCGGGTTACGGGTTCGATCCTTATATGGGTATTTTTTTATTTAAATTATCAACAAAGCTTAATTTATGTCTCAATTTCAGAATATTATCTGAATGTAACGAAAATAATAAGTTATAACAATATAACATTTTATTTTTCATTTAGGAAAGGCAGCGATTAAAATATTAAATAAATAAATAATAAATAAATACACCCAACAGTCACATACATAGTTCTGACCCCACACTAGGATACAAGTCCTGTGTCGTGAGTATCAGAAACTACGAGAGACTTTTCGGTCTCACAAACACCCAGACCCGAAACAAATATTTGTGGATCACACAAACATTTGTCCCGGTGCGGGGATCGAACCCGCGGCCTCTCGTTTCGCAAGCTGGTGTCTAGCCAACTGCGCCACGGGGCTATATTATTATTCATCATCCATAGCCCATATAGATCCCATAGTTTAGGATTCCTCAGAAATATGTATTGAAATTGAAAAAAACCTTTGATCTAAAAATATTATTAGGAACTTTATAATTACATCCCGGAAATCGAAGTCGCGACCTTTTGCTATCGCTTATAGTCGATAACGCAACGGAAGTGGTCAAAGTATCTTACATATTTCGGCATAAATAAGTTGTTTAGAATAGTAACAGGTATTGTTTCATGAATGCTACATCATTTTATATATTTTAGGAGAAAACATAATCTAAAATATTACGTTATATAGGTTTTGATTCGTTTTAGAAAAAAAAACAGTTAAAAATTGCAAAAACACAATGCCTTGAATAAAAAATAAAAAAAAACTTTCAGGTCTCCTGGCACCTTTGAGCCGCTAATTTACAGAACCTAATAATCAATGGAGAGTTTGCTTTTGAAGCAATACACGTTTGTTATTTTACTTTTATTTATTTCACCCTTCCAATTAGCTCTTATAGAATTATGGCATGCACTAACGCCATCTATTGGCGATTTTTAAAAAGCATTAAAATGTTGTACTATCAAAACGCTTTATTTTATGGTGAAGGGATCACCTATATTAGTATTAGTATTTTACCGTAAATCTGTATCTACATAAACAAATAATTAATATAAAATAAAATTAATAACACGCTTTTATATATAAACCAATAACTAAAAAGTAGAAAATAATTCTTTTATAATTCAAATTAAAGATAATAAAGAGTAATAAATAAAAGAAATTATTTTAAAATAAAAAAAGCGTGGGGTGCTTTCTGAAAATATTTCGATAATGTCGCTACTCCTATCAGTATTTAGTCATGTGGAGCAAGTGTGCGCAATCCCATTCACTTTGTACAAAAATACATGGATTTACGCATTCTTACCCAGAGCGCACAAAAAAAGCACCCCACGCTTTTTTTACATTAAAATAATTATTTTCTATTTTTTAGTAAAGCTAACTACAGAAGCGTGTTTTTTTTATCCACTATTTATTTCGTAGTAATCACGAATTACTATTAGTAAATGTAATTATTTTCCAAATAGTTACATCGTTCTTATGGCCATCTTCCAGCTCCATCATCAGACCCTGGTTACCATTGAAAGACAAACTACTCGTCAAGACGATTCAAACGAGCCCAACCTCGATCAGGTTGTGTCGTTTCATTGCGAAGTTCCTATGGCCACATTCCAGCTCCATCATCAGACCCATGTTACCACCTAGCACCAAAGTACTCGTCAAGACGAATCAAACGAGCCGATACTCAATGCGGTTATGTCGTTTAATTACGGAGTTCCTATCGCCATTGGCTACCTTCCAGCTTTATCATCAGATCGGCAGCATGACATCTTTATTTCATTGTCACGCGATTTACACATGTATGAAAAATTTCAGCTAAATCGGCAACCGGGAAGTGGGTCAAAATCAAGTCCAAACATGGTCGTCAAGTCAACAAACAAACATTAAACAAATGTACAGTATAGGTGGAACTTAGGAAATAAAAAGCTTTTTACGCAAGTCGCAACTCCATTCTCATGAAGTCATAGGCCACAGCAACACCTTACTAGAAGTGTTTTATATAAGGGCAGATCGCTTCACCCAAACCGTTTGCAAAGTAGGCAAACAGTTCAAAGGGACGACCTGAGCCCTGCAAAAATACGGTCGCCCATTTAGGACATAGCCGAGAGTTATCAAGGCCCAATAATTTCCTTACTCATTAGATTGAGGCACGACGACACTCGCTCGCGCTCTCCCTTTTATGTGTATGATGGTAACATAACAATAGCGCGATTCAGAAATCGTCAGCGCCATCTATTGGCAGTGCGGAGGAACTAGGTATAGTTTTTTTAGCCATGTTATAATTATTGCAATGGTATTATTTGTTTGAAAATATTAATAAGAAATATGTTAAATGTTATTTAATAAATGTTTATTCAATGAGTAAATGTAAATTTCTTATGTATGTATTACTGACCGCGGAGTAACTACTCGTAAATACCTTTAGTTAACATATTATATGCAATATTCGTTTCATTTTTGATCCTATTTTGATGAATATTATAAAATAATCAAATCGACAGTTAAGTGGCACTAAATAAGTAATAATAGTAATAGTAAATATAAATAATTACCTAATCCAGTTTAAATGAGTATGGAATGTAATTTCTGCACTTATTAATTTTTTTTTATGATATATAACATACATACATACATAAACTCACGCCTGTATTCCCCGAAGGGGTAGGCAGAGGTGCATTTCTGCACCCACATTTCGCCAGGTATGATATATAATTCATTGTGAATATACATAACTTCGAAAAGTCAGAGGTGTGTGCCTGGGGTTTGAACCCGCGACATCCGATCTTGACTTGCGCCTAAACCTCGATGCTATCACTACTTTCCAAACATGTATGTAATATATATTTCATTCGTATACGTATATAGAGCTTAATAAAACGATGTAACCTCGACACAAAAGCTTTGTAACTACATAATATACCTATACCTTTATCCCCCGGGTTTCCCCGCGCCAGGGGGAGCACTATTTCACCGGACACTTCCGTGGGGCGCTGTTTATCAGTTAAATGCATTTGTAAGGCGTTAAATTAGATTTATAATGGGGGTTGACGGCCAAGGGGTTCGAGGGCTGTTTGACGCACAAACGTTTTCACGATGGGGCATATTTAATAGGGAACTTTTGTAAAACATTTTGTTAATGATAAGAGCGATTGGCTCACGTAGAGCTTACTTTAAAATATCATAATCATCAGCCCTTTGCTGGGCACGGCCTCCTCTACAGCTGAAAGGGGTTTGGCCTTAGTCTTTCAAGTTGGCCTGGTGCGGGTTGGCGGACTAATGAACTAACAAATATCTGAGAATTTTGAGGTGTTTTTCTTAACAGTTAAAGTTCGTGATAATTCATTGTGAATACACAGATAACATACATTTTTTACGTGAGGGTGAAGCCTCATAGTTCAATATTTTGTCTGCCGCTTTGCTGTGGAGGGAAGTGGACAATTCTTTGTTTACCAACTCCTCCTGTATATTATTTCTGATTAATTTCGTTGCGGGATCATGACAAATTAGTTCCCCTTAGATCCACTGAGCTTCAGTGCTCGGCGTCAATACTGTGCGTGCTGTTGATCCTGGAGCACAGGAGGTACAGTGGCGGGTGTGTGGTGGGATAGAGACAAAACACACATAGCTGCGAGAAGTCATTGGTGTGTGCCTGGGGTTTGATCACGGGACCACTGAGCTTTGACTCGACCGCGCGCCTAAACGGCCACTACTTCACACTGACAACGGTAATTCAATTGCGTTTAAAAAAATACAAGTTGTCTACCCCTTTCCTCAACAAGTTTCTACAAGGGCACCCTAAAGAAAATGCAAACGAAGTGTCCACACAACAAAGGCGGCTTAAACTGAAATAAAAAACTAAGCGAAACACTTCCACCTCCAACATTATTTACAAACTGTTTACGGAACAAAAATAAATTCGGTTACAAACTTCCCTGGACTTTTCCAATTATGTCCGAATTTTGTTATTCCCGTCACGCGCCGACCTTGTTTGACTACAACTCGGTTAGTTTAAATGATTTTCGTGAATAAGTAACTTGTAGTAAACACAATGGGTTGATTCTAACATAAATGAGTTGTATGATCACATGTAAAGTAGTGTTGGCCTCGAGGTATAGGCGCGCGGTCGAGAATCTCGGCAGTCGCGGGTTCAAACCCCAGACACACACATCTGACTTTTCCAAGTTATGTGTATCCACAATGAATTATCGCTCACTTTAACGGTGAAGGAAAACATCTTGAGGAAACCTGCACAACTAAAAGTTCTTAGGTGTGTAGTCCGCCAACCCGCACTAGGCTAGCCATTCAGCCTTATTCCACCAGGACTAAGGCCTAAACCCTCTCAGTTGTAGAGGAGGCCTATGCCCAGCAGTGAGACGTACATGGGCTGGTGATAATGATAATAATAAATGAATCACATGTCATTTCCGTTTATAACTTTACTAACAACTTGTCCTAGCTCTGCTGTATACAAGGCCTTTATCTTCTACCGCCTTCTATAATATTCATTAGTTACTTAAGCAAGTGATACAAAAATGTGTAAATGCAAAGCTAAGTAAAAAAGCTTACCCTTTAATTCTATTCAATTTGCATTAACTCCTACTTATTTTCCATATTATTGTAGCTACCCCCTCCTAAGGATAATTGAGTGACGTTAGGTAACTTAATTCAATATCATCATCATCATCATCATCAGCCCATATACGTCCCACTGCTAGGCACGGGCCTCCTCTACCATTGAGAGGGTTTAGGCCTTAGTCCACCACGCTGGCCTAGTGCGGGTTGGCGGACTACACACCTAAAAAAATCCTAAGAACTTTTTTAGGTGTGCAGGTTTCATCACGATGTTTTCCTTCACCGTTAAAGTACGTGATAATTCATTGTGAATACACACATAACTTCGAAAAGTCAGAGGTGTGTGCCTGGGGTTTGAACCTGCGACCGCCGAAATTCTCGCCGAAAACCTCGAGGCCATCACTGCTTATTACTTAGCTTTGCATTTACACGTTTTTGTATTACTTCGCTGCACGTACCGTAAATACGATGAAGCGAAAAGACCAAACTATAAACAAAATTGACTATCCATCTACACTCGCGCTGATCAACACTTTGAAATGCTTATTTGCCCATTAAAGAAGCACTATGAATGCAATACCAAACACAGGGTGCACCTGCGTCTGCCGTACTGACAGACTGCACCGCGGTTATATATAGACGGCCAGATGTGACTGCTGTTTGTAGAACAAGCTCCTAATTGAAGCGGCAAGGATATGTACCACGTTTGGGATGCATTAGCTAATAATATCCTCGTATTTCTAAAATAGCAGTGATGGCCTCGAGGTTTAGGCGCGCGGTCGAGAATTTCGGCGGTCGCAGGTTCAAACCCCAGGCACACACCTCTGACTTTTCGAAGTTATAAGTGTATTCACAATAAATTATCACTTGCTTTAACGGTGAAGGAAAACATCGTGATAAACCTGCACATCTAAAAGTTCTTAGGAATTTCTTAGGTGTGTAGTCCGCGAACCCGCACTAGGCCAGCGTGGTGGACTAAGGCCTAAACCCTCTCAGTTGTAGAGGAGGCCCGTGCCCAGCAGTGGGACGTATTTGGGCTGATGATGATGATGATGATTTCTAACTTAAGTATTACGAGTTTTTAACTGTCATGGCGAAATGACAACACCGTATTAAATGGTTAATATCACGTCTATACAAATAAATAAAATTGGAGTGTCTGTTTGTAATATTGAAATAACCGCTTTTTAATAAATGCATATGGATGTACCTATACACGGTACATATACCAAAATAACGTTTTTTACAATTTTTGTCTATCTGTCTGTTGGTTCCGGCTAATCTCTGAAACGGGTGGACCAATTTTAACGAGACTTTCACTGGCAGATAGCTGATGTAGGAGTAACTTAGGCTACGTTTATTTTAGATCAATTCTTTTATTTTAGAAAAAAAATTAATTAAGTAGGTAGCATAATAAAAAAAACTAAAAAAATAAAGAATCGACTGTTAGGCGGAACGAAGTTCGCCGGGTCATTTAGTAGAATAATAAATAAATACACCCAACAGTCACATACATTTATGTAGTTCTGACCCCACATTGAGATACGAGTCTTGTGTTGTGGGTATCAGAAACTACGAGACTTTTCGGTATCACCAACACCCAGACCCGAATCAAATATTTGTGGATCACACAAACATTTGTCTCGGTGCGGGAATCGAACCAACGGCCTCTCGTTTCGCAAGCTGGTGTCTTGCCAACTGCGCCAGGGGGCTGTCTGATTATTAAGTAGCATGGAGGATTAATCATAATGACATTATTAAAGCTAAAATAACTTTTGTCTACAAAAACTTTTTTCAAATTTCGATTGTGTTTAAGTATAGCCCAGAAGCTTCTATTATATAAACAAGTTGTCGTGAGTTCGGATCCGGAGTACACACTTCTGATTTAACGATGTTACTTGTGTAATTTATTAGGTACTGCTCACTTTATCAGTGAAGAAAAACATCTGAAGAAAACCAACATGTTTTAGCATCGAATTGGGAATAGGGCAGGATATTTAACATGATTATATCGAAGGTGAATTGTTTTATTCCAGTACTGCGAATACGCCTCTGAGCATAAGAAATTTCTAGATTCCACGCGAATTAATTGTTAACAAAAATAAAAGCTCGCGAAATTATGTCAAACGTATTCACCGAAAACCTTCTGTAATAATTTTTCATTGAAGCTGAACTCGTAATTTCCGAAACCGACCCTTTAAAAAAAAAGTATTTTAAACCGTTTCGTATTTGCTTGAATAGAATATGTATGTGTAAAATTTAAATACCAAATTAATTTATTTTACATTCTTTATAGAATAAATAAAATATTGTATTTGGTGACACACAAAAATACGAAATATACTAAGTAGAAGTGTCACAAGCTTGGTATTGTAGTGTGAACTTGAGATAGTAGAATGATATCATCACCATCATCATCATCATCATCAACCCAAATACGTCCCACTGCTGGGCACGGGCTTCCTATACAACTGAGAGAGTTTAGGCCTTAGTCACGGTAATACTATCATACAGTAGTTTAACTTCATACAAACGGGCGAAACGCGAGTTATACCTACGCGCCTCGATCGCGGCATGCGGTGGCATGCAGGCAGTCGCGAATGTGCCGCAGTCACGAACGGACGGTGTTGTATTTTAGCAGTAACCGCGAGATTTTTATACAAAATAAGTGCAAGAGCCTATTTAATATGACAAGTATATATTGTGTTTATATATTATTGTGCTGTTTTTGGTTGCATGAAATCTTCCAATCAAAAAATAACATGCATTTTTATTGAACACTTCCTATTCAATTCACAAAATATTTTGTTAGTTTAAATAAAAAAAATATATATTTACAATCACAAAAATAGAATGTCAAAGTAAGCAGATTGAATTAAAATTCTGCAGATTCGCAGCCCTATCGCATGTTTACGTACCGTGCGGCTGTAGGTATTTATTTCAAAAATGCGGCCGAGTTAACGTACTGTATGATAGTATTACCGTGCCTTAGTTCACCACGCTGGCCTAGTGCGGGTTGGCGGACTACACACCTAAGCAATTCCTAAGAACTTTCAGATGTCCAGGTTTCCTCACGATGTTTTCCTTCACCGTTTAAATAAGGATAACACATAACTTCGGAAAGTCAGAGGTGTGTGTCTGGGGTTTGACTCGCAACCGCCGCGATTCCCGATTTTTTTTTTTTTTTTTTTTTTTTTTACGAGAGGAAAGCTCTTTAAGCTCCCCTGTTCGGTACCTCGGGGGAGGCCTAAAGGGGTATGTCGGGGTCTCTGGCCTTCCAACTCGGCGCGCGGAACAATTGTCCGCTTTAGCTGAGTTGGGTCCCTAACCAAAATCCTACGCCAGCATACCGACTAAAACCTCTCGGTGACCATCTCGCGCATTTAGGGCGGTTTTGCGGCATCTCAGGGCGAGAAGCGCCCTAAATGGTCCGCGTCCGCCCAGCGCACCGTCCATTTCTGGACTCCTCCAAATTGGGAGGGCTTCCGATGCCCTCCACTTACGCTTTTTTGGACGTTCACCTCTTGTGAACGTCCGCGACAGTCAAGAGGCCACGCCCTCTGCCGCAAATCTCGGGGTTGCTATCATAGTGTACCGCCCCCGCAGTACGCCCAGCCACCCCAGGGGCCCTTGTTAGGTAGGGGATACCATGGCGGAATTTTTTACGCCCCCAATCCACAGGGCGGGGACGCCGGATCAGCCGTATTCCGTCACCCGGCGTCTCCTTCTTTGTTGGCGGCGGCGGGCGGGATTGTTCTGCTCACGATCCCGCCCCGCGCTCTCCTTTTGAGACATTACAGTCTCACAAAAGGAGAGCATCGCCTGCCATGACCTCTGACTCTCGACCATGGAAGGAATCACGGCCGAGAGCGAGAGGTCCGCTCCGACGGCTGCGCGGAGTGCGCTTCGCTCTTCGTCCCAGGCTGGACAATCCGATAGAGTGTGCTGGGCTGTGTCCTCCGGACAGTTGTCACAGTGGTGACACACGGCGGACTCTTCTCTTTTGGCCACCCGCCACAGGAACCAGCCAAAACAACCATGTCCCGACAGAACCTGTGACAGGCGGAACGTCATCACGCCGTGGCGCCTATCCAACCACTGGTTAAGGACAGGACGCACTGCCGCGACGGTCCATGCACCAGCACTGGGACTATCCAACCTGGAACGCCACTCCTCCACGGCGGCCAAGCGTAGAGAGGCCCTTTTGGCCTCTAACTCTCTTAGGGCCGGTCGTTCCCCTCGTCGAGACGCCTCCTCCCGCCAGTGATAGACTGAGGAGAGGGCCCTGGCGTCAAGATCCCAGGGAAGGAAACCGGCCAAAATGCAGGCCGCCTCATGGGAAATCGTGCGGTAGCCCCTAATCATACGCTGCGCAACTACCCGCTGCGGTTGCCGCAGGAGGGTCACGCAACGTTTGTTCAGGGACTCGGCCCAAACGGGGCAACCGTATAGGGCCATTGATCGCACGACTCCCGCGAACAATCTTCGGCAAGGGACGCCGGGACCTTCGAGATTGGGCAGCAGAGTAGACAAGGCACCTGCTGCCCTAATCAATTTCGGTTTTAATCTTCCGAAGTGGGCGCAGAAATTCCACCGGCTGTCCAACACAACACCAAGATATTTCATCGTGGAGCCGATGGGGATTTCCACGCCCTCCACCGTCAGACTGGCCCCTGCAGGTGGCTGCTTCCGAGGCCCGTGGAAGCAAATAGCCTCGGACTTCTGAAGAGCCACCGCGAGGCCGAGCCGCCGAATCCTCCTCACCACGTGGCTTGTGCCTAACGTGGCAAGGTTGACGGCCTCCGGAAAGGTCCCGGCACAGGCTGTCACAAGCGTGTCGTCGGCGTAACAAACTACGCCGACGCCCCGGAGATTGGCACCACGGAGCACCCAGTCGTACCCGATGTTCCACAGAAGGGGTCCTAGGACCGACCCCTGTGGGACACCGCACGACATTTCTCTACGGTGCCACCCATCGGCGCCTGGATACACTACGTCCCTGTTGGAGAGGTATGAGTGCACCAGGCGTCGGAGATAGGGCGGCACCACGTGGTACCGAAGAGCTTCATTTATGCAGGGCCAGGGCAATGTGTTAAAAGCGTTGGCGATGTCGAGTGACACCGCCACCACGCATTTGCCCTGGGCTACTGCCTCCTCCGCGTGCGTCTTCACTCGCAGAATGCCGCGATTCCCGATCGCGCGCCTAAACCTCGAGGCCATCCCTACTCATTGATTCTTAACATTGGGAAGTATTTATGTACATGGACAGTTCTAAGTACAAACATACCACAAAACACTTAGCACTGTACCATAGTACTGGGCAAGTAAACAGTACATAATGGTCTAATTATGGCGCCCTTAATAACCGAAGTTTGGTGGCACTTAGTACCGTTATCGCGTCAATTATGTGCTGTTATGAGGTGCCTGTAATCGTCGTACAAACATTGAGTACACTGGAAAACTGTTGGTATTGTATTCGATTTGTCAATATTAGTAGTTTTTATTTTAATTTGCCGTAAACTTTGTATTTATACATTTTGTCAACAAAGTTTGATGTAAAATAATTTCCTACTATTATATTTTTTGGCATCATCATCAGCCCATATACGTTTCACTGCTGGGAACGGGCCTCCTCTACAACTAAGAGGGTTTAGGCCTTAGTCCACCACGCTGGCCAAGTGCGGGTTGGTGGACGTTGGCGTTTTTTGGCATAAAAAGTGGCATTTGACCGTCTCGATTTCGAATCGAACTCGAATCGTCTTTATTTTAGCGGATTATGAATGAATGTGTAACAAAGCAACAAACAACAAAAAACGGTCAAAAATCAATGTATGGGTAAATTAGGACTGTCGGAGCAGTTTAAATACCTTTTTTACAGCAATCCGGGTAACTACTGAAAATTTGCTGACAAAAAACAAATTCTCCTACTAGTAATCGAACCCTGGGTCTCTCGAATCCGCCTCGTAATCATCGAGCTATTATCAATACGAATCTGACACGACAAGGTGCGAAATATTGTGGAATGGTGGCTGTGTCATATAAGTACAGTTAAGTAGCAAGTAAACGCTGATTGGTTCGGTCAACACAAACATCTGTGGCACAGTCCCATTGTGTACTGAGTATTGAGACTGTCATTAATTCGTGAGCTATCAATTATATCACCAATACTTTATATACAGAGATTTTAAGTGAGTGTATATGTTAATTTAAGCCATCAAAAACAAAACTTGTAAAAAAACAAGTCTCGCAATTCAGTTGTTCTACTGTAAGAAGTTGTGAGATGCATGTGATACCAAGTCGATGAATTTATTCAGTCCCCGTTTAAGGGACCTTCTGGCTTAAGTTATTATGCACTTAACTTACCAGAAAACATCTTATAGTGACCATATCAATATTAAAAATCTTTTATGTTTTACATAAAATAGTTTGAATTGGCAATCGCATGAAAACACAATGTATCTCACTTTTAGTCAAGATAGAAGGTCCCTTAAATGGGGACTGAATAAACTGCTCTCAGATATTGTGAAAGATTGAGAAATCCCACTAGATAAAAGTTCTTAATCATATAATAAAAAAGTACATACATACACACATAAACTCACGCCTGTATTCCCCGAAGGGGTAGGCAGAGGTGCATTACTGCACCCACATTTCGCCAGGTATGTATCAGTCTCACGTAATAGGGGGCGAGCTTATTGCCGTTTTTCGGGCATATTTCCAGACTCCGTGCTGTTACTGAGAATTTCCTAATGGAAAAACCCAATAACACTTTGCCTGACCCGGGAATCGAACCCAGGACCTCTAGATCGCACGGCACATACTTGTACCGCGAGACCACGAGGCAGTAATAAAAAAGTATGCGTAAATTTTGATGAATCTTATAAATCAAGATCGGAAACTGTATACAGGTAAAGCAATATTTATTTTAATTAATTTATTGTAAAATTTATCAATTATATCATTAATGCGAGCCTAGCAAAGCAAAATTTAAATATACTAAAACTATGAATAATTAGGCGTTATATGAAAATTGTAAAACTAACCTGGCTATCGAACACGGGACCAGTCTATCCCACGCCACACATTTACGCCCAGGAATCGTCCTAGCAATCGATCCATAAATCTATCCAAGCATTCAAAAACAAACACTTGTTACACATAATCTTATGTCATAATATTAAATCTATGGTGAAAAAGAGTCATAACTTTAACTACGGTAAACATCCAATTTTAAAATCATAAATTTGTGTCCGGGTGACATAACTTATTATAATACTGCAGCTTTGAAAGCGACACACGGGTCGAGAGAACAGCCAACAACGTGTTAGTTTAAGTTTTAACACACCAAGCCACACTTAACGCTATTATTACAAAACAAATTGTTGGAAACGGACACTAAAATAAACACATTTGAAATAAAAAAGTTTGAGACACGAACAAAACAGCTGTTAACGCCAGTGTTGCTACAAGCGAAAAATAATAATAAAAGAACAACTAAATTACCAAATTAATATGGTAATAACTAAAATACCGGTAATAATAGAATTTTTTGAAAACATTATACCTAAAGCAGAAAAGTTTTATTTGTAGTATACTATCTATATTATTGAAATTAGTATAAAAATAATGTGATCATTGTATCATATTGTCTTAATATTTATTTGCTTACAAAATTCCGAAAAATAATCTTTAAGCTTTAACAAAAGAGAATATCTTAATTATTAATTAACGTGTAACGATTTTGGGCTTCTATGGAAGTATCAAACCCTCTCAGTTGTAGAGGAGGCCCGTGCCCAGCAGTGGGACGTATTTGGGCTGATGATGATGATGATGATGATGATGGAAGTATCGCCACTGAACTACGGAACCCTAAAATTACATACAAGTTGACCGTCCTCGTTAGCAGCGTGTGCTTGAGGGCGGGCGTTAATAAGAAGTCGGACGTAAATCACGCACCAGCGTAATTAAATATTAAATCATTTTTATTCACACGATGTATCACGGCCAAAAGGTAACCCCAGTCCCTACTCCAGGCACCGACGTCCAGGGTAATCAGCTTACTAGACTTTCTGATGACATCCTAAGTCCTAACATTTTAAAAATCAAATGAGTTGATTGTTCAAAGTTTTCTTTCAATTCGTAACTAAAGGGCTGTGCATGTTTTAGTAAATTTTGGTAGATAGATGGAACACGGAGAACTGTTATAGGCGAAGTCTTTTTTATTATTGATAAATAAAATCTACATAAACATAAGCGGAGTCCTTAATCTACTTCTCCTGAATCGGGAATCGAAGTTTCCTCGATCACACGACGCACTTACAGCGCTGGACCGTGTAGAAATGACCCTCTACCTTTAAAACATTAGGTACTCAACCCACACGAAACCAACTTTTCCAAGTCAAGCTCACACATGACTAATAAAATCAAATCGATAAGTATCCTAGTATAATTTCCTTTGTAAATAGGCAATTAATCAACGTTTGCTGGTAATAAACTATCGCTCGTGATATTCAGCTGTCGTCGAGAATAACAAATCAAAGAGGTGCAAACAGACGGAATATTTTATATCGCAATCAGCCCGGTTTACTTCGGTATCGTGTAATTTGCCGGGCGCTTTAATGCCTGCAAACCTTGAAAGTCTAAACTTTATGTTTATGGCTAAAATATTACTATATTTTATTATACTAGTTCTGTCACGTTATTTCAATCGCGACAAATTTAGTATTCTGGGATATAATATAGCCTATGCCTTCAGTTAAGTCTTCAGATTGAATTACATCCTAGGTGAAAGAAAAGTCGTGATGGCCTCGAGGTTTAGGGTTCAAATCCCACGCACACACTACTGACTTTTCGAAGTTATGTGAGCATTAAGACTAAGGCTTAACCATCTCAGTTGTAGAGGAGGCCCGTGCCCAGTAGTATCAAGGAACAAGAAATTGTTATAAAACTATTTTGGAATGCATATTCTTAATAATAAATTTTAGGATTATGTTTACAGAACTTGGTATCGATATGGATCTCAATTGTTTTGCCGATGAAGTAGCCTACGATGCATATTTTAATTATTATATAATTAATATCCTAGGCGTGGATATCCGCTGCGATCTCAACCCAAGGACCCACATCGAGGGCATAATATCCGCCACTTCACGCAGGGTCGGAATCCTGAACAGGGTGCGCCGGTTTTTCACGCCCGGTCAGCTTTTCCGCTTATACAAAGCGCAGGTTCGGCCGGGTATGGAATACTGCTCGCACCTCTGGGACGGTTCCGCCAAATACCTACTCGATGCCTTGGATGGATTGCAGCGGCGTGCCATCCGCATTGTGAATGATGCAGACGTTACAGCCAACTTGGAGCCGCTACAGTTGCGCAGAGACATTGCCGCACTTAGCGTGTTCTACCGTCTGTATCATGGTGAGTGCTCTGAAGAATTGTTTAACCTTGTCCCATCCTCTCCGTTCCACACCAGAACCACGCGTGCGGGCATGCGAAGCCACAGCTTTATGGTCACAACATCCGCGGCTCGAACTAAAAAGTTCGCCAACTCCTACTTTTGCCGCACCATCAAGCTGTGGAATAGTTTGCCCGCTCACGTGTTCCCTCCTTCCTATGATCCTGGATCCTTTAAGCGAAGCGTGAAGAAGCATTTGTGCGGGCCGGCATGATTGTGTCGACCAGCGGGTGACCATCGTTTCTCGCTGGTTGGTATTATTTTTCTGGACTCCACTGTGCTTACCATCAGGTACAGTGGAGTCACTTTGCCGTGCCAGAATAAAAAAAAAAAAAAAAAAAAAAAAAAAAATTTGTAATACTGAACTTGGCTTCCAGTCCACATTTATGTTTTTCATGAGTTGGAATAAATGCAGAAATAAATGCAAAAGTACATAACTATGGCTGTTACGATTCAACGATTAAACTAACGTGGTTATTTTTTTATGGATAGGACGAAGCCTACTAATTTACGACTAAGGCAGAAGAAGCTGGGCGCTATCGCTAGTATTTTACATCTATGCTTTGTCAAGGAAACCAAAACCACGTTTTTTAAGAAGAATTAAAAAATCCACATGTTTGAGGTTTGTGGAACAAAGTAATGAAGGAAATGGAAAATATTGTTGGAAATTGTTGGCAAAGATTCAGTGTCGGAATATCCCGTTCGGATTTCTCTGGAGGCGCGCGGTGCATCCCGATTGGATATACAACCCGTAATGGGAGCAGGGAGGAGCATTCTCCGATAGTAAATGGGAATTAGAACCCCGTGGAAAGTAATGTGAATTTGCAGATGTTTGAAAACTATTGCGAATTTCTAATTATTTAGCAAAATGATAACATTATCATCATCATCTTCTGTGCTATTGGGGTCACATATTTTCTAAGGTTAATTTAGGGTCTTATTCTGCGACACTGGCCTGGTCCACTGACTCCACACACCAAAGATATTCATTATGGAGAATTTGAAGACCCCACATAGCGGTTTTTAAATGCTATTGTTTTTGAGCACGTACTTAACTTCCAATATTATTCGAGATGACTGAGAGTGAGCCTCGTGGTCTCGCGGTACAAGTATTGGCTTTGCGGTCTAGATGTCCCGGGTTCGATTCCCGGGTCGGGCAGCGTTTTTGGGTTTCCCATTAGAAAAATTTCAGTAACAGCACGGAGTCTGGAAATGTGCCCGAAAAACGGCAATAGCCTCGCCCCCTATTACGTGGGACTGATACATACCTAGTGAAATGTGGGTGCAGAAATGCATCTCTGCCTACCCCTTCAGGGAATACAGGCGTGAGGTTATGTATGTATGTATGTAGTATGTACGTCTCCTATATTAATCTCGTTAACCCCAGTTAGATTACCCCATCAGGTTGCAACAAATGTTCTACCGATGCCCCATCCCATCCGCAGTGCGCGGGAACAATGGCGCGGGTGGTGCCAAGTGTACCCTGCTTGATTACCTTATTAATTCTTCACGACCCGTCCCCGGGGCGAGCCTGATTGATATTTATTACCCCTTCCCAGCCTGGGTAGTGCTTTATTCCTAGGCAGTGAGGAACAATGCATGATTCAGACTTTACAGGTAATACGGAGCGAGGAAACAAAGATTGCTGTGTTTAACGTATTCATGATGTTGTTCGAGAAAATGTTTTACAGTTAAATTAAGGACTTACATGTATGTAGTTTTGGCCGCGGATAGTCGAAATTACGAAAGATTTTTCGATCTCACAAAAATCCAAAAAGTATTTTTGGATCACACAACACGTTGATGCAAAGAACGTTGGCCCTGTGGTATAGATTGGTCCATGTCATTAAGAAGTCTCGGGTTCAAATCCCGAGTCTACCAAAAGCATAGATTGTAACGTTAAACAGTGACAGCACCGAATCTGGAAAGGTTGGTAAACGGCAATATATTAGTTAATACAAAAAATATAACTTTATAAACTTAAAATAGCTAGCGGAATACGGCCATAGGAAAAGATCTATGTAAAAAAAATTCTGACTAATATTATAAGTGCGAAATTGTTTTTTAACGCTTTCGCGACTTAATTGATACGACTCTGGAGACATTTATAAATTACATTTGGTCCCTGATAATTTTCGCTTTTATGAGTGATTAATTTTGCTATAACATAGGTTGAAAAAAGGTTTAGTATCACGAGCGAACAAACTCCAGTGATTACTAAAATCATTCTATTTTAATCAATTCCGCTACTTCGCACAAACTCAACAACTTCAGCTTTCATGAACGCACACAGAATTAAAGCTAAATCTAGACCGAGCTGCTAAAGAACTGCTCATTATTTCCTTTTCACCGTACCCGCACGTGTAGCGGGTACTTAGCGGGGCCCCGTTTATAACGAGAAAAAGTTGCTATTTTCGGAGGCCCACGCCGCTTACACTGTGTAAGCACTTAAACAAGCAATGCACTCGTTTCTTTGTGCATTAACGCCGACTTTGTGCACTTGTATTACCGTCCTAGTTGCTTAAACATCGGAAAGTCCGAAATAAATTGCGTTAAACAATTTGACGAGGCTGGTGCAGTATAGTGTCGGCTTCGCGTTTAGAGCTTCAGAATTCGATTTTTAGGTCAGGTGTATTGTCAATGAGTTTTTCTATTAGTCAAAGGGCTTGGAATGAAAAAACGCAATTGACGGAATGCGGGTGCAGAAATGTACCTTTGCGAGCTTGAGCGTGCTTGTACGGTACGGCGAAATAAAGCCCCGCTGTTTTAGACTGAGACGTCCACTTGTCCCCCCTTGACGCAACCACACTGGCTGAGATGCTTCTTCACGCTAAGCCACAAGGATCTAGGATTAAAGGGGCGAGGAAACGCATGCGTCGGCATACTATTCCGATTCGTAAGTTCGTGTGGTAAAAAACATCATCATAATCATCATCAGCGCATATACGTCCCACTGCTGGGCACGGGCCTCCTCTACAACTGAGAGGGCCTTAGTCCTTAGTAAAAGACATACTTATAATTAATTTGACCGGTAAACGATTTTTCAATATTCTCTTTGTGTCGGACTACATCAATGTGATTGTGCGGAAATTTTACAGTACCAAATATTTAATAAAAAAAAAAAGATTTAAATCGCAGAATCATTTCGTAATATAAAACACCAACTAACTGGCCAATAACATTTATTCAGAAACCAATCTAAGATTAAAATAATATTGGAAGAAGGTAATTCATTCAAAGATTTAAATTAGGGAGTAACGTTACGTAACCTTGAGTTGGAGGTCAAGAAAATGAAACTTATTCTCATTCATGGCAAAATATGCGATAAAGACTCGCGTTAGTGTGTCGCCTATTAAAAATCCGTCTGTACACACACATTTTGAATAGATCGGAACTGTTACAGTAACCTTTGCTTGTCAGTCGAGCTTTCTATTAACACCGCACTTTTACAACGTCATGGGGCGTTGCGTTTATTCCGTGTGAAAATGATACTTCATTTTTCCTGCGCTCAAAACATCTCTCTAATTTAACAACGGCACAAAATGTGAATGGCGGATACCTACATAAATGTTTTGAGTTGGTTATATCCGTACCCGAGATCGCCTGACGTAAGAAAGCTGCGGGCAGTCTATTTCACGGCACACCACACAGGAATTCAGCTCATGTCTATACTAGATTCCAAGATCCATGTTACGTGTATAAAGTGTGCCTCTTAACTTTAAACATGTTTTACCTACAGCATTTACGGCAAACAACTTGTTCTACTAAACTTACAATTTTTTATCACGATTAAGGTAATTATAAAATATTTTTTTAAGTAATTAAAAAGTAATAAATTTCAAGTTTCGTGACTAGGACGATTTCAATGTAATATGCTTCAAATTTTGTTTCCTTCACCGCTAATGTGATACTCATGAGCCAAGGACGTAGCAAGATTTTTATCCATCAATATTAAATATTCAATATATATATATATATATATATATATCGATATCAATATTAAGTCGTGATGGCCTTGAGGTTTAGGTACGCGGTCTAGAATTTCGACGGTCGCGGGTTCAAACCCCAGGCACACACCTCTGACTTTTCGAAGTTATGTGTGTATTCACAGTGAATTATCACGTACTTTAACGGTGAAGGAAAACTTCGTGATGAAACCTGCACACCTTAAAAGTTCTTAGGAATTCCTTAGGTGTGTAGTCCGCCAACCCGCACTAGGCCAGCGTGGTGGACTAAGGCCTAAACCCTCTCAATGGTAGAGGAGGCCCGTGCCCAGCAGTGGGACGTATATGGGCTGATGATGATGATGATGAATATTAAATATATTTTTTGGTAGTCCACGATAGTCATATGGAGGAAATATATCACTATTAATATAGAATCAGCACAAACACTCGCCGCAAACATTTTACCACAGGCAGGGCTGGGCAAAATACATGCTTTGCTTTAATTGAAATACAAATTACAAAATACTGTATCGCAAGTAATTAAAATACGAAATACAAAATACATTTAAGTAAGGTATTTGAAATACAAAATACAGTATTTTAGCTATTTTTAATTGAAATACAAATTACAAAATACAAAATAATGCATATTTATTTGTTTTGGAATAGTTTTTTTTTGAAGGCGGTTTTTGTTTTGTTATTGCAGGTCCTGATGAGCACAAACTTAATACTAAATGAAGGCTAAATGTATTTTAATAAATGTATCTTGAAGCCTCGAGTATTTGAAATACTAATTACAAAATACTTCGGCTTCACGTATTTGAAATACAAATTACAAATTACATTTTAAGAAAGTAATTAAAATACAAATACAAAATATGTATTTGTATTTCAATTACGTATTTCAATTACAAGTAATTCAAATACTGCCCAACCCTGACCACAGGATAATTTTGTTCTTCGTTTATTATACGAGGATATTCGAAGAAAAGAGATCTATTTTCTTCAGTGATTAAGGAGCATCAGTACAGCTCATATATCTAATTCTGAAGACAAACTAAAACGACCCAGATATAATATTCCAATTCAAAGCGACACAGCAGTCGCCAACAAAACATGACACAAAGCCGCGCGAAGCTCAAAGCCGGCGAAAATATTTTATGCAAAGGGAAAGTTGGCGGAACTTTATTTTAATTTAAACGAACTAAAAAAAAACTTGTCATTGTCGAAGAAAAACTTTGTGCTTAATAGCGAAGTTGTGTGACAACCGGAGAGGGCGGTTAAAGAGCACCCCTTTCTGCCCCCCCGGATCAGGCTTAAAAAGACCTATCTTAAACAAAGGCTTTATTCTAAGATTGTTTTGAGATATTTTTTTATATGGATACAATCGTGACTATGATTTTTTTTACTTTCTGACGACTGTGTCGCTACATTATGTAATATGATATACTTATATCGTTTGAGAGGAAAAAAATTTAATACGTCTAAAACAGTAAGCAGTGATGGCCTCGAGGTTTAGGCGCGCGGTCGAGAATCTCGGCGGTCGCAGGTTCAAACCCCAGGCGCACACCTCTGACTTTTCGAAGTCATGTCAAGTCATTCACAATGAATTATCACTTGCTTTAACGGTGAAGGAAAACATCGTGATAAAAACCTGCACACCTAAAAGTTCTTAGGAATTTCTTAGGTGTGTAGTCCGCCAACCCGCACTAGGCCAGCGTGGTGGACTAAGGCCTAAACCCTCGCAGTTGTAGTTGTAGAGAAGGACCGTGCCCAGCAGTGGGACGTATATGGGCTGATGATGATGATGATGATGAAAACAGTACGCGATTTCCTCGAGGATTGGGCACTTTCTACTGAGACTCTGAGACTCACTGCTGGGCACGGGCCTCCTCTACAACTGAGAGGATTTAGACCTTAGTCCACCACGCTGGCCTAGTGTGGGTTGGCGGACTACACACCTAAGAATTTCCTAAGAACTTTTAGGTGTGCAGGTTTCATCACGATGTTTTCCTTCACCGTTAGAGTACGTGATAATTCTTTGTGAATACACACATAATTTCGAAAAGTCAGAGGTGTGTGCCTGGGGTTTGAACCTGGGACCGTCGAGATTCTCGACCGGATGCCTAAACCTCGAGGCTATTACGACTAAAAATAATATGAAAGTTTAAAACATTTTTAAACATTATGGTATGGCATGGAATTTCATTTTGATCCAGCATTGCTGTTTATGTCGTGTCGTCGACGGCGCGGTCACGTAACGCGGCCGGAGCGAACTAATGCCGCGCTGGTCTACTGAATACTTATAACTTTTACATTCGCCAACAACATTTGGTATAAACAAACGGAAATATTTACGTTTAAAATGCTGCAACCAAAACTCTGAGCTTTATAATAACTTTTATACGGAAACAGAACGGTACTAGATAAGGTGTTTTTGCTATGTTTGGTGTTAACAAATTATCTTAAGGCAATTAGACTGCTAAACTGTGAAAGGTTTGAACCTCTAACTACACAAATATTTGTTTGATGCACGAGTTTGTGTCTCAACGTAAGAACAAAAAGTCTCCGTAGATTCTAGTACACACGACAAAAACTTGTGTCAGTGGCGGTACTTCCATAGAAGCCCAAAATCATTAAATACCTTAACTGTGTAATGTCTAGTTTATAATTGTTTATTCTGGGGTCATATATTCTCATTTACATGTCAAATTGCTTTTGTTAAATAAAGATTTAAGGCTTAAAGATTATTTATTCGGAATTTTGTAAGGCTAGCTGGGCTTTTGGGCTTCTATGGGAGCACCGCCACTGGTCAGAATTATGTATTAACAGCTGTTCAGCATGCAGCGATCTGGGACTAAATGATGCTGACCTTTTTCACACTACACTCGAACTCAAATATCAGGAGAAAATCACAGTTTCGGTAAGATTTCGTGCCTGTCTCATTTTACACGCTGATTACTTGAAAACCGCATAACTTTATATTTTAACTAAGTGACCCGGCGAACTGCTAACAGTCAATTTTTTTTATAGCCTAAAATACTCCTTATTACATCAGATATCTGCCAGTGAAAGTCCCGTTAAAATTGGTTCACCCGTTTCAGAAATTAGCCGGAACAAACAGACAGACAGACAAAAATTTGAAAAAACGTTGTTTTGATATATGTACCGTGTATACCTACATCCATATGCATTTATTAAAAAGCGGTTATTTCAATATTACAAACAGACACTCCAATTTTATTTATTTGTATAGATTAATATCATAGCTTTCCCTACATTAAATAAAGCATATTTTCGTTGTTTCAGTCATATCAACGACGCGTTTTAGCGCTCGGGAATTTGATTGTTAAAAAATATGCAATACTATGGTTTTGTAAAACGCTGCTACATTTACTTAGCTTATCTATCTCGATTTATTTCTATGTTCGAACCCATGCCCAAAACAAGTCAATAACCTAACAGTAGTTGTCATCCAAAGGCAATTTCTTGTCCAGACCTCTCACTTAGCCTGTGAAACACCCGAAATTCTTGCCAAGAAAAAGCAGAATAAATTCTTTCAAAGCGACGGTTTTTAGGGCGGCTGTAATTGAAATTACTGCGAGCTTCGACCTCTATAAGTAAAACGAACTCTTCTTAAATCCTGATAAATGGACGCCGGCAAATAAGATGGTTTTATTAATGAAATTATATGCGCTTGCCCTTAGATAAGAAACTAATGTAATCTTAGCACAACGTGTTATTTATGTTGGCTATATTCCCCGAGTGGTAGGCAGAGGTGCATTTCTGCACCCACATATCGCCAATTTTGTATGACGTAATAGGGGGCGAGGCGTTTTCGGGTACATATAGGTACTGAGAATTTCTTAATAGAAAAACCCAATAACACTTTGCCCGACCCGAGAAACGTACCCAGGATCTCCAGATCGCACGGAGTTTGGTACTTTCTTATTATTTTATTCTTTGGAAACTTCTCTTTTTCAAAATGTACATAAACAACACCCACTCAAAACTTATAAAATTATATACATAAACTCACGCCTGTGTTCCCCGAAGGGGTAGGCAGAGGTGCATATCTGCACCCACATTTCGCTGAGTATGTATCAGTCCCACGTAATAGGGGGCGAGACTATTGCCGTTTTTCGGGCACATTTCCAGACTCTGTGCTGTTACCGAGAATTTCCTAATGGAAAAACCCAATAACACTGCCCGACCCGGGAATCGAACCCAGGACCTCTAGATCACTCGGCACATACTTGTACCGCGAGACCACGAGGCAGTCGAGAGCACTTATAAAATTCTCCATATATTTCTTACATGTTAAACAAAAACTAGGTACACATATTGGAGACTGCATTGAAGGATGAGGGTGTGATGAGGTATGCTCCTTCCCCCACATTTCGCTAGCTCTATGATAAACCACCGCTTGTTTCTAGACTTCGTGCTGCTTATGACACTGCTAACGGAAAATTCCCTGGTATGCAGTATTCTAACATTGGAGTCGGCGTGGATCAACGAGTAATTTTCTAAAATTATAGTCACGTTCATATTTTTGTGTCAAATAAAACAAATATTCTGTGATTTTTTTAATGGATATAAGTCGTAGCAACTATAAAATGTGACATTCTTAAAATTGCACAAACCCCAATTTACCATTTATAGGTGAAATGTTAAGTATAGAAACGAGGGTAGATAATAACAGTGCGATTAACACATACAGACAGCGGCAGTTATTTTCAATGGTAATGTGGTGACATGGCGACTGACCACGGAATCGCGCGCCGCCCACAAAGCCCGCACTCCTCATTGTGTCCACTTTAATTATCAAAACCCTGTGTCCTTTTGTTAATACGTTCGTATTCACTGTAGTATTGTGCATTTTGAATTTCTCGGAATGATAAAAATGTATTTACGAGCGCTAAAAACGTATTGTTTTTGTATACAACTGTATATTACCAACATATAGAAGATAGCAGTATTTATAATGAATCATCACTTACTTTAACGGTGAAGGAAAACATCGTGTGGATACCTGCACACTTAAAAGTTCTTAGGAATTTTTAAGATGTGTAGTCCGCTTACCCGCACTAGGCCATCGTGGTGGACCAAGGCCTAAGCCCTCTCAGTTGTAGAGGAGGCCTGTACCCAGCAGTTGGACGTATATGGGCTGATGACCATGCTGGCCTTGTGCTGGTTGGCGGACGGTTACACGATCAACCTGGGTACGAAATTGGCCGTTATAATTATGTCCCCTAATAAGAGATTCGTCATTTCATCAGTCGACAATCTATTTGGACTGCACTGGACTTGCCATCAGATAAATTCATAAGGAGTAGAAGAGTGATAGTGCCCTTAAAATAATGTATTAATTTCTTGAGAAACTTTTTGTGAGCACGAATCATTGTACTAGCATAAAAAGGTGTTGTCAACTCGAGATCCGTTTATCCCATCAACCTTCAAGGAAAAAGACAAGGGTTAAGCAAACTAACACTTTCAATTGAACGTACAATCCCAAAGTTTTGTGTACTCGTAAGATCATTTTCCCTTTTTCGTAACTAAACCTAGCATAAATAAAAGTGCTCTGTCTCAATAACACTGACATTTTGTTAACAGAAGGATTACGTATTTTAGGGTTGGCCGATTATTGGAGCGGTGTCCGACCCGGATCATAAACCGCCCCCGTCCGCCCGGCCGTCCGGTCACCGTACGGCGCCCATCTGTCACCCAAACCGCTTCGTATTAAATAACATGTCACATTTTATTTATACATTTAAATGTCTTATGGAAGGTTATTTAGCTGTTCGGGGTTGTCGACAGCGTAGATAGGGGTGACCCTAAAAAATGGTATTTATATTTTAGCGCAGTTTGATAGATGTTATTTGGTTTAGTAAATGCATACATACATACATAAACTCACGCCTGTATTCCCCGAAGGGGTAAGCAGAGGTGCATTTCTGCACCCACATTTCGCCAAGTATGTATCAGTCCCACGTAATAGGGGGCGAGCCTATTGCCGTTTTTCGGGCACAATTCCAGACTCCGTGCTGCTACTGAGAATTTCCTAATGGAAAAACCCAATAACACTTTGACCGACCCGGGAATCGAACCCAGGACCTCTAGATCGCTCGGCACATACTTGTACCGCGAGACCACGAGGCAGTTTAGTAAATGCTAAATTGCTAATGCTCGATTATAAGGATTTAGCTTCTATTTCATTCACAGTACGTGCGTAGAAACAATTTTAGTGTAAATAGTGTGGGTCGTCTGACTATTGGTGTTTCTCTGTAACTAGGCCTGAAGTGGTTTTCTAGATCATAGATTTGAACCCAGAGTATCACGGTTTCTACGCACAAAAATTATACCATATCAATGATAAAATTTCCTGATTTTTAGTCATAATATATCCTAGTCTTATATAGAGTATAGAGTCTAGTCTTGTAATAGATATTACCAGTGGCGTGCCTAGGGTCTCTAGCTAGGGCAAGCCCAAATTTACATTACGGTTTTTATAGTGTATTTTTTTGGTCCAGAAAGTCAGAGAACTAATAAATAATATACCTACCGCAAATTATTTACATTCAAGATTTTGACATATTGATGTAGGTATATTATAATACTGGCCTAACAAAGAAATAATTATTTGTCGTTAGTACCAAAAACCATAAAATGTCGGCGAAAATTATTAGAACAATAATATGTCCAAATTGTGCACAAACGTCGTGTCTCTAAATTTGAATGCGAGATGTTATAACATAGACACGGAATATATCATATTGAATTTTATTAGACAAATAACTCGACTCGAATTGGTTTCAAACCACATAATTAAAAAGTAAACAGTCATATTCTAAAAATTACCTATACTCGTAAGTTAATTTTCATGTCGTGACCTTGAATGCAAGTTTTTTTGTTGAACAAAATGATAAATAATATGCATTAATCTTAGAAATAATACGATGATGATCAACGCTAGAGTTTTGAAATTTCGTGACATAGGTAAATTAACGAGAAATGAATACTTCAATGCGTTGTTTACAATATTTATAAAAAGAAATCAAAGTATGTGGTGTTGTAAATTTTAATGCATTCTACAAGAACCAGATAAATTATTTAAATCATTACAATAAGAATTCCACACATTTTACACATTATATAAAATATGCAACACAAACATAATATAACCTTTTCGTATGGAAAATTCAACTATTCAATTAGTTATGTACTTACTAATCGGATCTATTAAGCGTCCTCATAATTTTTAACAATTAGAGAAATACTCGAGTCTGGCATATGTAGGTTTTGGACAAGTTACGAGCCGTTTTTTCACAGTATAATTTAATGAATTTACCTTATCTTCGAAGAGCAAAACATGCACACACTTTAAGTCGCCACGAGGATTAACAATAAACATCACCCATTTTTTATAATCACTGTAGTAATATTCTAAATACAACAAATTCTATTTAATTTGGTTATTTCACTCAGTAAACGTAAACAATTAACAACGTGTGACCTTGACAAAGTATGCTTCACTGCACTCCAGGGTTGCCATTAATTAATGTGAGCGTCGTCCTCGGGTAGATATTGCCGTGTTTTGGATGTCGAATTGCCGTGTTTTGTAGAAAAATTGAGAAATTGTCGTGTTTCGTTTTTTTTTTTTTTTTTTTTCAAATTACATTAAATTCTTATCATATAATTGCCGTGTTTTATGACACGATTCTTACGACGATTCTTATGTCCATACTAATTGCTATATATAAACTATATGTTGGTTATATCTATGTTTTAAAATCCAATGGGAATTTCGACGTAGTGCAAAAGAGATAGAACTAGTAAAGTGAAGCCAGGTTTAAAGCCCACGAGATAGAGGGAGATAGATATTATTATTATGTTCAACATTGATGTTTACTCTAAACTATTGACGTTCGTGCGCCCGCGTTTCGTTTTTTTGAAATTATATGGGCAGGGATTTGGCGCGCCGCGGCGCGGCTGTACGGCGGACGGCGGCGCGGCAAAAATACGTAAATTTCTGTTTTTGGATAAATATTTTGTATTGAATTATGGAATATCTAGTTTATGTTTCTTATTCGGAATTACGTAAGGCAAGCTAGGCTTTTGGGCTTCTATGGAAGTACCGCCACTGGATATTACCTATGTATGTCTTGTTATAAGAAATAAATTATAATGGATGAAACGTTATTTGGAGATTTATTTAAAACTTATTCCTCACATATTTTTTTTAATGGAATAAAACAAAGTTAAACAAAGTTTATGAGACGCTTGGTCAACATATGACTAGGTACATTGAGTACAATATACACAAAACAAGTATTTCAATACAAATGTTTGAGTTTTGTATAAAAAGATTTTATTGACCTTTTAGCTGGTCCTCATTTGTGGCTAATAACGTCCCTTAAACTATTAATCACACACTACGAGATATACTACATGACTATCAGGTAGATACCGCCTCGACCGGGCGTAATTTTATAAAAATGCAGCCCTTACCTTTTTCCAAGTTCCATTCATTTAGTTTAGATATGGGTTAAAAGAAAGACAAAATACAGTCTCGTATCGGCATTCGTGCGAGCGAGTCGTGTAATTACCCGAGTGCGTAATTCTAAAACATTATCTTTAAAATATTGTCCGCGGCGCAAGCAGGTAGCCGGCAAGGGCCGCGCAACCGGTTTATGCGACCCGCCTTATCTATCTGCGCTAATGAGTAATACATTAAGTGAAGACGAAATGATCCGATCAACAAGTTCTTTAAATGAAGACGATAATATGGAATATCAAAAGACGGAGGGTGTGATAGAATATACGAAATCAACAGAGAAACCGACAAAAAGAGTAAGAAGTGACAACGATTCTTCACTGGAAGAAAATGAATGGACCTTAATACAAAGGCAGCGGAAAAAATTGAAAGAAGGAGATGGTTTAATTGAAGTTTACATAAGCTGTAAAGAGAAACTACCTAAGCAATTTGCGCTGGCAAGAATATTTAAAGAAAATAACATAACAAATATTTCCAAAATTAAATATCTCAACCCCTATAAAATTCGTGTTGATTTTTCAAATGAAGTAAGCGTCGAAAAATTAGAATCTTCACAAAATATCATCGAGATGGGATGGCGATTTCACAGAGCGATGGTGAGAAGCTATTCCTATGGAGTTATCAAGAACGTTGATCTAGATTTGTCAGAGGAATATATTTTACAAAACATTAGGTGCCCTTCTCCAGGAGTATTGGTTTCCTTAAAAAGGTTGAATCGACGTAGTTTGACGGTGGATGGACAGCTAGTGAATCAGTTCGATTGTGCTTCAAGGGTTCATATCTACCAGCCTATGTATATGTGGATGACATAAGAATAAAAGTCGAATCGTACATTTACCCAGTATCGCAATGTTCTAAATGTTGGAAGTTTGGCCATACTTATAAAAGATGCCCATCTAATAAAATTGTGTGTCCTAAGTGTAGCGCGTATCATGCGAACTGCGAAACGAAAAAGTTTGTATGCATTAACTGTGGTGGTAATCATATGGCATTAGCGAAAATATGCCCAATGTTTTTAAAAGAAAAAAGGCTCAGAGAAATAATGGCAGAATTTAATTGCACGTACAGAAAGGCTCTGTCTGTATATGTGCCACAAGAACCGAATACTCTCCGTGAGTCGAAATCGTTAAAATTTACGGACCAGAAAAGTAATTTTAATGATGGAAATGAACTGATTATAGCGTCTCAAAGTACTCCCACTTTTGCTGAAACTGTTAAAAGATATGTTAAGTCTAAAGAACGTAAAATAACAAAGCAGTCTTTTAAGAAAAGATCAGTCAACGCAAGAAATACCCCATATGAACCAGAGTGCATTGCCTACAATGAATCTGAGGAACAGTCAGAAGAAAAAATCGGCGTAAATTTTAGTGAACTATTAATGAGACTAAGGGAAATACTTTTTTTGAAAAATGTTTCTTTACAGGAAAAAATAATAGAAATTTTGAAAAATTGTGTTGAATGGATAATTGTGATAGCTGTTGAAAATATTTCTGACTGGCCGCTGTTGAAGTGTATTCTAGATTATATCGGTCACTTTAATGGCTCATAGGAGAATGTTTGGAAATCTTAATATTTTACAGTGGAATGCACATAGCTTAAAACCAAAATTGGCCGAATTTGAAAATTTATTATTGCTTGAGAAAATCCACATTGCTGCATTAAGCGAGACATGGTTGGAACCCAGTACTAAATTAAATGTAAGTAGTTATAATATTTATCGCAGAGACAGAAATGATTCTTACGGCGGCGTGGCTATTTTAACACATAGATCGATTAAATCCACTCTCATAAATGTTCAATTGTCTAACCCCGGTATAGAAATTATAATGATTAAAATATATAATTGTGATCAAGTAGAAAACCTCATATCTTTATATTGTCCACCCTCTGTTCATACTAGTCAGAGTGATTGGAGTCAAATATTCTCGTTAAGTAAAGAAAAAACTATATTGGTCGGAGATTTTAATGGGCACCATACCGATTGGTCCCGAAAAATTGATAGGCGTGGTTTACAGATTTTTGATGCATTATTAGACAGCAATTTAGTCTTATTAAACAATAAGCAATATACAAGAGAAAAAATAGTGAACGGTCAGCTACAACAAACGTCACCCGATGTATCGCTGGTGTCGACAGATATTGCTCTTAAATTTAACTGGATTGTAAGTAATGAAACTTTGGGAAGTGATCATTCTATTATTAAAATTACACTTGATATTACTCTCAAAGAACCTATACCTTTCAAAAGAAATTATAAAAAAGCTGATTGGGAATCATATAAGAATTATTTGAAGACTGTTTTTTCCAATTTTAATATACCTAAAAATCCTCAAACTGCATATAATTCATTTGTAGAATGTTTAAATGAAGCTGCCGATCTGTATATCCCAAATATAAAAATATGCACTAACCCGACCAATAAGTTTGTGCCAAAACCATATTGGACGTCAACGTTGTCTAAAGCCGTTGCTGAAAGGCGTCTAGCCCTGAGTAAGTTTAGACGGAACCCAACTCCTGCGAATTATGATAACTTGTTAAATAAAATCCGAATAGCACAAAAACTCCACCGGGAAGCAAAATGCAAAGGATGGCAATCATTTTGTTCCTCTATTGATAGCGCTTGTAGTTATAGGGAATTGTGGCGAAAGATGGGGTGGTACAAGGGAATAAGTCGTAAAAAAAAGGAAGTTGCTTATGATTTAGCTAATGAGCTCCTTGTTGGTCTTGCACCGTCTTTTGTTATGCCTGACAAACCTATACTATCATCTAGCAACCTAAAATTGGATGAACCTATAACTAGTCAGGAATTGGAAAGATGCATACGGACCAAAGATAGTTGTCCCGGCTCTGACAGGTTGTCCTATTCCATGATACATCAACTACCACATAATGGCAAATTAATTTTACTCTCCTTATATAATACCTTCTTTTCACTAGGATATGTACCTCAACAATGGCGGAACGTTTCAATTATACCAATCCCGAAAGCAAGTTCTGATAACAGTTCGGTTATATCTCTCAGGCCGATTTCATTAATCTCATGCCTGTGTAAAGTTTTTCACACCATTCTAATGTACAGATTAGAATGGTTTGTAGAAAAACATAATATTTTAGCCGATACCACTACGGGATTTCGGAAATGTCGCTCAACGATTGATAACTTAACTACATTGATCACTAACATTCAGATTGGATTTTCAGAAAAATTGTCGACTATAGGATGTTTTATTGATATTAACAATGCATATAACAATGTAGAAGTATCTTGTCTAATAACTATGATGGACAAATTAGGAGTAGGAGAACGTATTTGCTCGTATATTTGGAGTTATTTAAAAGATAGAAATTTATTTATTGAAGGTGAAAGATATTTCATTAGTCGCAATACAAGTCAAGGCTTGGCACAAGGCGATCCCTTATCTCCTTTACTATTCAACATCGCGACCATAAATATTTGTAAAGATTTAAATAATGTTTATACTTCGCAATATGCGGACGATTTTGTAATTTATACATCTATGCAAAACGTGACAAAGGCCACCAAAATACTTCAAAATGCTCTGAACACGGTTACCAAAAGATTGTTGGATATAGGTTTAGTTTTATCCCCCACTAAAAGTAAGATTTGTGTCTTTAAAACAGACTACTCGAGAAATCCTTCAATAAAATTACGTATTCATAACACAATCCTACAAGAAGTTGATACAGTGAAATATTTGGGTTTAATCTTAGATAAAAAACTGAAGTGGACTGAACATATAAATATGTTAGCAGCAAAAACAAATAGATTTTTAAATATTTTCAAAATGTTAGCGGGTTCAAATTGGGGGATTCATCCTGTACATTTAAAAAGCCTTTACGTGTCAATCATACGCAGTAGACTGGACTATGCAAGTTTTATTTTTGACACCAGTTCAAAATGTAACCTAAATAAACTAGACAAGATTCAGAACCAATGCTTGAGAGTTATTGGTGGCTTTATAAAAAGTACACCATTACATGTCATGGAATCAGAATTACATATACCTCCTTTGCATTGCCGAAGATATTTCTTAGCAGGTAAATTTTGGTTAAAATCAAAATCAATTCAAGATAGCAAAATAATTTCTCTACTAGACCAGTTAAGCCATCACTGTGAGGGTCATTTTTGGCGAAGAAAAAAGAAACCAATGTTAGTGGTTGTTCACAATACTTTTAATTCTTTACCTATTCATTCCAGTAAAAGTTTAGACATGTTTTCCCTAAATACTTGGGTTAGCAATGTGGATTTGTCTCATATAATAATTTCTAATATTGATGCCGTTACAAAATCGAAACGTCAGTATAATCCATTCGAAATAAAATCTATTTGTGACAAATATTTAAATCTTAAATACGCTAACCACTACAAGATATTTACTGATGGCTCGAAATGTCGAGATAGGTCTGGAGCCGCTTTTTATGATCCGCAATTACAATGCAATGTTCAACTGCACATAAACAGCAAAATATCTATAATGCACACGGAACTTATAGCCATTGTTGAAGCTTTGTCATATGCCGACACTGTTGATTCAAATAACATTGTCTTATTAACGGATTCAAAAAGCGGTCTTCAACACCTAGCACGATGTAACTCAAGCTTTCGTGGTGCACCTATAGCTTATAGTATAATGCGCACTATAGACAATTTGAAAAATAAAAATAAAGAAATAAATTTGCAATGGATACCTTCTCATATTGGCCTCTTAGGTAACGAAATTGTAGATAAACTGGCAAGAAATACATCGGAAGAGCAACTAACATATTCATGCAAACCATTTTATTTTGAACAGTTATGCCATGTAAAAAGACATGCATTAAATTTATGGAACGAATATTTTGAAGAAAGGTCTAGGAGTAAAGGGATATGGTATAAAACCATTCAACCTACGCCTTGTAAATATTCGTGGATAGACAAGGCCAATATGAAGAGATCCATGATCATTACTGGTTTAAGGTTGCGCTCAGGACATATTCCATTAAATAGTTTTGCACACTTGATGGGTAAACGAGAGAATCCTTTTTGTGATTTGTGCGGGAAAGTTGAAGATACATATCATATCTTGATGGAATGTGTCCGAAACGAAGCCGAAAGACCACCAGCGATAAAATGTTTTGATATAGGCAAATGTAACAGTATCTTGGCCTCCCCATGTTCACAGGAAGCCAAGAAACTGTATAAAATGGTAGAAGTTAGTTTATTTAATAGACATTAGTATTTTGTTATTAAGAGTACGTGTATATATTAAGTATAAATTATTAGTAGATTAGTAGATTAAGCATACATTATTAGTAGTATTTGTAAGCCTCTTATGGGGGTGGCGTGATTTATTGTGATCAAACCCCCTAAATATAAATAAAGATTAAAAAAAAAAAAAAAAAAAAAAAAGACAAAATTGGTTTATTTTTATTTAATTATTTATTTATTTATGCTTTTTACACATTGCGTATAAAGGCGGACTTAATGCCTAAGGCATTCTCTAACAGTCAACCTTACACCTTACCTTACCTTATGTGTAATACACTTTATAATATAATATTATATAGAAAGCATACTGGCATTTGAGTTTTTAAGTCAAAATTGAAAATCATCATTATTTGTATCGTAAATATTTTGCCGTTCCAGCCGCATGTCTGCAAATGATGTGTGAGCGTCGTCCTCGGGTAGATGGAGCGGATAATGCCTGAGCCTGCTAATGTTACGAACCGATGATTCCGATCAATACGAAACCTTCTCGTAGCTTACTCGGTGCATTTCATTTTAACACGGAAATTTGGATGAATGTTGAATTGTAGGTTCTTCCGGCCTCGTGGTATTGAGAACTCATTGATTCGATTGCCAAGTCAAAGTAAATATTTTTGGGTTTCCCCATTAAAAAAATCTTATTACTAGGAAGGAGTCTGGAAATATGTGAAAAATGGCAAACTATGTGACCTGGATGTAGAAATACTTTGCCTAACTTTTCAAGGACTCACACTTTAGTGAATGTATTAAAAAATACATTCCATCCTGGATGAATGGCGTTCCCCAATAGTGCGATTCAAACGAAGTTATCTACCCCGCTCAACATCTTTGTCGAATCAGCTTGTCTCGCCGATATTTTCAAACGGATACGACTAAGGGCGCGTTCACATAGACCGTCCGTTTTTCCTGGATCCGTCGCTACTGGAGGCAATATTCACACAGCATTTACAGGACCGATTTTAACAGATCCCACGCTACTGGACTTTCGTTCTTCAGTGTATCTAAATTTTTACTTATTTCCGAATGACGACGTCTACTTTTGATGACCTTCTTAAACGATAAAACGGATCAGTATTTCCGTTGAGCGTGGGATTTTTTACTGGATCCGTGATACTGTATTCTGTGTGAACTCGCTCATACAACTACATACGCTAATAACATATCCGTTTAAACGGACCTGTAAAACGGACGGTCTATGTGAACGCGCCCTTAGGGACCTTCAAGAAAAAGCCTATGTTTTTCTCAAAGGTGTTCATGAGCGGTGTTGACCTCTTAACATCAGGTTGCTGGTTAACCTCCTTTTCCCATAAAATAAAAAATAAATAAATATACAACTAAGAATGTTCGTTTGATAACTTTCAACGATCACTCAAGTAAGTTTGTTCCCAGATTGTTGGCACGTATTTAGTTGTTAGTAACAAACTTTCTTCGCTAGATTATGTATGAACCTTTTCTTCAGCGCGCTGTCAAGTTTACACGTGGAGGTAGAAGAGGAGTTTTTAAGATATTCTTCACTAACAAGACTTCTTCCAGTTTGTGTGGAATAAGGTTATTGATTTTAAATTAACTTCTGTATCAAATAGGCGAAGTAATTTGAACAGAAAGGAAATTGATGTGAATACATATATTAAAATTGCAATAGTACACGTACACTTAACCATATATTTTATGTTGAGGTCATGCGCAATAATATCCGATATATTTTCTTTTACATATAGAGCAAAAATTATTATAGCCTATTGACAAAACCCTCATCTTTTAATTATAAAATATTATCGTTTGCGACGTCTTTGAAAACCATTATCCCCATAATATTTCATTACAAAACAAGTAGGCGTTCAAAACTTGGTTCTTTGTGGTGTTACTGCCCACGCCCTATTATCCCTAAGTTTTTTGTGGCCATCGCATGTTTTTGTATAAAACAATACGGATTTTTGTATTCAATCAGATACAGCTATTGTTGATTGTTAAACTTGACTCGTTAGTACCACAGAGTTCTTTTGTTTTAGTTTTTTTTTTTCAAAAACAAAAGTTAGTTTGTTCGTGTTTATGGTGACGGAATTGCTGTGAAATTGGTTACAATTTTCGTGAATATCTTTTATGTTTTTTAGTAAGTGACAGCTTGGTATCATTACTTACAATTACTGTTAAGTAGCTTGCTAGCTAATACGATGCTTTGGAAGTACTTGAGGGAGAAAACATAGTCTTTATTGCGTCTTTGAATTCCAACTAAAATGCGAAAGGAAAGTAGGGTAGACACAAAAAAAAACAAAATACTGAAATAGAGTTTTAATCACTTTCAATAATGTCCGTATGTACATAGCATCTTACATCTATATAATTGAATGTCTACAGTAAACTTTGTAAAATATAGCAAATTGTACCCTCGGATACGAAATTAAACTTAAGCGTCGGTAAAATGTGTCCACACTTGGTGAAATTGCAGGAAATTGCCGGCAGTAGCGACCGCGACTCGCGCGGAATGTCCTTTTAATGAATATATCATATGCATTTTATTTTAAGAGTGGCTATTGTGGAAAACTGTTTTGACAACGAAATTACAGCACCATCATGTAATCCCGATAATATGCTTTAGCCTTTAAGAGGGTATCTGGGTAATTAGGTCGACATCGAGGAAACTACTGTATTGTTTTTGTTTTGGTGGCCGTGGAGACAAGTTATAGCAAATTTTAAGTTAATACATTATTTATTTATTTTATAATGACTGATTGAAGTAAATGGTACGTAGCATATGAATATCGGATTTAATAGGTCGCGGGTCAATTTCTGCGTGAGAACAGAGTTTGAGAAATCTACTAACATTCCTAGCTTGTTTAGGGAATTGTTTGTCAAATATCTGGAAAATTTTATTTATCTTACAATAAGTTTTACAACTCCATTCCACACGTACTATCTGATTTTGTATAAAATCCATTTTCATAAAATAAAACTATTTAAAAAAAAGCTTTACATAATCACATAATTTTATATAGTATTTCATACATACTTGTAAAGGAAACGTTTAAAAACAAACAATAAAATTATTTAAAAATGCTAGACACCATAAAATTATTATTTGTCATATAAAAACGATTAAATTCAGTACTTGTCATCATATGTACTTGTAAAATGTATCTTATGTTAAAAAGTTTTGGCGTTTACTGAACAATTTTAGAGAGTTTTTATTCCTAAACGAATTATTTGACCTGAATTTAAAACGTTTAAAAAATTTCGTCACGAAATATTGAATTAATATGGATGTATTTCACTGGTAGATAAAAATTCAAACGAACGAATTGATGCACAGGAAAATAAACTTACATTAAAATTTGCTGTTACTAAAATTTTATCCTGGGCAAATCTTTAAATTACAGAAACAAAATTCACGGTCTTCATGTATGAACATCATTTAAAAACCTAAAAACAATCTCCTTTCTTTCATTTGCATCACGGACGCAGCCGTGAGGAGACGTTAGCACACGATACAAAAATAAATATACAAAATATAAGCACCGAGTAACATAAGATATAACTAATAGCTACCGAGATACGTTGTAGCTGTACTTCGTAACACGAGGGGTCCGACAATCTGCCCTCAAACACTGCCAACTATATATCTGAGTTAGATGGACGAATTCTATTAGGCAAAATTGGGGTTCTACTAATATTTTATCAGAAATGGTTGGTCGAAAAAGCACTTTCATCATTTGTATACGAAATAAATAAAACAGGCACTCTAAAATAAGAGTCTTAAAATCTTTCATGTCTGTGAAGTATAACAAAATACAAATCCAATTGACTTGGTTAGCAAGCACCCGTTGCTAAAAAATTTGGGACAGCGTAGTCTACTATTGACATTGTATATGATAATTTGAATATCAGTGTATTCAAAAAATAAATAATTGAAAAATGAACTGCCAAACAATGAAGTTTCAGAGCCCAGTACTGAAATAAAATTCGTCCATCTAAAAACATTACAATCGCTTTAGGAACTATAATTCCGAGCTAAATCTCTAAAAAAACGTTAATCGTAAACCATACAGCCTTGAAAAACTAAAATTATGATAACTTACAACTGGCGAAGTTAGACATTTTAGTGAATGAATGATACGAAACTGAGAATTCGACTGAATTGGTGGGAAACAATTTATCTCTCAACTTTAGGCTATTTAAAAAGTTTGTAACAAATATACGTTATGACTCGTTGTCAATCATAAAAGGGGTTCAAGTATGGAGACACAAAAATTCATCAATATGTATAGATATTGCAAATCAGCAATAGCAGAGACGCTTGAAAATGAAAGTTGACCTCATCAACAATCAATAAGCGAACGCTTCAGTCTTGTAACATCTAAACTAGCTGCTCTATTGGAAACATTTTGGAAATCGTTAGCGAATGTTTTTAGGAATGTAGTAAAAAGTTAATTTAGAACAATCAGTCTTCGACCACGGTCGGAGGAGCCTACAGCCGAGTGATTTAGCTACACGACATAAACATACCAATAAATACTTAACGCAAACATAGTGTACAGATTTCATGAGGCGATGAATAAAAAATGGTCCGTATTCCGTACGATATAAAGTATAAAATCTAGCGTCAGTTTATATACACGAGCACCCAGTCACATCCCAATGTTTGGATTGCACTTCATTCGGTCACTACACTCGAGTGTCGACGAGCCGAGGCCGGCGCGGCCTATGTGAATCACTTTTTACACTATTCATGTTCCATCAACATCGATACGCCACCATGAAATACTATCGATGCTCAACCGACAGTTTAATGTGTCATATTGGAAACTGTACATCTAGCACTTGCCAAGTGCGGCACCGATGTATGATGTAGTGCCGCGCTTGGCGGACGTTCAATAGTTTAAATCGACAATCGATATCAATTTTATCGATGTTCAAAGAACGTTCACTAAAAGCTCATTGGCACTTTGATTGGGAATTCCTAGTCCATCCAATTACTACACTTCCGTGCCGTCTTCTCCCTCGTCTTCGAACAAGGGCTCGTTCGGGCTTACGTCGGTGCTCGGCTTCTTCTTCGGTTTTGGAGGAGGCCTCGGGGGAATCTTTCCACTCCTTCCCAGCGTCCCTGACTGGTTCAAGGATACGTTACTCTCATTCTTTTTATCTTCTTTAACTGGAGAACTAGGCTCATCCTTGCTGTCTACTCTGGGTCGTCTCAAGGATCCTGTCTCAGGTTTGCCCTTTCGGCTTAATGTTTCTGAAGGAGTATCACTAAACAAAGCCTTTCGCGGTTCATGTTGAGGCGTCGACGTATTCTTTGCTGTCCAGCTCATTCTGTTAACTGGCTCCTGTGGACCAGGAGTAGACACTTGATTCGATAACTGGGAACTAATGCTGTTTCTCGGATTGTGCTGAGGAACTGGAGATGGGGCTGGTTCCTGTTCTTCAATCGGCGCGTAATACACTGGATGAGGGTTTTGATAAACCGTCGGAGTAGCTGGTAAGGGTCTGTTTCTCATCGGTGAAAACTGGGTATCTAAACCAGCTTTATTCAAAGAGAGCACTGAACTCCCATCGGCTGTAGTCCTCAAGCCTAGGTTATCATACAGCGGCTCTTGGGCTTCAGAACTTGGCAGGATCTGAGTGCTGGCTGTACTGGACCAACTGGGCACGCGTGGTCTTCTGGGTATGGTGACGTAGCCTTGACGAGGGGTTACAACTGGTGGTGTTATTGGAGCTGTGAAGGGTGACTGAGACCTGGAGTAAGGCAGAGTCCTGAAAAGGTTTTGATTTGTGGTCATGCCGTATATGGGCGAGTGGATAGGACTGATAGGGTTCAGCTGAGACGGCAGCCTAGTTGTGTCAGGAACAGTTGACGCGTTGCTAGCTGCTGGTGATATTTGGGCGGCTCGGGGAGGAAAAGATAAAAGGTCAGGAGGATAAGCCCTTCCATCAGTCCTCCCATATTCCACGTTGAGAGCATCCTGCGACCTCTTCGTCGGATGCTCGAAGTCCAGCGAGCGCTTCTCGTCTTCATTATGAGCTGAAATCAAAAACATCTCATTCAACGTCTTATTATTTGCAAACTTTCCTTTCAAGAGGGAATCTTTACGTAGTTTCCATTCAATGGAAGCATTTTCGCATATTTTCGTATGAATGAAAACTGCGTGTCATCAACTAAAGAATGGCCGACACTGTGAATAAATTTGTTATGCTATGGGCGTTTCTTTGTTAAATGATTATATTGATGATAGTGCAAAAAATGGAAGCCATAAGACTATGATGTATACATTATAGCTTTTATAACTGAACTTTGAGTGACAAATACCCTTGGTCTACAAAGCGACAATAAAGGTATTACAGATTAGCATTAACATATTTGAATGGCAATTAATGTAAATCCTTAGCAAGAAACAAGATTTTCAAATTCGATTACTTTATCGAATTTATATTCACTCGCGTTAAAGGAATTCTTTAAAGCTGTGAGCGCTAGTAACAGATGTATAATGTAAACAACAGCAAATAAGTAAAAAAAAATTAAAACTTCAAAATTACTATGTTAAAAGATTGTTATTGCAATCATTAGCCGAGAATTTAGACTATTGTAGGGAAAGATACTTTCATCGCTTGCAAGCAAATAAAAACTAAACCATGTTTTTTTTGTTATTTTGTTGTTTATACGTTATTTACACTATTAATAAAAATATAGGGTACTTACCAAAAACAGAATCATTGTCCAGCAATGTTTTGTTCAGCTCTGACATTTCGGTAGCGCCGCTCATGATGGATGGTGGGACATCGTATCTCCTCGGAGGTTTCGTCACGGGGTTCACTGCTGTTATCAGGCTCTTTTCCATCTCTGGTATCACTGATCCTTCGATTAGAGCTTCTCCGTTAGTGTTATCTGCCTTTTTATCAGTATTTCTTCTCTTGCAGCAGCAGTAACACAGGATAACTAGTATTATGAGTAAAATAGCGGCCGTGCAAGAAACTCCGATGAGAACTGGCATCATGTTGTTATCCATTCCCTGGGGAACTACTATACCCGGTGGTGTTTGCGTGACGACTAAAGTAAGGCTTCGCTCTTCAACACCCCCTGGGTTTTGAGCAACGCAGAAATACTCTCCATTGTCAGTGGTTTCTACATTGGTAATGGTTAGATTGACCCATTTGCTGTAGTACTCCTTATTAGACTGAGTTATGTAGTACTTGATTTCGCCCTGATATCTGTAAGAGCCATCGATGATTTGGGCGTTAAGCACCCAATTAACCGTGGGGAGTGGATTGCCGTTGACCTGACATGCTAATGTGACGTTATTATCGGAAACTCTAAGTGTGGTGGTGGTTGATGGATAAACAATACTGGGTTTGCAGGCAAAATCATTGGTATCTAGTTCCTTCCAACGTTTTCCATGTACTTTTGGAGGTTCAGAACAAAATATGTCCGTAGTGTACAGATTCTTACTTATTACCCAGTTTCTGAATGGCTGTAGAAAGCAATCACAACGCCAAGGGTTGTCTTGGACGTCTAAGTTGAGTAAAGACGGGAGATTTTTCAGAGTGTCCACTTTAACATGTTCAAGTTTATTGCCGTCAAGTCTGAGGATATTGAGTTTAGGCACATTCATAAAGGTCTTTATGCCGATCTGGAATAATCTGTTGTTACTAAGATCGACTTTTTGTAACAACTCCAAATTGCTGAATAAGCCATCATCTAATTTCTCTAATTTGTTGTCGTTTAGAAGTATCCATCGTATCTTAGGTGTTTCTTTAAATGTGTCTGGGTGAAGCGTTTTCAAGAAGTTTTTCGAGAGATCCAGCTCGATCATGATCGCCAGACCGCTGAAACCATTCCTCTGTATGGTTTGCAGCTTGCACTCGCTCAGCGTCAACTTCCAAAGATTTATCAGGCCCACATCATGGAATGCGCGTAATGTTATCTCGTAGAGATCGTTTCCAGTCAAATTCAATTTCTGAATGTCGGGGCTCAATGTTTTAGGGATCGTATCATAGTGCGCGTGAGAGCAATCAGCTTGTTTGTCACCACTCGCCCAAACACACTTGCATTTCTCCGGACAGTTACTGGTGAAGTCTGCAGTGATGGTCGCCAGGACGAGGTGTAGCACTATAATCTTCCTCACAGCGTCGCCCATTTTATTTCCTGCAACAATGAAAAGTACTGCTGAATGCGGGAGTAATTAAAATCTCGAAATAGCTGACGTTGGAACGCGCCTCTAGGTTTTAATACGCTATTAAGAATGCACTCGGAATATTTTATGTAGTTTGAGAGAGTTAACTATCGGGTTACAGGCGTCAGGTGGTGTAAATTAAAAGAACTTTAACGATCCATCGTCGTGTTATAGGAATAGAGATGGAGTTGATGAATAGCGGTATAAAGACGTCAGTATGGACAGTTTTGTATTTCAGTAATGTTTTGACAAACATTCTTTAAATTGTTGACTCGATCTAAACCAATATTTTATTTGCGCCACAATGTGTTGTGATGGATGATGCAGGTTACTACGTTGGCTTTTAAAATAAACTGTTATAGTTTGGGCGGACGATAAAAATAATATATAGTTCTAAAAAAATATACATCATTTTCTTTCAAATTCGTTGAGGCTTATTGAGTGTTAAAAATAGTTTGTTATTTGTTTTTATATTTTAGTATGTGAAGTATCATTTTTAATGTTATCAATTTATGGATTTATAATTTACAGCGTTCAACAAACAATGTTTGCAGTTGACCTTTTAAGCAAAAAGACTTATAGAAAATGGCTGTTCTGATGGGTAGATAGGGTAATAGCGTAAAAATTTATTGATGAGAATGAAACTCGCCTGAAAGTAAACAGAGAAAAAGTTCCATTTCGTATGGATTTTCTCCTAGTCAGGTTTAAAATGCCGTTGTATGAACTGATGATTTTATTGTTTATTTCAAATTACCTATGTTACAAAGTGGCTTAACAAGATAATAAATTCTACCAACAGGTTTCAATAAGGCCGGTACATACTGGGGAGAAATAATTGATTATTACAAAGTTGCAAACTAACATTATGAATTCTAATCTTTATGAATGGAGAATGATGCACCTGTTAATATCCTTACTAATGTAGACAGGTTAATCGTCATTAGTATGGCGAGAGCTGTTTTAATATCATCCAAAAACATCCTCATAAGGTTGGGGAGGGGGGTGGAATTCGTTCGGATACGTCGCCGGGTCGTCCTACGGGATAATTACGTTTGACGCGTCGCAGCCGGGAATAAACTTGAGCAATTCAGCTGAAAGTGCGTTCCGCTCGGTGATCTGTGCCTTATGTTTGTGTACGCAGGTGGTTTAATATAGATAATACCGCGATGATATCTTAATTGAATTGATTAGGTTATTTCTAAGTTTAATGACTGAGGCACTCTCGGTCATTCAAGGTTATGCAGATCTGAAGACAAAGTAAAAGATATAATGATGTAAGCATTTCGTCGTGGTTAGTGACTAGCTTAGCCATCGATGTTAACCTTCTTCACTTTCCATCGACTTGTTGATGCCAATAGTAATATAGTTTATATATCAGGATATTGTCTGCAGCAGATCAAAGTCTGGTAAAGTCCAAAATAACTACTGCGCCTAAATTACATCTCTGCCTGTGTGTGTAAATTTAATGAAGATCTTGGCTCACTAGGACTCAGTAACTTGTAGTTTTCACCCCATTTTCGTCTATGACTTAGACCACACAAAGCTTCGCACATTAATGCTCTAAGTGCCGTGAAACAGCGCGCTCGTCTGAACGTTGTGATTTTTCTTATGCCTGTTATAATGTTACGTCTACGGCAATCGACTTTATTTGACTTGACTTATTTATTTAAAAAGCAGTGATGGCCTCGAGGTTTAGGCGCGTGGTCGAGAATTTCGACGGTCGCAGGTTCAAACCCCAGGCACACACCTCTGACTTTTCGAAGTTATGTGTGTATTCACAAAGAATTATCACTTGCTTTAACGGTGAAGGAAAACATCGTGATGAAACCTGCACACCTAAAAGTTCGTAGGAATTTCTTAGGTGTGTAGTCCGCCAACCCGCACTAGGCCAGCGTGGTGGACTAAGGCCTAAACCATCTCAGTTGTAGAGGAGGCCCGAGCCCAGCAGTGGGACGTATATGGGCTGATGATGATGATTTATTTAAAAAGGAGTTGCAAGGGTTTCGTATTGAAGAAGTTCAAATAATTGGAGTGTACCTTACTGTCTGTTTATATGTTTGTAGATTGGAGAGCTTTAGTACAGGAGCATATTTGTAGCGTACAAGTTGCAAAGATAAATAAAGATGTGCTGGCATTTTTCTTTATATGATCAGACTTGTCTGTACATAAGCACGGCATTTGATAGTAAATGGAGTGCGCTTCAAATGGAGTGCCGACTGGTAAAAACAACTTCGATAATCCTCAATAAGTGGGCACAATTTGGATGCAACGTAAGTTTTTATAATACATTTTGTCTTACACTAGCAATTGTTCTATCATGGTAACCTAGATCCTGACCTAGACCTATCATGCTTGAACAAGTGATTTTTAGAACTGTTGCTCGCAAAGAAAATTAATAATATTTTGGTGGAAAATAACAGCTTCAATTTAAAACTTGTCGTGGGTACTAAAACTAGCCGAAACACCAACTGAGAAGAGCCTTCAAGTACTAAGAGCTCTAAATTAAGGCCGTTTAATATAAGCCTGACTTTACTAGCCAAGCCCCTTCTGTGTCACTTGTAAAACATTTATGTACAGTGAAAATTATTTTGAAAAGTACCTTGTTGGGTTGATTTATTTATACTTTATATACATGTAATGAATGTATAAAGGCGGACTTAATGACTAAGGCATTTTCTACCAGTCAACCTTAGGGTGACGCAGAGATATGAATAGGTGCGTAAATTGATGTTTAGAGGTACAACTGAGTCAGAATTGTCTATTCTATCATTTTTTTACTGACAGTTTTAGTTGTTATAATCACAATCCAAAGACATATAGGGCGACCAATCCTGTATACGTCACATCTGATCAGACCACTTGTATGTGTGTGGTATGTATTTGCAATCACCTAGATAACGAGCAATGTACTTTTACCTGAATTGGGAATCGATCCTACAAACTTTTGCTCGCACGCGCAACTCATGCTAAGGGTCAACGAGGCAGTTAAAGATGATATAACGCCTGCATGCTAAAGTCCATTATCCAATTGGCACAGTAAATGCACTGACAAATATACACGTTCAAGCTCAGACAATTGCGAAAATAATGGTTTCCTTCCTTCCTGCCATTTCATCGTAAAATTGGGCATCAAAATCATACAACTCGAACTTACAGTTTGGAGCAGTGTGTATGCGGCGTGCAAATGAGAAGTCTTAGATGCTTATCCCAAGTCAAGCAAAATGTCACTTAACAACAAAATTATCAGTCGCAGTACAAGTCTAAAAATGTGCGATGAACGGCAATTGGCTCGGCTTCTTTTCTGTAGGGCATAGCAAATGTGCCAAAAATAGGTGTATAATTACACCACTGCCTATCTCTCTGGGGATACAGACGTGACATAGTATTAATGGAAATAGTACCGAAAATCACATGCTTTTACATTCCAAAATACTCTTCGAACTTAAAAAAATTTTGAATGAAAACCAAAAGTCCTGACGTAACAAGAATATTTTCAATAAACCCTGCAAGTGGCAACCCTAATTGCGAGCAGCTAAAAAAAGCACGTTAAAAACACGTTCAATTACAAGAAGTATATTAATCAAATATCCAAAGATTGCGTACGTACGCCCGTTGAGAGTTTACACAACAGTTTACAGGCCGATTCATTAATCAAGCTCGCGCAGTAGGGCTGCGGGGGGTGGGACAGGGGACGGGGAGGGGGAACATTTAGGGTTGCCAGGTTTTGAATCAAAGCGTAATCGAGTTTGTTATCTTGTTAGGTGAACGCGAAATCTTACAATTGATCTTGATGGAATTTTGTAAAGATGTAAGACCTGGTTTGGAAAGCTTTAAGTTTTTAAACATTGATTGGTTTTGAGCATAACTTGAGTAATTTTTATTTTAAGCTACTGAAACCTTTTTGATTTATAAAAGACTTGAGATAAATCAGACCATTAAGACCTTTTTATCCCAGAAACGTTATCCTGAAGAACTATTTTCTTAATTCAATTTATAAATTAACAGGTAAACTACAAAATAAAGCGAGCTCAAACACAGGCAGAACCTACTTTAATTTTATTTTTGATTTAGAATTACCTGTGGTTTTGGAAGGTTGGTAGCCCTGCACACTAATGCAATTTGTTGGCGTGTAATCAATGTGCTCACAGCTTGTGTTAATTATTACGTCATCATGCTAAATGGGTTCCGCGGGTTTGATTCCATTTGTTTCAGGTACTATTGTGTTTGGAAATTTGTTCATTCATTGTCTATGCCTGAGGTTGGGAAGATTTAATTGAAATTTCCATGATATTTTAGGTTGAATGAAATATTATGCGATTTGTTTGAAGATACCTATAATGTTCAAAAAAGAATAATAAAGGAACGTTGTGTAGATAAAGTTATTAATAAGTATACGAGTAGTTTAAACCTAGGTCTTAGTCCACCTTCCTGGCCTGGTGCGGGTTGGCCAACTACACACCTAAGAAATTCCTATGAACATTTAAGTGTGCAGGTTTCCTCAGGATGTTTTCCTTCACCGCTAAAGCACATGATAATTCATTGTGAATACACACATAACTTCGAAAAGTTATAGGAATCTGGGGTTAAACCCGCGACCGCCGAGGTTCTCGACCGCGCACCTTAACTTAGAGGCCATCACAGGTAAGTAATAATCAAGAGCAGCATATGTTGTAAAGCCTTATTAGGGCCTGTTGGTGGTCCTGGCATGAAATAACATCACACCAGCAGTTCAACGACTTCATTGCATCGCAAGTATATGGCGAGAATTGAATCCACTCAATTCGCCATAATTTAGCTGGTAGGCCAGCCGCCGTCCCTGAGGAATACTATGGATATTCCACTACCGAGGGACTGAGTGTATCGGCTCGTCATTATGTGCTGAATAGTAATGTGAGTGAAAGCTGGGAATAGTCCAGTACTATTTGTCATAAATTTAGCTTCCTAATCTGATAATAGGTATCTACTTTGAATAATTAATATCAAATTGGTTACAGTTACAGCCAACCCGCACTAGGCCAGCGTGGTGGTAAGGCCTAAACCCTCCCAGTTGTAGAGGAGGCCCGTGCCCAGCAGTGGGACGTATATGGGCTGATGATGATGATGAGGGTTACAGTAAATTATGCACGCAGTCAGCTGTTGCCGTCTCAAATCACTCATACTAGCAATTTTTTAAAATTATTTGTTTTTGTAAAGATCCATCACTTATGTTAGATGCTCTAATGCAATATGACATGATATACGTTAGACATACATATATACATAACCTCACGCCTGTTTTCCCCGAAGGGGTAGGCAGAGGTGCATTTCTGCACCCACATTTCGCCAGGTATGTATCAGTCCCATGCAATAGGGGGCGAGCCTATTGCCGTTTTTGGGTACATTTCCAGACTCCGTGCTGCTACTGAGAATTTCACTTTGCCTGACCCGGGAATCGAACCCAGGACCTCTAGATCGCACGGCACATACTTGTGGCGCAAGACCACGAGGCAGTCAGAAATACGTTAGAGCAGTGCCGATACTTCCATAGAAGCCCAGCTTATAATAATCTTTAACCTTTTTTTTAAACAATTTAACATATAAATGTGAATATCCTAACCCAATAAACAATTATAAACTAGACATTACACAATAACATGTAACAATTTTGGGCTTCTATAGTAGTACCGCCACTGCATTAGAGGTATCTTACTTAGTTCACCCCACAAACAATTTTATAGGTATAGCAAATGCACAAAATTTTTCAAAAAATTTAATATTTTATTAGATCTATATTAAAGCCTTTATTATTCCAGCATCATAGCGTTACATATACTTCTGACTTATTTAGTCTAGAAAAATATAAGACATGAAGTAGAAATCCTAATTCTATTTCTTTTAAAATAGATATTTATACATAATAACTTCACGAACAAATAAACTTCTGCTCATGCAGTATGTATTTTCTGAATAAGCATCTTACAGTTTAAAACATTAGCTAGTAGCAATATCCAAAGAGATTTTCGTGTAGGAATTCCGAGTGTCGCGTCGCAGCATGTTTACGGCAATATTATGGACGCAAGCTCCACAATACTGCATATGAGCTCGTTTATGAGGAAAACGATACACAACTTTGATACAAACTCTAACTTTGAACTAAGTAGTATTCACAACATTTGCTTCTTCTTTATGCTCTTGTAAGTCGTGATGGCCTCGAAGTTTAGGCCCGCGGTCGAGAATCTCGACGGTCGCGGGTCAAGCCCCAGGCACATACCTCTGACTTTTCCAAGTTATGTGTGTATTCACAAAGAATTATCACGTACTTTAACGGTGAAGGAAAACATCGTTATAAACCTGCGCACCTAAAAGTTCTTAGGGATTTCTTAGGTGTGTAGTCCGCCAACCCGCACTCGGCCAGCGTGGTGGACTAAGGCCTAAACCCTCTCAGTTGTAGAGGAGGCCCGTGCCCAGCAGTGGGACGTATTTGGGCTGATGATGAATGATTAATGATGAATGAATACTCTTCGTCAAAACGTACATATAGGTAATTAGGTATACCAAAGGAATTGTGAAGTTATCGATTTTTGCTGTCACGTAAGTACAGTACTGCAGTTGCTAAGACGGTTAGATAATGAGGAAACACTTGGCTTGACTTGGCAGCATGACAAACGCTGGAAAACTATTTTATAGCTAGTTGGTAACTCAGAAAAATAAAATAGAGGGACATTTTTTAATACCCAACAGTCACATACATAGTTCTGACCACAAACTAAAATACGATTCTTGTGTCGTGGGTATCAGAAACTACGAGAGACTTTTTGGTATCACAAACACCCAGACCCGCAACAAATATTTGTGTATCACACCAACATTTATCTCGGTGCGGGGATCGAACCCGCGGCTTCTCGTTTCGCAAACTGGTGTCTAGCCAACTGCGCCACGCGGCTGTTTGCTGTGGCTACCCAGTCACAACAACCCTGTTGTGACCATCTTTGTAATAATTCATTATGAGTACACGCACTTAGGCGCTTTTAATCTTAAACCACTATCTCATATGCTTTTTTTTCTTTTCCTATCCTTTTTCAAAAGCCAGCTACAAACTTAGTTGTAACTGTTTTGTTTTTTTTTTTTTTTTTTTTTTGTTTTTCTTTCTTTTGTTTGTGTTCTACATGATTTTTTGGATTTTATGGTTTGTTATCGATTAGTGTAAATCAATAAATTAGGTACTATTAAAGAATTGTAATTATTCAAATCTGTTGGATACTTTTTAAAGCGTCGTATCCTCACTAAGTCGAAAGCGGAATTGATGCACGTAAATAACCGAATCGGGTCAGATGCGTAACCCCATAACAGTACGTCCATTGAGTGCCCAGTGTTACGGCCTTATCGTCTGCACAACGTCAATTTCAATCATTACTATGAGTTTCTTATTAAACTTTATGTGTGGTTTGTATATTTTTAGAATAGCTATACTGTCTTACAATGGTTCAAAACTGAACTTCGTGGAATCAGTTTCAATACACGGAACTGAAATGTTTTTGGAAATTGTGTGAAAAACAATTAAGATTATTGTTGTTACACATACATACATAAACTCACGCCTGTATTCCCCGAAAGGGTAGGCAGAGGTGCATTTCTGCACCCACATTTCGCCAGGTATGTATCAGTCCCACGTAATAGGGGGCGAGCCTATTGCCGTTTTTCGGGCACATTTCCAGACTCCGTGCTGTTACTGCGAATTTCCTAATGGAAAAACCCAATAACACTTTGCCCGACCCGGGAATCGAACCCAGGACCTCTAGATCGCACAGCACATACTTGTACCGCGAGACCACGAGGCAGTCTATACGTATACCTATTGTTGTTAATAGATATTTAAATTTATTTTATCTGAACCGAACAGCATTTATCAGCCTAGTAGTACGTAAGGTGAAACAGGATATCGTATATTCTTGAATAACATTTAGGTTGTCATTTGGCGATAGAATAAAAAAAAATAGGTGTAAAATATTCTTGACAAGTCGTCATTAGAAAATGTTGTTCCATTTCAGAAAAAGAAGAAAAGTACAAGCATTTAAATGGTAATATAGCTGTTGAAGAGAGGGAGCATTGAACATTACCCGTTTCCGATCTATTAACCCATCGGCGAGGCAGTTATCATAAACATTTCTGCCGGCCCCCGAGCTGCAATTAACTATGAATCAATACAAAACGACCTCGCCTTATACGTTTTTAATGGAAAACAATTTTTATATGAATTCTCTGAGAGAAATATTGAATATTTATTTTTGTCAAATGTTGTTTTCTGTGTAAAAGAGTATCGAATGACGATTACGATTATCTCTCGTCTTTCGAATATTGCCGGCCTAAAAAAATCTTATGTTTTTGTGACCAAAATGATGGCAAGTCTTTTATCTTCAGAATATTTATATAAGTTCATAAAAACTATTCTACTATTATTTAAGTTAAAAAAATAGGTACATATTTACATCCATCGTTGTATACCCGAAGGGGTGGGCAGAGGTGCATTTCTAGACCCAAACGCCAGCTATGTTTATATCTAACGTATTACTAGGGGGCTACGATTTAAATTTCTTAATTGGAATACCAAATTATTTTTTATAACCCAGAAATCAAACGCGGGCCTTTTTCGTCATACACTTATGCCACAAGACCAGCCAGTGACTTATAGTTGTGAGAAATATAAATGGACTAACATAGTATGTAGATAGATGCTAAATTAGTATTTCTTTGTTAAGGTCTAGACTTGCAGTCTTCCTCTGTGTCGGTATTCCTTTTACAGCATTTCTAAGTGATCATTTCTTGCTAGTGCTTGAAATAAGTCTTTGTGAAGGGTTGCTTTCAGATGTCCGTACTTTATTAACATCTAAAAAGCTTCTTTGTCGCGTGTAGATTGCGATTGCGCGCTCTCACTTTGTTCGTATCGTGAAACTATTGTTCTTTTATTGGTTGTTAGTGCTTGTGTCTTTTATCTGATTATTTCTAGAATGTTCGAGACACTATAAAAAATAAGGAGGAATATTGAATGATCTATACATACATACATAAACTCACGCCTGTATTCCCTGAAGGGGTAGGCAGAGATGCATTTCGGCACCCACATTTCGCCAGGTATGTATCAGTCCCACCTAATAGGGGGCGAGCCTATTGCCGTTTTTCGGGCACATTTCCAGACTCCGTGCTGCTACTGAGAATTTCCTAATGGAAAAACCCAATAACACTTTGCCCGACCCGGGACTCGAACCCAGGACCTCTAGATCGCACGGCACATACTTGTACTGCGAGACCACGAGGCAGGCAATGATCTATAACATATACTAATACTTTATTAATTCTCAAAGCGTACTTTTTCCCACAAGAAAACATTTAATAATGTTTTTATGGTAGAGAGGGAATGGTAGAGGAGGCCGTGCCCAGCAGTGGGACGTATATAGGCTGATGATGATGATGATGATGAATGTTTTTATGTCCTTTTTTGTCTCACTGTTTGTATACTTACGTGTATCTTATTTAATTATGTACCCTTTCTTGCTTCTTATGGCTTCATCACAAATAAATAAATGTAGAAACTAAACTTAATGTAAAGTACAAGTGGCGGTCTTATTTCTCTAGGCAATTTATTAAAGACAACCTTTGGATGGATTAATAGAAGAGGAAAAATACAGAGGGTAGCATAAAGTGTATAGAATAAAAAAACTTTGAGCAGATAAAATTATGTAAATATGTATACTCATATATAAAATACATACACTTAAAATCATATCTTCGTGGACAGACTTGTATTTTTACGTTTCGCCAACTGTGTTTTAACTATGATGCAATAAGTAGCGAGACCCATTCTCAGACTTCGTAAAGAAATTCCTAATGGAAAACCTAAAAATACTTTGCTCGACCCAAGATTCGAACCTAGGATTCCTCACATGCACGCCGCACAGATACCGCGGGAGCAACGGCCATACAAATTGACGTCAATGCGTTTAATATTAAGCTATCCAGTTGCAACAAAGATTTACGAATTTAAAATTTTATCTACATTATTAATATCTTAATTTTACAACAATATGTTTTATTCACAAGGCGAAAAAAAAGTTGACAAAATATTATTGTTTTAACTCCGAACTCAAAGTAAAGTAGTAAAGTAGGTTAGAAAACAATTTCAGATTTTAATGTTGCCATTATTCCGTCATCATAGCCCAAATAACTTTGAAACGTGAAGCTCTCAATATCCCATATATTACTGAGTGCTATGAACGTTCTACTTTATGGATCTTTCATATATTTTATCATTTGTTTAGTAATAGCAGTAAATCGAGTTTCCGCGGATATATATTTTTGTAGCGACAATTTTATTACTGCGAATACGCAAGTACCTAAAGATCTGTTTTTTGGGATGTGGCTGGATGATGTCACGTCATGTCCTTTGTCGTGGGTATCAGAAACTACGAGAGACTTTTCGGTCTCGCGAAGACCCAGACCCGAAACAAATATTCAGCAAATTTAATAATTATAATTTTAATCTCATTGTTGGCCGTAGCTTCTTCCGCGTGAAATTTTATGGTAATAACTGATAAAATATATGGTATTTGAAATACCTATGTATGTGTAAATGAGTATTACAATTTACGTCTGAATATTTGATCGCATATCTACTAAACACGAATAATTGTTTTAATTGTTTTTCATCCATCAGCCAATGGAAGTCCACTGCTGGACATAGGCCTCTCCTAATGACTTCCACAGGGACCTGTTGGAAGCAGCCTGCATCCAGCGACGTCCCGCGACCTTTACTAGGTCGTCCGACCATCTTGTCGGAGGACGTCCCACGCTACGCTTTCCGGTACGTGGCATCCACTCGAGAACTTCTTGGCCCCATCGGCCATTGTTTTATCACATGTACCTATATATACAATAAACAGTTTTAATACCGTCCCAACAAATCCCTAACTCTATTCCATATCAGTTATTTCATAACACAATGTTTTATCGAGCTTCAAATCTTAATCTGAATTCATTAACCCTAAACTAACAAACTACGCCCACAGTGTAATACAACAACTATTATTTTAATAGGCGTGCCTAAAATTCATGTAATTTCATCATTTGTATCCATTTTCCTGGAGCGTATCCCGGCGCCTGGAACTAGGCGACGTCCCTCGGGAACCGCACTGTATTTCACGGCACTGGTATTCGAAGCTGACGTAACATTTCGATGTTCTTAAAATATTGGATTTTTATGTTTGAACACAGCATTGGTATTGCCTTTTGGGTGTAAAATGTGTCTTTGAAAGTTTTCTTCACAATTTACTAAGTCCTGTGGACTTTTAGTGGCAATGGGTGGGAAGTTATGTTTTGTCGATCTACAACCTTTCTATATAGCAAGGAAAATAGCCACTTTTAGGCTTTTACTTATGCTGATAGTGGACAAGGCCGGGAAGCGTGGAATACGATTAGTTATGTTCCGAGTCGCCACAATCTGGCTTTCAGTAGCAAATTCTCAGCCCCTTACATTATTATTATGATGTAACGAGCAGAAAAGCTACATATTACTACTGCCATTCGGTGCCCATTCATTTAGGATTCTTATATAATCAGATATCGTATCTGCTCCAGACATGGCGTGATGATGTTCTCAAGATAGAAACGAGACTAAAATTTCTGCGGTCTATGGTGGGATATTTTTGGTAAGAGAGCGCCCATCCACTACAGCAACTCACATAGTGTTATAACTTATTTTCGTGCAGAATATAACGAGAGGTATTCTTACAAAGGCCCTGCCTAATGCAGATACAAAACGTACAAGCAGAGCATCGCCGCGATAAATAACATTTACTTAAGAGCGGTTGTTCTAAATACATTATTTAAATTCCTTAACGTATCTTATTTAATTGCCGTAGAGGATACCAGTAATATACAAGGGCGTGGAACAGAGGTCTTATCGTGTTTCACGCAACAAGCGTTTCAATGTTTAGAAACAAACATGTTTTTATATTTTTTTTGTAGGTAAGTGTTGGTTGGTAAATTAGTCAGCTTAAAACTTCATGAAGTATGGTGGTCGAGTAGTGGTAGACTAAGTGTCTATTTATTACAATAATATATATCGGTAAATATATTTAAGGTTACAATGGCAAAACCTCATGCATTCTTTTGAACATTAAATGAATGATAGCTTCTTTTAATTAAAACACCTTGATTCTGATGTCAAACTATAATCATGATTGCAATAGTGCAAATTGAAAAAGATGAAAGGAATGTTTAAAATACCTTTGGCCAGTAGTCGCATAAACTTGCTTTAATAGAATATGCTAGACCGCTCGCTTTACAAACGATGAATAATGAACGGATTCGGTTGAGATTTAGCAAGGGAATTAACTATAGAACTTGACAAGTTCTTGTGTCGATTATTTCATTGCAATATACATAGCAAACAGCTGAAATGTAGACTCAAGGCGCGTTTTAGTCCAGAATATTGCTGGATTAAGACAACTTCATGAAAGTAACAATGGATATAATAATTAATTGAATTTTTCTAATTATGAATGTTTCTTTGGTCCAGCGATATAGCTTTTGGATGAGGTTTTGAGTTCGATTGCCAGCGCAATTAAAGATCAATTAAGCAACAATTGTCCACCCTACTGTGGGACAAAACGGCTAGAAATAGTGTAATAGAAAAATACTTCTGAGTCTGTATTCGGGGAGACAAGCTTGAGTACATTAAAAAGAATATTTATTTAAATGAGAAACTATTTTTGATTGACCTAATGTTTTCCTGTGAGCAGTGATGGCCTCGAGGTTTAGGCGCACGGTCGAGAATTTCGGCGGTCGCAGGTTCAAACCCCAGGCACACACCTCTGACTTTGCGAAAGTTATGTGTGTATTCACAAAGAATTATCACTTGCTTTAACGGTGAAGGGAAACATCGTGATGAAACCTGCACACCTAAAAGTTCTTAGGAATTTCTTAGGTGTGTAGTCCGCCAACCCGCACTAGGCCAGCGTGGTGGACTAAGGCCTAAACCCTCTCAGTTGTAGAGGAGGCCCGTGCCCAGCAGTGGGACGTATATGGGCTGATGATGATGAATGTTTTCCTGAACATCTCTCCCTCATCCTTATGATACCTTAGTACCTACTTTGATGGAAGACGTAACCTGCATTGCTTAATTCGACAGTGTCTACACTTTTGCCACAAAGGTAGGTAATCATCATCATCATCAGCCCATATACGTCCCACTGCTGGGCACGGGCCTCCTCTACAACTGAGAGGGTTTAGGCCTTAGTCCACCACGCTGGCCTAGTGCAGGTTGGCGGACTACACACCTAAGAAATTCCAAGAACTTTTATGTGTGCAGGTGTCATCACGATGTTTCCCTTCGCGGGTTTGAACCCGCAACCGTCGACCGCGTACCTAAACCTTTGAGGCCATCACGACATATAGGTAATAAGGCCTATATAATAATTGAAATCCTCTCGTAAAGAGACCAGTTGCTGAGTTGGTTGTCCCCAGTAGGCCGACCCCAACATATTTGGCAAACCGCCCGCCTTATCAATTCGCAGGGGCATCTCGGCTTAACGGCATTTATGGGGCATTTATTAAACTTACAACTTTGAAGTATGTCCAACTGCGGAAAATGGGAATTACTTAATGCCGACCGGAGTTTCGGGGTGTCTGGCCCAAACTTATATATATTATTGAACGGTTTGAGTATAATGGAGGAATAAGCTACAATAAAGGTCGAATAATCCCGCACTTTTGTGAGTTTTGTATATATTTGCAACAACACCATATTTTTTTTGTTTGGATTTTATGCTCGATATTTTTATCGGCTCACATGTTGACTGTTTGATTTTAGCTAAGATTGACTGTTAAGCCTTAGTACATGACGCTGGCCTAGTGTTCTATTTGTCATTGTAAAATTGTAAGCACCGTTAGATTATAATCTATCTAGCGAGATTGTAAACTGTCGAAAGATTGTAAAGCGTAATGGATATAAACTCACGTCGCGCGCTGATTGGTTGAATACTAACCTAGCGTCACCTTACTCTATGGATATAGAATGGTCTACTGTATGACCAACCAATCAGGGACAGCCTTCGAATAATAACACGTTACATTGTAAGCAGTTCACAATTTTTCGACAGTCTACAATTTCGCTAGATAGATTATAATCTAACGGTGTTTATAATTTTACGGTGACATATATATTGTATTTTTAGTTTAGTTTTATACCTAATTAAGGAAACCCATTTACGAAGTAGAGGACGCCCTTGTCCTGGGACCTGAGGCAATCTTTATAAAGTAACTCAAGAAAGCAAATGGACGCGAGTTGATCTTCAATCCATAATTAATATTTACTATGCATATTCATTAGGGTGGAGTGATTTTATTAACGCCTTTAATTTTTTTTGCAACCAAACATTTTGACTCATAATTAATTTTAAAAGTAGGGGGTCGCCACAATATGTTGCGTAAGATTATTCTTTCGTCAAAAAGTTTTTATAAGGAACCAAATCGACAAATATCACTCCACCCTAATATTCATCCATAAATACTTGTTTCAAATTTAGATTTTAGACCAAAAAATCCCTCGTAATATATCATACTTACAACAAAATATTTGTACTTTATGGGGTCAGAACTACGTAAACTTGCGTGAACCTAAGTACCATTAAATCAATGCGACTTGCAATACTATGTATTTTAAAAGGTCAATGCAGATAAAGTGGTTTCATTTGCAGTCGAAGCTGAGCCGGCTTTTTGTAATCGATCTGTTCGCGGCTTTACTGCGGGCGACGGTAATGCTCCGGCCAAAGGGAAACCAATATACGGTTAAAAGCCAGTTAAAGTCTTCTTTTTATACATATTAGCTAAATTTCATAACTTTGTTAATGTAGCTAGCGTTTTTTGATTAGTCCGTAGACAGCCCAATACTAGGTGTGGGCAATTTTTACTATTAAAAAGGGTCGTTGTTCTGGGTTGGTGAACTTCATATAGCTAATGACATTTTGTTCCTGGGATTCGAACCCTCAACCGACGAGGCAGTGTCCCGTTAGAGCCTGCGCCAAATCATATATGTTATCAAGCATCTGTATTACTTATAAGTTATTACTACTAACACAGTAAATTAAACAAAACATCTAATAGCATCGAAATTACAAGTAGGTACTCGTTGTAAAATTTATATACTCAGCCTATCGTCGTCCACTGCTGAACGTAGGCCTCCCCAAGAAAGCGCCAACCATCCCGGTCTTGAGCAGCCCTCATCCATCCGTTACATTCCATCCAAAATTTTAATATAAGGTACAAATTAAACAAAAAACAATACCCATAAGTTTTTTCATAGTTGAAAAAATGACATCATAACGTTTATTAAACACTTGTGGCCCATCCAAGCTTCGCATGCGCACAATATTTTTCTCTATTGTATTCCACTCGTCTCCTACTTAAACCCAATACAATTGAATTGAATTGTATTAAAATTAAATTATAGTAGGTACTCACAGATAACTAAAAGTGTTTGTCAGCTAATAAGGAAATAATTTGCAAAGACAAAATATTGCGACTCTAAAATGAGATTTAAACCATTCAATTTCTCTTTTATTCAAATGGGTTCAGTAGTTTAATGGCGGATAAATAAGGTGACACAAAATCTTTAAATCTACATATGTTTAGTCAGGAAGATTCCTTAACAGTTAACTTTATTCAGATATGTGTGGATTTCCCAATTTCAATAATGGTTTCATAAATCGTCATCGACACAAACAATTTCAGAAAAGTCCCTAACAAATTGCATGTCACCACAAAACCAGAACAAAGTTGAACTAAACGACGGAATCTCTCAACGTGAATCCTTTGCAAAGTTATTGCAAACAGTTTAAAGCTTCATAACATATTGATGTAGCTTTGTTCCTGTACCGGGAATTCCTGTGGGAACATTGCAATCGATCACCAGGTTGCAGGCGGGCCTTCCCGAGTTCGTGCGGAAGTGACCGGATCAATGCTGTTTTGAATATTATGCATTATATTTGCATTTCGGGCAGGGAATATTAAAGGTACTAGTGATAGGTAGGACAAGCTGGTTTAGCGGGAGTTAGTTCAAGTTAAGAGCATTTAGTTTTGACTTGTCCATGAAAATTCGACAGCCCCGTGGCGCAGTTGGCTAGATACCAGCTTGCGAAACGAGAGGCAGCGGGTTCGATCCCCGCACCGAGACAAATGATTGTGTGATCCACAAGTATTTGTTTCGGGTTTGCGTGTTTGTGAGACCGAAAAGTCTCTCGTAGTTTCTGATACCCACGACACAAGACTCGTATGTGACTGTTGGGTGTACCTATAAAAAAATGCTTCAGACTGTGTAGAAGTCAATTTATGTACGTTAATATTTTCTCAGGATTTGTTACCATACCAAGAGATATATTAAAGATTTGCTATTTGTCATTAACATATTCATTCAGCGTTGATACTGACACACGACCGACTAATTATATAATTTTTCTATCTAACATTGCTGTATAATTTGTTAAATACGGCATTTGACTTTATAGTCTCCATCATCACTGAAGCCCTCAATACTATAACTAAATTTGAGAGCCCTAATATTTTTCATCACATACATAAATGTATGCTGTGTTCTTATTTTTCCATAATTCGGATAATTACTTATTTAGTCATTCAATAACCTCTATTACGTAAACATATTTGTTTGTCTTCACCATATACATACATACATAACCGAAGGGGTAGGCAGAGGTGCATTTATGCACCCACATTTCGCCAGGTGTGTATCTGTCCCACGTAATAGGGGGCGAGCCTATTCTCATTTTTCGGGCACGATTCCAGACTCCGTGCTGCTACTGAGAATTTCCTAATGGAAAAACCCAATAACACTTCGCCCGACCCGGGAATCGAACCCAGGGCCTCTAGATCACACGGCACATACATCACCATGTAAAGCATATTTTTTGCGGTGACTATAGTCATATCACAATTGCCCAATATCAAATTCAAGTATAATTTCGTCTCAAACAACTCAATTTGAGATGAAGTAACTTATAAAAAAGATGTTGGAACGAGCACATCACTTAGATGAACAAGATTCAATATTCTCAAATGTATTTATATATATTTCATTTCTGTGTCCATCCATCAAATCCAATTTAAGCAATATATTTGAGCGAATTCGACATGGTTATAATAAAAGCGCGTTTTTTATAGGCAATAAAACAGTTGGGAAGGAATTCCTTGAACGAGCCTGTCTGGGGGACACAATGGGCCCACATCGAGGTGGGTCCGACCAGACGGTGTAATGTTATGAGGGTTACGTGTGGGGTGCAAGCTATAAGCAAGTTAGATCGACTGAATTAGATTAAATCGAATAAAACCATGATGAGTCGAGGGTGACGGAGTAAGGGTTCTTCTCAATTATCTGATTGCCTAGTACTGTTTCGGCGCAAGTGTCTGCCGTGTCATCGTGTCTCGGGTTCAAATCCCAGGTCACGCAAAATGTCATCATCAGCCCATATATGTACGTTCCACTGCTGGGCACGGGCCTCCTCTACAACTGAGGGGGTTTAGGCCTTAGTCCGCCACGCTGGCCTAGTGCGGGTTGGTGGACTACACACCTAAGAAATTCCTAAGAACTTTTAGGTGTGCAGGTTTCTTCACGATGTTGTCCTTCACTATTAAAGTACATGATAATTCTTTATGAATACACACATAACTTCGAAAAGTCAGAGGTGTGTGCCTGGGGTTCGAACCTGCGACCGTCGAGATACTCGACCGCGTGCCTAAGCCTCGGGGTCACGTCACGCAAAATGTAATTGGGGTTTTTCATTAACAAACTTACGGCATCAGCACGGAATCTGGTACGGTTGGCGAAACGCACGGGAATGCACTCTGCCTGCCCTTAAGGGGATACAAGCGGGAGTGTGTGAGCATAAATGGGTGATAAAGTGTTGAATAGCAAAGCTTGTGTGTGGTAATTGATCCGCGGCCGTGCGTCACCGACGTCTGTGCAAATGTTTGTTTTTAATTAATATTGTTTGCCAAATTTGTATGTTTACGTAATCACTAGCCTTTGTTCTGTTCGTGTTTGTTATTGAGACGCGATAACGTACAACGTGTCTTACTTCAATAAAGACCTCCTAAAAATTCATTAAAATGTTAGTCACATCATACTTAAATAAATAAATAAATACACCCAACAGTCACATACACAGTTCTGATCCCACACTAAGATACAAGTCTTGTGTCGTGGGTATCAGAAACTACGAGAGACTTTTCGGTCTCACATACACCCAGAACCGAAACAAATAATTGTGTATCACACAAACATTTGTCTCGGTGCGGGGATCGAACCAGTGGCCTCTCGTTTCGCAAGCTGGTGTCTAGCCAACTGCGCCACGGGGCTGTCGATCACTTATTAAATTGGTAAAATTTATTGGTATATAAGACTTATACTTGTAGTTTAATTAACAAATTTTAGTAAATACTAAATAATTGCAAAATAACTATAAAAAACGTACATACATTAATAATTAATGTACTTAATCACAGTTGTCGTGTATCTCCGAACTTGTATGCTCCAAGGGATAAGTTTAATATAGATTCCATTTTGTAAAGAAATGAGAAAGCGCAGCATTGTCCGTCCGTTCACAAAATAGACGAGTTCATAAAAAGTAAGACAGTAGGATGAGCATGTTTTACACCGTGAAGACCTCGCTACCTTTGGTATAGGCCTTATTTTGAAGGCCCTTTAAACTGGGAGTGTATAGGACCTTATTTGGGAGCTAAAAGAGCAGCGGGACAAATAGATTCTGAAATGTGCACAAAATAATTAAAAACACATGCCTCTGTGCAGTCAGTAAGTAATTTTCTTGCTGATTCAAAATCGCGCATCGCTTGTATCTAGTGGCATAGCAGAACCGGGACGATAAGCGATCAAGTAGAAAATTACAAAGTACGTACAATATTGGCTTTGTATTGACATCTAGCGAGACTTCTGTTCTGTGCCAACACAGTATTATACGAGCTTCAGGGTGCATTCACTTCACTTAGTATCGACACTTCATAACTCAATTGTAGCTCAAATTTATTGTGACACAAAATCTTAGTTAGTTTTTTCAAGTTGGATTTTATAAGGATTTTTCAAAGTGAAATATCTTGGCGCACTTTGGTAAAGTGTTTGCCGTGACAGCAAATGCCGTGACGCGCTCTTATGCCGTCATTTCCACTTTACGTAACCGTCATCTTGAGCGTTGGTAGTGAAACGGATTGTATATTATGACGGTAAACGGCGCGAAGCGACCATGCCTTCATATCACTTAGGTAGTACCGAAATATCATCATCAGCCCATATCCGTCCCACTGCTGGGCACGGGCCTCCTCTACAACTGAAAGGGTTTAGGCTTTAGTCCATTACGCTGGCCTAGTGTGGGTTGGCATTGACTTTTATTATTTTTCCTAGAATTTCTTTACAAGTTTTCACTTACCTTAATTTTGATGTTTGGAAAAAACATAACAGGCTGGCAGGAATCGATTATATTGAAGCTGTGACCTCGATCAAGGCAGTTCATTCCACCACCCAAATCATTACGCATTGTGATACAAAATCGCAAACACACAGCAACCATAATGAATAAACAATACATCAATGGATTTGCAATCATAACAAGTTCACTAAACTACTATGCAGATGGACGGCTGCTTCGTTCACTCATTCATTCATCGGATATTGAACGAACAATAACATTCGGTCATTGTTTGACTAATGGAAAGTGCGATGAGTCTGTAATAATAGGTATCGGCGAGCTCGTTTGATATGGAAAACATTATGTATACCTACTGTTTCAATTTGTGCTGTTTTTAAAGCCGATTGCTTGTTTTTTGCGAAAACTTTCGATTTGCATCCATTATTTACATATAATAAATTTTTTAATTGGTGAAACAATCGTTAAACTGCTATGGAAATGTTATAAGTTGAATTTTTATATCTGGGCAGTAATAAAAACGTATTTTTACTTTTGATACTGTATTTAATATCAGTCAATAAACAATCGAATGTTGTAATGGTAGGTGGACAGTGACGTACATACTCGTAAATAAAATAAGAGATGAAATGCATACAACCCGCACTAGGCCAGGGTAGTAGACTAAGGCCTAAATCCTCTCAGTTGTAGAGGAGGCCCGTGCCCAGCAGTGGGCCGTATATAAGCTGATGATCATGATGAATGCATGTAAATATTATATTCGCCATGTGCTACTAGTGTGCGCCGTGCGATCTAATAGAGGTTTGACTCCCAGATTGGTCGTAGTGTTATTGAGATTTTCTTTTGCACCTCTGCCTACCCCTTATCGGGAATACAAGTGTGATTGAGTCCAAATAATTTTATTGTAAATTCCACTTTATAAAAACAATTTATTTCTACAAAATCAAAGGTCTAGTTAAAAGAAAAGCCCTTATAAAAACTCTATAAAGTTTCAGTATTAATTTTGTACCTACTTTTCTTTAGGAGCGGAGGTCGTGCTTTTTAATGAAAGTATCGAGACAATTTATGACTTCTGTCGTCCTTGGCTACACGAGGTGAGACTCATTTGAATGTTTTTTCTTATTTCTACGTCACGCCACTATCGTACACAAAAGATTTTAAATGAGAATATTTTATGCGTTACTGCGACATTGTTCAGTTTTGTAGCAGCTGTGGACATTTCTGTACAAATTATTTTAATAAAATATGAAGAGTTTTAAACTTGGGTGTTTAATGAAACATGATTTTAGGTTTCAGCCTTTTAAATTGTTAAATTTTTGGACAAGCAATTCTAGACCTCTCGTCTCGATTTTCGTCGTATTTTCGATATCAAAAAAGCCTTTCCATGTTGACCTTGTGGTGGCAAATGTTCTTATCTAACCTTCCCCTTTCTTATCACACTTCTGTAACTTAAAGGACCCTACCACCCAGAGTCCAATTAAAGGGTTAAAAAATATACGAAATATGCCAGCCCATATTATTCTTTGTTATTTGAATCCTGTATTCTTCATGTCTAATTTAAAGAAGCATCTCTGAAGGCATTGTTATCATTTTTTTATTTAATCTTACTTGCATTTAAACACCGTAGTATCACTTTGCCCGTACAAAAAGGTATTAGAATATTGAGGCGGTGTAGTAAAGTTCCCGTTTAATCAACAGGTTGACCGCAAATCATCGGCGGGATACGCCGGACGCGCTCCCCAGAGAAATCTACCAGATAATAACCTCTAGCGTTTTTCACATTAAATATTACCATCTGTGCCGCCATCGCTCGTTTTCACTTGTTTATCCATGTTTCTAGTTTGTGTATAGTTTAGAAATCGAATGAGACTTTTTTCTCGTCTAGGGACTAGATAAAGTCACATTTTAGAATCGTAATTGCTTATAGTAACGATAGAAATGTATGATTTTGTCAAAAAATTAATTGCGAAATGTGAATGCAGAATGCAGATTAGCATTACTGCCTACTTCTAAAAGGATATAACATATAAGCAAATGTGTATCTATGAATTTGAACATGTTAACATCAACTTCTCCTATTCTGATTGCACTGCACTACCCAGCATGTTGAGAGCACTTTCGCACTCATAACTGTGCCATGACAATACCGCTACAGAACCCATTTTATTTCAATTGACATAATTTATTTAAAAAGTCGTGATGGCCTCGAGGTTTAGGCACGTGGTTGAGAATCTCGACGGTTGCAGGTTCGAACCTCAGGCACACACCTCTGACTTTTCAAAGATATGTGTGTATTCACAATGAATTATCACGTACTTTAACGGTGAAGGAAAATATTGTGATGAAACCTGCACACCTAAAAGTTCTTAGGAATTTCTTAGGTGTGTAGTCCGCCAACCCGCACTAGGCCAGCGTGGTGGATTAAGGCCTAAACCCTCTCAAATGTAGAGGAGGCCCGTGCCCAGCAGTGGGACGTATATGGGCTGATGATGATGATGATGAATTAATTTAGTGGTAAAAGATAAATACTTGTGTAGTGTTAATATGACGGTGCAGAGGGGAGGTGAGAACCGGGTGAAACAAGGTAATTATCCGGGTGTACATCAGGTGTTACCCGGGCAACCGCGCCGGATATCGGAAAGTAATCACGGAGCAAGTTTGCGCAATATAGTTAATTTTCGCCCGGTAACGATTTATTATCGCAAGGGAGGGTGTCGGCATTTTGTTTATCTTCTATTTATACATTTTATAATGTTTGTATTGTATATTCATATATACAGTTGAGAGATTTTGATTTTGCTACTGTTAAGTCGTGATGGCCACGAGGTTTATGCACGCGGTTGAGAATCTTGACGGTCGCAGGTTCAAACCCCAGGGACACTTTGACTTTTCGAAGTTATGTGTGTATTCATAAAGAATTATCATATACTTTAATAGTGAAGGAAAACATCGTGATGAAACCGGCACACCTAAAAGTTCTTAGGAAATTCTTAGGTGTGTACTGTGTAGTCCGCCAAACCGCACTAGGCCAGCGTGGTGGACTAAGGTCTAAACCCTCTCAGTTGTAGAGGAGGCCCGTGCCCAGCAATGGGACGTACGAGTGTATGGGCTGATGATGATGATGATGACTGTTAAATGATATTTTGTGAATGTATGTACGAACTTCGAATATTATTAGAGATGTATGAGAGACTGCCTGGTGGTCTCGCGGTACAAGTATGTGCAGGGCGATCTAGAGGTCCCAGGTTCGATTCCCGGGTCGAGCAGTGTTATTGGGTTTTTTAGTTAGGAAATGGTCAGTAGCACCACGGAGTCTGGCTATAAAACGGCAATGGACTCGCCCCCCATTACGTGGGACTGATACATAGGTACCTGGCGAAATGTGGGTGCAGAAATGCACCTCTGCCTACCCCTTCGGGAAATATGGGCGTGAGTATTTATTATATTCTTAGTTTATACTCATGGCCGTGCTTTTGTTAATATAGATTTTTCTACAAGTATACCTACTCTCTTTATTCACCTCCAATTTTTTCCGGAAATCTGTACTTAAATTTTAAGAAATTAATTTACTTGTTTAAAAGTGTAGTGTAACAAACAGACACAGAATACAATACAATGAATGTATCATTGTAAGTATTGAATCTCTCGTTTGAGCATTTTTACCTAAAAACAAAACGCAAAAATAGACATTAAACAATGAAAATTCTCCCATGAGCTCCTTTTTATGAAACGTCTTCGCATATTTCGTATCTAGTTAAAAGGGAATCCTTACAACGGGTCTTTTTAACTGTAAAGATAAACCGTGTCGGGAGATAAAACATAAACACGAGGCTTGGTAAAAATAATACTGATATAAGTTACACACTCCAGAGATTTGGCTTTATCAAGGTAAATTGGAAACAAATTGCTGAGGGAGATCCGTTTGGTGCAAGTGGTGGGGTTTAGCGATGAGCGGAGTGACTGGCGAGATTGTATTTTAATCTGCAGTTAAGTAGAATTCAAATATATCTGCAACTGTAGGTATAGTTGAATATGGGAAGAATTCAGGTATTTGGGAATAAACTCAACTACTAAGGCTATTTCGTTTTTAAGTTGATCCATGCGATCAAAATTACGTGGTGTCAATAAAATACATAAAACATATTTCTGTTACACGACATATTTCAATATACTCAAGTATGGATTTTAAGAGTACTTACACAAATATCGATCCTATTTCAATTGTTTGATGTATTTTCTTAAGTAATTCGTCAGTAATTATATGTCAATTAATTCATGACCGTTCTATTGTTATTTTTAAATACCCTTTAATTGAATTTTGCTACCCGCGTGTGCTCATGAATTGCGCCACAATTGCGCATTTAGTAAGAGATTTTTCCACTTAAATTATAACGTACACAATGTATTACGGTTAATCTCTGCTGGGAAATTGCCGGCCGACGTCCACAGCCTGTTTGTTGTTCTTTCATCTCTCAGCGAAGCATACATATTAATTCCAATATACGGATATTTATACCACCCTCGAAAACTAAAATGGTGTTTTTAGTTAATAGATGGTAATTAATAGAATAAATTGAAGCAGTAGAAATTATTACAGCGAGGCCGAAATATACTGATTTAAAAACGCTATCTAACTGCGTTGGAAATTGTTACGTCCTGGTGTCAGGGGGTGGTTTGTATAAATAATACTAATAAAGCTTTCTTTCAATAGCGTCTGGCACGCCCACTTGGTCCGATTTCAGGCGTAGTAGTGAGCCGGTTTATATTTTTGTTCGCCATTTTTTATATTTATAATACTTTGCTACCGTACAGAACAGTATTATCCTTTTGTTTTGATACTGCCCAGTTTCTTGCGTTGCTAAGCAAGTTAATTATTCCTTATTAGTGTGAATACTTGTAATCCCCCGGCTTCCTTCATAGTCTTAACAGTTATCCACTCAGCTCTTGTGCATCTCACTAATCTACGTGTGAAATGTATTCAGGTAGAAATTTTATTATACCAGCATGTCAAGGAATTATAATTATAGTGATAGAGACAATTCACAAGACATTGATTAGAAAGTGACGAATATTTCTTAAAAAGGTTTTTCTAGAGGTATACGAGTAAGTGAGATATCTGCAGTAGTTTACGTAGGATATTCTTGTCCAAGTGAAGGTATGACAAATTTTATATAAGGCAAAACGCATCCTCATTCGCTATCATAGATCGCGTTTTAAAATTAGCCAGACCGGCAAGATAAAAATAAAAATACGCCCAACAGTCACATACATACGAGTAGTGTTGACCCCATAATAAGATACCAGTGTCATGGACACCACACCAGAAACAAATATTTGTAAATCACGCAAATATTCACAAGCTTATGTTTATCCAACTGCGCTACGGGGCTGTCAGGTTAATCGCCATAGTTTCTCTCCAACTGAATTTTTCTTCATGTACCGTAATTTTCATCAAGTGTCTGTAAAACGTCGCACGCCACATTGCCGTGGAAGGTCCACATAAATCATGAGTTGGTAATATTATCCTGAGCTCTAGTGTAGCAATATCTCGGAGTGTATGGGACTGGTGTTCTAGCTGTTGGCCTGAGCGAAACTTGAGTGCGAGATGCAGATAGCCCGCGAGTGTAGTGCACGCCGCATGCCAACTTGAGATTCTATTACAGTAATAGCTGCACAACCACGTTGGGTGCAGGAGGTGTAGTTAGAATTGTTGTAATATTAGAGTATAAATTTAAAAATTAACTAATTTGATATATAAATGAGAATATCCTGACCCCACAATAACCAATTATAAACTAAACATTTCACAATTAATGTGTAACGCTTTTGGGCTACTATGGAAGTAACGCTACTGATACACACTCAAATCTGTATCCCACAGGGATTGGCAGAGACTATTGAGTACAGCAACCTCGATCCTGCAACACCTCTTTTGCTTCTTCAACATCCATACTCCAAACTTGGCCTTTGCGGAGACCATCACGAATCTGACCTTTATATTTATGTTCTCCGCGGGCGGTCCTTTCCGACTCTTCCATTCACATTCAATTCAATTTAAAAACTCAACTGATGGTGAAAAATCATTAAAATTGATTTAAAGTTGAGGTTTGAAATTATATTAAACTTATGAATGGCTTGAGTGTCTATGTACCTAAATGGCATTTTAGAGGTGTTATATTTATGCGTTATTTTCTAGCTAGGATTTTACTACGTTTTCCAAAATACAAAAACGTAACGTAATTCCCCATTCAAGGGTGTAAGAGTCCTAATTTTATTTGAAACAAACATTTAAATAACTAATTCTATAGAAACAACGCAATTTTTTAATTTCGTAGACCTGTTTAGTCAAGCTCAAATGACCCAGTAGCGTTTTACTTTGTAACTTTTGAGTTATCTGTTCCCTCACCCGCTAGGGCATCGCAACGGGTTCCCACATTTTGCTTGCCATCCTCGTAAGTTATTCCCGAGGGAGCGATGAGCCGCACCAACCGATCCTTTTAAAAATATAAAGTCGACAATAGGGACCCTTCACGGGTCGCCGGTGCCATCAAATTCCTGTTCAAAATACCACCGTAAAAGTCGTTCATTTTAGCGAAGCTTGCTGTGGAATTTCATGTTATTAATTGGCTTATTCATAATTTATGTGTCGTGCTTGGATGTTTTCAACTTCAAGGGTTAAGCGTGGAAGATTCAGGAGATAATACAAGAGAGAAAAGATATTTTTATACTGGCATGGAAAATTACGTCAGGTAAATACAGAGATCTCAATAAAGCATTAATTGGCGAGCCACGATTGAATTTATCCATTGCCAATCGATTCAATTATGCAGGCCGGTTTACTAAATATACTTTTTGTGCGGTTATTCATGTCCAGGCGGATACAAATATCCAATACGAGCACAAATAATTAAGGTTGATATAAATTAACGAATTTTCAGAATTACAAAATAAATGGACAGAATTCGTTGCTAATAAAATAAAATGGAGAGTAAATCAATTATTTCCTTAATATATTTCATTTTCTGTGTCGGTAATTAATAAGTTTTAATTACATTAATTACGCTTTGTGTCGATGACAATTTGACAAGTCAATTAGTGTTTTGACTAAGTGTTTTCCGTTGGTTTTGCTTCATTCTGATGATAAAATATTTTAGAATAGATTTGATATGCAACGGTTATTCAGTGTAACTTTAAACATTAAGCTACACTCTGGATGTGTGGATGGGCTGGTTCGGTCAGAATAGTACTACAGTCATATGAAACGAAAGCTGAGATGTTGCAGCCAAAAACTACCACCACGCTTTTAGTACTTTTAACAGAAAAGCAATACTGTTGAATTTCCTACAGTGTGTAAGATTATTGAAGTCCAATTTGCCCGGACGGCATTCTTCGTACATAAGGTCTAAAACAGCTTAAATTATAACAGCCACTTAAATATAAGTCGTCCTCAGATTAAGTAGCGTTTCAGTATTCGGCCATTAGTCTTTATAAAACAATGTTATGACATATCACTATATGTTTTTGTTTGTCGTAGTACGAGGGATTATCAACATATAGATACTATTCTAATATGAATTGTAGTGGTTTTTATTATTGTCTCGTTCCATAATCAGCATAACATGGATGAATACTTAAGTTATTATTAAAAGGAACATTTGCGTAGACACAAATAATTGAGGGAAGATCATATGCCTTATACACGCTAGGTATTATTTAGTGCATCTTGTAGGATAATTAATTATTTGCACAATTAACAGTGTTTTGAATAGATTATATTCACCTCCGTCTTAAACCTGATTCATTTTTGAGTGGAAAGGCGTTACAGACGGACAAAACAACTGTAGTGAGCGATAAGCGCTGTGTTTTCGTGATTCTGCGTATTTTCCCCCCTATAACCGGAAATTGATTGATCATCCCTTCAAAAACATCTGGTCGGCGTTTTTTGTGCCAGGGTAACCAATATCTGGGGTCCGGCTTTTAGAGCCTAGGCCCTTGCGGTGCTTTCGGTGCCTCTTTCGGGGGCACGTAAGGATAAAGTGCACCGCGGAGTGTGACCGCACCGGGATCTGCTACCGGTGCGGTCAAGAGGGCCATAAGGCCCGTGATTGCCAAGCGGACCCGCACTGCACAATCTGTGCAGCTGCGGGTAAGCCCGCTGGGCACAGGGTGGGCGCTAAGGCTTGCGTCGCCTCCTCCGTCCCGCACCGCTCTTTACCCGGTGCGAGATCTGAGGTTGTGGCGCGGCCGAAACCGCCCACCTCGGAGATGATGGAGATCGCCCATAGTTAATATGGCACGTAACTTCCTCCAGGCGAACATCAATCACTGCGCCAGGGCGCAGGATTTGTTTGTTCAGTGCCTGGCGCAGTGGTCGATTCAAGTGGCTGTGGTCTCCGAGCCATACTTTGTCCCTCCCCGGGATGACTGGGCTGGGGACCTGGATGGCTTGGTGGCCGTCATCACTCGGGGCGCCGCCGGATCCCCGCCCTTCGAAAAAGTAGCGAAGGGCTCGGGATGCGTGGCGGTCTTGTTGGGAGGGATTTGGGTCGTAGGAGTGTACTTCTCTCCCAACAGGTCCCTGGCGGAATTCGAGAGCTTTCTGGTCCGCCTGGGGGCCCTGGTGGTGCAAGGCAGCCAGTCCCACCCCGTGCTAGTCGCCGGCGACTTCAACGCCAAGTCCTTGGCTTGGGGCTCGTCGGTGACGGATGCGCGGGGTAGGGCCCTGGAGGAATGGGCGATTTCCATCGGGCTGGTCGTCCTGAATCGGGGGTCGGAGGACACGTGCGTACGGCATAATGGCGGTTCGGTGGTGGACATAACGTTCGCCACCCCGGCCCTTGCCCGCCGTGTCCGGGGCTGGAAGGTCCTGGTTGACGAGGAGACGCTGTCCGATCATCGTTACATCCGGTACAGCGTCTCTGCTTCCCGGGCCCCTACCCAGCCCGGTAGTGGTCCCGCTACCCGATTCACGGGCGGCCGGCGGTGGGCCGCTAAGCGCCTCGATGTGGAGGCTGCGGAAGAGGCCGCTCTTGTTCAAGCGTGGATCTCCGTACCGGACGGACCGGTGCGGGTCGAGGAGGAGGCGGAATGGTTCGGGGTGGCGATGTCGCGCGTCTGCGACGCGTCGATGCCCCGGGTCACCCGCCTCCCGGCGAAGCGCCAGGTGTACTGGTGGTCGGCGGAGCTTTCGCAGCTGCGCGCGTCTTGCGCGGCTGCGCTACGCCGACTCTCCAGGCACCGTCGTCGTCGGGTCCGCCGACCTGGCGACGACGAACAGGAGCGGCTGCTCTACGGCCTCCACAGAGGGGCGAAGAGAGCGCTGCGGGTGGCCATTGCACGAGCAAAGGCCGCGGCTTACGAGGAGTCCCGGAGGTCTCTCGATAGAGATCCGTGGGGGCGTCCATACCGTGTGGCGTTGAGCAAGCTCCGCCCATGGGCGCCCCCGCTGACGGAGAGTCTTCGGGCAGACCTCGTCGAGGACGTCGTCGCGGCTTTGTTCCCGGCCACCGAGGAGTTCACTCCTCCACCGATGGCGCCACGTCCACCGGCGCCATCGTCGTTGGATTCGGCAAGGGATATCCCGGAGGTGTCGCCTGAAGAGCTGGAGGCGGCAGTGCTTCGGCTGCGGGGCAAGAACTCGGCCCCGGGGCTCGACGGGGTGCCTGGACGTGTCTGGGTGCTCGCCGTCGAGTCGCTGGGTACGAGGCTCCGCAGCCTGTTCTCCGCGTGCCTGCAGCAGGGCAGCTTCCCGTCGCGGTGGAAGACGGGCAAGCTTGTCCTGTTGAGGAAAGAGGGGCGACCCGCAGAGTCACCGTCGGCGTACCGGCCCATCGTGCTGCTCGACGAGGTGTGCAAGCTCTTTGAGCGTATCTTGCACGCGCGCCTCGTCGAGCATCTGGAGAGCACGGGCCCGGACTTGGCAGATTGCCAGTTCGGGTTCCGGAGGGGTCGGTCGACGGTACACGCAATCCTGCGGGTCAGGGCACAAGCGGAGAATGCAGTTTCTCAGGGCAAGTGCGTCGTGGCGGTGTCACTCGACATCGCCAACGCATTCAACACCATGCCCTGGGCCTGCATCAATGAGGCACTGCGGTACCACGAGGTTCCGCCCTACCTTCGGCGTCTGGTGCAGGCGTACTTGTGTGACAGGTACGTCGTGTATCCGGGCGCCGACGGGTGGCACCGTCGGGCGGTGTCGTGCGGTGTTCCACAGGGCTCGGTTCTCGGGCCGCTCCTGTGGAACATCGGTTACGACTGGGTGCTTCGTGGTGCCAACCTTCGGGGCGTCGCTGTCGTCTGCTATGCGGACGACACGTTGGTGACAGCGACGGCCAGGACCCCACAGCGGGCCGCCCTGCTCGCCGGGTTCGGGACCGAACTCGTGGTGGGCAGGATTCGGCGACTTGGCCTCCAGGTGGCCCTGCACAAGACCGAGGCTCTGTGTTTTCACGGACCTCGGTCTAGGCCACCGCCGGAGGCGCACCTAATGGTGGAGGGCGTGCGGATTTCCATCGGCTCCCAGATGAAGTACTTAGGTCTGATTCTGGACAGTCGGTGGAAATTCCGCGCGCACTTTGAGATGTTGTCGCCGAAGTTGGTCCGGGCAGCGGGTGCTCTCAGTCGCCTGCTGCCCAACATTGAGGGTCCTGGCTTCCCTTGCCGTAGCCTTTATGCTGGAGTCGTGCGGTCCATGGCCCTGTACGGGTGTCCCGTGTGGGCCAATTCCCTCGGCGCTCGCTGCGTCCGCTTGCTGCATCGTCCGCAACGTATGGTGGCGCAGCGAATCGTTAGAGGGTACCGCACGATTTCGCACGAGGCGGCCTGCGTTTTGGCGGGTACTCTGCCCTGGGAGCTGGACGCCAAGTCCCTCTCGTCAGTGTTCTTCTGGCGGGAGGAGGCGTACCGGCGAACCGGACAGAGACCGGCCCCAAGAGAGGTCGAGGCCATGTTGGCCTCCCTCCGCAGCGCCGCCGTGGAGGAGTGGCGTTCCAGGCTGGAGAGTCCAAGTGCTGGCGTGGCGACCGTCGCGGCAGTGCGTCCTGTCCTCCAGCAGTGGATGGACAGGCGCCACGGTGCGCCGACCTTCCGGCTGACACAGGTGCTCACCGGGCACGGCAGCTTCGGTGCGTACCTGTGTCGCATCGTCGGAGTGGAGGAGACCGCCGTGTGCCACCATTGTGGCAACTGCCGTGAGGACACGGCCCAGCACACGCTTGAGGAGTGCCCAGCCTGGGACGAGGAGCGCAGCGCTCTCGTAGCGGTCGTGGGGAGAGACCTCTCGCTGCCGACTGTGGTCGCCGCCATGGTCGGCAGCCGGAGGTCGTGGAAAGCTATGCTCTCCTTCTGCGAACGTGTCATTTCGCAGAAGGAGAGCGCGGAGCGGGATCGGGAGCAGACCGATCCCGCTCGTCGCAACAGGCGACGTAGGAGGCGCCGGGTCAACACGTAGCCCGGCGCCCAGAGGCCACACGGGGCCGCCGTCCCTACCTTGGCGGCCCCCCAGGTGTAAATAATATCTGCTTGGTGTGCCTCTTGGCACCGCGCAGAGGCGGTCCCGGTGCAATCCATAGCTCTGGCTTCAGGGTATTCCGGGGCCGCCTCGTTGAATGCGCTGATGGTGGCCGTCGCGGGGTTTTTAGTCGGTATGACGGCGCATTGATTTTGGTAGGGACCCGGCCCAGCGGCCGCCCGAGCACATCACGGGCGGTAACATCCATGCTGGGTCGGAAGGCGCCGGTGAGTCCGACACACCCTCGCCCCTCCGGGGCGGGATGGTCCGTAAATGGATTTTCCCCGCGTGAAAAAAAAAAAAAAAAAAAAAAAAAAAGGGTAACCAATATCTAGATTTAGGTCGCAAAATATATAAAAAAATTAAATATGTAAAAAAATGTTTAATAAGGGGCGAACCTTGCCGTTTTACGGGTACATTTCCAGAGATTTTCCTAATGGAAAAATTCAATAACACTGCCCGACCCGGGAATCGAACCCGGGACCTCTAGAGCGTACGGCAAATACTTGTGCAAGACCACGAGACGGTCAGTTTCGTGTAGGAAAAATCCTTCAAATTTCCACAAATCCATGCATTTTATTTAAGAAAACATCAGCATAGTCGGTATATACATCTCCATAACACAGTGTGAACGTAATTCGGGGATCTAACTCGGCTACATGTGTACATGAGCGTAAATTGCCCAATCCGACAACATTCAATAACGAACTGTGGACGTCTTTTAGCGCGTCCCGACGTCGCGCGCGCTTCCTCCGGGATAAGCTAACAACTACTTTATACCCAGTGCATCGTGATGGCAGATCGCGGGTTATTCCTGCGTAAAATTTATATACATATATATATTCTAAGGAAATTCGATCAGAAGTGACTTTTTTAAAGGAAAATATTATACACGTATTTACAATTTCATTAATTACATTTACTCAAAATCAAAGCAACTTAACATTCAACAATTCCGACACAATACCTACGCTAAATAATCCAGGTTACAATTTACAATAATAGGGCAAAAACCAACAGAACGACCATTATCCTAACTAACGACAATTGTGTCAGACTGACGCGACGGAAGGAGCGCAACCAAAGGAGTTCCGCCAACACTCGACACCGGCCTATATAGAGTTACTCCTCCACTACCCTTATGTATTCTAACAATATACACTAGTCACAAAAATTAAGGGATATAAAAAATCAATCCAAATTTTACACACACACACACATAAAAAAACAAAAATTTTTGAAGCCCGTGGACCTTTTTTTAGACGAGAAAAAATTTGGTTTTTTTTTGTTGGTAGTTTTCTTAGGATTTCTCCAGACCTGGACATGACAAAAAAAAATCATGATCATATCTGAAGACTAGACACTTGGAGCTACAATATGCTTTTTTTGTTTTTTCTATACAATCATTTTCCTCGGAGTTACAACTCGTTGAAAATCACCCAAAAATTTGGATTGATTTTTTATATCCCTTAATTTTTGTGACTAGTTTATAAATATATTTTTTTCGGGATGTTTTTAGTGTTAATATGTTTGTAACCACCGTAACTATTACTTGCCTTAGTTTACGATCACGGTCTGTTTACACCTTATTTACTAATTTCATTCACAAATATTAGGCTTTTCGTATATAAAAGGGATTCTTCATCATCGGCCCAAATACGTCCCACTGCTGGGCACGGGCCTCCTCTACAGCTGAGAAGGTTTAGGCCTTAGTCCACCACGCTGGCCTAGTGCGGGTTGGCGGACTACACACCTTAGAAATTCCTAAGAACTTTTAGGTGTGCAGGTTTTATCACGATGTTTTCCTTCACCGTTATAGCAAGTGATAATTCATTGTGAATACACACATAACTTCGAAAAGTCAGAGGTGTGTGCCTGGGGTTTGAACCTGCGACCGCCAAAATTCTCGACCGCGCGCCTAAACCTCGAGGGATTCTTGGTATCTCGTTATTTCTAAAACTTCATCTGAGGATGTTATTTGTATAGAATTGCACGCGCAAATTGTATCTTAAATTTTTCGATAAAAAATCAGAATTGAACTTAGGACATCGGTATGTACATTAAACAAGTATAAAATAAAAACTTTATGTTAAATAAAATTTCGTCATCCTCATCAGCCAATATACGTCCCACTGCTGGGCTCGAGCATCTTCACCATTGAGATTATTATTGATTGAGGGTAGAGCATTCTCCACCCTCTCAAAATAAAATTTACTTTTAAAGAAATCAACTGTCATAAATATTAAAAGGCCAGCCCGCTCCTCCTCCTGTCGTGCGCGCCAGCTCCCTCGCCAGGTCCCGGGATTGCGGCGCGTCCCTGCGGGATCCCTGCGCGTAACATTTACATATTAGCTTCTCGGAAACGTACGACGTTATCTTTGTATCTACCAATTGATTAACGGCACAATTTTTACTTTCTATGAATTTTAAACTTTCTCTTTTTACTGGAGTTTTGCTCCTGTTTATATAAATTAACAATCCCATACATCCCTACTTACTGTAATGGTCTAAGTACTGATAGCCTCGAGGTTTAGGCGCGCGCTCGGGAATCTCGACAGTTGCGGGTTCAAACACCTCTGACTTTTCGAATCTATGTGTGTATTCAATATGAATTATTACGTACTTCAACGGTGAAGGAAAACATCGCGAGGAAACCTGCACACCTAAAATTCGTAGGAATTTCTTAGGTGTGTAGTCCGTCAACCCGCAGCAGGCCAACGTGGTGGACTAAGGTCAAAACTCTGTCGGTTGTAGAATAGGCCCGTGCCCAGCAGTGGGACGTATATGGGCTGATGATGATGATAAATTCCTAGCGCTCTATTAATGTGTATATATTGTATCAAATCTCATGCAGTAAGTTTGTGTTTGACAACCTTTACCATATTATTGAGCGCTACAATGTTGAAATCAATCAAATTAAAAATAGTACTCGTATGGTCAAAGTTAATAACCAGAGGTACCTAATTCTTCAAATATATTTTATCGTATTATGCAAAAAAAAAGAAATAAAATCATGATAATGTACAACCAACTCCTTTTCTTGCAGCATATAAACTCCAATTACCTGAAACAAGAAACATAATATATTAATACATAATCCACTACGTCTGAAATGTACGTATTTTTGACAGCCTCCGCGGCGCAGTTGGCTAGACACCAGCTTGCAAAACGGGAGGCCATGGGTTCGATCCTCGAAACGAGACTAATGTTTGTGTGATCCGCAAATAATTATTTCGGGTCTGGGTGTTTGTGAGACCGAAAAGTCTCTCGTAGTTTCTGATACCCACGACACAAGACTCGTATCCCAGCGTGGGGTCGGAACCATGTATGTGACTTTTGGGTATATTTACTATTTCTTTATTTATTTTAGCAATTCTCGTTTTCTCTAACAGTGATAGAAAACCTGCATGCTTGATGGTAAAATCCATACTAGGCCATAGTGGTAGATGTAGTATGACGCGGTCACTGCCAAACAAACAAACGACCTGAACATCCGAGGAATAAAGAGCATAGTATGCTATGATATCTCCTCAAGTATCTTTCCTTATCATATTCAGTAGTTGAGGGGGAGTGGTGGAATACAATATTTTTATCCCAATTTGGGTCTTTCTCAAAGACTTAACTCAATTCTATTATCATCATCACCATCATCATCATCAGCGTACGTCCCACTGCTGGGCACGAGCCTCCTCTACAACTGAGTTAGTTTAGGCCTTAGTCCACCACGCTGGCCTAGTGCTGGTTGGCGGGCTACACACCTAACAAAATTCCTAATTAGGTGTACAGGTTTCATCACAATGTTTTCCTTCACCGTTAAAGTTCGTAATAATTCTTCAGTTCTATCGCTTTATGTTAACTAACCAACATCACATAAAACTATACAAAAAGTGCCTTCATAAAACAAAAACTTCCCGTAGGAAACAATTATCTATACAATCATTATAAAAATACAATTTTACGATTATGTTAAGTGTGTTACGCTCGGGTGTACGGATGTTAGCAACGGGAGATTCGACATGGAGCAATTAACATAAGTAAACCGAACAAACTTGAATACACATATTGACGCCAGTATCCCCGAGAGATTAGAGGAGTATTTTAGCACACACGTTTTGTGAGCAGCTTTATAAGTCCTACTTAATAGAGATATTATTTTATTGCAAAATTCTAATAGCACTTCGTCTAATCCAAGAATCGAACCCATGGTCTCTAAATCGCACATCATCATCATCATCAGCCCATATACGTCCCCCCACTGGGCACGAGCCTCCTCTACAACTGAGAGGGCTTAGGCTTTAGTCCACCACGCTGGCCTAGTGCGGGTTTTAGGAACTTTTAGGTGTGCAGATTTCATCACGATGTTTTCCTAGATGGCACACCGCATTCTTATCCCGCTAGAAAAAGGAAGTCGTTCTTTTTTAAATTTGTTGAATGAAAACGAATAGTACGTCATAAAATCTTGTATCATTTCGTTTGATGTTTTCTTTCTCTATGGAATCGTGTCCCTCAGGAGTATTCTGGCGGATGATTGTCGAATCAATATTGATAGTTGTTAGCTCCGCCATATTTACTCAATGTGGTTTATTGATAATATTTCCTCCGATAACTGATCCAATATCCAATGAAAATAAAATGTTTTCCCAAAGAACGGCGGTCATATTACCGCTTGTAATAAAGTGAATTGTTTCCTGGCAACCGAAGATCAAACTCCGAATGAAACAACATAACTTGTTTGTTCTGAATAAGAAACTACTATTAGTTTTTGGAAACGGTTGATATTCAAATCACGGGGTTGCATATTATTGTTATTTTTTGTATTCTCAAATTTCTGATTGTACTATCGTTCGCTTCAAAATGGGTTTTGTCAATTAATGCAACTAATATAAATTAGTGATACCCTCGAGGTTTAGGCGCGCTGTCGAGAATCTTGGCGGTCGGACTTTTCGAAATAATGTGTGTATTCACATGAATTGGAACCTGCACACCTAAAATTTCTTAAGAATTCCTTAGGTGTGTAGTCCACCAACCCGCACTAGGCCCGCGTGGTGGACTAAGGCCTAAACCATCTCAGTTGTAAAGGAGACCCGTCCTGGATCCTTTAAGCGAAGCGTGAAGAAGCATTTGTGCAGGCCGGCATGATTGTGTCGACCAGCGGGTGACCATATCGTTTCTCGCTGGTCGGTAGTAATTTTTTGGACTCCAATGTGCTTACCATCAGGTACAGTGGAGTCACTTTGCCGTGCCAGAATAAAAAAAAAGAAAAAAAAAGCAGTGGGACGTATATAGACTGATGATGATGAATATAAAAGCAGTTAGGAAGTATGGATATTTGTTACTTAATCTCGACAAAACTTCTGAAGGACATCTGGCTAATGTTTGACGCTTACACAGATTATATTATGAATCATAATTTATGATCTGATCATCTGACAATATAGGATACTATTTATAATAATAAATTAAACTGCTTGAATCGGCGAAGTACAGCTAATCTTTTATAAATACATATCTACTTATACGAGTGCCTCTAACATCTATTGTAAGTCTGATCGCGCTTTAACTAAAAACCGTTGATTCGATCGCTCTCAAATTTCACAGGATCGCCGGATTCTAGTTTACAAAGACCAATTTATGCTGGGACGAGCAGCCAAGTTGATTATGACACGCAGTTGACTGTTCGACACGACTCCGAGCGGAACTCGAAGAACAATGCTCGCGTTACGCACTACGTACTTTGAAAGCGAGCGAAAGTGATTGCAAAACCATTGTGTTAGTACTTAATTTTACAGTTCGATTTACTTTTTAGTATTATGAACACGTTAAGGTACTGTAATGCCTGATCATGACACTACTTTCACGCCTAAGTTGCTTATTTTGATGTTTTTTTTTATTAGCACAGAAAATTTAGACCTCACCTGACTGAAAGAAGTAAGAAAGAGAAACAAACGTCAACCGAATAAGGTACCAACAGAAAAATGGATTAGCGTTAGTTTGTCTCACTGAAAAAGCGCAAAATTATTCGTTGACGTTGATTTTTTGCGAGATAGTGGTGACATTCCGGCTGAGTCGGCCTATTCGTCAGTTCAAGCTTCTTTAGGAAATAGAGTTTCCTAAATCAGTATGTGTGCATACGTGTTTACTGCTCGTAAATTTTTATTGTTTACTGCATTTTTACTCGTGTAAATGACTTAATCAGACTTTTTATGTTGTTTGTTATATGTATTCTACTGTATGCTGCGGACCCTCGAATTTTAAAATATCATCATCATCTTTAGCCCATATACATCCCACAGCTGGGCACTAGTCTCTTCTACAACTGAAAGGGTTTAGGCCTTAGTCCTCCACGCCGACGTAGTACGGGTTGACAGACTACACATCTAATAAATTCCGAAGAACTTTTAGGTGTGCAAGTTTCCTCACGATATTTTCCTTCACCGTAAAAGTAAATTATAATAGATTTGGAATACATACGTAACTTCTAAAAGTCAATGTGTGTGCCTGGGGTTTGAACCCGCGACCGCCAAAGTTACCGACCGCGCATCTAAGCCTCGAGGCCATCGTTACTTTATCTTGTTCTATGTTTTTCTAACATTACTTGAAAGGTGTAGGTATAACAACTCAAACACATTCGCTTTTAATAACTCCAGTTCTCTTTGTTAAAATTAATGTGTACTTCCACGGCGACGTTGAAGTTCTTAAGAACGTAACTTTATGTTTTGTTGTGAAAAAAGTCGGTTAACTGAACACAATAACATAGGATATTACTTCTCAATTCAAGTTCCCTTTGTAGTCTAAATCCGTAGCTGACTGCTGACCGTTTACAGTCATTTTCAAAAAGGTACACAATGTTTCATAACTTAAATTATTTTAACATTGTATGAAGGGCTATTAAAGCTTTTATTTTTAATTTTAATTTCATTTTTATTAGGAGTATAGTCTTTGTACTACTGAAAGGACCGACGGATAAGATGGCTTCAAGTTTAGTACTAATTATAGCTCACTTCAATTGAAATAACTCAAAGGGTATCTTAAAGGTCAGCTTGGTGGAGTCAGGCCTAATTGCTCTCAACCTTATCGAAGGCATTCCATACTTATTATTATAAGAAGACAGATTATAATTCCCTTTTGTAATTGAAAATGTGTGTATATAATGTTGGCGCCTTTGTCCCTGTAAGAATAGGCAGAGGTGTATTTTTGCATCTACGTATAGCAAAATATGTTTTAAGTCCCACGGAATAAGGATCAAAACTATTGCTATTTTTCGGGAATGTTATCACATTTCCTACTGCTACTGAGTATTTCGTAATAGGAAAACCCACTAACACTTTACCTGAAATCTGGACAGCTATACATCGCACGGCACATTCATGAAATAGAAACGAGAAATGGAGGATATAAATCAAAATATGATCAACATTTGCAGTAGTAAAATTTACGAGACCGTTAAAATCACCATATTGCTTGCGAATTATTCAAAGCCCTTTGAATAAACTAAGCTGATTTATCCACAAAGGATTATATGACAATTAACAATTCAGACATAAAGGCTGATCAAGTATCTAGATCCAATCATAATCTTTCAAATAGACATTAAGTTATAAATGGTCGTAAAAGCCATCAATTGGCGCATAAATGGACTAATATCGTCCATATCGGATACAGCGCAGCTTTTTAATGGTGCTTTTATGACGACGCGATAAAATACCCATTAGAATGCTCAGATCGATTCCTGTTGCGGACTGCGCACACTATTCACACAAAGTTGTTAGACACGTGTTGGATTTTCAATTGATTAGTATATCGTAGTGTGAGACGTCCTGCAGCACGATAATCCGACGACTTGAGAAAGGTGGCGGGAAACGGATGGATGTGGTATGCTCAAGACCGGGATGGTTAGCGCTTTCTTGGGGAGGTCTATGTTCAACCGTGGACGGCGTTAGGCTGAGTATATACACATATATCTATATCAGCTAATACACGTTTCACTACTTGGCACGAGCGTTCTTTGATATTAAGAAAGATCAGGGCTAAATACATTACACAAGAAATTGCTTAAGAGAATTCGTAAGTGTTAGAGGCTGTTTCAAGGCGGTTTCCCTCACCATGCACCATCAGCTCATATACGTCCCAATGTTGGGCACGGCCTCCTCTGCAACCCTCACTCTTAAAGTGCATTACCACAGTTGTATAAAACTTATATTTGAAACCGTTCCACTCAGAAAAAAATTAACAAATCTTTACAGGTGACACATCTATTAAACTATAGGTATATAGAAATCAAAGCCACTGCCTTTCGTTTTACAGTCGGTGTTCGATCAACTGATATACGGAGGTTCTAACTGATTTGTCTATAGTGTGCGCAAGACCTTATTCAAAATGAGTTAGTGCTGTCCGTGGATATTTTATAGTTATTGCAGTCCTTTATAGTATCCTCAGTTATAGTGATTCAAGTGATGTTTCCCCTGGTTTAGTAGAAACTACCACGATGTCCTAGATACAAATTAACGAGTAACCTAGATTTATACACAACTATTGCAAGCACGAACGTAAAAGCCGTATAAATAAGCAAAACCTTGAGTGATAATGTCAATTGATGTTAATTGAATATAAAATACTACATACAAAATTTAATGTCCCTTTAATAATAATAATAAAATTAACCCAACTATCACATACATACATACATGACACACACAAAGATACAAGTCTTGCGACGGGACTATCAGAAACTACAAGAGTCTTTTCGGTCTCACAAACACCCAAACCCGAAACAAATATTTGTGGATCACACAAACATCTGTCTCATTTTTTATTATAAATTTTGATTAAATATTCGATAAATGTAGAAATCTCAAAGTCGGATCTCGTATCATAAGACATGTAATTACAACTTCCGGATGGCTACCGGCCACCGGTAAAACGACTACCGTCCAATGTTAATAACGATTAAAACTCGTCATAAAAATATGGAGTGTTATGGGTTCCGGAATCAGCGTGTCCAATTCATCTGTCTTCAAAACTTCTTCAATTTTGGCTCAGTTTAAGATGCGTAAAGTTACTTAGACATACATAAGCTCACGCCTGTATTTTCCGAAGGGACAGGCAGAGGAGCTATTCTGCACCCCCATTTCGCCAGGCATGTATCAGTCCCAGGTAATAGGTAGCGCGCCTATTGCCGTTTTTCGGGCACATTTCCAGACTCCGTGCTGTTACTGAGAATTTCCTTATGGCAAAAACACAATAACAAAGTTATTTATACGAGTATAATCCTAAAAATTAGCATTCAGCTACATAGTATTGGTTAATTGCCTCTGTGGCGAAGTGAGTTAGATTTTAAGCATTGAGAAACCATTGGCTCTCTCCTCCGATATTTTTTAAGGTATGGGTAACATATAGGTACAGTATATACCCTACAAGTCGTTTATTTATTGTGTCACAGCTATGTTGTTGTATGTATTATATAAAAACCTTTAAAGTGGGTCGCGGTGTTATTACGCAAATTAGCGATGTCGGGCACCAGTAATTGCATCAATTACAGAGTTGCTGAATGCTACGAATACGGCGGAAAGTCTTGCTTTAAAATAAAAAAGTAGTTCTACATTAAGGAGCTACTTCAAATTTTAAACGATACTAACATAATACATTATACTCCTACATGCATTGTATAGTAGAACCATTTAATATGTATGGATTTGCACTTAAGATACTTTGCATTCTACATTGAACTACCGAGTCTTTTATTACCCTCTACATACATATTTGTGCCAAATTACAAATGAAAATGGACTTTGAATAAGAGAAAGATTAACTTACATGTTTAGAAAAATATACCGTTAGATATTTATAAAAAAACAAAGGAAAATTATGGATAAAATTAAAGGAGTAAAATATCTTTTATTTATTTATTTATATAGCACAACCACATCACATATATTAATACAATTATAATTAATGACATTTCCTTAGGTACTATATCTGATATACATGACACTTAAGGTGTGCATAGCGTTCTCCGAAAAAGTATAAGAAAGATAGCTAAGTGGTAGTAGTATCCTTTACTCAATGCTGTTTTCTGTGAAAAAAAATTGCTATTATTTTAATTTCGCTACGGACCAATTCTGAAGAGCACTCAGGCGAGGCGATCGTAGAAGCGAGTGATCATATCAAATCTATTTATATAAAAATGAGTGTTTGGCTGTAAGTCATCGAACCCCTCTTAAATGGCTGGACCGATTGGAATGAAATTTTCTATGTATATTCCAATGGGTCCCTGGATGATTTCAAAACAAAATTGGACCCGGTAGGTGGCCTCGGCATATCGCTTAAAGCTTTTCCGGGCAGGACGACGTCTGCCGGGACAGCTAGTTACTTATAAAAGGTTTTGTTTTTTTTGGACGCTAAGATCCCAAGAACTTCCCTAGCCTATTTAATGACCTAGCATTAGCTAACAACGCTATACCCAATGCTTGGAGTAGGTGGAAAAACACCAAAGACCAAATACATTTTGCAAGTCTAATTATTAATTAAGCAAATGGCATATTCAGCAATTACAGCGAACCAAAAATACATTGCACACAGGTGAAGCTGTACCCGGCTGTATACATGTATGCTATTAAAATAATGTTTATTTACCGTCAGTTTTATGACGTAATCACTGGTTTCCCACTTCGCTAACAACCCACATCACACAGCGGTCTGCCTACATAATTAAGGCCGGTGTTTGTTGATTGGCTGCTCGAATTGGTGCATCCTGCCCACTGAGACTCGCTCCGGGATGTACGCACCACACGCATTCTGTCATACTATTTCAGTTTTCATATGTCCATTAGTATAATCATTATCACCGTATAAACATACAAAGTAACATACGATCTTACGAATGTGCTATGGTTGTAGAGAAGCCGCTCAAGAAACTCATTCAGCAACTCAACTAAAACATCATATTTTGTATTATCATCATCATCATCAGCCCTTATACGTCCCCCTGCTGGGCACGAGCCTCCTCTACAACAGATAAGTTAGGCCTTTGTCCACCACGCTGGCCTAGTGCGGGTTGGCGGACTACACACCTTAGAAATTCAAATTTCACGATGTTTTCCTGCGCAGTTAAAGTAAGTGATGATTCATTGTGAATACACACATAACATCGAAAAGTCAGAGGTGTGTGACTGGGGTTTGAACCCGCGACCGCCGTGATTCTGCGTGCCTAAACCTCGAGACCATCACGACTTTAAAGCTTATATTTAGACATAATTCATTGGTCGGGAATCGATGCGGCGTGGGGTGCATGAGCAAGCAAGTTAAATATACGAGTATTAGCAACGTCGCCGGCGAGTCGCTTACAGCCATCATGATGTTAATGCATTCCGTCTGTTTGTCATATTTAACTGCCATTAGATGTACTGCGCTGTCATTTATTACAATGAAGCTTGGATTGCAACTTTGTAGCAACACGCTTGGAAACGTCTAGATTATCATAAAAAATTACATATGTACCTACTTGAAATGTTTTGAAGATATGCAGCAGGCTCTGTGGCGTAGTTAACACACCAGATTAAATCTAGAGACTGCGGGTTCGATCATTACGACAATGTTTGTGGGATTCGTAAATAATTCAATAAATAGTTTAAATAGTTGTTTACATTTTTTGCGTCGACATAAGTATAGTAAATACACTGAAGAGTCACATACATATGTACATAATTCCCCACATTAATTCACTAGTCTTGAGTCTTAGGAATTAGAAATCACGAGACTGAATTCAGATTAGGATTTTCAGGAGTGTTATTGAAAACATTTTTGAAATTTCCCTGAAAGCGTAAAAGTAAAAAATGCACTTTAAAATTTGCGTTTTTCCATTAGGAAATCCTCAGTAACAGCACGGAGTCTGGAAATGTGCCCGAAAAACGGCAATAGGCTCGCCCCCTATTACGTGGGACTGATACATACCTGGCGAAATGTGGATGCAGAAATGCACCTCTGCCTACCCCTTCGGGGAATACAGGCGTGAGTTTATGTATGTATGTGTACAAATCTAAGTAAGTCGTAATGGTCTCGAGGTTTGGGCACGCGGTCGAGAATCTCGACGGTTGCGGGTTCTGTGTGTATTCACAAAGAATTATCACGTACTTTAACGGTGAAGGAAAACATCGTGATGAAACCTGCACACCTAAAAGTTCTAAGGAATTTCTTAGGTGTGTAGTCCGCCAACCCGCACTAGGCCAGCGTGGTGGACTAAGGCCTAAATCCTCTCAGTTGTAGAAGAGGCCCGTGCGCAGCAGTGGGACGTATATGGGCTGATAATGATAATGATGATGATGTAATTTAAGTACCAGCACGGAGTCTGAAAATAAGCCTGAAAAACTGCAAGAAGCTCGCCAAACATACATCTTGTTATACCATAAACAACTTAAGATTTTCAAAGTTTAGTAAAATATACAAAAATACTCTGTGAAAAATTACCAAACCACGATAGCGGAAGCGCAGGTAAACACGAGCTATAAATAAAAGAGTACAAAGCATCACCTAATTGAATGGAACGAGAAATATCATGTTTAATAATTACAACGGAGCATTAAAAGCGAAGTGCGTTGTTTTAATTGAGAGCAAACAGTATGGAGCACTCCATGGAGGAAGTGAGGGCAATAAAAAAACCCGCGCGTTTCCTTCACACATGCTCACATTTGTATCTGTTTTACGTCACTGTGTACGTATTTTTATACCAGTTTTTTAATATGATTGAAAAGAGCAATGATGCCCTCGAGGTTTTGACGCGGTCGAGATTCTCAGCGGTCGCGAGTTCAAACCTCAGGCACGCACCTCTCACTTTTTGAAGTTATCTGTGTATTCACATTGAGTTATCAGGTAAGTAGGAAGATAAATAGGGTGATGATGATGATAATGAAGACGATGTGGTGATTTTCTATAATGACATACACTCAAGCTTGTCCTGATGGGTAGGCAGAAATATATTTCGACGTTAACGTGTCGGATTTTTAAGTCTAATAAAGAGGGTGTGAGCCTTTAATTCCGAGCTTCTGAGATTTTTCTGTGGTAAAACCGAGAATTGAACCCGAAACGTTGTGTATCACACAAACATTTGTCTCGGTGCGGGCATCGAACCCGCGGCCTCTCGTTTCGCCAGCTGGTGTCTGGATAACTGCGCCACAGGGATGTTGAAACTATGCGGTAAACACACTAAGCCACAAAGAAATCCAATCAAACTATCGCACTACAAAATCCTCATACCGACTAAGCTTGCAAAATCCATGTTGCATTTTAGTTCATACTAAAAACTCTCGCAGTTGTATAAAACCGGCAATCGGGCACTTTACAAAATACCCGAGCGCACTGGGCGTTCTATAGAATAGCCCTACACGTTTTGAATCGGGAATCTATACAAATACCTTCCATTAAAGTTATGACGCTGGGACTTAGAGGTGCACCCACACTAGCCAATGGTCGGTCCGACTGTTGGTAAGTGCTGCTTCTTGAATGTTACTGGTTGAAATAAAAATAAAGAGCTGGCGACTTTTATAACGAAGAAATTAAGGAGTACAAAGAATATTTGAAAATGGAATCAGATATTTAAAATAAGAACAATAAAATAAAACCATTATCGTCAAAACTTCAACGTATTTTCAACATATTCAACGTATTTCAACTCGTCACAATACTTTAAGGCTTTAAGGAGTGTTGACTCTAAAACCTTTAAAACGCTCTTCAATATGTTTTCTTACCAATTTTACGATTAAAGTTAAATAACGTAATAATTCACAATAGGCCATAGGGTCTAAAGCATACTCCCTCTTAACTAGAAGAAACCAAAGTCAAATCCAAATCTATAAAACTTACAGACAAAAGAACAATCAACAATTCATTTTTAATCCCGATTACAGTTCCAACTAAACCCGATCCGTAATTAACGATGATAATATTTAACCTGTGAGAGTTATGAGATGTAAACCAATAAAGGTGGGCGTCCATCAATCCATAAATCGTGAGGCGGTGTAATGCGTGTCCACAGGCGTGCTGTGTCCCGTGACGTCATACAACTCCAGCACGCTGTTTGGCTCGTACATCATTCTATACCCGACGCCCGTGGTACGGACGATAGCGTATTTTTAAATAAATAACTAAAATAAATTTTATGGATGATTTTTTTTTTACGAATTACGTATGTTATGTGTATTGGTTCGTTTAAATAATACTAATATAGTTTAGTTTCAATGGCGTCTGGCACGTCCACTCGGTCCGATGTCAGAGGTGGTACTGAACCGGTTTGAGTGGCGAGCAGCGCTTACGTAATAATTTATTTTAAAATCTAACTTACAATTTAAAATTATTATTACCTCTACGTTACAACGGAGAAGCTGATAAATTTATTGTATTAAATTTAAAAAATATATTTTTATTATTATTGACGTCTACTGGATGTATCAAAAATTGCGATTCACAATGGAAATTAGGCCTGAATTTTTAAAATGTGTTATAGTCACGTAACATGACCGAGTCTTTCACCATATCTCAAGCACATTTTCCGACACTGCTGCTGCTAATTTTCATCTTCTACAATTTAATTTCAACCCTGGACCTCTTGATCTTAGGCGGCACTCATACCCAGTACCAACGAAGTCGTATTCATGTACCGAAAGCATATTCAAAAACCCATTGTAAAATTCTGATCAAATGTTTTGTTAAACCCCCCTCCCCCTGTCCCCCGCGCACCCCAGCGAGCGTTATGGCCGTTTTTTGTACAAAATGTAAATATTTTCATAAGTCGGGCTCGTATCACGTGTTCGCGTGTTTGCACGGTTGTACGGCTAGCGCCGCGGGTGGCGTTACTCCGTATGTTATGACTGCCGAAATAACATGAACTGCAATAATAATGTCTTGTAACACGATATGTTGTCGGGAGCGTCAAGGTTAAACAAACTAAGGAAACTTTGTCTGTAAACTAAGCATGTGTCACTGAGAACAGCTATTTAACTGATCGTTTGAAGTTATCAAACGAATATTCTCTAGGGGTGAAAAGATTTCCTCTTGATCGCACGCCACACGTTTATATCGCGGGGCTAACCAGGAAACTTAAATTACATAATATCTTATCTTTATTGACAAAATATTATTGTGTTTTTCTATTAGAACACTTCAGTAGCAGCACGGAGTCTGGACACGTGCCCGGAAAATGGCAATAGGCTCGCCCCTATTACGTGAGACTGTAACATACCTGGAAATGTGGGTGCAGAAATGCTCTGCCTACTCCCTCGGGGAATGCAGGCGTGAGGTTATGTATATTTGTTTGTAACATAATTTCTAGCTAGTTTTAGGACATTTGAATGTTCCCTGAGAGTGACCACTGTGCAAAGGTGTAAAACCCGACACAGCTTCTGTTTCAGGACTCCATCTAAATACAATTTTGAACAGCCTGAATAATGTTATCTTTACTCGCATATCGATATTAATTTACTGATATCAACGAGGTATAGGCGCGCGGTATAGATAAAAATCTCCGCGGTCGCGGGTTCAAACCCCAAGCAAACACCTCTGACATTTCAAAGTTATGTGTGTATTCAAAATTTTCACGTACATTAACGGTGAAGGAAAACATCGCGAGGAAACCGGTACATCTAAAAATTCTTAGGAACTTCTAAGGCCCAACCCCTCTCAGTTGTAGTAGAGGTCTGAAGAAGAGTTCATACTTTTCTTAATTTCCAAGAATGTTTTTTTTATGAAATTCTTATATCTTTTGAAGATATAAAGTAATATACAATTTTGTCTTGGCAAGGTTAACATTCAATCTACTTAATGTCTACTTGAAAAGATGAAGTCGACAGATTTAACTTCGCGAAACTGATACAGCACGGGGACTAATCTAGATGATGAGGGGATAACCACATTTTAGCCAAATCAGATTGGGAAAAACTGAAAATGGTTATGGAATTTTTAAATTAAAATTTTAATAGATCATGTTACCGATCTGCTTATTTAGCAAAGTAGGTACATTCGATAGTATTTAACTACTTCAAAACTGTATTTCGAAATCAATTTTACCAACAGTGTTACTGGCATAATAGAGGGCCAACTTATTTATGGAGTCTGTGTACACAAAATAAAAAAGATCAATAATCGAACCCTTGACCCCTTGATCGCGCGCCGCTTACCTCTGCCGCTGGTCCTACGACGCCTTTATTTGAACCCGGAAGCTCATTCAACTTATAAAAAAACTAAACACGTTTTTGAGAACCTTTATAGTCGGAATTTTCCATCAATAAACAATTCTGAGAACCACATTGAACGCGAACAAAGAAACTTGTTTCTCTCACACAAAGGGTCTAGACTCAATTTAATATTTTTTTATATATATATTCACAAAAGGGATATTTTCCTCAAACTTTGTTTCCCATTGAGGGCCGATGTTTACAGACATCGTAGCATTAAATACAGAATTTTGACGTAGAAACTCACAAACTCAGATAACAGAGTTAATTACTTTGAAGAACAGAAAGATTTTTTTACGTAAAGGCATTTTACGTAAATGGGGGAAAATGTTTTTCGCATTTTCAATTCGTTTTTCCTGTGAGGCTCTATGATCGCGCGGCGTGACCGTGACGTGGCGAGTAGAATTTATATCAAGATATTTTACCTGCGAATGGGATGTAATTCAAATTACCCTTGACTGAAAAGTATTTTTGGTAAATAAATTTTGTTTTTCCTACGCACATTGAAATTGATCACGGGATTTTGTTACACGAGGACTTAAAATACTTGCTGTTGTTAAATCGAATATTTGTCTGTTACATTTTAACGTGTAATATTTAGGCGCAAGTATTACAGCCTTTGGAGAAAAACATTGAAAGATATTTCTGATGTTTTCTAAAGATCTTCTGAAGGAAACATACAGTGCCTGCAGAAAAAAAGCATTTTTCTTTAGACTTTTTGTATACATAATTATTAGAATGCTATGGATTATTAAAAGTTTAACTGAAAGCGACGGTGTATTAAAGAGAAAATAGAAACAGAAAGGGGTGACTGCTTAGCAGTATTTAGTTGGAGTGCAGTGTAGTGGAATGGACAGGAAAAATACCCACAAGCTCAAGCGAAGTCTCGTTGGTTATAAAATATATTTTTTATTAAATTGTATTTCTTCCATTTCTTTGAATAGAAATATGAATAAAAGGAGGGATGAGCTGGAAAAATATGTTACACATTTTTATTTCTCAACTTTAATAAACGCAGGTCTATTTATTTTATTGATATACCTAAGCTTACGTACCACGATTTTGTATAAAGTTGTTGTTAACGTATCATAGAAGCAAGCATTGAATTTAATATCGTTACGTCAAGTCTTGGAATGATCGGAGATAGGTTCACATACTATATGGAACTCAAAATCACAGTCGGCAAATATGGTACAGAAATGCTACTCAACCTACCCCTACAGGCTGTGGTTGTTAGGAAAACGTGTTTTTTTTTTAATTTTTTGTCGGGATTTTCTTTAACATCAGGGGTTTGTAATGACCTCAGCTATTACCTGCCTTAGTTTCCGATCACGGTCTGAATACACCATGTATAATACTGTTAAAAAGTGTCAGCCCTATGTGTGTCACTACTACCAACAAAAAAAATATTATAGCCAGATAATCTTTATGGAGTAAAGCGTCTCGTTTACAATAAAAATTATATTGTAGCTTTATTATCCTCGAGGTCCTTAAAATGCTTTTTATCTACAGTAAAAGCTATCGTTTGCGACACTTGCGAAGGACGAGGCGGGTGGTGACACCTGTAGGTCACAGGCGGTCACGGTCAGGGTCACAATATGTACCTAATACCCTATTATAGGTAATGTAGAGTGCCTTTTAGCCTAGAGGTTTAATAACCATGGGGACTATTATGACGGTTACGAAATCAAATACTTGGCACATTTTTTTCATCTAGTTTTATATGTAATCGTAATGAATAATGCACTTAGGTGGTGAAAGAAAACATCGCAAGGAAATTAGCATACCTAACCTATTATAGTGTACATATTATGTACTTATTTATAGTATCCAGTAGGGAAATGTACGTAGACTGATATCGATAGTTTGAGAGACATTAGTCTATCGAACCTGCGTTGTACAGGTACAGACAGGCAATACTTTCAGTGATCACAATCATATTGACGATAAAAAAATTGTGTTTACCTCATAACTATTACTCTCTTAGTTTAAGATCACGGTCGGTTACACCTTGCATAGTATTACAAAATATTAACATAAATTTATTCCTAAGTCGCTAGTACATAATGTCCCTTCATATAGTAGAACTCTTTCCCCCACTGCTGTCTACCTCCCTTCCCCTTATCCCCTTCTTTGCGATAACAAACGGCTCGTCTGCGCCAATATTTAGTTAGTAATGTTGGATGTAATTAATATCAACATCAACAGAGGCATTTATTACACGCTGTTAGGTATTGTTGATTTAACACGATCAGTCCGACTAAATGAGGCTATGCTGTTCTAATAGATTATGCCGCTGCGATAAATATTAGTGAATATATCTTTTTAATTGCCTTGTAGTCTCGTATCACAAGTAGGTGCAGTCCTAGAATCTTAGATTTCCCGGGCGGGCAGTGTTATTGGGTTTGTCCACAAAAAAATCTCAATAGCAGCACGGAGTCTGGATATGTTCACGCAAAGCGGCAAAAGGCTCGCCCCCTTTAACGTGGGACTGATACATACTTGGCGAAATGTGGGTGCAGAAATGCACCTCTGCGTACCAGTGGCGGTACCTACTTCCATAGAAGCCCAAAAGCGTTACACGTATTTTTTTTAATGTGTAGTTTATAATTGTTTATTGTGGGGTCAGGATATTCTCATTTATATGTCAAATTGCTTTTGCTAAATAAAGATTTATAGCTTAAAGATAATTATTCGGAATTTTGTAAGCTGGTATTTTATATTGTATACTTTACTCAGAAAAAAGCTAAAACTGCTTCACTCGGGATACAAGCTCGCGACCCTCAAAAAACCTCTTCCAGAATTGAGGTTGGTCATGACTTAACCCTCCACGCTTAGTATGTGTATGTGGGAAATGTATGTATAATTATATTTAACTGTGAAATGTGTGTATGTGCTTATTTGTATGTACATATATTTTTACATAAATATTAACTAATATTTCATTCAAAGGTTGTCTGAAAGACGTCACTCTTTCAGACTGCCTTTCGTCCAAATACTTTTATCTTTATTGATATTTATTTACTTGTGTGCCACAAACAGTTGTCGACCTAAGAACCCCCAGCTGTTTAGCTACAGTTTCCAAACGATGTTTTCCTTCACCGTTCACGTAACTTCATGACCTCAATCTAATGACACCTGAGGACGGCACACACACACACTGCATATCTGTTTTCATGTGTTATACAGTGTTACAGTACTGCAATTTGCATGCAATGAGATCGCAGCTGTGTCGTCGCTAATTAACCAAAACTGCAGCCTGCAGTGTTTGCTGACACCAATTCATTTTGTCACTTGTTTAATTAGGACTATTTACGTTTTTATGGCGCAGAATTGGTGAATAAAATGGGTGTTTACTAGGCCTCTTTATTCGTCCGAATTGGATTTACAGGGAAATTTAAATGGAAAGATTTTTTACGCTATTGACGATATGTAAGGAACTAATTCAAGATAAAAAAAATGCTTACAGTCGCATCTGTACAACCAAAGATGTGGGAAGAGATGAATTGTTGCCTACGGCTGTTTTTGCTAGGAATATCCTGATGATTTTTTTAAAAGCATGTATCAAACCCCACATGACAAACATACATAGGCATATCTAGATTACGACGCAGTCTTTCTATTTCCGTATCGGTACAAAAAACACTCTTCGCAGAAACAATATATAACTATGCCGATCTATTTACATGAGTCGTGAAGATAAAACAATGGTGTAACACCCGACCCATTTTTTTTACACCGTATATTAACAAATTTGTGGAACGATGAAAAATTTAAATTAACCAGATCCAATCAACAACGTTAAACGTCAGTCTATTTCGACAACCGTGGTTTTAATTCTGTCTAGAAGGAAATGTTTGGATTTTCCGGGAATGAAGTTAAAAAACAAATTTTGTGTTTAACGTAGTATTTAAAACACTTTGAGGTTGTGAATCAAAAGATTGTGGATTCTCGCAGTTAGACACAATCCAATCCATCAGCCAATGGAAGTACACTGCTGGACATAGGCCTCTCCCAATGACTTCCACAGGGACCTGTTGGAAGCAGCCTGCAACCAACAGTTAGACACAAATGTATAAAAATTCCCACGAATGGAGGAACCCATTTGTTTATTTCTTTAAAAAAATCTGACAGTAACATGCTGGGCACGGGCTTCCTCTTTAACTGAGAGGGTTTAGGCCTCAGTCCATCACGCTGGCCTAGCACGGGTTGGCGGACTACACACCTCTGAAATTTCTAGGATTTTTTTAATGTGTGTATTTTTTATTAGTTTTCGCACGATGTTTTCCTTGACATTTAAAGTACGTTATAATTCATAGGGAATACAATTGCACACTATATAATAAATCGCTTGCGAAAATGTCTTGGAAATGGAAGTTATCTTGTAATGCATACCTACTTCTTTTATTCTTTAATCACTAATGTCAGTATGTTTTTACTCATTTCTCCACTTTAAGTCCGAAGTTTGTTAAATGATTATTGCAGTAGATCATAAGAATTCGATCAGCAATATAAGCTAATGCATAAGTACATTTACCTAATGACCTGCACTATTAACCGATCACATTTGCCTCAATTTAGTGCAAACGAGATCATATATTATGTCGGAATTCTATTGACATATTGACCTGATTTTATTCGGAAGCTATACATCGTTAGCTAAGGTAATAATAGATTTATAATAATGCCACAACTTAAAGGTCAATTGAATAGACTTTGTAGTGTTAAATGGCTTCCTTGGCGGAATTTGCTAGACACGAGCTTCTGAACGCCGTGTGATCTAGAGGTCCTGGCTTCGATTCCCGGTTCGGGAAAAGTGTTATTAGGTTTTTCCATTAGGAAATTCACAGTAGCTGCACGGAATCTGGAATTGTGCCCGAAAAACGGCAATAGGTTCGCCCCCTATTACGTGGGACTGATACATACCTGGCGAAATGCAGAATTGCACCTCTGCCTACACCTTCGTGAAATACAGGCGTGAGATTATGTATGTATGTACCTATGTAAATATTTATAAAGGTTGTTTGTGACACTAAAAAGTCACTTACTAATGATTTCCTGGCCCGACCTTGTCTTCATATAAGCCGGCAAAGCCACTGCAATCTTTTTGTTAACTTATCACTGCAGCGGTAACAACTCAGATATTCGGCAATAAATATACTCAGCAATAACACACACAATCCTTACGTTTTATCTTGTGCCGAGAACATCAGAATATACAAGTCTTTTCCAATTTCAAAAACACAATGGAACTATACTTTCTTGGTCTGTTGAGTTGTAACTCATCAATCGAGACTCGAGACATAACATTAGCTAAGACGGACAGGATCGACAACTTAAGTCTATTTTGTCTACCGATTACGTTATACTTTGCGAATATCGAAGTTCGACTTCTAGTTACAGATTGGTCTTTAGCAAATAAGCAAGCGGAGACTGATTAAGTGCCTGATTCAACTTATAATTATTCTGTAGAAGTTTGTGGCCTCTATATTCTAAGGTTCTAGGCAGCACACTTAGTTTATAGTTATTTGTGACAACCCCGTGGCGCAGTTGGCTAGACACCAGCGAATCAAGAGGCCGCGGGTTCGATCCCCGCACCGAGACCAATATTTGTTTCGGGTCTGGGTATTTGTGAGACCGAAAAGTCTCTCGTAGTTTCTGTTACCCAAGACACAAGGCGATTGCATCTTAATGTGGGGTCAGAAGTATGTATGTGACTGTTGGATGTATTTACACTTATGTAATACATGAGAGGGCGTTATCGCCTCACAAGGCTGTATTCCGGAACCAGCCTCCATCCCGCCATTCCGCTGCCGCAGGAAGATAAAATACATAAAAAACTGCGCAACAAATAGAATATTTCTCCAAAAAAATACAACGCGAGCCGAACAAGCGGCATGCTTATGACTCGGAATAAATTAGGCAGAGTTTCATACGTACAAAGTGTATGAGATCGTCGGCTCGCATTCGGGATGTTTTTTTGCCGTTTTGGCGGATTAAAGTAATTGAATACATGGTGTTTCGTGCGGTTTCACGTCTCGAGGTGCTTGCAAGATGATTTAAACATTCATTTATTCATAGACGCAAGTTTTGCTTAATACAGAAGATAATATATCCGGATTCGCAGTCAATGCCAAATGACCTGAATATTTTTGGTATTGATTTATACTGGCGTCTTAATTCGACGACAGTCTTCGCGACTGTTAGATATTATGTTGGGAAACGAGGGGTCGCGGGTTCTATTTCGTGACTATCAAAGTGACGTGATAATAAAAAAAGTTGCAATGTTTTTAACAACCATTAAAGTTTTAGGCATCTACGGTATTTTTTAAGTTAAATTATCACGCACGAAAGGTGAAGAGATATCCACACTCCCGCACTAGGATAACAAGGTAGACTATCCACTAACCCTTTAATAATAGAAAGAAAGAAATATAATGGGAATAATACGCTGACATGGAATAAAGTAGGGTTCCAATAGAGTTGTTTTTATTTATTCCCTTTCCATAACATTTACTATTTAGATCAACAAACAACATTAAATAAAGAAGGAAAGAAGCGCTTCATAATAGCGGTCGAGCCACGAACAATACATAGTAGCTTGCGAAAATAAATTGTGAATTATTGACGCTTAATACCGCTGTTATGATGTTTCCGAACTTGTCGGAACGTTTAAAAACTAAATATAAACTAATAAAACTGTAGCGGGTGTTCCACAACTGTTTTCACTAACTGATAAAAACTACAAACAGATTAAATTTTGTTTGTATCATATAAATTTTGTGTAGTATTTTGTTGTTTGTTAAAACTAGCTTCATTTATCAAGTGAGTTATTTAGTTCCGAACTGGTCTGTCGTACTCTCAATATTCATCATCATCAGCCCATATACGTCCCACTGCTGGGCACGGGCCTCCTCTACAACTGAGAGGTTTTAGGCCTTAGTCCACCACGCTGGCCTAGTGCGAGTTGGCGGACTACACACCTAAGAAATTCCTGCGAACTTTTAGGTGTGCAGGTTTCATCACGATGTTTTCCTTCACCGTTAAAGTACGTGATAATTCTTTGCGAATACACACATAACTTCGAAAAGTTACTCTCAATATTATAGCTTCTATATTGTGATACAAACCTTTCATCTATAACCACGATTTTCCAACTGCGTTACGAGAGTCCCTGCGGGCTTAGAAACCAGTTTTTTCTTTCCATTATTTTTTATTAAGTGTAAATGTGGCGGATTCGTTTCATTTGTATGAGAGTCGTAAAAATTGTTTTGCGCGCCCGGGTCCCTGAGGTAGTCGGCTTGTTACGCGCGACTAAAGGATACACAGTCGGATAATGATCAAAAACTTTGTAAGCACGCTATTTTCACTGATATCGAAAGTTTTCCTATATAACAATATATTGTATATAGGAAAACTTTCGATATCAGTGAAAATATATTGTAACAATAATAATAACAATATATTGTAGCGGCAATAGGCTCGCCCCCTATTACGCGGGACTGATACATACCTGGCGAAATGTGGGTGCAGAAATGCACCTCTGCCTACCCCTTCGGGGAATACAGGCGTGAGTTTATGTATGTATGTATGTACAATATATTGTTTTAGAGGGACCATTGAGAACATATACCGTATGTTAGTTATATAAAGTTAGTTTAGATTGTAGTAGTAATGAACTAAATCATGATTATTTCATAGACCTCGACGAACCGCCTCATTGGCGCCAGTTTGCGTGATCTGTGTGCGATCGAAAGGTGTCGAATTCGATCCCTGGTTTACGGGATTCACTGGTTTTTTAATTAGTTTCTCAGTACCAGTTCGCTGGAAATGTGCCTGAAATATCGTCGCTTCTAACTACGCTTGCTGTATCCCCGTTTAAATCAACTACCAATACTAGGTTATTTTTTTTGCTGCAGTAAAATGCAGACATAATCGCACAGCTAGTATTTCAACGTGCAAACCCTGAGTGTGATTATGGTATGACAAACGTCGCAGCGACTGCAATAAGTAAAGTGATCGACGTCGAGTCAGAGCTATTCATCACAAACAAGATAAGTTGGGAGCGAACAGCGACCAAACAGAGACGTCGGCAAACACAATGAAGTGCCCGTGGTACAAGTTACAAGAGTCTACATAGAAAGAAAAACTATGACACAGGCTGGTTATAATGATACTGACCTTTGGTTAAGTGGTATAAATAGGAGCGTACCATCAATAAGTCAGTTCGTCTGGGTCGGTCTAAATACATATGTGTTTTTATAATCCAATATGGCCGAAAAACTGCAGTAATCTTGCCCATAGTATATGGCATGAAATGCAGCTAGGGAAATATGGGTGTTGTAATACACCTTTGCCAACCTTTCGGAGGTACAAGCGCAAGTTTATGGAATTGAGAGAATATCATATATTTACAGGAAATATACGGCTTATGTTATATCAAAAATGTTTAGCTATTAGTTTCATTTCTATGTTTAAAGTAACAAAGAAAAACGAGATAGAAACTACTATTCATCTCCCAAACTTTAAATTTTTGGGTACGTCATACTCTCATAAAGTTGCGTGAACTACTTGTAAAACAAAACATTAATATTTCACACCAGAATGGTGACAAAACATGACAGCGTCGGGTTAATGTCATCAAATTTACGATGTGACGGTAGTTGGAGAATTTACAAGTTATTCGTATGTTACGACATACGAGAACCTACATACGTATGTGTAAATCGGAAGGCTACTAAAGTTGAGTACGTAAAAGTATATTACTTAAATAGTTAATAATTTCTTGTGTTTTATTTTTAATTTTGACCATCCATTACTTGAGGAACAACCTTTTTGTCGGAGGCCAAGACTCACTTTGGGTCGCTGCGCCATTGCAGTAAGTAAGTATTACTTGAGAAACCCGCAAAGATTTACAACATACGAATAGCGTACAGTGCGTGTTATTGACTTCATGACAGATAATGTCTTTTTTTAGTATAATGTTGATTTTATTAGAAATATAATTCTTATTGTATGAATAAACTTTGTTTGATATAATATACTCGTATTATAGAGTTATAAAATGTTTGATTAGTTAGTTTACAACACGAAGGTGGTTATACCTCTGTAATGGGTCATTACACGTATAAATTCAGAGGTCAATGACATTTATTAATAACAACAGTATATAATGTTTATTAATTCGTATGGGGTATTTTACTGTCCAACTTTCACACTTAAAAATAGAATAACATTAAGACTATAGATAAAAAGGCATCCATTAAATTCAATTTAAGATTCGAAGGGCTGTATTTTTCCTACTCCTTTAGTATTCAAAGAGTAGAGTAAAAGATTTCATCTTATTTCCTGTGATTACACCAACACAATCATATATTTTTGCAATACCCGATGGTAACAGGGAATTGTAGACATGCGATGTATAATCTAGAACCCGTTTGGTTCAATTACAAGTTTTTATATCATCTCGTAACGCGTCCGAGCCAATTATTTTTACATAACAATAAATTGCGAGTGAAAGTGGATCCAATTGGACGATATGTTAAAACGGTAATCAACAATCTCTCGCACCATCCGATCGTTGCGAAACTGTTTTATTTTAGAAAACAAAGGTCGTGTGTGATGAGGCCTTTCCATCACGTTGACTACTGAAAGACCAATGAGAAATTTCTTGGAAAAAACTTGAAGACATATTGGCTTTTTGATGTTTTCCTAACAGTGTCCTTAACGCCCCCGCGTCTGATTCCCTGGGAGTCTAAACTATCACTCCCTTCATACACCACTCATCATACATGATACACAAGTAATATAATCAGCTTTTATCTGTCCTACTACTGCGAACGGGGGTCCTCCAAAACTATATGTAAAGCTATCCCACGTTGGCCTAATGCCTGATATTTACGAAACACAAAGTCAAATGTTTGTGTGACCACAAATATTTGTTTCGGGTCTGGGTGTCGGTGAGACCGAAAAGTCTCGTTGTTTCTGATACCTACGACACAAGACTCGTATCTTAGTGGGGCCAGAGCTATGTATGTGACAGCTGGGTGTATTCATGATTATTATTACAAATTAATGAATAAACAGATCTACTGATTATAATTTTATCTTTCTACCCTCTTCTACCTCTACAGTGATGACCGCAGATTACTAATTAATAGCCATAACGCTAACTCTCATAACTCGTACCACAAAACCAACATAGCATTTGTCTCGAAGACACTCCTAATACTAATTACGAGGGATGATTTACTGAGTGCATCGCCCAATTGGACTTGTTCTTTTTCAAACCGCTTTACCCTCGCTCATTTGACTTACGCATTGCAGCATCCGTGTTCGTCCATTAATCTGCTTACAAATATAGAATTACTAGCCGTGATTTTTTGGACGTATCCAGTAAGACTGTGGGGTTTAATTTTACGTTTTAATTTTGGAGTTCAATTAACCACTAAGAGTTTAGAAATTCATTTTGTTTTTGATATAATTTTACGAAACCATTTGTCGATCTGTTCCCTGTTTTTTTATAGTCTATGATACTTTGAAACATGGCCTGAAATGGCCATAGAACAGACTGTTGTCATTATTTTACGTGGTAATTATCTCTAATACACTACTAATCGTATGACTAAATAATTTCCAAACTTGCTGCTTAAGACAACAGAGTGACTAACTCAAACGGTATAAACGTTTAGATATTTATTAAAAACCTAACAGGACAGTGTATCAGTGGCGGTACTTCCATAGAAGCCCAAAAGCATTACACGTTAATTGTGTAATGTTTAGTTTATAATTGTTTATTGTGGGGTCAGGATATTCTCATTTATATATCAAATTAGTTAATTTTTAAATTTATACTCTAATATTACAACAATTCTAACTACACCTCCTGCACCCAACGTGGTTGTGTAGGATATTAATTTATATTTGAAATTACTTTTGTTAAATAAAGATTTAGAACTTAAAGATTATTTTTAAAGGAAAACTGGGCTTTTAGGCTTCTATGGAAGTACCGCCACTGATACACTGTCCTGTTAGGTTTTTAATAAATATCTAAACGTTTAGTCTACGGTCACTTAATTCCCCTTTATTTGTCTGGGTCCGTCTCTGAGTCCACTCAGTCGCAAAGAGAGGATAAGCACTAAAGTCAAGCGGACTTTAATTAAATTGTGTAAACGCGATTGGAGTTTTTGAAAAATACGCTAGCTGCGAAATTCATTTACACAAATGCCTTGTTATTTGAATTAGCTGGAGCAAGTAAACATTTGAATGTATATGGAGTGTTCTTTGATTTGTTAACTGTTATAATTTGTCGTCGAATCCAATTCGGTGGCATACCAGTGGCGGTACTTCCATAGAAACCCAAAAGCCCAGTTTGCCTTAGATGCCAATTAAAATGCCAAATAATAACTATCATTAAGGTTCAAATCTTTATCTAAACAAAAGCAATTTGATATATAAATGAGAAGATCCTGTCTCACAATAAACAATTATTACAAATTAACGTGTAACGCTTTTGGGCTTCTTGGAAGTACCGCCATTGTGGCATACGTATGCAAAATCTCTTGTAGAAGTTAATTGACGTCGAAGTGTCAGATCAGGACTATCAGAGGGTTTGTTGTTTCATATACCCTTATTAAATATTTAATAGTATCTTTTCTATAGCTTGACGAAGCCTTTAGTAAATGCATACTGTTCTTAATATGCCATAGTTTACAGTTAGCAAGAAATAATTGTACCGTGACCGCATTCGAACCCGCACCCCGACGTGTCGGCCATCAATCACACAGCCGCAGCTGCACATCTAGCGCACAATTAATCAATTCCTACCTTTTTTATTTCCTCTTCCTGCAGCCGGGAGCTGGCTCACATCTGAAACAAAAAGATGTTTTATAACAACAGTGTACATTGTAATCATATTTCTTGATTTGAAAGTAGAAAGAACCACGTTTTCTTATAAATATGTACACACCCCTCACTTTTGATTTCCCGAAAATTGCGCCGGTTATAATCTCCCTCAGAATACAGTGCGAATATATTTGCCTTTTATAGGGTATTACATTCCATTATATTTATAGGGTGTATTCACCATTGTGAATACTTTAATTTATTAATTATCACGTGCTTTAACGGTGAAAGACAACATCGTGAGGAAACTTGCACACCTAAAAGTACTTAGGAATTTCTTAGGTGTGTAGTCCGCCACGCCGCACTAGGCCAGCGTGGTGGACTGAGCCCTAAACCCTCTCAGTTGTAGAGGAGATCCGTGCCTAACAGTGGGATGATGATGATGAGGGTATATTCCTCGACTCCAAGTTACTATTGACAATGAGAATTTCTTAATTGATAAAGCCAGTACCACTTTGTCGATCCGGGAATCGAACAATGGCCTCTCTGCTCTCAATTGGCTTACTAAGCGTTGTCTTTTTTACACCTAGATACAGATTCACTTAGCGTTGGCTTATAAAACGAGAGGATGCGAGTTCGATCCCCGTTCTGAATCTGATCTGTGTCTAGGGAATGTCAGTCTAAAATGTCTACAAGTTTTTTATAACCACTACACAATTTTTTGTTTATAATTCATCATCAGTCCATATGCGTCCCCATGCCGGGCACGGGCCTCTGCTACAACTGAGAGGCTTAGGCCTTAGGCCACCACGCTAGCCTACTGCGGGTTGGCGGACTTCAAACCTAAGAAATTTGAGGTTCGCAGATTTCCTCACGATGTTTTTCTTCGCCGTTAAAGTAATAATTAATTATCAATACACACATAGCTTCGAAAAGCCACGGGTGTGTGTCTGGGGTTTGAACCTCGAGAACCGAGATTCTGGACCGCGCCCTTAAACCTCGAGGCCATCACTACTTATTATTAATTTGGGGTCTGAACTGGAATCAGACACACGTAAAAACAGTTTAGCAATGTTCTTTTTTCACCCAACCAACACATAATTGTGTCAACTGCTCCGAATTTTAAGGTCAAAAATATATATGACTGATGTAAATATTAAGCAATGCTCACAGTACCATACCTCCGTCATACAGAGGGCGCGAAGTGCCGACCTCACCCGCAATTGTCGTTGAGTTATTCCAAAAGTTGTGCGAGCTGATTAAAAATTCCTGCGTTAGGGTCACCACATACCACAATTACTGGTAGAGGTACGAAATTATATTTTCGGGGTAAAAATATGGGTATTTTATTTAAAGAGAGAATGATAGCGGTTGCTTGCGATGCGGCTTACGATGGTTGTGGTTTGAACTTGGAATATATTTTTGCTTTTGAAATTGTGTGTAGTGACGGACTCAAAAGTACATTCATTTTTGCAAAAATTCGTCAATATTGGTTCACTGTTTACCTCATGGTCTCGCGGCACAAGTATATGTCGTGTGTACTAGAGGTCCCGGATTCGATTGCCAGGTCGGACAAAGTGAAAAGAATTTTGGGTGCAGAAATGCACCTCTGCCTACCCTTTCGGGGGATACACGCTTGAAATTATGTATGTATGTACTCGTATGTAGTTCATAGGATACATCAGACTGATAATACTTAAACAGAATTAGTTTTGCATTTATAACATACTTTTACTTATAATTGTATAAAAATCATTTTAACGATGTAGAAAAACGCAGCAAGGAAATCCACAGACCTAGTTTTCCTAATGAGGAATTTCTTATACAGTATAGCTGCAATTCACCAACAAAGGCCACTTTTGTATTAGTGCTTTTCTCGAAACAAACACTTTGAATGGTAAGATGATTTTACTTATATATCAAGTAACTAAGTAGCGTTCACTTCATTTCTATACAGATTCAAAATTAGAGTATACTCCGTACGCCTACCCTGTTCATAACCCCATAAAAAAAATTAAACGACCCCAGAAAATTATTATATCATCACCTTTGTAATCATAATTACGTACGTACCCCATAACTCAATATCGGCGGAATATGACCCCTTTAATGTAGGGGAGGGTCCCACACTCCAGTCGGAATTTAGGCCAACTATTATCGTAACTATCACTCTCACAAAAGGTTTCCTTCAACGATATTGAATATTCCACGGAGTCTATATTAAAAGATCGATTTTAATTATAACTTTTGGCTATTGAAATTTTGAAGTCTTCGGATTTTCACCGCTGCTTTATTACGTATATTGGATAATTGATATGTGTATTTTAATTATTTTATTAATCAGCATGTACGTCATAACAGTGAATTTAAGAAGGATAAAAAAAAGCGAATACATGTTTATCGATGTTCAGATTATTCTTCGCTGGTGTCAAATCATCATCAGGGCATATACGATCCACTGCTGGGCACTGACCTCCGCTGCAACTGAGGCCTTGTCCATCAAGTGGTGTCAAATCAACATCATCATCATCAGCCGAAAGACGTCCACTGTTGGACTTAGGCCTCCCCCAAAGACTTCCAATGCGCTCTGTCGGAAGCGGCCTACATCCAGCGGCTTCCCGCGATTTTCGTTAGATCGTCAATCCACCTTGTAAGTGGACGTCCGAAGGTTGCTGACATAGACCAAAGAATTAGTAAGTTGAAGCGGCAATGGGCAGGGCACATAGCTCATAGAACTAACGGCCGGTGGGTTTCAAATATGATATATAATATGGCTGTTTTTTAGTCCCGCAGCGTCATTTGGTCCCTGTGACACAGAGGTTTTTGTTCGATTCCTAGATGATGTGTCTCGCCAATCAAACCTTATTATCATGTAGCAAAACGTTTGCCTTCTCCATCTTTTATTCTAAAGGTCGATTCAATCCAAGACATGAAAAGACAATTTTGATCATTTGAATGATGTCACAAGTCTTGAGAATTAGGCCCTCGATGCCCCTTCGTGCATAATAAATGCGACAGCATGCCTGTAATTGTCGAGAGTTGTCCCTTTCAGTCGGTATGCAGGCTCAATGGCGCGCCGCGATTAGCTGCCAGCTGCCCATTCGAGAATTATGATTTGTAAACGCTCCGATATCAGGCAGCGACATTGGGAATTATGTTGATTGAGATATACTCGTACTAGCGTGGTGTCAGGAGTTAGGAGTTCGGCAGGAAATCAAAATTTACACTTATTTTAACAGAATTTGATCAGGGAGAACCTCAGTCTAATATTGCAGAATAGACTTGACAGAATCATAAGCCCATATACGTCCCACTGCTGGGCACGGGCTTCCTGTACAAATGAGAGGGTTTAGGCCTTAGTCCACCAAATTTGAGGTACGCAGATTCCCTCAACATGTTTTCCTTCACCTTTAAAGTACGTGATAATTCATTGTTCGTTCGTTCTTGTTAAATTGAATTAATTCCTATAATTCAATTTTCTTCTAAACAATCGTTTTTTTTCCAGCGTTATTTCGTCTCACAACACCTACTCTAGTACAAACAATGAACGTTTAAACACGTCTGATAATGGATTGTACCCAAGGCCTTCCGTTCCAGAATCCGGTCTGCTGGGGCACAGAGGTCGTCAATTACAATACAATAGATCCCGCGGGACGTGTGCGTTAAAGGACAACGTTCTAAATGGCCATGACACTTAGATCCTAGATTATAGGCCGTGTAGTGTTACGTGCCTTGTAAATTTTTCCTCCTAGAAAGATTGTAACATGTACACAGCCTGTATCCTCGAAAGGTTAGGCTGAGGTGCATTTCTGTATCTAAGTTTGACAAATTATATTTATAAGTCCCACGTATTAGGGTCGGGTCTATTGACGTTGGGCACATTTTCAAAAACTGTGCTGCCATTGAAAATTTTCTATTGGGAAACATAATAACTCTTAACTTAACCGAGGAATCCAACTTAGGACTATTCCCCAGTCCCTATCACCGGCAGTTAGGAGATTATAAAGTAGATAAACTTTTAGGAGTGAACCTTAATTGTACCGCACTCTATTTACACGTGAACAATATATATTATATATGTCGTGACCGGAAATATGTAACTAAATCAAAAACCCAATGCTATTGTAACTGTATTTTATTATCAGCAGTATTTGATTGTATAGGGATATTCGTATTCGTCCGGATAACTCTCGACAAATCCTTGGAAGACCGCTTGTTAAGTCCGCACACCTTGTTATCCTCTAATATAAAGGCGATATCTTGAAGATTTTTCGATCCCTGTCCTTTCATTTACAAAGGATGTATTTTTATACTTGATGTTTAGATTGAGAACCTATTTTGACCATGGAAATATCGCTCAATCAAACTCTAAATAAAAACATATAAAGATGTAATCTCATCAGTATGATTAATGCAATATTCTTTTTCCACTGAGAAATTACAACATAGGCGGATTTTAGAGACCTTATTTTATTTTTAAACTAAAAAAAATTGCAAACCTTACTAATATATAAAATAGTACCTACTATGTTATAAAATAAAATTCATATAACCAAGAAAACAATCTGAAAATAGGAAATTTCCAGCCAAACAACATTAAACTTAATACCTGACCTAAATACTGGTTCGGGAGTAGCCCCGCGAAAGATATCAATTTATGTGTCCAAATGTTTATGGCGGCCGTAAAATAAGTTTCGGGTCGCGCCGACTCGCTGTTTGGTCTCCGCATCCAGACCTCGATCCCGGTGGCCTACGGGAATTTGCAGCCGTGTCTTGGACGAAACTTTTGGAATTTATACTCTATAATGGTCGCCGCAGGTTCGGGAGCCGTTAGTCGGAACTGCGATGTTTGCTCGCATAAATGCGAAAATATTTGCGCTCTGTTAAGTTTTTTATTTCAAATATACATGATTAAATATGTGATATCTATTTACTATTAAAAACAAAGCCTTTATGTGATACGGAATTACCCATAAGACATTACCTTTTATCAAAATCACAATGTATTATATTTCAAGGAATACGTACATGCGGCAGTGAGTTTCTTTGTCTATTTTAAGCCTGAATTTTAAAACATATTTTGATTATAAAGTATTCAAGAGACGGTTGTAAACTTTTATATTAAAACCATTGGTAAAATATTCGTTATCAAAGCTTTATTATCTGTCCTCTATAATATTTACGTGTTTCTTAGATACGTGTTCACGTAGTAGTTGAACCAATGATAGTTGTGTATCACAGTTATTTCTAGAGTTTCAATATAAACATCGTGTTTTTAAACCCTTTTAATACGTCGTGGACAGATGTCTTTGTATCCTAGTTTCATTTATCATGTAAAGTTAAAGTCGGTAAAGGAAAACATGAGGCCAGCGTGTGGGACTGAGGCTTCACCCTCTCTGTTGTGGAAGAGGGCTGTGCTAGGTAGTGGAACTTATTACATAGACTGATTTAGATAGATGGCACTTTGAAGATTAAAATAAATCGTTAGAAGTCTTAGAAAATACCCGTTTGTTTTTTACCCGTTTCCTTAGGCTGCAATTTGATAAGAAAAGTAACAATTATGTTCCTTCTCAAACTCCCATCTAATAACAAAAATAATTCAAATCAGCATTTTTCGAGTTTATCCAAAAACAAATACTATTTCCTCTTTAAAATATTTTACAAAATAAACGAGCTATGGAAATGCAAGAAGAAGAAGAGACAAAAGCTAAACGGGTAGCATACCTGTATTTCTTGAGGCGAAATCTATTCCGGTAAAGTGCATGGTATCGCGGGAAGAGCACTTTAGCCATGACGGGGTAAACATTGCAGATTTAAAATGCTTTTGGAGTAAACTTTAAGCGAAGCGTGAAGAAGCATTTGTGCAGGCCGGCATGATTGTGTCGACCAGCGGGTGACCATATCGTTTCTCGCTGGTAGGTATTAATTTTTTGGACTCCACTGTGCTTACCATCAGGTACAGTGGAGTCACTTTGCCGTGCCAGTATAAAAAAAAAAACTGATTTTCCTTTTTCAATTTTAGGTTATTCTATGGTTCACGCATAATAATATTGTTTTATTCTTTAAATAAACAATGATGGAGAACATTGTTGAAATTATTTGTTATATTGCGAGACAAATTATGGGACAATTTTTGCCTATAAAGCCATATAAGCCGAAGAGGCATCGTAGATTTGATTTTTGAGTCAGGCCAAAGTACTTTTAAGTTGTGTCATTGGAATATTTTCAGTACTTAGTATTACGTGGTCTGTCTGTCAGTAACATTTACTGAAAAACCTCAACAGCCTCCTCCAATTTATATTGAAATGTTACTACGACAACACCGTGGCGCAGTAGGCTAGATACCAGCTTGCGAAACAAGAGGCCGCGGGTTCAATCCCCACACCGAGAAAAATATTAGTGTGATCCACAAATACTTGTTTCGGGACTGGGTGTTTGAGAGACCGAAAAGGTTCTGGTAGTTTTTGATACCCACGACGCAGGACTTGTATTCTTGTGGGGTCAGAACTATTTGTGTGGCTGTTGGGTGTATTATTTAATGATTTTAGAAAACACTTCTACCTACCTACGAGTATACAGGCGTGACTACACTCAAATGAATTTACCAAAGCACAGTACTTTAAGTTTTGATCCATCGTGTAGAGTTTACGACGCCCACCATTCATTTCGCCAGTTTATGGCGCGGAGGAACGGTTTATGATGGAAGCAACTGGTGCCTACAGCCATCCACTTTATAGATACTACTGTTTGTGTTCCCTGATGAGTTTGTATAACTAATTGAACGGAGATTCGGTGAACTATTTGAGTTCGGAGGACGCGACGACAATCGATATGTTTACCAAGACCTCAATTTTATAAGTGATTGTTTTGTTTATAATTATTCTGTTAGTAACATCATCATCATCAGTCCATATACGTCCCACTGCTGGGCACGGGCCTCCCCTTCAATTGAGAGGGCTTAGGCCTTGTGTGGATTGGCGGACTACACACCTAAGAAATTCTTATGAATGTTTATGTGTGCAGGGTTGTTTTCCTTCAGTCGATTTATACTCGCCTCATTGTACTGGGACGACTGTTGGGTGTTCTTTTCACCGCGGCCATATAAACAAACTACAAAGTTGTTGCCCGTCACTCCGTATGTGCAACATTACACTTCAAAAGATTCCTTCTAAAAGAATATTCTATTCTTTCCCAGTTTAAGCCACATTTTCCATTGCTGCTGGGTTCCTATTAGTCGTAGCGTGATGATAGCGTGACAGCCTATAGTTTTCTTTGATAAATGGGCTATGTAACACTGAAATAATTTGTCAAATCGGACCAGTAGTTCCTGAGATTAGCGCGTTCAAGCAAACAAACAAACGAACTCTACGGCTTAATATTATTAGTATAGATTGAAGAATTTTATGTATCGAATAATCGTCACAAATCCCTTTAGAAAGCAAACAGAAAATCACCGTGAATTGAACAAGTTTATCTGATAAAAGCGCAAGTTATTATTGGTGTAAATAACGTTTGCGTCGGTTTATAGCGAGGACGTGAGGTAGCAACAAATTGCACTCACTACGTTCTCTCCTCGCTAACATACAGCGACAGCCCCGTGGCGCAGTTGGCTAGACACCAGCTTGCGAAACGAGAGGCCGCGGGTTCGATCCCCGCACCGGGACAAATGTTTGTGTGGTCCACAAATATTTGTTTCGGGTCTGGGTGTTTGTGTGACCGAAAAGTCTCTCGTAGTTTCTGATACCCACGACACAAGACTCGTATCTTAATGTGGGGTCAGAACTATGTATGTGACTGTTGGGTGTATTTATTTATTTATACAAGCATAGATATTACAGTTTATATCTAGTCTTTGCTGAATACCTAGTCTGTACGATGGAAAAAATATCTCGAGCAATAGAAGGCAGGTAGATCCATGGATCAGAAAATGATTTATTCAAATGCAAATGCAATATGGAATCGGAAACTGTAGCCGGTTAAAGGCAAAGGTCTTGTGCCTGTTATGTGGGACTTAAAACATCATTCGCGAAACGGCTTTAATAAATAAATACACCCAACGGTCATATTCCATATAGTTCTGACCCCACAGTAACATACAAGCCTTGTGTCATGGGTATCAGAAACTACGAGAGACTTTTCGCTCTCACAAACACATAAATATAACACAAAATATTTGTGGATCACACAAAAGTTTTTCCCGGTGCCGGATTTAACTCGAAAACGAGAGGTCCTTTCGCAAGATGGTGTCTAGCCAACTGCGTTACGGGGCTGTCAAAATGATAATGCTACCTTTGAGGACCTGATGTAAGTGTTTGTATGTATAAAATTAGCAAGCATAAAAGTGATAAATTTATGTTCCACATAGCATATACACACAGCAGGCCTTGAAGGCTAAGAATTTGTAAAATTAAGCCTAGAATTTTTAAGCGGCATTCCCTCAGCGAAACTTGCGAGGCATGTAGCTCACGTCTGATTTTTGTTGCCTCTGGTTTTACGCAGTAATAACTGGGAAGGTTGTACATGTTCAGACATTAAGCCCTCGTGAATACATTAAACAGTAGATGAGATATTTTCTTTAAGTAATTTTCCTCACGTTTGGCAAAGACAAACATATGTGTATGTATATCAAACGTACATGTATTTAGGTTGACATAGGTGTATTAGATCCACGTTTCATTTTTGTGGTAATAGGACGGGGTGAGCTTTTTTTTATTCACCGGACTCATTACAGACTTACGTAGATCTGCTAACAAATCTAATGAAAAACTCAATCACACTTTGCTCGAACTAGGAATCGAATTTGAGTCGTCTTGATCGAACGCCGCAAAATTATGTCACTCTCAAAATTCCTACATAACCACCAAGCCATCGCGACTATGCGAGTCATAAAATCTAAGTTATCCCCATGACACGTCAGCGCCGAAATTATCTAGAGTCATAAAACAATATCCTGGCTGACTCATCGCCGCGTGTTTGTCATTCGAGTACGAAACTTTGATGAGTAACTAGTCAAGTTTGGGCCTTGCACGTCTCAACAATATATTTGAGTTTATTGGCAAATGGGTCGCGGAGTTTCTGAGTTTGATAGATAGAGCAACAGGAAATCGTGTCTCATCAGTCGAAAGTATTTCGATTGCATTTAATTTCTGTTTGTAATTATCTAAGAGAGTAGACCTATATTCCCCGAAGGAGTAGGCAGAGGTGCATTTCTGCACCCACATTTCGTCAATTGAAAAAAAAACAATAAAACTTTGCCCGAACCCGAGAATCGAACCCGTGACCTCTAGATCGCACGGCACATACGTGTGCCACGAGACCACGGGATACTCTAATAGTATTTGATATTATAAATTGTTAATAAATTTTCATTACGAAAGGCCATGCATTCAAAATTACGGTCACAAGTGAGTAGTATAAAAGTTTAATAGTAATGTGATATGAAAATAAACCCATCTACATTAAGATTCAATATTTTTGCACTGATGACAGTTCCCGAAAGCCTTTTAAGCGATCCCAATATTCCCTTTGCGATACAAAGTGGATTTATACTAGTTGATTGCCTCCAAGGCTCCGCAATCTCTTCAGTCATCAAACTGAGATGTTTCGGATGGTTTATCCGCTTCATAATGGAATCGACTTAGCCCAAGAAATGTGAGGAAACTTAAGAATACATTCACTTTTATGTCGGCGATTATTAGATTCTGTGGGAAAATACCTAGTGTACTGAAGGTCGCTTTTTTTCATCCATTCTGGAGAAGTAAATCGACATAGACCTAATGTTAGGTATGGTGCTGTTTTTATGCAGAATGAAGTTGCTGTTGCTGTTTTTATGGCAAGCCTTCCACCATTCACACCATGGAGTCACTATTGTGAGATGATTCTTCATATGATGCTCAAATAACAAATTTTTATATAGGCAAGAAAAATGTGCCACTGACTTTTTTTTTTTTTTTTTTAAACTATATAAATGCTGTGTATAAAAAAAGGCAGGATCTTGCTATTTGATACAATTTTCCTGCCTTTTTCGGGGTTCAGTGAATTAGATCTGTGCTGCCACGGGGGAAAAGTCGCGCGCAGGCGTATTTCCGCCCCTGGCAGCTAGATAGTTTAGACTATGTGCGCTGTGTGTGTTGATTAGGGCAATGGTTGTGGCTAAGGAGGGGTCTGGTTGTGTGCCACTGACTTAACAAAGGTTGCAGGATGGCGGATATCAAAGGCTGCTAGGAAGTCCCGTCAATCAGGAGATATGTGTGCAGCCCCGTGGCGCAGTTGGCTAGATACCAGCTTGCGACACAAGTTCGAATAAACAACAACGAGAAAAACCCAATAACACTTTGCCCGACCCGGGAATCGAACCCAGGACCTCTAGATCCCACGGCACATACTTTTGTCGCGAGACTACGAGGCTGTCATCTGTAAAAATATTGACGATAATAAGGTTATTGTGTTTTTATTCCATACCAAGAATCAACTTTATAAAATCATTTGTCTGGATGAAAGCTAGACACTTCATTAATTGCTCTAGTTAGAAATATTAACTTTCAAAGCAATAAGTTTATACCACACAAAATCCTTGGAAGTGACGCACTACCTAGAAACTAAATCTTGACTTTTGTCTGGGGGATTTAAGGGTCTAATGTTGTAATTAACAACGGCTGGGTAAGCAGGTACGAAATATATTTTGAAACAAAGTTTTGAGGCAACTTGTTCGGCTCTGAAAAGGTTACACAAGAATCTGGAATATTCCATTTGAGATTTTATGTTTCAATTTTACTAACCGGTCTCGCAGCATGTGCGGGCGTCGTTTTATCAAGAGAAAACAGGTTCGATTCCCTCAATAGCACATTTCGATTTTCCATCAGGAGACTCTCAGTAACATAACGGAGCATGGACATGTGTCAATAAAAAAGTTATGAGAAACTTAAAGCACTATTAACAAATTATATTATATACGAGTACATTGTATAATATGCATTTGTATCATCATCAGCCCATATAGATGCACTGCTGGGCACGGGCCTCCTCTACCATTGAGAGAGTTCAGGCCTTAGTCCACCACGCTGGCCTAGTGTGCGTTGGCGGACTACACACCTAAGAAATTCCTAAGAACTTTTTGGAGTGCAGGTTTAATCACGATATTTTCCTTCACCGATAAAGTAAGTGACAATTCATTGAGTATACACACATAACTTCGAAAAGTCAGAGGTGTGTGCCTGGGGTTTGAACCCGCGACCGCCGAGATTCTTGACAGCGCGCCTAAAGCTCGAGGCCATCACGACTTAAATGTAACAAAAGATACTATATATATATTGTATATGTATTTGTATATGTGATTTATATCAAAATTTAGGAAACCGAATCTAACCGAATTCATTCATTCATTTTGAATGTAGAAACTGAACAAGCGTACGCAAACACAGTGGTCAAAGATACAGCCGATGTGCAAACACACCAAACTCATCGAGCTGCTTGCCACAGTCAATTCAAACCGCCGCGCCGTGAGACAATATGCATACATCAAGGGACACGAGGGGCTAGCGCAGCCGTATACTAACAAATAGGAAACCTGTCGTTCCGTGCGTCGGAGACATTTCACAGAATATTCGCATTGTGCACTCGTCCAATTCAATTCAAGAGATACGGTTTTGTTTCGTCATTGTGTCTTTTGTTGGTAATCGTTATATCTGACTTGAATATGACAATTTATAAAGAGTTTTAGTAGCGAAGTTGTTGAACCAGCCAGTTGAATGAGACGCCACTGTATCGATTTGATTGACAAAAAAGTATGTGACGTCAAATTTTTTTAAGCGTTTTCAAAACCGAAAATTATTTCGTAGATCCTGTTGCTGTTTCTAGAAAACCATTCGTATCCCTTCCCTATTCCATATAATGTACAGATGTAAGCTGACTGTGATCGGAAACTAGTACAGGTAATAATTATGATGATTACAAAAACGTAATTTTTTTTCGAGTTTTTTTTAGCGTCAATGCGTTTGCTATCACCTATATTACCTGTCGTAGTTTTCAAAGACGATCTGTTAACACAGACTCACACTGTGTGTGTGTGTGTATTCTGTACTTTATTTATTGAGGAAGGTTCTAGAAGCCCCATACAAGTAGTGGCAGACAGTTGAAGTTTTATATTTGTATACTTATTCATTTTTTACTCATAATAAAGTTTGATAACAGATAAACTTGTAAAGTGAGCCCACGCGGGTGAGCACAGAATATTTATGAAGCAGACATTAAGTTTCAATAACTATACAGAAAAGGGACGGGGACTTAATAATTTATATTTAGTAAAGTGGACCAATTGTTGGAATATCTGTACATATAAAACTTATTGAAGTAGCTGTTTGTAACATCGAGATTCCATATGCTTACCTAATAGTTAGCTGGCAGTTGGCTGATGCTTTGCTACTTTTCCTCCTGTTTTGATGATCACTTACTTTTCTAAAATTGATCATCAGATTTTGTTGCGGTGTCAACTAAACAAAACGCAACATGATCTTAATCTTATGTTGTATGTTTGTTTCGCCGGGTCTTCTCAGTCAGGGTCGCGTTTGGATCCGGTGGTAGCATTAAAATGATACGTGACGTTTCAGAAATACACAAGGTCCATCTCGTTATTTACTTTAAAATAATATGTTATTATGTATTTCCTGATGAAAACTAAAAATAAATTATAAAAAAACCGTAAATATTTTTGTACAAATTATATAAAATGAACCATAGTTGAATTATAATGTAATAATAAAAGATTTTTCTTTTCTGTATTGACTTGTCATAAGTGCTATTTGATTGCCTACGTGACCAAATAAAGCAATTTCATTTCATTCATTTCATTTATGCTTTAGTTCACTTGAGGAAAATGTGATCCTCATATAATTTAGAAAGTCCACATCTAATAAGCCATATAACCAAAAAATCTCAGATGCCAGTACTTACAATGGTATGGTAACTTTGCTAGTAAAAACAAAAGAAAATCGCGACAACCAATCCACTTGCAAAAATATTGCCTCGATATAATTCCAAATGGATCTCCAATAGTTCCGCGCAGACAAATAGAATTAAGGCGTCCGTATCGAGATGGGAGCGGTCCGCGTAACTGCGCCCCATCCATCAACCCTAAGGAGAGGGTGAGTAGCGATCACCTTCCAATATCATATATTGGGAGGAATACAGAGTAAGTACCTAGAAATTTGACAGACCCGTGGCGCAGTTGGCTGGACATCAGCTTATGAAACAAGAGGCCGCGAGTTCGATCCCCGCATCGAACCAAATGCTTGCGTGATGCACAAATATTTGTTCCGGGACAGGGTGTTTGTGAGTCTGATAAGTTTCTCGTATTTTCTGATACCCACAACACGAGACTTGTAACTTTGGGTGGGGTCAGAACTATGTATGTGTTTATTCATTTAATTTTCTCAGAAGTCTTAGCGTTGTTCTTAGAATTGAGAACGGTTAGAAGTGCGATGTGAATTGACTGATAGAAAAAGGTATAGTGTTGTGAGACAAAAAGTAGATTGAAAGACAATGTCCTGTTTCTTTGTTACAAACTAGCAAGTATAATATCTATGGTTCACTTTATAAAACGAAGCTTATGTCTATTGTTTTCTCAAATATCAACATTAGCCACAAGTAGTGTTGTACTTGTGAGGGAGAAAGTAGACTGAAAGGTGATGTCTTAATTCTTTGTATTAAACTAATAAGTTGATCCACTTTGGAACCAGTTATAAAAGGAAACTTTTGTGAATTGTTTTCTCAAATATCAGCATCACTCAAAATACATTTAATGTTGGACATAATACTCCGAAAACTTTCTTCACCTGCTAGAACCAGCGAGCATCAAGAAACATGTATGTAGGTATATTTTAAGACTTCAATATTGGTATAGCGATATAGGTATTAAAGCTTAATGAACAGGTAATATTTATTTTCTCACTCTTCTTTTCATTAATCATACAAACTTTACCAATTCAATAGTTTTAATCAAGCAAGAACATACAAGTCTTAGTGAGAACCTCGAACTAAAAAGGTTTTTGTTAACTAAAAAACAAAACTAAATAAATGAAACAGATTTAATGCCCGGCCTTCAGTTTTAAAACCTGCTCCTGGCTTAAGGTGCCGTAAAAGCCGTTTAAAGATTGGTTTGAGTTATTCCTGCCTGAAATGCTTCTCCAGGGAGGCCCGGGAATGCCGCAGGCCGACGTTAAGATATTTCAATTAGTATTTTAGGCAAAAAAGGATATTTTTTCATTCCAAAGGCTCTTAACAGATTGTGTTAATGAGACAATACTTTAAGTACATGTTTAGAATATCGTGTACATACAGATACTTGATCGCGTGATGTAAGAGTAAGTAATACTCTATACGGGACTGCGCCTACCGTCAGGTGCTTTAGATAGTATAAAAATGGGTAAATGGAATAGGTTTAAAACCTTCGGAACCTAAGAGGGGGTAAAAAAATATATAAGCTATAATAATATGATGTAGATTCACGGCCTTACCTATAAACGTTAATTCATTTAAGTACTGCTTAAGCATGCTTTGTCCTGCTCTATTGACTGACCTGTGATGTTGGAAAAAACGAGACAATGCATGTTTAAGCAGTAAAGTAAGGCCATTAGTATCTAGTGTATTCGGGACGAAAAATAATGAAAGTAAATCTGATGAACATTGACACACCCCCTTCTAAAATTGATGTATGACAATGGAACGAGGCGATGACCTCATCAACTATCCAGAGGGGTCGGCAGGATTTATAATTGGGTGAATTACGCAATCTCCCCTTTTTGGGAGGGGAGCCACTGGTGAATGGACGTGATTGAGTATCCATTGTAATGGTCGGGCGTGTTTTATTGCCGGACCGCGGCAAGCACCGGAGGTCGGGGTTCGAACAACGTAAGAAGCAGTTTTATTATTTACTTAGCCCTACTTCCCTTGAATTATATGTGATATGCCTGTTTTCTACTGAAAATTCCTTGTCACAAGTGGTGGGTCAGCTTCTTTTGTGTTGATTACTTGGTGTGAGATTGTCGTAGACTCAATTTGTTGGTGGCAGCTTGTACGTATCCACTTGAATAAAAATAACGTCAATAAGTTGTAAAATACTATATTGATTCACGCAAATAAATAAATACACCCAACAGTCACATACATACATAGTTCTGACCACACATTACGAGTAAGATACGAGTCTTGTGTCGTAGGTATCAGAAACTACGAGAGACCTTTCGGTACCACAAACACCTTGACCCGAAACAAATACTTGTGGATCACACGAACATTTGTTTCGGTGCGGGGGTCGAACCCGCAGCCTCTCGTTTCGCAAGCTGATGTCTAGCCAACTGCGCCACGGGGCTGTCATAATATTTATGAAATACATAATATTTATTTGCTTTTCTCAACATGGGTATTTAAATAAAACATTTTTTTTACCAATTTCCCTATTTATTACCATTAACTGTCAAATGAGTTGTTAGGCGTCCATTAATGGATATATGATTAGTCATACAAACAGACTGATTATTTGTTTGTATATAAATTGCATTTGGAATTGTATATCGAATGATGTGTTTATAGGAAATACAATACATATAATACACACCTCCGCTTGAATCCTCGACGGATAGGTAGAGTTGTATTTCTAGTTTCTACACCCACGTTTTAGCGATCTACATTTAGGTTCCACATTTAAGTAATATTTTATTAGTTTGCACATATCTAGTTACGGACAGTTGTAGTTGCTCTTAACATACAAACTTTTCATATACCTATCTATATAGTTAATAAATATACCACATACATACATAACTTTACGCCTATATACCCCAAGGGGTAGACCTACATTACAAGGGACTGACAATTTCCTAAAGGAAAAACCCAATAACACTGCTCGACCCGGAAATCGAAACCGGGACCTCTAGATCTAAACCACGAGGGAGTCAATCAGTAGAATACTATTAACCGTAAGTTAGTAGAATGCCATTTAAATAATAATACATATTTAACAATCAGTTATCCAAGCCGTTTAGTCGCGGTTATCGTAAGCACAGCTAAACGCAATGTAAACTGACTTGACCGATACGGTTAGCGTATCACTGTACAAACAGATCGACCAACGATTTAATATTAGCTATGTGACAGTATTTGTACAAGGCTGGGTCCGACGGGGTGTAGGGTATAATTTTATTTGTAGTGAATATTTTATCTAGCTATGTTTGTTTAAGATATATTTAGATAAGTATAGCGGTTACTGTTTGTATGTTTGCAAAAAGTAGCGAATTTAGGAGCAAAATTGCGATATGCAGGACAATAAACTTCCGGTTTTCGGAAATATATTTGACGTATTCTTAAGTTGGCGAGAAGTCTGAGAAACACGAGGTGATGGGTTCGATCATTGTTCTAAGACAATTTTTTTTTAATTATAATTCGTATAGATTGAACAGTAATAGATTCTTTGTATGTCACTTATTTTTGTGGAGAATCATGTTGTAGAGAAGCGATCGGAAATCGAGCCCGTAAATATTCTTGCCACCGAAGCTACCATAAGTACATTTTCTGTATAGGCCTTTAAAACTCTCTCTTACGTCACAAAAAATTTAGTAATTCTCTTTGGAAAATTCAATATTAACTTCACTTCATGCAAGAATTTCATGGCGTGTTTCTTCTACGTCAAATCCTTTAATAAAAAGAATATAGAGCACAAAATAATTCTCATTTGTGTAATAAAATCGGAGAATTCACTAGTATTCTTTAAACATTCCGACCAAGCAATCCATTTAAATTATTAACTCCACTATACTAACACAAAAAGTTATTACTACGTCAAACTTGGCGTTTGAAAATAGCGTTTATTTCCACGAAATAGAAACAATTTTTCTTTGTGCCCTTTTTTCTGTCACGAAATTTGAGTAGTTATTTAGAATTCAGTATATTTGCATTGATATTCAGGACAAATTTCAACCTGAGAATGCACGTGGGCTGGTCTAGTCGACCTAGATATTTTTTATTTTTGGTTATAGACACTATAATTAACAGTTTCTGAGTAAAAGTCTTACAAAAATTCTCACGAAATTTCTAATTGTATCACTTCCATAACAGTTAACTGTGAATGTTTTATGGATCCTATTCGCCAAACTAAGTTTATTTGCATGACACTTTAACCCAAAACATAAATAAATCAAGGATACATTTTTCATTGTGTCCTAAGCAGTAAGCATTGTTCAAATTCATTAACGATGAAAAATCGAAGTTGTAAAAGTCGTATAATGTCGAATAATGTTGCTGAGTCCATTTGTATGGTATCAATTATTTTCGATATCATTAAACGAGAGAATTATTATTTTTGAGCACTCCCAGAATAATTTTCGAGTTAAGTATATGTAATTCGGTTTCAATTATACCGACGAAGTTAAACTGACTAGCTGTTCCCTGAACCTTAATATGCGAAATGTCAGACTTTAAAACGAATATTTTATCTTCGTTTTCGTTGCTTCTCCGCTCCTATTTGTTGTAGCGTTACGATATATAACCTATAGCCTTCCTCGATAAATGGACTATCTAACAATAAAATATTTTTTTAAATCGGACTAGTTCCTGAGATTAGCGCGTTCAAGCTAACAAAAAAACTCTTCAGCTTATTAATGTGTTAGTTTAGAGCCGATACTCTTTAGACTGATGTGTATACCGAACTTTACGTTTCCTCACTTACGCTTCCAAGGAAACATTTGTATAAACTTGCCTTAAATGAAATGAACCACGGCCTCCCCCTCGGAAGCCACGCAAACGCTCCGGATTAACCGGTCACAAGATTTTCTTAAATGGCGTATTAAAAACAAAATGCTTTATCGAAACTTAATTTACTGAGCCGGGTCCTTAAAACTCAAAGTTTATAAGTTAACCGGCCAACTAAGACGGTGTAATAGGCAAAAGACTTCAATGGCGTCTCAATTGAGGCAGCGTTTGTTTTTATGATTATAGAGAATATGCAGGTAAAAATTAGTATAAAATCTAGAGTTGAGGGCACCTTTTAAGGGTATGCGAAGAATTTAGAACGTAATGCGATTAGACCATTTGAACATATTCAGAAAGATGGCAGTTCATACAACTGTTTTTTTTTGTATACATAATTGGAAGCCGTTTGCTGAAAATTATTCTGTAGTACTTTTTGTTATTTTGGCTGGAATTTATCCATAATTAAAAGTCCTCTTGAGGTTCTGGCGCATTTTTTATTATATGCAATGTATTTATTACACCAAATTATATATTTTGACAAATTAGAGGTACAAAATGATATGTGCAACAGTAAACTAAATATAGAATTTTGAATTAAAAAAGGTATTTCCAAAGTATTTACTGTAATACCTAGGTAAGTAGTATTATTTTAAAGTTCGCTTTAAATTAAATTGTCCTGACACGTAGCTAACGAATTATAGTAAGTAATATCACCGAAGTCCCAAAAATCTTTACCTCATTCCATATCCCTTTCCATACAGCATTTAAAGTTTACTTTTTACAAAACTTTACAAATATATGCACAGGTCTTATCAGCTTTACACTATGTACATTTTTATCTACCTTAAAACATAAAGAACAATGAAAATAATACAAAAATTAACCACACGAAAACACAATTAAATGGCAAATATACGATTTGTCGTGTCGGCGAGTAAATTCTAATATAATTGTTGTACAACACGCACGCATTCTAACACTGATTACAACATACGCGACTCTGATAAAGAAAATAACCCGTCCAGCTTAATTGTTATCAATGGACGAAAATGACCACAACTTCACTAACGAAAATTACCACAACTTCACTGACTTCAAGACTGAGAAGGTGAAAATATAAGACACTCATCATCAGCCCAAATACGTCCCACTACTGGGCACGGGCCTCCTCTACAACTGAGAGGGTTTAGGCCTTAGTCCACCACGCTGGCCTAGTGCGGGTTGGCGGACTACACACCTTAGAAATTCCTAAGAACTTTTAGGTGTGCAGGTTGTATCACGATGTTTTCCTTCACCGTTAAAGCAAGTGATAATTCATTGTGAATACACACATAACTTCGAAAAGTCAGAGGTGTGTGCCTGGTGTTTGAACCTGCGACCGCCGAAATTCTCGACTGCACGTCTTAACCTCGAGGCCATCACAGCTTTCAGGACTGCTTTATAGGACACTAAATGACCCCAATAACAAAATGTCTGCTTGGAGCGCTGAAAAAAAAACTTAGGCTTTATTAAAGGAATACTAGTAAGTAGTGATAGCCTCGAGGTTTAGACGTGCGGTCGAGAATCTCGGCAATAGCGGGTTCAAACCCCAGGCACACACTTCTGACTTTTGTCCATACTCGTACAACCATAATTAGTATATTAAACATGTCTTGTTTTGTTATCATTTTAGATTCAATAAAAATTAGGTATTCAATTTCACATAACACGCCATTATCCTATTTCAATAGAATGTCTACAATACACATAATATTGTCATCGTAGTTTATTATCTATCGAATCTGCGTGATTCTGCAAAGTGCCCTTGAGCTAGTAGCCTCCACTTTTATTCTCACTTTCCATTGTTTGGCTAAGGTCGTCTGAACAAACAGCCATTATTAATTGAAAAGAAATAGTGTTATAATAGAGTTATAGTTAAGCTAGAAGTACAGACACGTTTGAGAAGTTCTTTTCAAAGTAAATGTACATTATATAAAAAAACATAGAAGAAGAAATATAATACAAATACAAAGAAATTAATTAGGAATTATCCCTGCTGTTATATTATTTCTGCCATTTTTATTTCTGAATAACATAAAAAGATATAAAATAAATGCAAAAGTCACACACAAAGTGCTCATCCCACACTATAAGGTCATCGGTATCAGAATCTACGGAACTTTTAAGTCTCCCAAACAAATTCGGTAAGAATATTATTTTTGATGGGGGTATCGAATCCTCGGCTTCTTGTTTAAATCGCTGTCTATACACAATTGATGCTAACAAAAATACATACAATCAACCTACATTTCCAATTAGTTAGGCAGAAGTCGATTTCTCCACCAAAAATCTATGAAACAAATCTATTTTCAAATCTCTTTCTGCTACTTCAACTCCGTGATATTTTAAGCCATTTTCATGTATATTTAGGAGCAATCGTAAACACTTCCCGAATCATACAGATGGAGCGTTTTGTTTACTCATCGAGTGCATCTCGTTATATCGCTCTTAATGGTCTGAGTGAAGTTATTTCGGCCCGACCGCACTATTTAACTACTAACATGTGTACGACTGGAGATGAATATAAGTTTCTTTGATTTGGAGGTCCCGGGGCAGGAAATTCCGAGTGTCAAGTCAGGCAATGTTGTTGGCTTTTGATAAACACCTCTGCCTTCTTCTTCGAGGATACAGAGAGACTATACGCTTAATTATGTACTAAATGAACTTACTCTTGTCGATCTTAACCAATACTTACTATAATATTGTATTTATTTTTTTCATCACGTATTTGCTTCTATAGCATGAAAAGTGTAAGTTTATATTCTTTTTTTAATAAATATAATTGTTAGCTGTTACATAATAAATAAATAAAGACAAACTCAGAAATACATGAGACCCTAAGAAATACTCTTTAGTCTAGGCACCATCATCATCAGCCCATATACATCCCACTGCTGGGCACGGCCCTCATCTGCCACTGAGAAGGGTTAGGCCGTAGTCCATCACGCTGGCCTAAATTACGTGATAATTCATTGTGAATACACACATAATTTCGAAAAGTTTTTTTTTTATTTGTATAATAATTATAATAATTGTTAGCTGTTCCATATTAATAAATAAGGAAAACTCCAGAAATGCATGAGTACGTAAGGAATATTTCTTAGCATACATACATACATAAAATCACGCCTGTATTCCCTGATGGGGTAGGCAGAGGTGCATTTCTACACCCACATTTCACCAGGCATGTATCAGTCCCACGTAATAGGGGGCAAGCCTATTGCCGTTTTTTCAGACTCCGGGCTGCTACTGAGAATTTCCTAATGGAAAAACACAATAACACTTTGCCTGACCCGGGAATTAAACCCAGGACCTCTAGATCGCACGGCACATACTTGTGTATAGGCAGTCACTAATATTTCTTATCTTTGTCACATTCTGTATACTACATACAGCTTCAGTGCATTAAGCCGCATGCTGCAGCTTATAAAGGAGGTACAAAGGAGCTCGCCGAGTGTGGTATTAAGCAATTTCAGTTAATCGAGATGGTATCGCCATCGCGTGCGACACATCACTAACACAGCGCCATTATACTTTCAAATTAACAACTGTTTTTACACACGCTCTATAAACAGGAATAGCTTGGGTGCCAATTGGTATAGATTTAAAACCTTGGATAGATATGCTAAAAACAGTACGTTTTGATTTTAATTAGTTTTAGAGCTTAGGATACTACTTTGTTTATTTATTTCTTATAATTTATTGTCCAGCAATAAATATAAAAACAATAGTTACTTAAAAAAATGATTAAATAACTTAAACTGTTATAGATAAGGTCTGCTTCAATTCGTTTATATGATTTTAATTTGGTATTCATAGACTCATCATAATTAATTTATCTAAAGAAAGACTTTTCAGTCTCGCAAACACTTAGATTCGATACAATTATACTACATATTACTTTGCGCAGGATTTGAACATAGCCTCCCTTTTCACAGTTTGGTCTAACTATGGAAATCTCTAACAGTCTCTAAGAATTGGAATATGGCAATGAAACCTACCTCATACCTAGGAGTTATTTTCAAGGAATACTTTTTGTAGTACAACTCGATCATCCCACAAGAAAACTAGGTTAAACAGTTATTAAGTAGTTACCTAAAAATAGAACTAGAACTGATTCCGTGCAATATACTTATTATTTATTGTATTTCACCTAAAACAAGTAAATATTTACCTCAAAATGGTCCAAATTCGTGATGAATTTTCCACACAAAGCCAAAACACAGGGGGACGTGTTGCGTGGCAGAATGCATTCTGTTATCCAACAAGGGTACAAAATGCATCCCCGAGCGAGGGTGGCGGTGACGGCAGCGTAAGGACGAGCTTTTGTATAGACAAATTCTTGGGTAAAGACGTACGACGACCGCCTATTACACCGTACTACGTATTTTTGGGTAAAATAATGAATTATGCTTGTATAACCTAATATACCAAGTATTGTGAATGAGTTCATTATTTTTTATGACACAGGCCTAAATCGCTGAAGACTAATAGTACAGAGAATAGGGAGACTGCTATTCATTGGTGAAAACCTACATTGACGCAGTGGAGCTAGCAGCCAAAAGCTAGTTGGTAACAAGGAAAGATAGACATCTTAGCTTAACTCCGTAGTAGTAGCAGCACGGAGTCTGGAAATGTGCCCGAAAAACGGCAATAAGCTCGCCCCCTATTACGTGGGACTGATACATACCTGGCGAAATGTGGGTGCCGAAATGCATCTCTGCCTACCCCTTCAGGGAATACAGGCGTGAGTTTATGTATGTATGTATGTATGTGTTGTGAATTAGGATCAGGATAAAAACATTGTTACTTCAAATAATAGAGACAGCAGACTGACACTCCAACCTCTTTTTTAAGAAGATAGAAAAAAGCACGCCTAGAAGTAATAATATAGAACATTGCTAAGAATCTCTTGATGCCGCAATATAATTAGGAAGCATTAATAGAAAAAGTCAAAAACTTTTAAAGCTATCTAGTAAAATATAAAGCATTTTTTCTGTTCCATTTTATTCATACGAGTATATGCTACTTATACTTTGTTTTATTACTTAATTTTACTACATTTTTTCTAAGCATACTATTCACGGTCATTGTCTTCTACAATTCGTGTAATTTAATTTATTCTAACATCCTTCATTATACAGTACTCGTCCATCCGAATAATACGGTAATAAAAAATATATGCAATTTAAATAGAATATTTCTGCTCCATTAAACAAGAAATAAGTTCGTCACGGTGTGACAGGCAGCCCCTGATGGATAACGTCAGGGGTGCGACGTAGGGGATGAATTGCTAAAATAAAGGGGATTATAGGGGAATTACGTTAGCATAGACGATAGCACTGCAGACGCTTGTCTTGCATTTATATAACAAGTAGGTTGAGCCCTCTATTTTAGCTGCGCGGACTTAAGAGAGAGAATAGAAAATGCGAATAAATAAATAATGATATTGCTAGATTTTTACATATAAAAGTGCTTCAAACATATCGTTTTAAATATTATTGCGTAACCACCCGCTCTATATTCTTGCATATCATATTCCAATCTAACGGTTGTAAATTTAAGGTTTGTATTTTTGCAATAAATGTTTCCGTGTGATGGGCACGGGATTCAAAATTATTTTTCTCCAGGGTCTCGTAAATGTCTACTCGTCAACGTCCTCGTCAAAATTCAATAAAATAGGTCCAACTATTTAGCCGTGAAAGCGTCAAAAACAAAATAAGCAAACTCACTTTCTCATTTATAATATTAATTAGAATGCTATGCCACATCTGATAACACAATTGATTGGAAGATACGTGGGATTGGAAGGGATGCTGATTACAGAAATGAGGGGTTCGTTTTCGATGACAGCGATAAAGTAAATTTATTGAGTGTAGAAAGGTATGAGCAGTCGTGCTTTAATGGAAACGCGTATGTTTAATGCATTTTTAATCTAGTTATTATCTGAAGGGATAGCCAGAGATGGCAGAGATGTTTTACAAATCACTGAGCATTTCTTGAAAGTAAGAAGACCAAGGCGAACCCTTTAAGTTTTCTTTTTGCCTATATGTGAAGGCTTAGAATTTCAAATTTGTTACGTCTACAATGTTTTTAGTAGCTCTATATCGCTAAAATAAAAGTTTAAACTTCAGTTTTTAGGCGACATCGGTAATATCTCGCGTATCGATCCCACATCAACTAATCTCAACTTAACAGTCGGTCAGTCTGTTAGTTACGTTTCTACGTTCATAACCATTGAATAAAAAACGAATTTTGATATAAACATGTATAGTTCTTTTAATGTGTTATTGGGTTTTCCATTAGGAAATTCTCAGTAACAGCACGGAGTCTGGAAATGTGCCCGAAAAACGGCAATAGGCTCGCACCCTATTACGTGGGACTGATACATACCTGGCGAAATGTGGGTGCAGAAATGCACCTCTGCCTACCCCTTCGAGGAATACAGGCGTGAGTTTATGTATGTATGTATGTATGGTCTTTTAAGAATGATATAGGCTATTTTTAATATTAGGTCAAATTCGGACGGAGTTACTGAAAAGTAAAGGGATCAAAATTACTGCCACAATTATTAGGGTAATGTTATTGACAGGTCGAGGGGAGATAGTAAGGCTGATATTCTACTTTTTCCTCGATACACTGTTATTTTCTTCCTTCAGAAGCCTATTAAAGTCTAGACAGGTTGAAATAAGGCGACAGTACGTGTTTTCCTGTAATTTATATGGCTATCAAATAAGATATCAGCACTGTTACATTAACAGACATAATTGTAATGTGTATAGTAATTTTGACATGATGGCAGCCTTCCAAGATAGTACAGATCTGATGAGGAATATCTTGATAAGTCCATTATCGCTATTGAGGGATCCAATTACAACTAAGCAAATATAAGTTGATGACTTTATATAAGAATGTACAACGCACAGGAATATATATTGCCTCACTTTGATTGCTTTAACCGTTGCATACATACACATACATAACCTCACGCCTATAATCCCCGAAGGGGTAGGCAGAGGTGCATTTCTGCACCCACATTTCACCAAGTATTTATCAGTCCCACGTAATAGGGGGCGAGCCTATTGCCGTTTTTCGGGCATAATTCCAGACTCCGTGCTGTTACCGAGAATTTCCTAAAAAAAAAACAATTAAACTCGGCCCGACCCGGGAATCGAACCCAGGACCTCTAGATCGCACGGCACATACTTGTACCGCGAGACCACGAGGCAGTTTAACCGTTGAAGGATATTATAATGATGAATTCCAATATTTTGAGATGTGTTTCAGATTTGAACACATAAAGGCCGAGATGGTATGGTTTTTTGGCAGTATTCATATCTTCGCGTATTAGTTTAGATGGTATTAAGTAATTAATGGCCGAATACTGAAACGCTACTTAATCTGAGGGTGACTTATATTTAAGTGGCTGTTATAATTTAAGCGGTATACTGAAACATCATTTATCGGTTTTAAGACTGTGATTAACTAATGCCCACTTAAATTTCCATGAATGGCAACATTACCACAAAAAGTTCTTTTACATGACATTTTTTAACTATATACCGCTTAAATTATAACAGCCACTTAAATATAAGTCGCCCTCAGGTTAAGTAGCGTTTCAGTATTCGGCCATCAGTAAAATAGTTTATTAATATAGAATAATAAAGGTTATTTCTAGACAACAATTATGAACTAAGCTTACTTATCGACATCTAGTGATACGATTATGAAAGCATAAAATCCTAGCGGTTTGACTTGCAAAGCCAAATTATTTATATTAATAAAAATTCGTCCTGAACGAAAAAAATATCGCCATTTTAAAAAAAGGTTAGGAATTTAAAAAATTGCATTAAATAATTGTTTTCTAATGTTGAAATTCCACTCAAAAATGTAGCCACAATGGCCGTTCTATTCATCCTATAAAAGACCTATTCAGGATAAGCACTAGGTACGTCATTTGCATCCAGAGACGTCACGCGTAACACCTGGATTTACCTTAGTTTCGTAATTACTTCGTTTGAAACCGTTCTTTCGCGTGCAATTTGGGCACATTATCCAGACGTTGCTATTTAAGTGTTATTAACGTGTTTCACCCCATTCAAGTTGGTCCATTAGTTACATTGGCAAGTTTTCTCATTACCCCAGTTTTTGGGGTGCATCGTAAATGCGGTTCCATACATTAGACCGTATTTAGGTGTAATAAGGACTGCTTTAGCGTATTTTTTCAGTAAGACTTTGGTAATGGGGGAATCTTATCTCCTGCTTTCGTTTGTACAGTTTCCTCGTTTTGGTATTATAATTGTGTTAGAAGCAGTATTACTGTGCATGGCTTGAAAGCAAAAAGTTCTCGCATTATGACCAATATTTGAAGCATAAACTCACGCCTGTATTCTTCGAAGGGGTAGGCAGAGGTGCATTTCTGCACCCACATTTCGCCAGGTATGTATCAGTCCCACGTAATAGGGTGCGAGCCTATTGCCGTTTTTCGGGACTTTTCCAGACTCCGTGCTGTTACTGAGAATTTCCTAATGGAAAAACCCAATAACACTTTGCCCGACCCGGGAATCGAACCCAGGACCTCTAGATCGCACGGCACATACTTGTACCGCGAGACCACGAGGCAGTCAATAAGTCAATATTTGTAGGTATGTACAAATATCGAAATAAAAACTGTTCCAACGCTAGAAGCGCCTTAATCTCGAAGCCAATCTAGCCGTAATATCGCAAACACTTCGGCAATGGCAATTGGAAAGTTATCGGTATTTGAAGTAGAACATGTTTAGATTTGGAGACGTTGGCTCCCGGGGTGAGTTACCGTATCAAAGTGAATAAACAAATACACCTAACAGTCACATACATAGTTCAGATGATAAAGTCTGATGTCGTGGGTATGAGACTTCTCGGTCTCACAAACACCCAAACCTGACACAAATATTTGCCTCGGAGCTGGGTTTGAAGTCGCGGTCTCTCGTTAGCTGGTGAGTAACCAACTTCGATACGTGTTTCTGTATGGCCATTCATTGGCATATTCTCAGTAGCTGCACGAAGTCTGGAGATGTACGCCAATAAGATTTATCATTCTACGCGCTAATTCGACAAAAGTGTATGGAATTGATAGAAATGATGATGCTACTTTACGATAATACCGTACATTTTATATGGCGTCAATTATAATTTCACCAGGACGTTACTTTGTATAGGCCTCCCCAGGGTTCACAACTTCGCCATTATGTAGCGGTGAGACAGAGTTGCAATCGTTATTTGTAACTCGGCATTCTATTTGTACTATGTCGCATTTAGTTTTACTGTCTTGTATCCCAGGAGTATTAACCGGACCATTTAAATAACCTTACGAAAATTTACATTTAATTTTGCGTACAAAATTGATATAGCTATATCGTAAAGGTGAAAGATGAATTAATAATGAGCGTTAAAGTGCCTTATAAATATACTGGATTTGAATAATATGCCCCGGTCCTTGGAGATGCGAGAAATTTGATTTGCTGATGTTTTCTCGTCATGGCGTTTTGATTAGAATGTTAATATTGATAAGGATAATATATGGACGGAGAAGGATACATTTTAAGAGGAATAAAAATCATCTTGAGGAAATCAGCGCACTTAATAGTTCTTAGAATGGATTTCTTAGGTAACTTACGGCTGCCTCTTGGTCTCACGGCACAGACTCGTGACGTAGATGTCCCGGTTTCTATTCAAGGGTCACAAGAAATGTTGTTGAGTTTTTCCATTAGATAATTCTCAGTAGCAGCACGGAGTCTGCAAATGTGCCCAAAAACGGCAATACATTCGCCCCTATTACTTGAGACTGATACATACCTAGAGAAATGTGGGTGCAAAAATGCGCCTCAGCCTACCCCTTGGTGGAATACAGGCAAGAGGGTATATATGTATGTATTCTTGGGTAAGTCTTTCAACCGCAACTAGGCAAGCGTAGTGGACTTAGTCCCACTCCATAGTAGATTAGGCACAGTATTGAAAGTGTTTTTTTTTTTAAACGGGTACTACAAAATGAACACTGAACACCCTATCTGATAGTAAGCGCGATGTTGTCCAAATAGAGCATCAAGTATGCTGGAAAAATGCTTCTTCACGCTATTCCGAAAGGTTTATTGAAAGATATAACATGGAAGATAAATAACTAAATTAGTGATCGCAGTTAGGGGTCGAATGGCATTGTTGTTAACGTTCGTAATAAAATATAGACCGGTCTGAATATATTATAATTATCACTCACCACACGCCATTATTATATACGCAAATTAAATTACGTAACAGATGCCATATTTCATTATTTGAGTAGGTATATTTTATTCACATATGTTTATAGTTCCGACCTCAAGTTAGAGTAAAAATTTGGGCTTATGAGTATGAGAAAATACAAACTTGACACCCAGAACCAAAATATACAGGGTGTATTCAGACCGTATAGCTAGGGTCATTACAAACCCCCTGGCGTTAAAAAAATCCGGACAAAAAATAAACATTTTGACGTTTTCCTAATAACCATAAGGGTTTGTAATGACCCTAGCTATTACCAGCATTAGTTTCCGATCACGGTGTGAATACACCCTGTATAATTGTAGATCACACAAGCATTTTTCTTTGTGGGGGTCGAAATTGTGGTCTCTTGTTCACAAGATGATGTCGAATCAACTGCGCCCCAAGAATTAAAACAGAATATTGTAAATTTTTACCTCAGACTTGCGTTACTCCAATTATTCCCAGAAATTCTTCCAATATAGACATGTCAATTACCTGGAAAGAGGAAAAAGTATTAGCGACAGAAGCATAGTCATAGATCATCTTACATATTATTATAACCTAGATTTTTCTTAATAACGACTTCTGATTCAGTGGTGTAAGAAGTGTGAGCCCACATTGCTTAGGTTTGAATTTTTAAAGTATTATTTCATATTTCGACCAACATAATAGTCAGCTTTCTCATACGACCCGGGGCGAAGTCAGTATACATTAACCTAACCTAATAATCTAAGCCTGCAGATGTACAAATGAAAGACTTATCCCTCTGTTCCTTTGTGTTTCAGCCAAGGAATAGTAATAAATTAATAGACTAAGCCCTCTTCCTTTCCTGTTTAATATTCTCCGTAATGGCTCAGCTGAAGATGTCAGCTAGATACCATATCAACAGTCGTAGGTTTGAGACGAAGGCAAATAATTTTGAATTTAAGCTATTTATTGCGTATCATACAAACAATATAGCTGGACAAAGTTGTTACTTTGTTGTATTGTTATACAATTAATTATAAATAATTAAAGCACTCGAGAACGTAAGCTAAGAGTACCTGCAAGCAATATAAGTTACAAGCCAGATGTTCTAAGGCCAAAAAAATCTAACTTAAAACTAGAACATAAATGTCGTACACTACATATTTCACAATTTATTCTTATCTATCCATTTGATCATGTCAACTAAGTTTGTATGCTACAAATTTTCCGCACACATCTCCACTTAAGTCGGTTAGCCTAGCGTTTGTCTAGGCGTGACATTACTATTCGGCCATCCTCCGAGCATTCGCATTGTGTACACATATTTAGGATAATATTTATGTGGCGTGCGAGATATCGGCGCCTGCCTCCGGCATACTAAGAGGCCGTGGGAAATACTTGATGCCCCCAATCTTTATATATGAAGCTTTTTTGATATTTGCCGAACATCGCCTTATCATATTTATGGGTTTTTGTATCGTGTATGTTGGATCGACTGCTCGCTTTGTGCAATTACTGTGAATTACATCCATAATGTACAGACAGATCATTATTCAAATAACATGTATGATGTCTTGTTTGACTTTTTCTCTTTGTTTTGTTGAGTACGGAATTAATCTCCATGATATAATATATTAGCTTATTTACTTTATTACAAAGCGTAGGATAGATAGAAATTCCCAGCTAAATTTAACATAGCCTCCAAGCATTAAGTGACACGCGATTAAACGATCCAAAATTTTATTCCCGCGAGTTGTAGTGCTTTTTGGGAAATGTGCCTAAAAATGGATTTCGATACACTCCTATTTCGTGGGTGTTATTATATTAGCTAATAAAATGTGAATTTAGAAATGGCAATATAGACATCGCTGCTCTGTATCTCAACTAGTTACCCTGACTCAAATTAAGTTAATGAGTTAATCCAGGTAGGCAGTTATGTACTTCCAAATGATTCAATATTCATCATCATCAGCCCAAATACGTCCCACTGCTGGGCACGGGCCTCCTCTACAACTGAGAGGGTTTAAGCCTTAGTCCACCACGCTGGCCAAGTGCGGGTTGGCGGACTACACACCTAAGAAATTCCTAAGAACTTTTTAGGTGTGCAGGTTTTATCACGATGTTTTCCTTCACCGTTAAAGCAAGTGATATTTCATTGTGAATACACACATAACTTCGAAAAGTCAGAGGTGTGTGCCTGGGGTTTGAACCTGCGACCGTCGAAATTCTCGACCGCGCGCCTAAACCTCGAGGCCATCACTGCTTATATTATTAATATTATTTCATATATTATTCAATTCAATTCAATATTATTTCATCCAAATTAGTTTGGGCGTGAAGAAGTCTGAAACATCAAGCTTTATAATATATCTATGCGTGGTTTAAAAGGTTTTGAAGTATAGAACAAATATTTTCTGTACAAAATGTTAATGTAAATTTCGTCACGCGCCTCTATTATAAACCTCGTATTACTATAAAACCTACGCATAATGCTGAACTGTGTGGATATAACAAGATAAATGATCTTTATATTGTACAAACACAGACGATATAATGATGTTACATTAATATATTGAAGTTAACTTTAGCATAACAACGGGGGCCTTGAAGTAGTATTTTATAATATTTTATCTAACGTTCATTTTATAAACAATGTTTGGAGCTCATAGATAAATATTACTAATAATCTTATATCTTTAAATGAGCAATTCTTGTATATATATAATTGGAATCTCGGAATCGGCTCCAACGATTTTCATAAAATTTAGTATATAGGGGGTTTCGGGGGCGATACATCGATCTAGCTAGGAATCATTTTTAGAAAATGTCATTTGGAAGAAAAATAACAAAAAGGAGGCGTTTGAGATGACTCTTCCTGACATCTATTGGCGAATAATAATACTATTTTATGTGAGCAACTAATTGCTTTAACGACACAACAGCAGATGGCGTTGTTAAGTAACATAATTCATATTTCATCATTTTATTAGTAATTCGTACTTAAATATAATTTCCAAAAAACACAATTAAAAAAAAATATCCGAGCAAAGCTCGGTCATCCAGGTACTTACTAATAATTAAGATAAAACTATAAAGACTTTAAAAAATTCTAAATATTTTTTTTATGCAAAAAGGAGGCGAACGAGCACGTTAAGTGTTGTTCACCTGATGTTACGTGGTCAACACCGCCCATGAACACTCACAATACTAGAGGAATCATCGGTGTGTTGCCGGCCCTGAGGAAAATATAGGCTGTCTTCTTGAAGGCCCCTAAGTCGTATCTGTTTGGAAATACCGCCGCGACAAGCTGATTCCACAAAGATGTTGTGTGAGGAAGGAAACACCGTTAGTGTTCATACTGTTGCTTTACTCATGCTAAGTAAATTGGGGAGTGTAGTAAACCAAGCAAAATTCCTAGTTTGACTCTCGGATAGGGCAGTGTTTTTGACTTTACCAGTAAGACATATTCAGTAACTAGACTAGGAATTTGCCATATAATTGTGCCTTATCTATTTCATCACGGCTCTGCAACGCTATATTTATGAATTAATATTTATAAAGAGAATCAAATAAACATTTCAAAGATTCGGTCTGATTAATTTCATTTTATTGTGAAGGCACATCCACTTTCCTAAGTTATTTGCTGAGTGCTACTTTCATTTCCCTTTCTATATGTTTTTTTTTATATTTGCATACATACATAAACTCACGCCTGTATTCCCCGAAAAGGTAGGCAGAGGTGCATTTCTGTACCCACATTTCGCCAGTATGTATCAGTCCCACGTAATAGGGGGCGAGCCTATTGCCGTTTTTCGGTCACAATTCCAGACTCCGTGCTGCTACTGAGAATTTCCTAATGGAAAAACCCAATAACACTTAGCCCGACCCGGGATTGAACCCAGGACCTCTAGATCGCTCGGCACATACTTGTACCGCGGGACCACGAGTTTTTTTATATTTGATACATATTATACCATTGATTTGCCAATACATTACTGCCTGTACTATATCTATATAAATATATCCTTAACATTCGCGCAATAACAGCCCCGGGGCGCAGTTGGCTAGACACCAGCTTGCGAAACGAGAGGCCGCGGGTTCGATCCCCGCATCGAGACAAATGTTTGTGTGATCCACAAATATTTGTTTCGGGTCCGGGTGTTTTTGAGACCGAAAAGTCTCTCGTAGTTTCTGATACCCACGACACAGGACTTGTATGCTAGTGTGGGGTCAGAACTATTTATGTGACTGTTGGGTGTATTTATTTATTTATGTACACATATTTTACAATAAACTCCTCTTACGTCACTTCTTAAGCAGATAAACAACTGACAATAGCTGAATGATTTGTAATTGGCTCGCGGATGCCAATCGCTTGGTTGTGCACGCGGCGGCCGGCAGTACAAATGGGCAATCAGTTGCAAGGTCAAATTGTTTACTGCAGCTTGTCGCGTGACAACAGTACACGTGCCGATGTCTTGTAATTTATCATAAAAAACTATAGTAATACTATATAAACTATATATCTAGGTCTTATTCCACCACGCTGGATTATTGCGGTTTCGCGGACTACACACCTAAGACATTCCTAATAACTTTTGGGTGCCCAGATTTCCTCATGAGGTTTTCCTTCACCGTTAAAGTACGAGATAATTTTGTGAATACACACATAACTTCGAAAAGTCAGAGGTGTGTGCCTGGGGTTCGAACCTGCGACCGTCGAGATTCTCGACCGCGTGCCTAAACCTCGAGGCCATGACGACTTCATCATCATCATCAGCAGCCTTTCTTACGTCAACTGCTGGACATAAGCTTCTCCTATGGCACGCCACTGGGCTCGATCTTCGGACCTCCTCATCCAACCGCTGCCAGCCACCTTGCGAATATCGTCACTCCACCTAGCCAGAGGGCGCCCTACACTACGTTTGCCGAGTCGCGGTCTCCACTCCAGAGCCCGTTTCCCCCAACGGTTGTCGGTTCTGCGACAAATGTGACCTGCCCACTGCCACTTCAGCTCGCTAATCCTCTGGGCTATGTCGACAACTTTGGTTCTCTGGCGGATGGCATCATTTCTGATCCTATCTTTCAGAGAAACCCCCAACGTAGCCCTCTTCATAGCTCGCTGAGCGACCTTAAATTGGTGGATAAGCCGCATCGTCAGTGTCCACGTCTCGGCTCCGTATGTCATGACGACTTCAGCAAAACTAAAATACAAAGGTCATACTTTTTCTTTCCTAAAATCGTATTTTTCGATCGTCTAGAACTTAGATCAAGTTCACACAAAATTCAGAAAAGCACAAAATTCCATCTGTTAGATAAATAATGCTATGTTCTCATTCGTATGTCTGAGAATAGCTCTATATCCATCAATGGATAGACAAAGATTGATGACATCGTGAGTAGCACATCACGTTCATATACAGATTAAGTCGTTTGTTTACATGAATATTTACTTAGCACGGAGACGACGGCAATTTGGACTACAGAAGTATCATAGACTGCCTCATGGTCTTGCGGAACAAGTATGTGCCGAGCGATCTAGAGGTCCTGGGTTCGATTCACGGGTCGGGCAAAGTGTTATTGGGTTTTTCCATTAGGAAATTCTCAGTAGCAGCACGGAGTCTGGAAATGTGCCCGAAAAACGGCAATAGGCTCGCCCCCTATTACGTGGGACTGATACATACCTGGCGAAATGTGGGTGCCGAAATGCATCACTGCCTACCCCTTCACGGAACACAGGCGTGAGTTTATGTATGTATGTATGTAGAAGTATCATATAATGGGCTGACATGAGCTGAAATCATGTAACTTTTAGTGTTAAGTTGGTTAGTACGAGATTTTGTTCGATAAAACATAAAGTTAAGTAATATGTCATTATTAAAACTTATTTAAATTAGAATGTGTTACAATTTAACTATTACGCGAGACTTTAAAAGCATAGATGGAAAATTGTAGGAGCAGAAAATTAATTCTGTCTACACTTTTGGAGAAAGTAGTATTTCTTTGTAAAATTCGTAATGGTTGTATTTTTATACTTGTAGACTGCAATATCTCTCTACTAAACCTAGTTTTCTTGTTATTGAAATTCAAGTTGACCATGTTTAACGACTAGAGAAAGGTGGCGGGTAACGGATGGATGAGGGCTGCTCAAGACCGGGATGGTTGGCGCTTTCTTGGGGAGGCGTACGTTCAGCAGTGGACGGCAATAGGCTGAGTATATAATGTATATATCATCACACATCATATCGTCATCAAACCAGCCCATAAACGTCAGCCTGCTCTATATTTGAGAGGGATTAGCCCTAATCCACCACGCTGGCCTAGTGCGGGTTGGCAGACTATACACTTAAGCAATTTTTTTTAGGTGTGCAGGTTTCTTCACGATGTATTCCTTCAAAGTTTAAGTACGTGATGTAAGAGACGTGTGCATGGAGTTTGAACCCGCGACCGCGCTGCTAAACCTCGAGGCCATCACTACTTGATGGTATATACAGTAACATTAGAGTGATTAATTAAATATAACGGATCACAATACAGTTTTGGGACCGCAGCGTTCCGCGCCGCTGCGCTATTATCATAATTACATTTACCCGCTAAAATATGAACTCATAACACCATTATTTTAAACATATCAACGCAGAGATTTTTGCGCCACACATGCATTCAGCGCAATTGAATTTAACCGGCCAAATTATAATGTAATTGCTTTGACTGTTTGGTGGTTTAAATGAACTATTCTGTCTATATTCATCCTAATATTAAATGCAGTCGTAATTTTGCTTAATAGGGCATGATTTTGACCAGAAGTCTAGCGTGATGTGTCCGTGGATATTGTAGGAGTATTTGGAGTTGGTTAGAATTTTCATGTGATATCATCATCAGCCTATATACATCCCACTGCTGGGCACGGGCGTCCTCTGCAACTGAGGGGGTTTAGGCCTTAGTCTTAGTCTACCACGCTGGCCTAGTGCGGATTGGCGAACTACACACCTAAGAAACGACGTTTTCCTTTACCGTTAAAGTAAACTACATGATAATTCATTGTGTATACGCACATTTTTATGTAACATCGAAAAGTCAGAGGTGCGTGCCTGGGGTTTGAACCCGCGACCGCCGAGATTCTCGACCGCGCGCTTAAACCTCGAGGCCATCACTACTTAGATTTATTTACTAACCGTATAAAACATAGAGTTTCTAACCCTTTTTTTCCCTCAGTGTATAATATGTTTAAAAACAAACAATAATCATCTCTTATTTGATTTTCATTACAATTATCTCCTTAACAGAGGGGGTTTGCTAGTCCGGAGTCTGCGCCGTCTAGTCTCCAGCCTCGAAGGCTACACTGTCTATGCCATACATTATTTATATTAAGCCCATTTTACTAATATGAGACTGACATGTACAGCCGACGTATTGGGTATTCTTTGAACGATATAACGCAAGGATTTTTCTATATATCTTTTTATATTTATTGTCAAATAGTTTGTATATTTTAACAAGTATACTATGAAAAAATAGTTTTGCTGCAAATAATGTCAAGGAAGCAAGATTTACACACAGCTGCAGCACGGTGGTCCGACGACATGAGAAAGGTGGCGGGTAACGGATGGATGAGGGCTGCACAAGACCGGGATGGTTGGCGCTTTCTTGGGGAGGCCTACGTTCAGCAGTGGACGGCGATAGGCTGAGTATATAAGCAAGATTTTCAGTATCGTTTTCAGGCATTAAACAGTAAAATTCTATAGTAATACAGTCCATTGTATTTTCTTTTTACAGTTTGACAGGGTTGACAGAGGTGCATTTCTGCACTCACATTTCTTCAGGTATATATCAATCTCACATAATAGGGGGCGAGCCTATTGCAGTTTTACGGGCAAATTTCTAGACTCCGTGCTATGACTGAGAATTTCCTAACGGAAAAACCCAATGATACTTTTCCCGACCCGGAATTCGAACCCGGGACCTCTAGATCGACCGGAAAATACTAGTGCCGCAAGACCACGTGGCAGTCATTTTATACTACGTAATCTTTCTTTTGCATTCGCCTGTACCTTGTTCATGATTTTATTCTACTACTGCGCTTTATTCAGTTCATTGGAGATGTATTTCATTACGCTATGTTTACCCTCTATTGCTCGAGAATACAACATTGCAATCGAAAATCAGTTGAAAGCTAATCAAATCAGATCACATTTATTTATAGAGTTTTCCTCAATCAGAGAATATAGTGGAGAAAATTTAAAAAGAAAACATAGATCATTGAATTACATTACGTATCATACCTAAACTTTTAAAAAACCTTATTTAACATTAAGGGGGCCGTGATGGCCTCGAGGTTTGGGCAGGCGGTCGAGAATCTGACGGTCGCGGGTTCAAACCCCAGGCACAGACCTCTGACTTTTCGAAGGTATGTGTGTATTCACAAAGAATTATCACATACTTCAACGGTGCAGGAAAACATCATGATGAAACCTGCACACCTAAAAGTTCTTAGGAATTTCTTTGGTGTGTAGTCCGCCAACCCGCACTAGGCCAGCGTGATGGTCGTAGAAGGCGACTCAAAGGGGTCCTTGGGGTCGCTGGACGCGCTGCGGGGGCAGTGCGTCCACATAGGTGACCCCGAGAGAGCGGCGGTACGGTGGCCTGTGACCGTCGCGGGCGCCCAAAAGAGGTGCCCAAATCGAGTAAGTGGGGGTTTACACCTCTTAAAAATCTGAGAGGGCCGAGACGCTCTCGTCTCGGAAGCGCACTGGGCGGCTGCGGAATCATTGTGGGCGCCTCTCGCCCACGCACCGTGGTCGCCCAACTCGGCGCGGAGATGGCCACCGGGGGGTTTTGGTCGGTATGCCGGTGTAGGTTAGGGTAGGTTAGGGACCCAGCCCGGCACTAACATCTGCGTGGACGTGACGCCGCCACGCGCCGGGCTGGAAGGCCGGTGACCCCGACATACGCTTCCCGCCCCCCTTCCCCCCAGGGGTGGTGGGAGGTAGAGCCATAAGCAGCTTTCCCCTCGATAAAAAAAAAAAAAAAAAAAAAGGCCAGCGTGATGGACTAAGGCCTAAACCCTCTCAGTTGTAGAGGAGGCTCGTGCCGAGCAGTGGCTTACTTACTTACTATCACGTATAGTAAAATTAGGGTTTCAAATTTATACCGAAAAATAATCCCTAAGGTTTTAATATTCAAATTTAATTTTTGAAACAGATACAATATAAAACGAGACAATACATAAAATTATTCATCGCACACCTTCTAATGCCGTAGAAATGATTACATCATAGATCGAAATCATAAAATTATAAAGCGTAGCCCATTAAGCGCGAGCCGGGACGTCTGCTGGGTTCATTTGCATTCGGCGGCCGTGCTTCGACCCCCCACTTGCCCCACAACCCCCCACTTACCCCCCACAAAGATATATCGGGCAGACAAGGCCGGGCCGCGACAAAGCTCTTGTTCCTCCGATGTACTGAGCTTTCGTTGACAGATTAATTTGCCAGTTAAATTAACGCTTTCCCGCTTATCGTGTTAACAGAGGAATGAAAACGTAATTTCTATTTATTTATATCAGCACATATGCGACCCACTGTTGGACAATGCAGGCCTATTCTGCCTATTGAGTGTATTATTACTAATTTTGGTTCCATTAAGAGATTTGACGTGTACGAGTCGTTACTCGTTCAAGTTGAGAGTTCGAAAGTTGCTGTCAACCAGAATAGCAGATTCTTCACATTGATATGTATATGTATGTATGTATATATATTGATATATGTGTATATTTATGTACTAGTATTATATAAGTATGTATTTAGGTTTTCTAGTTACGGATATTTATGTTTTGTATATTTTATTTCTAATAAGTTCATTTAGTACCTACGCTTATCATCTCTGCACCACCTAAGGTTCGACTGTCAGAGAATTCCTCAGGCATTAAGTCCACCTTTACATGTATTGTATGAAGGGTAAATAAATAAATAAATATATATGAGCAGACGGCTCATCTTCTCCACAGCGATGCATTCCTAGTATTAGTAGGTTATTTATGACTATTCAAAAGATCCCGAAATTACTATTTGATTTAATTTTGTTTGGAGTATACTTTTGTCCCACTACTGGGCAAAGGCCAGATCAGATGATCGCAGATGGCAGATCCATCAATTACGTCTTCATTGAGAGTGTCAGTGACGCAGTTGGCTAAACACCAGTTTGAGACACGACAGGCCGCAGGTTCGGCCTCCGCACCGAGACAAATGTTTGTGTGATCCACAAATATTTGTTTCGGGTGTGGGTGTTTGTGAGACCGAAAATTCTGTCATAGTTTTTAACATCCACGACACGACACAAGACTAGTATAGGGTACGTCGTGTGTGTATTTATTTATTTATATCGCGCCATCTCATAACTATTTGATTAAAGAATATTTTAACATTTGGAAATGCAGGGTATATCAGTTTTTAATCTTCCAGAGCCTTTTAAACGAGCTAATAAAACCCTCATCCGATCGCTGACTGCGTGATTGTGTTAGAAAAATATTTTCGCTAAGACCCTACATTTAGTGTGTTCCTTCGATCTACTGGTAATTTATAGGCCTTTGGGAGAACGTAATTTCACTGGGTTATAAGGAGTGTTTTTCCTGCAAGGTTTTGAATGAAAGAAATGTGGTCTTTTGTGATACGTTATGAAATCTGCATCTGTTCTCAACGGGGAATGAAGATTTCTTCAAGAAATTAGCGAGATTATATGTTTGAAGGAAATTATTTATATTGTTCTTTAAATTATTTTCAAATACCTCTTGATGCTATAAATAAGACTTATTCTATATACTTTTTTTATACACCCCACAGTCACATACATAGTTCTGATCCCACACTAAGATACAAGTCTTGTGTCGAGGGTATCAGAAACTACGAGAGACTTTTCGGTCTCACATACACCCAGACCCGAAAAAAGTATTTGTGGATCACACAAACATTTGTCTCGGTGCGGGAATCGAACCCGCGGCCTCTCGTTTCGCAAGCTGGTGTCTAGCCACCTGCGCCACGGGGCTGTCAAATATAGCATCTAAAGACTTGTAGAGTAGAGCAACATGACATCTTGGTCTATAATGCTGTTTGGATGTCTTTACACGCACTAGAAATTGTTATGGCTGAGTCCCTAGAGTGTAAGTTTTTTATAATTATACCAGCTTGTTAATCTTAATAAATTGAAAGGAACTAAAAGATAGACTTTAAAAACGTTTCTACACGCAGTTTAAGACGTGCTCAGTCTAAACTTTTATCTTGGCTTGGGTCCCAACTAAGGATGTGATGCCTGGGTATAATATCTATTCATAAACTCAGTAAACTCAATTGACTTTTAATTTATCACACTCCAAAGCTTCGACAAACCATTCAAGATATAAGCAGTAGTCATTAACACCCGCTTAATCAAGCTGCATGTAAATCGACTAAAAACCCGATAAATTCGGAGAATAATGGCCTTCTAACGCAATTATAAGTCTTCGAGGCGTCTATCACACAGGGGGAACCATCTCATCCGATTAAGACCTTTATTAAAACGCTTTAAAGAGTATTATGGCGTGTGCGTTTACGAATATCCTGCCACTTAACCTTAATTTTATTATAACGAACGATTTTTTCTGGAGAAATTTTATTCAACCTTCATAGTGCTTCCATTGAGCCTGACATGTGTAATGGTGTAAGCTTCAATGTAGATATACACATTATGAGTAACCTTATGCTTGATAAGTAGCTTCCATTTAATAAAAAAATACTGTTAAGAAAAATAAAATGGCGCGTTGCTGAGGGAGTTTCTTGCCGTTTTTTCTCCACAGCGACAACACGTTCCGAAACGGCGATAGGTTATTAAAACCGACGATTCAAAAGTACTTGTAAAAGTCTACTTGAATAAAGATTAACTATGACTTGTATTTCGTTGGGGAAGGTAAAGACTACAAATTACTCTGCAATACTCTACACTATGGTACTTCTATCGAAAATTGTAAGGAACTAAAAAATATTTTGCAAATGGGTACAAAATTTACATACATACATAAAATCACGCCTGTATTCCCCGAAGAGGTAGGCAGAGGTGCGTTTCTGCACCCACATTTCGCCAGGTATGTATCAGTCCCACGTAATAGGGGGCGAACCTTTTGCCGTTTTTCGGGCACATTTCCAGACTCCGTGCTGTTACTGAGATTTTTCTAATGGAAAAACCCAATAACACTTTGCCCGACCCGGGAATCGAACCAGGACCTCTAGATCGCACGGCACATACTTGTACCGCGAGACCACGAGGCAGTCAATCAAGTTTGTCATTGAATATTCATTGTTAATCGAATCTCTGAACTAAATCAGTGAAACGTGCTGAGTAAACTATAAGCTCTTTAGTTCCATAAATTTGCTCGAACTGAAATTCCTTATGACATAACACGGTGAGGAGAATATGCAAACTACATTAAAAACTTTCGAGAGATGTGTGTTTAAAAACTTTGCGAATGAGGAGCGCTCTAAACGAGCCATGTTCCATATTTACTTTGTAATTTTGATACGTGTTAGCAATCTGGTATTTACTTATATGAAGATCATTTGCATGCCTATAAATGATTCACAGTTCACACGACTACTATTAAATAATATAGCGAAACTTACTTATGCAGAAATACTCATCTTCTTAAGCAAACACAAGTATGAGTGTATTTATTTTTGTAAGCTTCATCTAAGTAAGACACATCCCAGGCACACACCTCTGATTTTTCGAAGTTATGTGTGTATTCACAAATAATTGTCACGTACTTTAACGGTGAAGGACAACATCGTGAAGTCAAAGTCAAAGTCAAATTATCTTTATTCAAATAGACTTTTATAAGTTCTTTTGAATCGTCAATTTTACACTTTTTAATATTTTTTTAAACTATTAAACTATTGAAGAAACCTGCACACTTAAAAGTTCTTAGGAATTTCTTTTAGTCCGCCAACCCGCACTAGGCCAACTTGGTGGACTGAGGCCTAAACCATCTCAACTGTGTGATTAGAAAAATGTTGCGTTGCTCCGCGCTCAGCTGTTTACAATTACCAGGATTAATGAGTGATTCACGATGCAGGCTCGGGACAGTAACTTTCATTATTAAAGCTGGTAGTCATTGTATTATTATAAAGTCTTTTTTTATACTTTTTTGCTCCTTTGGACCCGTTAGTAAAGATTAATTTTTTTCATGGGAAAGAGACAACGAGCTAGTGAGTCACCTGATGTTAAGTGGTCAATACCGCCCATGGACACCCATAATACCAGAGGTTCATCGGTGCGTTGCCGGCCTTTGAGGATTTTTTTGAAATTAAAGCATTAGTAACAATAATTCACATTAAAATAGTTATTAGTAGTAATTTCGCCCTGCGAATGATCATTCTGCATACGGTTTCAAACCTACGGGAGTTTGTCTCGTTTCAGTGTCAACCTATGCTCATCTGGTGACAGATAGGTCGGCACAATAAGGAATAACTACGAGTATGTCCATTGTACATCGTAGAGGAGGCCCGTGCCCAGCAGTGGGACGTATTTGGGCTGATGATGATGATGAACCCATATACGTCCCACTGCTGGGCACGAGCCTCCTCTACAATTTAGAGGGTTTAGGCCTTAGTCCACCACGCTGGCCTAGTGCGGGTTGGCGGACTACACACCTAAGAAATTCCTAAGAACTTTTAGGTGTGCAGGTTTTATCACGGTGTTTTCCTTCACCGTTAAAGTACGTGATAATTCTTTGTGAATACACGCATAACTTCGAAAAGTCAGAGGTGTGTGCCTGGGGTTTGAACCCGCGACCGTCGAGATTCTCGACCGCGTGCCTAAACCCCGAGCCATCATATACATACATACTAACATACTAATTTAAAAATTTTCTTCACAATCTGCCCACTGTGAACCGTATTGCATCTATTTTATGACACTGACACGACTAATTGACAACATCGCAGCTCATAATAAGGACGATACCATTTAAATAGAGTTAAGTATCGAGCGACTCTATTTCTCGTCAATCAACAACTTATTTAGAAGACAAAATCCCCAGATCTTCTTCTTTTAGAAGTTCAAAAATTTAGACATAATTATAATATTAAAAATACGATGACGAGCAAGTTGGCAGCTCCTTGCGCTTAAGTGGATTGTGACACCGTTGAGCAGTTAATTAAGCCCCGCGTACATTAGTGGAGCTCGTTAGCTATAAGGAGCTCGGCAGAAGGCTGCGAGCCTCGATTATGTTAACTGCTTTGTAGATTAACATGTGCAACGGATCAAATATGCGAGTAGGTGACAATACTGAAAGCAAATGTGCATTGACAAAGAGAACGCCAACAGAACGTAATTGTGTTTACTGCACTGTCACTGAGCAATATAGGTACCTGAATTATGCATAAACACTTCAGTCAGAAATGTTTTGACAAGATCTATCTACGAGTATATCAGTCTATTTACGGCTCTCCAACAGCTCGTGTTAATTAAATTCTAAGACCATTGGTCACACTATTCAATCATCATAGATACAAATCTTACGACGTACCAAAATATCATCATTATCATCATCATCAGCATAACCATATACGTTTCACTGGGCAAGGGCCTCCTGTACAACGGAGAGGGTTTAGGCCTTAGTCCACCACGCTGGCCTAGTACGGGTTGGCGGACTACACTAGAACTTTTAGATGTTTTCCTTCGCCGTTAACAAAGTACGTGATAATTCTTTGTGAATACACAAATAACTTCGAAAAGTCAGAGGTGTGTGCCTGGGGTTTGAACCTGCGACCGTCGAGATTCTCGACCCCGTGCTTAAACCTCGAGGCCATCACGATACGACAAACTTACGAAAAGATATGACAGACTTTTGTGTATTAAAACACCCAGATCCGAAACAAAACAATTGTGGATGGAATAACCCTGTGACCTTGTGGATATACCTCCTATTATAGACTAACTAGCTGATCCAGAGTCTGCAAGCTTTTACTATACTTAAAACAATGCATCAGCTGGCCAAATTAATATTTTGGACCAGTTGGCTTCACTGCCAATTTAATAACAGCGACAATTACTCGCATCTGATACCGACTCATAGCTCCTTGGGGGAATAAATTCAAATGTTATGTCCGTACACATCTCCGGAAATTTCATCCACACTCCACTGACCTGCTCCATATAAGAACGTCAAAGGTGTATAACAATATGTATGTGCGTAGTATTGATGGCATATCTTTATATCTGCTTCCTTCAGATAGCCGTAGGAGGCGCCGGCGTGTAGGCGGAGGGAATGAATCAGAAAATGGAGTTGACAATAGCATTGTGTATAAAGTAGCGACCGGGTTAGCGTATGCTCTGCGTTGGAATGTGTCGTGTGCCGTACAATCGAGTACAACCTATATTAATATTATAACTTTATAGTAAATCTGTTGCTTAATGATAACCACTGTACAAATTTTAATAATTTTTGTATGGAAATAGATGAAACGTTGGAAAAGGTATGGAGTCTTTCTACAAATTTGCGCGTCAATGTAGCTGGACCTAACGCTAGTCATATAAATTATAAGATAAATATACATTTCATCACAGTAATGTTTTTATTATGGCTATCAGAGAAACTGTCCTGTGTTTAAAGAATTTCCGCCCAGTATTCCCTGCTGCTTAAAAGGTACATAAATATTAAAGGTGTTCTTTTTAACGTAGCCTATTAAAGAACCTCCAATAAACTTTCATTATAAAGTAATTTAAAAAAAATATCAGTACTGTTGGTAAATTGAAAACATACCTTATTTTCCAATGTAGATGAGAAGATACTGCCACTTGAGTCCGCAAGGTAGCAGCTTTGTCACTTCGGTGTAATTATCTGTAAAGAAAATGGAACATTATTTACTATATTCCATCACACGCTGCACGGCAACATTGCCAATTTGCCGGCGTCGATAATAAGCGCGCAATGTACAGCCCTCGTTGAAAAGTGATTTCTTTAAGTTTTAATTACTTGGTCTCTTCAGGTTGTAGCTGTCTGAACTCGCTTGAGACTCAGCCACGTTCATTTATTAATTACAGTTTATACTATACGGGCTCTTTTCTAGAAAGCTTGAGCAATGCGGTATTTCTTTAAAAATATTTTACATTTTTCACTAAGAATCGATAGTATAGTAACTATACGAAAGTCTACAAGCATCCAAATAGGATAAATACCCCGAAACACATGAAGTCGTGACGTGTCATGTTTAGACAAAATTCTATCAAAGTTTCGGACCTCCAAACAGCCAAAAATTTTGTGAATAACTGAATTCCGTGGTGCTTCTTTTTAAAGTATGCGGATATTCGTGAAACATAACTGTAGCCCAATGGGTATGAATAACTTAGATAGCGGTACTGCTCCGGAGATCTTTAGGGGCCTGTGTCTAGCAGAGGGCTTCTTAGGCTGATGACGTCGATGACAAAGCGCCTTTTGCGTCATTAATGATACCTAATTATCCCGTTTCTATTACGTTGGCATTCTCATCAATACCGAAGTAATCAATCATGAAATTAATGACAATTAAGCGAGCGTTTCTGTCGTCGACAGTACGGTACGTTGGGCCTCAAGTTATCTCGGACTTGTGTGCCCGTATGAATCACGGGAAATAAATAATAACCTCAAGAACATATGCAATGCTAGGGGTGTAGTGGAGGTACTTGTACCTTCTTGAGTTTAAGCAAGGGTTATAAATAAATAAATTAATTAATACACCCAACAGTCACATACATAGTTCTGACCCCACATTAAGATACGAGTGTCGTGGGTATCAGAAACTACGAGAGACTTTTCAGTCTCAGATACACCCAGACCCGAAACAAATATTTGTGGATCACACAAACATTAATTGTCTCGGCGCGGGGATCGAACCCGCAACCTCTCGTTTCGCAAGCTGGTGTCCAGCCAGCTGCGACACGGGGCTGTCAAAGGGTTGATTTGTACCATAGCTAATAGACATATAGACATTTGTAGAATGTTTGGTCGACGACGTGTAAAAGGATTCGCAAGTTCGATGCCCATACTAAAACTAATCTTCGTGTGATCAATAAACATTTGTTTTGTGTTGGGACGATTGTGCAAACATCAAGGCGCTTAGCGTTTCGTTCACATAAAAACCGATAGCCAACAATGCAATCGGATCAAGAAAACGTATTCTTAATAGCAAACCTTTTATTTGAACAACTTCGGATTCTCCTCAATATTCTTTGTTGAACCCACTTATAGAAAACGAACTAACGTCTGTGTAGGGAAACATATACCAGACCCGCTAGCAAAGTTTAAACATATATAAAACTCATTATCAGGAACAAAATTTGCAACCCTACTATAAAACAAGTGAAGCATGGAGCACATGGCCTAATAACAGTGATCGATTCGATGCTAAAACTTCCATAAAAATGTATTTTAGATCTATGTACGTAAATATTTTAGTAACCGCGGTAACGAGGTGCTTCTGTACAAACTGAGAGCAAAGAAATATGAATTATTTGTTTGGATACATCAAAATCTTTACAAATACTTGTGTGAAAAATTAACGAAGAAAAACATCTTAGTAGAAACATATATATTATGATCATTTTTTGCATATTTTTATATACAGATTAAAATCCATACGTACCTACATATACTATATGTAGTACATAGGCAACACCTGTATTTAGGCAGAGGTGCATTTCTGCACTCACATTTCGCCAATTGTGTGTTCCTCCCACGTAATAGGGAGCGAGCGTGTTGCCGTTTTTTCAGACCCATTTCCAGACTTCGTACAGCTAACTGAGAATTTCCTAATGGAAAACCCAATACCACTGCCCATCCCAGGGACTTTTACCATGAGACCGCATAAATAAATATTTTGATTTAATCATTCCTAAACTAAGCTTCCCAAATGAGCCCTTTATTTCAAGGTCGCAAGATTTCAGGCAAATACATTACATTTCACATTATAAAAACCTTTGAACCAAAATTAAATTAGATAAGAATCCCCGACCGCTCAAAGCGATGGCACTCATCAGCCCACTAAAGCGTACCAAATGCTGCTTTTAGTGTTTTTTACCATTTTTGGAGACTTAAGTGCTGAAATATTCGCTACAGAAAATGTAAAATTTGCTTTATTCTTTTAACACCCTTTAATTTTGCAAGAGATGACGAGACGGGTATAATGATTACTAGCGTTGTACCTTTTACTTTCCGTCCATTTAGCTTAGATTTTTTGCAGAATATACATTTTTCGGCGAATATTTTCTAGAATGAAATTTTTATTTCCCTTAAAACCAGACTTAAGTGCTTGATGGTGTAGTTGATTAAATTAACTACCGAGATAAGACTTATGCTATTATGGGAGCTCGAAAATAAAATGATCCAAAAATGCGCAGGCAGGATAGAATCGGTGAAATTTACCACTTTAGATCCTTTAACCGTAGCGTTACGAATCATCGCATCAGTCCAACATTTGTGGCGATTGACAAGAGATACTTGTTACTTTATTTGGATATTCTATTTAACATCGTGGCCTAAAGCCTAACTTCCTCTTGTGAGCAGAGGAGGCTCAAGACCTATCATTGAGATTTGAGATGTATATGGACATATCGGAATCACTTTGCCGAGCCAGCACAAAAAATAACATGTCGATGTTGTAACAAATTATTCATCCTTCGATTAAGATTTCTTAGAAATGTGTTGATCCAGAAATACCGCAAGCAGAATCCGAATCGTAAGGTGGATTATTCCACGAAAACAATTTTATGGTTCCATATAGAAGTTTCGTTTTTATATCATCGATTGGTGTAGTGACGGCAAGGTTAGAAAGAATCGTTGGTGCCTGTAGTACTCGTGCCTTCACAAGGGTAAAGTATTTGCTCGTTACGTCACCAGCAGTCAGGATAACACGTCCGCTCTCGCCAACGGCTCTCACGAGACTGTCCCCACTACCCGTGTCCCCGAGACAATTTAAATACAGATACGATATTCCCCACTACTCGTGTTCCCGAGACAAGTAAACAAACACTACAGTGCCTGAGATCGATTTTCAAAACGGCCTCTTTTATGTTTAACAAAGTATTTGTGGTTTGTGTTCGATTTGAAAATGATAAAAATCTATTTATAGCTTCGTAACAACGATGTCATTCAAGAAGCTTGTACGTATTCTTAAATTCTAAGCAGTCACTCCTTGTTATATTCACCTAAAAGGTTTGTTTTTTGCCTATTTTTAACTGAATTACAGATATTCCTTACATATTTTATCTTATTTTCCTTCTTATAACGAGCAACGGTAGTTAAATAAGTTTCGAAATTCGAAACTGAAATAGCTCTTTCAGAAATACGGTCACACCTATTTCATTCATGCAAAGATATCATCAGCCCACACGAGGAACCCTAAAAACGTTCCAATTTACTGTGACATTTAACACGCTGAGATCGCACAATATCCATTCCATCAGCAATAACGTTTAACACATTCCTGGGAATGGGATTCCGGGAGCTGCGAGGGATTGTCTCAAATAGTCCCCTAACAAATACGGGAAGATTTGTTCGCGTGTACCTCGTGCATAATTAAGTAGGATAAACGCGACGTGACGTGCTCCTTTTTGTCTGTTCACAGTTCAGATGAGGTAGTAAGGCAGGAGATTTGAAAAAGAAATCAAAATAAACTTAAACATAAACAGACAATCTACAACGCTTAGTTACATAAGAAAATTTTAACTTTTTAGTGTTATTTCATTCTATTATTTAAAACGAGGGTGGTATGGGGACAAAACTTCATCAACATCATCAGCTAATATACGTCCCACTGTGTGCACGTGCCTCCTCTACGACTGAGAGGAGCATAATATAAGGGTAATAAGGTCAAAACGTCATATAGTTATGCAAAGTTTATGAATAAGAAGCGCTCAAACCTAAACTAAGAATATTTAAAAAAAGGAATACAATTAAACCGGACTAGGAGAATTTAATATCAAAACTACAATCAATGTCGTCTATGGTGATACACCATTCATAGCGAAAATGGAGTGACGCACATTAAAACATGCATTTATTCTTTTATTTCAAATTCCTTTGAATTTACTGTCATTGAGTCATTTTATCAACAGTAAAAACGCAATTGTCATATTACGCATAACTTGAGATAAGCAGCAGTAATTCAAAATGGCATTCGTAATGCTATTGTTTTGTTCCACAAGGAATTTCTGTAATCCGCGCTAGAGAAGCGTAGAGGAGACGCATGGGTAGATATAACACCAATAATGATCGTATGGGTATAATAATATGTAATACACCCAACAGTCACATACATAAATCTGACCCCACACTAAGATTCGAGTCTTGTGTCGTGGGTATCAGAAACTGCGAGAGACTTTTCGGTCACGCAAACATCCAAACCCGTAACAAATATATATGTATGGATCACACAAACATTTGTCTCAGTGCGGGAATCGAACTTGCGGCCTTTTGTTCCGCAAGCTGGTGTCTAGCACAAAGCGCCACTGGGCTGTCAAGGAGATGAGAGCAGGCCTTGCATATTCTTCGCATCGATTCATTCCTAGTATTAGTAGAATATTTATAATTATTCGAAAGATGTCTAAAATACTAATTGTATATTTTGTCCCAAAGTTTTGTGACAAAGGCCTCCTCTATATTTTTCCACTTGTCGTAGTCTTCTGCTGTAAGATGTAAGAAGCGATTATTTTCATTATTATTAACCATGACGGTGTGAGTAAGAAATAGGACATAAATTGTGGAGACACTTGTATTTAGTGATTCTGGTGGGTATAAAAATAATGCCTATTAAACTCTGTCAAACCGAACTTGTCCTACTGTCTGCACTGTGGTTGATAAATCAATTCGCCGTGCCCTTCACAAAAGGCCGTGGAAACGTCTTTACTCCCTTACGTCAATGTACGCTGTTCTGACATACTTTATCTACAACTTCACCTTTATGAAGGAACTTGGCAGAGCTCATGACAATTGGTGTTTAAATGAGCGTAAATAATTTGCGGTAGAATGGCTCGAGAATAGTTTGTAGAGTTGATGTACTGAGTGTATGATTTACTGTGTACTATATGTATATGTGTGAGGAATGCTTTACATATTTTAATGTAAATATGATCACCTAAGTTTGTGTGTAGTCACGAAATCAAAATCAAAAGTCACGAATTCTGATCTATACGGATATCTATGACTTAACCTTCATAAGGTCTTCGGGTCAATTTTGACCCATTTTGTTATAAAAATGTAATTTTCTCAGAAAATAAGCGTTCAAGGAGTTTGATATTTTATGACTTTTAATGATTCGCTTCCATTTACTTATTATTGGAATAATTTTATAAAAAAATATTATAATATTCCAGATATGGTTTTTTTTACTCTAACGGTCTTCGGGTCAGAATTGACCTCAACTAATAACAAACGCACAGTGCATCTGTTATCGTTCGAATTGTTTATGTTTCCCATAACTTTTTGAATGAGACGTTCTTTTTTTCTACCCACACAAATCTTAGTGTTATGTATAAACATTATTGATTATGTATATCAATCAAACAACACATATCATAGATTACAGTGATGAAAACGATATTTGTTTCTAAAAAATGATACACAATCAAATAGAAGCGGTGATATTGAATAAAATGTCGGATACTAATGAATATTATTCTGAAACAGAAGATTATATCAAAAAAGCTTAACCATCTGATAGATAGATAAAAAAGGGAGTTCTGATATACCAGGAGAAATGAGACTTGGGAACTCATGCACTACGTCAGGTGAGGACATATGTAATCTCTTTGTGAAGCAGTTCTCCTCGGTGTTTTCTACTCAACATGACGGTCGTCTATGTAGCAAAAATGATTGTGCCGATGGAGAATATCCCCAAGAATCTTTATGCAATATTAGCATTACGGAGCGTATGATATCTAGGACAATCTCAAAGCTGGATAGTAGCAAGGGAGCAGGGCCGGACGGAATTCCACCTTATTTCATTAAAATGACTCAGAGATACCTCACCTTACCTTTGAAATTAATCTTCCAGAAATCATTACAGAGTTCTGAATTCCCAACAGAGTGGAAGAAAGCGAATGTGACGCCCATTCACAAGAAAGACGATAAGCATATTATTAACAACTATAGACCAGTATCCATCTTAAACATCTTCTCCAAAATCTTCGAATGCATTGTCTATCCATCTGTGGCATCATATTGCAAACAGAAGGTCTCTATTTATCAACATGGCTTTATCAAATCTAGGTCTACAGTTACAAATCTGGTGAGCTATATTGGTGACGTTTCAAAATCAGTTGACTGTCGAAATCAGGTAGATGTCATCTATACTGATTTTAGTAGCGCTTTCGACAAAGTGGATCACTCCATCTTGATCCACAAACTTAGACGTTTTGGGATTCACGGTCCGTTGCTTTTATGGTTTCAGTCCTATCTAAAACATCGGTCCTTACGAGTCACTTTTGGTGGATATCACTCTAAAACTTATATCGCATCTTCTGGAGTGCCACAGGGATCCCACTTGGGTCCGTTACTATTTGTGCTCTTTGTTAATGACATCCCAGATCATCTTGTTTACAGCAAATGTCTGTTATTTGCTGACGATCTAAAGCTTTATACAACTGTATCTTGCACCCAGGATTCCCAAGATCTTCAGAAAGATTTAGATGCGTTGGGTAATTGGTGTCAACTTAATAATATGACATTAAATGCAAGAAAATGTGTGCACATAAAATTTACAAAGAACAAAAAAATATTTCCCACTATTTATTTCATTGGGTCTGAGCAACTACAAGAAGTAACCAGTGTTCGTGATTTGGGTGTCATTGTGGATAGCAAGTTGAACTTTGTGGAGCACATCGACAGGACTGTATCTAAGGCATGGAAAATGGTGGGATTTATAAAGCGGATGTGCCGGGATTTTACTAGTATTCCAGCACTATTAACTTTGTTTAACGCTTTGGTTCGTAGTGTATTGGAATATGCTACCACTGTATGGAGTCCTCACTTTCAAACTCACATAGCGCGCTTGGAGCGGGTACAGAAAGGCTTTACAAGGTATTTGGCATATAAAGACCCTTGCTGCCCCCATCGTGTCGATTACATGGCGCGTTTGAGCTATTTTAAATTAAATACTTTAGAAGACCGACGCATACTACATGACCTGTCGTTTCTTCATAAATTGATCAATGGTTCTATCGATGCACCGAACTTGCTGGCCTCACTTTGCTTAGCTGTACCAAGAAGGATACCTAGAGTCCCCCTGGAATATACCTTCAGAAAAGCTCCATTGAGAACAAAGATCTCAACTCCCTTAAACCGTGCCATAGAAGCTTGCAACAACATAAATGACATTGACATCTTCAGGTCCTCCACTGTAACCTTTAAGTCATTATACTTAAAATCGCTACTACATCGTTACTAGTCGGGTTTTATCTATGATTTTAATTTATGTTTTCATTTTTATGTTTTCATTTTTATTCTTTCATAAGATAGTTTTTAATAATAAATGTAATTAAATGCAAAAATTGTAATTTCCTAGTTGTAATTTCGAATGTGGTTATATTTATTTATAATTTAATTCTTTTTTTTTGTATCGTCGCACTATTTTTTAATTTTGTTTTTTTTTTTTTATATATAATTAATATTATTATAATAGCATATTTATTATTAAATATAATTTCCAATAGTAATATAAATAATTAATGTGTCTGAGCAATAATATCAAGAATGTTGTATTCACCTATAATGATGGTACGCAATGTCCAATGCTATTTATTCAACTGTATTTTAAAGTGTATGTGTAACTGTCGATGGTGTCTCTAAATAAATAAATAAATAAATAAATAAATAAATAGCTCGGATAGCGAAAATGAATCAGTGATTGTGCCTTCATTGACGTCAAAAAATGGGCAAATACAATATTCCAGAAACCCTTTCACGCAGTCTTGTGGCAGAGCTTCCAGATAAAACATAATAAACTTGACACCAGGATTGACACGCTATTCTTGCTCAAGGATCACCTCAAAAGAAAAATCCAGTTTTGATTTATTTTTCCCACCACCTTTGATACACATTATAGTGAAATATACGAATTTGGAAGGTAAGCGTGTTTTCATTAGCTTGTGGCATTCAGAGGGATTTGTCCATTTTGACAGTACATGCCATCGAAACCAGCTATATATGGCATCAAATTTTGGGTTCTATGTGATTCAGCCACAAGTTACGTTTGGAACATCCAACCCTAGAAGTCGTTGCCACCTATGTGCTAAAACTGACAATAAAATACCTTTGATACAGATCAAAGGTACAATCTACACAGGTAGATTGTAAGAAATTCGTATGTAATAAAAAAAACATTTAACTACAGTTGTTGCACCCAGTGTAATAAGATATAATTTCATTTACATTTTTTTTAGATATTGCTGAGTCTCTTTTTATATTAACGTCATACAATATTGTGTATTATTTTTATATAAGATGTATTAAATTAAAATTTATATAAAAATTAATAGTAATTCTGTAGAAATAAACATAATATCTCAAATAAATCCATTACACATTTTTATCTTTATTTTTTGTTCATTTTTTGGTTAAATTCTACTACTGGGTCAAATCTGACCCGAAGCACGGCAACGTTTGTAAAATTAAAGACCTTATGAAGGTTAATGTTATAAATACTAAGAAATTAACTTCACGATCTTCAATATCATTAGTCGAATTAATTAATTAAGCGTTCATTTTTGTACCCACATTTTGCCAATTTTGTTTTTGTCCCACGTAATAGGTGGCGTGCCTATCGCGTAAATCATCACGAAATTAAAAATTTAACAACCTATTCATAACACTAAATTAACAATCTAGTGGAGGGCAGCTTTTGGTACTAGATTTTTTTCTTCTAAACATGAGGACAAGTACGAAACATATATCTAGATACTTAAAACATTACATATACTATGTTATATTTATAATGCGTCCCAAAACAATATTAAGCATTCTAAAGAGTTTATTACAAATAACGTGAAAGTCCCAAGAATACGCCCTAACTTCCTCAACAGCTGATGAACCCAGTAATATAGTGTTATTGCCAAACGTTGCTCTGATGCGTGAGGCGTCACTTAACACTCATTCGTTCCGCTGGGCGAGGGGGGGCTGGAAGGGCTGGAGGGGAGGGTGCAGGGAGGGGGAGCCGGGTTCAATTGAAATTCCTACGGGAGTGACTTGCAAGTGCAGCTGTGGGCATAACTGAGACGTCTGATGAGTTAGCTCGTTTGAAGCGGACGTGCGTGTAAAAGACGCATTTTTTAATCATGTTAAGTAATTTTGGATATTTATTCGTATATTGTGTTGGGTATCGTCATAGATGTAAATAAATATGTGTATGTGCCTTTCATTTTTAAAGTTTTCTGGGATAATGTAGTATTATACAATTTAGGAATGAACGAGCAAAATTTTTTTGACTTTTAAGAGGTAGTGTTAATTATACTCGTAGAGACAGGTTCGAAAGTTTGGTTCTTTCTGATTTCATTATACACACTTTAATAAAAAGAATTCAAAATACAGTTGCAATATTGACAGCCCAGTGACGCAATTGGCTAAAAACCAGCTTGCGAAACAAGAGGCCGTGGGTTCGATTCCCGCATCCGGGTCTGGGTGTTTGTGAGACCGTGAAGTGTCTCGTAGTTACTGGCAGTGCCTAGTGTGTAGAGTTTTTGCAAACTGTTATGTGTAAATTTTTTCATGGTTTATAAATAAATTTATTTTATTTATTTGATACTCACGACACACGACTTGTATCTTAGTGTGGGGTCAGAACTATGTATGTGACCGTTGTCATCGATTTTTTTTTATATTAGTACAATTTCAAAACTTTCATACTAAAGTTTTTAATGAAAATATATGTCTTTTATTGAACAAAAGGCGTGCTATAAATGAATGATCTTTAAAAGTAACCAGGTCAGGCCATTTCGAAGTCATTACTCTTAATTGTACCACTAAAATTTACCTTCTACCGCGGTATTTAAATTTTAATTGAACGAACCAGATATCACAACAGAAGACCACATAAACTCACGTTTGTTCTCCGAAGGGGTCAGCAGAGTAATCTATACACCGTGGATGTATTTATACATCAAAGATCCACCAATTATGATTTTAATAACTACGTCGATCCGATAAAATTATACAATCCCAAGCAAGACTGAAAGTGATTACTAGTCCATTTCATTCATTCGTTCGCATAAAAAACGTCTGAAAGGTTTCGAACGAGTTTTGCTATCTAGATGGTTTATAACCTAGATTAACAAATGGGCTTTTTGTTTATCCTACTAATAATAATAATAAAAATACTCACTACTATTTACCACTTTTCATTTCTGATATTGCACAACAAAAACCAAATACGCCAGTCAACAGTACAACCGCACACGCATCCCTACAATAATATCTATTAAACTAAAAACCAGTATGCGTCAATGGAGTCGCGATGGCGGACCGCGGAATACCTAAGCTACGGTTAGAATGAAATCATCAAAGTATGAGTTATGTGATGACTGTTACGCAACGCAGACAATGAATTTAAATACACGGCCTTGAATTTGTAATACCTACATATAGTTTTATTCCATGGATAGTTTGCAAAGACAATAGTCACAAACTATAAATTTAACGTATTTTTCAGGGGCATGGTAAAATTACTGGCACTTAATGGTTTTTTTTTATTTGTTTACTGGTCACAACTCAATAAGGTAGTGTCACAAATGGCGGCCTTATCGCTCTCGGCGATTTCTTCCAGGCAACCGTTAGATGGACTGGAGATCAGAAACATGGGTTTGTCCAGTTCCTATAGGTACTTTAAATGCTGGGCAAGGGTCCTTTTTATTTAAATGCACCTTAATTCACCACATTAAAGCGGGTTTTGGTAGACTACACATACTAAAAAACTCCTTATGGGATTTTTTGGGTACGTGTTTATTCATTAAGATTACCAATAACTTCGAAAAGTCTCAGGGTTTCGAACCCGCGTCCGCTGAGGTGGTATCTCAGTACACGCACTTAATTGTAAAGGATACAATTACTATACAACTACTACTCAATTAATTTTAAAGCCTCATCATCACTTATTTTTCCACCCCTCTATCCCTAAAGACCACAGAGAAAATCGCTGACATTATAAGCCGTATCTACCTTTCAAAACTGGTTAAGTACTTAAAATCGCGAGTTCAAACGCAGCTGGGCGATGTTTGGTGAACAAATATTTGTTCCGCGAATGTAGTGGAACAGACTCACAACACGAAGTGTTGACAATACGGAACATGTCTTGTTTTGTCGTACTTCTGTCTTTTCGCTAGTTTCCTAAGTGTATAAACCTCACGGTTCCTTCCTGATATCTGCAAACCTAAGATTACTTAGCAAGGAAATTCTGTGGTAAATGATGTTTAACAACGCGCATTAGAATAAAGGCATAATCCCTATCAAGTTTCAATAACAGACAAGGTTAATGGTCAACAGTATTTGGTAATGAAATGAAATGAAATTATATTTATTGAATCATAAAATGTCAAATACATCACTTAGATTCAGTCATTTCAAAATTTGGTGTACCACCCTGTTCGGAAGGCAGTCACTAGAGAAGAACGGGCAAGAAACTCTAGTGTTGCTCTTTTCCAATCAAGAGATAGTGTACAATATTGATACAAAGAATGAATTTCCCAAATTAGAGCAGCTCATTAATACAATCTCAGACTGTTGTATTGAATATGAGATAGATCGCTGGTATGAGATAGATCGCTTAGTCCAGATTTATTATTGCCATATAAACGGGAAGTTAACTTTATTTTTCATAAATATGATTTGAATTATTTCACTCACAAATTTTTTTTACTTCTGAATTGTGTTAATAAATTTACGGCTTGAAATCTGAGACGAGAAACTGATTTTGTGCTCTGAGCTATTAGCACTCTTTGCATTATGATTCCCATCTGCGTATTTTTTTAATACGAAGAAATATTCAGAATTCCTTTGTTGAATATTACTCATACTCTTAAAACGCGTGACCTTGTTTCCTTTGCAGACATATTATATTTTCGTTAGGAGCCGCATGTTTTACTAATGACATTAAAACATATGTTTATTTTGTATACTCTCGAATATTACATAAGTATTGTGTATATAAATTGGATTACAAAAATAGTATATTTTTATATTATATATATATTTTATTTTTTTGAAGCAGTGATGGCCTCGAGGTTTAGGCGCGCGGTCAAGAATTTCGGCGGTCGCAGGTTCAAACCCCAGGTACACACCTCTGACTTCGAAGTTATGTGTGTATTCACAATGCATTATCACTTGCTTTAACGGTGAAGGAAAACATCGTTATAAAACCTGCACACCTAAAAGTTCTTATGAATTTCTTAGGTGTGTAGTCCGCCAACCCGCACTAGGAAGGCGTGGTGCACTAAGGCCTAAACCCTCTCAGTTGTAGAGGAGGCCCGTGCCCAGCAGTGGGACGTATTTGGGCTCATGGTGATGATGATGTTTTTTTTTTATTATTAAAATCAATTAGACAACTGGATGGAATAATATATTTATTTAGTACAACCACATCACATATTAAAACTTTTATAGCTTAGTAACATGTTCTAAGATACTACGTCTGATATACATGACGCTTAAGGTGTGCATAGCATTATCGGAAATTTTGACAAGATATCCTCTAACCATCGGATAGAGGAGTGATCAGGGTTGATACAGTTGCTAACGGAGTAGTTTGCTCTAACCAAAAAGGATGGAGACACTGGTCTTTATTACTTAAAGTACTCATCATCATCAGCCCATAAACGTCCCACTGCTGGGCACGGGCCTCCTCTACCATTGAGAGGGTTTAGGCCTTAGTCCACCACGCTGGCCTAGTGCGGGTTGGCGGACTAAACACCTAAGAAATTCTTAAGAACTTTTTGTTAAGGTGTGCAGGTTTTATCACGATGTTTTCCTTCACCGTTAAAGTACGTGATAATTCATTGTGAATACACATTACACACATAACTTCGAAAAGTCAGAGGTGTGTGCCTGGGGTTTGAACTCGCGACCGTCGAGATTCTCGACCGCGTGCCCTCGAGGCCATCACGACGACTAAAGTACTAATAGGTTCTTTTTTTGTCTGAATATATAGAAGTAACAATTATTATTCCTCTGGTATTGTGGGTGTCCATGGGCGGTGTTGACCACTTAACATCAGGTGGCTCACCAGCTCGTTTGCCTCCTTTCCCATAAAAAAAAAAAAAAAAAAGTAACAAGGAACATTTTTTTACGTTTACCTGTTTCGAACCAGGTTTTTTTTTTGGCTAATTTGGATGATTTAGTCATGTGTGCACAATGATTAATATTCTTTATTCAAATCTGATCTCTCTACCCATGCAGTCCTGAATTTCGTTCGAATACAGATTTGTTCACCGGAATAGCTTGAACACCAGTGTGTTCATGGTATTTACGAAGCACGTTAACATTGAAAAAATTCGAAATACTCCGTGCCTTCACGTGGAATGTCGAAACAAACCATTTGAATTTCATTCAAATTAGAAGAACTAGTGAACCACTTATTAACATACATATGATACGGAATGCTTAACAAACATCCGAAGCATTTGAATAACAAAGTGGAGCAAGTAAAAAAAATACAGAAGACATTTATGTACAGATGCAAATGAAAAAATGTGTATTAAAGAGAAATGTTTTTTTTCCGTTTCTCATAAAAAAATAAAAAACTCCTTTAAATGCGTTAATAATAATTATTATGATTATAATAGTTTATGCTTATACATACTATCATGCATGAGTCGACGATGGGGCAGGCAGAGGTATGTTCCTACACCCACTCATAACCATTTATCATGTATGGTTTACTTAGGGCGTGGTATGGGATAAACAATTGGCTCTTGAAGTTAAACGGGTACGTTTACAATTACGTACTGAGAATTTCTAGGAACCTCTGAAGCCCTACAACATAATACGATCAACGAAACAGATTATGACAATGGGGGAAGAATGAGTCTATTCAACTATATAATATGTCTCACAAAATCGTGTTATGTCTGATGATGGCTGAATGACGTTTATTGTTCTTTCCTCTTCTTTTCATAATTCCTATAAATCTTCTATAACTTAATCATCATCATCAGCCCATATACGTCCCAATGCTGGGCACGAGCTTCCTCTACAACTGAGAGTGTTTATGCCTTAGTCCACCATGCTAGCTTATTGCGGGTTGGCGGGCATTTAATGATGAGTTACTTGATGATCAGATACTGTCATTGGTTTGTAAGGATTATGTTATAAAACCAGCATGAACTTGACACTAGTATGTACTCTGATCGAGTATAGAATTTTCTTGATTAAACCGTTGGGAATATAGTTGACAACACCACAAGCGTTGCGTGCCTGCGGTCACTATGCACGTGACTCCGACCACTATACTGGCAACGTGGAATGCGGTTACTTTAGTCTGTTTACTTTATATAAACAGCTAATATCTACCTAGGCACTTGATGAAGACGCAAAACTCCCATGCTAGTAAAGTCACAAATTCATTTAATTAGATAAACAGTTCGTGACCATCTTAGATACATGATAATATGCATATACGAGTACATAATTATGTAGGCAAGACAGTTGAAAAATGTAATAGGTGCTGCTCCTGAGAATTTCCTAATGGAAAAACCCAATAACACTTTGCCCGACCCGGGAATCGAACCCAAGACCTCTAGATCGCACGGCACATACTTTTGCCGCGAGACCACGAAGCAAATTACAGGGCACACATCCAGCATTTTTTGGGAATCTCGTAACACCAACACCAAACCTTACCAAACCTCCAATAACATGACTTACAGATCACACAGGCATATTTACACCGCATTTCCACTAGATACTTTTAGAACTACGACAAATAATCGCCTTGGAGTCGCTCGCGCGCTCAAAGCGCTCGTCTTTTAGCCGGTTAAATTATGCAAAGCCTTCCGGCTGGTAAGTGGCGCGATAGCACGACAACATACAGATGCACCCCCACACACGGCACTTCTATGACGGAATAATCTTTTTAAATTAGACGCCTTGTTACCATTCCTTTTTGTGCCTGCATCCGTCGCCTTTGTTGTTGGATTATTTTGGAGCAATGTTTGTAGATATGCTTTTAAACTTGTGTACAGGATTGTGTGTAGATCTGTTTGATATTGGTTGTGACGCAAGATTAGACGAAAGAAACTCGTTTTATATTATTTTTATAGACATACATTCACGCTTTCATCTCTGTATAAAAGAATTGAATTGAATTATATTGAATTATACCTCATTCAATGTTTCGCCAACAGTGATTTTAAGTCCTGCGTTAACAGGGGAGAATCGAACACCTAATAGACATCTTGTAGTGAAAATGATAATTTATCTATAATACATACATTGCTTTGAAAAGTCAAGAGATTAGTTTTGGATTTGAAATCGTAACCGATGAGATTTATTCTTGATAGCGCGCATAATCCTCGAGGCCATTACATCACACATAACACTTTGTTTTACATTTTATTACTCATGCGTGGAAAGTAGTATCTTTGCGCACGCTTTGGGGGTCGAAAAGACGCTAATTTCTCACTTCACAATTACAGCGCGAAAAGTAAACTTCTCGCACTTTCTTTGGCACACGCAAATTCAGTGACAGTGACAGTCGAAGTATCAATATCAAAGAAGTGAGGTTGGTATTTAAATAAAAATAATTTATACTACAACGATACTACTTTCCCCGCATATATACGTAATAAAAATAATGTGTGCAACTCGTGCGCTCAACTTCGCGCTCGTGGGCAATCGACAATTTTTCAAAATGGCGAAGCATTACTTGCCAGCTACCCAGTTTCAAATCATTTGGATTAGAAGTGATATTGGCCTATAATACATACATACATACATAAACTCACGCCTGTCTCCCGTTAGGGCACGCAGAGACTATAGAGCGCCAAATACCACGGTCTAAACACACCTCTTTCGCTTCCTCCACTGAAATTATCCTCTTCATGCATGCACGTCGGTTTCGAGGACTCTTTATATTACCCTTTTTTAGTATGTTTTTTTTTGTGTAGAACGCTAATTAACACAGATAACATTAAACTTCTCCTTCAAAGCGTGTATGTTACCAACACACTAGGACGAGTTGCAAAAACTGTGAAACAAGGTTTTCGACTCAAAGCAACAACTAAACCACATTTAGTATTTAACAACGTTTTTGCCATAACAGTGTAAGCGTACAGAAATACTAAGTTAAATCACCGCCTAGTTGTGCTAACTTGACGTGGGGCGGTGGCCATAAAGTTTACGAAAACTGGATAAATCCTTTTAGTTTACAACTTAAAAGTAATTTTTACTGTTCATTAACACCAAAATTACCGACCTTCGAAATTTGATTCACTTCATTGATTAATATAATTATAACATCGCTCACGCCTGTATTTTTCAAAAGTTATACAAATACGAATTTCAATAGAAGATATAATTCAGTTAAGATTTTTGCTATAGAAGCAGATTCCAAACACATATCATAATTTTGCCAGACCCAGGAATCAAATCAGGACCGTCCGATCGCCCGTCACACCAACGGGGACAGACGGGACAGCCTGAGCCACCTCTACAACTGAGAGGGTTTAGAGTCCACCACGCTGACCTAATGGGGGTTGGTGGACTACACATTTAAGAAATTCATAAGATTTTTAAGGTGTGCAGGTTTCCTCACGATGTTTTCTTTCACCGTTAAAGTACGTGATAATTCATTTTAAAAACACACATCTAAGAAAAATCAGAGGTCTTTTTTACATAGGTAATTTTCGCATGAAATATACTTATTTCTCTCCATTTTTATGGATTCAAAGGTAGAAATTACTATTTTAATGAAACAAGCTGCAGTCCGTACGTGATGGAATAATTATATTAGTTAGAATGTATGCGGTAAGCATAAAGTGAAAACTACCTGTTGCCTCTGGCAAAATGGAAATTATGTTTTCATGAAATTTAAATTATTGTTTTGATATCTCTAGTGTAATCTAGAGTAACAACAATAATATTTCCGTGATAATTATTCACTGAGTATAGACTAGTCTGCCTCGTTTGTGCTGCAGTACTGGTATGTATCGTTCAATCGAGAGGTCCCGGGTTGGAATCCCGAATTGGGCAATATTATATTCCATTTGGATTTTTTTTACCTGAACGGCAATAGGCTGGGTCCCTTTACATGTAATTAAAAAAAGAAATAAACGTCACACACACACGGTGTTGCATTAGTTACAAATTCCAGGGAAATTTAGAAACTGGGACACATTATGGTTTAATATTGCTCAAATGTCAACATCGATGTCAAATCTCGAAATATTTATTTATTTAATCGAACCCACTGCAATTATTTTTAGATCGTGCTCCATCATTGCGTCAACAATACGCATAAAAAAGAATGATTTTTTATCTATCTCATAAGAGACCAGATCAAAAGGTTCAAACATATGCACAACAGTTATCCGCAGTTCGTTCATAAATAACGCGTTGATATGGCTGCGAAAACCACAGCAATGTGAGATTATCCTGTTGTTACCGTACGCGGGGTGAGCCTACAAAGTTCCACGGAATGCCGCTCAAATAGTTTTGGTTGAACAAAACCGCAGCCGAGCTCGGCGTTTGCATGCTCTTCCCAAACTCTAACCGCCGCAGCTGGTAAAAAACTAAATAAAATATCACGGTATGGTACATCCTCTTTGATAAATTTAGACTTGCCGCCTTGGCGACTAGTAATATTATCAATTTTTTTATAATACCAATGGCCCACCCTAGCTTCGCATAGGCGCAGTGTTTTTCTCTTTTATTTGTCGCTGTTCATCGCGGACAAATAGCGTGACACGAAATCTTTATGTGTAAAAGGATAAAAAAATACATAAAGTATTACACGCGTAGTCGTGATGGCCTCGAGGTTTAGGCACGCGGTCGAGAATCTCAACGGTCGCGGGTTCAAACCCCAGGCGCACACCTCTGACTTTTCCAAGTTATGTGTGTATTCACAATGAATTATCACATACTTTAACGGTGAAGGAAAACATCGTGATAAAACCTGCACATCTAAAAGTTCTTAGGAAATTCTTAGGTGTGTAGTCCGCCAACCGGCACTAGGCCAGCGTGGTGGACTAAGGCCTAAACCCTCTGAGCTGTGGAGGAGGCCCGTGCCCAGCAGTGGGTCGTATATGGGCTGATGATGATGATGATTACACGCGTTAGTGTATGTATGTTGCTATGTACTTAAACTATATTGAATTATCAAGCTAAACATCTCTCTCCCGCCAGTTTGTACGGTCATGACTTCTTGCTAAGGTACTTCTTCAATGTACCTTAAAGGACCTGTGATTAAAGGCATGAAAGTACTGGACTGGTACAGCAATTTATCCCGTAGCATGGTGTAATGCGATTTCAAAATCGAAAATATGAGGGGTAGCGGTAGTTTCAACGAGCTATGTAAGTCGAGGTAAGTAGATTTTCGAAGGTTAAGCATTTAAGAATCACTAATTCTTAGCCCCATACTTAGAGCTTTTGGACCTTGTGTTTAAACCCAATACAAAGAGACTATTTTCTAAAAATATATAAAAAGACTCATCTACTAATCAATAATTACAAGTCTTGTGTCCTAGGCATCAGAAACTACGAGACTTTTCGATTACACCACAAATATTACTTGGTCATAGGTAATTTGTCTCATATTTCACCCAATTACGCCACTGAAGCTTCTGTGCCGTCAAAGAGCGTGAGAATTAATTTCGAATCTAATTTGAAATTGATCATGTTGAGGTAAGATCGCCTTATAATTAACTTAGGATACAGTCTAATGGCTTCCTTATTGCATTGCTATTAGACATACTATTGAGTATGAGTGAAGTCTTTATACGAAGTGAAGGAGTGATTGTCTTGACAATAACGCGTGTGGTCTGTACCTAAGGATAAAATCTTGGTTTTTGCAGGTTTAAATCCCAGGCACAAAATTTTGACATATTAAAATTATATGTGTAAGCACGAACTTCCTCTACAACTTAGTGGGTTTAGGGCCTTAGTCCACCACGCTGGCCTAGTGCGAGTTGGCGGACAAGACATTTAAGAAATTCCTAAGATTTTTTAGGTATGCAGGTTTCCTCGCGATGTTTTCTTTCACCGTAAAAGTACGTGATAATTCAATGTGAATACACATATAACTTCGAAATGTCAGCGGTTTGTGCCTGGGGTTTGAACTCGCGACCGCCGGGATTCTGGACCAGTAGAGGCCAGTGTCCAGTGGGACGTATATGAGCTGATATAAATATAGAATGCTTTTATTTCAAGAGGCTGTTTATTGTAGCCACGGCGATTGTCAAAATATCATTATTTATTAAGAGTCAGGTAGATAAGCATTAGTCACAGGTCAAAAGACCTTCGGATCTAGGTTACGAATGTTGGTATCATTGCCGTATTTGGAAAACTATTACTCACCGATAAGATCATACAGATGTGTGAACGACTTGGCAGCGTATCCTATGTCCTTCCATTTATGTCCAAATAGGTTAGCAGAATGTTCATTTTTGTGTAGGGAATTTTATTTGAAAACATTTTCTTTGCAAAAGTGATAATATTTTACTATCTCTCTCGCATCCCACTTTTTTGCGATGACGTCACTGTTTGCAATTTACATTTGTTATTGGGCCCTATCCCACCACACACCCGCCACTGTAACTCCTGTGCTCCAGGATCAACAGCCCGCACAGTATTGACGCTGAGCAATGAAGCTCAGCTGATCTAAGGGGACCTGAATTTGTCATAATCCCGCAACGAAGTTAATCAGAAAGACAAAATAAAGGAGGAGTTGGAAAACAAAGAGTTGTCCACTTCCCTCCATAGCAAAGCGGGTGACAAAAACATTGAGCTATGAGGTTTCACCCTCACATAAAAATGAAAGACAATAACAATTAGTCAAAATAGACGCAATTAACGCACCACGGATAAATAACTACTTACATATATGAGATTTATTGAGTAAATTGGACCTAAGGTGCGAGCTGTTATGTACACTTCCAATAATAGGCATGGCAAAAACGCTGAAAAGCACGGAAGTTCTTCCTAGATTCCACGAGGTCTGTATAATAAACAACACCAGAAGTTACATGCATACTATTGAGCATAATGTAACGCTCATCCGACCAAAGATTGCACTCCCAAAGGATATGATGTGCCGACTGTTCATATTCGCAATCATGTGTTGAACATTGGCACATAGGAGAATCAACCAACTTAAATGAGAATAATTTGCTACGAAAACATTATATTAAAATATTACATTTGTTATATTAAAATCTGCTTTTTGCTATCAACCCAATGATAAATGTGAACACTAAGTCCAGGTAATGAGCGAGGCACGCCCTGTTCTAGATTCCGCTTATCAGCCAGCCTGTTTATATGGATATAATTGCCCGGCCACTTAGTGTCTCGTCACGGCTGACATCTGCACTCGTTTGTCGGCTCTGTAGTGGGTAGGCAGAGAACAATCTATGCAGCTGTCTAGTGCTGGAGATATGTATTTGACATTTATGACTATCTATAGGGATAATTATAGTATTTTATCAATTCGTATTCCTCTATATTTATTACTGTTAGCGAATATTCTTGGATCTTGGGTAAAGTTAAATAAGTGTGCGGTGTTAGACTAAGAGATCCTGGGTTTGATACCCGGACCGGGATTAGAGTTACTGGGTTACCATTAGATTAGAAGCACGAAGAAGCACCAGAATTCAGCCCCGTGGCGCAGTTGCCTAGACACCAGCTTGCGAAACAAGAGGCTGCGGGTTCGATCCCCGCACCGAGACAAATGTTTGTGTGATCCACGGAATCTAGATATGTCAGAAAAAACACAGCTAGCGTTTGAAACCTAGTTAAAGATCTCCGCCTACTCTTCGAAACTTGAAGCGTGAGTATGTGTGTATTTTGATACACTACGGGCTGGGTACTCAGTTCGTTCGGGGCACGAACCCAATCCTTTGCTCGCACTCACTTTAATTATAGCATTGATGTAGTTCCATTTTACCTTTTGAATTGGCCCCAAGCACTCTCATTATATGGATCTTTAGTCCAAAGCCTTTGCCGGACAAGGAACATTCATCTCCGCAAATTAAACCAACATCCCAGTTAGGTTAACTTGATTGCTTTTTAATTATGTTACAGTTAATCGTTCGTTATGTTAACCGCTTGATTGGTGGTGCGTGGTCAGTTGGCGTGGGTGTTGAGTTAAACCTGAGATTAAGTGAAATTTGCGAAAGCGTTTGGTGGTGACTGACTGAACGTCTGAGCACGTGAATATTTTGGTGATTTTTCGAGAATGGCAACTTGAATGAGGTTCCCACTTTAAATACCGGAAAATAATGTTCCTGAGGGATTCATTTGAAATAATTCCTCTGTGGATGTAATTATGCAGTTTTGGTCAACAAAGACGCAGGAAAAATCCTATTAATATACCTACACTAATATAAGTGTACATTTTTAATTATGCAATATGATTTTCTAATATAATGTTACAGGGTGCCGCTAAGTTAGGTTTTTAAAAGTTCATTACTATTTTATAAGCATCTTGGCGATTATTATTTAACATTTACCTAAATCAATCTTTCAAAAATTCGGTTTTACTTATACAGGGAGTAAATTTAGGCCGTGTTCGAATACTACGACAGGTAATACTAATAGTGATGGCGATTAGGAAAACGTTTTTTTTTTTCATAATCTTTTAGCATATACATGTTTGTATGCAGCCTAACTATTACCAGTTTTATTTTTCGATCACGATCTGTCTACTGAATTTAGACATAAATTTTACCAAAATCGTTTTATTTTCAATATAGGTACTCCGCTTATTTCCGCAATATATTCCCTATTCTTGTGACATTCAAATTCAGCCAAAGCAAGTATTTTAGAGGAACATCAAAGGCCCTCCGTTGCCTATCGGATGAGGCTCGCGCCCTCCGAGAGGAACTGAGATGGCATCACACGAGTTACTCGCGGTTTTATACGTTCTTTACGTGTTTTATTGATAAGGGTTTGTTTACGGATGTTTTGGCGATATTATTGAGATTACTTGGTTTATAGACACGGGGTGATGGTGTTCAAATCCAAGGCATAAATACGACATCAAAGTTTCGTTTCAAAGCAGAACATCGCGAGGAATACTGCACGCCTGGAAATTTCAATTTATAATGAAAGATAAGCTCATCAACAAGCATATAACTTCTCATTAATAATATATTTTTACGCGAAGTTGTGACGTGGGATATAGATTATAGTTATAAAAGTAACACTTGTATTATATAAAGTGTACCATGCCCGACTGAGAAGAGTATTAAATAGAACGGAGGAAAGTTTCATATCACTGATCATAACTAGCTTTACCTCTTGCCTGTCGATACAGTTTTGCCGGTCAGATCGTGACTCAAACACCAGCTTGCTAAACGAGAGGCCGCGGGTGCGATTCCCGCACTGAGATAAATGTTTGTGTGATACACAAACATTTGTTTCGGGTCTAGGTATTTGTGAGACGGAAAAGTCTCTCGTAGTTTCTGATACCCGCGATACACGACTTGTATCCTAGTGGGGTCAGTATGCATGTTACTGTTGGGAGTATTTTATTTTATTTACACAAACAGATCTAATGCACACTTCTTTAGGTCATTGGTGGATTTTGTCTCATGGCTTGTGAGTTCGATCACTATGCAAGAGAATATGAACAGCAAACCAAAATAGAGCTCTTCAAACTCAAAATAACATGATCAAAACATGATCCCCGATCGGATATATAAAACAACAATCTATAATTCAAACAACTGTACGTTCGAAACCTCGAGCATATTCTCCATTTTTACATAAAACCTATATTAAAAAACATAGCGACGAAGCTAGATTTTCGACGAAGCACGTGCCAGCTAAAATAAATAACCGTTGGTTTGATACAGTGTTTTTTGAAAGCGCGCGCCATTTCAACATCCTATTCTGCGATGTACAATTTTCATATATTCAAAATGATAGAATATTTATAACTGTGAGATTTTGCTCGGAATTTATGTGGCACAATTATGATATTTTGTAATGGTATGACATTTGGAAAATGTTTTTTTATGAGTTAAAAGTGATTTGTAATTCTGTATAGAGGTCTATCATCGACGGAAGACATTCTGAAAGAATGTACATAATTCATAACTGAAATCTTTATTATGAAGAAGACTTTTGGTACAGTCCCAGTCCATACGGTTATAGGCTACTTCTAGAAAGGGGTGATAAAGAAATGTCCGAATCAAAATGATATCCTTTTTTTTCATAAAACATATTATCCCAAAAAATATATAGGTATATGTACCTACATGACGTCATGGCCCTGATACACAAGTATATTCTAAAATATGGCCAACAAGGCTATAAGGAAAATTCCTAAGCAAAGATATCTCAACTAAACTCAAATCCGAGTAACAACTTTTTCATATGAATAGGATAGAAATAAATCTTACGGAACAGCCTTGGCCCACAACAATATATCCAAATTACACTGGCCACTATGGAGTATAGAATATAATATGTGTTGACACGGCCGAGGAAGTATCATCATCATCATCGTCATCAGCCCATATACATCCCACTGCTGGGCACGGGCCTCCTCTACAACTGAGAGGGTTTAGGCCTTAGTCCACCACGCTGGCCTAGTGCGGGATGGCGGACTACACACCTTAGAGATTCCTAAGAATTTTTTGAGTGTGCGGGTTTCATCACGATGTTTTCCTTCACCGTTTAAGTAAGTGATAATTCATTGTGAATACACACATAACTTCCAAAATTCAGAGGTGTGTGCCTGGGGTTGAACCTTCGAACGCCGAGATTTTCGACCGCGCGCCTAACTCTCGAAGCCATCACTACATACACGGCCGAGGAAGTACTACAGTATTTTGTAAGCCAATAACTGTCGAATGATTAGAGGTATCTGCTCGTTTTTGCTTCGCCGCTAAGATCATTTAGAGAAAACTGGAAGAACAAAGTTTCCTTTCGTGCTATCGAAAATATATTGGTTACAAGGTTCACGTAATGCAAAAGACTATTGCATCAGCGGCTGTATGGATCTGGAAATGTGTTATAAATGGCCCCAAAGAGACAAAAGACATGAATAGAGAAGACGTATCAAAATGTACTCAAAAAGTAGCCTGCAAGCGTCTCCAGTATGCCATTCATCTTTCCATTGAAATTCATCAAATCCAATACATTAATTTAGACGTGAAAGCGTAACTAACTTACCCATTTACACGGGCTAAAATTTAAGTAAACTCATTGGAAATACCATCGCCTTTCATGACAAGCATAACAAAACTGAAGCTAGCACTAGTTTCTCTCCTCTCATCCCTCTCATGTATCTTTATTTCCATCCTATGATTCTCTAAAAAATCGCATTGGGCGATAAGGCCGACAGTTGTGCTACTTTTCCCTTTGAGTTCTTGTGTTGTTAATTTTCTCCGTGTGTACAATAAAGTGTTAATAAATAAATAGTTTCTGTCTCTATCGAATACTTTTGAAACACACTGTCGGAATCACAAAGGAATCTCGCGATCCAATCGAACGCTCCCATAAAGCGTCCATTTCGCTCCTCGTATGACAATTTCATCGGGATATCGAGGGAGGTCGCCCCTCGACTTTACTTAGGACCTGACGTATTGTGAGACACCCTACACGAGGGTGCGAGGGAATTTATCTCCAAGGGTGCGTGCTAGGGATGGAGTGTTTGACAAACGTTAAATTTAACGCTTATCACGTTCTTGGGCACGTGAACTGTGAAGTCTTCGGTTCAATTTCTATGAGCTTAGAGTTGTAGGTTTTTGCGGTGTATTTTGTCGTCAATTATAAAATAAATAAATACACCCAACAGTCACACACATAGTTCTGACCTCACACTGTATCGTGTCCTGTATCGTGGGTATCAGAAACTACGAGAGACTTTTCGGTCTCACAAACACTCAGACCCGAAACAAATATTTGTGGATCACACAAACATTTGTCTCGGTGCGGGTATCGAAACCGCGGCTTCGCGTTTCGCAAGCTGGTATCTAGTCAACTGCGCCACGGGGCTGTCTGTTATTTTACACGAAACCCCAAGTGTAATATAAAAGTAAGATTGCTTTAGTCAATTGGCACATTTAAATCTAACTAATAAAAATCGGAAAGGCAAATTTGTAACCAGCTATGTTTTAAGTCCCATGTCATGTCGACTAATCTTTGGTTGTAATTAATTATAATTTATAGGTTACCACGTAATTTAAAGTGGAAGTCTGAAAATCATTCCCCGGAACTCTATAAATAATTTTGCTTATGTGAATACACCACATAAGCTCGTGTGGTTTAATTAAACCATAAAAAAGGCTGTAGGATGTATAACCTGATATTGATCTGTTAATGAAGAAATTCACCATTATATTTAGCATACGAAAGGTGGTCTACAAAGGAAGTGAAGTTAATACCTAAGTTTTTTCATGTCCATATACAGTCTATATTTAAAACTAGCTGACCCGGCGAACTTCGTTCCGCCTAACAGTCGACTGTTTTTTTTTTGACTAAGTTACTCCTTATTACATCAGCTATCTGCCAGTGAAAGTCCTGTTAAAATTGGTCTACCCGTTTCAGAGATTAGCCGGAACAAACAGACAGACAGACAGACAAAATATGTAAAAACCGTTATTTTGGTATATGTACCGTGTATACATGCATATGCATTAAGTGGTTATTTCAATATAACAAACAGACACTCCAATTTTATTTATTTGTATAGATAAAACTATATTTTCCGCATTCCCTACAGCGACATCACTAGTAGGTATTCATATTTAGAGTGGGGGCGACACGGCAAGACTTATGTGAAGAAAACTTAATGACGAGCCGTGTTTGTCGGCCCGTAAGTGCGCCGTCCAAATGGGCTCTTAGCTAGTGCCTGTCGCTCCGGAGATTATGCCTATAGGTCAAGGATGTTTATGAACTAAGCCTACATCTCGAGAACTAACTATAAAGGTGATGTGATGAATAAAGCATACGGGATAATGATTTCTTTGATGAAGATTTATTTTTGCCTAGTCACCTCGTTGGCTCGTGGTACGAGTGTGTGCGTGCTATCTTTAGGTCACGGATTCTTTTCTCGGTTCAGCAAAAGTGTAATCGGGTTTCTTAATAAGGACATTTTCAGTAAGAGCAGAGTTGTGCTAATGTGCTCGAAAAACGGTTTTTCGTTTACGGGATGCAGGACAGTAGGATCGAGGTAACATGTATGGCAAAGTATTTCACTAAGCTATGGTAGAATAATAAATATGCGAACCTGTTAGACCATGAAGATGTGGTATTCGAAGCCAGGACGCGTGGTTCTGTTGTGAAAGGATAACATGGAATAACATACAACTCTTCAGAGCATTCGCCATCAAACAGACAGAACGCGCTGAGCAAAATAGATAATACGGTAGTATTTTTACATAAGGTCCGTAAAAAGTTGCCACACGTGTCTCCCACGCCTCCGTATCAAGGGCGTTGTCAGTTTTAAATTAGAAAACAAATGTAATCTCGACCCTTCGGAAACAAGTTACGCAAAATCGTAGAAATCTTATGTTATGCAAGTGACAGGTTGAAGAGGCAGTGGGTGTGGTCGTATGATGGTGAGAATATTCTGGAAATTTAATGAACCTTTAATTTCAATAAGCAACTTGATTATTAGTACCATAACAAGTGACAGGGAGTTGTCTATACTTACTGCGCTGTGCTGTATCAAGAGTATTTTGCCATACAAATCACGCTCCTATTTGGTCATGAAAATGCATATGTATATGAAATTTTAATTCAATTGGTCAAGTAGATTATATGTATACCAAAAATATTATAGTAATTACACTACTATATCCAACTCATCGTTGTCTGGAAAAGATCGCTTATAGCGATAAGACCGCCATTTGTACGTGCATCCTGTTTTAGTATTTTTTTGATCATTTTTTGTTTTGTAATGTTCGTATTAATAAAGTTTATTTGTATTGTATTTAAACGCCAATACATGTTTCTTAAGTATATTAAGTTTACACTGGTCAATAAGTTTTATTTTTTAATAAAACTATGTATTTAAATTTTGGTTTTCGGTTGGGCAGCGTTCGGGAAACTACGCGACGTCTTCTCGTCCAAAATACCTCAGTGCCTGAAGACAAAAGTCTTCGATAGTTGTGTGTTACCAGTGATGACATACGGCACTGAGACGTGGCCTCTCACTATGGGCCTCATTAGACGGCTCAGAGTCACTCAACGAGCTATGGAGAGGGCTATGCTCGGGGTTTCCCTACGAGATCGAATCAGAAATGAGGAGATCCGTAGGAGAACTAAAGTAACCGACATAACCCAGCGGATTAGCAAGTTGAAGTGGCAATGGGCCGGGCACATAGCGCGGAGAACTGATGGCCGATGGGGCCAAAAAGTTCTCGAGTGGAGGCCACGTACCGGAAAGCGCAGCGTGGGACGTCCTCCGACAAGATGGTCAGACGACCTGGTGAAGGTCGCGGGACGTCGCTGGATGCAGGCTGCTTCCAACAGGTCCCTGTGGAAGTCATTGGGAGAGGCCTATGTCCAGCAGTGGACTTCGATTGGCTGATGGATTGGATTTAAATTTTATTTTTGTTCATGGACCGAGTATGAAGTTTTGACCACTTTTCAGGAATTTCATTATATAATTTTCCGGGTCGTCGCTGGATGCAGGCTGCCTCCAACAGGCCACTGTGAAGAACATTGGGGGAGGCCTATGTTCAGCAGTGGACGTCTTTGGGTTGATGATGATGATGATTGTATTTTTGGCAGCACTATATACTAACTAACTTCACTAATGAACGTTGGTTAATGTAACAACTACTTTACCTTGCTTTATCTCGTTTTCTCCAACGTCGCAGACCAATCAGTAGAGCATGACAAAGTTTGCTTAACTAGTAACTAAAGATTATAAGTTAGGCCGTCAGTGAACATATCTTCATTTGATCATGTTATTTAACAGATGAGTACCAGTTACCTCACAAGCCCTCGCTCCACACTTCGAAGTTAATGATGGACGATGTTTGCACGCATGGGGCAAACTTTAAACCATCGCTAACGCCTTTCGTCATGTCGGGGACTCGTAGGGAACCATAGATTAATTACTTTGTATCTACGTAGTGCTAATATAAAAATCAACTTCTTTAGTAAAGTATCTACAGTTTACCTCGAAGTCAAAAGTGAAAGTGAATAATTACGGTGTAACAAATGGTCGCGGTTGGTAAATTGGAGCCAAAAGCAGTTTTTATTCATACTTTTTTAAATCCGACCAAATCAAAAGAAGTGTTTTAGGAGTCGAGTCTTTTTAACCCCCCTTGAGCAAATTTCTTGACTGCGTGCTATCATTACGTTTTCCCAAATTATGCTTTTAATTCGCAAATCGAACCAGGGACACGTCGATCGCAGCCTTAAATTTAAACCGCACCAACAACACTTCCCAGCAGTAAAAACGAAACTGCAAAATAAATCACGATAAAAAGCATTCCATCTTCATAAATCGCGCACCAAATACTTTTTATACACAAACTTCATTTTCGCCAAACTGTTGCGAATTGAAAGGGCCGTGCCAACGCGGCCCGAATGCGTCTAATTTCCGAAACGTAACGGCCGAGGTTCAATTCACGGGACGTAAAAATGCTCCAGTAAAATTACTACAAGAATACAGAGTGGGAATGCTTTGCCAGCGAGCATATAAAGTGGTGTTAAACTAAGATCTTCGCTTGGATCGCGTGTGTGAGATCTTCTCAAGCAGATATTATAGTCGAATGGAATTTACTTAAAAATCAAAATTAAAGGTACTGAGTGTTAGAAATAATATTAGCTATAAATGTTATTTTGGGCTGTGTTTATTATTGACTGCCTCATTAGTTACTAGGAATAAGCATGCGACGGGACGGGGTTTCGATTCCCAAGTGGGACAAAGTGTTGAATCGTTAGGAAAATGTTGATAAAAATTATTACAAAATAATATAATGACAACAGTGATGGCCTCGAGGTTTAGGCGCGCGGTCGAGAATTTCGGCGATCGCAGGTTCAAACCCCAGGCACACACCTCTGACTTTTCGAAGTTATGTGTGTATTCACAATGAATTATCACTTGCTTTAACGGTGAAGGAAAACATCGTGATAAAACCTGCACACCTAAAAGTTCTTAGGAATTTCTTAGGTGTGTAGTTCGCCAACCCGCACTAGTCCATCGTGGTGGACTAAGGCCTAAACCATCTCAGTTGTAGAGGAGGCCCGTGCTCAGCAGTGGGACGTATATGGGCCGATGATGATGATTACAAAATACAGCAATGTGATTGAGAAACGGTAATATATCTCCCTCTTATGTCGAAATGAACATTGTGTAGAAAAAAATCCTTTGGAAATATAACCGTGTATAATGGATAAAATAATGACCAATTATCACGGGCTTATACTAAAAATACTCCTTTAATTATAACGCTTAATTTGATAGTACAGTCATACAAAGCCGGTTCTTAAACTGGGTAATCCGTTTGTGTTGAGTGACAGAGAAATGTTTATAGAATTTTGATAAATGCGAGTAAACAAATCGGTTCGTTAAACCATCTTGAAACATAAGTTGAGCGATCCTATTTGTTTTTGGAATACTTGTTCCATAAATAATAATTTAGAGTACATAAACAATAAAATAAATTATTAGAAGCCGTTAATCCATATCACTTATCACTCGTTAAGTTGTGTGTAAAATTTCATTCAACCCTTTTCAGCCGTTTGTAACATGATTGTGTAACAAAACATACATTTATTCATATTCGTACAACAATACCCAGATATACAAAAAGCGAGCCAAATTGAAGTGGTTTTCTTATCGCCGACCAACTCCGCAACAAAAGACTATTTATAATATCCGACATTAGCATAATCCCAAAGCAACAATGCTTTTAAGTAGATAGCACAGGGTTACCAATACAAAAGTCAACAAATAACTAAATCCTTTACACCAAATCTGGGACAGTACTTGCTCCGAATACATACACACAAAAGCATGGAGGCATTACGATACACGACTTCTTAAGAAGTCTTGCCAAACTGCCTAGCATTTGGGACAAGATTCACTACAACCAACAGACGCCAAGACAAATGAATTTTAATCCCGTTTGATCCGTGTGTCTGTATCTCGTTGCCGACTCGGCGCGGGATTGGGGCGAGGATTAAACATAAATTCTGCTCTGCGATTGGTACCAAGTTTGAAGCCAGTGATAAAACTTTTCACTGATATGAAGTCACACGGGCGATGAAGTTATTATGCCAACATTAATTGAACGCTGAGATCGTATTTAACAATACATATGGTTTTATACTATTAGTAGTTATTAGGCCCATTTCAGCTTCGCATAGTGGCAGTGTTTTTCTATTTTATTCCACTTGTCTTCTACTAAAACCCATTACACCGCCATCTGTTACAATATTATGGAACTAAGTTTATCAGATAATTAGAAAATAATTTGCAATAAAAATATTGTGACTATAAACTGTCCTATAACTAAATATAAATATAATAATAACTACATATAAATTATTCTATAACTAAAGTTGGATCAAACTGCATTGTGTAAAATTTGATTAAAATCGTTTCAGTAGTCTAGAAGTTTTTATATACGGGTGTTACAAATGACAAAGTAACTTTGTTGGTACCTACGTTATTTTTTGTACTCCTAATTCTTTAATTTTTTTTTTTAAGAATTTAAGTATGCGTATAAGTGGGATCTCGATGAAGTAGTTAGGAATGTTTTATAAGACATGACCAGGATAAGTAGTATTATATTATTATGACAAGAGAAATGTTAGGTTATTATTTACCTATTTATACTGATGATCGTATTAAATAGAATACGCTCGAACGATGGCTACAGTCGCATATTTTATTTTCGTCATCAAATACTAAACCCTCTCAGTTGTAGAGGAAGTCCGTGCCCAGCAGTGGGATGGTGGGCTAATGATGATGATTTTAAAATATACATTTTTAGTTACCCTTCGAATGAAGTAACGCAAAAATAGGCAGACTTACGGAGCCATATAAAAGAAGCAATCTTCATAGTATTTCCCTGTCTTTAAGAAAACATTTTCTTTTTAAATCAATAAAATTTGATTATCTTTACCATAAGACAGTTCTTAATCAACAGAAATTGCTTACTTCTAAAGTGTTCGAAACTGTGAAAACTTTCCGCGCCGTGACGCAACCGATACGAGGAAAAGTTCACGCTCAGAACACATATGAAAGTAAAATCAAGTCTGACAGGTTACATCGAAGATCCACTTGTAAAGGCACCTGTAGTATAACAATACGAGTAACAACTCGTCAATCGAAATCTGGATTGCGAAATACAATAAAATGTTGGCGATCGGTAATTTTCTATCGAAGATTGAACGCGTACAAGGATTTCTAAAAATATCTTGCTTAAGTTCAAGCTGATTGTAACGTTGATTTGGATTTCGTGTTGTGAAAATAACACTTTGGCACGGCAAAGTGACTCCACTGTACCTGATGGTAAGCACACACACTTTCTCATCATCATCATCATCATCAGCCTATATACGTCCCACTGCAAGGCACGGGCCTCCTCTACAATTGAGAGGGTTTAGGCCTTAGTCCACCACACTAGACCACACTGGCCTAGTGCGGGTTGGCGGACTACACACCTAAGAAATTCCTGAGAACTTTTAGGTGTGCAGGTTTTATCACGATGTTTTCCTTCACCGTTAAAGCAAGTGATAATTCATTGCGAATACACACATAACATCGAAAAGTCAGAGGTGTGTGCCTGGGGTTTGAACCTGCGACCGGCGAAATTCTCAACCGCGCGCCTAAACCTCGAGGCCATCACTGCTTACACTGATACCATCATAAACATACTTTATTTTAGTATTGATCCTCAACGTCTACCGCCGAAATTAATAATCAATCCTGACATCTATCTACGGATCGATCCAATAAATAACAATCACTTGTTATCTATCATCAAATATGCACTTAAATTGGTCTATGGCGATCTATCTGCAGGTAATAATAATAATAAGTTTATTTATTAACCTTGAAAAAATTTACACATAACACTAGGCACTGCCTGTCTCGTGGAGAGTTTTTTTACAGGAGTATCTTAAAGCTAGTAATAACGGTGCTGAATATATAATTAAAACAAAATGGATAATCAAATATTATAAAACAAAAAAGTAAGAAAAGATGTAATGATTTTTACGATGCGTGTTTAGAGTTACTTAATACAACTATATTATATAGATTTTTAGCTGTTATTATACTAAACACATACCACCACTATATCAATAAAATCGAACCAATGTGTAGTTATTTTAACCACTCGATATTCGCTTGTTAGAAAACCTCTTTGACGCCGTGTGCCATAAAATATTCAGCCCAATTTATTCATGTACGCCTTTGGGCACGAGGTTTTGTACTCCTAAAACGAAAGTACCGTGCTTGATAGTGTTCACTTTATGAGTAACTAGATATAAAAAGCAAAGAATGTGCTGTGCGATCTAGAGGTCCTGGGTTCGATTCCCGGGTCGGGCAGTGTTATTGGCTTTTTCCATTAGGAAATTCTCAGTAGCAACACGGAGTCTGGAATTATGCCCGAAAAACGGCAATAGGCTCGCCCCCTATCACGTGGGACTGATACATACCTGGCGAAATGTGGGTGCAGAAATACACCTCTGCCTATCCCTTCGGGGATTACAGGCGTATGTATGTATGTAAAAAGCAAAAAAGGAAACAAACAAATTAAGGGAGAGCATACAAATGTAAGATAAGATTTACATGCATTAAGAGTAGTTTGGTTACAGCTAATGGTGGTAGGTTAATCCCAGCCCGGCTAGTGTCCGCCATACGTGTTAAGCTTGCAATAATAACCATAATGCTATGTTCCAATTCCATTAAGACACTGTTATTATCGTGTTGGTTAGCGAGGTAAATTCGAAATATATATAGCATTCATGTACCTATAATCATTTCTTTAAAATTGTTGATTAGGTAGCCTAAAATATATAAATTTTATATAAGGCATATATTAAATTAACTAACAATAGCCATTTATTAAATGTCTTCTTTTATGTAGTATCATTCATCATCATCAGCCCATATACGTCCCACTGCTGGGCACGAGCCCCCTTTACAACTGAGAGGGTTTAGGCCTTAGTCCACCACGCTGGCCTAGTGCGAGTTGGCGGAGTACACACCTAAGAAATTCCCAAGAACTTTTAGGTGTGCAGGTTCCATCACGATGTTTTTCTTCACCGTTAAAGTACGTGATAATTCTTTGTGAATTCACACATAACTTCGGAAAGTCAGAGGTGTATGCCTGTGGTCTGAACCCGCGACCGTCGAGGTTCTCGACCGCGTGCTTAAACCTCGAGGCCATCACGACTTATAGTAGATATCATAGACTTATTTCCTATCCCAAGTAAATTTTACTAACCAGACGTCAAAGAAAAGTTTTCCTTCCTGCCTGGAAATAATTCCAATTTAGCAAATAAACAATAAGTATGACACATCCTATAATTACAATTACTTGGAGCGTCCCTAATAGCTGTCATCTATCCGGGATATTACATCATCATCATCATCATCAACAGCCTTTGTCACGTCCACTGCTGGACATAGGCCTCTCCTATGGCATGCCACTGGGCTCGATCTTCGGGGAACTGGGGGCCGTTGCGCGTGTTTAGCCATAGGAGGTAATGCCCATAATCGCCACGCTGGGCAGGCGGGTTGGCGATCGCAGTAGTTCTCGCACCAGTGACGCTGCTGCCCGTCACGGGTCTGTGTGGTTTACGGAACGGTTATACCGCCGTTCGTCGGTCGCCAGAGCTTCGTTCGCTAATCGGCAGGATGTACTACGTGCAGGAGAGGTTGGCTTGGAGCACTTAGTTGGTAGTCGTACTCCCTTACATCCCAGGATATTACAGACGTAACAAATCAACACCTCATTTGGAATTCATCTCACGATTTGAAACTTCTTCGTGACCCAGTGCAGTAAACACACGATTACTTATAAGGACAATAATCGCGATTGGTGTTGCCATGTCTAGTTGTTTGTCAGATATATTTCTATTCATTTATTTTCAGGCAAATATTTGTCTCGGCTTAGATGTGTGTGGGATCTTAATCTCGAGGTTTCTGATAGCCACAGCACAATAGTATGTTAGAGTGGGGATATTTCTTACTTGGCACAATTAAAACATTAATGGCCGAATACTGAAACGCTACTTAATCTGAGGGCGACTTTAATTATATTTAAGTGGCTGTTATAATTTAAGCGGTATACTGAAACATCATTTATCGGTTTTAAGACTGTGATTAACTTATGCCCACTTTAATTTCCATAAATGGCAACATTACCACAAAAAGTTCTTTTACATGATATTTTTTAAGTATATACCGCTTAAATTATAACAGCCACTTAAATATAAGTCACCCTCAGATTAAGTAGCGTTTCAGTATTCGGCCATAAGATTTCTTGAAATATTTGAAGCGCCATTTTATTTAAGCCATTTTACTACCTTTAATAATCATTTTTTATTGCACAAAATTAATTACAATAAATTCATTAAAACAAACAATAGTTATGTTACAATACTGCAATCTAAACTTTGAACATACGTCTAAATAAAAAAACCGAAACCGCATAAAAATTCTCTTCAAGGCATTAATTACCGAAAGTTTCTAAATCGTATGCAGCATAGCAATATATTTATCACGACTCCCGATATATTTATTACAATAACAACGCAGGAAAGCGTACAAACAAACAATAGTCCGCCACACGTCGATGTCACGAGGCACGAGCCACGAGGCTACGCCTGACGAGAATCACCAAAAACGTATTCAAATGACAGTCGTGGATATTAATATTATTAATATTAATCTGTCCTTCCTTTTTACAGGGAATTATCATATTAATTGGACATGCGTGCGCTCCCATGATATAGCCATAATTTAATGGGCACGTGTGCCATGTCCGATGTAATGTGAGCAAAGGTTTGCTGGATGGGTCTCGAAGGGATGTCCATGTCGGGTTAATATTCCAGTGGAAATGTAGTATTAATTAAATGATTGGTTTAGCCTACGTAAACTTACAAGCTCGGGTTAAGGCCGAGAAAGGTCAGGATTTAGGTCGGTGTAGAATTGAAATACCAAAAGAAATCCGATGAGAATTACGTATGTAGGATTCAAAAGGTTGTTGTTAATTATGGATTTGTGCCTGTACATGTATTGAGAAAAGATCTATATAATAAAAAAAACAATACAAATATTACTACAAAACTGTTCAACCAATTTTCTGTAAAACTTTAGTATACCCTAGATTGTATAATAAGGTAGACATAGGAAGAAAAATTCCAATACCAAACTAACACCATTGTTAGCCACGAATCAGGCTATTGACATGAGTCAAACGTAACACTTTGATAAAATTCAAGAAAAAAAATATACGTAGGGATATCAAATATTAATTTGTTAAGAAATATTCCGTTACAAAACAGTTTCCTGATTAAAGAATTTCTTAATTCATGAGAACAATTTTCAGATAAAAATAACCTGTATGCCAGCTAATAGGTATTAAAAAAAGTAATGTCGAACAAGTCTTTGTGTTCCCAAGGCTTTATAATGTAGAACTCGTTTAAGGCTAGAGTGAATAGACGCCTCTTGGATAGGCGTGTAATAGCGTCGTTTCCTTGATGGTATACTCAAATGCTTTACTTATAAAAATGTGTTACCCGGTATGAAATGTTCCTTAGATTCTACATCTTTTTTACAATAGAGTTTTACTTTTACCTTTACTTTTTATACAGTACATACATACATAAACTCACGCCTGTATTCCCCGAAGGGGTAGGCAGAGATGCATTTCTGCACCCACATTTCGTCAGGTATGTATCAGTCCCACGTAATAGGGGGCGAGCCTATTGCCGTTTTTCGGGCACATTTCCAGACTCCGTGCTGTTACCGAGAATTTCCTAATGGAAAAACCCAATAACACTTTGCCCGACCCGGGAATCGAACCCAGGACCTCTAGATCGCACGGCACATACTTGTACCGCGAGACCACGAGGCAGTCTACAGTCTACAGTTTTTATACAGTCTCACATACTAATCCAGCTCTTCATTGCCTACCCTAAGGTCTAGACTTGGCTATATCGATAATCAGCTGTATATTAAAGACGTAAACTTGCAGCATTTTCTTAATTGTCCAAACCACCAAAATCTACATTCCTGGAGCTAAGCCAGGCCACCGTCTCAAACGTGGACCTACATTCAGTAATTAATTTTTTAAGTAAAGATTAAGCAGATTACCAAGCGGGTGACTGGCTTTTTGGATACGAAGAAAAAAGGAAAGATAAGGATTTTTTATGCTTGGACGTCAAACCTAATCTAGACATGGCAGTAAAAGGAATGCAGTTCAAATTAATAATACACCCAACAGTTACATACATAGTTCTGACCCCACATTAAGATACAAGTCTTGTGTCGTGGGTATCAGAAACTACGAGAGACTTTTCTCTCTCACAAACACCCTGACCCGAAACAAATATTTGTGGATCACACAAACATTTGTCTCGGTGCGGGGATCGAACCCGCGGCCTCTCGTTTCTCAAGCTGGTGTCTAGCCAACTGCGCCACGGGGCTGTCAAAAAAAAATTACTATTACATAGCGACAAATACTTACGATTAACTACCACTAGTCGACATAATTATGCTTACCTGTATATCATAGTTTCTTCCGCAATCCTACGAAACGAAACACTACAGCTTCGGTTTACCTCTATTTTATATGAGACAGTACAACCAGCCCAGCCCAGCTCATCCGTTCAGTACTGTACAAATAGGGGCATAAAAACGAAATATACACTTTTGTAGTAATATCTCATGAGGACTTTCTGCGCAAAACGTGGAGGTGGATTTCGGGAATACATTATCATACATTTTCATGAGGCTTCCTGCTGATTTATGGAGCAAAAACATCTCATTCAGAGGCTAATTTCGCGTTAGTAGCCAAACTGATATCGATGGGAACCGCTGAGTTTGCTGTTAGATTAAATAACAGTTTTATTGAGAAAATAAGAGTATCATACCGAAATCCTAGTAGTACCTAATCTATTTTGTTTTGTAATATTATTAAGATACTTTTTTTAGTACTTTTTTGTGATACTCATATGTACCTGCTTATGATTTAGTGTCGAAAACGAAAATGTATGGTATCTGCTATATTTTATTGTCTCTGCGGTACAAGTCTTATTTAGTGCAGAGTAGTAGGATAACCTGACATGCACGTATTGAATTGTTTTGTAAATAACATACATACATACATAGCCTCACGCCTGTATTCCTGAAGGGGTAGGCAGAGGAGCATTTCTGCACACACATTTCGCCAGGTATGTATTAGTCCCACGTAATAGGGGGCGAGCCTATTGCCGTTTTTCGGGCACAAATCCAGACTCCGTGCTGCTACTGAGAACTTCTTAATGGAAAACCCACTAACAGTTTGCCCGACCGGGGAATCGACCCCAGGACCTCTAGATCGCTCGGCACATACTTGCGCCGCCAGACCACGAGGCAAATAATAAATATTTTTTACTAAAAATAGGATAATCGCATCTACGCAGTTAAGGAACATAAAGCTTACCAGGGTGAACGTTTTTGCATTCAGGCCGGCAGAATTTTAATTCTCTTAATTGTTTGTCTCCATAATCGGTGTCATAATGTAGTCATGAATATTATAGTATAGTTCGAAATATATTCGAAAGATTTTTGATTAAAATTACAGACAGCCCCGTGGCGCAGTTGGCTAGACACCAGCTTGCGAAACGAGAGGCTGCGGGTTCGATCCCCGCACCGAGACAAATGTTTGTGTGATCCACAAAAATTTGTTTCGGGTCTGGGTGTTTGTGAGACCGAAAAGTCTCTCGTAGTTTCTGATACCCACGACACAGGACTTTTATCCTAGTGTGGTGTCAGAACTATGTATGTGACTGTTGCGTGTATTTATTTATTTAAAATTCCGTTTAAATATAAATATTTGCCTACATGTGCCATACTAGCCTAACACTCGACACAAGTAGACCAAAATATTAAACACTGCAGCAATACTCCAAGATCTGAATGGAAAACTACATAGTACTTCCCGATCCCGTTGTGGTGCCAAGTCGTCCAAACCCGGAGGCAATCGTTAGTAATGCAACACAATAACGTTTGAGCAAGGCTCACGCTCGCTCCACACCGCCAGTATAAATTGACACCGCCATTTCTCTGCGATGCATGAGTAATGTACGTGGCATAAGGCTCGGCGAACACTCTCAATTTACCGTGTCGATTGGACATTATTCATACGGGCCTTGGACGAGCCGAAACATTGTAATATCTTGTATGCTACGGTTTACTTTTAGCATATTTTAGGCTTGTACCCTCTCAGTTGTAGAAGAGGCCCGTGGCTGATGATGACGATGATAATGAAGCTTGTAAAATACATGCTTATATTGACTTATATTTATAGAGGTGTATAACATTAACTTTTTGTAATGTTTGTATCAGATATCTAAGGAAATGCGGAATTCTCAGAAGCCTTACTAACCCCTGCTTATTTTTGCGACAATTATAGTTCAATACTGAGTTTTGTTACTCCATTATTTTAACGTACTACACTTAACATTTAATAACAGTGTACTTTACTGCTGCAAAGTAATAAAAAAATCCTTAGACCGATAAACACAATAGTAAGTTTTGCTTCTCACAAACGCATTGTTGTAGTATTTGGTTGAGGTTTTATGGTGAGTCATCTTTCATTATGAAAAGAATTTCCACGTATATAAGTTATTTTTATAATATTTATATCTTCTCACAGTTGAGCTCCGCAAATCTCTTAATCTGTTTCTATTGCCACTTATTTGTTGCGTTGTGGTTTGGAGAAAATAATATATAAGTTTTAGATATAGTCAATCCATATCCAATCATCCAATATAAAAATCCAGTCCATTTTAGTTTTATCACAATAGCTGATTGAGAGCCCTACATACAACATATCAGTACCGTTGTTGTTTATGAGCATTGTATGTATAAATTTTGATATTACTTATCCAATAAACAGCGGCCACTACTGACTATTAATTTTCGGCTAAATATAATTTTCATGTTTTGAGGTATGTACCTCAAGCTGTTATAAGGTAATAACAGTCAGGAAGATTAAATCTACGCACCTTGAATGTATTCTGTTTAAGCAATATTGCAGTATTTACCTGAAACAGAGAAATGAAGCGTTAGATAAAAAACAAAATTGACACGAATTCTTAAATTAGAAATAACCTTGCACCAATTCTGTTATCGAATCTTGTCGGCAAATATTTTTATCGCTAGCTAATCAATTGATTAAATAACCAACGCCTTAAATTCGGTATAAGATCTCACTTATAAAATCATTGACTTCTCCAGTATTTTTATATGTCGATTTTGCCATTTATTTCTAAGACCTAGTCTAATAAGTTTATTAATAGCAGACACTATCAATTGTGTTGCTGTTCGTTTGACCGACCTATAGTATAAAGATACACTTAAGCTTACATCTATAAACGAGAAAGCTGGGATGATTTTCTATATCCACATTTCATCAGTGTATTTCTTACTAATGTTTTCCTACAGCACAAATCAACAAACACTACACACGAAATCTTATACTCGTGAGCGCCGATGAATATACATGACTTAAACTGTAAATCAAGCCGTCAGTCTGGCATGACAGTGTGCAGCGCGCCTTCCATCAGTCATGCCAGCACAACGGGTCGTGACGTAGCCAGTCACGAAGTATCAGAGCTGCACTCGTGCTCGGGATCATATCGCGTCAGATTTATACAAAGTACCGTAGTACCGTACGGAGCAGACGACTAGCTGAGGAACGGTGCCAAACATTTTCAACTGGGCTCATTGTGTTTGCGACTTGTGCTCGCTCTTGATTTTGCCTGGAACGTATTCCAGACTATGGAATATATCTACAGAGTGTATTCAGACCGTGATTGGAAACTAAGGCAGATAATAGCTGCGGTGATTAAAAACACCGTGACATTAAAAAAAATCCCGACAAAAAATACGTTTTCCTTACAACCCCATCCATTTAATATCTATAATTGTGAGGAAAACGTCATAATTTTTATTATTTGTGGAGATTTTTTTAACGCCAATGGGTTTGTAATCACCGTAGGTAGCTATTACCTGCCTTAGTTACCGATCACGGTCTGAATACACTCTGTAATATATTACTTTTCATATTTACATATGTTTTACTGTGTAATATCAAAATGAAACACGTGTACGCAAATTATACAAGTTATTATTTTGTCGAGTTTTCAAATCTGCAAGATATCACAATGAAATACGTGGTAATTTAGATAAGAAAGAAAAAGAAAACTGTTTGACTGAAATTCATTGAACTTTTTAAGGAGTTAACTTAAAGCAACAACAAGCAATTGGCAAGACTAACACTTCCAAATTCAAATTTCGCGTCAATTGTTTCTACGCCATATAAAACAAAACAAAGGCATAAAAAGTAAGTAATAAAAATATGATATGTGTCGCGCGCCATCCATTTTCCGTGCGTGTTATTAAATAAAATGCTATGTACTGTACAGTAATTGCTGGGAGCGTGGGCCTCCTCGCGTCTTTACACCCTTTTGTGGCCCATTACCGGCTGTACCTCCACAAAAACGGACCGCGAGTGCGGTTTCCAAACTTGGACCCTGTCTGACATGACGTTTGAAAAGGGTTTTTTATATGAAATCTATTGGGTATTCATGGTATAATCGAATTGGGCGATAAAGAGGCTTTGGGTGGATTGAGAGATTCGTCGGTTGTAAAATTGTAACAGATCCAACAGTTATACCTTGATCTGTTTCTACATTCAGATATTTTATAGTGTGTCGTGTATCAGAAACTAAAATTGTTTTCGTTTCCATAACACAGAAAACCGAGAACTTCTGAAATTGTAAACAACCCATTGTCATGAATTGTATTATGAGTAACGAAATCTACCAAGAAAATATAGGTCTTAAAACATTCTGATCCGAAACATATTACAGGACGTGTCCGCCATGCGAATGACAATGCGCTCGTTCAACTCTGGGCTTGGTAGTCTAGCTAGCACAAAGTATAGAAATATGCCAGAAAAATGGCAGCAAGCTTGTCCTCTACTTCGAGATACATAACACACAATTAACGTTGTTGTACAAATAAATAATAAATAAATACACCCAACAGTCACATACATAGTTCTGATCCCACACTAGGATACAAGTCCTGTGTCGTGGGTATCAGAAACTACGAGAGACTTTTCGATCTCACAAACACCCAGACACGAAACAAATATTTGTGGATCACACAAACATTTGTCTCGGTGCGGGAATCGAACCCGCGTCCCCTCGTTTTGCAAGCTGGTATTTAACTGCGCCACGGGGCTGTCGAAATGCAACTCTAATGTCAAGCTACTTGGGGCTACAGACAGTATGTACCATAAGACTCGGTGCGTTGTTCGTAGTCTGCACTGAAAGATATCTTTTAACCATTTGCGCCACGAAGTCTGACAATTATCTAAGAACTCTTTGGGAATCTTAGGCCGGGGTCGATAATGATCCGCCCGTCAGTCCTAAGGGTAAGACAGGGTAAATTCAATTTGTTGCCACAATGCTATGGCATTACAGACAGACCGTTTTGATCCAATAGATATCACATAACAATTTGTAGCGGTTTAGTAATCGATAATTAGCTAATGGTTTTTATAAAATATAGTTTTTAGTTGCTTCATTGTGATTTGATGGTTTCCGTGGCGCAGTTGGCTAAACACCAGCTTGTGAAACGAGACGCTGCGAGTTCGATCTCCGCATCGAGACAAATGTTTGTGTGATCCACAAATATTTGTTTCGGGTCTGTCTGGGCGTTTGTGAAACCGATAATATTTACGTAGTTTCTGATATCCACGACACAAGACTTGTATTTTAGTGTGGGGTCTATGTACATATGTGCCTGTTGGACGTATTTACTTATTTATTGTTATTATGTGAAATTTTATAACCAAAAATTTTAAAGTTCCATCTAAATGTGAAGATATGGAATTGAGAATCTATTTCTTCGGATCCTTAATAAATGCAAATGTAATAATTAAATTTATATTAATTATTAATTATAACTATCATTTATTTTGCACTGAATCATACCCATTTAATTTAATTGTAAAAAGACTTCAAGGGTTTAGACCGGTAAGAAGATAGTAGGTAGGTACTAATTGGATACAATATAATCTGGTAAACGACCTCCGTCAATTTGTAGTTAAACTACAGTCACTACTATTTGTGATATATGCTACAATTTTATTAAATTACATGTAAATTGAGATTTTTTTAAATTTATAAACTTCTGTGACGTGCAATTCTACGATAATTTTCAACTTGACTATGTAAATAAGCATGATTTCTAATCATTGTTTCTACAACCTAGCATTAACACGTCGGCAGTTAGTCTACAACAGCCTATATTCTTTATATTATAAAAAAAAACACAAATTAATGTGGTCATGCGGTACAAGTTGCCTTGCATTACGAAGTCGCGGGTTCAATTAAAGTTGGGCAGTGTTAGTGGATTTTTCCATGAGGAAATTTTCTGGAATTGTGCCCGAGTAACAGCAATAACCTCGCTCCCTATTACGTGGGACTAATACCTGGCGAAAATTGGGTGCAAGTATGCACCTCTGCCTACCCATTTGGGGTACAAATTATTTTCTTAAAACACACACAATATACAAAGCAATATGAAATAAAATTCAAACACAAGTTACGCTATAAAATATGATTTAGAAGACATTACGGAGCAACATGAAATTCAATAGTGGCTGTGCGCGACCGTTTCCGACACAACTTCATGCCAACCGTTGCAACTTGCAAACGTAATGCGTTTGAAATGCTTTATTATGTAGTTTAATAGTTTACTTATACAGTGCGCTTGCGAACATGCATTGCGAAAATGACTTTTCTTTTGCCAATTTTATTAAGTGGCTAACAATAGTTCCACGCGTTGAGTTGGAAAGCCGGATACACTTTCGGCCTCTCCCGAGGTATCGAACAGGGAGCTTAAGGCGCTTTCCTCTCGTAAAAAAGAGATCGCTCGGCACATACTAACACTCGGCACATTCAAGAGTAGAAACAAATATTAATCAGACAACATTTGTTTCCGCGCGAAGAACCTAAAGCCAATCGTTAAATCAGCTTGAGAATAATATTTTACACAATAATATAGACACTGATACAAAGGGAACTGCAAAAAAAACAATTTGATAGTAAAAAAGATTATCGTATTGTATTAGGATTCAACAATCGATACAATAAATCTTGTATTTCAATAAAATTGTCTAAAAATGCAATGTTAAGTGATAGCAAAACCCACATTACGTTCTTTATGGAATTCCTTTCCTTACTTTATTGACCGAAATAAAAAAATAAACAGGACAATCACCAATCTAAAACTAGCTATATCACTCAGAAACATTATACATTGTATGAGTAAATTGAATTTTGTAAAGCAACTCTGACTGTTGGGTGTATTTATTTATTTATTATTATTTATCTTATCTTATGAGATGCTTCAAATGATCATTAAAGACCTTATAGGAAGCCAGACGCACCGAACAATGAGGAGAGATGAGTCAAATTAGGCCCAATTAAAAACATCTGCTGTTGTTATGTGGAGACGTCGGAGCCCAGAGCGGGCTCGTTAATCATACAAGAATAAATAAAGGTACTGTGATAGGATTAATGGCTGCAAAGAGCTGTGAGGTTATTTTTGATATTACATCTATACAGACTGCCTCGTGGTCTCGCGGTACAAGTATATGCCGTGGGATCTAGAGGTCCTGGGTTAGATTCCCGGGTCGGGCAAAGTGTTATTGGGTTTTTTCATTAGGAAATTCTCAGTAACAGCACGGAGTCTGGAAATGTGCCCGAAAAACGGCAATAGGCTCGCCCCCTATTACGTGGGACTGATACATACCTGGCGAAATGTGGGTGCAGAAATGCACCTCTGCCTACCCCTTCGGGGAATACAGGCGTGAGTTTATGTATCTACACATATGTACATCTATACAAATAAATAAAATTGAAGTGTCTGTTTGTAATATTGAAATAACCGCTTTTTAATAAATGCATATGGATGTATACACGGTATATATATACCAAAATAACATTTTTTTGTCTGTCTGTCTGTCCGTTTGTTTGTTCCGGCTAATAATAAACGGGTGGACCAATTATAACGGGACTTTCACTGGCATTAAGAATCGACTGTTAGACGGAACGAAATTCAACGGGTCAACTAGTAAAAATATAATTGTTTCGTTGATTACGCGGTGTACGGTGTGGGACTTAGAGACTGCGTTTGACTCCAGGTCGGTCACAATATCATTTTCTTCCATTACTAAATTAATAACATTCATATTACAACATTGTATTTTAAATGCGTCCGGAAAATCGGTTATAGACTTGTCCTCTTTTAGGATAAAACACAGCTAGGGAATCGTGAATGCAGATATCACCTCTGTCTACCGTTTTAGACGTACAAACTACAAACGTGAGAGTTTGTATGAATTGTCTTACATATTTTACAGAATGTTTACACAACAATTACACAACCTTTATTACGCAAAACACTCAGTATTTTGCTTGTCATTATTTTATTTGGGGAATTAACAGAACAATCACAATTAAAAATATAGTCATATCCAAACAATTTCCACTAATAGTATCTATTTAAAATTATTTTAAGATTATTCTTGTTAGCTTAGCACCTGGGCCATGACTGACGATATTTTATACTTCTACAAAACATTCGAGTCTAACAGCTCGATACGAATAAGATGACACAAAACATACAACACGTCCCTAATGCAAGCCCAGGTACCTGTACGTGGGACAGATGTGCGCTTCACAACACCTGGCGTCCGGATGGAACGTACACAACTTGTACAATATTGTGTGGTGTATAAAAATATAATAGTTATGCTTTTTATACTATATCATTGGGGGAATCGCTTTGTATGGGTGACGAGTTGAAGTTTATTGAGGGTATGTAGTGCTACCGGGAGCTTTGACTGCAAAATTGATGGTATTATGAACGGTACATGAAGAATAGGAATAATAATAATAGAATTTGAATAAAAATAAATATTCAAGACCAATTGACAAAAGTAAGTGAGCGAGGATATGGCAGATTGTTATTGAATATCTATGGCTATCACAACAAAAAGGGACAGCTCTTATTACGTGGTTATTACTAGTAGAAATAAACCTTGCAATAAGCCTAAAACAGCATGTAAGTGTGTAATAACAACAACTAAAAATGTACATTTTAAATATACATAATGGCACATTTACACACCCATTTCTGACAACCGCATGAGGCTTTAAAGACATTCGCTTGAATGTAAACGAGCATGATTTTGGCTAAGTGCATGCGTTCCTAGAGACACCACATGGCAATTGCAATTACGACCAGAAGTCATCTCCCAACAACGCTTAATACACAAGTTTATAACTTAGGAAATACTGCTTTTCCTTTATTTAAGCCTCATTATTTTATAATTATAGAATTTTAATTAAGGAAAGAAATATTGTCAAATTTTTAGTATCATACACGAAAGTTTAACAAAATTGTCGTAAATTTAAAAAAAAATTAAATGTTTTGATATATCTATAGGACATGTTTTATAGACTCGGTTCTGCCTAGTCTACAGCGTGCTGTCAGAAGGTCCCAGCTTCGCTTCTCGCGTTTTCTTATTTAGAAATCATCAACAGCAACACGAGGTCGTGAATCATTCCCGAAAAACGGAATCTTCATAAATTATTTTATTTGCACACCTGCTGTTCACATCTCTGCATCACCCAAGGTTCGACTGGTAGAGAATGCCTTAGGCATTAAGTCCACCTTTACAATTACATCATTGTATAAAGTGTAAATAAATAAATTAATAAAAACGGCAGTTGCCCACTATTACGCATCTCTATAATTTAAGTACGAACTATTTTAGTTAGAACAGACTATTGACGTAGAAATAACATATAGTAGAAGCTAAAGCGAGGAAAAGCTACTATATTTGCTCAGTTAACTGCAGAACAACGTTAACAAATTGAAAACTAACTCGTGCACTCTTAAGTGGAAAGTTGCGTTGGATCGTCGCCTCTTTAAAAATGTAGCGAGCACCTCGTTCTGAGATACATTCAGTAACTGCTTGCTCGTAGACTGGAAGGAGTCAGTTGTTTTTCTACGACTCACTATCTATACTAACTCATACGTTCCAATGCCTCCTCTACAACGGACAGGCAAGGCCAAGTTGGCCTATTGTTTGGAGGAGTACACACTCCTAAGAAATTTAATGTGGAGAAGTCTACTTCATTTTGAGTATCAACTAGCTTCAATTCGACTGATAAATAGTTTCTAATTAAAAAAGATTTTTGATATACTAGTACTACTAATAAATAATACTAATCTTCGCAAAGACTATGTATGGAAATTGATTTATTTTTTGTTAATTGGGTGACGTTCAAAAGACAGCCTGCGAGTTCAATCCCCGCAGCAAAACTATTTATATCTATCTATAATTTTATGTGTGTAAATGGTACTTTGAAACAATAAAATCTCTCTCACACCAATTCTTGTATTTTAATATTCGCTCGGGATAAGGTATATGACTGAAAGCTGTTACTAACTGTTTACGTTCCCTTCTACAGCGATATTACTAACTTTTTAAAGTAAATGCAGCGTTATTCCCGAGTCAACGTAATATATCAACAGATTAAGTAAATAGCATAAATCCTCCTATATACAGCTCTCTCAAGACGAAATGTATCAATTCTATTGAAAATCGCAGTATAAGATGGTTTATGGTAAATCGCGTCGAAACAGCGCTGGACATGCATACACACAAAGTGCTGTGTTGTCCAATTCACCGTAGCCAAATTGAACAAATATTGTTGTTGACACACTGGCGAAACAGTGGTTTGCCGAAGAGACTGAGTTGATATTTACGTGTAGTCTTGGGTATGTTATGAGAAACGATGTTAATGGTGCATTTAATATGTAATGGGTAGGTCATATATTAGTATCATTTGTAGACTTTTTATACCGTACCATCTAGTGAGACGGTCCAGTAGTGACTGGACATACATTTTCTTCAATTAATGAATGATCTAACAGGCCAGACTGATCTGATAGACTCTAATATATATTGCCGGATTTTGTTTGGGAGGATTCGTTGAGACGTATCATTCATTCAAGACTCTCGTTCGTATGAGAGAAACAAAAATATCATGTTGTATGATTAATATAAATTATTTGACAGCCACGTGTCGCAGTTGGCTAGGTACCAACTGAAACTTGCGAACTTGCGAAATGAAAGGCCACGGATTTGATCCCCGTACCGAGAAAAATGTTTGTGTGATCCACAAATATTTGTTTCGGGTTGTTTGTGACACCGAAATGTTTCTCGTAGTTTCTGACATCGAAGACATAACACTTGTATCTTAGTGTGGGGTGCACTATGTACGTGAATTTTGAGTGTATTTAATTATTTATTTAATGCCATTTTTATCTAAAGTTGTCACACTCCAATACTTATTGATCCGTTTTGTACCGTCGAAAATAGGAGTAGAAAAAAATATGCCAGAAATGCTTACGCAAAGACCGCTGGCATAGAAATAGAAGGGCAGGTCATTATCATTATCGTGGAGTGGCGGTATAATAAAAAATGTTGATAGCAACCAACAAACACAACAAAAAGTAACCCAAATATTTATTACTTAATAAGCAAACTTAAATTCTAGTTTTTTACTGAAATGTCCTAGTTTCTTACAGCCTTCGCGACATGAAAACAACGGCCAACGACCGAAGCAAACTGCCCTTTCATATTTATGAGATATTGACGCTGACGCGACGGATCGCCGTCACTGTGGCCCCGAAAAATGGACAACATACATTTAGTACGACAAAATGGGACAGTAAAAACATCGTAATACGAGGGCAATATAGATGTATAGCTCAGTAACAGCGAAAGAAGTTCAGATTCAATTTCTCTATGGATAATGTGGATTTTGCTTTAAAAAATGTGGATTTTCCTATGATCCTGGATCCTTTAAGCGAAGCGTGAAGAAGCATTTGTGCAGGCCGGCATGATTGTGTCGACCAGCGGGTGACCATATCGTTTCTCGCTGGTCGGTATTATTTTCATGGACTCCACTGTGCTTACCATCAGGTACAGTGGAGTCACTATGCCGTGCCAGTATATAAAAAAAAAAAAAAAAAAAAAAAAAAAAAAAAAAAAAAGGGCTAGCGGGAAGTAGAGCCATAAACAGCTTTCCCCTCGACAAAAAAAAGGTAGCTGTTGTAATAAGCAGTAACTGAGGCTACAAAAAAATAATTAAGAATCGACTGTTAGGCGGAACGAAGTTCGCCGGGTCAGCTATAACTAATAAGTATTAGGGTACATCATCATAATGATATGTAATATTTCATGGTCCAGTAGTGATATTATTACAGCTAATAATCCTTTTTGGGATTTCGCCTGCCTTCAAGATGAGGCATTTGGCAATTCCTTTGTTTTTTTATGGTCTAATAAGATATATTAAAGAGATGCTTTCACATACATACATAAACTCACGCCTGTATTCCCTGATGGGGTAGACAGAGGTGCATTTCTACACAACACTTTGCCCGGCCCGGGAATCGAACCGGGGACCATCAAAACATCGTGAGGAAACCTATAAGTTCTTAGGAATTTCTTAGATGTGTAGTCCGCCAACCCAATCTAGGCCAGCGTTGTGGACTAAGGCCTAAACCCTCTCAGTTGTATAGGAGGCCCGTGCCTAGCAGTGGGACGTATATGGGCTGATGATGATGATGATGATCTTCTTTATAGATGAAGACAAAGATTATCGTTTACCTTCTTATAAGGACTGTAGCTATCGTCAGCTTAAATTGAACCAATAATAGCTTACGTATATCTCTTTGTTCCCAAGCTACCCTTTGTACGGAGTGATAAGAGCATTAACGTAATGAGGCGCGGTAATTAGCCGCATTTCTTACCCGAACGAGATAAAGCCGGGCACTGATTGTTCACGACTCCTCAGGATTAAGGCTTATTAGCGCTTTGAGGTATGATGCAAATAGGCTTTAATTAATGCCTATCCTTTTCAACGAGAGTGGCTTTGCTCTTTTTGGTGCCACGTAGGTAGCAATGTCAACGGTAGGATTTGCAATCCCGCAGTAATGTTTTCCCGCAGTAAAATTTAATAATGCAAAAATATGCATATAATAATGCTTCATTACCTGTAGTTTAGTTACACTATATTAATAGAAAAAGTACTTTTTCATAATTATTATGAGGTTAGGTAGGGGGTTTGCAATCAATAGGGTTTCCTGCGTGTTAATATGGACTTACCTAAACAAACAAATAAACCAAATTTAATCCTTTACTTCGCTCGATCGGTTGATCGATCTGACTGACGCGCCCGCGCTGTTGTGATGGAGTTAATAGGCCTTCAGTTCGCTGTTGATCTTGGAGCACAGGAGTTACAGTGGCGGGTGTGTGGTGGGATAGGGACATATTAGGCCTTTAGTAAAAGCTGAATTACCTTGCCGAGTCAAAAAAATGCGGGAACGCGGAATTGCAAACTCTAGTCGACGGATATACCGTATGAATTATGATGCAAACAAAAGGGTTTTCCTATAAGGGAATTTTGGGTGTCAAATGACGCGGGATGTCCCTTGTCATTTCATGCTATATTTGGACAAAACAGCGTTGACTATTAAGTATGATATAGTCCATAAAAAACACTTCTTTATAGCCTTAGGTTTTTTAAGTTAAGCATTAACAATCTTCTCAGTATCTTCTTATCACCATCGTCAGCCCATATACGTCCCACTGCTGGGCACGGGCCTCTTCTACAACTGAGAGCGTTTAGGCCTTAGTCCACCACGCTGGCTTAGCTTGGTGGATTACACACCTAATAAATTCTTCAGAACTTTTTAGGTGGGCATCTACTGCATAGTATTATTATTAGTATCTACTACATATACAAAAAGTTCAAGGTGTATTTTACATTTGAACCCGCGACTTCTGACAAGCCAATCGGCATTCACTTCTATACATACATAATAGCACGAAATTCTATATCAGTATAAGTGGAACAAAAAAATGTCTGCGCGTCCGGATGTTTGTGCTTATGGCGGAGATATTTCGCGCACGCCTGTGCTTCATTTAGTCTTTTTGTGGGGCCGTTTCCTTATTTATAACTTCGGACTCGCGACATGTATAATGTAGGTACTTGAGAGTGAACCGGCCTATGTTTCATACTGTCTAAATATGAATCGGGGTGTTTAAAGTTCCTCGAAATGATTCGGCCAATATACACTCTTTGTTATCACATTTAATGCTTTTTAGCCGTCCATCTTGTTAAAGTTGAACAATGTTGCAAGATGTTTATACAACTGTTTACACACAGACTTATTAATTGATACATACACATACATAAACTCACGCCTGTATTCCCCGAAGGGGTAGGCAGAGGTGCATTTCTGCACCCACATTTCGCCAGGTATGTATCAGTCCCACGTAATAGGGGGCGAGCCTATTGCCGTTTTTCGGGCACATTCCCAGACTCCGTGCTGTTACTGAGGATTTCCTAATGGAAAAACCCAATAACACATGTTTATTATTAATTGATTAAATGATAATAACAAAATGATTTTAAAACATAATATGTTATGAAACCTGTTATCCTATATCATCATCAGCCCATATACGTCACACTGCTGGGCACGGGCTTGCATACAACTGAGAGGTTTTGGACTTTGGGCCTGAGTCCACCACGCTGGCCTAGTGCGGGTTGTCTGGTAATTATCTTAAATAAAACATGGAAATTGATAACAGGAGGGATCGGAATGGTCTTCGATGTCTAAAAAAGCGTTATGAGGAGAATTGAGGGCTCTTGGGTTCATCCTTTGAGACATTTTCAGAAACATTATAAAAACGACGGAAACTTCAAACGAAACATTATGTTTTTAGAACATTAAAAATAAATACACGATATTGTATACCGGCGCAGGAAAGTCGAAGACATAATTAAATTCCATCTGGCACTGTCTAGGTTTGCAGAAATCCTAGCGTTGTTCCCTAATCCTGTTTCGCTTTAACGCTTATTTCGTTCACAACTGCAATGTTTCAAAATAAAGCACATTATTTTACTACAATCTAATGTCTGTGGAAATATGCATTTGTCAACAAGACAACAACTTTATAAATAGTTTTGGAAACGTTGAAGCAAATGCATACATTACCTTTTTTTTTTTTTTTTTTTTTTTTTCTCGCGGGGAAAATCCATTTACGGACCATCCCACCCCTGTAGGGGCGAGGGTGTGTCGGACTCACCGGCGCCTTCCGACCCAGCATAGATGTTACCGCCCGTGTTTGCGGGCGGCCGCTGGGCCGGGTCCCTACCAAAATAATTGCGCCGTAATACCGACTAAAAACCCCGCGACGGCCACCATCGGCGCATTCAGCGAGACGGCCCCGGAATACCCTGAAGCCAGAGCTATGGATTGACCCGGGACCGCCTCTGCGCGGTGCCAAAGGGCACACCGACCTGACGCGTGTGGCGTCTTCATCTCGGGGGCCGCCAAGGTAGGGACGGCGGCCCCGTGTGGCCTCTGGGCGCCGGGCTACGTGTTGACCCGGCGCCTCCTACGTCGCCTGTTGCGACGAGCGGGATCGGTCTGCTCCCGATCCCGAAGTTTTGTGTGTATTCACAATTAATTATCACTTGCTTTAACGGTGAAGGAAAACATCGTGATAAAACCTGCACACCTAAAAGTTCTTAGGAATTTCTTAGGTGTGTAGTCCGCCAGCCCGCACTAGGCCAGCGTGGTGGACTAAGGCCTAAACCCTCTCAGTTGTAGAGGAGGCCCGTGCCCAGCAGTGGGACGTATTTGGGCTGATCATGATGATGATGATGAATATAAGGCGAGTCTATTGCCGTTTTTCGGGCATACTCCGTGCTACTATTTTGCCCGACATAGGAATCAAATAGGAGACCTATAGATCGGACGCCATATACTAGTGCCGCGAGACCACGAGGCAGTCAAAATACTATTTATGAAAACTATAGATCACCGGGGTAACCGAGTTAATTTCAAATAATATCCCATTATTAACATTAATGTAAAAATTTGTAAACTCCAGAAATCTTTACCGCACAACTTATTGCAGAGAATCAACTACGCTATTTACTGATAAATCGACAGTTTATAAAGAATTAGGACCCAAATTAACATTATCATGGCCGAAACTGACTGATAAAATTATACTAAGCCCCTCAGATCCCAGCGAAAAAGCGGGAAAGGAACATTAATATGTTAACACATAGGCGATGAGCGCCGATCGCGGCCACAATTATGCAGACGGCAGGCCCAAATCTGTGGGCCAGATTAATAATTCAACAGCCACGAGCGCCACCTGTCGTGGTCTCGCAGAAACCTACGGATTAGCCGGCAAACAGCCGAAGATAATTCGCTTGTTTGTTTGTGTTGGTTTCGTACTGAATTCGGTTGGGAACATGTGTTGACTAAGATAGGAACTTGGGTTTAACCCGTTGCTTTGACATGATCTACTTCAGATGTTGTTGATCTATTCTAATGCTTGTTGACACATTAAATCCTGATGAACGAATTAAATGAGATTATTCTTGGGTCCCGCAAAGTGTAGGTAAAAATAATTATGAAAATCTCAGTAAGCATGGAGTCTTGAAGTGTGCCCAAAAAATGTCAAGATTTTACGTAGAACTTTAAACGTTAAACAGGGAAATGTGAATGAAGAAAGTCATCTCTTCTTCATCATGAGCCCAAATACGTCCCACTGCTGGGTACGGGCCTCCTCTACAACTGAGAGGGTTTAGGCCTTAGTCCACCACGCTGGCCTAGTGCGGGTTCATCTCTTCTTACCTCCCCCATACAAGCATTCGTATGTGGCATTTATAGTTAATACCTATCACATAAGACTTTATCAAAATCATACTCTTTATCTGCATCTAAAAAATGTAAGACCAATAAATAGTGCTGTTGTGGAGTTAAGGCAAGGGGAAGACTGCTTAGCGAGTCTGGCGACAAATTGTGTACCAATTGAATTTTCTGTAGCACCTAACCGTATATTCGGATAGATCCCGTCTAAAATTCTGAAAGCCTTTGTGTTTCCGAAAGTGCATTCTGTTGTCCGTCTCAGCAGAAATGTGTAGTTAATACGCCGTATGCCCTAGATTAAGTCTGGCTTTAGTGTCTAATGCAACGTGAAATTAAAGCAGCTAGTACTTAATTTTTAATGAAAGTATGTCAAATATTCTACTCGTAGTTAAAAACCCGAATATTTTAAAGGAAAATTTTAGTTTGAGTCCGAAATTTTGTTAGGAGTTGGGAGTCTTCATTATGGTATTACAGCGTATTAGCCGAATTGCTCTAAAATATATTGCTCAAAAATATTTCAATAGTTGCAAGGAAAAGATAACGTTTAAATGTGTTTATTATTTCAACATTCACACGCACTGGCGCCAGTATTTCCTGAAGGTGTAGGCAGAGCTACATTTCGCCAGGTATGTATCACTCCCACGAAATAGAGGGCGAGCCTATTACCGCTTTCCGGGCACATTTCCAGACTCCGTGCTGTTTTTTTTTTCAAATCTCTTAAATGGATTGCATACATACATTATTTTGCTAATTTTTTTTTGCGAATAATATTTTTGAATTTCTCTTTTTGTCTCTATATTATTCACCGTTTGTAGACATTACAGCACCTATTCAAGCCAATTTTATACAAACAGACAACAATTTAGATCGAGTTAAATTACGATTAAAAATTACAGAGAATCGCTATAAACCTCTTTTGTTGGTATATATTATTTATTCTATACGATGATAAGCAGATCCGCAGGAAGCAGTATAATTTCGACGCCATCATAGGGGGGGGGGGGGGGGGGGGGCAAACATAAGGGGCACGACTGCTTAATTATTAATCAGCACATTATATTATGAACTCCGTCTGAAAGTCTGTGATGTATCGCCTGGCCCACTTGTGTTAACAAACTAAGTATTTAGTAAATAATATTACTATAGCTGCTTTATGATGAAGAAAGCAACCCCTGATAAAATTTCTAGGATAATACTAAAACTTTGGTCCCTAGTGGAAATGAAATGGAATAGCAAGTAAATAATTTAAACAACTATTATTATAAATGTATATTATTGATTGTTTGTCTCTTCACTAAACTATTTTTCTTATATATTTCAGAGAATTTTATGTGTGTATTCACAATGAATCGTCACTTACTTTAAAGGTAAATGAAAACACCGTGAGGAAGCCTGCACACCTAAAAGTTCTTAGGAATTACTTAGGTGTGTAGTCCGCTAACCCGCACTAGGCTAGCGTGGTGGACTAATACCTAAACCCTCTCAGCTATAGAGGATGCCCGAGCAGTGGGACGTACAAGGGCTCATGATGAATGATGTACATGGGATTAAAGAAAACAAAGAAGCTCTTAGTATTAATGATGATTTCTATAATCCCTTGAAATGTAGCAATCCATACTCATGTAAGGGCCGACATAATATTTGTAGAGGGTATTTGTGGTCCATTGAAGCGGCTGGATATTATTCCATGGTCCGTGTAATGGGCCCGCACTACGACAATGGCGCGTGCACAATGGGACACGCCGAGCAAATATATTACATGCTATAATGGCCCTAAGTGTTAATACATTTTGTATAAAACTATCAAATATTTTATACCGGCGATGTATATTAATAATGAATTTGATTGCCTGGTAATATTAAATGAATAAATTTTAAAGTTCTATGTGGAGACGTCAACCCGCACTAGGCCAGCGTGGTTGACTAAGGCCTAATCTCGGCGGTCGGGGGTTCAAACCCCAGGCACACACTTTGACTTTTCGAAGTGATATGTGTATTTGTATGTTTTTATCGCATTATTAACACTCGGACACAAAACAAATAGTGATAATTGACACATACATTTAATGTTAATAAGTTAACAAGTCGCAAAATATAACATCAAATATTTACTAAAGCAACAAAGTTTATATATAGGCACCATATATGATGATATGGACAGTATTGTCATTATTTACCACACAATCTGTCCTTTTTACTTTCACTCATTCGACAATATTGTTCCTCAAGGTCGGAGTATAATTCACACGAATTTTGTACCGGAAATATGAATATACCGAGGACAAACTGCGCACGCGAGCCCGCGGGCGACGGCTGCTGAGCCATAAACTACGAAATCTCCACCATTTGGCTCGGAGAAAAATAATTTCAAAAAGCACCAAATGACTCAAAAACCCATCTAGACAAGTTTCATAAAATAACAAAAGGCTGTAATTTGCAAACGTTCTATTGCGCAGTTTTTGCTCGACTGTGCCGCGGTAGATATGCCCACCGGCTGTAATCGGAATTGGGGCAGCACCTGCAAATGCAGACTTTAACTTAACCGCATAGGGTTGGAACTTATTTGACGACATCCCATGGTGTCCAACTTAACGAACTACACGGGATAATACACCGTACCTCCTCAGCATTAGGTATGAAATCGAATGAAATGGGGCGAAGCTTGTGTTGTTTTGCAAGTGAAGGGTCAAAAACCGGTGAGACTGGTGTTGTAGAGAGCACCGGGCCGCTTGCAGCGACTGTTCATTGCTCGGCAAAGGAAAAAATAAACAACAAGCCGACTGAGATAACGATTCTGATTTACATCGGCCGGGATTGTGATTCAAACGCTTTCGAGACTTTTATCGAGCGGTTTGACACTACATAGAAAAAATGGAAAGAAAGTTGCTTCTATCTGTGCCACCTTACTATATTGCGTAAAAGAAATTGAATTCCCTTCCTTTGATTTTCTCTTCTACAATGCCCTATTTTGTAGGCTTCCACCATATTCTATATATACTGTATCTACCTAAGAGATTACTTTGTAGTTTTATAAACATTGACAATTGTTACACTTTAATAATGCAGTATCAATGAGAAAAAACACCACGTGTTCATGTCTTCTACAGATCATTTATGCGAATACAATCCGTCATAATATTGTAGGCCATGCATGCCAAGGCATTCAGAATCATTAAGCTAGTTTTTAAATTAATTGGATTATACTGCGCGTATCATCATATCGAGTAAATCAACTTCGACATGACGAAATAAAACTAAAGACATAACTTAACAATGCTGTATTACGGTTTAAAAAAATTGAACTTTACTATCTGGATTTTTAAGCAGTGATGGCCTCGAGGTTTAGGCGCGTGGTCGAGAATTTCGGCGGTCGCAGGTTCAAACCCCAGGCACACACCTCTGACTTTTCGAAGTTATGTGTGTATTCACAATGAATTATCACTTGCTTTAACGGTGAAGGAAAACATCGTGATAAAACCTGCACACCTAAAAGTTCTTAGGAATTTCTTAGGTGTGTAGTCCGCCAACCCGCACTAGGCCAGCGTGGTGGACTAAGGCCTAAACCCTCTCAATTGTAGAGGAGGCCCGTGCCCAGCAGTGGGACGTATATGGGCTGATGATGATCTGGATTTTTTCACCGTCTCGATAAGAAATATATCGTCTATGATTTGAATATACGACTAGTTATAAACAAAGTATTGCGTAGTGTGCAATAGAAATAACGCTAAGGAACTCTTAACCTCTTTATCTGAAATAAATTGCCGGTCGCGAGATCGGACGACGCAATTTGTATGCAGATCCGTTATTACTTGACCATTATAAATAGAACATACACTAGACTAGAAACCGAGGCTTTAAACCACCTTACTCCACTTTTCATAAAGCTTAAAACATCTACTGTACTATTATGTTGAGCATTGTATCTTAGAAATGTAACCGAAACACGGCCGTCACATATTAACATACATAACCTCACGCCTTTTTTTTTTTAATACTGGCACGGCAAAGTGACCCCATTGCACCTGATGGTAAGCGCAATGGAGTCCAGAAAAAGTGCCGACCAGCGAGAGATGATGGTCTCCTGTTGGTCGACACAATCATGCCGGCCGAATACCTCTTCACCTTATTGTGAAGAAGTTTGGGGGACTAATACCATGGTGATCAAAGGACCGACCGCGACAAACCGGCCACAAAATGCCGGCACGGTCATCCTTTCACCATGATTGAAGCCCCCCCGAAAACCGGATATACACTGGCTGATCCCGGAACGCGGCACACTCGCATGTGCCACTATGGCGGGTTTTACGCCCTATGTACGGTGGTCGCTATCCGGGCGGATACGAATATCCTACCACCAGCAAATACGCCTGTATTCCCCGAAGCGGTATGTAGAGGTGCATTTCTGAAAACATTTCGCCAGGTATGTATCAGTCCCACGTAACCTGGGACGAGCCTATCGCCGTTTTTCGGGCACATTTCTAGACTGTGCTGCTACTAAGAATTTCCTAGAACAACCCAATACCACTTAGCCTGACCTCCAGATCGCACGGTAGATATTTAGGCCGCGAGACCACGAAGCAGTCTACTAAGTGGGAGCCCCATATTACTTAAATGTGGAACCTAAATGCAGCTCGCTAATACGTGGGTGTAGAAACTAGAAATACAACTCTACCTATCCGTCGAGGATTCAAGCGTAGGTGTGAATTATATGTATTGTATATCCCATAAACACATCATTAAATATACAATTCCAAATGCAATTTATATACAAACAAATAATCAGTATGTTTGTATGACTAATCATATTTCCATTAATGTACGCCAAACAATTCATTTGACAGTTAATGGTAAAAATAAGGAAATTGGTGAAAAAAAAAGATTTAAATACCCATGTTGAGAAATGCAAATAAATATTATGTATTTATTTATTTATACTTTATATACATACAAATTACAATGAATGTATAAAGGCGGACTGCGTGGATCGAAATCTCAACATCAAGAACAATTCAGTCGTCAAGGAAATGAAATGAAATAATACTTATTGAATCTATAAAATGTCAAATACATCACTTTGGTTCAGTCATTTCAAAATTGAGATTACCACTCTGTTCGGATGGCAGTCATCACTAGAGAAGAACGAGCAGGAAACTCTAGTGTTGCTCTTTTCCAATCAAGAGATAGTCTACAATATCAATACAAAGATTAAATTAGGTAATATCTAAAATCGAATCCGCGATTACTTTGACACGCTGGTCCGTTACAATTATCGCTTATTTATAAATTATTTTCGGAATAATTTAAACATTAATCTACGATATATTATCCTAAATAATTTTTCTAAAGAATATAAAATCAGACCATATTTATACGACAATGCTGCGCACGGGCCTCCTCTACAACTAAGAGGTGCTAGGCTTTACTTTAAAACGCTGATATAGTGCGGTATATACCATTATACTTACGAAAAAGGATTGTAAAATGCCATAGTAACAGTACATTAAAGTAATGACACAAAGCATCACTACAGAAGAGAAAAAAATTGCTGAGACTTGGGGTTTTAAGAAAATTATATTACGGTCCTTCGCAGAAACTCGGAATGAATTTTAAAAAGGTATTGTTTAAAACAAACTATTGTTTATGAAGAAGAAGCGGGTGGTCTTAGGTTCTATTTCCTAATTGGTGATTTGATGAAGAGCAAACAAAGTTCGTAAAATGCGGTTAATTTAGAAATTACTTATGGTAAGTTAGCAACAGTTACATTAATTCGTACTAATATAATGGTATAAATGCGAGAGTAACTGGACAATTTGTATGAAATAAGCTGGTCAGTTTCATATTGTATTTTTTTTTCACAGAGAAATTTCCGATATCACACCATACTTGTGTATGTATATACATACAAAAACAACGAGACTTATAAATCACTCAAACATTATTAGTAAAGGATCGAACCCACGGCCTATCGTTTCACACGCACTACGCCATGGAAGCCGCAACAAATGTTGACATTGTATCTAAAACAACTATTGTCTTAAACAATGGGTACACCATTTTTTATCAACAGAACACGTAGTAAGGCATTGTGGGTTTGTGAATGAATGTGTTGGGTTTATTAGTCCATTCATGTTTAGAACAATAGTGATGATGTGTAGTGTACTAAATAAACAGTTTGTAAACGACTGCTTAGTGGCCCATATCGAAATGAAAGTGCTGGGTTCGAGGGCAAGACAGATATCTCTGTTTTTTTTAGCAAAATGTGTAGTAAAAGTAAAAAATTAAGCCTGTATTGTCTCTTACAAATTGTTTGCTTTGCCATTTCGCGGGCAAAAATTGATTTGTATGTTATGACATGCATAAATAAAAGTCTCATCCGGAGAATTTATGTAAAATATTTTACTGCAAATTTATTACAGTCACACGCATACTTGCATTTTTACTACATAAATAAATATATATATGTATACACCCAACAGCCACATACATAGTTCTGACCCCACAATAAGATAGACAGAAACATTTGGGATCGAACCCACGGCCTCTCGTTTCGCTAGCTGGTGTCTAGCCAACCACACCACGGGGCTGTCAAAATATTAGTATTTAGAGTTAAGGATATTGAAACGGGTCTTGCAAAACTGAATAGTTTAAAGTAGTTTAAATTTGACCATTCAAAAGAGCTTGTAAAAGTCTATTTGAATAAAGAGCATTTTGACTTTGACTAGAATTAAACACAAATATTTATACTATTTTGGTGCGACAGATAAAGCCGTGACAGTTTACAGCTTTCTGTCCCATAATTAGTCATGCAATACCAACAATTCGCAAAAAGCAGTCGTATTTCAATCAGAATACTAATACAGTAGAAAGTTAATCCCTAAATAACGCACATAATAGGAAGACGGTTGTGGAGCGCAAGTTGGGGATAAGTTTAAAACGGAGGACGCTCCCGTAAGAAGGGAATTAACTCCGGATGACGTAAGAGTTTTACAACTCAATATTATGACTCCTCCCTGAAGCGATTGCGAACTTCGCGCGCCCAAAACTATGGATATTGATTTTGTAGGTTGAATACCCATAATAGGTACACAATTCGTGCTTTGAATTGAATTGAATTAGAAGTCCCGGGTTCGATTCCAGGGTGAAATAGTACAATTGTCCCTTTTCATCAAGAAAATGTTAGTTGCAACGGAATTTAAAAGTGTCATGAAAAAAATTGTTATTTCATATTAGGGATGCAAACATGGCTGATTAAATGTGGCTGCAAAAATGCACCTCTGCCTACTCACTTGGGCAGATAGGTGTGAATCTTAAAAATATAACATCTTTGCCATTGGCAAGACTGTCTATATCATACCATACCCTACAGTTTATTTCTACTCAGAAGTTATTACTTGATAAGGACAATGTATGCGCGAGCGGAGAACATACGAATGTATATTAGGTAAGAATAGTCGGCGCTTATCGCTGCTATTTGGATCACGTAGAAATTCCACTGCACGATTATTCGTAACAGGAAAACACTGGTTTAATTGCGCAACTGGTAAATCCTGGGCTTTGAAGACAACTAGTAAACCGCATACAAAAGTTATAGCATAGAAAAAGTTTTTTTGTGCATATCACAGCCTGTCTGTGGTCTCGCGGCGTATGGGCATGCGATTTAGAGGCCTCAGCTTGAATCACGGGTTGGTTAAAGTAAATAAAAAATATATACACTCAACAGTCACTATACATAGTTCTGACCTCACATTAAGATACAAGTCTTGTGTCGTGGGAATCAGAAACTACGAGAGACTTTTAGGTCTCACAAACACCCAGACCCAAAACAAATATTTGTGGATCACACAAACGCCTGTCTAGCCTGCTGCGCCACGCCATTGTTGTGTTATTGGGTTTTTCCATTATTAAATTCTCAGTAGCAGCACGGAAACTGGAAACGTGCTCTAAAAACGGCAAGTGGCCCGAAACATATGGCTCTTAACTTCTTCTCATACATGGGTCTCAACTTTGCCTACTTCTACGGCCATACAGGCGTAAAGGTATACGTAGGTACGTATACCTATACGTACGTACATAAAGGTATACGTAGGTACGTATACCTATACGTACGTACATGTATGTATCAGTGGCGGTACTTCCATAGAAGCCCAAAAACGTAACACGTTAATTGTGTAATGTTTCGTTTCTAATTGTTTATCTTGGGGTCAGGTTTTTTACATTTATATGTTAAATTGCTTTTCTTAAATAAAGATTCAAAGCTTAGAGATTATTATTCGGACTTTTTTAAGGCTAGCTGGGCTTTTAGGCTTCTATGGAAGTACCGACACTGGTATGTATATTCGTGGGATTTCTATGATCATTTCTTAGCAGTCGACGACACTAATTGTGTCGGCACTATGCGTTAACTACCGGTATGATCTCTTATAAAGTTGTTACTTCAACTGTTTGAAGTACTGTTGTCAGTAAAAAAAATAAATTTTAATGAATTAACCGCACTTGTATGTTATCGCCAATTCCGAGTACTTTATATAATATTGATAAATGTGAAACAACGGAAGTATCTGTTTAGCGTATTGATTAAATTGTTGCGTAGGCTCATTATACAATTTCTTTACTCATTCATTCGCTATAAGACTATTTTTCTTAGTTGTCCGCCGTTTATATTTACTCTATATAAAAACCCTTTTATTTTATCCAAGATCAACCTTTGTTCATTCGATTTTGACAAGGTCGACATAATTATTCCAACTGTTAATAGAAAACACTTTTTGCGAATCTACTCTTTATTTCCACCTCATCAGCATTACTATCATATATGTATGTGATCATAGTCGCGCATACATACATATAAACATACATAAACTCACGCCTGTATTCCCCGAAGGGGTAGGCAGAGGTGCATTTCTGCACCCACATTTCGCCAGGTATGTATCAGTCCCACGTAATAGGGGGCGAACCTATTGCCGTTTTTCGGGCACATTTCCAGACTCCGTGCTGTTACTGAGAATTTCCTAATGGAAAAACCCAATAAAACTTTGCCCGACCCGGGAATCGAACCCAGGACCTCTAGATCCCACGGCACATACTTGTACCGCTAGACCACGAGGCAGTCACACAAAACATACATATAAACAATCGACTTTTAATGCATATTGATCGTGGATTTTTCCATCCATTTTGTAGTAAAGTAGATTAATAACAATATCAACCTCGTCGCCCTCTGATAAAGGTTTAAAGAACTTATTTCTGCTTTTTGCGTCACACTGGGGAACGGCATTCGATGTTTACCGTTAACAAACACGAAAAGCATAGCTTAAGACGCTCTATTACACCAATCAGCCTGATTAGTTATTTTAACAATAATAAGCACATTATGGTTTTTAGTATAATTCGAAGCGCACAATAGAAGGTACCCAAAACAAAGTTTTCTTACAAATCTTGACAGCCCCGTGGCGCAGTTGGCTAGACACCAGCTTGCGAAACGAGAGGCCGCTGTTTGTTGTGTTGTGTGATCCACAAATATTTGTTTCGGGTCTGGGTGTATGTGAGACCGAAAAGTCTCTCGTAGTTTCTGATACCCACGACACAAGACTTGTATCTTAGTGTGGGATCAGAACTATGTATGTGACTGTTGGGTGTATTTAAATAGGTTTAGTTTCTCTAAAAAGTTTTAAGAACTTATTATATTGTAGATTATGATGAATAAATATTGATTTCTGCAAAACAATTCCTATTAGTATAAAAGACAGGAAAATCTTTATGATTGTAAGCTAGGTTTAAACCCTTTAATGAATTATAATTTTTACTATAAGGCGAATATTTAAGTACTCAGCTTAATCTAAGTCATTTATTTATTGATTCATGTAACAGACACTTCTCTATTTTTTGCTAAAAATAGCCATGATGTAATTTTATCGAGACACAAAGAGGTTGCATATTTTCGATTCACCCCTACGGTAATCAACGATTTAAAAACATAGGTTCGAACTATCTCACTTAATCTTGCCAGTATAGCTTCCAAGTGTGAAAATTCGATCTACCCTCCAATATGAGGAACCGTTTCACACCTGAACCGCATACGAAACAATAGTAAAAACACGATCCCGATGATCAGGTGAGAAACTCGTAAAAGGAAAGGGTTAATCTTGCCTCGGGATTTGTTCGAGTAAAGTATGGGGTTGAATTTATGCCGGGTTTTATGGCGTTTTGCGGGTTTTTTTTCTATGTGACTTCGTAACGTCACGTCCATTATTTTTACTACAACATGATGAATGGGAGGTACGAAATGGCACGTGAAAATACCTTAAACGATGCTTCCCAAAACACGTACACATCTAAGATTTTATGTTGAGATATTGGTAATGTTTAATTAACAAGTTATGGGTTTAGAAAAATATGTAGTAATTTGTAATTTGCTTACGTAGACGTAGGTATTACTTTTTGAATGATGTGCGATTGACCAATACCTGAAACAAAAATAAAAGCACATTTAATATAATTAACTACATTAACAGTTAGTAGCACAATATTTATATTTATTTTAGGATTTAGAACGTATCCAAAAATGGTCCGAAAATTTTGGCGTAACGGTAAATCCAGCTAAATGTCAAGCCATCATTGTAGGCAGTCAACGGCAAATGCGTAAGCTAGACAACGTTGTTCTGCCTCCTATTATATACAATGACGCGGTAATTGCCTTAAGTTCAACCGTTAAGAACCTCGGACTTTATATTGATTCCACCCTGAACTGGAAAGCTCAAGTGACTCATGTCTGCCGAAAAGTCACCGGTATACTCCGCGTTCTTTACCGCCTCAAAAATTTTCTACCGTCGACGACCAGGGCAATGCTTGTACAAACTTTAATATTTCCTATAATAGACTATGGTGACATGTGCTATTTTGACCTGAATGCAGATCAACTCAATAAACTTGACCGCCTTCTGAATAACTGCATTCGATTCATATTCAATCTTCGTAAATACGACCATGTGTCTTCCTTCCGGTCCCAACTGAAGTGGCTGCCTATTCGTGAGCGCCGAAATCTACGAGCACTTACTACGCTATTTTCTTTTCTTACATCTCCTAATGCACCTTCATATATAGTCTCCTACTTTAAATTTCTACACTCCAGTCACGAGAAAAATCTTCGGTCAGCTAATAATCTACTTCTTCTTTGCCCATCCCACACCTCAGACTTTATTCATTCCTCCTTTCCAGTGCAGTCGATACTTCTTTGGAATGCGCTTCCCTTAGAGATCAGGACGTGTACGAGTCGTTACTCGTTCAAGTTGAAAGTTAGAAAGTTGCTGTCAACCAGAATAGCAGATTCTTCACATTGATATGTATAGGTATGTATATATATATATTGATATATGTGTATATTTATGTACTAGTATTATATAAGTATGTATTTAGGTTATCTAGTTACGGATATTTATGTTTTGTATATTTTATTTCTAATAAGTTAATTTACGTACCCACGCCTATCATCTCTGCACCACCTAAGGTTCGACTGTCAGAGAATGCCTCAGGCATTAAGTCCACCTTTACATATATTGTATGAAGGGTAAATAAATAAATAAATAAATTTACTACCTATTAAGTACTTTTAAACATATCATTTAGATTGATTAACGCTTTGGTCTTTAAATAAATACGTCATGAGACAATGCTGAAAAAAAGAACTATTAATTCTAAACGAAACAATTGCGATGGACTGCACTTCAAAACCATTGTGAAAGACCTTAACAATACGTAGTAAATTTTGGTGAATGAATAGAGCAGAGATAAAGTTCTCCCTAAATACAATACAAACTTCAAAAACTCAGTAGGAAAATAATAAACATTGGTAAGGATGTAGCCGAGAAGATAATTTTCAAAAGGGAACATAAGTCAGCGAGAAATCCCTTTGGCTGTGGGATATTGACATCGACGGAGAACGTGTATAATGGAACCGACAGTCATCCCATCCACATCGCGGATAGATTTATCTGACTTCAAATTGTTCGCGTCTTTACCTGTTAGGAAAGGTATTACCCGGAATAGCTTGTACGTCAGACTGGAAGGTAGGAGATGTGTTTATGAATCATTCTGTATGTTATAAATACACGTTTGCACTTATGACCATTCTCATATCTCCATGCTTGGTTGTCTGTTAGTGATTGCCTTGTGCAATTTTTATGTCTACTGCTTCCATCTTTTTCGATGTGTAAAGTTCAAAGACAAAATACTTTCTTTATTTAACATGCTAAAATTAACAGATTCCTGTAGTTAAATAACTGTAAAATGGTAACTAGGTATATTCATATGTGGACATTAAATATTTTCTAAAAAAAAAACTTTGAATGTGGTTATTTCAATCCTTCTGAATAGCGACCTACAAAACATCCCGGAACACAACACTTGCACGTTTCGCTATGGTCAATGACGATCCAGTTTCCTCAGCAGCAAAAAAATATAAAACCTAAATTAAAATTTTTACGTCTTATAATTCCCAAGCGTACTTTAGAAACACGAAGACTGAAATAAATATACGAGGGCCGCCACAAGCACAAAAGAACATTGCAATAAAACCCCCCATCACAGTTTATGAAACATAGAAATGAGAGTACAACGGGGCGGCCATTCTTCCAGATTATATCTGCCTGTAGGATTTACATGCTATTTTACATTTCTGTTCTGTCTAACGAGATTATTCGCCCCAAGGTTGAGGTGAAAAGGTGCTTTTCGATTCGGCTACGTGGAACACCAGGTAAGTACTAAGGAATTTTACCTAGAAAAGTGTATTTGTATTATAATTTGCTTTTTGCTTGCTAGTAATTTACAAAATAAGAGTCCTCGAAACCGACGTGTATGCATGAAGAGGATAATGTCAGTGTAGTAAGCGAAAGAGGTGTGTTTGGAGCGTGGTATTTGGCGCTCCATAGTCTCTGCCTACCCTAACAGGAGACAGGCGTGAGTTTATGTATGTATGTATGTAATATACAAAAAATGACTTGTGTCACTATTTAACTTTATTTCTCGGACTAAGAAAAGATGATTTTTGAATTAAGAAATTAATAAAAGCTGACCTAGAATTCCAACTTATAACTTCAACACACAGCGACTATGAAAGATTATTGTTTAGACAATATTTTAGCCTAAGAACTGAAAATAAGATATTAAAAAGTTCAATGAAAAATATAGTGAATTGAAAACAGAAAAACGAATACCATTTTAACACATTATACTAATTTAAATTAAAAGTAGAAAGCACAATTAAGCACAAAATTCTAAATATCAAAAACTAAATTCCTCTGAACCTAACCTGGTGGGTTCGCCCCTCAGCCTGTTTTCCTCAATCCATACCTGTACCTGCTTCGTGTTTTACGACATGCCCTGGCGATATATTGCGTGCGCAGTTTTTGGACTCGTATAACCAAACGTGTTATTTGATCAAACTATTTGCGAGTAAACATAAACAAACGGAAAATATAGCCTAGACACGGACCAATATGCAAAGAGTTTCCAGTTACTTCACAAGGCGCACGAAGGAGGTTTGCTTGGGGTTTTATATGCTTTGTTGACACCTGTATATTTCTTGCTGGGTAATCATTGTTCAAATAGTGATGGCCTCGAGGTTAAGGCGTGCGGTCGAGAATCTCGACGGTCACGGGAACAAACCTCAGGCACACACCTCTGACTTTTCTAAGTTATGTGTGTATTCACAATGAATTATGTATTAACGGTGTTCGTCTAAGCAAGTACATATATCGTATTCTAGGATCGTATGTCGTATTTTTTTGTTACAGTTTGTATCGGAATGACACAAAAAAAAAAATGTATTGCTAATTCTGAATAAAAAAAACATGACATTTCGTGTTGCTGAAGGAGTTTCTTGGCGTTTCTTCTCCACAGCGATAACACGTTCCGAAGCGGCAATAGTTTCAAATTGACTATTAAAAAGCATTTTGACTTTGAATTTAGGACTTTAAAAAATCACAATTGAGTCGACTCGTATTGATAGTATAAAGAAGAAACGAAATGATACCCATACTAATGGAATTTCGGTAGTAGTTCCCAAAGGCATATCATTGAGTTATCTCCGGATTCAGTGATGTACCTATGTACTATGTACAAGCCATTGTATGTACATACGTAATGCCTCTGATACTTATTTATTATTAATATTCAATAACATAAATTCTCCCCAACGCAATACTAATATTAAGACGAGCGCACATTTCCACAGCGATTCGTAAATATTAACAAAGTTATATACAAAACGCTGTTCAAAACTGAAGCTTAGTTAAGGATGAGTTTTTATACTAAAATATATAGTCTAGTCAACAAGTTCAAAAACGTGTTAAATAGAAATAAAGCTCCTAAAAATATGTGCCATACCTCATTCGATTCGGAATGACATAAAAAATTGCAATAGTTATTAACAAAAAAAGAAAAAAAAAGAAGGTATTTAGTTTTTCATTAATAACTTTTAAAATAATGATATTTAAGGAATTATGCAAAAAGATCCTGAAAGAGAAGGAAATTTCCAATAAAAAAGGCCTTACTCCCGGAACTCTATCTATATTATTTCTAATTTTTATTTAACGCTGGAAATACGGCTCCGCGAGGGCGTTACGGCATAGGCGCGTCGTCTAAAAAGCCGGTATATCACCTAAAATATTTTTTTTCAAATATTAAATAACAATTTAAAAATTTGAATAAATTATGGTGTAATCTAGACACTTGAACGAAAATAACCACGGCGAAAAATATTTTTTTTGACAACTTTTCAAAAAGTTACACCATTATTAATTAACTAATGTTTTTCCAATCTCTGTTTTTATAAATTACGGCATAAAAGTTTAAAAAATTAGTCTAAAAATATTTCGCTTCGTGGAGCTCTTCTTACTTAGGTACTTAATAAAGTTATGCAAAAAAAATTTATTAAAGTTTATTATTTTGATAATTATTTTTTTTTTAAATAGACTAAAAATGTAATTTAAAAATTTTTTTATCAAAAAATTTTTTTTTTGGTAATATCTTATTATTGCTGTTTTTGCATCTAATATAGGTAGTAATTAACATTGGAAAAAAAATTGTTACGTCATTTGTTAAGAAATTGTTTATAAACAAATAGAATATTTTGCGATTTAAAAAAAAAATTTTTTACTATCTTATTGCAAAGGTAAAATGCTGATTTAAAAAAGAAAAAAAAATCTTAAATATTTTTTTTTATTGTTTATAATCGTTTTTTTTATATTTCAATGGTTTAAATAATTAGTTAAGAAATTATTTTATTCTTAATAATCATCATTGACCCTTTTCAATGGAATAACAGTTTTTTTTTTTTTTATAAATAATTTAAATGTTTATTAACTTAACAATTTGTTATAAACAAATAATATTAACCGTTATATTTTTTTCGAAAACTTCAAAAAATTACAAAAACAACCATGTATAACAAAGTTAAGAAAATTTTATTTTTTAAAAAGTTAAGAAAAAAATTTTTTTTTTAATTTTCTTAACTTTGTTATACATGGTTGTTTTTGTAATTTTTTGAAGTTTTCGAAGTTTTAATTACTACCTATATTAGATGCAAAAACAGCAATAATAAGATATTACCAAAAAAAAATTTTTTTTATAACATTTTTTTGAAATTTCATTTTTAGTCTATTTAAAAAAAATATAATTAACAAAATAATAAACTTTAATAAAAAAAAATTGCATAACTTTATTAAGTACCTAAGTAAGAAGAGCTCCACGAAGCGAAATATTTTTAGACTAATTTTTTAAACTTTTATGCCGTAATTTATAAAAACAGAGATTGGAAAAACATTAGTTAATTAACAATGGTGTAACTTTTTGAAAAGTTGTCAAAAAAAATATTTTTCGCCGTGGTTATTTTCGTTCAAGTGTCTAGATTACACCATAATTTATTCAAATTTTTAAATTGTTATTTAATATTTGGAAAAAAAAATTAGGTGATATACCGGCTTTTTAGACGACGCGCCTATGCCGTAACGCCCTCGCGGAGCCGTATTTCCAGCGTTAAATAAAAATTATAAATAATATAGATAGAGTTCCGGGAGTAAGGCCTTTTTATTGGAAATTTCCTTCTCTTTCAGGATCTTTTTGCATAATTCCTTAAATATCATTATTTTAAAAGTTATTAATGAAAAACTAAATACCTTCTTTTTTTTTTCTTTTTTTGTTAATAACTATTGCAATTTTTTATGTGCTAATATGCCCTTAAAAAACATTTTTCTAGACGTCATTCCGAGTCGAATGAGGTATGGCACATATTTCTAGGAGCTTTATTTCTATTTAACACGTTTTTGAACTTGTTGACTAGACTAATATACACACGCTTGTATTCACGAAATAATAGGCTCAGGTATGTCTTCCCCCCACTTTGGGCCAATTTTGAGTCGTATACGTAATAGGGAGCGAACCGATTGCCATTTTAAACACGCGGCGTGTGCTTCGGGACGGGCAGGGCACGGGCCTCCTCTACAACTGAGAGGGTTTAGGCCTTAGTCCACCACGCTGGCCTAGTGCGGATTGGCGGACGATACACCCAAGAGATTCCTAAGAACTTTTAGGTGTGCAGGTTTCATCACGATGTTTTCCTTCACCGTTAAAGTACGTGATAATTCTTTGTGAATACACACATAACTTCGTAAAGTCAGAGGTGTGTGCCTGGGGTTTGAACCCGTGACCGTCGAGATACTCGACCGCGTGCCTAAACCTCGAGGCCATCACGACTTAATTCCATACTTGTACTTTGTACATGTATAAAGATAAACCTACCTGAAACAACTTTTTTACGACTGCCCCGTGGTCTCGCGGCACAAGAATATGCCGTGGGATCTAGAGGGACCCAGGCTCGATTCCTGCGTCGGGCAGTGTTATTGGGTTTTTCCATTAGGAAATTCTCAGTAGCGGCACGGAGTTTGGAAATATGCCCAAAAAACGACAATAGGCTCGCCCCTTATTAGGTGGGTTTGTTACATACCTGGCGAAATGTGGAAGAAGAAATGCACCTCTGCCTAGCCCTTCGGGGAATACAGGCGTGAGGTTATGTATGTAACTTTTTAAGGACAAATCTTAGTGTTGTGCATAAGTGTGCGTTCGCCCTAACACTTGATGTCCCAAGTATTTTTCCAAGACGCAAGCAGTTTCAAATATTTATTGCCCATTGCGCGGCTGGGCATTACTGTGGTCTGCGGAGCCTCTTTGTTGTGGATATTGGCCCAATAACTTAATGGTGGACCCTAATGCCCTTTGTCTGGTGTAGGGCTGACGCGAATTAGACCCGCATTATGTGCATTTTCGCAGTGTATATTTTAAAAAGATATTGTTTTATTTCAATGCATCGTGGTCTCGCAGTACAAGCAGGTGCCGTGCGATCTAGAGGTCCTGGGTTCGATTTCCGGTTCGGGCAGTGTTAATGAGATTTTATATTTAATTCGCAGTAGCAGTCCTGAGTCTGGAAATGTGCTTGAAAACGGCAACAGGCTTGCCTTTTTGACGTGGGACTGATACACACCTGGTGAAATGTGAGTGCAGAATCGCATTGAATTAGGTATGTATGTGTGTATTGTATATTGTTTTAACTTTCCGCTTTCAAATTTTGCAAAGGATGGAAGGGTTTGGCTTCGGTCTACGGTGCATTTTATCGTTAGTTTTTGTTTAAGATATCGAGCAATTTTAACGAAACATTTTTATGTGACTTAAAAAAATGTATGAAATAAGATTATGTATCAAAGGATGGGAATATGTTGAGAATTAATCGCTTATATCATTTATTAATAGATTTTTTTTTTAACGTATTATTTCATACGTATTGGGAGTTGAAACGAACCAACACTTAATATAAGATTAACTTATACATTTATTTCAGATATCTGTCTCGCTCTTTTAAGTTACTTTTGACATTAAACAAAACGAGACAACTATGTCTTATTGCAAAAAAATCTTAACATAATAAAGCACTTAAACCACGGCGAAATACTTATTATCACTCAAAACTCCACAAGAGAATAACATTTACCTAAAACAAGTAAACAAAAGCCATAAGCTGGCAATAAGTTTCCTAACTCTTTCCTAGAAGCATTATGTACTAACATAATAATACAATTTACTGCGAATTCCGGACGAGGAATACAGATTTAACAGCATGCATTATTGCTCCGTTAAAGACAGCTTGCATGAAATATTTTGTGCAGGAATTTATTTTGCGGCGACGGAGGAGCGTAAGCACTAGAAATTGTTATGAGAAGCTTAGTTGTTAGGATTGCGGACAGATTGCAGGAATCTTTAATACTCGAGAATTCAATGTATATACATACATAACCTTATGCTTGTATTCAATTAGGCAAAGATGCATTTCTGTACCCACATTTCTCTCAGTCCCACGAAATAGGGGGCGAACCTTAACTTAAGTTATTTAATCGTTTAGTTTTATAATTTATCTTAAAATATCATCATCAGCCCATATACCTCCCACTGCTGGGCACGGGCCTCCTCTACAACTGAGAGGATTTAGGCCTTAGTACACCACGCTGGCCTAGTGCGAGTTGGCGGACTACACACCTAAGAAATTCCTAAGAACTTTTAGGTGTGCAGTTTTCATCACAATGTTTTTCTTCACCGTTAAAGTATGTGATAATTATTTGTGAATACACAAATAACTTCGAAAAGTCAGAGGTGTGTGCCTGAGGTTTGAACCCGCGTGCCTAAACCTCGAGGATATAGAATATAGGATAATTTTATTCCTCTCATATGTACGAACGAAAGCCTTGTTGAATTATGAACGATACGTCTAAACGAATCTTTTTATACAAAATCCGGCAAAATATATGGGTTCTACAAGCAATAAATTAGCTAGGAAAAATATATATGTGGCGGTGCAACTTAAATTTTCTCAATCTAAGTTGGAGACGTCACCGAGCCAACAAGTTCCGACTCGCCTTCCTTCCTCGTGCCTCGTGCAAGCTTTGTGGGTACTTTACATGAAATTGCTCAAGTTAATCACATTTTTGTGTACTTATTACGAGTACCTAGGTTGTGCACGCGAGTTAGCCTGTACGGAATTAGGCCTGGAGAATGAAAAATGTTATTAGCTAGTTTGAGCATAAATTTACTGCATCGTTGAGTGGTATGTGGCGTGTGGTCAAGAGGGTTGTTTTATCAGGGAATTTCCTAAAACATATTGGATTTTTGCCTTAAGAAGTTCAACAGTGTGTGAGTTGAAAAAGCGCGCCTAAAACGTCTCATCGAGTATTACGGGAGACTTAAAAAACTCCTGGCGATATGTTTAGAAGTACATTTCTGTCTATCCTCACGTTGATACAGGCGTCATCATCATCAGCATCATCATCATAATCAGCCCATATACGTCTCATTGCTGGGCACGGGCCTCCTCTATAATCCGCTAACCCGCACTAGCTGGCCTAGTGGTGGTGGATTAAGGCCTTAACCCTCTCAGTTATACAGTAGTCTGGTACGCAAATCTCTCCCAAGAAATCTATACATCTTATACATAGGTATATTATGTATATGTCTCCAATAATATAGGTAAATATCCTCCTGATAAGATATAAGTTAGGTAGAAGTACCGTAATGTTTTGGGCAGCCCTGTCGCGGCGAACTACAAAAAGAACAGCAGTGCGACATGTTACAATTATGTTTATTACAAGGGAATCTCGAGGTAATGCAAAAAATGGCCGCCTTTTACACCATTACATTTCTTGAGGTCACAAAACAGAATTAAAAAGTAAGAATTAATGAAACACTGTGTTCTTTGAGAAAAATGACAGGAAGCTAGTAAAGAACGTGCTGACGGGGTCCTTTCTCGTACCGACATAAATGATTGACAATTTACAACTTTTTATCTAAGTGTTTGGGAGACTGAATCTATTGAAGTGTCTACCTACGCCACCATTGTATAATTATGTCATCACTAGTAGATAGTAATGGAATTATAAGTCGTGATGGCCTCGAGGTTTAGGCACGCGGTCGGGAATCTCGACGGTCGCGGGTTCAAACCTCAAGCACACACCTCTGACTTTTCGAAGTTATGTGTGTACTGTGTATTAACAAAGAATCACGCACTTTAAAGCTAAAGGAAAACATCGTGATGAAACCTGCACACCCAAAAGTTCTTAGGAATTTCTTAGGTGTTTAGTCCGCCAACCCCCACTAGGCCAGCGTGGTGGACTAAGGCCTAAACCCTCTCAGTTGTAGAGAAGGCCCGTGCCCAGCAGTGGGTCGTATATGGGCTGATGATGATGAATGGAATTATAAGTCTCAAAACGATATTCGTATACTCGTAGATTTTGAAATAACCCAAAAGTATGTCAAAGAACTATACAATAAAAATGATTGTGTCAAACATGATGTTCGGAACTTTTGTCTAGTTAAGTTAGTTCGAGTTGAGCATCGAAGTTGGAGTTTTCGTAACATACTTTGTAACTATAATAAAGTGTATACAAATAAAATAAGTACACATAAGAATTTTCCATTTCAAAACTATATTCTCGTGTTGATCACAGGACTTGGATTGTGTTGGGTATATTCTTTGTGTATCAGCTATTTATTAATAAATGGGATACATTAATTTTTTTACCTAAACCGAAGAAGAGAGATGGTCTGAAAAATAAACTTCATTAAAAAAAATTAAGAATCAAATGGTCGCGCTTAAGAATCGAATCTCAGATTTCGTGATGTCAAAACGTTGGTCTAAAGTTAGCATACATATAAAACCCATATGACCTAAAAACAAAACTTGATGTTGATTAAAAGCAGTCCAATCAAATTGACTCCTGGTCCAGTGCACTGCAATTACATTACTAATTACGTTAGCGTCGCTGGGAATCGAACCCGTAACAGCGAAGACGCAGAGCTCATTAAACTTTCCCGTTGAGTTGCCAACTAGAAACCGCACGTGCCTTGCTTAACAATAATTAAAACTATTCCGCCTTAAGTATTTTCTGGAAAAAATACATTGTTTTTTTTCTTGATACTATTAAATATTACATACTGATTGTATTCCTACTTAGACCCGCGATATAAGTGTGATCCAGAGTTCAATTTCCGTGCTTTAAAACGTGTCATCGGGCCTTCGGGAAACTTGGGTATAGAAAAACATTTAGCTCTTCGGATATAGTGTGAGTGATATAGCGTGAGTTAATATGATTCTTATGGTACGGAAAGTGGGTTGCCAACCCGCACTAGGTCAGCGTGGTGGACTAAGTCCTCTCAATGGTAATGGAGGCCTCTAAATAATGGAGGCCCGTGCCCAGCAGTGGGACGTATATGGGCTGATGATGATGACGGAAAGCGACCGCCCAAGTTCCTGTACGAAAGTGCATTCGTCTCTTCTCTAAGAAATAAGCATCCCATGCAAAAACTCGCGACCGGGCGCCTTAACCTCGAGGCCATCACTACTTCATCAGAAAAATATAATATTTCTTTGTACATTGTAGAAATTGGGCAAAATATAAGAATTCCCTTTCACCGTAATTGACATCGACGCCGCAAGAAGAAATTGTGCAATATGTAATTATAATACACAAACAACTTTAATAAGAAACTTTGTCTGTTGTTTGTTTAGTAATGACCTAAATCAGTTGAACTTTAAATATAAAGACAGTTTTAAACCTGTATGTAGGTATGTATATAGATAGGTAAACAGAGTTGTACTTCTATAGATTCACATTTCGCGAGACGGGTACTACTTATCTCACACGTAAAATGCCGTTTTCCGAGCACATTTCCAAAGTCTTCTAACATACATTATAATTCGTCAATGAAACAATTGGTATTGAAGTAATTATGTACAAGAAAGAGTAAATAAATAAATAAATCTCACAGCGCACAATCGAGCCACGGGACAAACAAGGAAAGATAGGAAAAGAAAGAAACACTTTATAGCAATTGAATAATAATTGAATAACAACACATACAATATCTCTGCAAATACATTCAAAGCAAGCTAAGTCGCGTGTAACTCAGTGGGCAAATATTAATCAGCTCATATTACTTATCGAGTTATGAAATCGCTAACTGTAGTAACTCCACCGTGTTTTGTTAACAAGTACTTAAGTATGTCTGCGCTTGGACTGGAATAATTTATTAAACATACTACAAAGAGTTTCATATTTTATATCTTTGAGTTAAATTTGAGAAAACGTCTACAGTAAACCTGCACACATAAAAGTTCTTTGGAATTTCTTGGGCGTGTAAATTCTCAGTAACAGTTTAAAAGACGCAAGGAATACTGTAATAACACCATTTTGTTTTTACCTAGGAAAAACTTATCGTTAGCAATATAAGTACGCGCGAGTATTTGAGTAAGAAATCTTATCCAAATACGTACAGCCGTTTTTTTACCAATTTAAGAAGCAGATTCTACTTTTTATTTACTTAACTTTGAATAGAGGTTTTATTCAACAAAGACTTGTATATGAAATAAATGTTATAAAAATAAAGGCAGCGTTACACGTATTTTAAAGTGAAAAGTGCCACTTGTTCGCAACGACATAGCACACGTCAGCGAAATGGTACAAATATATTGTGCAAGACTGTATTACATAAAAATACTGTCAGTACATTTATAGTGGTTGTGGATGGCTTGCTTTTTGATGCTGAATTGACTATGTCGCGGATTCTATTCCTAATCAGACTAGACTTAGAGTCTACATGTTTCTTTTTAACAATAGTTCCTTTACCTTTCCAAGAAAGTTGCATGATTCTATAATAGGAGATTGTCTGTTTATGTGGAAGCATAAAGAGAATAATGCCAGTTGAGGAAGCAAAAGAAGTGTGTTTGAAACGTACCATTTGGCGCTCTATAGTCTCTGCCTACCCCAACGGGAGACAGGCGTGCGTTTATGTATGTATGTATGAGATTGTCTAGACAAGTTTCACATCATCATCATCAGCTCATATACGTCCCACTGTTGGGCACGGGCCTCCTCTACCATTGAGATGGTTTAGGTTTGTCCACCACGCTGGCCTAGTGCGGGTTGGTTGGTTAAAGTTTCACAATAACATCACTTTAATTTCTAATTCAACGCAGGAGCAGGTACACGAAATTGCAATAAAAAATCATTTATAGTTGATTCAAAATGTCTCAGTTGACGACACATTTAAGACTTCTTAAAGTCGAGATTTTGATTCCAATAATTCCGTAATTATATATTTTATATTACTACAAAGTAAAAGGTATTTTGAATAAAATCCTCTCCGAACAATTCACGTATGTACTCGAATCCGTAAACTCGATACGTAAATGCACTTAGAGATTTTACTGCCGATTCGTGCAAGTGAACAGGAGTTAAAAGGGGCAACTTAAAGTATAAACTTTAACGGAACATTACCGTAACTGCTCAATTTATTCTGCTGTTTTAATCTCAGACAGAATGCGTTCCGGAGTCCGTTACCAAAAGATAAAACTGCCAACGCAATTTTGATAACTAAAAACTCAAACAGGCTGCGCCGTCTACTTTCCCGCGCTCGTGTGAATTAATTACGTTTAAAAAAGTTTTTAAGCCTGCAGTGGCTGCTTTGATACGTCCAGGATGGACGGTAGTTTGTAATCACATTAGCTGGAGCACCCTGCAGTTTTAATCTGTTCATTTTAACGCGTATAAGATACTTTTCTACGCTGAATTGGTGAATTTATTAAGCACGTCATATTTCGAGACCCAAATGTGCCTACCTGGTCTTGAAGATTGAACCGTATGTTAAATTTGATTGTGAAATCTAAGAGAAAAAACATTTTAGTGTTGCAACTATTCAAGAATTTCTTTGGACAGAAACTCTTTGGTCTCACAAACACCCAGACCTGAAAATATTTGTGGGTCACATTTCACAACCTGGTTTCTAGTCAACTGCTGCACGGACACTGTATTTGCTACAAAAGTACAGAAATTATAGCATTACATGAACATCACGAAACTTAAAGAAAATGCCAAAAAATAAGCTAAATTTTTGCAATCATCTTTCACCCAAAACTAGCGAAATAATTTATTGAATCTATTCAATATTATGTTCAACAACTTTTTTACATATTTCTTTACCATCCTTACATAAGAATAGAAACCGTTTATTCTCTGGGAAGAGTCGACATAAGCACATATACAAATAATCACTAAATATATTTTCCTTAACAACAACACTGTCTGCAGTGTATCTAATTAGCGACAATTCTCCTCGCCCAATGACTAGTGTACTTCTTATTACATACTCCATGTTTAATATAAACGTCGGACATTTTATGTCTGTTACAAGACGTACACAGATGGACTAAGGCCTTCTTCATAAGTTTTCAAACCCAATTCATTTACTAATCTTTAAATGTGTCTGAAAAACGGCAACAGGCCCTTCCCCTATTACGTGGGACTGATGCATATCAGGCCAAATATGTGTGCAGAAATGCGCCTCTTCCTACCCGTTCGGAGAATACAGTGAGGTTATGTATGTATGTATGTATGTATGTTAAATGGACGATAAACGCTGCGCTTGGAAGACATTTAGTCCTAGAATGGTGTAATGATAACACTGCATCTTAACAATCCACTGTTCAGATAGTATAGTGTCGAGCGGCTTCTAATTATCTCTGTAATTATGACGTTCTACTGACCTACTACTTAGACTACTGTTGGACAAAGACCTTAATACTTAATACACCCGTTGTAATGTATTAAACTGAAATAAATTTCGCTATCCTGTTTGAATTGAAGTGAGGGTGACAGTACACAACAAGTACTCTAACAGTATTAGACGAGATGCAACACTTGTTTTACCAGTGATCGTAGAAAATAGAAAAAAAACAGACATTAATGGTACCTGTTTCGAGAAGGGGTCAAAGGGCAAATGCATTTATATGCATGATGATAAGCGATTAAGATTGTCCGTAGCATTACTATTTCGAGATTAGAAATTGTTAATACCACGGAGTCTGGAGTTGTGCCCGGAAAACGGTAATAGGCTTGCCTTTTGTTACTTGGGACGAAAACATGTGGCGAAGTGTGTGTGCAGGAATGCACCTCTGGATCAGTGCCTACCCCTCCGGCGAATGAAGGTTTAAGGTTATGTATGCTTATGTGTAGATTATAAAGCCACAAAAAAAATATGTCTCTGCAATCACCAAACGCCTGGACATCATACACTATCTCGAGTTACGTGTCTTTGTTCGGAGTAGCGTGAATCATGACATCGTGGTCACAAGACCCCCATTTGGACACAGCCTTGATCGGCTAACGGGGCTTTTTGGTCAAGTTACTCGCTCTCGGTAAATGCAACGAGAGAACGCAATCGGTTACTTCTATGAATTGAAATTAAACGAAGTTTTATGGATGTATGTAAAATAATTAATATGATAAATTGGAATTTTTATATATTAACTGTTGAAGCTTATGCTTTGCGTTTATTGTTATTTAATTTTAAAACTTCCTGGGTAGTTACTAAAAACCTTCAAATGAGGAGACGCGATTTCTGTTTTCCCTCCCAAACGACATTTATAATATCAAAAGATTATTAGTTATACCTATAACATTTTTTGAAATAGACAAACTGAAACTATAGCACATTTATTATAATTCACAATATCATATGTATTATATCGTACTTATAATATCTTAAAATGTAGGTTAAAATTTATATTTATTAAAGTCATCGGATAAATACCAAAAATTCGAACCTTATAGATAATTTTTCACCGTCCCCATAAATAAGTATAACACCCATTCGTTCGTATCGATCTACTCCCGGTGACAACCGTTATCAGTGATAACGATAAGGCGAGCGTTCAATACGGTAATCAGATAAAACATGTTTACCCAGATACGAGGAGGGAGTGGTTACTTGCGAAATCGTACTCTGGAAAAATTGCATGTTGCAATCGTGTTTTATACCCATGGTTGTTGATGTGATAATGTCGGCCATTTTACTGTGACTGAATCACTTTATGGACGGATGATAAAGAACAGGCACCTTGTGGAGTGCGCCCACTAATAATTGGCGAATTTTAGAATTAGGTATATCGGTTTATAGACTAATCTAAGAACTCGTTACTCGACACATTTATGTTTTACTATGGCAGGTATGTACAACTATACCATAAGCAAATTGAATTACGGAAAAAATCTCATCATCATCATCAATCATAACCTCACGCCTGTATTCCCCGAAGGGGTAGGCAGAGGTGCCTTACTGCACCCACATTTCGCCAGGTGTGTATCAGTCCCACGTAATAGGGGCGAGCCTATTGCCGTTTTTCGGGTACATTTTCAGACTCCGTGTGCTACTGAGAATTTCCTAATGGAAAAACCCAATGACACTTTGCCCGACCCGGGAATCGAACCCAGGCCCTCTTGATCGTACGGCACATACTTGTGCCGCGAGACCACGAGGCAGTCAACATCAGTATATATTATTTTCTATCCTGTTATACCTAAGAGTGGTACGACTCGGCAGACTTGAACTAACTTATATATTATTCAGATAAAAGAAGTTCAAATAGAAGAGATTCGTCGTTCTCATCACCGCTACCACCATTTAATTTTATTTCTCAAGTACATACAAAAATGTATTTTTCTATTTCCCCAACCGTCCGGGTTAAATGTTTATAATCAATTACATTGTTTGTCGACGTCCCGAGGGTTTCCAAGTCAACAGTCCAGGGAATTTTACCTCGTTCAAGTGTTTATTTGATATTTAAATTACATTAATTTAAATTCTCTGAATGTAGCCTGTTTTGCTTCGTTTATTTATAGCAGTTTGAAGGGTCGTTGAAGGGATTAAGACAATACTTGGAATTCTATCAGACATATTAGAAACAATGAAGTAAGTGGCTGTAGAATTATTTCTTAGCTTTGTATATACAATATATTCAGCTTCTAACTAACCTAAACTTTGGCCTCAAACATTAGGCGATATCGCGGATTTAAATCACCTTTAATAGGCACACAAATTTCGCGAAGTTTCTTTTCCTATCATCACCAACTATAGGTACCTACTTCTATATTTCCCCACTTATTCTGTAAAGTAAAAATACTGGAGAGTATTGCATAATGCCAAGGACAAAACACATGACAATCTCATTCTCATTCAAATCCGTTATCCAACTACTGACAAAAGTACTTGTACGTCATTATTCTTAGAATACAATGTGTGAACTTGACACGCATTCCTATTCACGGTTCCATTATTCATGTATTACTTATTGTACATAATACGTGCCTGTTCATGAGAAATGGATGGATTAATAAATTAGAATTTGAAACCCTTAATCTCCTTTCGTAAAAGAAACCGTATGATAAATCCTACAATAACATGTAGTAAAAAAAATATTACCATAAATATACCATGCCCTGGGGGTGGGTAGCGGCTTCTTATACCAAAAACTATGATATAGAATGTGACTCTTCGACATTTCTACATCTTTTAAAGGTATTCCTGATATGTCCGTTTCGGAAAAAAATATTTATTTCATTTGCGTATGATTTCCTCTAGCAAGTGATACAATATCTACATTCACTTGATAATTTGGTTTAGTTTGCAATTCTTCTTCGCATTTCTATTCTAGTCACCATATCATACTTCAACTGAAAGTAATAGAATTTTTCTTACCGTCTTTCTTTAAATCTCTTAAACAGGATTTATTCGCGAGCTAATCCCCATTGTATGCATCACAACAATAGCAATGACATATAAGTTTATTATTATGCCAAGTAATATAATAAAATAGATAATGCAGTGCACTTAAACGATAAGCTGGTAAAGTAATGATTAAAATTGGTTTAAATATTTATAAATAATAGATCTATATAGGATTACTAAATACTTAAAAAAGAAAGAACTACCTCACGTGTTAAGTGCGTAAAGGTAAGTTTTTAAAATATTCATACCAAGAACGTTCGATCTCCTTGCTTTCTCAAGAATTAACACTTCCATGTATGTCGAAAATAGGTTTTCTTTCTCCGCAATCTTGTCAGCATTACAATATTATAATGATATGGACGTAGAACGAGTAATAGCTTTAAAGATGAATTCACTAGAAAAACTTGTCTCCTTAAGAAGGCAACGGCAGGCCATGTAAAACGAGGAAACCAGTTAAAATACTAGTGAAGCTATAGAAGTTTGTAGTGTTACGTGGGCGAGTTGTGAGTCACACAAAAACTCCAATTATTCCAACATGTACAAGTTAACTTGGAAGAGCCGTCGATAAAAACTTATATGTTTGGTCCTTCGTGCCGGATAACTCTTACGATTGTTATAGAACTAGAGGTTGCGCGTGGGTTTAGTCATATTTAAACATTATATCTTGAAATTAGTGATTATTAACTTTGAATTTTCTACGTATTTTGAAAATGCAATTAAAATTGTTGAAGTTGTTGACAAACAGAATGGCAGATCCTTCACAACAATAGTTTGTATGTATTTATTGTATTTTAAACCTTTATGTATTTATTTATGTATATATATTATAATTTTATTATGTATTTATGATATTTATGTTTTATATATTGTATTTATGTATTAGCTTTAATATCGTGTGTAGTATATCATAATTTAATTTACACCTACGCTTTTCATCTCTGCACCATCTAAGGTTCGACTGGAAGAGAATGCCTCAGGCATTATGTCCACCTTTACATCATGTACATGTATAAAGTGTAAATAAATAAATAAAATTATTGCGATACCAATAACATTAATAAAAACTCTATTCAAACGTAAAGTAATTTCGACATCTTTATTAGAAATATTTGCGATATTTTTTCTGAAATATTTATACAGTGTTTATTATTCACTTCTCACCTGTTTTACTTCTTTATCCACGTTTCACCAGTTGGTTAGAAATAGCCTTAGATCGGTTCTATCGTTAATACTATACCCTCGCAATTTATAAATACTCTATAACTTACAGTCACATACATAGTTCTGACCCCGCACTAAGATACAAGCCTTGTGTGGTAGGTATCAGACATTAGGAGAGACTTTTCGGTCTCACAAACACCCAAACCCGAAACAAACACTTGTGGGTCACACAAACATTTGTCTCGGCACGGCGATCGAACCCGCGGCCTCTCGTTTCGCAAGCTGGGGGCTTAGCCAACTGCGCGTTTGACAGCGTCAAATTACTGCTGAAGTTAGTATTAATAAATAATCCAACAACAAAATCACACAAACAAACAAAACACCCGTAACTGAGCAATCAGGAAAACCATTACAAGTAAAAGGAAGGCTCTTCGCTCCTATTGATAGTAGGAAGTTGTCGGTGCTACAGTTAGCGGCGACAAGTTTATATTTAGCCGACACGCCGACGTCCAGGAACTTTCAAAGTAGCGAGAATGTCGATTGTCGCCAATACGACTTGGACAAATACGGAGCGACTACAGATTTGCTATTTGAAGTACTTTACCGAGAGAAGTGTACTGGTCTGATTGTAAAGGATTAGGTATAATTGCAATAAGATAAAAATTACAGCTTTTTAATACTTGATTGATTAGACACAGGTCACAGGACACACAATCTTTTTTTTTTTTTTTTTTTTTTCCTACGGGGAAAATCCTATTTACGGACGGTGTGTCGGACTCACCGGCGCCTTCCGACCCAGCATGGATGTTACCGCCCGTTGTCGGGCGGCCGCTGGGCCGGGTCCCTACCAAATATCAATGCGCCGTAATACCGACTAAAAACCCCGCGACGGCCACCATCAGCGCATTCAACGAGACGGCCCCGGAATACCCTGAAGCCAGAGCTATGGATTGACCCGGGACCGCCTCTGCGCGGTGCCAAAAGGCACACCGAAGCAATTGTTACCCCTCGGGGGCCGCCAAGGTAGGGACGGCGGCCCCGCGTGGCCTCTGGGCGCCGGGCTAGATGTTCGCCCGGCGCCTCCTACGTCGCCTGTTGCGACGAGCGGGATCGGTCTGCTCCCGATCCCGCTCCGCGCTCTCCTTCTGCGAAATGACACGTTCGCAGAAGGAGAGCATAGCTTTCCACGACCTCCGGCTGCCGACCATGGCGGCGACCACGGTCGGCAGCGAGAGGTCTCTCCCCACGACCGCTACGAGAGCGCTGCGCTCCTCGTCCCAGGCTGGGCACTCCTCAAGCGTGTGCTGGGCCGTGTCCTCACGGCAGTTGCCACAATGGTGGCACACGGCGGTCTCCTCCACACCGACGATGCGACACAGGTACGCACCGAAGCTGCCGTGCCCGGTGAGCACCTGCGTCAGCCGGAAGGTCGGCGCACCGTGGCGCCTGTCCATCCACTGCTGGAGGACAGGACGCACTGCCGCGACGGTCGCCACGCCAGCACTTGGACTCTCCAGCCTGGAACGCCACTCCTCCACGGCGGCGCTGCGGAGGGAGGCCAGCATGGCCTCGACCTCTCTTGGGGCCGGTCTCTGTCCGGATCGCCGGTACGCCTCCTCCCGCCAGAAGAACACTGACGAGAGGGACTTGGCGTCCAGCTCCCAGGGCAGAGTACCCGCCAAAACGCAGGCCGCCTCGTGCGAAATCGTGCGGTACCCTCTAACGATTCGCTGCGCCACCATACGTTGCGGACGATGCAACAAGCGGACACAGCGAGCGCCGAGGGAATTGGCCCACACGGGACACCCGTACAGGGCCATGGACCGCACGACTCCAGCATAAAGGCTTCGGCAAGGGAAGCCAGGACCATTAATGTTGGGCAGCAGGCGACCGAGAGCGCCCGCTGCCCGGACCAACTTCGGCGACAGCATCTCGAAGTGCGCACGGAATTTCCATCGACTGTCCAGAATCAGACCTAAGTACTTCATCTGGGAGCCGATGGGAATCCGCACGCCCTCCACCGTCAGGTGTGCCTCCGGCGGTGGCCTAGACCGAGGTCCGTGAAAACACAGAGCCTCGGTCTTGTGCAGGGCCACCTGGAGGCCAAGTCGCCGAATCCTGCCCACCACGAGTTCGGTCCCGAACCCGGCGAGCAGGGCGGCCCGCTGTGGGGTCCTGGCCGTCGCTGTCACCAACGTGTCGTCCGCATAGCAGACGACAGCGACGCCCCGAAGGTTGGCACCACGAAGCACCCAGTCGTAACCGATGTTCCACAGGAGCGGCCCGAGAACCGAGCCCTGTGGAACACCGCACGACACCGCCCGACGGTGCCACCCGTCGGCGCCCGGATACACGACGTACCTGTCACACAAGTACGCCTGCACCAGACGCCGTAGGTAGGGCGGAACCTCGTGGTACCGCAGTGCCTCATTGATGCAGGCCCAGGGCATGGTGTTAAATGCGTTGGCGATGTCGAGTGACACCGCCACGACGCACTTGCCCCGAGACACTGCATCCTCCGCCTGTGCCCTGACTCGCAGAATCGCGTGTATCGTCGACCGGCCCCTCCGGAACCCGAACTGGCAATCTGCCAGGTCCGGGCCCGTGCTCTCCAGATGCTCGACGAGGCGCGCGTGCAAGATACGCTCAAAGAGCTTGCACACCTCGTCGAGCAGCACGATGGGCCGGTACGCCGACGGCGACTCTGCGGGTCGCCCCTCTTTCCTCAACAGGACAAGCTTGCCCGTCTTCCACCGCGACGGGAAGCTGCCCTGCTGCAGGCACGCGGAGAACAGGCTGCGGAGCCTCGTGCCCAGCGACTCGACGGCGAGCACCCAGATACGTCCAGGCACCCCGTCGAGCCCCGGGGCCGAGTTCTTGCCCCGCAGCCGAAGCACTGCCGCCTCCAGCTCTTCAGGCGACACCTCCGGGATATCCCTTGCCGAAACCAACGACGATGGCGCCGGTGGACGTGGCGCCATCGGTGGAGGAGTGAACTCCTCGGTGGCCGGGAACAAAGCCGCGACGACGTCCTCGACGAGGTCTGCCCGAAGACTCTCCGTCAGCGGGGGCGCCCATGGGCGGAGCTTGCTCAACGCCACACGGTATGGACGCCCCCACGGATCTCTATCGAGAGACCTCCGGGACTCCTCGTAAGCCGCGGCCTTTGCTCGTGCAATGGCCACCCGCAGCGCTCTCTTCGCCCCTCTGTGGAGGCCGTAGAGCAGCCGCTCCCGTTCGTCGTCGCCAGGTCGGCGGACCCGACGACGACGGTGCCTGGAGAGTCGGCGTAGCGCAGCCGCGCAAGACGCGCGCAGCTGCGAAAGCTCCGCCGACCACCAGTACACCTGGCGCTTCACCGGGAGGCGGGTGACCCGGGGCATCGACGCGTCGCAGACGCGCGACATCGCCACCCCGAACCATTCCGCCTCCTCCTCGACCCGCACCGGTCCGTCCGGTACGGAGATCCACGCCTGAACAAGAGCGGCCTCTTCCGCAGCCTCCGCATCGAGGCGCTTAGCGGCCCACCGCCGGCCGCCCGTGAATCGGGTAGCGGGACCACCACCGGGCTGGGTAGGGGCCCGGGAAGCAGAGACGCTGTACCGGATGTAACGATGATCGGACAGCGTCTCCTCGTCAACCAGGACCTTCCAGCCCCGGACACGGCGCGCAAGGGCCGGGGTGGCGAACGTTATGTCCACCACCGAACCGCCATTATGCCGCACGCACGTGTCCTCCGACCCCCGATTCAGGACGACCAGCCCGATGGAGATCGCCCATTCCTCCAGGGCCCTACCCCGCGCATCCGTCACCGACGAGCCCCAAGCCAAGGACTTGGCGTTGAAGTCACCGGCGACTAGCACGGGGTAGGACTGACTGCCTTGCACCACCAGGGCCCCCAGGCGGACCAGAAAGCTCTCGAATTCCGCCAGGGACCTGTTGGGAGAGAAGTACACTCCTACGACCCAAATCCCTCCCAACAGGACCGCCACGCATCCCGAGCCCTTCGCTACTTTTTCGAAGGGCGGGGATCCGGCGGCGCCCCGAGTGATGACGGCCACCAAGCCATCTAGGTCCCCAGCCCAGTCATCCCGGGAAGGAACAAAGTATGGCTCGGAGACCACAGCCACTTGAATCGACCACTGCGCCAGGCACTGAACAAACAAATCCTGCGCCCTGGCGCAGTGATTGATGTTCGCCTGGAGGAAGTTATGTGCCATACTAACTATGGGCGATCTCCATCATCTCCGGGGTGGGCGGTTTCGGCCGCGCCACAACCTCAGATCTCGCACCGTGTAAAGAGCGGTGCGGGACGGAGGAGGCGACGCAAGCCTTAGCGCCCACCCTGTGCCCAGCGGGCTTACCCGCAGCTGCACAGATTGTGCAGTGCGGGTCCGCTTGGCAATCACGGGCCTTATGGCCCTCTTGACCGCACCGGTAGCAGATCCCGGTGCGGTCACACTCCGCGGTGCACTTTATCCTTACGTGCCCCCGAAAGAGGCACCGGAAGCACCGCAAGGGCCTAGGCTCTAAAAGCCGGACCCCAGCCGACACCCAGCCCACCAAGACGCGTCCTGCCCTGGTGAGCTTTTCAGCCGCTTTGGCCGGGCACCGGAGCCAAACGGCGCCCATACCGGAGCGCTCGGCCCGGATTTCCCCCACCCGAATATCTTCGGGCGAGCACTCGCCGAGCCGAGCGACGGCCGCTGCGACTGCCTCGGGGGTGACGGACTCGTCCAGCCCCGAGATGCGCAGCTCCGCAGTCTTGACGGGTCGGCTGACGCGAACGCCCTCCGACCCGGCAAGTACCTCCCTCATCTTGCTGATGAGGGAGTCGGCCCTTGCCTCCGACTCCGGCCCGGGCACCTCGAAGATGTAGCCCCCGGTGGCTCCTCGTCTGGCCTTCATACCGGCGATGCCCAGGCTAGTGAGGTCCACGTGAGTTTTGACCTCGCGCAGTACCTGGGCATACGTCGTGCCCCGCTCCAACGCCTCCGGCAGCACCGTCAGAGTGACGGCGGCTCTCTGCGGGAGGCGGAGCTGGGGCACCGGCTTGCGCGGCGGCTGTGTCGGCTGGGGTTTAGGGGGGGCGGTGGTGTTGTGCCCCCCAGACTTCTTCTTTTTCTTTTTCCCCCGCTTTACCACCTCGGTCCATGGAGTTTCCATGGACACGGGTGGCGGGGGGAGAGAACGCGGAGCTGGCGTCGGTAGACGCGGTGCCAGGCGCTTTCGGTTCCCCCGCTTCCGCTGGCGCGATTGGCGGTCGGGAACCGCTGCGGGGGGCACGGCACCAGGACGCTTGGCTGCGGGCTGAGTACTGGCTGGAAGGGCGGGGATTATGCGGTCCCCTCCTCCTCCCTTCCCTTGGTCTGCGGCCAGTGGAGGCCGGAGAATCGGCTCCGGAGGCAATCTCAACGACATCGCCTCGACCCGAGCGTTCAGCATTGCGATCTGACGCAATACTTGCTCGAGGCGATCATCCCCTGAAGACGCCACGGGCGCAACTGTCGGTCGCGACTGCGACCGAACAGTGGCCGTCAGCTCCTCCAGGAGCTTGGACTGGGTGGCGAGTTCCACCTCCAGTGCCGTCACCTTTTCGCGGAGGCTGGCATTTACCGCCTCCGCGCGGGCCAACTCCGCCGAGGGTGGCTCGTTCGCCAACTCCTCCAGCTCCGCAACGCTGACGTTGACGTCCCTCTGAAGTTCACCCTTCAGATTTCTGGACGTCTTCGTCACGTTGCGGAGCCGATCCGCCATCCTGATGAGCGCCTCCCTTCGGGTGGAAGCTGGCATTTCCGGAGCCTTTGGCTCACGGAAAGGGCAGGCCTTCTTGGCCCTGGCCAGCTCCGCCTCCGCTTCGGCTTTCCTCTTCACTTCGGCGGCACGCTCCTTTCGAAGAGCCGCCTTGTATTTTTTGCTGGCTTCAGCCACAGCCTCCTCGTCTGTGGCTGAAACCGGAGCGTGTTCTTTTGACCCCTTGGAGGGGCCAGGCTCGCCTGCGGTGTCACTGTCACCGAGCGTTGCCTGCCGCCTTCTTTGAATCTTCCTTCTCTTCGCCCGCGAAGAGTCGCAGCTCAGTCCGGACTCGGAATCGATCCGGGCTGGCGCGGTCCCCTCCGCGGACGTCCCCACGGACGATGCAGCGACTACCTCTCCTGGAGCTAACGCTTCCAGGGAAGGCACCCTGCTTCCTACCACTGAGCATCCCTTGTTTTTATTTTTATTATTTTGAGTATTCATTTTTGTTCCCACGAGTATGGGGGAAATGATGGTCCACCCAGGCAGTGCCCCCTGTACCTGGGTAAGCCTAGCGTAACCCGCCAGAGGGTCGGCCGGTACTCTGGCGGGGGTCGCACTAGAGACTGAACCTCCCATCAGCCATGCATCCCCTCACGGTGCGCCGCCGCTTGGGATTCGGGGTAACTTTTTATAGAGGTTTTCTCCCTCGCGGCCCGGGCAGTTAAGCCAAGACCCTCGCGCCGGCCGAACTGCGAGACATGACCACAGCTTCGACCGGGTTACGAGTTCGACGGTGGAAATGGGGTTCGCCCATTTCCTGCTCGGAAGCAAGAGATTGCTGTCCGAGCCCGCCGAGGACCCGGGACAGACCCGGGATGGCCCAAAATGCGGGCCCCACCGCGGCGCGGTCAACAGGACCGTCCGCCTGGTGTCGGGATTTGGCCGTCGGCACGGGCCGACGTTGCCCAGGGTGCACCGTCCCCGCCAGCATCCGGACTAGCAGGGCGCACTTGGAGGTATCCCGACCTTGCACCCCACAGGACACACAATCTTGGCAGTCCTGATCACAAATCTCCGGCACGCCTTACTGATTTTTGAAAATTATTTGTTAGACAGCCTCGTGATCGCGGCTCAAGCGATCTAGAGATCCCGGGTTCTATTCCCAAGTCGAGCAAATTGTTATTTGGTTTTTACATTACGAAATTCTCAGTAGCAGAACGGAGTCTGAAAATGTGCCCGAAAAACATTAATAGGCTCGCCCCCTAATACGGACTTTTACATACCTGGTGAATTGTGGGTGCAGAAATGCAACTCTGCCTACTTCTTCGGGGAACACAGGCGTGAGGTTATGTACATATGTATACATGTATGTTTATATTCATGCATACACTTTACTGTTATTTCGAATACATAACGATACTCCAAAATGTATTACTTAAGATTTTAAACCCATAAACTACTATAAGGCTAGGGTGGTGAACTTAGATTTAACCCGTCTCGAGCATGATCCTTCTCATGCTTAGCTTATATACTCAGCCTATCGCCGTCCACTGCTGAACGAAGGCCTTCCCAAGTAGGCGCCAACCATCCCGGTCTTGAGCAGCCCTTATCCATCCGCTACCCGCCACCTTTCTCAAGTCGTCGGAGCATCGTGCTGCAGGACGTCCTACACTACGTCTACCTAAGCGCGGTCTCCACTCCAACACTTGCCTGCTCCAACGGCCGAATTTGGCAAAACCCCCCAATGGCTTAGCTTAAACATGTGCTATATTAACGGTGGCGGTGATACCAGCTGATGCTAATAAATAATATCACAATTGTATTTATCACTATGACAATTAGTAGTAAACTGTGAATATATTTTCTGTAGACAGTGGTCCCAGTCTAGTGACCATCTGACCACAGCAAGGCTTGTTCGATTGGCACACAATATTAAATATAAGTAATTTGTGTGGATTGTAGCCATAAGCGCACGTTTCGCCTTGATCCACATGTTATAATAACCTTCGGAAATACCATACCATTATAAGTTGTGTAATCGGCAAACAATGTTAAAGTAGTAATTATTAAATTTGTTGTCCACGAGAATTTTAGGCTGTTGAATTTGGATAAGGCCAAAACAAATTCATAGATTTGATCTGAATTGTCGTAAAGTTGTAAAATGAATTTATTTGCATCATATATGTCTAAGAGTAGAAGGGTCTAGAAGAAACCTGGACACCAAAGAGTTGCTACAAGGAATTTGAAGTCCACCAACACTCACTAGACTAGTATGGTGGACTAAGGCCCAAGGCTTATACAGACTAATGTAAATGACATATTTATATCTTTTTAAGACAGTTTAAACTTGGAATGGAGATTGGTAAGCGAATACCAATAGCACGAAATGGCAGAATTAGTGATTTTACCACAAAAAATCTAAGCAAATTTTCAGACTAGCTCCGAAAGACATGACAATTTCTAAATTACATTAGGACAAATAAGATAATCGAGGTAAAATAACAAAACGACACATTATTCTGGGCCCGCAATCCAAATGCCAGTTGTCATTGCGGTCGGACGGGATGAGTGCTATTTCGGAGGGACAACTCGCTATACGAGTACCATCAATCATAGGAGGTAGTGTAGGGTCCAGACTCCCTCTGGACACAGATTTATCAATCTTTCATTGTATCGAGCCTATTTCACGTAATAGGACCGTTGTGGCTGTCTTCAGATTTAGGTAGGTTGTCGTGAATTCCCGGATTTCTATGTCAAATTAAAGAAGATCAGATACTTTATTTACTGTCCGGTTCAGAAAACAAGGCGTGTAGCCTCTTGCTCACACCTCTGCTTTTCTCACAGCTTCAAGCATTACCATTACACTCGTGTTGACTTCAAAATTGAAATTTAAGAGGATGTTGCTGCCACCAGCGTAATCAATGAAATATTAAAATTCTAAAGACAATTATTCTGTATCTCCGCCTAAATTGGCTGGATAGATTCATGCTTAGACGGTTTTCTTTCGGATAACTACAGAAGCCAGTATCAAAACTCCTCCAACATCATTTTCTAATCTATTTTTAATAAAACAAATACCTACTACATGTAATGTATTATTCACTAGAACAAACAAGTCAATTGCACCCAAAGTTTGTTCAAACAATCGAACAAAACCCGACTTGGAGACAACCATTTCTGCTAAGCTAACTAGCTCGCCAATTATCCGTAACAAGACGTAGCTTCCGTGGCAGTGTTATTTCAATTCCAAAACCCAACATGCCTCAGCAATATTAAATCAAAGATAAGAAAGGGAGAATTCGGTGTAATTAAAATTTAATGAGCGACAAACCCAATGTGTCCGGAACGTGAGTTGTAATTACAAAAGTTGTCTACCTTTTGTTACAACCCTTAATTTGGGGAAACACGAGGATGCTGCGAATAAACCAGATTCAACGTGTAACAATAATTTTGCACGATGTTGGGAATGTCATGTTTAAAATGAAACATATGATATACTCTATACATTTCTCGTTGAATTTCCGATTGGTGAAAGAGGAAATGAAAAATGTGTGGTTCAAAATCAAATACATGACTGTATGTATTTCGCCAGCTGAGTTGAAACTTGTCAGTCTCTCAATAGAAATAGAATAGTAATAGTATCTTAGTTAATAGAGTGCGAGCCATTTCTCTTCAAGCATACATATCTTCGAGCCTTGTAGTGTTAGGTACTAAAAGAGTTACTGAGAGAGTGAGGATATCCTAACAGAATGACCCAATAACACCACTGGATACAAAATTTGCACATCGACGTTTTGTTACGGAGCCAACGTGAATAATTGAAAATTCATTAAGCACCTTTTGTTTCCGAACAATAAGTCTATATGTACCTTTTGCCTAAGCTTCCTAAAAATAGAACACATGGAGCATCGTGTTATTTTTACGTTCTGCGTGGGACGCTGTGAAAAGAACCACAGGTATTCACAATGAGAATTGTGAATAATAGCGAAAATTACAGCGAAACGAAACACTGCTTAGGGATAAAAATATGCCTTTTTATCAACGTATACGAGTATAATAGAGCTAAGAGGTATGATCTGTATATCCTAAAATATTTATCATCTTCGTCGTCATCAGCATTAGAGAATGCCTTAGGCATTAATTCTGCCTTAAATGTATAAGAAGCGCTAATAAATAAAGTTGCGGGCAACAGCTAGTTATAAAAGTGAATAATATTTCAAACGAAACATCCTGTTTTCCATCATCATCATCATCATCGTCATCATCAGCATCATCATCATCAGCCCAAATACGTCCCACTGCTGGGCACGGACTTTCTTCTATTACTGAGAAGGTTTAGCCCTTAGTCCACCACGCTGACCTAGTCCGGGTTGGCGGTATACACACCTAAGAAATTCCTAAAAACTTTTAGGTGTGCAGGTTTCCTCACGATAATTCGAATACTTTCATTTTCTTTCATTCGTTCTTTCATTCGAATAACTTAGAGAAGTCAGAGGTGTGTGACCAAGAGAAGGCGTCTCTCGCCCCTCGAAGTTTTGATCGGTATACTTGCGTAGGATATTGGTTTGGGACCCAACTAAGCTAAGAGAAACCATATCATTTAGAAGATTTCCTCTCGTAAAAAAATACTATAATGTAAATTTCTTCCCACGCTTCGTGAACCCAAAAATGCGAGCCAAATACTTATTACAGGAGCACCTCTAGACTCCGTGCTACTAGTAAGAATTTCCTGATATAACCCCTTCGAATTCGGGTAGAAGTAGCAAAGCAAACATCCATAGATATAAAATTAATTTCAAACACATCATAAGTACGCACGCATAATTAAAACTCCCGAGAAGAACAAACATTTGTATTGAATACTCGTCTGCTAATATTTAATCTTTTCCATCCGCAGCGATGTTTCCATAAGAATGTATACAGAAGGTAATGTCAACATCGTATAACAATCCGGATAATGAGTGACGTCATTCGTGACGTCACATATTGATGAAACAATATGGAAGCTAATAATATGAGTACCTATTAGTTTACCATTCATCTGTATCTTATTTATTAAGCCTGTAAATGTGTGATATTTTATACATACATAAACTCACGCCTGTATTCCCCGAAGGGGTAGGCAGAGGTGCATTTCTGCACCCACATTTCGCCAGGTATGTATCAGTCCCACGTAATAGGGGGCGAGCCTATTGCCGTTTTTCGGGCACATTTCCAGACTCCGTGCTGTTACTGAGGATTTCCTAATGGAAAAACCCAATAATACTTTGCCCGACCCGGGAATCGAACCCAGGACCTCTAGATCGCACGGCACATACTTGTACCGCGAGACCACAAGGCAGTCATTTTATATGTTTCAAATGATTTTTACTCAATCTCGTAACATATTATGTTACTACGAAAAAAAAAACAGTAAAATACATTTATAAAAATGAAAATGAATTTTGAATGAACACCCAAAATTTATTGAAAAATAATATTCGTGCTAACTCTTTGGCACGTTCGCACTTTATATCATTTTCGCTGTTATAACTTTTGAATCACTTTTTTTCTGTTATAGATAGCACGTAGCGTTTTGATTAAAATAATAAAAATGAACAAGCCCACACCCCTATGGTTGCCAATAGGGATGGCTTTAAGTAGGGTGTCACGCTTAAAAAAAATGTCAAATTGCTTAATACCGGTTAGTACTAAAATAAATACCGATTAGGTTCATTCTGTTATCCTGGTCAATCAAGACTCTTTATACTATATTCAAAGAGTCTACGGCTTGAGTCTCCTTTAAAGTTGATTTCAATAAGTTCTGTGCAACGCAAGCCTTACTGAGGTTTCATAAAATTACACAAAGTTTTATAAGGGAGCCCTTATAAAATCAAATGGCACCTTGGCGCGTCCGAGTCACCCTAAGGCGAGCACAATATTCAAAAGAAATTATGGAATTGTGTTGATTTTCATTAACGAGACGAGAGCGCCTTTAGCTACCCTTTAGTAGTTCAGCGGTGGCCTTTGGGTTTCCAGTCTTCAAACTATTCTTCGCTTGGCTGAGTTGGGTCCCTAACCAAAATCCAACGCATACCGATTGACTTTATGGCCATCTTGCGCATTTTAGGTAGTACGAAGTATATAGGGCGATAAGCGTCCTTAATTGTTCCCCGCTTTCACCCAGCGCTCTGTAATATAAATTCCTCTAAGTTGGAGGGACTTAAGCTATAGCTAGGGACTATTGAAAGACATTGGTAGACGCCTAAGTCCAGCAGTACTTCGCCTGGTGGTGACTGCATCGTGGTGCCGCGCCATGGCGATCGTTTAAATTTATTTACTACAGTCACATACATAATTCTGACCCCAAACTAAGATATAGGTAAGTCTTGTGTCGTGGGTATCACAAACTGCGAGAGACTTTGTGGTTCACACAAACATATTACATATGGAGGTGAAACTGGTATCTAGCCAACTGTGCCACGGGGCTGTCAAAATTAATATAAGTTAATATGAAATATGGTGACAATAAAATCTCATACCCGAAATCAGAATATTCGCAAAACTTTCCAAAAATTCAGCTCGAGGGGAAATGCAATACAAACTTCGTTGGCATGTACAAATATTACGGTCGCATTTATTATTGCGGAGTCGCAGCTGTCATGTCAGTGACGTCAGCGGGCTTCCCCTAACAATGGACAATTTCTACATATACATGAGTTGGCATTATTAAACTATATGAAATATTTCAGCTATTGCCAGTATCGGCAGGATTTTTTCCCCAATTAAGTCTTATCTTCGCAAATAATAATATTATCTCTTATAATCTTCCTAAACAACAAAGTAAGAGGAGATGTAATAGCCACTTTTCATGCCGGATTTTTTAGGTTTTTAAAATATTATTTAGTAATTTTGTTTGACCTAAATCGACGCGGAAAGAGATGCTATTATGCCCTTGTTCCTTTTTTGTGAGTTATACCTTCAGTTATTACACAAGTACTTCGAAGAAACAGAAATTAGGAACAAACTCGGAAGCTACGCTCACTTTGTTTTTTTTTAGCTTTTTACATATATTTAAAAGGTGTACTTGATGCTTAAGGCATTATCCTACAGTCGAACATAAATGCAGAAATGATTAGTCTAGATTACTCTGTCTGATATTTTACTACAAAGCGTCGTGACGTATTCAATGTTCGTTTTAAAGGGTCGTTGACCTCGCAACAGCTGTTCGGATTAGGACCGAGAAATATTTAAACATGTCATAACTTACGACAGTCTTATTATGATCGCTTTAAAAATATGTTTTGTATGAAATATATATTTACCGATGGCTTAAAAATTCCGAATTTGCTCAATGAAAATTATATGTTACTGTGTGAAAGTAAGACTTAATGTAAAAGAATTATTTAAATTGGTGTAGCAATTTCAGAATCACAGACAGACATTTAATACTATAATATTCATTTAAATAAATATACCTGTAACATCAGACACTACTTATTACACTCTATATTATTCGCTGGAGAATAAAATTAAGTCCAAAGGAGAGTTATTACAATTATCAATCCATTTTATATTTAAAAACAATACCTTTGTCAATTTTGTGTTTTCTTAATTCCATTAGTTCCAAGCATCCATACCTGAAACAAATAATTGAAAATCAGACAGTCATAATTATACATAATTGAATTCTTATTTTTATATCGCCAAAAAAAGTTTTAAAAAGCACTCAATATTGTATTTTTAAAGGTGATGTAAAGATTGCTTCGTTGATCCGCGCAGGTGTGGGGCTTGCAACCGAGAGGTTCCGGGATAGATTCTCTGGTCGAGCGGTGTTCTTAGAAGTACGCAGTTTACCCAACATACACGGCAATATGCTCGCCACTAATAACTAGGGATGTTATGGATATGATATTTCGGATCTGGATACGGATACGGATATAGGAAAAAAATTATATCGGTTTCGGATACGGTTACGGATATGTAATTATTTCGGATTATCCGTTAGTTTCGGATAATTTCGGTTACGGATATCAGATTGAAGTAAAATATAACTGTTTTAGACATCCTTGTAAAGGTATGAGCTGTTTGGATGTTTTTGGTTTTTGTTGCTTTAATTTGTTCCAGCAATAAAAGATCTTTGTACTAGTCACTGTGTTTGGATTTTATATGAAGTTTCAGTGGAGGCACTGTGCCTTCTTTCCGGCTAAACTTTTTATCACACTGTTTACATTTTGCACAATCTAAATTTACCTTGATAAAAAAAATTTGTCCAAATTAAGGTCAATATTGGTCGTTTTTTGTCTATAAAAAACAATTTAGTACTTAACACAAGACTTTCTTAAACTATCCGAAACTTCTGAAACGGATACGGTTACGGTTACGGATATATTTTTATTTCGGATATCCGATAGTTTCGGTTACGGTTACGGAGCTGCATAACATCCCTGCTAATAACGTAGGACTTTAAACTACACCTAGCTAATCATGTATAGACATTTACCTTTGCCTACTCCTTCTGAGAACAGGCGTGAGAATATATAAACATATTTCCCCAAGAAATTTTCAAACTTTTCGATAATACAAATTTATCAACCATAAACTCAGAGTCGTTGCAATTATTGAAATGTCTCAATGCTATAAACGGCCAAAAATCTTTGCATATATTCAAATTAACTGGTTTTAGGCACTCAGCCGGTCGGCGACTCTTAGCCTGCGACCTTGGTAGTAAGTCTAGTTCTTGTTGAACGCACGTGATTCACACAAATGACAATTTATGCTAATTCACGTTTTTACTACGATTTTTGCCTTGAACGTATATTTTAAGAAACGAACTAAGGATCTCATGAGTGGACCCTGAAATTTTAGACATAGTAAATGAACATACTAGTCTTTGGTCAAGTAATATTTGAGAGTCATATATTATAGTTTTCCGCTGCACGGAATCGAACGGTACGACTATTTCCTGTCATACATAAAAGTTGGTACATTTAACTCTTGGAATTTCTTGCCAAAGTGTTTTATTCGCAATTGAAGTATTTTATTATTCACTTTCAAAAATTCAAAAGGATTATTTTGATTTGGATGGTTAGACCGCTTATTAAGACTATCACACATTTGATTTCCCCAAAAACTTAAAAGAACAAAAGCATATACCTAATTTTAACATCAAATTAGATATATGACTAAATAAATAAACGGCTCATTGTTTAAAATTACTAATGAAGCAATTAACAATTTCCTATGTTCATTTAGCGACTATGTCCTAAATATCAGACATCGGCGCTGTCATTCTGACACCACAAACGAACAACTCCCAGCGGAGCTTTTCTAAATTAGGGATGGCCATCTGTGACAGATTATTCGAAGAATCGATTTTATACTATCGATATTACGCAATGAATCGATTTAACAAACCAGTCGGAAATATTTAAAAAGCGAAACGCGTTTTTCGGCTGTAATATGAGCTAATAAAAGCTCTTAGTCCTTAAGCAGTGGACTGTTTCAAAACATGAACAGATTATGGTAAATTACAAAAATAATCTTTCACATACATGACCTCACGCCTGTATTCCCCGAAGAGGTAGGTAGAGATGCATTTCTGCACCCACATTTCGCCAGGCATGTATCAGTCCCACGTAATAGGGGGCGAGCCTATTGACGTTTTTCGGGCACAATTCCAGACTCAGTGCTACTAGTGGGTATTTCCTAATGTAAAAACCCAATAACACATTACCCGACCAGGATATCGAACCCAGGACCACTCGGTCGTACGGTGTACGCTTGTACCGCAAGACAACGAGGCAGTCAAGCAATAATATTCCATGACATGATAACCTCAATTTATCTAAGATCAGCCGCGTAAATTTAGATTTAGACCATCCCTATTCCAAATATTAAACCGTAACGAGAGAGCATTTCCTGTGCCTTAATATTAAAGCGCTTCGAATTATTCCATCCCTTCGTTTGTAAACTGGTTGTATTCGACCTCATTCCGGCCATTTCCGCGATGTCCCACGGGCACCGATATTTATTATTGTTATTAGTTTAATTACGCATTAACCCAACGGATTCAATGTTCGAGCGCGTGTATTGTGGCAGCGCGATTTATGCGATTTCGGAATTGTCAATGTTGGTAATGAATTTATGTGTTTGCATCGATATGCATGTTTTCATTGCGGCCATGCCTTTTAGTGCATATTATACTGTGTTTTAACAACGGGCTTCACTAAAATATTTATATTAGATACAACCAAGAGTTAATAATTTAATCTAAAGTATGTTTGTAAGGTGTATCGTCCACTATATTATACTGTAAATAAATACACCCAACATTCACATAGTTCAGACCCCACACTAAGATACGAGTCTTGTACCGCGGGTGTCAGAAACTACGAGACTTTTCCATCTCATAAACGCCCAGACCCGAAACAAATATTTGTAGATCGCAAGCTGGTGTATAGCTAACTGCGCCACGGGGCTGTCATAAATGTGTAAATGCGTCCATTATCTTTACAATGTCATAATATATGTACGTCCCACAGCTGGGCCGTTTAAGACTGATAAGGATCAGGTTAGACGCCACCAGCCGACTTCGCACCAGAAATAACGGAAATTGTTTTTGTCAGTCAACAGTTAATATATTATTACTAGTGCGGACATAAAAGGTCAGAATCATAAGGTTTGGAGCATTTCAATGAACTATTGTGAGTTGGATTGCTGCAACACGAAGTGATCTATGTCTAGACGTGTTCAATACTGTCAGTGTTACTCAAGACTCGTAATATAATTTGACAACTACACTCACCTCTTGTGAACACGAGACAGCAATTTACCTAGTAATTTGACTATCTAGATAGTTTTCGATACTACAATGACTTTTAATTATTTTTCACATTTCTGGGTCTTGAATAATCTTACATGTCAACAAAAACTTTTTGAATAAAAAAATACAAATTGATCCCAGTTTTCGCCAACAAAAAGGACATTTACAAAGAACTTTGCCACATAATAGGCGCGCGAGAATCTAGCCCTCCGAAACATTATGTTAATTAAAAAAAAAACTTTTATCAGTTGGAATTAATCGGCCGATATATTTTCCCCATTGTTTGTGTTCTATTATAAGTTGATTGTTCGCGTTTTGGGCTTTGTTCGGCGGATCCATTGTGCCTTTGTTGGGCTTCAGGTGAAGGCACCTCGTTCGGGGTCTTAGCGCTTTGTAATTGCTATCGAATTATTGGGTTCACATGTCAAATACTATGCGTAATATCCTGAAACTTACAGCTCCAGATTTAACTTAAATAAAATTAGTGTTACAGAAGTAGTATGTAGTATAAATTATGCGTCATAAAAAGGCATTAGAGAAATTGCATATCGCACCCCCGGTGCGAGACTGTCACTTATGCAAAAATTGCAAAAATGAGTTAAATATGTAATAAGTGTCCTTATGCACCCCTTTACTTGGTGCGATAACGTTACTTTCGTAGTACGCATAGTTTCCGTATGAGGGCGTGAGTGTCATTGTGGTTTTGGCGCGAATCAGGGCAACGCTGGGAGCAACATCGTTTTTTTGGTCAGTTGTGCCCAGTCCCCCTGCTATTGCATGTGTGTCTTGGAGCAACACTGTTACTACTGGTAATTGAGACATAATATTTTTTTGATTCTGGAGCAATAGTTCGTCTTCTTCAACCTACATTTCCTCCAGTTCCAGTTCATCTAGTGATAGTAGATCTAAGAATGAAGCTGTTGATGACCATGAACTAAAATCATCACCGAAAAAAAGGGGAAGAAAACGTACTCTTAATCCTAACAATTGGAAAAAAAATACGTAATACGTACTTGCGTAACATTCTCATTTTGTCCTATACTAGATCTTATATAAGATTGTTATTTCTTTGTTACACTATTTTCTACTTGATTTTTTATTCTATTTGTTACACTACTGTAGAAATGTTTTTTTTTCTCTTTATTTTTTTATTGGGAGTTTAACCAAAATATGATTATGTCACTCCCGTACACACCAAATACATATACATGTTAATACTAACCACTACTTAATATTTACTAATTAAACTAGGAATATGTATAAGTACATCAATAATTCTAACTATTTATGAATATAATAAAGGAACATTTTTAATTGTATAAAACTATAGATAGAAATTTTAACTAATACTTATACTTAATCTACCATGTTTTTAAAATAGAGTTTGCAAAGTCTCCTAGCCTCTCCGGAAAAGGGAGAGGCCAAGATACTGTTGCATATTCCAAGTCCAAATCCCCCACGCAATACTTGTTGTCTCTCACATGCATTTCGGTCACACTCCATCAATACATGGTACAAGTCATCTTCGACTCCACAAAATGTACAGTTAGGAGAACTGATTTTACCCATCAGATGCTTAAACTTGTTACTTGGAATATGACCGGAGCGCATTCTTAACAAAGCTACAACTAATTTTCTCTCCCACTTCCCCTCCTCGAACCATGGATAATCCAGAGGCGTATCTTGGATAGTTTTGTATACTGTAGAAATGTTAAGAAGTACAAAAGTTTTTTATGTGTATTTTATAGAACTTTGAATTATTTTTTTCTTATGACAATAACTGTTCAATGGTCATATTTTGATTTAAATTAAAACTAAGTAAACAATTTGTTCTTGTTTCCTTTTTAACTCAGTATGACATAATTACAGTTATTATTTTTCGTTAGTGCCATAACGTCACTTCTGAGGGGGTTGGAAAGTTTATAATAATAGTATAGTATCTTTTTTACAACATTAAGTGGTCATTATTTATTCAAAATTAAGTTCAAAGTTGATGTTGTAGTAAAAGCTAGTCATCTTGTCTAAATCTTGAAATATCATTATTTTTTGAGATGTCAAAGTTTTAAATGCTTCTCCTGAAAAATTGAATTTTTGCATAAGTGACAGTCTCGCACCGGGGGTGCGATATATTTCACAAATTAAATCTACATATATAAATATATTATCGGCATACATACCTGATGTAATAAGGAGTAGGTAACTTAGGCTACTAATATTAATAAAAATAAATAATAATACTATTCCGCGCGCATGAATTTCATTGGTAAATACAACACAAAAACGTGTATTTTGTTTGGGAATTTAGATTAAGACTGAAAATCTGCTGAGATTTAATAATTTTATCACTTGACAGTCCACTGCGCAGCTATTAAGTTCCAACAATGTAATTACTCACACCACATTTAATGCTGTGAAAGTGCGACACGGCCATCGTCCCTGTTGCTAACGTGCTCAATTCGCACGGAGCAAGTTCTGCACGAAACTATGCCTAGACACGACCCTCGCTGAGATTTACACGTGATCCGCCCACAAACACTGGTTCAGGCAACTTCCAACTGGGAAGAGGCGGATTTCGAGGGAGGTTAGTGTGGGCCGTGACCACCCGCATCAGGAAACAATCGCCCATATATACCTACATTAGCTATGATTGTTACTATGGCTTTATGAATAAGTATAAAAAAGAAGAACGGATAAAAATAAAGATGGTGATGTTTATTGTCGCCCAAGCAAGGTTACTGCCTTTGCGATTTAATGTCATACCTATTTCATTCTTTCTTTTCTTTGAGACAAATATTGTATAAGCCAAGCTGACTATAATGTCTTTCTAAAACTTGAAATATGTAGTTGAAAGTTCGTTTAAGTCTCAAATAGGCTTCAATTTTAATATATATAATGACATCATATCAGAAAAAGAGGAGTTTCTAGTTCCGCAGATACCACTCTATAAACAAACAGTAATTTTGACTCTTTCAACCGTAGGTAGGATATATTAAATGCAATATGGAGCTCACATTATTAATGTCAAATTGGTAGTGATTGATGCGGAAACGTGAGACCAACCCACGCAGACTAATATTGATAAAGATTTACGTAATCTCTAGAAACATCGATTGACCGGTCTACGATCCCTTATAATTCAATTAATAAGTTAAACTGCAAATACAATTTTAAGCATAAAGTAAGCCGATGTACTAAATAAAGAATATTTTAGACTGACCTTTATTAGGTCACACATGTCAACCAGTGGAATAGACAAGCTGAGATTTAGACTTTCAAAGGGACTGCAGCTCCAACTGGTAAATAAATTTTGGAGCAATAGAATATCGGTCAACATATATAACAACATCAACATATAACATACAACAATTATCTCGTAACAGTCGCCACAAATATGCCAGTCTAAACTGTTGATACAAAGGCCGATCCTGGTATGATTAAAGACTGTATATTATGTAATATAAGGTATTGCTATCAGAGTGAATAAGAATATCATCATCAGCCCATATACGTCCCACTACAGGGCACGGGCCTCCTCTACAACTGAGAGGGTTTAGGCCTCAGTCCACCACACTGGCCTAGTGCGGGTTGGCGGACTACACACCTAAGAAATTCCAAAGAACTTTTAGGTGTGCAGGTTTCATCACGATATTTTCCTTCATATTACTAGAATATTTTTGATAAATTTAGGTCACAAAATTGCCCCCCTCAATGTAGCTATGCACTAGATCCCGCCCTGAACTTAGATTCAACTTAGAGATTATGTTACTGTAACTAAGTTGAGATAAGTTGTATGCCGGTATCTTCACGCCAGCATTCTGGGAGTGGTCAGAGATGAGTTTCCGTTAAGCTTTAGATACAGAAACTTTGCTTTATCGCCGCAGTTGCTTGTCTTACTGTTTCGGTTGAACAGTTTGGTTAACATATTTGAATACAACACTCGGGATCTGCACTAGTTTACTTGAGAACTAATATATATTTATTATATATATCTATATTTAGTGTTGGCCTATCTCTTAGCTTAGTCTATCTCTGGATCAGGCATCAGTCCACCACGCTGTTAATGGAACAAAATAACATCCTTGAAATCAAATCACTAATACTGACAAAGTTAATTTTACGATCTCTTTCTTCGCCTTAAAATCTAATAATTATAATTAGTTATCACTTACGAAAATAAAATCAGAATGTGTAATTACAATCATTGAATCCATGGCAGTGCCAATTTGGCACACAAGTTCTTAGGAATTTCTTAGGTGTGTAGTCCGCCACCTGCACTAGGCCAGCGTGGTGGACCAAGGCCTAAAACCTCTTAGTTGTAAAGGAGGCCCGTGCCCAGCAGTGGGACGTATATGGGCTAATTATGATGATGATGATAAATCATTAAACCGTCACACCAGACACTCTCAAGTAGGACAATTATTTAAAGACAAAGAAAGTGATTTTAATTTTTGGAATGATAGTAGATAATATAACTAAGAACATAATTTATAATATACCAATTATTTTATTCCTATGAAATATGTTAATAACAATTTCGACCCAACTTACCGAGCACACAGTACAGCACCAACGCTAAACACAATTCGAATTAACGCAAAATAAATGACCAGCTGTCATACTGTTCTACTGTACGGAACATTACTTTCTCCCGCCCGTTATCTGGTGGAGTCCTAATTGAACCGAGTATTATTAACGAATAAAGTACCGTTATGTTAATTCACCGAATTAAATGAGTCTAGCGAGGGATTAGTTTTTTGGTGGCGCGCTTTTGTTAGCCCCAGCGACTCTTATCTTGGGAATGGCTTCACAGTATTACGGTAATAGTAACTTGACGGTTTAGTGGTTTAGGATTTTGTCGTGAAATCTAACGCACTGTCCCCACAAAGTCTAATTTTAATGATTTAGCAAAATAAGTTCATTATGTTATTAATTGAATTGTCCGATATTTATATTTTAAGGGAATATTTAGGTTTTTAGCTTGCGAAAGGTGGAGCCACGGGTTGGATCCTCGCACCGAAACAAATGTTTGTGTGATCCACAAATATTTCTTTCGGATCTGGGTGTTTGTGAGACCGAAAAGTCTCTCGTAGTTTCTGATACCCACGACACAGGATTTGTATCCTAGTGTGGGGCCAGAACTATGTGACCTTTGGGTATATTTATTTATTCATTTTTAATATTATTCTACATCAGCGCAAATACGTCCTACACATGGGCAAAGGCGTTATATAAATGAGACGTAATCTCCCGCTTAAAAGACTTGTTATTATCTCAAAATATAATGAAAACACCCACATGCTCCCAAATTCACACCAAGATATCATTTGTTCGAAATTACGAGAGACTTTTCTATCTCATCACCAAACTAGACCCGAAAAAAATATTATTCCTGGGATCGAACCCGCAGCCATTCATTTTACAGCCTATAACTATGCCACATTGTCACTATCTATAATTCGTATCAACTGTAGCAATCAGCACTGTCAGTTGTTCTCCGAGCTCTCACCAATCGGAATTCGAACCCCCATCAGTGTGTATAATAACACAATTTGCGTCCTACCAACTGAAATAGATACCACGGATACAGCACACGGTAAAATCATTCACGCGTGTTTGCATGTAGATGATGCAAATCTAATCGGAACATGCATTAGGAAATTCCTTATAACAATGATTCAATAATTCATTGGTTTATAAATAGCTAGCGGGTGGTCGCAGCTCTGCAAGGGTGCAATTTTCATTACATGCTCTTGCCACTAAAATACATTTTATCAGGATCAAAAGAAGTCATGTTTCTTCCCAAAGTCTCATCTATGTCCAAACCAAAAATCATTGAAACCGGTTCAATCATTTTGAGTTCATTACCAACATACGAAATTACATTAATTTTAGTCAAGTGTATAAAATTCTTTCATTCTCACACCAGCCTATTAATTAATTCAATGAGATTTCCTACATTTTCGAGTATATACAGCAGCATATTATAGTCTCCCTCCAAGGCCTCATTTATTCCTAAATTTAATCTAATATATTCATCAAAATCAGCATTCTAAGTGTGAAATTTAAACAAAAAACTATTTTTCACAGACATAATATGTACATTACATATATGAGACCTAACAGGTATACATATAAGTAGATCAATTTACTACTGCCTCGTGATCTCGCGGCACAAGTATGTGCCATGCGATCTGGAGGTCTGGGTTTTTCCATGAGGAAATTCTCAGTAACAGATCGGAGTCTGGAAATACGCCCGAAAAACGGCAATAGGCTCGCCCCCTATTACGTGGTACTGATACATACTGGCGAAATGCACCTCTGCCCACCCCTTCGGGGGCATGTACATTAATTTAGCTTTTATCAAAATCTAAAACGCGAATGGACCCACGGAGTAATGCTAGTTTCGTATTATTCAATAAGCCTAATGTGGCCGAGATTGAAATTCCCAAAGGGTGGAAGTTTGGCAAACGGCCAGGTGTAATATCATATGCCAGTATTCACTGCATTATGTATTAAAACGCAGCCTGTGCTTACGTACAGGCCGACAAAATCGTCGCGACTAATGAGAGAATAATTCTTGGAACTTGTCAATCTATGGGCCATTATTATGGCTTAACTTTGTGTTAGTATAAAGAAATTCTAGTATAAGTGAAATAAGGAACTATTCCACGATACAAACGTCACCACTGTTACTGCTTTGTTCACCTGGGTTCGATTACCAGGTCGAGAAATTTTATAGATTTACTGTTACGTAATTTTCAATAAGAGCTCGAATGCAAAAAATATATACCGTAAACTTCAGTACTATATGTGGCGAAAAGTGCATAAAAATACACACCGCTGCATGATACACACCTTTGTGTATACATACTATGTATAATTGTATATATGTAAATCTTCATAGTCATACAAAAAGTTGAAACTTTAATACAGTTTTGTTGCCAAGCCATCTTGCCGTAACTGTTCTTAAGAGATCAAGGGTCACAGAAACAGAGCAGCACCTTTGTGAAAGGTTAACCTTTCATCGCAGCGTAAGGAATCGTAAGCCGGCAAAGTTTGTGATCATTTATTATTCATTCTACGGTGTAGCGTAGGTACTTGATGAGTTTTGTTATGGCAACGTGGAACTTTCTGGATTCTATGTTGATTTAAAACAATGTTGTCAGATTTTTTTAGGAAAAGTACCATGAAGCTGAGAATAATTTTTCAGCTTACGTGTTGCTATTGCTTTGGGTTCTTCAAGAGTAGCGTTAAGAAGCATCCCAGAAGGAAAGCATGACAGACTTTTGTAACTTGACTAAACAAAGCTAGTGAAGGCAAAACAAATCTTGTCACTGTCTCGGTTTATTATGGTTGTAAGTGTTGTTCTCTTGATGTGGTGAATGAAAACATCTTGAGGAATCCTGCACACCTAAAAGTTCTTAGAAATTTCTTAGGTGTGTAGTCCGCCAACCTGCACTAGGCCAGCGTGGTGGACTAAGGCCTAAACCCTCTCAGTAGTAGAGGAGGCCCGTGCCCAGCACACGAACTTATAACACACACATAAGTTGGAAAAGTCAGTCCCAATTACAACCAGTGTTGGGCAAAATTTAATTGAACTAACAATTAAAAATTAACAATTAATTAATTGTTAATTGTCATTTTCACAATTAACAATTGATCAATTGTAATTGTGAAAATGACAATTAACAATTAATTAATTGTTAATCATGGTTTTATATGATTAACAATTGATCAATTGTTAGTTGTTTTACGAAAAAATAATTAACAATTAACAATTAATTATTTTTTATCAAGTATTTGTTTTAATGTTGAGTACGTGCGTGTGCGGATTAAGCCATTTACTACATTTACGGTGCCAAATATATTTTCTTCGACCAAGTAGATGACATATTTTTTTTATCAAGGAATATTTATAGAAGGAATTTGTAAGTAAAGAAAATATAAATTATTTTTTAGCAGATTTTATTTACTAACAAGGAGACCCTACGACGCGTGGGTCGGGGATTTCCATGATTTTTGGTGAGCGTGGTGCCCGAGGGTATCATAACTATATATATATATATATATACTAGCTTTTGCTCGCGACTCCGTCCGCGTAGACTACAGGGTTGGGTTCAGAAAGAAAATAAGTTGAAGTCTATTTTACTCCACAGAGTCCCATTTATGTCCATACCAAAAATCATTCAAATCGGTCAAATGGTTTAGATTTTGTGCCGCCGCGCACCGACGCGGTGACTGCCTCGTGGTCTCGCGGTACAAGTATGTGCCGTGCGATCTAGAGGTGTCCTGGGTTCAATTCCCGGGCCGGGCAAAGTGTTATTGGGTTTTTCCATTAGGAAATTCTCAGTAACAGCACGGAGTCTGGAAATGTGCCCTAAAAACGGCAATAGGCTCGCCCCCTATTACGTGGGACTGATACATACCTGGCGAAATGTGGGTGCAGAAATGCACCTCTGCCTACCATTTCGGGGAATACAGGCGTGAGATTATGTATGTATGATGTAGGCGCACCGACGCAACCGGCCGGCGCGGCGCGGCGCGGCGCCTTGTACATCATAATATGGAAAGTTGACATAAATAGCGAATGTATGAAAAGTTATTTTTTTGCTATAGCAGGGAATATTAGAATGCTGAAAATCATATTTTGTAAATGTAAATATGAGTAATAAATTAATTTAAAATAATTAAAAATGTTTCAAATAATTCCAAATATCACGTGACTGCAAACGCCAATCGGAGCGCGTTACGTCACAATGTATGAAGAATCACAGACAAGTTGTCTAACCTAGGGGTGTCCACTGTCCACTTTGAAAAAACATCGATGTTTTTTTCGATTCGATAAATCGGAACTTTACACTTTTTACAAGTACTTTTTACAAGCTTTTATTTAACTTGCAATGTATGTATGTATGTTTGTTTGGATGAAATCTTGCAACTTAATTTTGATGCAGCAGATATTTTTAACCGATTTGTGTCGTGGGTATAAGAAACTACGAGAGACTTTTCGGTCTCCCAAACAACCCGACCCGAATCAAATATTAGCGAACACACAAACATTTGTCTCGGTGCGGGGATCGAACCCGCGGCTTCTCGTTTCGCAAGCTGGTGTCTAGCCAACTGCGCCACGGGGCTGAAAATCCTATAATTTTGTACTTAATGATAAAAAATACTATTATATTTTAAGATTTTTATTCTAAATTTTCCAAAAACGATTTGATACGAGTAAGTATCGATATTTGCCGACCGATACCGAGTAAGTATCGATACTTGACGACCGATACGGTATTGAGTAGAAGTATCGATACCTTAATGGTATTGTTTCATCCCTAGTTTAACAGCAGTTTGTTGTATTTAATACACTGTTACGTCATCAAGCCCAGGTGACAGCTTGGAGCGTTTAGGCGCGAAATTTAAACACTAAACTAATTAAAGTCGTTTTTTTATTTAAAATTTATGAATAAAAATTTAAGTATATTTTTTCGTAATATTTACGTTCTTATCTATAAAATGAAAACAGTTCCAAATTTTTGTCAACATCCTTATTGCGCGCTTGATCATTTTTTCGCTGCGATGTTATATTAAAACTGCGATATCTTCTAAGATACTCATTGAAATCAAATGATGTATAAGGAAAATTTCTTTTCCATTAAATACTTATAATGAATAACGTATTTATTTGGATAAGGATTAATATCATCTTTATAAAAACACCTTCACAAAAATGCTTTATTTTAGAATAAATTTGGTAAGCATAAAAAAGGTTATAGTGAGCCAAGCTTAAAAGATAGTCATATGCTGTCGGGAACTTTTTTTAGAACTTTTAAAGGGGAACAATTCTGTCATACATTGTTTTAGCGAAACTTTAACCGCTTCCGGAGCGCATTCAGCGGAAGCGATCAAAAGGGAGAAAAACCCCGATCTTAAAACATTTATTTTTGGTGTTCCGTTCGTATTGGTCTTAGCGTGATGTTATATAGCCTATAGCCTCTCTCAATAAATGAGCTATCTAACACTGAAATCATTTTTCAAATTGGACCAGTACCTACTTCCTGAGATTAGCGCGTTCAACCAAACAAACAAACTATTCAGCTTTATAATATTAGTTTAGATTATGATATTTTCTCAAATTAATATTCCTAAATAATTAAATACACCCACGAGGGACATACAAAGTTCTAACCCCATACTAATTGTAAGATATGAGTATTTTATCGTGAGTATCATAAACTACGGGAGACTTTTCGGTATACTATCGGTGCGGAATCGAACCCACGGCTTCTAGTTTCGCAACTGATGTCTAGCTGCCTAAATGTCAATGTATAAATAGATGTATTGTTATGTATTAATTTATACACTATGATTTATATTTTTACGCATACACATCTTAATTTATACATATACAAATATACATAAAAATATATTGTCAATTATATAAATACAAATAAATGAATAGTATAGTATTTAAACGCGCACGGTAAGGCGACGCGAAGGCGACACCGCGGTGAATTGAATGTGAATGTGTGCGTGCGGCCACGGCGCAGTGTGGTGGTGTGTGTGCGCGTGCGGCGGGGTATCGCCGGTATCGCTGTGAGCGCCGCGGAGCCCGCGGATTGACGAAATCGAGCGCGTCAAAAATGTAATAGCTAATATCTATTTATACATTGACATTTAGCTAGACATCAGTTGCGAAACTAGAAGCCGCGGGTTCGATTCCGCACCGATAGTATACCGAAAAGTCTCCCGTAGTTTATGATACTCACGATAAAACAAACTCTTCAGCTTTATATTTTAGTATAGATAGATTAAGGTAACTGGGCCCTCGTTAAAACGATATGACGGGTCAAAGTTGGAAGTTGGATGGGAAATTTATTTAGTAGATAATTTTGACACATCGCGGTAACGTAGTCGCCTGCGGAAACTAGGGTCTCGGGTTCGAGACTCGTCAAATTTATTATCACAATATTATGTAATTTTTTTGTTTCATAATTTTACGCAGAATTATAAATTATTTTGCTTTTTCAGGATCTCGTTTTTTTCGCTCTTTATAGTTCTATCGTTTCGATTGTAAAAAAGCAAAATAATGTAAATTCTGCGTAAAATTATGAAAAAAGAAACATAGTTTACACAATATTGTAAAAAATTAAAGAACTTGCCGGGTCTCGAACCAGACACCACAGTTTTCGCGGGCGGGTTCGTTACCGCGGGACTACCATCGGTTAGCGAAAAAAGTCAAAATTATCTATTACATAAATTACCCATCCAACTTTGACCCTTAATATCTTTTTAATGAGGGCCCAGTTGACCCTAATATAGTTGTGATACCCTCGGGCCCCTCTACCACCCCTCCAAAAATCATGGAAATCCCCGACCCACACGTCGTAGGGTCACCTTGTAAGTTTAGTGTGAAGCACACGTCGAGAATCTCGACAGTCGCAGGTTCAAACCCCAGGCACACACCTCTGATTTTTCCAAGTTATGTGTGTATTCACAATGAATTATCACGTACTTTAACGGCGAAGGAAAACATCGTGATAAAACCTGCACACCTAAAAGTTCATAAGAATTTCTTAGGTGTGTAGTCTGCCAACCCGCACCAGGCCAGCATGGTGGACTAAGGCCTAAAACCGTCACAGTTGTAGAGGAGACCCGTGCCCAGCAGTGGGACGTATATAGGCTGATGATGATGATGAAGTTTAGTGTCCCTACCTAGTTATAAAGGGTATATGAGACAACTAGTGGACCCGACAGACGTTGTCCTATACATAATAAATCCATTCAAAAATTCCATTTTTTTTTCATTATAAATCATTCTCCAATCCACCTGAAGATACACAGAAAATATAATTAAAATTGGTCCAGCCATTAAAATTAAAATCCCAGAACTCGATCACAGCGCCACCTACCGGGTCCAATTTCAAATCTAAACCATTCTCCAATCTATCTGAAGATACACAAAATATATCATTAAAATCGGCCCAGCCGTTAAAAATTAATAATCCCAGAACTCGATCACAGTGCCACCTTGAACACACACAAAAAAAAATCATTCAAAACGGTCCAGCCGTTTAGGAGGAGTATGGGAACAACACACGTACAGAAGAATTATGTATATAAAGATAAAGATTAACGTTAAAATTCGGCAACGTTTTCGGACCACCCGGCCCTTATGAACAAAACTTTCCAAATAATTAATTGTTAGTTTTAATTGTTTCATAAAACAATTAAAAAAATTAATTGCAATTATTTTAATTGCGAGTTACAATTGATGTGCATTAATTTAAATAATTTAATTGTAACACGCGATTAAATGGTTAATTGCAATTAATTCAATTGCAATTAATTTAATTGCAATTAATTTTTTAGTCAATTGATTAGTTCAATTAAAAGTTAATTGATTAATGCCCAACTCTGATTACAACATTAAAAAAATTAAGTAACTAAAATACTTTGTAAATGAGGTTATAAAATAAAAGTTAAGGGTTACTTAGAATTTTACATGGCCGTAAATATATTAAAAATTCTAAGGAATATAATTAACGTCATCCCAATTACTTCGATGAAATACCAAAAAAGAACATGTTAAAAATAACCTTAGTTAAAACAAAGAATGAAGAATATATTTCTTCCCTCCTTTTGACGTGAAATTTGTGCGTTGCCAAGGAACGTCAACAGATTTTTTCGGCTAGGTAGGGGTGTCGGATGTCGAGTGGCAATCGACGGCGGTCTCCTATCACCCACTTGGGCACGGAGCCGTCCAAGAGGCCCTTAAACCTACAGGGCGACATGAGATATGAATACGATCATCTTGCCAGATAAGGGCTTTTTAATAACCCAAAAAATGAATGCACAAAAAGCCGGGTCGTGACCCTATTACAAAGTGACTCGGTTAATGTCATACGCCGAATGTTAAAAAATTGTGTTGTTTGTAAAGAGCCGTTATTTAAGTAAAAAATATTGTCATAGCGAATGGCTTTGACCGCGACAGACAAATGAAAAATATGAGCGCGAAAAACTGTAGATGTACTTGTACGTTTTTATAATCCCTCAGAAACCTAAAATTTTTAGACATAAAATAACTTAAAACGTTCCACAGGTACCATCTATCTCTGATAAAAAAAATCGCCGAAATCCCTTCAGCGGCTTATGTTGAAAAGCTTTATAAAATCACTTAATTTATAATATTATACACCCAACAGTCACATACATAGTTTTGACACTAGGATACAAGTCCTGTGTCGTGGCTATCAGAAACTATGAAAGACTTTTCGGTCTCACAAACACCCAGACCCGAAACAAATATTTGTGGATCACACAAACATTTGTCTCGGTGCGGGAATCGAACCCGCGGCCTCTCGTTTCACAAGCTAGTGTCTAGCCAACTGTGCCACGGGGCTGTCAAATAAAAAAATTGTCAAATTAAATATTACTTTAAGCTTTGTTTTTTCGTGCAAAAATTAAAAAGTCTACAGACTAGGCTTGTTAGTTTGTGGCTAGTTACACTAACAAAAAAAATCATGAAGTGATTAGGTACTTTCTTGTGTACTAAAACTAAAAGAGTCCAAGTATTCGGCATCCTTCATCACTTAATTAAAATAAAACTATGGCACAATTATGAATAAAACCGTTTCAAGACGATATTAAAGGAGCGGAAGTTAGGTGCCAAAAATAGCACCAGATAAAAGCAGACATCCAAGTAAGCCCTGGGTTCTTTGTATGCAAATATAGCTTAGCAACAGTCGGCACAAATCGTCCATTATGATTTACCGCCGCCATATCTATTAGTATTATAAATCACTGTACCGTTTTGGCATAAAATTGATTCTATAAGTGCAGTCGTCGTCGTCGTCATCAGCCCAAATACGTCCCACTGCTGGGCACGGGCCTCCTCTACAACTTAGAGGGTTTAGGCCTTAGTCCACCACGCTGGCCTAGTGCGGGTTCGCGGACTACACACCTATGAAATTCCTAAGAACTTTTAGGTGTGCAGGTTTTATCACGATGTTTTCCTTCACCGTTAAAGCAAGTGATAAGTGCAGTGCGATATAGAAATTACGTCACTTGACTAGTTAAGTGAGCTAGTTTTTAGTTTTTAGAAGTTCAGCACTTACTATCAGGTGCTATTATTACCACATTTTCCGATATTATATAACAGCTTGAAAAGTGTAGGTACTAATTATATTTTTAGTACAGAATTATTTTCCAGAAGTTAAAAATAAGAGTTTAAATTTTTATGGTGTTAAAACATCATTTTAGAAAAGCATGTACGATAAGCATATTGACGTCACCACCATTACAGCGCTCCGTGTATGAAAAAGATAGCATAATCCATTTTTTTACAATTTTCGATATTTTTTGTCAAAGAATATTAGTGTAGTTAATTTTAAAAAAAACATTAAGGTTTTTACTGCCAAAGGAGAAAACGGGGAGAGATTTTTTCTGCCGACATAACTAATCTATGAAATTAACCAGAAGTTCCCTCCACGACAAGGTATTCCATCTGGGACATAAATTAAACACGAAAAAGGCGAGTTTTTTCCCGTTCCCTCCCGACTCCAGAAATTGAACAGTAAAAGGAAAGTGTTCTAACATGGTTACTTAGATTGAATTGTCGGGTGAGATCTGTTAAAAGTGGCGACGACGCTCCGACCGGGATTCCGATTGGCCTAGATTGGTGCCAGATAAATTGTCGCCGCACTTTGATGGTTTTTTTAACGTGTTACTTTATACCTTTCGTCAGTGGCGGTACTTATATAGAAGCCGAAAAGCGTTACACGTTAATTGTGAAAGTCTTGTTTATAATTTGTTTATTATGGGATCAGGATTAATATTTTCATTCATTATTATTTATTTACATTATATATATGACTGCCTCGTGGTCTCGCGGTACAAGTATGTGCCGAGCGATCTAGAGGTCCTGGGTTCGATTCCCGGGTCGGGCAAAGTGTTATTGCGTTTTTCCAATAGGAAATTCTCAGTAGCAGCACGGAGTCTGGAATTGTGCCCGAAAAACGGCAATAGGCTCGCCCCCTATTACGTGGGACTGTTACATACTTGGCGAAATGTGGGTGCAGAAATGCACCTCTGCCTACCCCTTCGGGGAATACAGGCGTGAGTTTATGTATGTATTATATATATTTACTATGTTTCTATATGGTTTATCTGTAGAATAAGCAGTGTGTGCATTGTGTTATAATCAAATAATCGTTGCTAGTGTATATTTTTTTTTTATGGGAAAGGAGGCAAACGAGCTGGTGAGCCACCTGATGTTAAGTGGTCAACACCGCCCATGGACACCCACAATACCAGAGGAATCATCGGTGCGTTGCCGGCCTTTGAGGAAAATATAGGCTCTTTTCTTGAAGGTCCCTAAGTCATATCCATTGGGAAATACCGCCGAGGGAAGCTGATTCCACAATTCCACAAAGATGTCCACAAATTTAGACTGTCAAAATTATTAAGTATAATAAATCAAGAGTAAGATTGTAATTAATCATTAATTAATATTATAAGTAACTTATTTAACACAAAATTTGGGATAGTGATATCTTGTAGATAAAAATACTCTCTTCGCTATTGTTTATTTATAATAATCATTTTTAGCTCTTCCCATTGAATTCATTGCTAACGATGACGCAGGGCAAAAAGTTTATTTAATTTTTTTTTTAATAATGACATTTCATAAAGCTTTTTTGGACATATCGCCTTTTTAGGTGCAAAAGAAATCATAGCACAGCTCTAGAATGCATCGGCTTTCACGGAATATTTATATTTATTATTTAACTAAAAGGACGAAAAACCTAATGTCCGTTCTTTCAGTTATACATTAATAACACCCAAAGTTCTTAAAAATCAAAAGTGTGAGGTTCAAACTTTAATTTGATTCACAAAAAAGGTTTTTAATAAATACGTCAGATGAAAGTGAATAAATGTATCTTAGAATTCATTACGACGTTTTAAGCGAAAAGTTAGGAAGACTCGGCGACGCAAACTTTGCGAATGTTTGACATAATATGCGCCCTGTGACAGCAAAGAAAATGTTGAAACTGTATTTCTGCCGCACAATAGCGCTACTAATGACGTAACTTATCAAACAAGTTGCATTAGCCTGAATTCAAAATACAAACATCTTTAATTGAAATCCAACTCATAGATTTTATCGCGCAAAAAAATTGCGGATTATATAATTCCCCAAGGGGGTAGGCCAGGGGCATTTCTAGGCACGTAATAGATGTTAAGCCTATTGCCGTTTTTCGGATGAAATTCCAGACTCAGTGCTGTTACTGAGAGTTTCCTAATGGAAAAACCCAATAACACTTTGCCCGACCCGTAAATTGAACCCAGGACCTCTAGATCGCACAGCACATACTTGTACCGCGACAGAAAGGTAAGTTGACAGCAGTTAGTGGTAAGATTCTTAAAAATTAACTAGGTACAGCACAAGTCCACTGTTTTAAAATTAGTTAAGTTTTTTATTACCTTTGGATCCAATTCTGGAGCCCAAATAGTCAAAATGGTGGTCAATAGTGTGTTTGTGTGACAAAATAATTCTAACGGATCTGGGTGTTTTTAAGACCAAATTTTCTCATATAGTTCCCACGACCCAAGACTTTCATCTTAATATGGGGTGCGAATTTAATATGTGAAACAATTTTAGGCCTATTTTACTTAACCTACCAACATTAATAACTACTGATTACTGAAACAAACCTATTCTCTCAAAATAGGCGTAAAGACAATGCAGCTTAGATAACCACCTCATAAAACGTCCAAAAGTGAAGTCCGCCATACTGTAATGTACACGAAATTACACCGTGCACAGATCTCATTAAGTAAACTTGGGGGAATGTGTTATTTTAAGAAAAACACGCAGCACCCTGCCACCCTTCTTGGGCTGTTAACGTTTTTAACACGGCGTTTTTATGAGTTTTTTTGTTTTTTTAAGATATTGTGAAGTAGGGAAGTGATTTGCCGATGTTTGAGGGTGCTATAGGACGCGAAGGCACCGCTTTGTGCCACGAGTTAATTGATGGGGTATATAGGCATAGTGAGGGTGCAATGAATACGGCACTCAGGTTACTAGCTTAATTTGTTAATTAAAAATTACTGTAAATTAAAAGTAGTGTATAATTAATTTTTTTGAAGAAATACATATACACACATAATAAGAAGCCAGCTTATTGCTATTTACTCCATCATCATCAACCCATACACGTCCCACTGCTGGGCACGGGCCTCCTCTACAACTGAGAGGGTTTAGGCCTAAGTCCACCACGCTGGCCTAGTGCGGGTCGGCGGACTACACACCTAAGAAATTCCTAAAAACTTTTAGGTGTGCAGGTTTCATCACGATGTTTTCCTTCACCGTTATATGATATGATTTACTCCATGCTATTAAGAAAATCCTAAGGAAAAAAATATAATAACATACCACCTGGGAATTGAACCTCACGACCGCGCCTGCCACTTACGTCGCAGGGACAACAAGGTAGTAGAAATACCTCAGCCTTTATCTTTAAGAACACATCCACCTGTAGTTTGTATGTGTTTTTGTTTTACGGATATGGTAGTGACTAAAAGGAATGTAGCGAAAAACGAATACATCAATAGCTAGTCTAGAATAGAAACGGGATTTCACAAGCTGGTGACAAAACTCGATTTAAAGTTAATCACTATGAAGGACATCTTAACCATGTTTTGTCTCACTTCCTCCATACACTGATGCACAGAGCTAGATGGAATATATTTAAGTTCTCTTCTCTTTTAATTCTTAGCATTGACGAGCCACGATCCACAAGTAAGTCTTGACACAGTGTTATTACGATATTCACTGCCAAATATACGAGTATGTACATACACCAAAGTGCAGTTTATGACAGAGTTATAGTAAATGTCTCGTAGTGGCATTCGGATTTTCCAAATGCTTTTCAACTTTGCTGTCACAATTCATGTTTTATCACATTTTGAACAAGTGTCCTAAAGCGTGGAAAAATTGTGGCGAAGTTTGTGAACAAAAGTAGGACACGACGGTATACGTACACTCACGCCTGTACTTTCGAGGGATAGGCAGCACATTTGTACAACCAAATTACGCTTAGTGTTGTGAAAGTAATAAAAAACCCGAAAGTCAGAAGTAAGACTAGTATTAAGCATTAGCGGTACTTCCATAGAAGCCCAAAAGCCCAGTTTGCATTTTAAAACTTCAAATAATAATTTTTAAGCTTGAAATCTTTATTCAACTAAAGCAATTTGTTTAATAAAGACCCCATAATAAGCAAATATGATCTAGACATTACGCAATTAACGTTTAACGCTTTTAGGCTTCTATGGAAGTCCCGCCAGCATCAGAAATTAAGATACTTTTAGATCTAACAAACATCCACTTGAATAAAGATTTGGTGATCACAAAACCGAATATTTGAAGTTGTCTGTCTAAATGTTCATTTTAAGGACCTCGCAATAAACAGTAACCTAACTGCAATTTACCTAACTCACGGTACAATCCAGTTACACTTTTAATACGTTATCACTTTCCAAATATTATAACTACGAAATTCCACTGATTGGCATATATAAGTAACGTCAAAAATCCAAATACACAGAATCGACCCGAGTAGCTTATCAATAGTACATATTTGGAAAGAAATTATACGTCTTATCAGCAACGTACTTACCGAGTAAATCATAAATATGTTGACATTGATAACGATTGCGGCGAGCGCGACGGAGGGCAGGTGAAGCGCGGGGCGGGGTGGAGTTTTTTATAATTTAACTGCTAGTGATACAAGTTTTACATATTATATATTTCTTGTATGAGCGTTTTGGGAAGTCAATTAAATATATACATATTTTTTTAATTCTCTTTATTAAATTCCAACTTTTTAAGGACCTTTTCTGCATTTATAATATATTTTTGGTCCTAAACTTCTTCAAGTTTAATGGTTTTTTTAAAGTTAAATACTTTAAAGTCTCTGATACATGAATTATTCAAATATTAGACCACAATTTCTAGACTATGTCCATTCTATTCAAATCATTCATATAAGTCTGTACGTTGGCCTTAGCTGCTTAAAAGGGTTAGTGACCTTATTCCAACACTTAAAGATAATAGATTTTGCATACCCTTATTAATGATTCTGAAAATTTGCGGAGAGTTTCCGTACAATTTTGTTAGATAAAATAGAAGTTAAAAAACTAGTAGTACCTGTGTGCCTCGGGTTCGAAGTCCAACTCGTTTACTTTAACGGAATTTTGTAATTACTAACCGCACGAATTTGTAACATTCTTTATAATGTAACTGTTACTAGATAACTGATTATTTTCACGGCTTAATGATGAAATGAAATAAAATAACATTATTGAATCTAAGCAATGTTAAATACATCACTTAGATTCAGGCATATCAAAATTTAGGGTACCACCCTGTTCGGAAGGCAGTCATCACTAGAGAAGAAGGGGCAAGAAACTCTAGTGTTGCTTCCAATCAAGAGATAGTTTACAGTATTGATACACGCCCAGTGGCGTGCCATAGGAAAGGCCTATGTCCAGCAGTGGACGTAATAAAGGCTGCTGATGATGATGATTCATACAAAGACCAAATTTCCCGAATTAGAGCAGCTCATTAATACAATCTCAGACTGTTGTATTGAATATGAACATAACATAGCCATCTTGAATGGAGAAGCTTACATTTAACCAGACCAAAAGTTCAATAAAAAGTAATGCATCAGGAACTTGTTTTTTTTTTTCTGGCACGGCAAAGTGACTCCACTGTACATAAGAATTTTCCAGGATAAAGGTATCCAATATCATATCCAGGGCCCTATCAATATTTATATCAAAACTCATCGATATCGGCTTAGACGGGAACAAACTCACTTCTGATTTAATATTAGTAAGGATGTGACGGCTATCACGTTGCCCCTTAGTACATTCTAATCAAGACATCAGCACAATCACTAGTGACTTCATTAAACATTTTAAAGAAAGATATTTTCTTATCAATTCTATGTACTCACTCATTCATTCATGCTTGTATATTTTCCTATGACGCATTAATGTTATCCATTTTATAATATTTTTTCCTTGAACTATGTATTTACGAAAATAATTAAGTTTTGCATTACATAGCTTTAAAACGCGCCATTAAGAGGACACAAAATAGACAATTACTTATTGCTGACAGATAATTTTGTAAATTATTACGGGTGCGATTTTTAGCGAGACAATTGTTTTTCGATTCAAACAAAGTTTTACCTCTTTTTGCCTATTCTCTTATCATAAAACAATTAATACTTATTCCAAAAAACAAGTTTAGGTTACGAGACAAATAATTTAAACATGTTTGGACGGCGGCAATCGTGGCAAATCCGTTTTACATGCTTTTGGTTTCGTTTGACCGCGTGCATGTCAGTCACGTACAAAACACTGGACGCATTTTAATGAGGTTCTTATTTTTGGTCAGCGACGGTTACGGAATGATCGTTATTTTAAATCAACATTACAATAATGCATGATATTAAAACCGTATTAAAATAGCAGGACATTTTTAATAGGTATATTAATTTGCTTAATTGCCTGCTTCATTTGTCCTGTGGTATAGGTGAACCGACAAGAAGTCTGGAGTTCGATTCTCGGATTGTTTAAAGTGTTGGCTTCGAGGCAGCTTCACGGAATCTATGAAGGCCTTCTTAGGAGGCCTGTGACCAGCAGTGGGACGTTTATGGGCTGATGATAATGTCAAACTTTGACCTCAAACGACGACCAACGACGGTCAATAGCCGTCGACCTTAGTAGAAAATTTGCAAGAATAATTTCCATGCTAAGACCTCTCTTAAAGTAATACGTAGAAATTAACTATGACCTATATTTGAAAGTTATAAAACCAGAAACAAACTTTTCAACGTTACAATATTGGGAATTTCCATTATAGAAATCCAATAGTTACAATAAAACTTTGCTTTTGCAAAAATATTTTATATACTAAGTAAATAAGAGTGTTTTCCACCTCAATAGGTTTCAGAGAATATGCCTGTGGCACAGATTCTATCTAAACTGAATATTTTTTTATATTATAAAACATTTTTATTGCCATCAGAGACAGATGTGATAGTTGATCATTGACCTGGCAATTCAAAGGATACAATATAATGTAAAATATTTTAATATGCCCACGCTTGTAGCCCTGAAAGGATAGGCAGAGGTAAATTTCTGTATCCACTTTTCGTCAATTTGTTTGAAATCTAACGTAATATGTATGTGTGGACGTAGGTATATATTATGTGCTTTTTTTGGATATACATGTGGATGTGCTGATGTGTGGGATGATTGAAGTCCCATGTGTTTTCGGTCATATCTCCACACTAAGAACGAGAGTTTTCTAATAGAAAGACCCAATAACACTTAGCCCGACCCGGGAATCTAGATAGATGTGCAGAGATCTGCACCTCTAGATTGCACGACACATGCTTGTACCGCGAGATCACGAGGCAGCTAAATTATCTCTAAGAGAAATAAATAAATAATAAATCAATACACCCAACAGTTATACATAGTTCCGACCGTACATTAAGATACGAGTCTTGTGGATCACACAAACATTTGTCTCGGTGCGGGATCGAAACCGAGGCCTCTCGTTTCGCAAGCTAGTGTCTAGCCAACTGCGCCACAGGGTTGTCGTAAGATATACTGGTATTTTCTAAAATTCAATCACATACTGCAAAGTGTAGTCCGATATTTTAAACCGAAACGATAACCTGCTGAAAGATTTACCGATCCCTTTGTGCAACGAGATATTCCCGGAAGAAAACTACAATAAGTCCAGCGCACTAAAGTTATTCCTTGAATTTTCAAAGGAATCGGACAAGCACTTCAACTTTGAAAAGATCGCAAACATATACCTAAATATTATATCTACGAGTTGCAGTACAGGATTAAATAAGAATTACAAAATTGACATTTTAATACGGATTATATTTGGTACATCATCATTAACCCATATACGTCTCACTGATGATTACAGGCCTCCTCTACAATTGAGCCAGTTTAGGCCTTAGTCCCCCGCGCCTGCGGGTTGGCGGACTAAACACCTAAGAAATTCCTAAGAATCACGATGTTTTCTTTCACCGTTAAAGTATCGTGATTGATCGTGATGCCTCGATAGACCACGTCCCTAATCCTCGTGGCCATCACACACTCTAGCTAGCTTCTCTTATTCTATTTACTACATTTAAAAGAATATAACATCTCAAATAACCGGGACAAACACGTGCAAAGTACACAAAGAATGGATTAATGGGATAAACTCTGTTCAAGGCTATATTTATACGACAGAATAAAATCCCCTTGTTTCTGGATTGGCAACAGCGTAGGCTTATTTTATACTGGCACGACACAGTGACAACATCGATTCTAATTTAACGATGCTGTTCAAGTGGCAATACACTCTCATCACACTTCACTCGATACACTCAAGCCGGCATATTGAGATGCTTTACGCTATGGCTAAAGGACCTAGGATAATAGATAGAATGGAATACGTGGACAGCAAAGTATTTCACAGCGTGATTGTATAGAAAAGATGACAAATTTAATTAACGAATAAATAATAAATACACCCAACAGTCACATGCATAGTTCTGAACCCACACAATGATTAAGTATTCGGTCTTACAAAAACATAGACCCGAAACAAATATTTGTGGTTCACACAAATAATCGAACCCGCGGCCTATCGTTTTGCAAGCTGGTGGCTAACCACCTGCGCCGCGGGGCTGTCAAACTTTTAGTAACATTTTAATTCGGGACTCCAAGTTTTTAAATTAAATTAAAAGTCGAGTCCAATCCCGGTTTTTGAGAATTAATTAAAGATTGCGCGGTGGAAAACGTAACGAAACCTCATTTATTCATCATCATTATCATTATCAATCCATATACTTAATACTACACATAAGGCCTTAGCCCACCACGCTGGCCTTGACGATTAAGAAATTCCTAAGAACATTTAGGTGTTCAGGTTTCCACACGATGTTTTCTTTCACAGTTAAAGTACCTGATGATTTATTTATTAACTCAATAAAGATGCAATCTCGCTTAAACAAAATAATTTCTGCTCGACGCTATCTACCTAAGATACACGTTTCTTATTTTATATACTGCCCATGAAACGACCACAAAACCTACAAAATCATTTTCACATAAAAAAATATTATTGGCAGTAAATTGGCGAGATGTCAATTTATATGAGAAATCTTGACGATGGCCATTTAACACGATACGATACGCTGAAATCATAAAGCGACACCCGGGAGGCTCGGCCCAAATTTTATTGAGGTCACCGGTCACTTCCGAAGAAGTAAACTAGAGATATGGCTTAATGGGCGGTAAGTGAGATACGGAAGTGACGAGCCTTTGATATATTATACCAGTCTTTGAGCGTGTTTGGCGTATCTCTGAATACTCATATAATAGCGTAATGAAGCTACACAGTTCTTGGAAAGAATAAAGACGAATGAATCACTGGCCTGCTGGTATTATCTTTGAGTGTTGAAGTCGGGGTTGGCATTCCGGGTTATTTATAATGTGTTTAGCTCTTGCAGCTCTAATTGTGCACGCGAATTTTTGATATTAACGTAAAATTTGGTCCAATACAGCTTCGAGAAACGATTACTAGTATATTTTAATCAATCGTGGGTCCCTATATAGTCCCTATTTATTCAGAAACCGTAGACAACGTCACATTCGGCAATCGTAATCGCAAATAAACAACATCAAAATCTATGAAAATGACATAACTTATAGGAAAACATTTCATACATTTATCTTCCTTAAAAGTAACTATGATTGTCGAATGGGACTCTGTTTAGGATCTTTGATCTCACATAGATCCTAGCCTAGTGTTATGGCTATCAGAAACAAAAAGATACTTCGACATCACATTCAGACCAGAAAACAATATTTGCCGATCACATTAACATATCCACATATACATCGGTATATAAAAAATAATGTTCAAATAATGTAAAAACTTTCCTTCTGCAATTTCCTATCGCAATAAAGTTACAAGGAAGACCAGCGGCACGAGATCCCTCCACGGACTAGGTTAGCGTTTCAAAGGGGTCTATGTGAATTGGCGGTTTAAAAATTCATAAAAGACGTTCTCAATGCTCGATGAAACGGACCGGTAGTATTATTGTTGCAAATTCAATACGATATCAGCTTATAAACGTCCGGGAAGATTACAGAAACACTCCACAGGAGAAAATTAAACCAAAAACCGACACTCGTGAAGAAAAAACTTAAATATTCCGAGCCGATTATCATGAAACAGTAAATTAGGTATGTACGGTTAAAAAATATATATTACATATTTATACATTCAATTTTATTTAATCAAGGCGAGTACAAGCAGGGAGAGAAAGATAATGTTTAATGTATGCATGCATTAAAAATAAATTCAAGAAGAATTTTTAATTCAATATTATTCTATATTGTTAAGCCAGCATGATGGAATTAAACCTAACCCCTGCTAACTGTACCACAGCTCGGCAAACATAGTGTAGGACGCCCTCTGGCTAGGTTGGGTGACGATATCGACAAGGTGGCTGGCAGCGGTTGGATAAGAAGGTCCGAAGATCGAGCTCAGTGGCGTGCCATAGGAGAGGCCTATGTCCAGCAGTAAACGTGACAAAGGCTATTGATGATGAACTACTAACTGTAGAAGAAGCCTGTGTCCAGCAATAGAACTAATAAATATGTATTTACATAAAAAAAATGCGAGGTACAAATAATACTCTTTTTTATTCTACGAATCCAAGCGCGATAGATAAAAAATAACTATCTAACAAGCAAACCAATTTAAAATTCCCAATAACGAACACTCCACGAACCTCGATACATTTTATTTGGCCCGTGGTATGTATTTTTTCGAAGGTCTGATTGGGAAAATTCAATTTTCAATAACTATAAAAACCTACTCGCACTTAGTTATGTAAGGACCCCAATAGACCCTTCTCTAATTTTACCCAAAGGAGTAGTAAGACCACAAAATCACATTACATAGACGGTTCACTTTAGTGTTTGAGAAATACCATATAATATTTTTTTAACAGCCTCAAGCAGTGATGGCATCGAGGTTTAGGCGCGCTGTCGAGAATTTTGGCGGTCGCAGGTTCAAACCCCAGACACACACCTCTGACTTTTCAAAGTTATGTGTGTATTCACAATGAATTATCACTTGCTTTAACGAAGAAGGAAAACATCGTGATAAAACCTGCACACCTAAAAGTTCTTAGGAATTTCTTAGGTGTGTAGTCCGCCAACCCGCACGCAAACTCACGCCTGTATTCCCCGAAGGGGTAGGCAGAGGTGCATTTCTGCACCCACATTTCGCCAAGTATGTATCAGTTCCACGTAATAGGGAGCGAGCCTATTGCCGTTTTTCGGGCACATTTCCAGACTCTGTGCTGTTACCGAGAATTTCCTAATGGAAAAACCCAATAACACTTTGCCCGACCCGGGAATCGAACCCAGGACCTCTAGATCGCACGGCACATACTTGTACCGCGAGACCACGAGGCAGTCATCAAAATAATAAGTGCAAAACCAGTAGCGCGTGATGTGGCCTGCTTTAAAAGGCAAATCTAATGTATTGTTTTATTTTAACGACTGCCAATATTAAGTAGCGATGACTTGTCTTCCGATGGGCTCAAGATTTTATAGCCCTCTCGTAAAATAAACAATAAAATCTACACTCAATTTGTGTGCTCTTTTCTTAAGACATTTGATAATTATTTTGTTTTTAATACAATGTGAAGTGACCGGTAAGCGATGAGCGGTAATATAAATGTTGATGAAGCATATCTTAACTAAATAATGCATAGTGTTGCTTCCCCTGCAATGATAACAAGCCATTTTTCCTAAACGTTATCAATGCTTATTAAGTGAGATAGCCTAGCTCTAAATGTTTTTTTTTTTCTTTATTTATTATAGAGGGTTTTATTTACATAATACGTCACCCTCATAGGGTCTCTTACATTTATCGCCGCTTACTCTAAATTATTTGAAACACTACTGAAAAAATGGTTGTCCTCATTAAGACATACATACGTACACTCACGGCTGCATCCCTGAATAGGTAAACCAGATGTTTTTCTAAAAGCAAGCCTTGTCATCGGTTTTATGTATTACGAAATAAGGGGCGAGCCTATTGCCGTTTTTCCGATTTTATTCCGATATTCCTAACTACATACATACATAAACTCACGCCTGTATTCCCTGAAGGGGTAGGCAGAGGTGCATTTCTGCACCCACATTTCGCCAGGTATGTATCAGTCCCACGTAATAGGGGGCGAGCCTATTGCCGTTTTTCGGGCACAATTCCAGACTCCGTGCTGCTACTGACAATTTCCTAATGGAAAAACCCAATAACACTTTGCCCGACCCGGGAATCGAACCCAGGACCTCTAGATCGCTCGGCACATACTTGTACCGCGAGACCACAAGGCAGTCGAGTATTCCTAACTTCTTCTGATATATTCTTAATGAAAAAAACAAATTTGTTAACTCCCAAAGAGAACTCATTTATCCTCGAGATACCTTCAGTGAAACTGTTTCTCATACGACTAACACTATTATCTCATAAAAATCTAAAGAAAAAAATCGATATATTAATCTAAAAATATTAGAACCTATTGAAGCACATTCTCCAACTCGAGGGTATAAATTCGTATTCACCCTTCGGTTCACACCCCAGGCTTTGTTGTTGGGGATGAAATATTTAATAAAATATCGACGTACAATTAAAAGGGTATTTCCATTCAGATTATTACACATGGCGGGGGGAAGTTTATTTGTACTGCTTTTATTTACCAGGATGGCTCTCAACTTTACTGAAGGGTTTATTATGTAGAATCAACTGCCTAGTCATCCCAGGCGGTGAGCGGCGTGCGATCGAAAGGATCTAAGTTGTATTCCTAAGTACGGCATGTCATGGTTTTAACTGTCAGGAAATTTAATTCTCAGTCAGCATGGATTCTGGAAATTACCGATAACGACAATAAAAACACGCTCTATTATGAGAGTTTAAAAAGAACGAATATTGGGCGTAGAAAGGTGTCTGTCTACCCTTTTTGGTATACAGCCGTATAAAGAGTATTTATGTTTTTATCTCGGTATAGACCCAACTCTAAATTTACACAGACAAAGTCGCGAACAGAAGTAATTGATAGTTTAATTAAATTAAGCGTCGAGTGAGCCTAGACATCTAGACCCTAATATCTAGGTAACTTTGCAGAACAGGTGTCCTTAATGTCTGTAATTGTGTAATTGCTACCAATATTGTTAGCCCTAATTGAGCCTAGGGTCTGGCGGTCGCACATCCCCGCGACTCGAAGTAAGTAATTTTAAGAACAAATTCCATACATTTGTCTTGCTTAGCAATATTTGATACATCATAATAAATGATACTGATAACAAAAATACGCATAATATGTATGTGCTAAATTAAAGCTCAATTGGAATCGGAATAAATTATATAAGGGTTCAGGTTATTTCTGTCAAAAAAAATCTCATAAAGAACGGATTGGCCCAGTAACAGTACCCCACAGAAATAGGACGTGTAGTCTATCAATTGTTAAAGTTACCGAAAGTCTAGTAGATAATACGATATACACATTCAAATAGCAACTACCGCACTTGAAAATCTATATCCATAATGAAGGGTTTAATCAATTTATTTCAATATGAAAACTTCGACAGCTCGCGAACAACTAACTGTAACACTCATTTTTAGCTATAACATTACTACATACGACTACCCTCGTGAATGATTGACTGAATGAATATTATATGCGAAATCATTCACTACCGGCATCTATCTTAAAGCAAAAAAATCAATATACAATATTATATCAGCTAATAAGTTATTACAAAGCTGATTACATAAGGCGTCAAATAACCAAAGGAGCATCTCTTGAAAGTCATCATAATTTATGTAGATACATACAAAAACCTTTGCTAGAATAAGAGGCCGAGTTACCCATAGGCCATAGCCGTTCAAGTTAGGCAATTCAAAAATAAGTAAGTAGTATAATACATATTCACTGCATAATTAGGTTTTTGTTAGTAAAAGAAATTGACATTCTGGCGCAATACAAATAGTTATTTGTTAGTTCTACAACTATTTTATCGAGTTGGGAGTTTGTCGAGACCGAAATCTTTCGTAGTTGCTACATACGGGACATTGTGGGACCAGATATACATTCGTGTATGTTTTTTCAATGTTTTTATTATTTGTATGACATACCTATACAGCGTCAATTGTCTGTTTTACAAAATAGCGTAAAACCTTTCCTTTTTTGCATAAAGGAAATAATGAGTTCACCTTAATTACGTTGGTTCGATTGTGGTTCGGAGACACATGCAAAAAAGTACATTTAGAAAGGGAATTATTACGTAAAATTTGACATATTTGAGTTCAAACTATATTTTTAAGTAAGTCAGTTGAATAGAACTTATACCTTTAAAAAATATTCTACAATAAACAAATAAATCGTAGATAACGTAATGATATATTTTAAGTTTTTTTTATCAAAACGTCTGTATCATGAACCAGATTATTCAATGTCAAGTTTTCATGACTAGAAAACCGATAATCTACGTTAAAATCACTGTTCTTATCATATATTTATAATGTGTATTCTTTTAATATAAAATTTAAGTATTAAAAAAAAACAGTTCTTTGTTTCCTTAATTACTGGTGATGTTTTATTATATATAGTTGTTGAAATTCTACCAGAAAGTTTTTAGTTGTGTTTTAGTCATGTACCTATATAAATATTAAAGTTCTTGATTTCGCCTTTTGTCTAGATTCAGTACAAAGTGTGCGCCCCGAGGCTAGATGAACGCTGAATACAGAATAAATAAAATTGCTCTCTAAAATATTATAAAGTAAAATGGAACTCCATTTAAAATTTTATCGCGCCTAACTGTACACAATAATAGAGAATACGGTCAGCACCACTTATTATAATCGCACTAAATTACTTTGCTAATAACAAAAAAGTACAAGACGAATAACGAAACAGTTCTCCAAACTTACCTTTTTAAAGCTCCAAATAATAATTCCTCTGCATTCTCCGGAATAAATATATAACCAACGTTCACAATGAACTTTCGATACACATAATTTTATGGCCAATACATACACACGGCGACACAAACAATTTCTTGTTGCCCCGAGATGAATCACCGAAGAATGCACTCGGATTACGCACTAAACATTCACATAAAAATCACTCACACACCTTAAAACAACACTTATTCGTTGAAGAGTCGAATTTCGAACCGGTAACACAAGAATATTCGTTAATTTTCGATTTAAAGACAAAAAGTTTTCGAAGAAATAACACACGAGACGCGAGAGCACGACGTAGTGCCCCGAGAATGACTGCTGGCCTGACATACAAGTATAACCTTACTAAATAGAAAGGAACCCACGCGGCAGTACGCGCGAAACAAACTGTTGCTCTTCTTAACTTGGTCAGGTTGTAGGCGCCGATTACTATAAACAAAAGTCAAAAAACTTTTCTGTAACGTTACAATTCACTGTTACTACGTTTGTTTGGGGTTTGCTTGTTAAATTACATGGCTGTGCGTGTTCAAAACTTGCTCTGGAACGTCAATAAACGTTTTGTTTAAGTTAAAAGTCACGGAATTTAACAAGAACACGCTACTTGCGTGCAATGCACGCCTCTGAAGTTAGTTATCGGTCGTCTACGTTTGCAATTGCATTGAAAGTGAGGCTAACTTCATTCGCCTTGATAGGGAGGGGACACTACCTGCGACCTGCGCTCGTTTTTTTTATTTGGCAAAGTTCTTTTGTACAATAATGAACTTAAAACGTCTGTTGATGAATTCGAAATGCGCGTTGTTACTTAGAAAGTTAGCCTTGTCTCTTTTGTATTTTTTAAAATAGTAGCTGTCATACGCAAGCCTGTTTAAACGCTTAGGTACCTGACAAGAGGAATAAACTTAGTATATATTAACAAAAAGTTTGTGAGAAAGTAACCAGATGTTTGTACATAATATTTAGTATTTCTTTTATCTTTATTTCTAGGTAATTTCATTTTTCCTTTGCTTTCGTAATAAATATAATGGCTACAATTAAGTCTCAGAATGTAATGGAATATCCAATTCTAGTTGTTACAAATGAGAGCAATTTGTTGTGCCTCGTGAAAAACATTATCAAGATGAGAAAGCTTTGTATTATATAGTATATTAAAATTCAAATAATTAATAGTTTAATATGAAGCTAATAATAAAAACGAAACCCATAAATAAGTAAATATTAAGAGTTGGCGTAAAATAACAATCAGGATTATAGTTGTTACTTGTACATACATATAATCATGTTTCAATTCGTAAAGGAGTGAGTAAAAGTTTATTTCTACATCCACACTTCGACATATGCATCTTTTTTCTAGTCCCATGTAGGTACCTATGTAATATGGGGCGAGTGCAAAGCCATTTTGCGTGCTTTTTACCAGTAGTTGTGCTTGCACTGAGAAATTTGTTATGGATAAACCAAGTAACACACTTAGCCAGACCCGGGTATCGAACCTGGGCTTACTATACCACCCCGGCTACTAACCAACTAGGAATTCCAAAAACGACAATGAATGACAAGCCTATTTACGTACTTGTGATTCAAATCCAAATTTAATATTTTATACCTACTATTAAAATCATAAGTTATTTAATAGAATATTTTTATATTCAATGACTCCAGGCATACTGACAGCTCGTTATATTTAAATTGAATACCTAGTACTTTCATATGCAATTTAAACTGTGTGAGAAGGAGAAGTTAACTCCATTATTAAAACGTTTTCCGGGAACATAATCTATTACCTGGCGAAATTTTATCGCTGCACCTGCAATTGTTTTTAAATGGATTTCCTTCTTACGGACAGGCGAAATTTAATCATCTTAAATTACTTTTTTGACAGCTCGGTATTGTGGAATATAATTTTTCTTCTTCGTAATTTTAAATTTAAAGACGGTTTTCAAGTTTATTACTGTATTCGAATTAAGTCCGTTTTAGTAACTAGCGAGGTAATGTTTTGTCTCGCTTCCTCTAATTTTAAAAGATAATCAACACAGTGAGATAAAATACTGTAAGTATGACGCAGGCAAATTACATTTTAGAAGTCAAATATTCAGATTGTTGTCGTTCTTAACTCTAATAATTTTTTGTACAGGTATTTTGCATATTTAAAAGAAGTTCACTGATTCTAGAATCCTTTCAGAATAGCATTTGTTGATTGAACAACAATCATACGCATAGGCTGACTGTATAATATACATGTATTCCAAATTGAAATAAACTGAGATCTCACAGAACCTAACCTGACTTACATTAAGAATACGATTCGGAGACTATATTTGTGTAACATTGAAAGATATTTCTGTAACAATGTGAAGAAACAAATAACGATTTAAATGTAAAGGCACGAAGCGTGTCCAATACACGAGGAGACAGGCATCGTGCAGAATAAGCTTCCACATCCACGACAAGCCACTCACAGAAGCCGTCAGAAACAAGACATTCTCAGAGTTATCCGCGTTTTCATGCCACACCTTTATTTATGTTTATTGAACTTAGTTATATAAGAGATTTGGCTAAAGTAATATTCTACTAGCAAATCGTATTAGAAACTTAACTAAATCTATCAAATTGAATAATAATTTGCTAAATAATTTGACTTATTGCATTTGTTATAGTGAGTTCGCTTGAAGAATGTTATTCAACTACAGTATCTACACCATTCATTGTCGGATTTCATAATGCATTTTCACTGTAAAATACTTACTCTTTATTCTGAGATATGATCCCCGACAAGATTAAAAAAATCTTCATAATAGAGAGATCCATTAAGCAAGAGAAGATTAAAATATAAAAACAAAATACAGACAACACATCATCATTGTAGTTTCAAATTAACCTATATTAGGTATTTGCTAAGTGAATATGTCTTACTTTTATCTCTAAAATATTATTCGTTAAACTGTTACTAGTTTGTAAATTCAATTGCAGATAGGGCTTAGAATTACTTCGTAAGATTCACCGTCTTTTATCAGCTTACTATAGAAATTGTACGAAACCTGAGAGCATTTTTGGCAACAAGACAGAGTCATCATTACACTTTAGCAGCCGACTCTGAGATATAAGCCCCTGCAAAGAGACGTTTAAACTTTTGTGGCTTCTCTCCTCTGTTTCCAACTCACCACTTTTAATAGCGACAATAAAAATGATAGTGCCACTATAGACTGCGCTTACTGTATTTGTCTAACAAGTATTTCCACAAATACATACATCTGTTTTACCGTTCCCTTCATTCTACAAATGCCTTTAGTATTTTACTTTACACTTATTTTAGTATTATCGAATTAACTGATCATAGATTCATTGACTTAATGACCGGAATGTACACGCATGGAAGATAAATGATATATGCTAAGTTGACATTAATGTGATGATAATTATAAATTAGTAGGTCGCGCTCGCTCCTCTATTTCAAATAATTAATTTAAATTTAATGTTGCTGCAACATCTCGTTGGCCCGTTTCGTTAAAAAACACATTAAGCAGATTATATGTCAATAATACACCCAGCTTAAAATAAATACGGGAATGATTCTAGTTATTTTTTTTAAGTTTGTTATGAAACCAAATAAATATTTAAGACGATTAGCATTAAACGTCTTCAAACGTCTATTACTAGACTTAGTTCTGTCTGTTCTGTCGTATTAATGGAGATTCTGCCTTAATCCATCACGTGAATCTAATATGGCTAGGTCAATGAATGCAAATAAGCAGATTTTGGGGATTTACAATAATGCAGCTTAACTTCGAATGCCCTTGGCGAATACTAATAGCTGAGCCTTGCGGGTTAAGAGATGTCTCAAGGCAATGAGGGGTCAATCATGTCACCAAAGGTGTGGTTTCTTAAGGACTCCCTCACTATATCTACAACTTCTACAAAAATTATGCCCTTTAAATCATCAGTTATTTAAGTTTGATTTTTAAGCAAGCAAAGTTGCTATTGTTATTCTTCTCACATTGAGATCTGTCACAAAATACCCGCAGAAAAATGGTTTTTATGTTTATTGTAGAAAAATCTACGCTCAATAAAATTCGTTTTGTAATGTGTAGGTAAACGGTCACCAAAAACCTAAGCTGAATAAAAATAAAATAATAATTAGACACATTGTATAAATTTAATATCATTGTATTAAACAATACCACAAGTTATCTATACATAAAAAATAAATGGCTCGTAAATTTAAACCAATCTGCATATTCTAACGTTCATTTTATAGCAACCAGTTAACGATAATTGGAACCGAAGCTATCTTCATCGATGTAATAATTAAATCGATAACCGCACATCACTATTAAGTTAACAACGCTCTTATATATCGGACTCTTATCAAAAAGCAAGCAATAAACTATAATAAGTATTTATGTATCATAATTACATCGCTGTGGTGTTTGCTCACGTGTCAGGGTTGAACCCACCCCCGCCCTTGCCATTATGTGATCTTCTAAATAAGGATGAAAATAGAAATATCTTTTTAATATTAATGTGATGGGTGAGCTTGTTTCTTGTCGCGAATGGAGTCAATTTTAGAAGTAATTTTGGAAAATTTTAACCTTAATGCTGACTCGGTATCAAGTCGATTTCTGTGTTTAGTTTTTATCATGACTAGGTGTGAAAACCCACTCTCACATAAGTGTGTTGTAGCCACTATGTGTGCCGCACGTGGCTGCTAGGCATCGAGTCACCATTACGTAAATCTTGTCGCGTACCCCCTGCCGGCGAATGGCGAACCACCAGGAGTTCTCGAACCACATTTTGAGAAACCCTGGTGTACATTATCCTGTTGGATATAGGCAAAATAAAATCTGACACTCGTGCCTGTATTTTCCAAGTAATAGGTACATGCACTTATATTTTCGTCATCAGCCCAAATACGTCCCACTGCTGGGCACGGGCCTCCTCTACAACTGAGAGGGTTTAGGCCTTTAGTCCACCACGCTGGCCTAGTGCGGGTTGGCGGACTACACACCTAAGAAATTCCTAAGAACTTTTAGGTGTGCAGGTTTTATCACGATGTTTTCCTTCACCGTTATAGCAAGTGATAATTCATTGTGAATACACACATAACTTCGAAAAGTCAGAGGTGTGTGCCTGGGGTTTGAACCTGCGACCGCCGAAATTCTCAACCGCGCGCCTAAACCTCGGGGCCATCACTGCTTCACTTATACTTATATTTTAATATCAATTTATTACAGACTTCAGAATTCGTATTTCTCAGACCAAAAGCGGAACCTTTCAACAATTGTCATATTATTTACTATTGCAGAAAACCGACGGAGAAGTAACAGACAATTAACAGTAATGACAAATCTTTGTTAATATTTGAGTTGTTTTAACGGTATTGCGTGTCGTACAAACACAACAGACATTAGCATAAACAATGAATAATTGTTTCGCAAGTGTTGCGAGAACCGTCCGCACTATAATAGTACAACTTATGGTATTAAACATTGGATTTGCACTTATATAACAATTTATAGATGTGTAACTGTACTGTATTCAGACCGTGATCGGAAACTAGGGCAGGTAATAGATGATGATGATGATACGATGATTACGAATCCATTAGCGTTAAAGAAAATTTTGGCGTTTTCCTAACAACCACATAGGCACATTAATAACCTACGGTTGTATGGATAAATCCAACGCTGAGATGCTTAGTAATGGCTTTAAGCCTGGATAAGATTAACTAATTAAAAAGCAGTGATGGCCTCGAGGTTTAGGCGCGCGGTTAAGAACACTGGCGGTCGCAGGTTCAATCCCCAGACAGACACCTCTGACTTTTTGAAGTTATGTATTCACAATGAATTATCACTTGCTTTTTGAAATTCGACTAGCCGCATGGCGCGTAAACGCTCTTAACAGTGAAAAAAAGTTTTTAGTAATTTCTTAGGTGTGTATTAAACATAGGCTGAACATGGCAGTAAACATATTTAAATTTACCGTAGATTGGTTCACTTACAGAGTTACATGTTTAATTACTTTTAACAAAAGAAACCTTAATGAAACTGACTGAGGCCGCTTGAAGGCAAATCATGTTTTATATGCCGACCGACAACCGATAACTAGCAAATTAAATTTGTTAATAAACCGCAACATTACACGTGACATTTAATTAATAATTTCGCCTCGGAATAACCTTGTACTGTAATCAACCTCCATTACTTTATCCTAACTATAATATAGTACAACTAACGCCATCTGTTGGAAGGTGTTGAAAACATGAGGTACTGTTTATTTATTTTTTCAACTCCTTAAATTCAACAAATGTATTCGTCGTCATCGTCATCATCAGCCCAAATATATCCCACTGCTGAGAACGGGCCTCCTCTACAACTGAGAGGGTATTAATAAATAATAAATGTATTATTATATTTCAATCTCTATAAATTGTTTAATTTATTTATTTCAACACTTCATGTATACATTTCAAAACGCTATGGTATCGGTATATCATCTTGTTATTACTAAAGTTCTTACTTAATAACTATTTAAGTATAACATTTCTAAATTAATTTTCTTATAAAACAAAAACAACTATTTAACAAAGGTATAATTGAAATTCGCTACTTCAAAGATAATTGCTCTAGCGATACCAATTCACAGAAGTTAATATTATACACTAGAAATTAAAGCAGAGAAAATAGTAAGATGATATTAGAAAACGAAGATAATGTCATTAGTTGAAGTTCTGTGTGCATTTACAATGAGTTATCACGTATTTTAACGGTGAGGAAACACCGTGGACGGGAAAAATGTGCGGAAACCTGCATACCTAAAAAAAAATCAGAGTTTCATAGATGTATCCTTCAACCTGAACTAAAGCCAGCGTGGATGTCTAAGACCTAAACTCTCTCAGTAGTAGAGAAGGCCTATGTTTGGCATTGGGACGAATATGAGCTGTTATACTCGCGCCTGACAGAATTATAATAGCAATACAATAATTGTGATAATATTCAGTGATTATCTTTAAGGCGTTTAATAGCCGTAAAACATTGCTGGACGCAGCAAAACAATATAAGTATTCTGACTTTATTTATATACGCGACATTTACAGTATTATACTAAGAAATTAATGAGAAGATCTTTGGCTAACAAAAAAGGAAATATTAGGTCTCACCTTTGCTAACAAGAATATTTCTTAATTGACAGCCCCGTGGCGCAGTTGGCTAGATACCAGCTTGCGAAACGAGAGGCCGCGGGTTCGATCCCCGCACCGAGACAAATGTTTGTGTGATCCACAAATATTTGTTTCGGGTCTGGGTGTATGTGAGACCGAAAAGTCTCTCGTAGTTTCTGATACAAGACTTGTATCTTAGTGTGGGATCAGAACTATGTATGTGACTGTTGGGTGTATATATATATATATATTAATTTGAGCTAAATACTGACTCCAAATAAAGTATACAAATACTTAATAGATAGATATTATTTCTCATTGTGTTGTAGAATGCTTTTAGTTTTAAATTTTAAAACTATCTTAAGGCAAAGTAGTAGGTAGAAAAAATACGTGTTCGTAAAGAAAAGAACTCGTGCAATTCGCGAAAAGTTAAAAACGACGCGATCGCCCTATAAATCCATCTTCGTTTACTAACAAGGTGAATCTGTTAATAAAAACTCCTGTGACTTTTTGTTGGTAATCAGGCAATTTTATTAAAAGTTTCGATCGTTATTACTTTCTACCAATGTATTTAAAAATATGGGTACATATTTATGGAGTATTTGAATACACCTATTAAAGAGAAGTCTTGTTATGAAAGTTAAGTGGCACATTTAAATTTAACATTTTAATACAACCACTTTGATCACGCAGAATAAACGGGCGAATTGTTTCTTCGTTTATTCTAGAAAATTCTTAATAACAACACGGATTCTAAGAATCTTGAGATCGCTTCATATTACGTTGGAACTTAGTAGAAAGACGAAATTTGAGGGTAGAGATATACGAATAGCAATACTTTCTGCGGTCTAGGCATGAGAGAGTGTAGGTACATATAACAATTTAAATAGCAGCCAATAAAAGGAAGCAGCCAACAAGGAAAAATTGTATCTTAGCAACAAAACCAGTTAATCCAATGAACTTTTAATAAAAATGTAAAATAATTGAGTGGGATACAATTTGTAAACAAAAAGTATGTAAAAATAACAAAAGCAAAACTCTAATACCAACGAAAACATTGTTACGCAAACATGAAACATTATCAAAAAAACATTAAAGAGGAAAATCTACAAAGGGTTTTTGGCATTCATTAACGTATTTATTTTAACTGGTTTTGAAGGTTAAATGCCTGTATTATATCGGCTCACTCAAGGGATGGGCAGGAGAAAGACTTGACATGAGATTCTTCGTACAGAACATTTGTTTGTGCAGGGTTCTTCACCGTGAAAGTACGTAATTAATTTATGGTATACACACACATTAATTATGCAAGGTGGCTGGCAGCGGTTGGATGAGAAGTGCCGAAGATCGAGTCCAGTGGCGTGCCATAGGAGAGGCTTATGTCCAGCTCAGTGGCGGGACTTCCATAGAAGCCCAAAACCGTTAATTGTGTAATACCTCCTTTATATCTGCTTATTGTGGGGTCTTTATTTAACAAATTGCTTTTGTTAAATAAAGATTTAAAGCTTAAAAATTATTATTCGGATTGGAAAAGGCCTGGGCTTTTGGCCTTCTATGGAAGTACCGCCACTGGTCCAGCTGTAAACGCGACAAAGGCTGTTGATGATGATGATGACACACATTAATTCTAAAAGTCAAGTTATGTGTGTGAAATTTGAACATAGGATCGCCGTGATTGAGTCGACCGCGGCTAATCCGCGAGGCCTTCACCTCTCTGGCCCAACCCAGTGGTGGATTAAGCGAGCACGGGGTCGTAGAAAATTTATTGAAAAGCCCTTGATCTGCTAAATAAAAATGGTAAAAAAAACATTTAAAACCAATAATCATCATCATCAGCTCATATACGAGTATATCCCAATGTTGGGCAAGCGCCTACTCTACAACTGTGAGGGTTTAGGCCTTAGTCTACCACGCTGGCCAGGTGCGGGTTGGCAGACTACCTAAGAGGTAAGAACCTTTAGATGTGCAGGTTTCCTCACGATGTTTCCTTCACCGTAAAACCAATACTTCAATACATTGTTTGTCATCTATAAGTAATAATGTTGTGTGGCATTAATTGTACAATTGATTACTAAAGGTCTTGTTAGGCTCTGATAAGCACAATAACATAGTTGAGATTGAGTAGGTTTAAATTGGTGGGCAACCTTTTGTGCGAGGCTTGTAAATATAGAAATTGCTACTCTTGCCACGTGATTAGTCTGGTCCTGCCAATTGATAGAGTGCTACCGAAACATTTCAATTGATTTTTCTGCAAACTGCAATCTTTTGTACCTGTGACAATTGATAAAAATCCAGATTTTTTAAGGACACAAGACTCGGTTTCGTTGATATCTGGCTGAATTCTTGTCAAGTGGTCTGTTTCAGTCAGTTTTTCATCACTATTCAGACTTACAGCTTGTTAATAGTTGTTAGTAGAGAGTTTCAGTTGAAATTCACCATTCAAATGAATAAGAGGACTAGTGATAAAGTGTAAAAATATACAGAGTGTATTCAAACCGTTATCGGAAACTAAGGCAGATAATAGCTAAGGTGGTTACAAACCCCCTGGCGTTAAAGCAAATCCCAATAAATAAATCCTGTATAAGCCATATTTTTTTAACGATTCAACGATTTTTAAGTGAAATAAGGTATACATCGGTTAAACATTTTAATTTGAAACATTACTCCATAGCGACTAAATTTTACTGTTCTGAAATACCAGTAAAAATTGTCTCTTTGATCCCGCGGCACCAGTGCGTGTATGATTAAGGGGTCCCGCATTCGCTTCTGGGGTCACATTGTCCGGCACAAGATTTTACGGGCTGTGGGTTTAAGAGTACACATATGTTTAATCATCATATTTTACCTGTGTAGGTGCACACGTTATTTTCTCATCCATTGAAATATTATTGTAATGGATTAAATTTATAAATTATTAACGGTATGTAAATCAAAACATGAAAGTATTTCAATAGTTTATTAAGCTAACTTTACATCCATTATTCAAATTCTTTATCACAGTCTAGTTTGTTTACACAACGCTTATGTAGATACCATTTTATTATATAGTGCATCCATTTCCATAGTTGATGTTTTTTTTTTTTTTTTTTTTCTCTTTATTATTATTTTAGGGACTTACAATCAATTGATTATGCTAGCCCCATAGTACCCTTATAAATTGATGGATTTACATTTTGGAACGTTAGAGGAAGGACAATAGTCACTGTCGATAAATTAATTGACCTGCCACTTGTATTTGTTAAGATAACATACGGGTGACTCCACTATACGCAAGACTTCAAAGATGGAGCGGACTATAATAATACATATAATATTCGACATAAAAACCCTACTTTCGTCGTTTGTGCTTCGATTGAGGTTGTTATCGATATTATAAGTTCAAAGATAAGTACATTACAAATCTAGAGACAACATTAAGCTATGGCAACGGATTTCATTAAACTTTTTTCTATGAAAAATGATTTAGGTATTAACAGCACCAATTTACATTTCACAATAACTCTCCTTATATAATGAACGAAAAAGAACAATAGGATACGATCGAGACACATTATAGAAACGAAATTAAAAACATAAACAATTAAAATACTTACATAAAAATTAAGTAGAGGACATTAAGAAACACTTGCCACATTGAAATCATACAAGACAGTAAAACATGTAGGTTTTATTTTACTTATGTTACAACTTCACAAATCGTGCTTTAACCCTTAACTTTGATTACGTGACTCTTTGAGTCTTTACTGAATAACATTTTGTTTAGTCTTCGTACGTAATAGCTTAGTGTTAAAAGGAACATAGAACGATTAACCTATTGCAGACGTGAAAAGCACTTATAGATCTTTGAGAATTGAAAATAAATCTTTTTTTCATGCATCAGTTTTTTTTTGCTTTTATCATATATTTTTTGAGGAAAATTTTCATGTTTCGCTGATTCATTTATTATTAAATATTAAGTTCCTTGCCGATTACTATTTATATACTATAACTCCGTCTTAATATTGCATATTTGATAGTACTCTTGTTCAGGTAGGATGTAGTTCTTAGTGTGTTTGTGGAATGTGTCGAAGTCACAGTATTGGGTGGTCTCGCAGCCTGTGATGCGGAGGGTTTGAGCTGATGATTCACCAGCTTGAGGTAGATATACGGGCTGTAATAGAAAACAGTTCATATAATATCATCATCATCATCAGCCCAAATACGTCCCACTGCTGAGCACGGGCCTCCTCTACAGCTGAGAGGGTTTAGGCCTTAGTCCACCACGCTGGCCTAGTGCGGGTTGGCGGACTACACACCTAAGAAATTCCTAAGAACTTTTAGGTGTGCAGGTTTTTCACGATGTTTTCCTTCACCGTTAAAGCAAGTGATAATTCATTGTGAATACACACATAACTTCGAAAAGTCAGAGGTGTGTGCCTGGGGTTTGAACCTGCGACCGCCGAAATTCTCGACCGCGCGCCTAAACCTCGAGGCCATCACTGCTTGCATCATATAATATAGTAGGTACTAATATAATGTCCATCTTAGTATAAAAGAAGTTAAGGCTTTTAGTAGAAGTAAGCTTCACATATCTAAAAAAATCTTTGGGTACAATTGATAGTAGTGTACAGTAGTCTGCTGAAACTTTTTCACAATGCTTTAAGTAATTAGGTACTTTAACTCCAACGTACATACATACATAACCTGACGCATGTATTCCCCGACGGGGTAGGCAGAGTTGCATTTCTGCACCCGCATTTCGCCAGGTATGTATCAGTCAACGTAATAGGGGGCGAGTTCCAGCGATTATTGAGAATTTCATAATGGAAAAACCCAATCACACTTTGCCCGACCCGGGAATCGAACCTAGGACCATTAGATCGCACGGCACATTTTTTTTTTATTTTTTTTTTTATTCTGGCACGGCAAAGTGACCCCATTGCACCTGATGGTAAGCGCAATGGAGTCCAGAAAAAGTGCCGACCAGCGAGAGATTATGGTCTCCCGTTGGTCGACACAATCATGCCGGCCGAATACCTCTTCACCTTATTGTGAAGAAGTTTGGGGGACTATCAATCATGGCGATCAAAGGACCGACCGCGACAAACCGGCCAAAAAAATTGCCGGCACGGTCATCCTTTCACCATGATTGAAGCCTCCCCGAAAACCGGATATACACTGGCTGATCCCGGAACGCGGCACACTTGCATGTGCCACTATGGCGGGTTTTACGCCCTGTGTACGGTGGTCGCCATCCGGGCGGATACGAATATCCTACCACCAGCACATACTTGTGCCGCGAGACCATGAGGCAGTCGTCGGACTTAACTCCAACGTATGGGATGGTACAGGAACTATAGTGTCTCAGTGTCGGAAAACGTTAGTATTATTTATTTAGTATCGTCGGCTGGGTAAATGGTAAGCCATGTATTACTTTTCTAGATAGTTCCCCAAAGACTCGGAAAATTTTCGCTTCAAGGAGACAAACAGGAAAGTGAAAAACGAAACGCAACAACGTAAATGAGGTATACATTGGTTTTCAGTTAAATATTCTAACTGTGAAGACATTTGACCAAGGTCTATAGAAATTATGGATATGCCCGGGTGCAATTTTATAAAAACCGAGGTACTTCTCCAAAAGTCCTAACTCTGTCCATGTAAAATATATCGGAACAGTAAGTTGTTCTTGAGTTTATCCACAACATAATACTAAAAAGTTTCCTCACTATAGTAATATTATAGATATAAGACACTATTCGATCGCATTCGCAACTTTTGTACACTAGGATTGACACTTGTACAGAAATGACGCCGAACAGTGAAGCTCAGCGAGTAAAATTAATCAGAAGATATAGGAGAAGTTAGAAGATACGTTTATGTGATTGAAATTAAAACTTACCACAACACTGTACTTCCCCGTGGTTCTAGACCGGTACAGTTCTAGGGAGAAGACGGCTCCATACTCCGGGATGCTGTGGTCGCTCTTCACGTGCGCCACGTCCATGAACGAGCCGATGTTGAAGTCGTGGGCAGAGAACATGTACAGGCGTTGGGAGACAGGCTTATTTGAGATTATGTCTTTAGACAGGTTGATGAACTTGTCTAGGAGAACTCCTTAGGAAAAACAAATAAAAATATTTAAAAAATCACATTATAAGCTGTGAAGGCCCCGAGGTTTAGGCGCGCGGTCAAGACAAAACAACCTTTGGTTTCCCCAGTCAATTGTGTATTCATAATGAATAAACGTCATTTTGAAGGTGAAGGTAAATATCATGTGGATTCCTCTCTACGAGGAGTCACCATGGTAGATTTAGTTGCAAAACTGCTCAGACTTGAAACAATTCTGCGTAATCAGAATATACTACAACGAAGGCATTTTATATTACAAGTGGTATTTCTTAATTTACCTCCGCCTATCCTCTTCATCTCATCATTCCTGAAGTACATCCTGTAAGCCAGTCTCGCCGCCTCGCTGAGCCTGGCGAGATACGGCTTCGTCCACTCTGGAATGTCTAGATCTAGGCCAATCTGTAAAATACATATTAAATAAATAAAAAAATGGACCTATCCCACCAGATACCCGCTACTGCACTGTAACTCCTGTGCTCCAGGATCAACAGCGGAACGCACAGTATTGACGCCGAGCACTGAAGCTCAGCGAATCTAAGGGAATCTAATTTGTCATGATCCCGCAACGAAGTTAATCAGAAAGACGATATAAAGGAGGAGTTGGAAAACAGAGAGATGGACGATTTTAATAAAGTGCATAAGATTGAAAAAAATAGAAGAGGCAATCGGAAACCTAAATATTTTTTTTTATACTAAGTAACAAACAACGGAAATGTTTTCAAATATTTTGTGGAACGTTGACTATGACAGATTGGTCAAAAACCCGTCATTTTTAGACCGAAATGGGAAGATAGTCATAGTCTGTATAAAAAAAATCGTCTTGTTTCATCATGTGAAGCATAAATGACGTTCTATTATCTATATTTTTTTCTATACCAACCAGTTTTTTGATAACACCTTTACATTATTTTGCATATTAATATCTAGCTATTTAATACAGCCTTATCTACCGTATTCTGAGTATGAAATAAGTAGAATGAAAATATAAAACGCTGTATAATGCAACTTAACTAGTGAACTAATTAACAAAATGCTGTAGAGTTTTTAATTATAACGAATGAATAATCCTATTATACTGCAGTGTGTAAACTGTTTGTGCACGTACTTTTATATTCTTTCGCGATAATAGTTACATGTGTTTAATTAAAAGATACGATGGTTTAAGCATAGTATTTAGCGATTACAACTTCATTTCCTAATATTGTGCAGGTTTTTACTTTAGAAGGAAATTAATGTAGGAAATGTTCTGCCATTGAAAAGAAATGAAGATCTGGCATGGTAAGGGGAGGTCCGTGTAAATGAATTGTCGTCAAAAGAAACATAAGAATGATGTTTGATGTTAATAATAATTGATTGTTAATCAATTATTAAATCGACTGCCTCGTGGTCTCGCGGTACAAGTATGTGCCGTGCGATCTAGAGGTCCTGGGTTCGATTCCCGGGTCGGGCAAGGTGTTATTGGAGTCTGGAAATGTGCCTGAAAAACGGCAATAGGCTCACCCCCTATTACGTGGGACTGATACATACCTGGCGAAATGTGGGTGCAGAAATGCACCTCTGCCTACCCCTTCGGGGAATACAGGCGTGAGTTTATGTATGTGTATGTTAATAAAAAAAAATACCAACCCGCACTAGGCCAGCCTGGTGGACTAAACCCTAACCCCTATCAGTTGTAGAGGAGGCCCGCGCCCTGCAGTTGGACGTATATGGGTTGATAATGATGATGATGAATAAAAATGTATGATATTAGAAAGGTATTTTTTTTTATCAATAATACTGGTGATTTAATCTCAGAGATAAAAATCCATTAAGACTAAGGAAGTTGGTCTCCAAGAGTGAAATCGTTGAGAGCAGCTCTAAATGAAAATTATCAATAATTATGAAACAAAGACGCTTCAGAATGAAACAAAAATGGGATTACCTTGGTGAGTGTTATTTTTGAAAGTGAAGGTAAGTCACTTGTGTTAAAACCACATGTTTTACACAATACAAGTACTCGCAATGGCATTGAAACTTTCAATAATAAAACTGAATATAAATGACGATCATCAAATACAATTTAATTTCGTTTTGAAGGAAATAATACATACATACATAAACTCACGCCTGTATTCCCCGAAGGGGTAGGCAGAGGTGCATTTGTGCACCCAAATTTCGCAAGGTATGTATCAGTCCCACGTAATAGGGGGCGAGCCCGCGAGCCTATTGCCGTTTTTCGGGCACAATTCCAGACTCCGTGCTGCTACTGAGAATATCCTAATGGAAAAACCCAATAACACTTTTCCCGACCCGGGAATCGAACCCAGGACCTCTAGATCGCTCGGCACATACTTGTACCGGGAGACCACGAGGCAGTAATATTAGAATAGTAGAGTAAGGAAATAATATTAGAGTTATATTGTCTTCGTTTTTTAACTATGCCAATGTTCTTCCATCTTGACATGCTAGCAGATTAAAATTGTTTAACGACCTACATTATATTGAGTAAAATGACTTGGTAAACTTGGTAAAATGGATTTTGAAACAAAATTGACCTCGATTGTATTTTCATAGTATTTGTTTTGTCATTCCTATAAAGTATATTGCATTACTAAAGGATAGTCTTCCTTATATCAGTCATAGATTATTTTTCATCTTACCGTGCTTCTAAACAGATCGAAGAGCATCTGATAATACAGAGGGTTTTCCGTGAAGTTCTTGCCAGTCTTTTGTAGAAGGAAGGGCACGAGGTCCTCGTAGGACGCAAACTCTTCGTGTAAAGCTTTCTCCTTCGCCTGAGCCATCAGCACCTTGAATCTGTCGCAATTGGAGTAGTAGCGGAGCTGGAAACAATAGATTCAAGTTTTAGAATACTTCTGGATTTTGCAATATACGTACAGTAAGCATAAGATATATAAACTAGATTATAGGTAGATAAGTTATCTTAATTTGAGTTGAGATGTAGAAGCGGTGATGAGAAATGATTATATACTAATAATAATATTATTCTGTTAAAAGCAGTGATGGCCTCGAGGTTTAGGCGCGCGGTAGAGAATTTCGGCGGTCGCAGGTTCAAACCCCAGGCACACACCTCTGACTTTTCGAAGTTATGTGTGTATTCACAATGAATTATCACTTGCTTTAACGGTGAAGGAAAACATCGTGATAAAACCTGCACACCTAAAACTTCTTAGGAATTTCATAGGTGTGTAGTCCGCCAACCCGCACTAGGCCAGCGTGGTGGACTAAGGCCTAAACCCTCTCAGTTGTAGAGGAGGCCCGTGCTCAGTAGTGAGACGTATTTGGGCTGATGATGATGATATTATTCTGTTGGGAAATAATGATCAATTTACCAGTAAATTTATAAAATAGAGACATCTAGTAGAATAAGGTTTAACTATTTGTAGAGCTAACAAAATATCGGTTCATGTTGATATCATTTTCTCCAAAATCGCATAAACTGTGATCTATCATTACAGTAAGGTAGTCTGCATAATCGACTTATATCACGATTAATACCTAACTACAGTGGTCTCTGAGGCATGGAAGGTTTCAACTGTTAATAAGCAGTCTTGAAGATACTAGTAACTTTTAATTACAGAAGTTTTAGACTGCAACGACAGTAGATGTTTGTAAAGCCAAATTAACTATGACTCGATTCTAAAGTACTTATGTTTTAGAATACACTTAAAAATTGGGTTTACAAACTAATATTGCACAATATTTCAATAAAGAGATAGGATTCATGATCTAAATTAAGGCTATTTACTGCAAGGTGGCATATTCGCACTGAGTGTAGACACAAGGGACAAAAATCTGTGATCGATACTTTAAACTTCAATTGAGACTGATTAATTACGAGTATATATTGAGACTGATAAATATTTTCGATTTAAAAACTGTTTCATCATCATCATCATCAGCCCATATACGTCCCACTGCTGGGCACGGGCCTCCTGTACAACTGAGAGGGTTTTGGGCCTTAGTCCACCACGCTGGCCTAGTGCGGGTTGGCGGACTACACACCTAAGAAATTCCTAAGAACTTTTTTTTTAGGTGTGCAGGTTTCATCACGATGTTTTCCTTCACCGTTAAAGCAAGTGATAATTCATTGTGAATATACACATAACTCCGAAAAGTCAGAGGTGTGTGCCCGGGGTTTGAACCCGCGAGCGCCGAGATTCTCGACCGCGCGCCTAAACCTCGAGGCTTGCTTAAAAACTGTTTATAAGTGTAGATAATATCCTTTTAGAATCCACCTCGATAATTTCTGAGATCAACATTTTTGAAAGACTTCATTATCTATTTTGAGCTTGACTAGTTCTTAGATATTGGATATAAGTTATTTTTCACTGCATAAAACGTTCTCTCCAATACATAATACAGTATGAATATAATAAGGAGAGGTATGGAACCTTTAAGTGGATAAGAATATATCGTGTTAAAGTTGATATAAATATACAGCTAGTAGCAATTGGGATAAAGATGTTTTTTTTGTAATTTTTCAATATTGCATTTATACATTCTTTGAATATAGTTTTATAATTGAACTGTGAAGTGACCCGAAACAGATATTTTTACTTGTATGATGACAAGTTTAAGTCTATTTATTTATCAAGTTTATATATTTGTTTCGGTGCTGGTTTTAACACAATAAATGCTCTTGTAGTTTTAAGATAAGATTTTTTTTATCTAAATGTGGATGTCAGAAATACATACTTATGTGAATTACACTCATTTCACTTAACACTTACAGGAGTGACTCATTGACAAAAACACTTTCATAGAAAATATTTCTTATAATTTACGTATTTCTTTCAAAATCTCATAAAATATCTAATGGACGCCCTTAAATTTCAGGATTGAAAATCGATTCTCCATTATCCAGTAATAGGTGCATCTAATACGCCAATGAGTGCATCGGTAGGATTTTTATGGTATTCATCTAGACAGACAGTAAGGGTATGCATCTATTAAAGAAGTTGCAAAAAACTTTAATGTAACTCGAAAAAATACAAGCAATAAACTACAAACGTGTCATTGACCCTAATTCATTTGACATTTGTTTCTTCGATTTAAGAGTAACTTCATGATTGCCTTTAACAAAAAAATTCGACGCGACATGGCGTCGCGATTGTCTGCAATGGACGCCTACCTTTAGAGGTCATTCACCCGAGATCCTCAAGGTCGATAGACTAAAAAAACTAGATATTTATTTGATGTTTCGATGGGATGGGGTGTCAAGTGGACTGAAACTGACATCTGACGCGGTCGCTATTTTCCCCCGCAGTTTATTTGATAAAGAATATTCGGACGTTGTAATACTCGATATAAATTGACTGGCGTGGAGATAAAACGAAATGGTCTAGTTTGGACACATAAATTGTCAGAAATAAGACTTTTTGAAGCGAATTTATTGTTCGAATAAGTCGTGATGACCTAAAGGTTTATACGCGCGATGGAGTCGAAGATCTGGATTCGAACCCCAGGCACACACCTCTTACTTTTGGAGTTTATGTATATTTACAAGCAATTATTTATTTATTTAATTGCACTTTATACAATTTTATATAGGCGGACTTAATGCCTAAGGCATTCTTTTACAGTCGAACCTTGGGTGATGCAGAGATGAGATGAGGCAGTTGTGTAAAAGTATTCACTGCCTCGAGGTCTCGCGGTACAAGTATGTGCCGTGCGATCTAGAGGTCCTGGGTTCGATTCCCGGGTCGGGCAAAGTGTTATTGGGTTTTTCTATTAGGAAATTCTCGGTAACAGCACGGAGTCTGGAAATGTGCCCGAAAAACGGCAATAGGCTCGCCCCCTATTACGTGGGACCGATACATACTTGGCGAAATGTGGGTGCAGAAATGCACCTCTGCCTAACCCTTCGGGGAATACAGGTGTGAGTTTATGTATGTATGTATGTATTCACAATACTATCACGCATTTTAAAGGTAGACGAGAACATCGTAAGGAAACCGACCCTTCTAAAAATTCTGAAGAGTTTCTTTGGTGTACAGTCCGCGAACCTGCACTAGGCCAGCGTGGTGGACTAAAGCCTAAGCCCTCTCAGTTGTAGAAGAGGGCCGTGGCCCGTGCCCGACAGTGGGACTTATATGGGTTGATGATGTTTAAATTCTCTTTACCATCATTTGTTCGCGGTTCCATTGACACTAAATTCGTCAGCTAGTGTTAAAATGTGGGGTGCATTTTATTTAGCCAAATTTATCAAAATCTCTTCAAGAATTGATGATGATGATGACTTCAATAATTAAGGCGTCACAACGTTATAACTTAAGAACTCATGTACAAAGATTGAAAAGCAGTTGGAGTAGTACATGTTCTTATGGTGCGACGGAAGTGTACTAAAATTAAGTCAACCAAAAGTTTACTATCTTCGTTGAATTCACAAGCTAAGTTAGTTATCTTTTATGTATTGCGTGACATGAGGTATGGTCATTTGATAATTCACACTATATTTCGATTTTATAACCAAATTACAATCTGAAGTAAGTGTTTAAGTGTGCAATGACGCTGGCAGAAATCAATTTAACGTACAACTCGTCTTCTACTAATTAATTTATTTCCATAGAGTACTAAAGCAGGTTATTATAAACAATTATTGTAATAAACAATAATGAACAAAACCTTAACATTAAATAAAGCAGTATCGTCTGCACGATTCTGAGCTTGAACTCTCTGATTGATAATTATTATCTTTCGTATTACGGGCATTTATATGTACAAGTAATAAGATAAATGCTTATTTAATTATGTGTTATATAATTTACAATGCAAATAACAAAATACTATTAATATAACTGCATCATTAGGTATTAAATTGGCGCGAGGATTTTTTTAAATAAAGTTCCTAATGCCTGGAAACCAACTTATTAGTGAAACTTTGATATATAAGAAATACTCACGTAATCTTCAGATAACGGAACAGCGCTGTATGGAACAGGTTGCCATAACTTTCCAATGCCATCATCCCACTGCTGCTCCATCTTTGGGGGGTAGACAGCCGACATAGCTACTTGGATGGTCATCTTCGTTCTCTCCTTGTCTGTACTCCTGAGGGAGATCTCATCTTTGTAGTAGATGTCGGAGATTATGTTGTGTCCCTGACAGCCGTATCTTTGGCGAATGTATTTTCCAATTTGGTACCCTCTGCGCTTGCCTTCCTGTAACAAAAATTAACAATAACATCATGATCAATGCCACTATTACCATCCCCATTATTATCATAAATAAAATCATCATCAGCCCTTATATGGCCTACTAATAGACCAGGGTCTACTTTAAGTCACCATACCTATTGTGATTTGGTCGATTTTCCAGACCTGACAAAAACTAGTGCCTTCTTAGATATTCATATTTTCTCAGGGTTGTCGGCTTTAGCGTGAAGTTCATGATAGTTTATTAAGGCGGTCCACGAAATACCAGGACTACCTTAATAAATTCAAAGTCAAAGTCAAAATAATCTTTATTCAAGTAAGCTTTAACAAGTGGGTACTTTTGGTCGTCAGTTTAAATAAGCCACCGCCGCTTCAGAATGTGTTATCGATGTGGACAAGAAACTTCAAACAACTGCCTCATCAACACGAAATATCATTTTTGTGTCCTTCTTATTTGTGTAAAAATATTTTTTACATATTATTTAATTTAATTATGTTATATGTAGCAACGAAACAAAACACTGACAAATTAACTTACTCACAGGGCTTACTTTCGTCAATATAATGTGCAATTTTAATTTTATTTTTTTAATAACTTAAAAAAATTACAGAAACGTAAAAAGTAACACGTGGGCTGGGTAACTATAATAATAAATAAATAATAAATAAATAAATACACCCAACAGTCACATACATAGTTCTGACCCCACACTAGGATACAAGTCCTGTGTCGTGGGTATCAGAGACTACGAGAGACTTTTCGGTCTCACAAACACCCAGACCCGAAACAAATATTTGTGGATCACACAAACATTTGTCTCGGTGCGGGGATCGATCCCGCGGCCTCTCGTTTCGCAACCTGGTGTCTAGCCATCTGCGCCACAGGGTTGTTAATAATGACTTCATTATATGGGCAATCTTATTATCATTAGCTTGGAAATGCAACACATTAATTAATTTCGGCTCTCACAGCGTCCAGCCTCTCGTTCCTCGATACCGAAACCGCGTCCGAGAATAATATTTCATTAAAACATTCCGTGACTTCTCGAGCCGTCGCTGCCAGATTTCGCATACATTTCAAGGATTCCTTTATGTATATTGCAGTCCATTGTTTGCTTAGCATTTATTTTGTTAGCTCTCAATTTTAATTACTATCATCATCAGCCCATATATGTACGTACCACTACTGGGCATCCCTTCGCGGAATATAGGCGCGATTACGTATGCTTGTATGTACATACAAGTATGTACATACATGTGTATACTATTTTATATATGTAAAATAAAATAGTATACACTATGAACATAGCCCCATTTTGCCTACGCCATTTGTGAGCGGAACTCTAAAATTTTACAACTTTGTAAACAGGAAAATGTAAGTAGAAAAGCAAAGACATAATTCGTTATGGTCTTTGGCGATATTCCAATAAACTTTTTCGGGCCTTAAATTACATTTGGAGTTAATTATCAAAAAAATATTGTAAAGAAACCTTCATACATCAGTTTCTTATGTACCATGTATAAAAACATATTTTTTCAATCATCTTCATCATCGGCCCAAATAGGTCCCACTGCTGGGCACGGGCCTCCTCTACAACTGAGAGGGTTTAGGCCTTAGTCCACCACGTTGACCTGGTGCGGGTTGGCGGACTACACACCTAAGAACTTTTTAGGTGTGCAGGTTTTATCGCGATGTTTTCCTTCACCGTTAAAGCAAGTGATCATTCATTGTGAAACATAACTTCGAAAGTCAGAGGTGTGTGCCAGGGGTTTGAACCTGCGACCGCCGAAATTCTCTACCGCGCGCATAAACCTCGAGGCCATCACTGCTTTTTAATAAGCAGACTTTTTATATTTAAACTGATATCTGAAAACGGGACTCGTGCCAAGCAAGAGGAGGCATACAGACAATAAAATATTTTATGTGTTAATTGAAACTATAAAGGGAATTATATAATTTTAATCATGTTATCATCAATAACACGTGGTATAACACGGCTTGACACAGTGAGGAATGAATACGTTAGAGGAAGTCTGAAAGTAGCTCCTGTGATAGAAAAGCTGAAAGGAAACCGTCTGTCGTGGTATGGGCATGTTATGAGGAGGGATGAATCACACGTATGTAAAAAGGTGATGGATATGAAAGTTGATGGATGGGCGAGCAGAGGAAGGCCAAAGAAAAGATGGATGGAGTGCGTGACTGAAGATATGAAAGAGAAAGGGGTGAATGAAGACATGACGGCTGATAGGGATGTGTGGAAGGATAAAACATACTGCGCCGACCCCAAATGAAATTGGGAACAGGGCAAGGAGATGATGATGATAATCATGTTATCATCAAGTTGATAAGATTACATAAAAAATATCAAATTCAAAATAGTTTTTACTCTATTACATTATTAAAAGCAACTATTTTGATAAAGATTAGACACGTCTTAGGTTATTTTGTCAGGCTTGAATAACGATAATAATTATTACTATTGTTAGGAAAATAGAAATATTGTGGTCATTTTCTTTAAAGAGCATCATGTGTTTGTTTGAGATTCGAACATACGACCAAGGAAGTGTTGACTCCGTAGACAAGTCTCGTCATAAATTAGATTCGTGTTCTTCTATCAATAACAGTCTTCATCTACAAAAACACTACTATCAATACAAAAACTACAAAATGGAGCAAAAACTCCACTTACTTATTCGTTATAAATTTAATTGGCGTGTCGACGAGCGGTTCTTCAAGCAAGGTCATTGCCATTGTAACACCGTCTTCAATACGAAAACATTGGTTTATAAAAACATTTGTATTTGCTGTAACGTCAGCAGAAATACAAATGAATGTGGCTCGAATATTCCGGCAGTATACACTTAGTTTAAATATAATTAGTAATAAATGTATTTACTGTATGTGCCGTGCGATCTAGAGGTCCTGGGTTCGATTCCCGGGTCGGGCAGTGTTATTGGGTTTTTCCATTAGGGAATTCTCAGCAGCAGCACGGAGTCTGAAAATGTGCCCGAAAAACGGCAATAGGCTCGCCCCCCTATTACGTGGGACTGATACATACTTGGCGAAATGTGGGTGTAGAAATACACCTCTGCCTACCCCATCAGGGAATACAGGCGTGAGGTTATGTATATGTATGTATGTAGGTACAAATATTGATGGCACTGAGATGCTTTTAATCGTTTATCATACATACAAGAAATAAATTAAATAGATAGTAGTACTACAAATGGTGGTCTTATCACTAAAATAATAATAATGTTTTTGCTTTGATAATGCATCATCTCATTAGAGAAATTTAAATTTGTCAAATTACGTAAAATATTTATCCTTATCTAATTTGTGTTAAAATAGAAATACTTAGAAAGTGTTAGGAATTTATACTTACGTTTGTGAGCCCTTCAGGTCCCTCGATGTGTGTCAAGTTTTTAATGAGCTCCTGCTGGTCTGAAAATGACAGCTCATCTTCATCAGGAGCTCTTTCGCCATGCCTGTTTACCTGGAAGATAAATATAATTATATTCATCATCAAAATGGGTGTTGGCAATCCATGTCACAGAAATAAATAAAAAACAAAAAAAATCAGATCGCATAATAAGGTTAAATCTATTGTTCATGGCTATCGGAATAAGTACTAAATTATAATTGTGATTTATAACACTAATTAGGTACATTATTTAATATTTTGTCATTTATAGCATTATTAGTAAGTAGGCAGTATTCAGTGTATAAATTTTGCATTCTAAGCGACTGGTATTTCTAACTAATGTAATAGCATTGTTTTAAGTAAAGGGCTGTCAAAAAACGTTTCATTAGTTGGAAACGTTAATTCCTCCTCACTTCATACAGTTAGATACAGTTTAGATGCTTATTTTCTAACCGTTGCTGTAAGAGGGAGGTAAGACAAATTAGTCGTCATGGCCTCGAGGTTTAGGCACGCGGTCGAGAATCTCTACGGTCACGGGTTCAAACACACCTCTGACTTTTCAAAGTTATGTGTGTATTCACGAAGAATTACCACGTACTTTAACGGCGAAGGAAAACATCGTGATGAAACCTGTACACCTAAAATTGTTCTTAGGAATTTCTTAGGTGTGTAGTCCGCCAACCCGCGCTAGGCCAACGTGGTGGACTAAGGCCTAAACCCTCTAATTTGTAGAAGAGGCCCGTGCCCAGCAGTGGGACGCATATGGGCTGATGATGATGATGATAATGAAGACAAACTAAGTCGTGTCCCCACAGAAGAATTTATAATTCCATTCATGAATTTGTGAATACTCACAACAAAAGCAAGCTTCAGTTGTTGATCCGAATTTATTTCGTTTGTAAGATAGTTTCCATTAGATTCGCTTGACAACACTAACAAACACACCAATAATAGATACTGCAACATTTTCTGCAACAAAAGAAAGCATATTAAATAGCCTTTTATTTTAACAAGCAACTTTTCGATTCTTGAACAAGAACATGTTCTTAATTGGCAAAACTTGTGCATCTGAAAGTTCTTAACAAGGATTTCCAAGGTATGTAAATTCTAATACCTCGAGTTAGGCCCGAATTGTGGACCAAGCAGAACAACTCTTAACAATATGTACAGAGAAATACAATCATTTTTGCCTTGTAGATTACTTGTCTTGTTTCAATTTTAAATATTTTTTGTTATAGTAGTACAGTAGAGTATTCTATTAATAGATCAAGTATCTAGAAGGTTTTTCTATAAAATTCACTAATTTCGACACCAGGTTAGGTGTCTCGGAACGCTATTCTTCGAAGTCACAGATCCTTAGCTGGCAGTAATCCACCAGTAGAGGTCGATATAAACCATTTTGGGTAAATTTAGAATAAGAATTAACATAGAACTTGACTGCCTCTTGGTCTCGCGGTACAAGTATGTGCCGTGGGATCTAGAGATCCTGGGTTCGATTCCCGGGTCGGGCAAAGTGTTATTGGGTTTTTCCATTAGGAAATTCTCAGTAACAGCACGGAGTCTGAAAATGTGCCCGAAAAACGGCAATAGGCTCGCCCCCTATTACGTGGGACTGATACATACCTGGCGAAATGTGGGTGCAGAAATGCACCTCTGCCTACCCCTACGGGGAATACAGGCGTGAGTTTATGTATGTATGAATTAACATAGAATTAGATTTAGAATTAACGCGTTTTTTATTGTTTTCTTTACATTACTATTGAAGTATAAAAATTCTAGACACGAGCTCTACGATGATCGAATTTGACTACTGATGAAATTATTTTAGGATATTTTATTTAGGATTAGATATTTATGATATTGGAAAAGTTTATCCAGTTAATTTTAAACTAAGATGCGGTTTATTTAGATGAAAACTTGTCTATGACCTTTCGTGAAAAGTCACTTTAATAAAGACATCAAAACAATGCCTTTATCTGCGTGTTTGTTTATTCAAAGATTTTAGTTGCGTTCGTGTCGCTCTTTAGCTATTTATATTCAAATTCAAGATGAAGAACTGATACTTTTGTTTACAACATGATTAATTAAGTCCTTAGGTGCACTGCTGGTACATTATTATTTCATCATCATCATCATCATCAGCCCAAATACGTCCCACTGCTGGGCACGGGCCTCCTCTACAACTGAGAGGGTTTAAGCCTTAGTCCACCACGCTGGCCTAGTGCGGGTTGGCGGACTACACACCTAAGAAATTCCTAAGAACTTTTAGGTGTGCAGGTTTTATCACGATGTTTTCCTTCACCGTTAAAGCAAGTGATAATTCATTGTGAATACACACATAACTTCGAAAAGTCAGATGTGTGTGCCTGGGGTTTGAACCTGCGACCACCGAAATTCTCGACCGCGCGCCTAAACTTCGAGGCCATCACTGCTTCACATTATTATTTACTACTCGCTAATTATTGTTTGCTTGCGCGAACTAGAAATCTCTATTTTTATAAAGTAGTTATAAAGTTACTTGAGAGGAAAGACCGGGATAGAATATATCGGAAAGAACCGGTTTGGGCTTCTACCAAAACACCTACTCTGCTCTGGTCTATATGGAAGAGTGGGTATGTTCTTGAATTGGTCTCATTTTCTATCAACATTGCGTCTAATGTTCTCTACCAAAGTAGACACCCCGTTTTAAAGTGGAGACTTTACTTTTAATACATAATGGACAACTTTTTGTTTTCTAACTCCTCCTTTATTTGTCTTTCTGATTAACTTCGTTGCGGGATTATGATAAATTTAGGTCCCCTCAGTTTCGCTGTGCTTCATTGCTCAGCGTCAATACTGTGCGTGCCGCTGTTGATCCTGGAGCATAGGAGTTACAGTGGCGGGTGTGTAGTGGGATAGGGCCACAATTTTAATACTTAATACTACATATTATAAACTATTATTAGGAATGAAGATTGATTGTTTTATAGAATTCTTTGTTATGATTCATTGAATGATTTTTGTTATGGACGTAAATATATAGGACATTGGAAATAAACATAGGCCACTTTTTTATAAAATTGCTCCCGGGTTAAACAGAATCCAATCGCTAAAAAACTAATTATAGTCAAACATATAATATGTATATTTGAAATGTATTATTGTATATTTCGAGTTTGTAATATGTTCAGCTACGTTGTATGTCACCAAGCGCCATCTTGACATTTGCAAAGTGAATGTTATTAATAAAAATAGAGTGAGACGGTATTATTAAAAACGATAGCTGTTTCATCGTCTTGTATAAAAGGTTAGCTATTCATGAGAGTTATAAGACAGTATTTATACAAAATATTTCTTCACGGATGTCTGAGACAGTGCTACAACCCCAGTCGATGACATACTGACAACCGCGTGTGTCAAATTTAAAAAAACGTGTGTCTTAAATGTTGACTTACATTACCAATATTTTTGACTAAGTTAGTTATTGTTGAGTAATAATCAATAAACACACCCTATAGTCACATATAGATCCGTGGTTAATAGAGACATTTTAACACCCAGGCGCGAAACAAATATTTTTGGATTGATTAAGTGCAGGGTTCAAACCCACCTCGTTTCCAAACAATCATGTTACGGAGTTTCTCAAAAAATATTCTGTGTACATATATATACCCAAATACATTAAAATAAATAAAGGATTGATATAATGAATAAGCCGGAATAAAAATACATCCAAAGCAAAGATTTGCTATAAATTTCTATACTCATATCCTCTCGTTATCTTGTTAGTATTTGTGTCAGACACGTGCCGGGTTCGTGGCCACAAAGAAACCACAGCTTCCTTATATCTTGTGAACTTTGCTGCTTCCTATCAGCAGAGCTTGTGCGAAAAACTGAAGATAAAAGCACGTGGCGTGGACACTCGCCCGATAGATAACGTCTAAGCATGTGCTGCACAAGATGTTGCGGAATATATCGAAAATATAGAACTTTACACTCATATGGAAGTGTTCCCGAAGGAGAAGGCATAGGTGCGTTTCTGTACCTACAAGGCGGGGTTATTGCCGTTTCTTTTTCTTTTGTTTTTTTTTAGGCACTGTATTGAACAGAATGATTACTGTGCAGAAACAGTGAGTTCCTAAACCTCGGGTTGCATGTTAAGCTTCGCGGTTTATTTATTTATTATACAAAAGTTTAAAATCTTATGACAAATCTAAATAGTTTTAGCTTATAATTGGTTTGATTGGTAATTGGCCTCGAGGCTTAGGCTCGCGGTCGAGAATCGCGACGGTCGCGGGTTCAACCCTCTGACTTTCCAAAGTTATGTGTGTATTCTAAAAGAATTATCATAACTATACAATTAAGAAATTCCTTAGAACTTTTTATGTGTACAGTTTTACCCACGATGTGTGCATTTTCTCGTTAAAGTATGATGATATTTCATTATGTATACATACATAACTTCCTAAAGTTAGAGTCGGGCCTGGGGTTTGAACCCGCGACCGCCAAATTTGACTCTCCGAACGCCCAAGCTTTAAAGCCATCACTGCTATTAAACATTAATTAATATTTACATAAACTAAAATTATACTTTAACGGTGACGGAAATCATCGTGATGAAACCTGCACACCTAAGAGTTCTTCGGAATTTCTTAGGTGTGTAGTCCACCAACCCGCACTAGGCCAGCATGGTGGACTAAGCCCTCTCAGTCGTAGAGGAGGCCCGTACCCAGCAGTAGGACGTATATGAGCTGATGATGATGAATTGGTTTATATTTTGGTACTAAATAGGCACAATGTGGATTACGCGAAGAATATCCTGTAGAAATAGTATTTTACAGCATGCTGTATAACTATTTAACTTAATCATTGTTCAAAATGATGAAATGTCAAATTTTTAATCATCTGGGGCGCCATTATCTGAGGGACTATCCGGCTGTTTCATCCAATTAAAAGCGGATATGAATAATCGTAATATTACACGAGTAATTATAAGTTGTTTGCGTACATCTCAGTGACAAATGGTTGTAAGCTTAAAATAATCTTATTGCTTTTTGATAAAAAAAAAAAAACTTTTTGATATAACGGCAATAGGCTCGCCCCCTATTACGTGGAACTGATACATACCTGGCGAAATGAGGGTGCAGAAATGCACCTCTGCCTACCCCTTCAGGGAATACAGGCGTGAGTTTATGAATGAATGAATGAATGCTTTTTGATAACCACTTTGAATTCTATGCTTAATTTACATACACTCTCTCTGGTCGGTCCCTCATATCTGAGGATCGTGGTCAACATTAGGGTGACATCTGGAGCGGATGATCTGCTTCCACCGGACTCTGTCCAGCGCGTCCCTTACGGCAGTACAGAATGTGGAGGACGACGACTCTTTCACTTGAGAGGACCATCTCGTTGGTGCACGACCGCGTGACCTTTTGCCTTCAGTGTCCCCCTTTACATACAACCTCACGCCAATATCCCTGTAGGGGTTGGCAGAGGCGCATGTCTGCACCCACGTTTCGACAATTGTACTTTGAATCCCACGTAACAGGGGGCGAGCCTATTGCCGTTCTTGGAATTTTTTTTAGACTCCATGTTGCTAATGAGAACAACGAAAAATGAAATGTAATCGAAATCAGGACCTCTAGAACCCACACACTTACACCACGAGAACAAGACGTATATTACTCGCTAAAAAAAAAACTATGCCACAATATTAAAATAGACTGGAACCCGACTGGTAAGTGCGGGCTGGCGGACTACACAATTAAGAAATTCCTTAGAACTTTTTATGTGTACAGTTTTACCCACGATGTGTGCCTTTTCTCGTTTAAGTATGATGATATTTCATTATGTATACATACATAACTTCCTAAAGTCAGAGTCGGGCCTGGGGTTTGAACCCGCGACCGCCAAATTTGACTCTCCGTACGACTAAGCCTTAAAGCCATCACTGCTATTAAACATTAATTAATACTTACATAACGGCTATGTTGACTTAATAATATCGATTATTTTTTTTATGTAATGTTCAATTTGCATGCCGACAGCGATTTCAATATTTATGCATAATCAAAGTTCATTCCAAATTTAGATTGGATTCAAAGGCGAAGGATATAGCGAGAAAGGTTAAAAATGTCATCTGATATATAATTAAGAATTATACATATCTATATTAATAAATAAAAAAAACTGGATCTACAATACTTGGTTATTCGATACGTCTTGAGTTCAATTTCTGCTTAAAGTATTGTGTTTTGTCTCGACCGCCATTGACTAAAGCCAAATAGTAGGAAGTACATATATCTATGTACTTAAATCCAAAAAATAGTATAATCATGCTTCTTTATCGATATTTTTTTTGAGGGTACTTACGCCAATTATATTTCAATTAACCGCCAACCTGACTAGGCCAGCGTGGTGGACTAAGGCCTAAACCCTCTCAATGATAGAGGAGGCCCGTGCCCAGCAGTGGGACGTATATGGGCTGATGGTGATGATATATTTCAATTAATTTTGTTTTTCTTTTTTATATTAAAATGTATTGACGTGTCATAAGAGTAATATCATTTAATTTCAATTAATTAAGTGGGAGCACTAAGTCTGGAAATTTACCCGGTTATCTGCAAAAAGTTACGTACCTACAACGTGGGACTTAAAAATAGCTAAAGAAGAATGCCTGTAGAATTCCACCTCTGCTTACCGTTTGAGAAATGCTGGCGTGATATTTAAATACAACATAAAAACATAATATATATAAGTGTTAGTTAAGGATGGTCACCCTACTAATATATGCTTTGTAAGCAAACCTAAATAACCAATTGAAGGAATCTTAATCAGCATTTATGTATACACGTGCCACTGGAAAGTTCTAGAACAAATTATGTTGACTTGCAGAAAATATTGACACCATTTTGTAAAACACTAGCTTTAAGAAATATTTCAATTATAATTCATTCTGTATTCCGCTCTTGCTCAGAAAACACTGTACTAAATTAAGGTTTTGATTAAATAAATATTTTTTAATTCAAAACCGCCTATCAATCCCTTGACTGGCGCAGCCGGTAAGTGACCTTGTCGTTTGGGTCCTCTGTGCCATCGCGAATCAAATTTTCGGGCGCGGAAAAGACTCCAAATTTCGTTTCAACGATTCAGCGGGTCAGCGAACCAAATAAATTCGTCAAGAAAAGCCACGGTGCAGAGCAAGCTGAGGAGCAGAATCACCGATCACAGAAGGAGAGCGGAAAAGCTGTGGGTCATGTGAGTAGATCTGTTCACTTTCCTGTCAATTTTCCTTTGATTTTCCTGGTGATCATTATACGTGTGTGTTTCGTGTATTTTTAGGGATTAGAAAAAGCCCGTCTGGCACGTAGCGCATTTACGTTAATAGATAGATAAAGTGATTTAATTTTCACGTTAGGTTAATAGGTATTTTTGTCAGTGAGTTTATTATTTTGTAACTAAAATGGAAGGAATCATGGTTGTACCACCCGGGGTTCTAGGAATAATCCCTGTATTTAGTGGTGAACCAAGGCTTTTGTCGTTATTTATTCGTAAAACTGAATATATAATTAATCTATATCGGGGTGATGATTTACAAAACGAATATCTTTTTAACGCAATAACGAGTAGACTAAGCGGGGAAGCAGCTAATTTAATAGGGGAACGAGATTCGATACACTCATGGGTAGAATTAAAGCAGGTTTTACAAGATCATTTTGGGGACCCAAGGACGGAAGATTGTTTAGTCCTTGAATTAGAAAGTTTAAAAATAAATAAGGGCGAAAGTTATTTAGATTTCTGCCACCGTGTACAACAAGTCAGAAGTGTTTTAATCGCAAAAATTAATGAAACTGTAGACGATGCAGCTGCGAGGTTATCTAAACAAAATATTTACGCAAATCTTTCTATGAATGTTTTCTTATTTAATTTACCGAAATATTTAGTTAGACTGGTACGGCAAAAGAATGTTTCGACACTGGAAGATGCTTTAAAGGCTGTTTTAGAAGAGCAATATTTCCAAGAAGTTTACGATCAAAAACAACCGCGGTACTCTAGAAATAATCAAAACTTCCAGGGACGAAACAATTCTCATAATAATTTTAATTCACAAGCATCGCCGAGGGCAGGCAGTAGTTCACAAAATATGCAACGTTTTAATAACGACTACGGTGCAAATCGTAACTATCAGCATAATAACGTCATGCAGTCACAGAATAGAAATAACGTTCGAAATAATAATTTTTCGAGTAATCCTTTTCCATTTAGAAATAATAATAGGAACCAAAATAATTATTTTAACCAAAATAATCCGTTCAATAATAATTATAACTCACTAGAACAAGCAAGGCCACAGTTCCCAGGCCGGCAATTTCCTGACAACGCACAACACGGCTCGCAACACCTTCAGCCGATGCAACCCTCGGGATTAGGTTCAAATACCGACGTGACCATGAGAACTGCAAGTTCTAGGCGTATTAATTACACAGATAATAATGGCGAAGAGTATAATATGTTACCAAGTACTTCTAACGACAACGAACAGATCGGAAATTTTTGTATAAGGGCCTTTACAGACCAGAGCAAATAAAATTAAATTGTAGTTCGTTAAGTCTCCCACATATACGTATACCGGAACTTAATGCAATTTTTATGATAGATACCGGTAGTCAACGTTCGTTTTTAAATCCAGAGTTAGCGAATAAATATTTTTGCGACTTTAAACGAAACGAAAATTTTGAAGTAGTTAGCACCCACGCTATGAGTAAGCATAACGAAGTTGTGTACATACCTTTACCTAGGACTTTTAAGAGTCATGATTGGCATAAATTTTATATTTATTGTGTGGATGAAAGATATGATGGCCTAATAGGTAGTGATTTATTGATGCAACTCCATGCGAATATTGACATGAAGAATAGAAGATTAGTTACTAAGGATACTTGCATACCGATGATTTACAGTCAACCAATATGTGAATTTTATATTTTACCTCCGCGTAGCGAATTAAGGGTCAAACTTCCAGTTAATTTGTTACACGGTGACGCGATATTAAAATTTACTGAATTTACTAGTGGAGTTAGAATGCCAACAGCTTTAGTTAATTGTGTAAATGGTTATGCGACAACCGTCATTCAAAATTTAAGGTCTGAAAAAATGGAACTAATGGTCAACAGTCCGTTTAAGGTTGAACCATACGTAGAAAATACGTTACATTATGATAGGGTTAATTTGAATTTTACTGATAAACATAGTTATGAATTAGATCAACTGTTAACAGATAATCTCTCTAAGTTACAAGTTGACCATATGAACGAGGAAGAGAAACAGTGTATAATTGATATTTGTAAAGAATATAAGGACATACTTTATTGCGAGGACGTCCCTCTCACCTTCACAAATGAGGTTAAACATAGGATTAGAACGAAAAACGAAGACCCAATCCACATTAAAGCTCATAGGTTACCACCCGCACAAACGGCAGAAATTAGGAATCAGGTAGAGAAAATGCTTAGAGATAATGTTATCCAAAAATCTTTTTCACCTTGGAGTGCACCAGTTCATCTGGTACCAAAAAAAGTAGACAATTCTGGTAAAAGGAAATGGAGGATGGTCGTGGATTACAGACGCCTAAATGAAATAACAATCGATGATAAATACCCTCTGCCAAATATTAATGATCTTTTTGATATGTTAGGCAAGAGCATGTATTTCACTACATTAGACTTAGCCAGCGGCTATCATCAAATTGAGGTAGATAAAGAGGATAGGGCAAAAACAGGCTTCAGCACGCCTTTTGGCCATTATGAATTCAACAGAATGCCATTTGGCCTGAAAACAGCGCCAGCAACATTTCAGCGCACCATGGATAACGTTTTGAGAGGCTTACAAGGTATTCATTGCCTTGTATACCTTGATGACGTCATAATCTTTGCAAAAAGTATTCAGGAACATAATGAAAAACTTCGGGCAGTATTTAATAGATTTAGAGAAACAAATTTAAAAGTACAGTTAGACAAATCCCATTTTCTACGAAAAGAGGTACTTTATTTAGGCCACACCATAACTAGTGAAGGTTTAAAACCCAATAATGACAAGATAGAAGCAGTATTAAAGTACCTTTTACCCAAAACAACGACCGAGATTAAAAGTTTTCTTGGTCTCATAGGCTACTATAGGAAATTTATCAAGGATTTTGCGAAAATTACTAGACCACTTACAGTTTGCTTGAAAAAAGGTAAAACTATAGAGTTTAATGATGAATATATAGAGAGCTTTGAAACTTGCAAAAAGCTCAACAAATGCTCCATTATTACAATTTCCGGATTTTAAAAAGCCTTTTATTTTGACCACGGATGCATCAAACTTTGCAATCGGGGCCGTACTTTCACAGGGAACCATAGGCTCAGACAAACCTGTAGCCTACGCAAGTAGAAATTTAAGCGATACAGAGTCAAGATACAGTACCATAGAGAAGGAGCTTTTGGCAGTCATCTGGGCGGTTAAGCACTTTAGGCCATATTTATGGGGTAAAAAGTTTTACATCTATACCGACCACAGACCATTAGCATGGCTATATTCGTTAAAGGAACCAAATAGTAAGCTCACAAGATGGCGCCTTAGGCTAGAGGAATATGATTTTGAAATTAATTATAAGAAAGGGTCGCAGAACTCTAATGCAGATGCGCTGTCCAGAGTAAAGATAAATAACTTAAGCGATAGTAATAATATTGTAGTTAGTTTAAACGGTAATAAGATAAGGGAAATAAAAGTTAATGTGCTAGACAATGACAATGTGTCTATGCAAGTAAATGTAGATAATAAAGAAACTACTGGAAATTTAGAGAATAACGATGGAATCGAAAAAATATCAATATCAGACTCGGACTCTGATATAGTAAGGTCAAACGTACGAAGAAAGGAAGTTCCTGTCTTAGACATATCTGAGTCAGATGACGGAGTTACTGCTCATTCAGTTTCTAATAGGGAACATGAAGGAATACCAATATTAAATGAAGCCATAGATAGTAAACCTAGACAGATACTTGTGTACACTTGGTTTAAAAACGAAATTCATGTTAAAGACATTTCAAATAATAGTCAAAAGATAATTGAAGTACATATGCCAGCTGCTAATAATGAACATCTAGTTAAACAATTCTTAAAAGAATATGTAGACTTTAAGCGGAAATATTTCATTTATTTCGAGACAGAAGCATTTCGGAAAATATTTAGTAGTGTAGTAACAACATTGTATAAAAAAGGTTCTCAAAATCTAATAGAATGCACGGATAGGGTAGTTTCCGTGGAGAATGAAGAAGAACAAAGGGATATCATCATTAAGTATCATGAAGGAAAAACTGTTCATAGGGGAATTCGGGAAACACTTACAAAGCTTAAAAGGTCTTATTGGTGGCCCAATATGAAAGACACAGTCTCAGCTATTATAAATGTTTGCGAACAGTGTCGAAAAATGAAATACGATAGGAAACCAATTAAGCCTCCAATACAACTTACTCAGACCCAGAGTATGCCATTTGAAGAAGTTTTTATGGATCTTTTATACATAGAAAATAATTATTATCTTACCATAGTCGATGCATTTAGCAAATTGGCTCAAGCTTTTAATGTACCCAATAGAAGTACACCTGAAATTGTTAAGGCATTAATTAAATACTTTAGTATCTACGGATTACCTAGGAAAATAAGTAGCGATCCTGGGACCGAATTTAACAATAACCTCATTAAAGAATTATTATGCCTATATAAAATCGAAATGCATGTAGGCACACCAAATAACCCTAACTCGATGGCTGTAGTAGAACGTTTCCATTCTACGATTATTGAAATTTATAGGTTAGCTAAGTACGAAAAAAGCGATCAGGATGCAGCGTCAGTGATGACTTACGCCATTATGGCCTACAACAACACCATACATAGTGCAACTAACTTTACACCTTTTGAAATGGTATTTGGCCACACAGAATCAGGCAATGCATTTGACATAGATAGGGATAAAAATCTTTTACAGAAATTAGTTCAGGATCATAGAAAAAGACTCAAAGTTTTATATGAATATATTAGCGATAAAATTAAAGAAAATAAATGTAAAGTTGTAGAGAAAAAGGGCGGCGAAATACCCCCAGAGATAAAGGAAAATGGTGAAATTTTCATGAAAACAACAAGAAATCGTAAGGCCAAGGAAGTACCACGTTACGAGAAAGCTAAGGTTATAGGGAAAGTAGATAGGAACATTGTACCAGTAAAGTTGAGAAAAAGAAATACGAAAGTGGCAATAAAAAACGTAAAACGCCCTCCGCAGGTGGCAACAAGCAGCCCTGATACTCCTGGTCCTAGCGGAATCAGCCAGCAGCGTAAACCTGCAGGATATGACTCAGAATCCTGGAATAGCGCCGATACGGATAAGTGCAGCAGTGATTCAGAATAGTCACTGGACTATTTTTAAGACGTTAGATTTAGAAACTATAGCTAGATACTTAGATAATAATACTAATCAATACTATAGATTAAAAGACATGATTTACTCTCAATACGAATCGCGTAATGAACTTGTAGGATTAGTTTTACAAATAGAATCCTTTATGGAACTTACGAAAGATAGATTAAGACAAATAATTCCCAATAAAAGATTTAGAAGGGGCTTAATAAACCCGTTAGGTTCTGCTATTAAATTAATTTCAGGCAACCTAGATAATGATGACGCTATTAGATATAACTCAGAGATAAGTAAGCTTAGTAATAGAGAACACTCTGTAGAAAGAAAACTATCACTAATGCAGAAAGCTTTTGATAAATTAGTTAATATTTCCGATGATTTGAAGTTTAATTTAATCCACTTAAATATAAAAACTTCGCAACTTCACACTCTACAGTATAATCAGTCTAAAATACATAATATATTAAGTCAAATGAATACTCTATACCAAATCTTAAATAACTTTCGCACCCTTTACAATGTAATTCAGGAAACAGAGACGGCAATAGCCTTTAGCAGGATAAACATACTTCACCAATCTATAATTAATTCTACAGAACTTTTTAATATTTTATTAGAGATAGAGAAACATAATAGGTTAGTGTATACGGTAGGTAAGGAAAACCTTACGAAACTAGAAAGTACTATAGTTCTTAAATCTTATTCGGATGGTAATAAATTAGTTTTTGTGTTAGAAGTTCCTTTATTAGACAATATCACGTATAATTACTATAAGGTTATACCTATACCTACATATAATCCCAGTTCCTTAAAAACCTCTATTATTATTCCAAAATATCCCTACCTCATAGTGAATGGATTGAAATTTAGACCCGTAGCTAGACCATGCGAGCAGATCGAAGGTGATCGTGTCCTCTGTAAAGAAGATGACATCGTGCAATACGCTGACACAACGTGCGTTGAACAAATAATGCTGTTGAAAAACTATTCTTCATGCCACAAGACCTTCGTTCAAATAGAAGATGCAAGGAGTCACATGGTAGCCAATGGAATATGGTTGAGTTTTACTAAGCACAACCTGGCACTTTCCGAGAACTGCAACAATGAAGTCATGAAATACAACCTGAGAGGAACATTTCTGGTAATCCCTAGCCAGAACTGCGAGACATATATTGGAGATAAGCTGATCAGTAAGGTAGCTGAAACAAGTACACCCGACATGAGCCTGCTGCTGCGAGCTGTAACCATGCCTGGACTACAACACAACATCACGGTAGATGACAGCCAAGTGGACCTTCGCGGCGTAGACCTCAACGATATAAAAGACATTCTAAATAGTGCAAAATATACCAGTGAAAGTGTAGATAAAAGTGAAATTTCAGTGACCCAAGATATAAGTGTTTGGACAATAAGTATAATAGTAATAATGTTTGTAGCCTCATTAGCATTTTTGATTGTCAAATATAAAATCTTTAGGAAAATCCTAGTACTAAGTCGAAATCAGCCGGAACCAAAAGAATTGTCTCCAGCCGATTTCTCTCTTAGGGGGGGAGGAGTTAAGGATGGTCACCCTACTAATATATGCTTTGTAAGCAAACCTAAATAACCAATTGAAGGAATCTTAATCAGCATTTATGTATACACGTGCCACTGGAAAGTTCTAGAACAAATTATGTTGACTTGCAGAAAATATTGACACCATTTTGTAAAACACTAGCTTTAAGAAATATTTCAATTATAATTCATTCTGTATTCCGCTCTTGCTCAGAAAACACTGTACTAAATTAAGGTTTTGATTAAATAAATATTTTTTAATTCAAAACCGCCTATCAATCCCTTGACTTGTTCTACTTCTTCGGCGCTACTAGTTATACATATGTTTATAAAAATAGTATTGTGAAAGAACTAGTTCGCTGCCATTATTTCATACAACAAAGAAACGAATTAAAAACAAGAACATTTTCTTCTCGAGAAATAGTACATGCTTTTAGAAATAAAATATTAACATTCTCCCGCTTATTCATATCATCTGAACTCATTTGCAAGCGTTAGAATGTGTACATAAATAAAATAAAAAGGAGATAATTATGAATTTTATTTCTCTTACTAGCGGTAACACCCGTCTTAGATATCTATGCCCAGTTATAATATGTGTATACACAATGAATTATCACGTACTTTAACGGTGAAGGAAAACATCGTGAGGAAACTTGCACAACTAGAAGTTCTTAGTTTCTTAGGTGTGTATACCGCCAACCCGCACTAGGCCAGCGTGGGGGACTAAGGCTGGACTCAGTTGTAGAGGAGGCCCGTGCCCAGCAGTGGGACGTATATGGGCTGATGATGATGATGACACGTACCATAGTTACACAGAACGAGTTATCATTACAAGATTGTACCGTGTCATGCTACACTTTATTAGTACATTGTTGCCTATATGGGCTGATGATGATGATGATGGCTTTCATAACAGTTCAGAAAAATATGCATGACTATGACTCCGTGCTGTTACTGAGAATTTCCTACTGGAAAAATCCAATAACACTTTGCCCGACCCGGGAATCGAACCCAGGACCTCTATATCGCACGGCACATACTTGTACCGCGAGACCACGAGGCAGTCGAGGCAGTCCTTTTTTAAAAGCATTACATCATATAGCGATACGGGCACAGACGGTGAGGTAACTCCAGTCAATGCTATATTGATTTGGGTATCGAGTTCAAAATAAGACACTCATTGTCAAACGATACACGATACGGCGGTAAATGGGCCACATTAAGTGCACAAAATTATTATCTTGTCATAAATGCGAAAGTAACTTTGTTAGTTGATATTTTACGATAAAACCGTCTAATAATTTAATTAATTGATGGTCTTTGGCACTGATATAGAATATGTTTTATCCTGAAAAAATGTATAAGGGGCCAAAAACTAATAAATTGTAGGTCTACTATAGTGTTATTTATATTGTATACATTTATAATCCTTTTCTGGACTTAATTATTAAGTCCATCCGGGCGATAAAGTCGGAAATGTAACTAGTTAATTTTTTTTTGTATTTAATCATGCTTATATCCATTTTCTAGTTCTTAACGATCATACCGCACTCTTGAATTTCCGGTCTTTCGCATCAATTTATACCCCAGGTCCAACGAGGTATTTTTTTATAGTGGTATAAAATTACTATGATTTTTCACAGATCGCTTACTACTGCGAGTTATTGAACTTGACAAGTGGTGGGGCAATCGTTTTGTCGCTGGGGTCCAAGATGTCGACCTATTTGATGATGCTGTAATGCATATAATTAATTCCTTTAAATATTAATTTAGCTATATTTGTTTTGTATAATTTTTTTTATTATATTTTTTGTGTTTTGTGTATTAATTATTAATCAACTAAGCGCTTTGGTGTCATACTTAATAGGCTTAAGTTGTATTTTAATGTAAATAAATTACTAGGCTAACATAAAAAATAAGAAAAAAACTTCAAACTTAAGTCGACGTTCTGAACTTTGTCAGTTTCTCAATGTATTACGCGTGGCAAAGACGTAGTAGTGACAAAATTTATGTAGTGAAAGGAGGATGTATTTTATACTAACACTTTTAATAATGTCATCTATTCTATTGACCCGAGGTGAGGTCAGTGGATCAACATCATCAACATTTGACTATTCATTTCATACGCCACATTCAGCTCTAGTCAGACATCACAAATTTGTTCTTGGGAGCAGTGGCGATACTTCCATAGAAGCCCAAAAACTTTACACGTTACTTGTGTAATGTCTAGTTTTTAATTGGAGGAGTGGGGATCAGGATATTCTCATTTATATGTCAAATTGCTTTTGCTAAATAAAGATTTAAAGATTTATTATTCAGAAGAATCAGACAGCCCCGTGGCGCAGTTGGCTAGACACCAGCTTGCGAAACGAGAGGCTGCGGGTTCGATCCCCGCACCGAGACAAATGTTTGTGTGATCCACAAATATTTGTTTCGGGTCTGGGTGTTTGTGAGACTGAAAAGTCTCTCGTAGTTTCTGATACCCACGACACAGGACTTGTATCCTAGTGTGGGGTCAGAACTATGTATGTGACTGTTGGGTGTATTTATTTATTTATTATTTTATAATTCTTTCCCCGTTTTTGCCAGATTTCGTGATGATGTAATAGCCTTTCTTGATAAATGGGCTATATAACAGTGAAATATTTTTTCAAGACGAGTAGTTCCTAAGATTAGCGCGTTCAAGCAAACAAACAAATCCTTCACATTTATAATATTAGTATACTCGTAGATGTTGCAGACTGAACTAATAGAGAGGGTAAAGATACCACCATCATCGTCAGCCCAAATACGTCTCACTGCTGGGCACGGGCCTCCTCTACAACTGAGAGGGTTTAGACCTTAGTCCACCACGCTGGCCTCGTGCGGATTGGCGGACTACACACCTAAGAAATTCCTAAGAGCTTTTAGGTGGGCAGGTTTTATCATGATGTTTTCCTTCACCGTTAAAGCAAGTGATAATTCATTGTGAATACACACATAACTTCGAAAAGTCAGAGGTGTGTGCCTGGGGTTTGAACCTGCTACTGCCGAAATTCTCGACCGCGCGCCTAAACTTCGAGGCCATCATTGCTTACCACTTAAGATACCACCGTCTTAATCTAATTTTGGACGCTCGTCATCATTGAGCGTCCACCACAGTCACGTAGTCACTCGCTCTGCCGTTCATCTTGGGATCAGCCTCAATTGAACGTGGAAAAACCACACCCAGTCAACACGAGAGGCAGGAGATTTCGAATATCATTTCCTTATTCGCTTAGGTAAGCGACACTGCTGCAAGCAGTGATGGCCTCGAGGTTTAGGCGCACGGTCGAGAATTTCGGCGGTCGCAGGTTCAAACCCCAGGCACACACCTCTGACTTTTCGAAGTTACGTGTGTATTCACAATGAATTATCACTTGCTTTAACGGTGAAGGAAAACATCGTGATGAAACCTGCACACCTAAAAGTTCTTAGGAATTTCTTAGGTGTGTAGTCCGCCAACCCGCACTAGGCCAGCGTGGTGGACTAAGGCCTAAACCCTCTCAGTTGTAGAGGAGGCCCGTGCCCAGCAGTGGGACGTATTTGGGCTGATGATGAAGCGACACACTTAAGTTACCTCGAGAATTGCTTTGACAAATCCTGACATCCTTATTCATTTTAACGGTATTTTTCTCAAATGTGTTAACATAACTTCCAAAGAGCAGAGATTGCGCTTCCGATTCTACCCACTTAACTTTTATTTATGTGTTTAAGTATTAAAGTATATTGTTATCGGAAAAGTTGGCGCATTGCTAGTTTTACCTTTTGTCTTAATTTTTTTGGCTCAATGAAACATGTAACGAAGTGCCAAAATCGATAAAACGCCGACCTACAAGCCGGCAGCTAGTCGCTGTGTGTGAGAACCGAATATAAATATGCTGATAGGCCATTTTCGTGGCAAAAACTACATTTTTAGGCTGACGTGTATTTTAACAGCGACTTTTTAACATCTGGTTTTTCGTCTTATGTAACAGAGGGAACCTTTTGGAAGTTTCTTCAAGAAATCCAATGTTTGCCTTACCCGGGGATAGAATTTGGGTCTTCTAGACCAGGGTTTCTCAAAATTTCGGTTAAAATTTCCAGGTGACAGCGAACCCTTAAGCCTTAAGTAACTAACCCTACTACCCCCCTAGAAGAAAATAATAAAATTGTCTGTTAAAGAAATTAAGGTCTTCATTTCAATAGAAGAACACAAACAAAGTGCCAAAACAAATATCTTTTTGAAAGAAAGAAAGAAAGAAAAAAAAAAGTTTTATTGTTGGCTATACGATAAACAGATACAAAGAACAAACAACCAAACAATTAGTAGATACAATTTACATAGCCAACAAACCAACAATATTTTTAATATTAATGTGATGAGTGTGCTTGTTTCTTGTTGCAAATGGAGTCAATTTTAGGATTTTTTTTGGACAAATCTGGTCGCGAACCCCTTGCCGTGGAATGGCGAACCCTAGGGGTTCGCGTACCCCACTTTGAGAAACCCTGTTCTAGACCACACGCCTCTTATGTCGTGGGAACAACGAGGCAGTGGCATACATATTATATTATTTATATTTCTGCCGCGAAGTAAAACTCGAAACATGTTTTTTCCTTTCTTGCGGTACATTAAAACCAGTTTTTACAGTTTTCCTTGTGGTTCAACTACGAAGAACATCGAGAGAGGTAAAAAATATAATTGTTTGATTACTCCAATCAACCTACAATAAAACCATGATTAGTTTTTTTTATAAAGGCGTGCAAAATCACGTAAATAACATGATGGAATATGGTATATAGCTATGGACAAAAACACTTTTCCGACCCGTGAATCGAACTAGGTCCTGAGCGCGGGTCTCCTCTGTAACTGAGAGAATTTAAGCCTTAGTCCACCACGCTGGCCTAGTGCGGGTTGGCGGACTACACACCTAAGTAATTCCTAAGAACTTTTAGGTGTGCAGGCTTCATCACGATGTTTTCGTCACAGTTAAAGTAATCTTAATAAGGATAACTAGGCTGTACAATAATAAAATACACAATCACATACATACATATATAACCTCACGCCTGTATTCCCCGAAGGGATAGGCAGAGGTACATTACTACACCCACATTTCGCTAATTGTGTTTTCGTCCTACATAATAGAAAGCGAGTCCATTACCGTTCACACAATTCCAGACTCCGTGCTGCTACTAAGAGTTTCTTAATGAAAGGACCTAACACTTTTCCCGTACCAGGAATCGAACACGGGATCTCTAGATCGCACGACACATACTTGTGCCGCGAGACCATGAGGCAGACACAATAATTAATATGTATGTTAGTCATGAGATAAGCGAGAGACTTGTTATCAAAATGAACTTGAGGTGTTAGGCGGAAGCGGTTTCACAAGGCTAAATAAAAAGTCTTCGACAAGCCGGTACTAACTGAGCTATAGGTTTCGTTCGCGGATTCGGTCGCATTAAAATATAGCGTACATTTAATACCAATATTAATATTTTTCATACTAATATTTTTTAGTGTGTAAGTTTGTTACAACTTCACGTTCAAACGACATCACCATTCCATATACGTTCCAATGGTGTGCACGGACCTCCTCTACATCTGAGAGGGGTTAGGCCTTAGTCCACCACTACTTCTGCAAGTACGTCATGTCGCAGAAGGAGAACGTGGAGCGTGAAAGAAGGAGGCGCCGGGTCAACGGAGACATTTAGACCAGGCGCCCTGTCCTGTGGCAAGAGGGTTTGTTTTTCTTTTCTTTTTTATACTGGCACGGCAAAGTGACCCCATTGCACCTGATGGTAAGCGCAATGGAGTCCAGAAAAAGTGCCGACCAGCGAGAGATGATGGTCTCCTGTTGGTCGACACAATCATGCCGGCCGAATACCTCTTCACCTTATTGTGAAGAAGATTGGGGGACTAATACCATGGTGATCAAAGGACCGACCGCGACAAACCGGCCAAAAAATGCCGGCACGGTCATCCTTTCACCATGATTGAAGCCCCCCCGAAAACCGGATATACACTGGCTGATCCCGGAACGCGGCACACTTGCATGTGCCACTATGGCGGGTTTTACGCCCTGTGTACGGTGGTCGCTATCCGGGCGGATACGAATATCCTACCACCACCAGGTGTTAGAATTTCACCACGGTATCCTCTGCCTGTCGTTAAAGGCCCTTAATGGTCATTGGGGCCCTTGGGGTCGCTGGACGCGCTGTGGAACAGTGCAAAAAAGGCCTTAGTCCACAACGCTGGCTTAGTAAGGATTTGTTCTACATTAATTGTGATGAAATTTGGAATTGACGCATAGGCTGCCTTCTATCCCGTAATACTAAATTTGACGACGGTAAATCTGCGGGAAAGCGATTATATTATATGTATATATACAGCCGACAGTCCCGTGGCGCAGTTGGCTATTTTTTTAATAAAAAAATTAATATTTGAATTAATAAAACCTAATGAAAAACCATTGAAACGTAATCAGTTTGGCGATAAATTAATTTTGATTTGATTGGACATGGATAAGTTTTTCCAGGCTTTAAACTTTCCCAATATTCGTTTGAATATTTTCAACGATTTTAAATTGGGTTCCAAAATCAGCATTTGATTTCAAAGAGGACAAACTACGGCTAATGATATTATGTTTGATAACAAATCACGTTTTCAATACAAGGCAGATTTTTTCGTCACGTTACTTAATTTTAGAGTGGTATTTACCTACAGAGATTCTCTCAGTTGTAGAGGACGCCCGTGCCCAGCAGTGGGACGTATATGGGCTGATGATAATGATGATGATTTACCTACACATAAATAAATTAATACACCCAACAGTCGCATACATAGTTCTGACCCCACACTAGGATACAAGTCCTGCGTCGTGGGTAACAGAAGCTACGAGAGACTATTCAGTCTCATAAAAACCCAGACCCGAAACAAATATTTGTGGATCACACCAAAATTTGTCACGGAGCGGGGATCAAACCCGCGGCCTCTCGTCTCACGAGCTGGTATTTAACTGGGCCACGGGGCTGTCTAAAGAAAACTGTGTGTATATTTACATTAAATAAGAACTACTTCGACTACCATTCATTTCTTTTCTACATCACCATCCTTGGTTGTTTGTAAGAGATCGCCTTGTGCGATAACGCCGCCTATTGTACTAATCTAGTCTACTGTACTCCTTAGTTTTAGATAATTGTCTCCTAAAGTTTTAAATAAATAAACTACAGGAGCCACTGATAAGTAATTCATTATTAATAAGTACAATTCTAAAATGGCGTTACATCAGTACAATCTAGCGAAAGTTTATAAATAACCGAGATTCGTTAAATTAATTTAATAATTAACTTTGTTGTCGATATCCGGAAATTATTGTTTCTCTTGACTGCTCGATAATATTAGCACACCAAAATTGCTTTTAACTCCAATAATTTGTTTTAAATTGTATTTTAATTGACCAACAATTTTGTTGTTAGTTTCAAATAAATGTTTACTGCACACATACATACATAAACTCACGCCTGTATTCCCCGAAGGGGTAGGCAGAGGTGCATTTCTGCACCCACATTTCGCCAAGTATGTAGCAGTCCCACGTAATAGGGGGCGAGTCTATTGCCGTTTTTCGGGCACATTTCCAGACTCCGTGCTGTTACCGAGAATTTCCTAATGGAAAAACCCAATAACACTTTGCCCGACCCGTTTGTTTACTGCGTTTATAAAATTTATTATAGGAGTAAAATCTACAATTTGTTTATTTTAAACTCTAACATAATACACAAAAATCTCATCAATTTTTTTTATATAATTTAAAAACGGACCAACTTAGTATCCTTTAGCATATAATTTGGACATTCTGTACACGAACAGTTAGGTGTAAAACCCGTTTTAGTAATCACGAAAATTTCTCGGGTTTTGGCATCAGCCAGTTTATATCTGGTTAACAAACTCTGACTTTTCGAAGTTATGAGTGTATTCACATTGAATTATCACGTACTTTAACGGTGAAGGAAAACATCGTGATAAAACCTGCACACCTAAAAGTTCTTAGGAATTTCTTGGGTGTGCAGTCCGCCAACCCGCATAGGCCAGCGTGGTGGACTAAGGCCTAAACCTTCTCAGGTGTAGAGGAGGCCCGTGCCCAGCAGTAGGACGTATATGGGCTGATGATAACAAACCAGAGAAGATCTTATGATAATTTTATTGTGCATTTATCTTCAGGTGCATAGTTAGTTACATCGCCGTATCATATATAATATCTATTGAGCAGATATATGTATATGTAATACGTATGTATATGTTCATACACATGAACACTTCCCACTGCTGGGCATTGACCTTTAACTGAGAGGACGCCTTATACTGCTAATCAAATAGATTAACAAATAATGCATTCAGAAACGGCTTGAAATGTGAAAAAAGGACCGAAAAACTAATATAGTAGTAACCATATTTTTGTTTAATGGCTTAGCGTCTAGGTGACCGCTCTGATACCTGAAGTTCAGGTCCTGAACTTCAGTGTAGCGTTGTCCAAATAAATATAGTTGATTCAGAAGAAATAATTACAAATATCTCTCAAATCGTTATTAATATGCTGTCTTGTTTGACGGTGGATATGGTACACAGATCGACCCAGAAAAATAACACTTAAAAATTATTAAAACTTCTACACAATCAGTTGGGTGAACTATAAAATGTCGGATTTTAATCTTAATGAATAGTTGTACATCTCTGGCTACCCCTTAAACATATATAAATAATTGTAAGATTTAATAGTATTAATTATTAGTTTACATTCATAATAGTCACAAAAATAAAGATTTTAAAACACGAAAAAAAATTAAGATATGTATTATTTTTCTCGTAATTAATTCACACTACCTGCACTAAAATACATCACCTATTTAAGACAGTTTTTTCCTGTAAGCTAAAAAATAAAAGTACTTACGCGATAATCTTCAAGGTATCCTAAAACAAGACTAGATTACGTTCGGAGTGCGGCGCGGGGTGCGCGTGCGGCGGCGTCTACGGTCCGCAGAGCACTGAGCATGCGCACGCGCCGATTGCCCTCGACCGCGTGAGGTCTCACCATATCAGTGATTGGATTTTAACACGCGTTTTCATTAACTTAGTTTTGATGATGAGGCCGTTTAGCCTGAATAGAAATTAGGAAATGGAAGAACCTAGTTAGTCTGTGCTAAGTCAGACTAAGAGGCGACAATATGGGTATCAGGTAATACTTATCCCATTAAGTCATGTTTTTAAGAGTTTTAGAGTTGGATTCTTATTTACATACGAAAAGCAGTTGCACGAGGGAATCGGGAAATGTGCCCAAAGAACGGTAACAGGCTCAACCCCTGTAGAAATGTGGTTGTAGAAATACGCGTCGGCCTACCTCTTCGGGTTCAGGCGTGAGTATATGCAGAACATTCATGGTGGAGGAAAATATTTAGAGACGCCTGTAATTATCTGTGGAAGCAGCTTTAACTATTAGTCATCATCAGTTAGTTCAGACTCATGCGACATAGAGAATTTGATTAAAAGAGCTTACACTTTTCTTCATCATCATCATCAGCCCAAATACGTCCCACTGCTGGGCACGGGCCTCCTCTACAACTGAAAGGGTTTAGGCCTTAGTCCACCACGCTGGCCTAGTGCGGGTTGGTGGACTACACACCTAAGAAATTCCTAAGAACTTTTAGGTGTGAGGGTTTTATCACGATGTTTTCCTTCACCGTTAAAGCAAGTGATAATTCATTGTGAATACACACATAACTTCGAAAAGTCAGAGGTGTGTGCCTGGGGTTTGAACCTGCGACCGCCGAAATTCTCGACCGCGCGCCTAAACCTCGAGGCCATCACTGCTTTTCTTGCCGACAAGTAATCCTCGCACTTAGTTCTGCCTTGTTAGGTACAAAACTGTCGATTAAACTTTTTAGATTTTGTACAAATTTAATAATTATAAATTATTTTTTTTGTTGAATTATTTGTAATAATTATTTTGTATTTAATTTCATTCTAACTATCTTTTTCGAGCGACTCCGTCCGCGTAGATAACAGGCTTGGGTTCAGAAAGATAAAAAGTTGTAGTCTATTTTACTACACAGAGACCCATTTATGTCCATACAAAAAATCATTCAAATCAGTCAATTTAGGCGTGAAAACGTAACAGACATGTAACGTTATTCTCGCATTTATAACGTTATTTTTATACGTCTTTTGTATGCTCGTCCAAAAAAAAAAGCAATAATAAATACACCCAACAGTCACATACATAGTTCTGACCCCAGACTAGGATACAAGTCCTGTGTCGTGGGTATCAGAGACTACGAGAGACTTTTCGGTCTCACAAACACCCAGACCCGAAACAAATATTTGTCGATTACACAAACATTTGTCTCGGTGCGGGGATCGAACCCGCGGCCTCTCGTTTCGCAAGCTGGTGTCTAGCCAACTGCGCCACGGGGCTGTCAATGATAATTAATTTTCTCAGTGAGTGATTCGATGTAGGTAATGTTATAGAAGATAAATGATTCTTTAACCTCAAATGCTTACAATCTAATAATAATTGTTTTCACAATGAATTATCACTTACTTTACTTGAAAACTGGAGGCTAATTAATAAACAAATAAAACAACGATAAAATATGATGATTTTTATGTCCAAACAAAGCGTTCGGTTTACGGTTGAATGTTCATTTGAAAGCATATATACGTAATTTCTTTATATACAACTATTATATTATCTGTTACATGAGTGTAAATGTTAATAATTTTTATGACAAATAAAAAAAAAAATTGTGATGAGCAAAGCCGATTCGTGGCTAGTAAAATATACTAGAAGTCGTGATGGCCTCGAGGTTTAGGCACGCGGTCGAGAATCTCGACGTTCGCGGGTTTAAACCCCAGGCATACACCTCTGACTTTTCGAAGTTATGTGTGTATTCACAATGAATCATCACTTACTTCAACAGTGAAGGAAAACATCGTGATGAAACCTGCACACCTAAAAAAGTTCTTAGGAATTTCTTAGGTGTGTAGTCCGCCAACCCGCACTAGGCCAGCGTGGTGGATTAAGGCCTAAACACTCTCAATGGTAGAGGAGGCCTGTGCCCAGCAGTGGGACGTACGCTGATGATGATGATGATTAAAATATACTATTAATGACACCTTAGGTTTGTAATTTTGATTACAATTTGTAAAATTAAATAAATAAATACACCCAACTGTCACATGCATAATTCTGACCCCACAAGGTACAAGTCGGTTGCCGTGGGTATTAGAAAACACGAGAGACTTTTCGGTCACACAAACAGATCGAGTCTGGGTAAGTACTGATATACATATATAAAGATCACAAAAATATTTGTTTCGATGCGGGAATCGAACCCGCGGCCTATCATTTCGCAAGCTAGTTACTTACCAACTGCACCACGGGGCTGTAGATTTTAATAGAAAACCGTCTTTCATATCGAGGTGAATGCTCTTATGGCTCTACTTACCAGACTTCGGGAGAGGGGGGACTGGTGGCGCTCGGAAACGTTAGTACCGGGCTGGGTCACTAACCAGAAATCCCTACGTGAGCATACCGACCAAAACCCTGATGCTATCTTTGCGTCTAAAACGCAGACCATCACAAACCTCGGCCGTCCAGTGAGCCGATCTGAGCAAGTAGAAGGCTATGCCAGGCGATCGACTACGTAAGGAATTTGCGAAGATCTGAGCACTTCCAGACCAGACTAATCTAGACTTGGCTGTGTTGTGTTGTTGCGACATGCATGCCGTCATCACGTTGACGCTTGTGCAGTCACTAGTCAAGAATGTACACGTACTATCAAGACGGTTCATTCAACTGCACTGAAATTGTTCAGTCTAGAGTGCCATGCTTGTTTGGAATTCAGACAAATGTTCGCATAAAACACAAACATTTGTTTAAAGTCTGGGTACTTATTAATTTAATTAAGTTTTTATTATACACATTTTAAATAATACAAGAAAAAGGTACAAAGGCGGCCTTATCGGTATTTGAGATATTAAGGAGTATTCTGATACATCCAACATATTATAACCTATATCATATTGTGGATTTTGTACTGTCCTAATAACACGTTGGAGTCATTCATTAAGATTATTAATATAAGTACAATTTATTGTATGTACAATACATCAGTAGTAATGATGACAAATAATTTTAACAATCTTCAATATTGTAAATGATTGTGAATTTTATGACAAATAAAAATTACTGTTATGATTATTGGAAAGCAGACTTCGTGGCTAGTAAAATATGTGAATGCCTTTACAGTGGGTTTAAGGGTTCGTACACAATAACTTTAATCAAATTATATTTGTAAGAAAAAATCATGATGTGACAATGATGATGTGTGACAATGATGCATTTGTGGCGCAGTTATTTAGAAAACAGTTCAGTTTACACATTGCAAAAAAAACTTAATTTTTATCTTTTGATACCATATTGAAATGAACACACTGATGTCTAAAGTAAAATTCAGTTAGGTCTAATACGAGTAAAATATTAATTAATTAATAAGAAAAAATTGGCTAGCAATTAATTTTAAGTGAGTGGGCCGCCTCAGGTTGTTTAAGAATTTTTTGTCGTCAAAATGTTTGTTTTTTTAGAAGCTATAAATTCGACCCCCATTTTTTCACCCCACCCTAGTATTTATCTATTTACTCCTCACTCGTCGACATAATTCTGACACAATAATGTTTTGTCAAATTTAAAAACCTGAAAGTTTCTGATAGCCACATCACAGAACAGCTGAATAAGATTAGAAGTGAAATAGACAGTATTTTGTTTGGGGACGAGTGTCGCCGCTTGTTTGTCTCTTGATTCTACTACGATTACACGACCAATGATAAAACTTTCAAATAAAAATAAAGGGCTTGCTATTGGTTGCCACACATTTGTAAAAGTCGATATTACACGCAACCCAATTACTAAGAAACGGCCGCGTCAAAGATATGATAGTCTAATCGTAGGTTCGGCACGCTCGGCATGCTGACATTTCCTTTCTAGTCTTATACAACTGTGAGCCTGATGAGTGATTATGTGAGCCAAATGAATATAGATGGGGCTCGATTGTGAACTTTTCTGTACCCTCATTTCGTCAATTCTGCTTCAGCGAGTTTATTTCTCGAATCGCAGGTTCAAACCCCAGGCACACCTCTGAGTTTTAGAAGTTATGTGTGTTTCACAATGAATTATCACGTACTTTAACGGTGAAGGAAAACATCGTGATCCACACCTAAAAGTTCTTAGGAATTTCTTAGGTGTGTAGTCCGCCAGCCTGCACTAGGCCAGCATGGTGGACTAAGGCCTAAACCCTCTCAGTTGTAAAGGAGGCCCGTGCCCAGCAGTGGGACGTGTATGGGTTGATGATGAATTTATTTTCGCTTTTTGAACACATTTTCAAACTCCTTACTGTTAATAGATTATTCTAACAGACAAATCGAATAACATTTCGCCTGGCCTTGCAATCGAACTGGGGACCTCAGGATCACCCGTGTCACGTTAATTAAAACCAATATGAACTAAACCTTACAAGAAATTAATAATAAAAGGCGGTTACAACGCAAGAGCCATTTACTTGCGTCGAAGCAAAATGAGTGCTGTTTTTGTCGTTCTAATAGCGTTGATTTCATACGCGTACACATGTTCTCTGCAAGACACTGAGCTTATGTTTACTTTCATGGTAAGTTTGCTTGTTTAAAAATAATTTCATCATCATAATCATCATCCAAAAGACGTCCACTGCTGGACATAGGCTTCTCCTAAAGACATCTAAAGCTCTCTGTCAGAAGCAGCCTCCATCCAGCGGCTTACCGCGATTTTTGTTATCGTCAGTCCACCTTGATAATCGAAAATTTAATAATCAATAATTCAAATCAGTCCAATAATAACTCAAAGTTGTATATCATTTATGTTGTATTAACTTGTATCATCATCATCAGCCCATTTACGTCCCACTGCTGGGCACGGGCCTCCTCTACCATTGAGAGGGTTTTAGGCCTTAGTCCACCACGCTGGCTTAGTGCGGGTTGGACTACACACCTAAGAAATTCCTAAGAACTTTTTAGGTGTGCAGGTTTCATCACGATGTTTTCCTTCACCGTTAAAGTACGTGATAATTCATTGCGAATACACACATAACTTCGAAAAGTCAGAGGTGTGTGCCTGGGGTTTGAACCCGCGACCGTCGAAATTCTCGACCTCGTACCTAAACCTCAAGGCCATCACGTCTCTTAACTTTATATTTATATCACGTCTATTAACTTGTATAGTGTACAAAAATGTATATTAAATAAAATAAAATAAATAAATAAAAACTATAAAAAGATTAAAAGGTACATAGATCATTTCTGGAATCCTCAAAATATGTCATGCATTAATAATGCGTTCTGCTGCCCAACATTCGACCGCTATTGCAGACAACAATGTACTAATAAAGTGTAGCATGACAGGTGACAATCTTGTAATGATAACTCGTTCTGTGTAACAATGTCAGGGGTAATGTTATTTATTTTACAATTTGAGGATCCACAGCTTACAATAGAATGAAATGCCTCGTGGTTTCGCGGCACACGGGGGTTTTCTTTAATGAAATTCTCCGAAAAACGGCAATAGGCTCGCCCCCAATTGCGTTGGACTGATACATGCCTGGCTGAGAAATGCACCTCTGCCTACCCCTTCGTGGAATACAGGCATTTGGCAGACAGGCTGTATTCTTACACGAGTAAGAATACAGTATACATTAAAAATTATGTGGAAACACAACGCGCAAACGTTATAAAAATTACAGTCTTTAAATTATTTACTTTTAAGCGCACAAACATCAGAATAACAAAGGTTCTCACGCCTGAATCAACTAAAGTGAGACAGAAGAGTACTTTTACAAACTTTTCGTTCCTTTTTCACCAGTTTTTAAGTTCGCAATAAGAATTTGTAATAAGAGGCGAGTCCGAGTGCTAGTAAGGTTTATGGAAAACGACAAAACACTTTACCTCAAGGAGTAATTGGATCGTCAGAACTATGTTATACATGACTGTTAGGTAAATTTATTCATCATAACACCAATATGATTATCTTCAGCCCATATAGTTCCCACTGCTGGGCACGAGCCTCCTCTACAACTGTGAGGGGTTTAGCCTTATTCCACCATGCTAGCCTAGTGCGGGTTAGCGGACAACACAACTAAGAAATTCCTAAGAACTTTAAGGTGTGCAGGTTTTCTCACGATGTTTTGCTTCACCGTTGAAGTGAGTGATAATGCATTGTGAATACACACGTGACCCCGAAAAGTCAGAGGTGTCTTGTCTTTGAACCCGCAACCGCCGAGATTTTCGACCGCCAAGCCATCACTACTTTTATTATTAAAAACATTGATAAATTTTGTTTTAGGTCAATCGTCATGGAGACAAGACCCCGTTTAAATACCTTCTTCAATTCGGCGACGATCTCAGAAAATTGGAGAATTTGTTCAAACCATTTGGAAATGGGAAGCTGTCAGATGTAAGGACACATCTTATTGTTAGATCATGTTGTATGTGTTCATATTTCAACACACCTACGACTTCTCAAAGTTACGTATGTTCCAAATGTATTGAATCAGGACACCTGCATACTTATTTATTTATTTTAACAGCTCCGTGGCGCAGTCGGCTAGAAACCAGCTTGCGAAACGAGAGGCCGCGGGTTCGATCCCCGCACTGAGACAAATATTTGTGTGATCCATCAATATTTGTTTCGGGTCTGGGTGTTTGTGAGACCGAAAAGTCTCTCGTAGTTTCTGATACCCACGGCACAGGACTTGTATCCTAGTGTGGGGTCAGAACTATGTATGCGACTGTTGGGTGTATTTATTTATTTGTACTCCGCCAATACGCAATCGATCAGCCTGGTGGACTAAGGCTTAAACCCTTGCAGCTGTAAAAGAGGACTGTGCCCAGCAGTGGTACAAACCACAGGCTGATGCAGAATTGTTTGTTAATTTTAGTATGTGGTTTGTAAAACGGATTTTCATTAATCACGAACGCAATAATAATTATACCACAATTATGATAATCAACACAAAACCGAAATGTATATAATTTAACAATCATTTAGCGCAAACATTATTATACGTTAATGCGTTGGTTAATTCTTATAAATATTTTTATATATAATTTTATTTTAATAAGTATTTTTGTGCATTTTGTTCTGAAAATACGCAAGTAAGGAATTATTATAAAACTACTATCGAATGGAACTTTTTGTGTATTCTTTTCTCCTGGAATTTACTTAAATAGGATTGGGGTGTATAATCTGTTCAGGATTTGTGTCAATTGATAGAAACATGAGCGTAAATTAGAAGAGCGTAAGTTAGATGTAAATACGATAAATTAGATATTGTTTTGTGAGTTCAATGGTAGCGAAAATGATTACAGGCGAGTAATGTGCAAAAACTCCGAGTAGTCCGCTAATCCGCACTAGGCCAGCATGGTGGACTAAGGCCTAAACCCTTTCAGTTGTAGAGGAGGCGCGTGCCCAGCAGTGGGACATGATATGGGCTGATGATGATGATGAGTGTGCAAAAAACCTTAGTATACTATTAAGTATCATCATCATCTATAACTATTAAGTATACCAAATTGTATAATTTACTTTACATTGTTCTAGGCCGACAAAGACCGCTGCTACAAGGTAGGCAAATACATAAGGAAGCGGTATGGCAGTCTTCTGTCCCCGACCTTCGTGCCTGATGAGCTCTTCGTGAGGTCGTCATATAACACTCACACAATTGAGTCGACCCTGATGGCCCTGGCTGGAATCTACGGCCTGGACAAGTCGCAGTATAAGAAGACTATGACCTGGCTGCCTCTTCCGTACTCCACTGTTCTGCCTAAGTACGATTATGTAAGTAGAATACATATATATTTATTTATTTATTTATTTATGCTTTTTATACATAATAGCGTATAAAGGCGGACTTAATGCCTAAGGCATTATCTACCAGTCAACCTTAAGGTGGTGCAGAGATACATGGTAGGTGCATAAATATTGTTGATACAGAATATATACTCTTATATATATATAAATATATAAACAATAAACATAAATAGTATATATACAATGTAAGGACGAAATAAGCGTCGCGATCGTAAAGATAGGAATACGTATGACAGCCACGTGGCGCAGTTGGCTAGATACCAGCTTGTGAAACGCGAGGCCGCGGGTTTCGTTCCCCGCACCAAGTCAAATGTTTGTGTGATGCACAAATATTTGTTTCGGGTCTCGGTGTGTGAGACCGAAAAGTCTCTCGTAGTTTCTGATACCCACGACACAAGACTTGTGTCTTAGTGTGGGGTCAGAATTATGTATGTGACTGTTGTGTGTATTTATTTATTTTATTCATAATATAAAGAAGAAATATTTTACGAGTGCTTTTTTTTAATAACCGTGTTAGTTTTAATGTAATTAGTATACTGCTTGTTACAGAACTCGCCATTCCTCAACTGTCCAGCGTTTCTCTCAAAGACAAAAGATATGATAAAATTGCCCATACCAGGAATGAAGCTGTTCCATTCTGCATTCCATACACTCTCCAAAGAGTTCAAGTTCAATGTCACTGAAAAGGCAATTTTCCTCCCACTAATTTACGACTTGATAAATATCCAGGTAAGAACAGCCTCTGTGGAACAGTTAGTTAAAACAGGGTGTCATATGATAGGAATGACATACCCAAAATTTGTTTTATTTTTATCTAACACTTACGTACGAATGTACATAGTGGTATGAGGTAATAGACAATTTGCTGCTACTGAGAATCTCCTCATGAAAATATCCAATAACACTGCCCAACTCAGGATCTCCAGACAACATGACATACCGTTATGCCTCGTGACCACAAGGTAGTCAACTTCGATAGCTACGTTCGAAATCTCATGGAAGAAGCGATGCTTTCCATCTCACTATAAACTACATAACTTATTTCTATGGAATCAACGTGGCAAAAACATAAAATACGTTATTTTCTGATTTAGAAAACCCTCGGAATAGGTGTCAGTAAGTTGATTGACCCCATATTGCCTGTAATAAAAGCAGCTGCAAGTCGTTGCTTGAAGAAATTTTTGGGAGACCCTAAACTCTTGGGTCTTCAGTCTGGTGAGTTTGAATTCGTGAAAAAATCTAACGACAATGTATTCTCATATCGTCTCACAAACGTAGTGTAGGGCGCCCCCTGGCTAGGTGAGGTGATGATATACGCAAGGTGGCTGGCAGCGGTTAGATGAGGAGGACCGAAGATCGAGCGTAGCGTGCCATAGGAGAGGCGTATGACGAGCAGTGGACGTGAGAAAGGCTGTTGATGATGATGATTTATCAATTTTTAACAACAAATAGGAATATTTTACTCTTTTGTTTGCAACGCCCATACGCTATACTCTCGCCCTCAGATAACAATCCTAGTAAACAGGAAAATGTTGTAAACATTTTTGATTGATAAATTTGCCTCCAAATTACTTAATATTTTGAATGAATTGACGATTCCTAGCATATAGAGATAATTTTTTTACCCGGAGATGGCTATGGGCTGCTCTTTATCCTGGAAAAATTAATAATTCTTCAAAAAAAGATCGCATTATGTAATAATTAAATAATAGAGTTAAACATTTTAGAGGATAACCTTGGACCATATTCTATTACAGGCGTTCTGTTAAATGAGTTCTTTAAAGTAGCAGGACTGGCGATGTCTGGCAAGAAGTTCCCGAAGGTTTACATACATTCAGCTCACGATTTCAACGTGTATTCCCTGTTGTGCGCCACCAAAGCGATACCGAACCCTGGACCGCCTCCTTTTGGGTCCATCTATGCTCTGGAATTCAGAAAGGAGATTCCTACGGGCAAATATTTTGTACTGGTAAGTACTAGGGTTAAGTTTCTTTTGTCATATACCTAGATAGAAGTGGACAATTCTTTGTTTTCCAACTCCTCCTTTATTTGTCTTTCTGATTAACTTCCTTGCGGGATTATAACAAATTTAGGTCCACTTAGATTCGCTGAGCTTCATTGCTCGGCGTCAGTCAATACTGTGCGTGCCGCTGTTGATCCTGGAGCACAGGAGTTACAGTGGCGGGTGTGTGGTGGGTTAAGGCCATTTTTTTTAAATATACCTAGATAATAATTTAGGGAACGATTCTTAACCTTTATACGTAAACAAACAATCACGACTAACACCTGAAGAGGTAGGCGCATTTCTATGTACATCTACGTTTTGCCATTTGTGTTTTAAGCCTAAGTAATTGACTACGAGTATTTTAAATAGTTTAAAAATCGTTTTTGGCCTCATTTCCGGACTTCGTGTTGCTACTGAGAATTTCAAATTGGCCTGATTCGGTAATGGATCCTAATCACACTTCAGCCACCGACCTAACGATACACTCAACATTATGCAACCATTAATTTAAATTTTGATAATTTCAGCCGATGTTCGTAAGTGATCCAGGAAAGCCGGAGACATACCTAACCGTGAAAGGTTGCGGGGGCATATTCTGTGAGTTCAACAAATTCCAGTCGCTCACCAAACAGTTCGCGAAGGACATCAACCAGTGGCGGTCCGCGTGTGGCTGGAACGAAGGCATGAACATCGACATATGTAATATGAACAAATGAATTGTGAAAAAAAGGGTGGCACTCCGGGAGTGCCGGCAGAAGTGAAAACTTCAACATTAACGTTGTGCATTTTTTAATATTATGCAATGATTAGGGAATAATTTCGCACGAATTGCTTTATCTGTATAAAAGTACTATTATTTACGTGGAAAATACAATATTTATTGCGCTATTGTACACAAACATGACAAATGCGTCTTACGCATTTTCGATCAGGGTCACGTGATCCGACGCGAGTTCAGCTTTTTTTACCCATCCCAAAAAAGGACACAGCGCCGCTAAAGTAGTCTTCAGAGACATGATATTTTTGATAATCTATTATATATATTTCTCTATCTATTATATATATTTTTTCTATCTATTATATATATTTTTGATATTATAGGAATGTAAAAACTTATTTAATCATGGTGGTGGTTTCGGCGGTCGCAGGTTCAAAACCCCAGGCACACACCTCTGACTTTTCGAAGTTATGTGTGTATTCACAATGAATTATCACTTGCTTTAACGGTGAAGGAAAACATCGTGATAAAACCTGCACACCTAAAGGTTCTTAGGAATTTCTTAGGTGTGTAGTCCGCCAACCCGCACTAGGCCAGCGTGGTGGACTAAGGCCTAAACCCTCTCAGTTGTAGAGGAGGCCCGTGCCCAGCAGTGGGACGTATTTGGGCTGATGATGAATATTACAGAGGCCGGAGACAAATTCATATTCTACAGTCGTAATCGCGAATAAAAAACATCACAATGTATGAAATTGGCATATTAATCATAATCTATACATAGTGTTTCTACTTTGATAATTTGTAACAATCATATTTTTTTTATACAATTAGCACGGTTGCACCATAATTACACTAATTGATATAATAAGACATATATAATATGACTAATTAATATTGATCATGAGTTATATTTACCATTATGTTAGTAAAAATACAGTTATTTTATAAAATTCCGTGATAAAATATGCAGCATCATTTTAAAATTTATTTGTTTGTTATTCCGATGAACAAAATATAACTATTAGCCTCTAAAAAATGTTGTTGTTTCATAAAATAACCCTAAATTCGTCAGAGTGAGATTTATCTTGTTAGGTGAGCATCAGATACTGACTGCCTGAGCAAAAGGCAAAGAAACATCACTGCCTACCCCATTGGCAATTTGTAAAAATTACGTCATTATACTGCGATAAGTATTATGCTAGTGTAGCCATTAAGGCCCCGTTCGCACGGGAGCTTTTTTAACGCGCATTAAAAAAGCGTTCAAATGCAACAAGTGCATTCCCAAGTATCTGTTCACACGACGGCGTTTTTATAACGCGACGCTTTTTTATCGCGCAGTGTTGCATTTTCGATTTTGGGCGTTGAAAATAGAACAATGCAACTTCATACTATTGTTGACACGAGCGGTAAAAAAGCGCCGGCGCTGCAGTCAGTGCGCAGCGCGCTGTTCTCGTGAGCGGACGTGTCTTGTTTATCTGCGTTGGCAATGATGTCGTTATGATTAATTTCGTTTTAATAAATATAATTGTATTTTTTTAAATATTGTTTTACTTATCTCAGTGTAACAACCAGCTGTTGTACAGATGGTACCTTGAAATTTATTTGATGGCCAACCATTTTCAACAATATGTCAAATGTTGCTGTTGGGATAAACGCAGACATGCGCAGCGCCTAGTATAATTGAATAGCAATATACATGTACGCATAATTGCGCGTTAACTAATAAAGGTTCTTGGTGTTACGGTCGATAATATCATAGTGCTCTGTCATTGTTAATTAAGTTAAAATAAATAGTTCTTTACAGTTTAGAGTCTTAATCGTTTATTATTTCATCAGTTGCTATAGACCAGGGTTTCTCAAAGTGGGGTTCGCCATTCGACGGCAGGGGGTTCGTGACAAGATATATGTAATGGCGACTTGACGTTTAGCAGGAACGAGCGGCAAACATATTGGCTACAACATACATATGTGAGACTGGATTTTCTCACCTGGTCATGATAAAAACTAAATCGACTTGATACCAAGTTAGAATTAAAGTTAAAATTGTCCAAAAATACTCCTAAAATTGACAAGAAACAGGCAAGAAAAGATATTTCTTTTGGCACTTTATCTTTTATTGAAATAGGTAAGTAAATCTTTATTTTCTTCAGCAGACAGTTTTATGACTTTCTTTTGGGGGTGGGGGATTAGTTACTTAAGGCTTAAGGGTTTGCTGTCACCTTGAAACAGTAACAGGGATTCGTGAACCACAAGTTTGAGAAACCCTGCTATAGACATTCGAGAATAATTAAAAAAAAAGTGGCAAAAAACTGCCCTTTTACGTATCTTGGCTCATTAAGAGGATGTACCCAGAATGCCTTCTGTTTCCTTTTTCGCCTTCTAGCGACAGAAACCGCTACTGCTAGTCAATTAGCGCTAACCATTCTCACGTCTTACTAGAGCTCGAGGCGAGACAAGAGTGATTAAAAAGCGCTCGTATGAACACTCAAATTTAAAGCGTTAAAAAAGCGCCAACGCCGGGTTTTAACGCAACGCTTTTTTAACGCCCGTGCGAACGGGGATAAGTCTATATATCCACTTCTAAGGATAGTAATAAATGTATATTTTTTTATTTCATGCATGAATGTCTAAGTCACGATAATTCGTGTCATCATTTTGTAAAATTAACGAGAAGTAGTCATATTGCTTCAAATGTCGTCGAGGCGGCAAATATATACTCCTTCCTGACAAATGTAAGTGTGATAAACTTTTTTGCAACAGAATGTGCTTAGTGCCGTCTACAGAGCACATTTACAGACTCCGGGCTGCTTTAGAACAGCCAATAAACTCAATAACACTTTTCTCAACCTAGAATTTAAAACCAAGATCTCGCGATCGCACTAAATGCTGCGGGACCAACAATTCAGCCAACCTAATAATAACCAAGTTCTTAAATACCCTGTGAGTCACCGAAAGTCACCGAGAGCGTTGATTAAAGTTGAGCGATCGTGTCGACTGCCCATTACATCGGCACAATATTGGGCTCAGCATGTTGCTGGTTGGCTCACTGCGCCGATATTCACGCTCCGATAATTCCACGTTGGAATCCTATGATGCTGTCGAGCTACGAATTACAGCATCATACTTGCAATTTCTGGTGAATTGCTTGACTGTGGCTACCAAGCCAACCCGTACTAGGCCAGTGCGGTGGGCTAAGGCTTAACCCCTCAGTTGTAGAGGAGACCTGTGCCAAGCAGTATATGGGCTGATGATGATAATGATAATTTTATGATGAATAATTTTAACCAACAGTCATGTGTAACATAGTTCTGACTACACTGAAAGAAGAACGATAGGTATTTCCATAGAAGCCCAAAAGGCTAAACTCTCTCATTTGTAGAAGAGGCCCGTGCCAAATGGACCTTATATGGGCTGAATATGAAGCATTGTGAGGTACAGATAGAGTTAATTCTCTACTCAATAGTAGGGAGAGGCAACCACTCGTCTGTAAACACTAGGCTGTATCATTGGTCTGCTCAGATTGTTCTTCAATGATTGTTGATTAATAAGATCAATCAATAAAATAATCTGCAGTAATCTCAGCATATTATTACTTACTGGTAATAATAAGGCTTCCTTTTGTGGAAATTGTAGTCGTTATTGTAGCTTAAATCTATATATTTAACATGATATCATCAGCATCGCAGTCAGCTTATTGACTGCTTTATTTTAATTTAAAGTCTTAACTTTAAACTTTGAAATGAGTGGTGGCGGGTTCTGTCTGGTCACTACGTCGCGTTGGCGTAATCCACAAATGTTTGTTATGTTGTTGATAAGATCGAAAAGTTTTGTAGTTCCTTATATTCTTGAAAAATCACATGTATTTTTGAGAGGGGTCAGAACTATGTACGCGACTGTCGGGTGTTTTTAAGTTGATATAAGTTTATTCTAAGTAATAAGTACCTATTCGTTCTCTTTTAAAAGCTTCTATGAAACTGCGTCATGATATTTCTAAAAAAAATGTTCCTTTCCTTACACCTCTAAACATCCATATTTCGGATACTCTTAAGTTAATTATAATAGGTGGCAAACCAACGCGATTTCCGGACTTTTTGCAGCTAATACAACTGCATTTCCTAAAAGACAAACTATATACCGCGGGTCCATTTCCTTTCCATCTTCCTCCAAAACGCTTCACATTCCTACCTCAATGTCGCTCTATGTAGTTATTGATGGCTCGCACAGCACACTCCACTGGAGGTACCTGCACGTCAATACAGCCCACTGGAGAGACTTTTTGCCGATGCCCACAGCTTCAAGAGCAATCTGATGCGACTAGTGTATAGTGGTGTGAATTCACTTCGTATGGAAGAAATTCATTTTTGAATGCTTTTGGCTGTATACGATTTGAATCAGATGAGATTTCTTGCTTTGCTATGTTAAAGGTAGCGTGATGGTGAATTTGATTCAGAGTAGTGTTATTTTTTATTTAATGTGTTTATTTTGTACCTTAAAGTACTGTACTGAGATCAATTTATAGATGAATATTGCTCACCTTTCATAGTAGTTACGATTGCTTAATGAGGTTTTTATCCATTATACGCATAAAGGGCCTATGAGCGTATTTTAGACAAATGTGACACAAGAAAGTCATGCCACCCATGTTCCTATTTCTTTATTTTTAACTTAAAAGTTATAGTTCACGTACTTCACACAACACAACACTTAGGAACGATACACATGTATAGTTTAATTTCTGTCAGATTCGTAAAATAGAGGGTCAGAGACCAAAAAATCTCAAGGCCAGTTATTCGAAGGGCATTAAAATTACACAAACTAGTAAAAGGGTTAGGTACTGCCATTAGAATAAAGGGAATGCTTAAGACGGCAACTAAGTGCCATGTTTGTTGGTTTTGTAATAATCCTCTTTTTTACCGGTTTTAAGACATAAAACCATAACAAAGCTATGTCAAGGGCATTTTCGTATTATTTTAGTTTTTTTAAACAAGTTTAGGTCTAAGAATGCATTTTGGGGGCGCTGTCGTTGTATAGTAGAATATTTTTTGCAACCAGATGGAAACATTAGGCTCCAAATAAATTCACGTTCAAGGCAATAGATGGCGATGTATTAACAAGGATAATACTATAACTAAAAATCAATTCATATTATCGCGATAATTCAATCATTTAATAAATGGTCTGTATTATTTAAATAATTTTGCTGATAATATAGAAAAATATAAGTAATAGCTTTAAATAATTAGTCAAATTACTTAGAATCTTTCACCGTATTATGCTGTGTAAGTCCAAAACATGAGGTGTACTAGCGTACCAAATAGTTAGTAAGGAAATTGTTAGATGGCGCTACTAGTCGACACTCGCAAAATAATTTATGAAGGATCTTAACACAAATGAAATTGATGATTTCATAAAAATACAATACAAACAATATTGCCTATAGAATATATTATGTGTATTATAGACTCAAGCCTCTACTATGGTTGGCGGGCGGGTTGGTAGACTTCACTTAACTAAAAAAACCTTTTGTATTTCTCTCATATATGCTTTGCACACGATGTTTTCCATCAACTTTGATGGGTTATTTTGACAGCCCCGTGGCGCAGTTGGCTAGACACCAGCTTGCGAAACGAGAGGCCGCGGGTTCGATCCCCGCACCGAGACAAATGTTTGTGTGATCCACAAATATTTGTTTCGGGTCTGGGTGTATGTGAGACCGCAAAGTCTCTCGTAGTTTCTGATACCCACGACACAAGACTTGTACTTAGTGTGGGATCAGAACTATGTATGTGACTGTTGGGTGTATTTATTTATTTATTTATAATTAATTAAGTATGTACATAGACTTAATTTTAAAAGTTTTATGCGTGGTATTATATGCCCCGTCCCTTATTAACCCATACTACTTACTATATGTAGGTATATGATATATCCATCCAGTATGAAAATGTAACTTAAACTTATTTAGGTTCATCATCATTATCATTATCAGCCCATATACGTCCCACTGCTGGGCACGGGCCAACTGAGAGGGTTTAGGCCTTAGTCCACCACTCTGGTCTAGTGCGGGTTGCACACCTAAGAAATTTCTAAGAACTTTTAGGTGTGCAGGTTTCCTTACGATGTTTTCCTTCACCGTTAAAGTAGGTGATAATTCATTATGAATACAGACATAACTTCGTAAAGTCAGAGTTGTGTGCCTGGGGTTTGAACCCGCGACCGCTGAGATTCTAGAACGCGTGCTAAACCTTGAGGCCATCACTACTTATTTAGGTTAGGTATGTATAGGAAATGCAATAAATAATTATTGTATATTTTTCCTATACTAATTACATATATAAATTTGAAAGTAACTCTGTCTGTTACGCTTTCACGTCTCAACCGCTCGACCGATTTATATTATTTTTGGAATGGAGATAGATAGGAGTTTGATAAAGGATATGGGATACTTTTAACCCGGAATAATGCAATATTCCCGTGGTATGATCACGGGAACCGAAATTCCCCCGGATGGAATAGGCTCTCACGGATTTTTGGGTATAAAAACAAAACTCTGCCTGTACCTTCGGGAATACGGGCGTGAGAATATGTACCTAAAATAATCGTAGAGAATTTTGTATGCATTTTGTTCCAATTTGAACAGGAACCAAACCATTGCACCTTTGGGAAATCTGTACAATCTAAATTCGAAGACGAAATTTTCTAGCGGTTGAATAATGTTTCGGGAATAGCACAAGCCATATATACTTAGATAAAAATACATTTCTGGTGGTTATTCTCTAACTTAGAAACTCTTCGCCGTGGCTTAACTCGTCTTGACATATTCTAGATTTATGTAAGAAAGAATATGGTCTCCATGGTTTATCAATTTTGGTTTAGCGACTTAAAAATAAAGTTGACAAACAAAATTATTTTTGCATTATAATATAAGGTTCTTAGGAATTTCTTAAGTGTGTAGTCCGCCAACCCGCACTAGGCCAGCATGGTGGACTAAGGCCTAAACCCTCTCAGTTGTAGAGGAGGCCCGTGCCTAGCAGTGGGACGTATATGGGCCGATGATTATAATATTAGGTCAAAATACTATAGTTCCACCTAACACTCAGGGAGCATGAAAGTTACACTAGGATAGCCCATGCTCTTAGTAAAATAGGACTTTAACGTACTTTCGAAATAAACAATTTTTACCATAATCTAAAGTAAGACTGATAATATATTTTCCCGAATACCAAGTCCAGGCATCTGTACTCCGGGTTGCTACCGAGAATTTCCCTACAGAAAAACTTAATAATTTTCCCGTCCCGAGTATCGTACCCAAGACCCACTCACCAAGACTCAATTACACGAATGAGACGGCAGTAACAAGGCAAGTTTTTAAATAAGTTCCACTATTAATAGTTTCATTGGCAATACGACTCAAAGCACATAGTAGCATTATTAGTAAGTTACAAGAACATTTCCAAGTTGGAGCAACTTTATTTCCGGAGTACAATATTAAACAACCCATCTCTTGGTTTCCTGTATTTGTTCAACCTGCTCCCGGCGCATACAGAAACACCCATTGTATAAGGCTGCGACCACGTTTATAAGCGGAACGGCGAGCGGATATATTTTTTGTTCATTTCTTTGTTTTTTTTTGCTTTATTGTACACGGTACAAATAAAAACAACATAGGTATTGGTAACATCTTAATAAGGTATTGTCACAAATGGCGGCCTTATCGCTATCGGCGCTTTCATCCGGGCAACCGTTAGACGGTGAACGCGTTTGTTATTTGATTACTTCTAAGAATGATATAATTCATTGTGTTCTATGTTGAGCAGCGCATAAGTAGCCAATGATAAAAATAAGCTGGAGTGTGGATTAGCGAGGGCCAAATAGGTGTTTCCACCAACTTTTGTTCAGTCTTTTAGGTCATCAATTCTTCATAATTCCTGACGTCGAATTAAGAAATCGTGTATCATATGAGTTAAATGGCCTGAAAGAGGACTTCATTCTGCTACTAAGAATTTTCGAATAATCTTCATGGTCATAGGCGCCATATTATCCGCGTGGGCGATGACTATACACTATTATAACTGGTAATATCCTGATAGATACTGTTGCCATAATACATTTTAAACTCGAAATCACTTACAGAAACGATACATATGAATGAAATTATAAAAAAATATCACGTGACTTTTATTTAAAAAAAAAAATGTAACAACGCGAAAAAATACGTTTGGAATCCCCTTGATTGTAATATGTAACAAATCGCTCCCGCCTCCGCTCGTCATCACGCAAGCCGCAAGTCCAACTCTACTTTGTTTTCCAATTTGTTGTAAGACGCAAACTGGGGTACTCGCCAAAGTATTGAACAAACGTTTACTGCGGAATTGTACTGAATCGAACGAATTAACCATTACTCGGAATTGCGATTTATTCAATTACGTCCAACAATATTGTAGTGTACGGCCGGTAGGTATGTACATATTGTATTATTTGAAAATAAGGTAGGGTGGCATCAAATAAGATAGGATTTGTCTTTTAGCTTTTGGCCCTACCCCACCACACACCCGCCACTGTAACTCCTGTGCTCCAGGATCAACAGCGGCACGCACAGTATTGACGCCGAGCACTGAAGCTCAGCGAATCTAAGGGAACCTAATTTGTCAAGATCCCGCAACGAAGTTAATAAGAAAAAAGATATAAAGGAGGTAGAGAGGAGGTCACATGTATGTGCCGTGCAATCTAGAGGTCCTGGGTTAGATTTCCAGGTTGGGCAAAGTGTTATTGGGTTTTTCCATTAGGAAATTCTCCGTAGCAGCACGGAGTCTGGAAATGTGAAAAACGCAATAGGCTCGCCCCCAATTACCTACGTGGGACTGGATACATTCCTGGCGAGTGTATGTGTGTGCAGAAATGCACATCTGCCTACCCCTTCGGGGAATACAGGCATGAGGACAACACAAAACGAACAAAAAGTTCTTCACACTCTCTTAAACTTATGTTAGATATAGCTGAATAGAAATGTATAAGTAAAACATGTTGGTTACTGACTTTTATTTTAAAATTGTTAACATAATTCTCAATATATGTCTCTATAATATTATGATTAACCCAACAATTATATTGGAGTTCTCTGCTGTGCTTTGTACTTTGACTTTGACTTTGATAACACTTAAGTTCAAATTTGGTTTAACTACCTGTTGCAGCGCCTGTTAAAATTGTGGCCGCAATAATGTGCACAATTAGGAAATCGTGCCAATTAATTATCAATCCAAATTATAATTGTTGTTAACAATAAATTAGTTTCATCCGTACCACGCAGTCGTTTCATTGAAGTTCCCTGAAATTCCTCGACTCTAGCCATAATCGCGTCCATATAAGGACTCAGACCAGGAAAAATTTACAGGGTGTCGCCGTCAACGGTTAGGTACTTGTGGGAGGACATTATCACCACTATATTGATATCATTATTTACAAAATCATTGTTCGATTGAGGACGACTTATCAATGTATAATTAAAGTCATATATCTTCTAATCTAGTACACTTGGGTTATTTAAGTAATCTAGTACACTTGGGTTTTTCTTTTATGGGACAATGTAAACGCTTCTATAACAAACTTCCGAGGGCTATTAGGGAGCTTCCCTTGACAAAGTTTAAGAAATTAATTAAAGATAAGTATCGTTATGACATTTACAATGTAAAATTTAAATAATGTAATGAAAAAAAGACTTGCTATTTTTTAAAGAAAAAAATTGCATGTCGTGTTCCTGAGGGAGTTTCTTGCCGTTTCTTCTCCACAGCTATAACACGTTTCGAACGGCAATAGTTTAAAAAAATATTAAGAAGTGTAAAATTGACGATTCAAAAGAACTTGTAAAAGTCTATTTGAATAAAGATAATTTGACTTTGACTTTGACTTAAGTTTCAAACAATTTACAAGAACACCAAACAGAGGACGAGAATTTGAGTCCAAGGCGCATTTTGTTCATTCATATCTACTTGTACATTTGTATATTAGTGTTTATTGTACATTTGTATATTAGCGTGGAGATAACTTAGAAAAGATAACATCGAGTGCAAACCTTCATATCGTATTAGTTTATTATGATTGAAAAAGTTCTAACTTTAAAGAAACTAGCGAGCCTCGAGGCTCTTTTTGGAGATATACATCTATATGTATAATTATATCTCTTTTTACCTATATAAAGATAACTCAGAGAAAACGTTTTAATGTATCCAAACAACAAAATTTACAAAAGGGATTCAGTTTGGCCTTCAGTTGCAGTATCCGCCGCGCAACAAATGAGCATCGAGGAAGATATAATTATTTTTCTTGTTATTAAAATTAATTGAATTATAGGAAAGGCGGGAAGAAAACGCTTACGTAACTAACTTCATTACTAAGGCCTTATTAAAACAAACATTTATATAAGCGTACTATGGAATGGAAAAGCAATCTCCGCACTAAAGAAATGAATGGGCAAAGTATTGGATATTTTCTCGCAATGGAAACAAGAAATACGGGATCATTATGCGTGCATGAAAGGCTTACAGGAGAAAACAAAGAGCATTGTGTTTTCTTATTGAAAATTAAAAGAAAACAGACCGCGCCGTGGGACACAGCTTCGGATTAACCTATACTTTAGGGCAGGTTCACATTTTATAGGACGGCCTAAATAAACTCAAATCGGGATATGGATAATATAAATAAAAAATACACCCAACAGTCACATACATAGTTCTGACCCCAGACTAGGATACAAGTCCTGTGTCGTGGGTATCAGAAACTACGAGAGACTTTTCGGTCTCACAAACACCCAGACCCGAAACAAATATTTGTGAATCACACAAACATTTTTCTCGGTGCGGAGATCGAACCCGCAGCCTCTCGTTTCGCAAGCTGGTGTCTAGCCAACTGCGTCACGGGGCTGTCAAAATAATGTCAAAAATATGATTAAAATCATTTATGTAAGTAAGGAGGTTGATCTCAGAACACGATGCATTTTCGTGGGTGGATTGTAAACCTTTATTACTCATAAACCAGTGGCGATACTTCCATAGAAGCCCAAAAGCCCAGTTTACCTTACAAAGTTCCGAATAATAATCTTTAAACTTTGAATATTTATTTAAGAAACACAATTATACAAATGACTGCCTCGTGGTCTCGCGGTACAAGTATGTGCCGTGGGATCAAGAGGTCCTGGGTTCGATTCCCGGGTCGGGCAAAGTGTTATTGGGTTTTTCCATTAGGAAATTCTCAGTAACAGCACGGAGTCTGGAAATGTGCCCGAAAAACGGCAATAGGCTCGCCCCCTATTACGTGGGACTGATACATACCTGGCAAAATGTGGGTGCAGAAATGCACCTCTGCCTACCCCTTCGGGGAATACAGGCGTGAGTTTATGTATGTATGTATGTAATTATACAAATACGAGTAAATAGAATATCCTGACTTCACAATAAACAATTATAAACTAGACATTACACAATTAACGTGTAAAGTTTTTGGGCTTCTGTGGAAGTACCGCCATTGCTATATACCTATTTGTCCGGGTATCAATATCTAGTCACAAACTGGGACTCCACCATTCTCAATTTCTCGTTTTGGTGGAGTCGACATAGTGTAAATTCATCATCATCATCAGCCAATATACGTCCCACTGCTTGGCACGGGCCTCCTCTAAAACTGAGAGGGTTTAGGCCTTAGTCCATCACGCTGCCGTGAAATTATAAGAACTTCTTAGGTGTCCAGGTTTCCTCGCGATGTTTCCTTCACTGTTGAACGTGTTGATTAATTATAATTATGTATAGACATATTATTTGTGGTTGGACAAACATGATCTATAAGTTACTCCCGAAATTTCATCAAGAACCTTACTAATCAGGAAGCTTACGTCAGGAAAAATCTCAGAAGGCGAACAGAATTTTTCGAGCCACCGTGCCAGCATAACAAAATCCAAGTGTATACCTACTCAATTTTCCGATTCGTAACAGAAATTCGATGGCCGCCAGAAACACGAAGCCAATCAAACTTTGTTCCATTATGGCACATTTTACCTATTTTGACGTCTCGACGCGGGCGCGCCCATGTGTGATTTGAAATGGCTGTTCTTCTACAACTTCATCTTCACAAGGAGTTTTTTGGAGTTACTCAAGACAAATATTGTTTGAGGTGTAATGACTATCAATGTGTAAATAAAATAGTAAATACTTGTATAAATTAGAGTAATGTATTTAGAAAGTTTACTTGAACTGGTAGTCCCTGAGCTTAACATGTTAAAGTAAACTCTTTGTAGTTATGTTGGGATATTTTATATTTCATTATCTTCTTATGAAATATGGAAATGTTCTTTTGAATTATTTAAAACACTATTTACCTTCATAATCATGTACTCGTTCGACCTCGTGCCTAAACCTCGAGGCCATCACTGCTTCATTTTTCAAGTCAATTTTAAATTGAATACATACAAACTTTAAAAGATAAGCTTAAACTTTAAGTCGTGAAACCTCGAGGCGGTTTAGGCAAGCGGTCGAGAATCTCGACGGTTGCGGGTTCAAACCCCAGGCACAGACCTCTAACTTTTCGAAGTTATGTGTGTGTGTGGCTTCCGCTGGCAACCCCAATACGAACAGCTAACGTTCCTAGATTTTAATAATTAAATTTTTAAATTTAATTAATTTCTCGCTGTGCATAAACAAGTTAACTCTTGAAAACATTAAATAAGTGTATAAAAAACCTTAATTATAAGTATTGGTAGTATTTTAAGGGTAATTTTTTAGTAATACGTGTGTAACTTGTGTAACTTACAACTGTCAAATCAATTTAAATTTAAATTTCTTTGTCATCGCTCTTATTTCTCCTTTATTAACTAATTGGGTGAGTGATTGGTGCAATTGTGTGTTTCCTCGGTTTTACTTTCAGATAAAACTGTGGTAAGTACTACTTTGTTACCTTTGCAACCCAATTTCAACATCTGTAGTATTGCACTTTTTCCTTTGCAATTATTACAATCCACCCAGTCTAGCCGCAGTTTATACTTGTAAACTAAGAACCTAGACAACCCAGCATTATTAAAATGATGACCCGCAGAGCCTTGTCTCGCCAGGAGGAATCTAAACTCCAACTGGCGTTACAAGAATTAAGGATTGCAAGGGAGAGATGTGAACTGCTGGATCGTGAGAGAGATGACAATGAAAGGGAGTTATTAGAAATCTTAAATAAGAACACAAAACTTCGGAATGAATTAACTGAAATGCACAATCAGTTATTAGTGGTAACTGAAGAGCGGGATCAACTCAGGCTCATAGTGGATGGATTCGACAAATGCTCCCAAGAGTATGAAATGGCCTTAAACACTATCTCCTGTTTACAACAAGAACTCCGTGAAGCACAACACCACATCACGCAGTTGGAAATGGCCAAAACCTCTGCTCGGGAACAACAAACCCAAAACCTATTCACCGAGTTAATGAATGTTGATCCTGTTCTTGGTTCTGTATCTTCCAATGATTCTGCCCTAACTACTATAGATTTAAACGAGAATGCTACATTACATACAAGTAGTGGGTTAGGAATTGGAGGATGCAGCAAAAATAAAATAAAGAAGTATGTTAAGATTAATAGGTATATAAAGAAAACTCAAAAACTTTTAAAAAATCATAAACAACATCATAAATTTGTATTTAGCTTAAAAGAGAAATTAGCTCTAAAAGACACAGTTGATTTATATGCCTATGAATTGGAGCAAAATAAGATTAAGTATGATACTGACACACAATTCCTTAATGAAGAATTGGAAAAACTGCAGTCATCCTTAATCTTTATGACTAAGAAATATGCAAATGCTCAAAGAGAGATTGAAGAGCATTCATCAGCTTTAACAGAATTAACAGAACTATGTAAATATAACGCTGATCGCTTTGATTCACTGCAAAGCCATAACATAACATGTAAGTGTAATAGCTTCACAGATTCAAAGCCTATGAATGCTCCGTCTCTAAAAATAAATTCATCAACATCTTCTTTATGTAACAACCTACAGCATACAGAGCCAGCCAATAACTCCATAGAAAAATATGGGAATAAACTGAACATCCCATACAAAGTAAGTGACCATGTAATTATGTACAGCGATGAAATGGGCAAGACAATGGGAACATTGGTTAGTTTGGAAAGGGGAGAAACATTATTAAATAATTGTATGCCTAATAAGCCTTACTTAGAGATTGCAAAAAGCTTAATTAATTGCAATAAGTTTAAACCTAACACTAAATTAATTATATTAATTGGTAATAGGGGTAATCTAAACAAAAATAAATTAATAGAATTCTATGAACAGCTTTGTTTATTAAATCTGAAGGAGATAGTCATGTTTACATTACCCTACAGTGAAAAATTGTCAGCGGAAGAAAATAATATTAGATATAAGTTAAATTTAACAATGCACATGTTGTGCAATAACAATAAATCATTCCATGTTATTGACACTAACAAGTATGTTAGTAAATTTTATTCTAGGACAAGAGATAATTTTTATCTCCCTTTGTTTATTAAGAGACAGATAGCAGATGTGCTATCATATTATATTAGGGTATCAGCCAATAACTTGGCTAATAGACTATGCTCTATTGAGCAGATTGATATAAATTCAGATTATAGCAATCTGAACATTAAGACATTGCATTTAAATTAGGTTATAAGACAATAGAGACAAACTCTGGCTATGTTAGTGAATTAGATATAAATTGTAGCAAAAATAAGCAGGCTATTAACTTGGTTCATCAAAATATACAAGGTTTAAACAATAAAGAATTGGAAGTAGAACTTTTTCTAAATTCAAATAATATTGATATTTTGTGCTTAACTGAACATTGGCTGAAGTCCCATCAGTTGATGTTTAACTTTAATAACCATCATGTTGTTAGCACATTCAACAGAACAAATATGATACATGGGGGCTCCTTAATAATTATGAATAAATTAATAAAGTATAAAGAAAGAATTGATATAGTGAGACTTTCTGTTGAACGTGTTACAGAAATAGCTTGTATTGAATCTGATCAGTTTATTGTTCTAAGTGTATACAGGCCACCATGTGCATTGCTTTTATCATTCATGGAAATCATGGAAGATGCTTTGCACAAAATATGTAATTCAAATAAAGGGGTGATTATTTGCGGAGACTTTAATATAAATATTCTAGAAAACTCTCAGGCAACCAGTAACATAATAAATCTTTTTAAATCATATAATATGAATAATGTTTTCTTTGAACCAACAAGAATCACTGCCACAAGTGCAACATGTCTTGATAATATTTTTACAAATGTTAAAGTAATTTCAAGTGTTATTATTAATAATTTTGATTCTGATCACTGTGGCCAGTTGGTGTCTTTACCTTTGCATACATGTAAAGTAACAAGCAAAAGTATTACATTTGTTCCTATTACTGCTAACCGCTTAAATAATTTTAAAACAAATATGGAACAAAATATACCCAAGTTGTCCTCTCATCAAGATCCCAACAAAATGTATGCATCCTTATTTGGTCATATAAATATGGAACACAATAAGGTTTTTAAATCAAAAACTATTAATTTGAAGAACAGTTTGACATTTAGTGAGTGGGCAACTACTGGTATATTTAAAAGCCGAAATAAATTGTATTATTTATATAATGAAAGAATGTATAACCAAAATCCGGAATTTATTGCCTATGTAAAATTATATTCTAAGGTTTTTAAACGAGTTTGTTCCGCTGCCAAATCAATGTACCTTAAAAATAAAATAAAATCAGCCCCAAATATAATACAAGCCACTTGGAACATTATCAATTCTGAATCGGGAAGGCACATAGCACACCACAATGAATTTAGGATTCAAGTTAATAATAATATTGTTTCAAAAGACACTGAAGTGGCCTCTGAATTTGAAAGATTTTTTACAAATATTCCCATAGTAACTACTCAACATCTTCAGTCGTCTTCTAGGTCTGCTGTGTTACTTCTTGAAGATAATGTTCCTCAATGTGATGCATCGTTTGAATTTACAGCAATTAGTCATTATGATATTTTAAAAGCCTTTAAAGAAATTAGTAAAAAAAAGACAAGACTTGTGGGGAATATCAGTAGTTACTATATCCTCTATTATCAATATTATAGCACCTCACATGGCAGCTGTGTTCAATCGTTGCGTCGCATCTGGAGTATTTCCTGACCTGATGAAGCTTAGTAAGGTAATACCACTTTTTAAATCTGGTGATACCTCAGACCCTTCAAATTTTCGACCTGTTTCTGTTTTACCAACTCTTAGTAAGTTATTTGAAAAAAATTATACTTAATCAATTACTGAACTTTTTCAATAAAAATAACTTACTTCATCGGAAACAGTTCGGATTTACTAAGGGTAGATCAACTATCGATGCAGGAGTTGAACTTTTAAAAACTGTGTTCAGGGCATGGGAAGAGTCGCGGGATGCTATTGGCATTTTCTGCGACTTGTCCAAAGCCTTTGACTGCGTCAAACATGACATTCTTGTCAGGAAGCTTCATCATTATGGCATTAGAAACGGAGCTCTCAATCTTCTGACTTCGTATTTGAATAATAGAGTCCAGAGGGTTGACGTTAATGGAAAACTTTCTCCAGGATCGTCGGTTACCATGGGAGTCCCACAGGGTTCAATTCTTGGGCCGTTTCTGTTTCTCGTGTACATTAATGACTTGCCTTACTACGTAGGGGATAAAAACGATATAGTGCTGTTTGCGGATGATACATCTCTTATATTTAATGTAAAAAGACGTCTCGATAATTTTGACGAAGTAAACAATGCACTTCGTAAAGTTGTTCAGTGGTTTGATAATAATAATTTACTTTTAAATGCAAATAAAACTAAATGTGTAAAATTCACAATGCCCAATGTTAAGCAATTAAAAACCACTGTACAAATTAACGGTGAAGAACTGGATCCTGTTGCGTCTACTACATTTCTGGGCATTACGGTAGACGCAAAACTCCAATGGGGACCGCACATTCTACGATTGGCAAGCAAATTAAGTTCAGCGGCATATGCAGTTAAAAAGATCAGACGTCTGACTGACGAGGAAACGGCAAGAATGGTTTATTTTAGCTATTTCCATAGCCTTATGTCGTATGGTATTCTTTTGTGGGGAGCTGCTGCGGATATTAACACTATTTTTGTTTTGCAAAAAAGAGCCATTAGGGCTATTTATAATTTAGGTCCCAGGGCTTCACTTAGAGAAAAATTTAAGGAAATAAATATTCTTACCGTCACTTGTCAGTTTATATACGAAAACTTAATGTACGTCCAAAAGAATCTTGATAAATTTAATAAAATTTGTAATGTACACAATAAAAATACTAGGAACAAATGTAATCTTGTACAACACGTAACTCGTCTCCGGAAAGTTAGTAACTCTTTTATGGGGCAATGTATACGCTTCTATAACAAACTTCCGAAGGCTATTAGGGAGCTTCCCCTGAATAAGTTTAAGGAATCAATTAAAGATAAACTTTGCAAAAATGCATACTATAAAATTTCAGATTTTATTGAAGATAAGCCTTGGGAGTAAGTAAATTGATCGGAGTTGTATCGTGTTGCTACAGTTTGTATCGCTATGACATGTATCTCTATGACATGTATAGTTATGACATTTATTATGTAAAAATGAAACAATGTGAATTAAAAAATAATAATAATATTGCTGTTTTTAAGAAAAAAAATGACAAGTCGTGTTGCTGAGGGAGTTTCTTGCCGTTTCTTCTCCACAGCTATAACACGTTTCGAAGCGGCAATAGTTTAAAAAAAATAAGAAGTGTAAAATTGACGATTCAAAAGAGCTTGTAAAAGTCTATTTGAATAAAGATAATTTGATTTGATTTGATTTGATTTGTATTCACAAAGAATTATTACGTACTTTAACGGTGAAGGATAACATCGCCATAAAACCGGCACACCTAAAAGTTCTTAGGAATTTCTTAGGTGTGTAGTCCGCCAACCCACACTAGGACAGCATGGTGGACTAAGGCCTAAAACCTCTCAGCTGTAGAGGAGGCCCGTGCCCAGCAGTACGACGTATATGGGCTGATGATGATGATTTAAAAGATATTGTGTGTGTGCCTGTGTTTTGAAACCGTGACTGCGGTAATGGCGTCACAGTAGACTTTGTTTCTAATTCTAGAGGTCCCACCCCTAATTTTTTTTTAATTTCATCTTCACCACCATCATCAGTTTATATACGTCCCACTGGTGGGGCACGGGCCTCCTCTTTAACTGAGAGGGTTTAGGCCTTAGTCCGCCAAGCTGGTCTAGTGCGGGTTGGCGGTAGGGCATCGAAACTCGGTTCAATTTTGAAAACCCGGGTTTTCGGGTTTAAGAGTAATCAAAACCCGGGTAGACCGGTTTTTTCGAGCATTTCGATCTTTTTATTGTATTTTTTTTAAATACACTAATCTGCGTTTATATATCGATTTCCTACAATGAGTACAAAATATAAAGGATGAGGAAGAATTAAAAAAAATGAAACAGTACTTTACAAATTAAAAAAAAAAAAAATTGCTTAAAAAAGTGCTAAAGATTTATTTTTTCTTCAGAATATCTTAAAACTTAGTAAGTAATCTAGTCTTTTTTAAATCACAGACTTGCAGAAATTAGTTTTAACATTAAATGAATTATTTTAGTAACGTTCACTTATTGTATTTAAAAGCCAATAAAAATAATATCTTCAAAATATATTTTTGTAGTATCACAAATAATTTTAACATTAATAAAACTCTTCTTCGCATTAACAATTAAGTAACGAATAGTTATAGACTTCTATTCTACTTCATCCAATCCATCAGCCAATGGAAGTCCACAGCTGGACATAGGCCTCTCCCAATGACTTCCACAGGGACCTGTTGGAAACAGCCTACAACCAGCGACGTCTCGCGACCTTTACTAGGTCGACTGACCACCTTGTCGGAGGACGTCCTACGCTGCGCTTTCCGGTACGTGACCTCCACTCGAGAACTTTTTGGCCCCATCGGCCATCAGTTCTCCGCGCTATGTGCCCGGCCCATTGCCACTTCAACTTGCTAATCCGCTGGGCTATGTCGACTACTTTAAAGAAGACGTCGCGTAGTTTCCCGAACGATACCCAACCGAGTTGGATTCGACGATTGACCCCTCTCTCTTGAAGTTGGACCTGCCTAACCGGACCACTTGTCCTAAATAGACATATTCGTCTACAACTACGAAAGTTGAGCCCCCAACTGCGATCGGGGTGGGCACAACATGGACATTCGACAATATCTTCGTCTTGTCCATGTTTATTTTAAGACCCACCTGTTGGTCTTCCAGCGATTCTGCCAAGACTACAATATCGTCGGCAAACCGAAGATGTGTGATATACTCGCCGTTGATGTTGATGCCGAATCCTTTCCACTGCAAGAGCTTGAAGGTGTTTTCCAGCGCGGCAGTGAACAGTTTCGGAGATATGACATTTCCCTGTCTCACGCCTCTCTGTAGTGGAATAGCCTTCGTGCTCTGACCTTGTACTCGGACCGACATGGTGGCGTTGCTGTATATGCCTTTCAACACCTCGATGTACCGATAGTCGATGTGGCACCGCTGGAGAGACTCTAGCACTGCCCAGGCCTCGATCGAATCAAAGGCTTTCTCATAGTCCACAAACGCTAAACACAGCGGCAAGTTATATTCCTCGGTTTTTTGTATAACTTGCCGAAGCGTATTGATGTGGTCTATGGTGCTAAAGCCTTTTTGGAAACCGGATTGTTCGGGAGGCTGGAAGTCATCAAACCTGCGTTCGAGACGATTGGTGATGACCCTCGAAAACAACTTATAGACATGGCTCAGGAGCGAGATGGGCCTGTAGTTCTTCAGCAAAGTGTTATCACCTTTTTTGAAGAATAGTACCACCACGCTCCTGCTCCATGCCTCTGGCGTTGAGCCCTCGAGGAGAACGTAATTGAGGAACTTCTGAAGACTAAGACGTTCCGCCCGCTTTCAGAAGCTCTGAAGTGATTCCGTCCTCACCCGGCGCCTTGTTGTTCTTAAGTTGCTTCAGGGCCATCTCAATCTCACACAGGCTGATGTCCGGGATATCATCGCTGAAGTGGCGGATCAACTCGGCTCGCGGGTCTTCGGTCGAGCTAACAGTCGGTTTGGCAACCGAGGTGTAAAGCTGTCCGTAGAACCTCTCGATCTCCCTTAACACCTCTGCCCTCGTCGACGTTACGTGTCCTCCCCGATTCTTCGGACTTCCGACAACCCCAAAATGTCCCAGTGTAACCCGCTCAATTCTTGTTCCAGTTCGACAATCTTCTCGTCTGTCCTCAACGTGCGTATGTTGTGTGTTACCAGGGCCAGTCGTCGTCGGGGGTGGTAGCCGGGGCTAACCCGGGGATTCGTAGCACCCCCTGCGCCGCCGTAACCATGGCCGCTACCGTAGCCAGGAATCGCGGGGCTGCCGGGGACTGGGGGCCTGGTCCTGGTTTCACTCATTTAGAGGTTTTGTCAATACTCGCCACGCTTGGCAGGCGGGTTGGCGAGCGCAGGAGGGGACTCGCGTTGATGACGGTACTGCCCGTCATCAACCGGGGGAAGGGAATAGGGTTTTTGGGTAGAGGATGACATGGGAAAGTAAATCACACATACTCCACACTTCATCCCATTCATGTCATGAGATGGACGCGCGCGTTCCATTTAACTTGCATGGCTTGTTTTATTGGTAGGAACGTAGCAACGAAGTTTACGTAATAAATAATAATTAATCAAAGCGTGTTTTTATTCCATTTTCTTACTTATTATTGCATTCGAAGTGGATTAAATTTAATAAATAACAAAAAAAAAAGTATTAAAAAAAACCCGAAAAACCCGAGTTTTAAAAATTAAACCCGGGTTTTTTTGTAATCCTCAGAACCGGGAAAACCCGGGTTTTTTCGGTTCGGGTAAACCCGGGCTCGATGCCCTAGTTGGCGGACTACACACCTAAGAAATAATCCTTAACAATTTTAGGTGTGCAGGTTTCCTCACGATGTTTTACATCCCCGTAAAGTAGTGATAATTCACTGTGAATACACACATTACTTTGAAAAGTCAGAGGTGTGCGGCTGGGGTTTGAAACCGCGACCGCAGAGATTCTTTACCACACGCCTAAACGTTCAGGTCATCACTACTTTCAGAGTAAGTATTTTAAATTTCTTATAGCATTGTGTTCCTAATCCACCGACAATATAGAAAAAAGTAAGTTATATGTGGATTTCCTAAGCCCTTTAAAAGCCTAGCCAGGTGTTTTGCTAGAAATTTGAAAACAAGCCATACATACAGCTCACGTGGATCGGCGAGATCCCCGGTGTAGCGCCGCCGGCTTTGTACCGGGACATATTTTCCTTCAATATACTCACATTACGGGCCGATTCCCTCAAGTTCTTTTAGTGATGCAAACAGGTTATATTATCGATGTATTTCATTATAAATATTATATGAAACATTATGTAAAAGTAGTGATGGCCTCGAGGTTAAGGCGCGCGGTCGAGATTCTCAGCGGTCGGGGATCCAAACCCCAGGCACACACCTCTGACTTTTCGAAGTTGTGTGTATTCACAATGAATTATTTATTTATTTATGCTTTTTATACATTAAGTATAGAGGCGGACTTAATGCCAAAGGCATTCTCTAACAGTCAACCTTTGGGTGATGCAGAGATAAAAAAGGTTACTTAACTTAATTATCACTTACTTAAAAATACAGCGTGATGAAACCTGCACACCTAAAAGTTCTTAGGAATTTCTTAGGTGTGTAGTCCGCCAACCTGCACTAGGCCACCGTGGTGGACCGAGGCCTAAACCCTCTCAATGGTAGAGGAGGCCCGTGCCCAGCAGTGGGACGTATATGTGCTGATGATGATGAATAACAGGATCTTAATATACACATGCTAATGAATACATTAATACAAGGGAAATGACATAATTTCTGATTGTGGTTCAAATGTTGTCCTACAGACTACGAACAATTCACTGGCATGAAGGTGACATGTCAATAATAACATTGGAAGTAATATACTGCTCATTAATTATTATGCTTTCGCTTTTCGAAATATAAAACTAAGAAGAAAAATATTACAGCTCATTTTATCGATAATAAAAAAACACATCCTTAGCACCTTTGTAAGGCAATCTCCCTATTTACGATGGTGCAGCGTTGCAGGCTGTATTAGATCGACACGAGGGCCGGTGTCATCTGAATTAATATCGATTTACGGCACTACGCTATTATCTCACATAACTACGGTTATTTAGGATCTATAACAGTATGCGAGGTAGAACCACGTCGTAATTATTCTAAACAAAAGGAATTCAGCAGAGACAGGACTGGTCATCATCATCATCATCAGCCCATGTGGCAAATACTTCGACGGTTAAACAAGCCTAGCTTTTATACATTAGATAATATACATAAACTGCTGATTACATAGTATAGTATAGTGTGTATCAGAAACTACGAAGGACTACCAGAAAAAATCCGGACAGACTACTACTGCTATGTCAGCCCATATACGTCTCATTGCTGGGCACGGGCCCAACTGAGAGGGCTTAAGCCTTAGTCCACCCCGCTGGCCTAGTGCGGGTTGGCGGACTACACTGAGAAATTCCTAAAAACTTTTAGGTGTCCAGATTTTCACGATGTTTTCCTTCACCGTAAAAGTACGTGATAATTCATTGTGAATAAACTTCGGAAAGTTAGCGGTGTGCGCCTGTGGTTTGGATCCGTGATCGCCGAGAACTTCGACCGCGCACTAAAACCTCCAGGCCATCACTACTACAAGACTGGTATGAGATGGTAAATCTAGTGAAGTTCGAATGGATTGACTACAACCCAGAAACAAATACGAATAACCAGCCATATACACCCATGTTATCTCTCTAAAAGGTTAACAACATCCACAGGATAACAGGATCATGAAGAAACACGACATTTCTGTACAATTTTTTCACCAACTACTTTTACTTTCAAGTTTTTCAATCACAATTCTAGACTTTGAGTTACTATTGAAACTGTCCTAACGGAAATCAATTGCACTTTGCTCAAAAAGAACTTGAGACTTCTCGACCGCACGCCACTTATGTACATTATGTATGTATGCGATGAACAAGTGTGAAAGTTTTGAAATTTCTCTACAAGATAATACTTATGTATTTGTATGTGTAAGGTCTAAATTCTCTCGATCGTAGAGTAGGTTCGAACTTAGCAGGGCACATTTATGGTCCGACATAGAAATGGTACACGATATTTTAAGTACTAAGTCGTAAAACGCTTGCGTGTCGTCTAGTCATATAACAAGTTCTGGAATTTTTAATTTGTCGTTCTTGTCCAGTTTTAATGACTATGACAGGGTTGTGTCTGTCTACTTGGGTATTCATAAAATTTGTAGAACCTCAGTATAAATACTTTGTGTGTGTCTTGCTTTGTTATAATAAATAAAACTTGACAGCCCCGTGGCGCAGTTGGCTAGACATCAGCTTGCGAAACGAGAGGCCGCGGGTTCGATCCCCGCACCGAGACAAATGTTTGTGTGATCCACAAATATTTGTTTCGGGTCTGGGTGTTTGTGAGAGCGAAAAGTCTCTCGTAGTTTCTGATACCCACGACACAAGACTCGTATCTTAATGTGGGGTCAGAACTATGTATGTGACTGTTGGGTGTATTTATTTATTTATTAATACTAATAAAAACACCTAACAGACACATACATACATAGGTCACACTAAATACAATTATATAATAATTAGTAATAGGTAAAAAATGTAATACAAGTTTATATTTAATTTTTCTAGTCACCCCAACAAAGAGAGATTTTAAGGACAAAACCTTATAACCACTTCTTCATCATTATTATCATCAGCCCATATACGTCCCACTGCTAGGCACGGGCCTCCTCTACAACTGAGAGGGTTTAGGCTTCAGTCCATCACGCTGGCCTAATGCGGGTTGCGGACTACACACCTAAGAAATTCCAAAGAACTTTTGGGTGTGCAGGCTTCATCACAATGTTTTCCTTCACCGTTAAAGTACGTGATAATTCTTTGTGAATACACATATAACTTCGAAAAGTCAGAGATGTGTGCCTGGGGTTTGAACCCGCGACCGTCGATATTCTCGACCGCGTGCCTAAACCTCGAGGCCATCACGACTTAGGACAAAACTTTATTAACTACTTATTCTCAAGCTTAAAATGAAACCTGGTATTGTTATTTGGCGTCGACAGCCCTACATGCAGCATGGGCTTTGACCCTATATATTAAAAATAAACCAGGAGAGCAGATATAAATAGGTTATTTGTGGAGGCGGTCCGGCCAGTTCTTAGCCATGGTGTCGTCGTTGGGACCTGTCTTCGCTCTGGGCCTTATAGCTTGCACATATACCGCGCCAGGTAAGTTTCATATAATAATTTTCTTATTAATAGCACGTAAATTTCTGTTAATCGAAATCTAATGTCATACCATCTTTTAATGTCTTCAAAGTTCAAATAACATCGTTACCCTATCAGCATCAGTTGCGTTTTGGCCATAAGCCTGCATAGCAATTGTTTCAAGCAATGATAAAAAAGTATATGGTTTATTAAAAATAAAACAATGTCACACATAACACTTATTGTTAGATTTAAAATAAAGAACTTAAAAAGATTAAATTATTTATTTACTGTAGGAAAAGTTACTTCATAAAAACTCTGGAACCCCGTACCTATCACTATAATAGGGGGTCTTAGAAAAAATATTTCATAGTATGAATCCTATATATGAACCAAACTGCCTTAACTACAACTTTTTATTCCAGTACCGTAGGTTGTCTGGAAGAGATCGCAGCTATCGATAAGACCGCCTGTTGTAGCTATATTTAATGTTGTTTATATTATTTTTATTTCATATACTTGTATAGTGTACAATAAAGTATATTAATTAAAATTACATAAATAGTATATATTTCAATGTAATCGTTTCAATGGTTTGAGCTGTGTGTTGTGATAGTGCCATATACCATCCTACGTGATAGCGTGGATTAGGCGAAGACGAATTTCGACGGTCGCGGGTTTAAATCCCTGACTGACATAACAGTCTTGCCTCTGACTTTTAGAATTTATTTAGTCTAAATAAATTATCACTTACTTTACGGTAAAGTTTCTCTATAAAGTGAAGATGAATCTCCAGGTGAAGTGAAGTGTGTAGTCATCAACCCGCATTCTCAGTTGAAAAAGAAGGCCTGTGCCTCGCTGTTAGACATATGAGCTGATCATGATATTAATGCATCTACTAAAATATATTTTAACATGTCTTTATTTCAGAATCCGTGCGTCCAATTTTACAAGAAATCGTAGCCACGGGCTCTCTTACTGATTCTAGTCCAGACATCAAACCGGCTGACATCGCAGTGAATGATCCGACAATAGATATTTCTGATGAAGATGCAAGTGAGGCCGGGGCTGAAAAAGGCAGTGGGCTCGCGGTTGTTAAAACAGGTACCGATTATAATGAAATAGTGAAAAAATGATGATGAATATTTTGTGAATAAAAAATACTGATGGTACTACGGCTTTAGCATGTGATAGAGAGGTTCCTGGAAAGGGACATTTAAATATTAATAAGTATGCAACCCATCAAGCATTTAAATTTTACTTGCTAGTGACTGCCTCGTGGTCTCGCGGAAGAAGTATGTGCCGTGCGATCTAGAGGTCCTGGGTTCGATTCCCGGGTCGGGCAAAGAGTTATTGGGTTTTTACATTAGGAAATTCTCGGTAACAGCACGGAGTCTGGAAATGTGCCCGAAAAACGGCAATAGGCTCGCCCCCTATTACGTGGGACTGATACATACTTGGCGAAATGTGGGTGCAGAAATGCTCCTCTGCCTACCCCTTTGGGGAATACAGGCGTGAGTTTATGTATGTATGTAATATTTAGTGAATAAAAAATACTGATGGTACTACGGCTTTAGCATGTGATAGAGAGGTTCCTGGAAAGGGACATTTCAATATTAATGAGTATGCAACCCATCAAGCATTTAAATTTTACTTGCTAGTGATTTTTCTCATTATACTTCAATGCATCTGGCATTAGATTCTAGTCTTCATCACTTTGTCTTCACGGCAATCTTAAATACAATTTGTTCCAATCTTATATTAATTTTCTCAGGTGGACTCGATCGCGGACTAGTGAGTGACGTAATAGAATCAACGTTAAGTGGAGTGCATCTAGGCTTTGCTATCGGCAGTAATAACGGTACCATCGACCGCCTTTGTATCAAGCTTGGGAACATCACTATGGCTGGTAAAATTACCTTATTTTACTTAATAATAAAATTGTATAATTGACTGCTAATAAAGACATACGTATGTACATAGCATCGCTGACATTGTAAAACACGGAATAGTCGTCATATAAACCTTGAATTTGAAGTGATAAGGCTAAGTTTAAATACCCGTAATGACCTCACCATTAACCAAAAACCAATTTCTACTGCTGAATAAATACAATAAATATTTCGGAATACCACCACACTAAACACACACGTAATAAAATAATAAAAAAATAAAATAAAATAAAAAAATAAAATAAAAAATAAAATAAAAAGCCTTTTATTTCTAGCTAGAAGGTAATAAGCAGTACTAACTATCGCATTCAGGGTAAATAAGTATTAATTATTGCGTGACGATCATTTTTATTCTATCGCATTCGAAATAATCATCACAGAGATTATTTTAAGCCGTAGTTACATTTAGGCAAGGTGTTGGGTTGTTTGTGAAAAGAAATGATACTTGTGCCCAGCCATACTGGGAGATACAGGGGGGTTTAAGATAAAGAAACAAATTTTTGTGTGATGAATAAATCATTGTTTCGGGTCTAGGTGATAACCCGCTCGCCATATGTATTTCTCTAGAAGCTTTCTATAAAGTATCTAAATAAAAGCATAACCTCCAATCGAAACAACTAAAAACAAGAATTTATAACGTAGAAAGAGACAGCGACTTTGTATTACACTATTTCTTCTAGCTATATAACTTCAAGAATAAAATTCATCATCAGCCCAAATACGTCCCACTGCTGGGCACGGGCCTCCTCTACAATTGAGAGAATAAAATTACTATAGTTTAACATGAAATGTACAAAATAATGTATTTTTCAGGTTGCCGCCGAGCAGCGCCGCACGAGAAGAAAATTTCGAATGACGGGCATATAACGGAATTAAAATCGGGGAAGAACGCAATGTACGACCTGACGATAACTTTACCGATAGATTGATGTCGTTGGTTGTTGATTTGTGTCCTTACATCGCCAATATTAGGAATTCCAATCAATAAATGATGACATAAAAATGTCGTTTTATTTATACATATCATTTTCACATGTTGGTACTGCTGGGTAAAGGCCTCCCCCAATGCTCGCCATTTTTCTCGGTCCTGGGCTACTCCTATAGCTTTCCGGCTACATGGGCTATGTCATCCGACCATCTAGGATTTATCACTTTAGGGAACGAGGAAAAAAACCTAACCTAACGTAACCTAAACTACTTTCTTTAGCAATGTATATAGTTTATATTTCTTATAATAAACATTATAATTATTAGTGGACAAAGGCGGATTAAAATACAATAATTAATATTTGATATCTTCACCTGTTATTTTTGAAAATTTATTACATATACCAAAGGTAAGGTGTAATTATTAATAACAACCGGTAAATGTAAATAATTCATTACTTTAGCCTTAAATTTTGTTAATTATTTATAATTGTTGGTAATTAATTATTAATAATTTTCAATTAATTACACATACGGTATCAATCTCCAATTTTATAAAGATAATCAAAATTATATTAGACTGTAATATTAATTTGAGATGACAGACCAATTGTACTTGCTGTAATCGTTCAATAAAACTTAACGAAACGAAGAAATAAGTACAGGAACTCTTTGGTTTTACTACGTGAAGCAGTCATCCACTTAAATCTAAAAGGAATAAAAAGTGTTTAGAGGTTCGGACGCAGTTGTAGCGGGAATATAAATATGTATATTTACAATATCACATTTGTTGACGAAGGATTGTATTGCAGCACTCCATCATATTATAGTGAAGTAGGAAATAGGTAGCAAAACAGTATCTAAATGTGAAAAATGCAGTCTCTCTCTGGTCGGTCCCTCATATCTGAGGATCGTGGTCAACATTAGGGTGACATCTGGAGCGGATGATCTGCTTCCACCGGATTCTGTCCAGCGCGTCCCTTACGGCAGTATAGAATGTGGAGCAGTAAAAATGCAGTAGGTTCGCTCAATTAACAGGGCACTTAAAAGTACCAGACTGGTTGTAAAAATAAATTCTTCTTAATCCTTCGTTAATAGAGGCGTGAAATTGAATACTTAAATTTTATTCTTCCGATATTAAATTTAATTATCAATTAATCGAATTCAGTATCTATTAATGTATTATATTTATTTCCGATAATAAGACGTAATGTTTCCATCTTTGGTATTACGAAACCAATATAATTTTACTGTTAAATTTTCACCTCACCCCGCTAGATGTAGCACCATATCCGAACCGTTGACCCTTATATTAGAAGAAGCAACAAATCTCTCGCAGACAATTATTTCGAAAACTTTTCAGATTGTCTTTATGAGTCGTTATCATCTTAAACTGTTGGGAATAGCTTGAAGTTTCAACTGTAATTGTTGCAAATGCTTCTGGGTAGCAATTTGTAATTTTCGGTGGGGGAATGTCTTTTATTGTCGGCAGTCATTTGTCATCTGAAACTGAAATTCACTCAGAGTGCATCGAAAACTCACGTTACACCCGATAGAAACTCACTCGAGACTCATCAAGTACACATTAGAAACATTTATTTATTTATTATTATGCTTTATTATACACCATAAAGATAGAAACAACATTGTTTAGTGGTCACAACTTAATAACGTAGTGTCACAAATGGCGGCCTTATCGCTATCGGCGATTTCTTCCAGGCAACCAGTAGATGGACTGGAGAGATTAGAAACATAGAGTGGGTGGTCATATCTTAAAATTCGTAAAATAATGATGTACGTATAAATAAAAAAAAAAAAACAGTAAATACATCTAAAAAGAATTAATACTAAATTCAATAAATATAAAAGAATAAAATAACATAACATAATACTACGTGAGTGACAAAAAATGTTCCCTGACAAGTTTTTTGAAGATAAAAAGTGATTTGGCTTCTCTTATTGTCACTGGCGGTCAAATAAAATACGGATTAACCACAAAACTCATTAGAAACTTAACTTGTACTTTCGTCTACCGCCATGTTTTTCTTGTCACCTTAGTGCCCTATTAATAACCGAATCCTATTATTGCCTGCGGATAGACGCCCAAATAACGGCCTTAAAAAATAACTTAAAATATTAAACCATTTTTTTTGAAAAGACTAAACAAATAAATAGAACATTTAAAATGTTGTTATGATTTCATTGTATTAATGATGATGATCATCATCAGCCCATATACGTCTCTCTGCTGGGCACGGGCCTCCTCTACCATTGAGAGGGTTTAGGCATTAGTCCACCACGCTGGCCTGGCGAGGGTTGGCGGACTACCTAAGAAATTCGTAAGAACTTTTCGGTGTGCAGATTACATCATGATGTTTTTCTTCACCGTTAAAATAAGTGATATTATGTATAATACTATCAAAAAACAGATACATTTGCTTGTATTGCGTTATTTATCTGTAGAAAATAAATATGTTTCTGTAAGTCTATGTCAATGTCGCCTATGTTACGTCTTGCCCTAAGTTCATTGGTCTTATGAATAGGGTTGCTCTCTTTACTAATTCACATAAGTCTGTATTGAATAAAATCGGCGGTTGGTGGAAAAATATATGAATTAAATAATATAGGATTTTAAATAATGTACGGTATTTCGGTTGTTTTTATGATTATTGTTAGGTCTTTCGGTTATTTTAAGGGATATATTAAAAACGAAATACTTTTGTATTATAAAAAGGATAAATTAATTTTAATCAAATATGCTCCATTGCTAGCTATAACCTTTTGCCATTTTCAGGCCACAAATGGATTCCATAATTAAAAAAAAAAATCATTTTTTGAAGCTATCCATTCATCGATCCATTTTTTGATACATACGATTTTTTGATAAGTGCTGATCTGCAAGTATATGTTGCATAGGTCGAAATAGATGGTAATCAGAAGGAGCACAATCTGGTGAATTTGCGGCATACAGGAAACACTTCCCTCTACAGACCTGAAAGTGTATCTCTTACAGTTTTTGCGACGTGTGGGCGAGCATTGTAATGCAGTAAAAAACAGTAGTAAATGACAAGAGTGATATTTATCGCATTCCATACTTAATCACACTAAAAACTTGCATGGGTTTACTATCAGTAGTAGTAGTAGTCAGAGGAATTGAAATTGAGAATGGCTGTGCATACAACAAATTTCATGGACAAGTCTTTTATGGTCCAGGCTGTTCGATTGTGGAATGCCCTACCACCTGCCATAAGACGAGCGGAAACAATTCACTCATTCAAAAGACAAGTGAAAGATCACTACCTTTCTCTCTAATCTATATTTTCTCCACTCATTTGTTTATATGCTATACATTATATATGTATGTATATATTTGTACATATTATATGTTTATTTAATATATTTTGTTTTATATTGCATATGTTTATTTATGTATTTAAGTGTAAGTAAGTATATGTTTAAAAATATGATGTTAATTTTTATTTACTCAAAGTTATTAGTATTATTTATTTAAGTTGTTTTTTTTTCTTTTACTTCCTTCTTTGCACTTTATTCTACCCGCTTTATTATTCCTCTTTTATTATCCATCCTAAGGTTGCCTGTAAGAAATTGCCTAGAGAGATAAGGCCGCCTCTTGTCTAATTTTTAATAGACAAGTTTCTTTATAATATTTTGTACATACAAGGAAGTGTAAATAAATAAATAAATTAAGGTGCAAGCTAAAACGTGCAACATCGAATATCTAAGTAATTTGCACCGACGTGACGCGACAGCTACTTGACACGTTGCCTCAAAACTAACCGGAAGACCTCATACTAAGTGAATAAGGTGAATAATTTGACTACGCTGGTATAGTGCGGGTTGGCGGACTATACAGAAGAAATTCCTAAGCGTTTCAAGGTGTCTGCACACCTTCTGGAATCTGCATTCCTCACAATATTTTCCACCATCGCTGTGTTATGTGATAATTCATTGTGAATACACACATAAATTCGAAAAGTCAGGTGTATTATCCGAAAGTCCGGCAGTTTTTCTTCGATGAAATTACTGAATAATATGTGTGATGTCTGATTTATCTTTTATCTCTCTTTTATGTATCTATGTATGTATCTTATATCTTTAAATGAGCAATTCTTGTATATATATAATTGGAATCTCGGAATCGGCTCCAACGATTTTCATAAAATTTAGTATTTAGGGGGTTTCGGGGGCGATAAATCGATCTAGCTAGGAATCATTTTTAGAAAATGTCATTTGGAAGAAAAATAACAAAAAGGAGGCGTTCGAGTAGACTCTTCCTGACATCTATTGGCGAATTGGCGAATAATAATACTATTTTTTGTGAGCAACAAATTGCTTTAACGACACAACAGCAGATGGCGCTGTTAAGTAACATTATTCATATTTCATCATTTTATTAGTAATTCGTACTTAAATATAATTTCCAAAAAACACAATTAAAAAAAAATCCGAGCTAAGCTCGGTCATCCAGGTACTATGTATTTATATGTCCCTATAATTATTTATTTATCTGTGTATATATGTTAGTATATATAAATTTTGATTCTATTTACATATAATATGTTTATATATTATGTATGTATGTACCTATATTGTATATTCTTTTAACCATTTAACTATTTATGCACCTACCTTTTTTATCTCTGCATCACCCAGAGGTTGACTGTTAGAGAATGCCTTTGGCATTAAGTCCGCCTCTATGCTTAATGTATAAAAAGTGTAAAGAAATAAATATATAAATTATCGCTTCGGAAAAGAAGCAGTACTAGGAATTCCCGAAAATATGTTTTTACACACATACATTCATAAATGTAGTGATTTAGACATGAAAGCGTAAAGATAGCCTTGTTTTTGCGTTTATACATACATACATAACCTCACGCCTGTATTCCCCGAAGGGGTAGGCAGAGGTGCATTTCTGCACCCACATTTCGCCAGGTATGTATCAGTCCCATGTAATAGGGGGCGAGCCTATTGCCGTTTTTCGGGCACATTTCCAGACTCCGGGCTGTTAATGAGAATTTCCTAATGGAAAAACCCAATAACACTTTGCCCGACCCGGGAATCGAACTCAGGACCTCTAGATCCCACGGCACATACTTGTACCGCGAGACCACGAGGCAGTCGTTTACAAATATGTTTTTTACATATCTTATCTATACAAACAAATTAAATTTAGATTGTCTGTTTGTAATATTGAAATAACCACTTTTTAATAATTGCATATGGATGTATACACGGTACATATACTAAAATAACGTTTTTTACAATTTTTGTCTGTCTGTCTGTTTGTTACGGTTAATCTCTGAAACGGGTGGACCAATTTAACGGGACTTTCACTGGCAGATAGCTGATGTAATAAGGAGTAACTTAGGCTTAAAAATTCTATATAAGTGAAGACCCTAACTGTATGATGGTCTTCGACCCTAAGTTACCATACGACGGTTGTATATATAGTGGACTGGTGCACGCGGTCGGGCCAGTTTCCCACCATGCCGCCGTCGGGAATAGCTGTCGTCTTGGCTTTTATAGCAGGAGTGAACGCCGCACCAGGTAAGATAAATACAAATCTTAATATTTACGTATATAAAGCTAGGAATCTGTTTGTTTGAGCGCTAGAAACTCAGGAACTGCCATCTTGATTTCAAGAAATGTTTTCGAATGTCTATTTATACATATAAACAAATAAATAAAATTGGAATGTCTGTTCGTAATATTAAAATAACCGCTTTTTGCTTAATGCAAATTGATGTATACACGGTACGTATACCAAAATATATATATTTACAATTTTTGTCTATCTGTCTGTTTCTTCCGGTTAATCTCTGAAACGGCTGGAACGATTTTAACGGAACTATCACTGGCAGATAGCTGATGTAATAAGGAGTAACTTAGGCTACTTTTATCGTAATCTTATCCTTTAAGCGAAGCGTGAAGAAGCATTTGTGCAGGCCGGCATGATTGTGTCGACCAGCGGGTGACCATATCGTTTCTCGCTGGTCGGTATTAATTTTTGGGACTCCACTGTGCTTACCATCAGGTACAGTGGAGTCACTTTGCCGTGCCAGTATAAAAAAAAAACTGCGAAATGGACAAATCTTTTTTTGTTTAATTCCACGCCGACGAAGTTGCGTGCCCAGCTAGTCTATACTAATATTATAAAGCTGAAGAGTTTGTTTGTTTGCTTGAACGCGCTAATCTCAGGAACTACTGGTCTGATTTGAAAAGTTCTTTCTGTGTTTGATAGCCCATTTATCAAAGAAGGCTATAGGCTATACAGGGTGTATTCAGACCGTGATCGGAAACTAAGGCAGGTAATAGATAAGGTGACAACACTTTGGCATTGAAGAAAAAAAAAAAAATGACGTCCTAACAACCACATACATTTTATACCTATGGTTGTTAGGAAAACTTTAAACATATCTTTAACTACTTCATAACAATATCACTGTATCTTGTATAAATAGAATCTCACATCTTTCAATCGCTCATAAAAATGTATCATATTAATTGATTCAACACTTTGTTGCAGAGTCTTCAGAAATTCTTCCCTCGCGTGTTCTAAGCAGTCTATTGGATACATTTTCAAACGGATCTAATGGGTTGATACTAAACGAAACAGCAATAGACAGTGTAGAAAAAACTGTCTATGAGGATATTCTCGGCATTATTGGTGATCCTTTTGCTGGTAAAAATGGTATTTTAATATTTTTGTAGTATTAACTTTTGCCTTGACTTAAACTTTTCTTGACTGCTTCGTGGTTTTGCGGTACAAGTATGTTTTGTATCTTGAGATCCTGGGTTCGATTCCCGGGTTGGGAAGTGGTAATGGTTTTTTTAATTATGAAATTCTCAGTAGGGAGTCTGGAAATGTGCCCGAAAAACGGCAGTAGTCTCGCCTCCTATTACGTGCAGAAATGCACTTATGCCTACGCCTTTAGGAAATAAAGACATGTGCTTATGTATGTATAAACGTTATTTGTATTATTATATAATTTGTATTATAAAGGCGAAACTAGGCGTGTTGTTCAGCTTTTACCGATTTAGATGGGTTTGGGCTTAGAGATAGTCGGAGGAAGTTTTTATAATAACACAAACTTCTTACAGTCACGCTCATCATCATCATCATCATCAGCCCATATGTGTCCTACTGCTGGGCGTTGACCTCTTGTACAGCTGAGAGGGGTTAGGACTATTCCAACACGCTGGCCTAGTGCGGGTTATCGGATTACACACCTAACAAATTCTTTAATTTTTAAGCGTACAGTTTCCTTACGAAGTTTTCCTTCACCGTTAAATTACCTGATAATTCATTATGAATGTTAGTATCTATAAACTAATATTAATTTAAAGACCAAAAAGAAAAAAATATATCATATATCTTCCAAGATACCAATTATCTTTGTATTGCTTCTTCTGTTCTAGAAATTTTCACACCGGAGTTTCGTAACATTATTGTAAACACTCTTAATGGAACCGGACCAAGAATACAGGGCCTGAAAGGACTAAAATTTCTTCTGAAACAGATACGTGGCGCTCAAATCAAACGTCATGAAACGGATAATAATAGCAGTGTTCCCGCAGATGGTAAAAAAGGTATGCCATACTCTACTTAAACTCCATACTATACTCTAAATTTTGATTATGTCATATTTTATAACTTTTTTATTATTACATGACTGCCGCGTGGTCTCACTGCATATGTCGTCGTATCCTACGAATAAAGCCACTATGGCCGTTGTGTCTTTTTATTTTTATTGCATAATTAATATCGGCTACACCTATTACATCACCTTCATTAAAAAAATCTCAGAAAATTACATTTTATCCACCAGAAAATAAAGGTTTAAAAATAGCCACTATTGTTATCCCCTGGAATCATCCGACGGAAACAGCCACAACAGTCGCAGTGTCTTTTTTCGTCCCGGGAGCACGGGGCAAGCGCAGGAGTGAGTCGGGCGCAGGCGCCACTCCGCCGTTATTCCGCGGACTCGCACCATTCGCGCGTACTGCATCGTGGCTGCACGATTGGGCCGTGCAATAATACCTAATAACTTCGAGATACTTAAGGGTTTGCTTAAACTATAATGAAACGAAAGAAAAATGAAGAGGACGGAAACTAGTATTGAAATGCCACAGTAGCCAACACGAAGAAAGTACCTACAAACAATGTTTACACATGTGCGTTAAAATTCATTTGCTTTTCTTATTTTTTAAAGTGGATTATGCGTAGTATTGTATGCAATATTATGATTGTGAAGTGTGAAAACCGAAATGTTAAGAATATTAACCAGTTGTAGAGAGAAACGTATATATCATTGTTTTTGATGTAATTATAAGAACTCCGTAGAAAAAAGGCGCTGTGGTATTTGTGGTTTTGTACCACGGAATTGTCATATGGTATTAGTATGAAGAGTTCTTAACCCTAATCGCTTTTGTGGCCTTATTCCCCGGGCAAATTTTATTTTGTTGTTTTTTCACATTTCTATGCAGTTTGCATGCATGAATTTAATATTATTTTCACTAACTTACCTTTCATTAACAATTTTAAATCCGGCGAAAAAAGGCATAACGTCTATTGCTTCCAAGTTTTTACTTTTTATTCCGAAGAATAAAGACATAAGGGACAATTTTGACAGAAATATTGACAAAAAAATCATATCAACGATTTTATAACAATCCCCGAACAGTTTATCGACACTTCAAATGTTAACAACTTAAAAAATTTCCCTTAGTGTTTAAATAAAACACAAAAAACCTCCTCCTGTAAAGTTGTTATTTTGCAGTTACGCCTTTATTCGTAGGATACGACGATGTATGGGTTGAAAAATGTGTTATCAGGTTTTGCCACCAGGGAATTCTCAGTAGCAACACGGAATCGGGAAATGTGCCCGTAAACCGGCAATAATCTCGCAACCTATTCAACATCATCATCAGCCCATATAAGTCCTACTGCTGGGCACGAGCCTGCTCTACAACTGAGAGGGTTTAGGCCTACAATTAATTTGCGATTACAGCATTATGCATTATTTTCAAGATATTTTTTATTTATACCCTTATAAATAAGTCAAAAGTGAGTGGTGAAGTCGGTTGAGGACGACCTAGGAGCACCTATACATATCCAATGGGTGATTTATTTAAAGAAAGATACTATACCTAAAGAGTCCTCGAAACCGGCGTGCATACATGATGAGAATAATGTCGGTTGAGGAAGCGAAAGAACTGTGAATGGACCGTGGCATTTGGGCTCTATAGTCTCTGCCTACTCCAACGGAAGACAGGAGTGAGTTTATGTGTGTATGTTTATATGTTCTTATGTATGTATGTACATTTGTCTAGAACAGAACTGTTTTGAGTTGAATTAAGGTGATAAGTTTAGTTCAAAATAATTTATTTCCCTAATACGTATAATATTTAAGGTCAATTAGATCGGGGCTTCGTGAGCGACCTCATTGAGTCAACCCTTAGTGGTGTCAAATTGGGTTTGTCACTTGGAAACACAAACGGGACCACCAACCAACTATGCATCAAGCTTGGCAACATCAGCATGGGCGGTAAGATCTACTATTACTTTTTTTACATGCGTAGAACAGGCTTTTTATTCAGAAAAATCTTGTAATCTTATTGTGCCATGTAATCTTTTGGCGGTTACAATTACACACGACTATCTACCTTTAACTTCTATCGTGTTTCTATGCACTTATTGATCAACCAAACCAAATTACTTTAGTTTGATCTAAAATTTTAAATTTTATTGGAAAAGATTTTCATAACAAGCCGCTCTGTGCTCTTTTAATATAGGAATTGCAATAATCATCTGCGCGTATCATACATCCTATGAGCATTGTCGAACCTACCTTTGAGCATCAGGCCTCCACCACTTATTGTGGGTTGGTAGACTTTACACATCATCATCATCATCAGCCTATATACTTCCCACTGCTTTTGACAGCCCCGTGGCGCAGTTGGCTAGACACCAGCTTGCGAAACGAGAGGCCGCGGGTTCGATCCCCGCACCGAGACAAATGTTTGTGTGATCCACAAATATTTGTTTCGGGTCTGGGTGTTTGTGAGACCGAAAAGTCTCTCGTAGTTTCTAATACCCTCGACACAAGACTTGTATCTTAATGTGGGGTCAGAACTATGTATGTGATTTTAGGGTTATTTATTTGTATTTATTTATTTACTGCTGAACACGCCTCCTCTACAACTGAGAGGATTTAGGCCTAGTTCCTGCGAACTTTTAGGTGTGCAGGTTTCATCACGATGTTTTGCTAACACCGTTAAAGTACGCGATAATTCATTGTGAATACACACATAACATCGAAAAGTCAGTGGTGTGTGCCTCGAGGCCATCAAGACTTCAAGACTTCTAAGACATATCTTTGTGTATTTTTCAGGATGTGAACGTACAACTGAGCAAAATGAAAACATTAGTTTAAACAACACAGTAGAAATACCTTTGGAACAAAGCACTACAGATTCTGCAAATGAGTGAAGTGTTTAAGGTCGGCACTATGAGCGATTCGAGATTGACAGTCGCATTTCAACGATCTTGCTATTTATGTTGATTATTAAATATTTTTCAATATTCAATTACTATTGAATACGATATTAAGAAATTAAAGGTACACAATATTTATAACGCAGGAAGTATGTACGTATAATATGTATTAAAAATTGTATAAATAAAAAATCTTCATCCTTTTTTTCTTTGTTCCGATATCGTGCATGTTTTGCCGCATAATTGTGTTGAAATCCTATTTCAATGTTTCTATATCATCATCAGCCCATATACGTCCCACTGCTGGGTACGGGCCTTCTCTACAACTGAGAGGGTTTTAGGCCTTAGTCCACCACGATGGCCTATTGCGGGTTGGCGGACTACACGCCTAAGTAAAGACTTTTAGATGTGCAGATTTCATCGCGATGTTTTCCTTCACCGTTAAAGTACGTGATAATTCATTGTGAATACACACATAACTTCGAAAAGTCAGAGGTGTGTGTCTGGGGCTTGAACCCGCGACCGTCGAAATTCTCTGAGATGTTTCAATATTAGATAATAAACGATAATTATATATACAATATAATACATATTCTGGACTAAGGCCTAAACCCTCTTAGTTGTAGAGGAGGCCCGTGCCTAGCAGTGGGACGTATATGGGCTGATGATGAACGCCATATTCTGGGCGCTGGAATATTCTAGAAGCCAGTAAATTTGTTAAAAAATAATATAAGGTTTTAGGTTAGGTTAATTATATATTAACGACCATATACGCACATAAACGACCCATTTCTGGGCACAGGCCTCCTCTCCAACAGTAAGAGGTTAGGTCTTAGCAGAAATAAAAAACACACGGTTCATAAAACACAAGGGCTTTAAATAAAATGACCCGTTCTCAGTGTCATTTCAAGTTCCTAAAAATTTGCGCGAAAAATACTACAAACTTTATATAAGCTACCATAAAAATAACATGAAATCATTTATTTTAAATTTAATTTGGGGAATTCTTTCCTATACAGACATGCCAGTCCCAGTGCCGTAAATAGGTCGGTGCTACCGGTACCCCGGCACAGGGCGAAGACTCTGGGGGGCGCAAAAATGGCCTAACCAGGCAGGACTATTGTTTTTTCGGTTTGCTCCTAAAAAGTTCCAACTTTTCCAACACATACGTACCTATTTATCTAGCTAGCGTAACTAAATATCTAAAAAAAAACAAGAGCACACTTATAGAAGCTCGCACAGGGCGCAATGTACGGTACTGGCCAGTCCCATTGAAATTTGTAACATACAGATAAACTAAGGAATTGCACTGACCTTGCAACAATGTTCTTCGACGCTGCTAGCGGTGGGCAAAACCCAGCAGACATTCCGGCACTAGCGTAATAGGACACATATCGAATCGGTGCCACATACCACTTTTAACCTTGTTTCTTCCACGTATATAAAAACGTGAACACACAAAAACTAAAAAACACACAACACAAAACTGATAAACTTCGCCATGACAGGTATACACTCGCGCACAAATGACATAGAACAGCTACGCAGAACACTACTTCATATTTTCATCATTTCAATGAAGGCCGGTGACAGATTGAAAAGCGACTTTTCACTTCATTTACGTTATTCAAATCCGTAGAGTTCTTTACGTGCACTTTGTTACTTTTCATAACATTTACTAAACATGTAAACTTCATATTTCCACATTCCGAGTGTAAGGCTCGCGACATTATGACTACCCGCAATGTCTTTTACGCACCGCACATAAAAATTTAAAATCACTTTCGTTTTTGTTACAATACAAAAGCAACCATTCTATCTCCAAACCTATACATATATTTGTGTGATCTTCAATTCGTCAGATATTTGTTTCGGGACTTTAATGATTAATGCTTCTGTATTAGTAAAACAAAAGTCTTTAATCTTTGCGTGGGATCAGATCTACACATGTGACTGATGGTTGTGTTTATTGTATGATTTTGAAAATTATAAAATTAGGAGAAAATAATTTCCATCTGTAATAAAATAAGTATTTCCTGCATTTCGTATTTCTGTTTAAAAAATGTTTTACCACACATATATGCCGACTACCGCCATCTGTATTTAAGTTAAGAAAACTTATTTACGGTAAGACATAATAGAGGACGCTAGTTACTGCGTATTAAGCCGCATTAGTTACACTTCGTAAAAGAAAACTAGACTAAAGAATCATAAAATTGGTTCGACTTTTATTTCTTCGCTTATTAATGTATTTTTAAAGTACATACATACATACATAAACTCACGCCTGTATTCCCCAAAGGGGTAGGCAGAGGTGCATTTCTGCACCCACATTACGCCAAGTATGTATCATCATCAGCCCATATACGTCCCACTGCTGGGCACGGGCCTCGTCTACAACTGAGAGGGTTTAGGTCTTTCTCCACTACGCTGGCCTAGTGCGGGTTGGCAAGTATGTATCAGTCCCACGTAATAGGGGCGAGCCTATTGCCGTTTTTCGGGCACATTTCCAGACTCCGTGCTGTTACTGAGAATTTTCTAATGGAAAAATCCAATAACACTTTGCCCGACCCGGGAATCGAACCCAGGACCTGTAGATCGCACGGCACATACTTGTACCGCGAGACCACGAGGCAGTTTTAAAGTCTCACCACTAAAGGTTTTTTTTATATCTACCTATCTTTGGCGCATTTACAGATACATACTTTACCATAAGGACATTTAGACCCGGGCAAATACAGGATCATAAAAAATATTTAATGCAGTACGGGGGTCGAACCCATGGCATTTAGAATTACACGTTTTTTATTTTGGCTTCTGCATCATTGGTCTTGCGGCATAAATTGGTAAGTACGATCGAAGGGTTGCGGGTTCGATAACTGTTTAACCACATAGCAATCTTTATATTTGTAAAATACGTATACGGCTATTTTTTCAAAATCATTGTTGGTTTTTCAAAACTTGATCAGTTGTCCGCAGTTTTGCAATTTTACTATTAACGTCTAACAAGATACGGCGCTTTCTACCTTAAAACCCCTATTATTAAATAAATAAATAACCACGCATTTTAAAACTCCAGCGGCCACGTTGACGCAAAATATTCATAACTTAATAAAATATTTCCATTCTGGGAAACCCTTAACTGTGTCCCGCGCTCCTCGTAGACGCAGCTATGCTAAATAATGAAAATGTAAATTGCTTTATGCATAACATTATGTCTGTTCTTAAGTTACTACAGATACTTTACGGAAGAAAGTTGGTTTGAATATTGTGAATAGCGCCATCTGTGAATAGAAAGCGGTATTGTTTTGTCTTTTGTAATTTATTAGGGAATAATACCCAAAGAGTAGGTACACATATTTTGCCAATCTTGATTGAGATCCCACTTTTGACGATGGCAAGCCAACTTTTTCCAGCACTTACCTACCTGTGCAGCATTAAGAATTTTCTTATGGAAATGTCTAGTAACACCTTCCCGACCCAAGAATCGAATACGGGTCCTGTAGACTGCAAGACACACACACAAAGAACGCGGCTATGAATAACAAAGTGGCTAGACTAACATTTAAATACTACACATATAGAACGTAAGAATTGTTTTTCATTTTAATAAAATCATCAGAATCCTCTCGGAAAATAAAGTGGGTTGTTTTTATCCAATTTGTCGCGTAAAAACTGCTATTATTGCGATGATAGCGGAGGTGGAGGGACGGAGGGAGGGGAAGGGTGCAGAGCCGGTAGGGTGCATGTAAATTATTGTTCCCATCGGGATTGGGTCAAATGCCAAGCGCTTTTTCACGCAAGTGTAGTGTTGGGAATATTGATTTGAAACGTTGTCGATAGTACATAATTGTAGATACAGTTTTCTATTTGATAGTTCTTGCATAGTTTTATCTGGTGTCCATATTTAGCTGGTATCCTCAGAGAAATAGCCAGAGTATATATCTACACGTTTTGTGCTAATTTAATCAAATAGCAGGCAAGATAATTTTTTGCTGGTATTGGAAATTTCCTAACCGTAAAACCTTATATCATTTTGTGTGACCCGGGAATCGAAGCCCCAGCTTCTCGATAACATAGCAGCGAGTTAAGCAAAGAGGTCGTTGTAATGTGTGCACATGTAATTACTGAACAAGTTCTAATGCGTTTTTTGCGGGTAGTTACGAGTAGAAAATACGATTCACATTATTTAAATCGAATATCAGGAAAATAGTGTTCTTTCTTTCTTTTCTTTCTTTTACGTCTTCATATCATAAAGTTTCTTCGATTGAAAATTCCCCTTCACCTTTCATAAAGAAAATCATATACACTAAAAAAAATCTTAAGATTAAACTAAGGTGTCGTCTAGGGACTCACCTGTCACTTTTGGACAGACAATGATCCATAAACAATGCCCTCGAGCGGCTCAGTGTTGACGTTATACATGTATTGTCTATAGAATCGCTTTAGACACGAAACAGATTAATAAAAAGCCTATTAAATTCCTTGTTGAGACCTCGCAAGCCACAGCAGACAGCAGGTCACAGCCAACCGATCCAAATCGCAAAATCGTGTCTTTGAATTACTTTTGCCAGCTTTTGTTCTTCTTCCTATTACCTTAGGTCTTTGACGATTCAAAGCATGAAGATACTGGGTACATACAAGCAGAAAAGAGTATATAGAGTCTCGAGATTCTCTCACCAAATAATGATCTTTTTCGACAGCACCATACTTACAATCAGATGCACTGTTGTCATTTTGCCGCTCATAAAGAAAATGTTGGCTTGAGTGATTTGCGGGCTAGTTGATGCTTTACTTGGACAACTAGTAGGTGAGTAGATAGAATGTCAATCCATATTGAATAGGGAATTGAAAATACTTTTAGATTAGGCCTTTAATCATTGGTTTTCACCACCAAATCATCACCATCGGCCTATATACGTCCCGCAGCTGGGCACAAGCCTCCTCCTTCTTTACAACTGAGAGGGGTTAGAATAAGAAATTCCTTGGAGTTTTTAGGTCATACCACCAAATATAATTGCGAATCTATCGATAGCACCCAACGTCCCTACTTCAGTCAACATGGTTAATCGGTGACTGCGCTACATTCATTTTGTGAAACTTTTTTGTTTTCCAATCCTGACGAAAGCATTTTTATTCCACATATTTTTTTTACTTTCAACGTATTTACCTAGCACGTCTATAAATCTGTGTCTAACCTCGCCTTTAGGATCGCATCGAGTTTTTATTCACTTTCGTACTGAAATTGTTCTAGAAAATTTTCAATACTATTCGTTGATTTTAGCGTTTCAGAGACAAAAGATTTGACATTCATAGCTTAAACAATTGGGATTTAGATTTGAACACTTTTATACCTTGTGCATACATCCCTGATCTAGGGTAGGTCAGTTTTTAAGTCTTAAAGGATCGACCAGGTTGCTATTTACAAGACCATTTCCAAATTTGTTGTCGTGAAAATCGTGAAAGTTATTATTTAAAAAGCCACAATAATATGCTATAAGAGTACAAAACATATTAATGAAATCAAACAGACAAAAAAATCAAATCCATTGCCTCAAAAAAATCGTTTTGTCATAGATAAGATTCACTAGACGAACCCCAAATTCCCTAGGACACTCGTTAAAGTATTTACACCACTCTGGGCACTTGGTTATGATGACGTAACTGGAGTGTATCATCAATCGGCCGTGTAATCAGGGTGCGCAGACAAAGCGGGCTGCACGGCCCGGCCGACCGCCCGACCGCCTGACCGCCAGCGCGACTTAATTGCGTGTGTCGCCCCTAACACAATTCGACTCGGCAACCACTCGCCAGTTGCGGACCTAGTAATATTTATATGGAGTCGTTAATACGCTTTGAATTTTTTTTAAACCAATCGTATATTTTTTAAGTACTTCTTGGTACATTCTTGACTGCCTCGTGGTCTCGCGGCTCGCCCCCTATTATTTGGGATTGATACATATCTGGCGAAATGTGGGTGCAGAAATGCACCATGCCTACACCGTCAGGGAATACCGGCGTGAGGCTATGTATAGATGTCTTGATACATATTTGAGCGGGAAGGAAGGCACTTAAAAAGGATAGATCTCGAAGCATTACTAACATAATGGTACTGCGTTAACTATTGCAATTTCGCTACCAAATACTTGAATATTTAGTTTTATCATGATTTAAATTGATCGGGCTGACTGAATTATTAAAGAATATAATTTCAATGTTTTCATAAATTGTGATCCCCACTCTATGATTCTGATCAATCCAGTCCATCTAGCGGTTGCCTAAAACCTATTTTGTTCTTTTATTTGCTGCTCATTGTTTTGTAGTCGCCTTTTCGTGATTCGCCAAGCCCAAAATTTCAGGAGTTGGCAGTAACTGCTCTGTGAGTATACGCTGTCTCATAGTACGGGGGAACACATCCGGCCGGCAGTGGGCCGAGTCCCGGAGAATTCCACAACCACAACTCATCAAACGCAGTTGCACACAATCTCTTTGATGGAGCCCGCTCGCTGTCTTACCGCAAGTAGGAGGGAGACTTACACGCTCGTTTCTACACCATTGTTACAATACTATTACAATATTACATGAAGTAGAGCTGCCTCGTGGTCTTGTGGGAGAAATGTCTTGTTGTTCCATATAGATGTCCCGTTTCTGTGTCCCAGATCAAGGAAAGCGTTACTAGGTATCTATTATGAAATTCTTAGTACTGATAAGTTTTTTTTTTTTTCTGGGAAAGGGGGCAAACGAGCTGGTAAGCTACCTGATGTTAAGTGGTCAACACCGCCCATTAACACAATACTAGAGGAATCATCGGTGCGTTGCCGGCCTTTGAGGAAAATATAGGCTCTTTTCTTGAAAGTACCTAAGTTGTATGCATTTGAAAATTTGTTCATCTACAGGGCGCAGAAGTGCACCTCTGATTATCTACTCGGGTATAATAGTACGGGTGTGTATAGATTTATGTGCTCTTAATAAGATATTATGTAATAGATAATTTTCGTTAAAACAGTCAGTTAAACCGCTATTTCGTATTTTTGATTATAAACGTATAAATACGTAACTATACACTCGTGAGGCTAGTCAGAGGTGCATTTCCGCTCCCACAATCATCATCATCAGCCCAAATACGTCCCACTGCTGGGCACGGGCCTCCTCTACAACTGAGAGGGTTTAGGCCTTAGTGCGGGTTGGCGGACTACACACCTAAGAAATTCCTAAGAACTTTTAGGTGTGCAGGTTTTATCACGATGTTTTCCTTCACCGTTAAAGCAAGTGATAATTCATTGTGAATACACACATAACTTCGAAAAGTCAGAGGTGTGTGCCTGGGGTTTGAACCTGCGACTGCCAAAATTATCGACCGCGCGCCTAAACCTCGAGGCCACCACTGCTTGCTGCTGCTCCCACATTATGCCAGTAGTTTTTTAATCTCACTTAAAAGAGGAAGGGCCTACTGCCGTTTTTCGGGCACATACTCCGAGCCGCTACCGAGAATGTCTCAATGGTAAAAACTAATAACGCTCTGCCCGATCCGGGAATCGAATCCGGGAAGCCACATTATATGTAAATCTATAGAAAGATTTATTTCTTTTTTTGAAATATCGTAAATTTTTAAAACATGTTCTATATATCGTATAATTTAACTTCTTTGCCCACTGTATAAAATCCAAAAACTCTGTGGGTTGGTTCATAACAGCCGTGGTTATGTAGTTGACTTGCATTAGCCCCGGGCGTGGTTTTGGCACCACTCATTAATTTGATAGATGGCCGCAAGCTGACGCTACTGTTTGCTCACACAAATTAACTTTGTCTTTTAAATATTGACGGCATGTTGTAGTAAAACAGGTCTTGGAAATTCTTTGATTTTTCTTTTAGGAACCCTCTCAGTTGTAGAGGAGGCCCGTGCCCAGCAGTGGGACGTATTTGGGCTGATGATGAAGATGATTCTTTTAGAAATATTGTTAGTATGGTTTTTAATTAGTATGTACTAACAAAAATGTTTAAAGAATCAATTAAAGATAAACTATATAAAAAAGCTTACTATAAAATTTCAGATTATATTGGAGACAATAAGCCCTGGGAGTAAGTAAATTGATCAGAAGGTTCGTTGCTACAATTTGTATCGTTATGACATACATAAGATTAAGTTTATATATAATGACATTTAAAAAATGTAATTATAATTATATTTATTATTAAAAAAAAAATGACATTTCGTGTTGCTGAGGGAGTTTCTTGCCGTTTCTTCTCCACAGCGATAACACGTTTCGAAGCGGCAATAGTTTTAAAAAATAGTTTAATATTGACGATTCAAAAGAACTTGTAAAAGTCTATTTGAATAAAGATGATTTTGACTTTTTGACTTTTTGAATGAAAAAAGAGTGCGTAGATGGCTATGGGACATAGAATGGATAAAATAAATAGTATTCATACATAAACTCACGCCTGTATTCCCCGCAGGGGTAGGCAGAGGTGCATTTCTGCACCCACATTTCGCCAGGTATGTATCAGTCCCACGTAATAGGGGGCGAGCCTATTGCCGTTTTTCGGGCACATTTCCAGACTCCGTGCTGTTACTGAGAATTTCCTAATGGAAAAACCCAATAACACTGCCCGACCCGGGAATCGAACCCAGGACCTCTAGATCCCACGGCACATACTTGTGCCGCGACACCACGAGGCAGTCTAGATAGAATGGATAATAAACAATAAAATATGTAAATATGTACGTATACAATAAGTCACATAAAATTTTACTACATAAGATTGAAGTCTTGTGTCGTGGGTATTAGAAACTGCGAGATATTTTTCGGTATTCTAATTTTTTTATTGATATTAGGTATAGACATTTTTCTCAGTGCGGAAATCGAATACACAGCCTGTATTTGCATAAGCTAAATTCTAGCTAACTAACTAGCTATGAAGGTTGTTAAAGAAAATATCTTATAGTGAGTTTTCATGTGCATGAGAATGATGAGTGTGTGTGTGTTTGCTGACAATTCTACTTTTACCCACCTGACACCCGCCAATGTAACTCTTGTGCCCCGAATCAACAGCGGCACGCACAGTATTGACGCTAAGCACTGAAGCTCAGCAGATCTAAGGGATCCTTAGGAAGTTAATCAGAAAAGAGATATAAAGGAGGAGCTGTAAATAAAGAGTTGTCCACTTCCCTCCACAGCAAAGCGGGAGACAAAATAAAGAACAATGCGGTTTCACCCTCGCATAAAAGAGAAATACAACGCACCATGGGATAAAGTGGAATTAAAGTGCGAGCTATTATTTGTTAGTTTTTCTACTTTAGATGCCCGATGGGGCCAAAAAGTTCTCGAGTGGAGGCCACGTACCGGAAAGCGCAGCGTGGGACGTCCTCCGACAAGATGGTCAGACGACCTAGTAAAGTTCGCGGGACGTCACTGGTTGCAGGTTGCTTCCAACAGGTCCCTGTGGAAGACATTGGGAGAGGCCTATGTCCAGCACTGGCTGATGGATTGGATTTTCTACTTTACTAGACCACTTCTGCACTTACAACGAAATGTTAGTACTGTCTTTATGTTTATGACCATACAAAAATACATATCTTGATATATAATATATATCAGTTGGCGGGTACGTAAAGTCTTCCTGTTTTGAATAATTTATGCGATTTACTATGATAGCGACGCGTAAACGCCCTTACTCGCAAGATTTATTAATACTTAGCTGAAATTATCACATGTCGGGTTACAACGACCCTTTTACTGCCAGCCGTTTGTGTGTTTTGTCATGGCGGAATTGTTCTTTGAAACGACTGATTTTGAATCTAATCTGATTTGCCTGGATTTTACTCGCGTGTATATAGATTTTGTAAATTAGATTACATATGCGTGCCATAGGAGAGGCCTATGTCCAACAGTGGACGTGAAAAAGGCTGTTGATGATGATACGTGTTTTTAATTACATTGCTATAAAACTCTGCCTTGTTGTCTCGCGGCACAACTATGCCGTGCGATCTAGAGGTCTCGGGTTCTATTCCCAGGACGGGCAGTGTTACTAGGTTTTCCCATTAGGGAATTCTTAGTAGTAGTATCTGGAAATGTGTTCGAAAAACTACAAAAGGTTCGCCGTTTGCGGCCTCATACGTGGGGTTCATAAATACCTGGCGAAATGTGGGTGCAGAAATGCACCTTGACTACCTCTACGACGAATACAGGCGTGAGGTTATGTATGTATGCTATAAAACTCCTTAAGGAAACTAGATTTTTTTCGGATAAAATTAATATATAAGAACTTCTAGAATCCCTTAAAAACTTATATCTCTTACTTTAACTTATTTGAAATTGGTTCACAGGTTTGGGAGTGAAAACTTCACATCGACATAACAGTAAACAAAAAAATCTTATATTTAGAATTTTAAATATAAATCCTATACAATTGAAAGGCGGTAGGATTCACATTCCTAAAACAAAACTTTCATGTAAGAACTTTTCCTCATAATGGTTTCCTTCACCGTTAAAATTCTACAAATACCCTCAATAAGCAGATATGTGCCTAGGATTACAACCCGCGACCGCCGAGACCATCTCGGTGAACCACCTCGAGGCCATTCTAGAAGCCATTCCGCTCGTCATAATACACCAATAAAACATACTGGAAATAATTACATCATCATCATCATTCCATATACGTCCCATTGTTGGGCACGTGCCTCCTCTACAACTTAAAGGGTTTAGGCCTTAGTCCATCACACTGGCCTAGTGCGGTTAGGCGGACTACACACCTAAGAAATTCCTAAGAACTTTTAGGTGTGCAGGTTTCATCACGATGTTTTCCTTCACCGTTAAATTACGTGATAATTCTTTGAAATAATTTACGCATATTCATTGCATTTAATTGCGAAAACAATTATGGCGAACCATGCCAGCATATTTACACGGCCGCTTGTACATCGCAGCGTTCACAGCGAAATAAATTGGTGAGAACGCAAACAGATTTTGAGATAAAGAGGGGCGTGATTAAATCACATTGTCATGTGATATTTGAGGAGCTCTTGTGTGGTTTCCTCTCCTGGTAACATAAAGTAAAATGATACATTGAGACAACGTTGTCAAAGGAAATGTCATTTTTGGGAATTGAGTGTTCTTTGGAGGTTGTTACAATTGTCGAGTAATACTACACCTTTTGTGGCTGTTAAAAGGATTTCAAGAAAATAATAGCATACATTTTGTATATTAATTTTCATACCTACGCCTCGGTGGGGTATGAAGAAGAGAGAGAGAGAGAGAGAGGGGTAGAACGTCATACCTAAGTGGGAGCCTATTGACAATAATCGGACACATTTTGAGACTTTATGACGTTACTGAGAATTTCCTAATGTTGGAACTCAAATACACTTTGCATTATTCTTGAATCAAACCCAGACCCTCCACATTGAACCATCCGAAATATGATGGACCAACGAGATTGTTAATGATTGGAAACTTATCTTCTTGGTAACTAAAAACACTTTAAGGCTTGGGTTATTTGTCTTTCGGCTGGAGTCTCTATGAAATTAATGAATACATACTCCGAGCTACCGATCAAACCGGCCATATACCGTCAAGTGGACTGGATATAAATATAAAAAGAAGAAAGGAAGAAAGAAAATATTGTCAGTAATAATTTTGTGTCGCGTAGACGTCATGACGTCGGCCGTATATATAAGGGGCGCTGCTGTCTGCTGAGCGTCACAGGGCACTCACTCATCGGCCGGTCTACAGTGCGGTAGCTTTGTCTGAACGTCTACGCGTGTCTTTTGTTATTAATTTACCCTCAGTAATGTTAACATTTTGTAATTCCAAGTTGGACTATGTTTGTAGCGGCCCCTGGCCGAATAAATGTTTAATTAAAAATCAATTAATATTTTTCTATCTAAAAATATATTTTATTATTGGTTATTTTACAACAATATATAAAAAAAGTCTTATTTTAGCCAAAGTAGTATTAAGACGTAAAAATTAGTATGTTCGAAGTTGTATAAAGCGATATAGTTTTACGCTAGATAAATAATAATAAAAAACAATAATCAATTAATTCAGCTACATCCAGCAATTCCGATTACACAGTATTACAGCGCCGATTTTACTGATGAGACCAAGTGACACACATGTAGGTACCTACTCACAAATATTAGTACAGTTTGTATTATATCGTGATCGAAAACTAAGACTGTTAATACAAATAAAATACATTGACGCTGAAATAAAACCCGAAAACTTGACGTTTTCCTAACTTCCATAAGTATTAAATGTATATACCTATATGGTGATAAAGAAAACTTTTTAAATACATACATATATAACGGCGTAAAACCATATACTGAGAGCTACGTCATCGCTCTTGCATAAAAAATAATGACTCACGGGCGGTCACCTCTCTGCGGTGTAGATTACCCCCACTATTCGTCTATAAAAGGCCGCCCGCTGCAGCGGACCGAGGATTCATCGGTCGACGCGCGGACAGCAAACATCCGAGTTATTGGGAAATAAAGGAACTTTGATTGAAGTTGATTGTTAAAATTACTTCCCAAAATGGATCCTCCAGTAATAACGATGTCACTGCTATTCTTAAACGATCCTGGGCTATCTGCCTCGTCAGTAATTGTGAAGTTTTTCTAAAGAAAACTCAAAGTATGAGTTATCACCATGAACCAACAGTTGTGACGTCGGCAATGTGACGTCACACATCTTAAAGACACTTCCAAGCCTCACCTGCTCCGATATATACATACATAAACTCACGCTCATTTTTGCACCCACGTTTCGCCAAGTATGTATCAGTCCCACGTAATAGGGGGCGAGCCTATTGCCGTTTTTCGGGCACATTTCCAGACTCCGTGCTGTTACCGAGAATTTCCTAATGGAAAAACCCAATAACACTTTGTCCGACCCGGGAATCGAACCCAGGACCTCTATATCGCACGGCACATACTTGTACCGCGAGACCACGAGGCAGACGTTTTTTAAAAAAGAAATCAATCCCAACCAAATGCACAGTGTATTCAGATGTATGATGCGTGTTGAAACACAGCATTACCTATTTGTTAAAACAGTACAATCAAAGTGGACACCAACATTCAACACGCATAAAAGAGCAACACTAGAGTTTCTAGCCCGTTCTTCTCTAGTGATGACTGCCTTCCGAACAGGGTGGTACACCAAATTTTGAAATGACTGAATCTAAGTGACATTTTATGGATTCAATAAATATAATTTCATTTCATTTCATAACCCAATCAAACAGGACAACCGAACGTCCAACACACAAGCGAACCATTTTAGCGTCGAAAAACACTGAAACACTGCTATTTGTCTTTCATTATTCACAAAATCAATTTTGGGGGCAAACTGCATGAATGAAAGGGTATTCTCGTTTTAATATCGTTTTTGTGAGCAATTGGGCCGGGCCAATATCGGGTCGTGTAAACAGTAATTAACGCCTGCCATCCACTTGATGGATCGTCCTTCCTCAGCATTCGTCCATCATACGATGCAGTCAAATCTGGGCGTGCTGTTTTGTTGGGGGTATTTTGTTTTTATAACAAGGCTTATGTTATGGAGAAAGTTGTTTTTACAAAAAAATATTGGTCTGATTTTTTACGATGCTTAGTTAACTTACATTTCTACGAAAATAAAGCACATGTGACGAATTAGTTAATATTTCTTTACACGTTGGGGTTGTTTTATATTTTGTATCGATTCACAGAGAGAGGTAAGATACATACATAAATACATAACGCCTGTATTCCCCGAAGTGGTGTATTTCTGCCTCCACATTTCACCATTTATGTATCAGTCTCACGTAATAGGGGGCGAGTCTATTGCAGTTTTTCGGTCACATTACCAGGCTCTGTGAGAATTTCCTAAACAAAAATCGCAATAAAACTTTGCCCGACCCAGAAATCGAACCCGGGTCCTCTAGATCGCTCGGCATATACTTGTACCGTGAGACCACGAGGTGATTATAAAATTCGACGGTTTAGTTTCTGAGTTACCTGTTACTCTTTTTCCCACACCTGAACTTTCTGTTACGCCTCTATGAAGACTCGTGGCTATTCTGCATATAAAAGAAAAACAAACTTTTCACAAAAGGGACATACATACATACACGCCTGTATTCCCCGAAGGGGTAGGCAGAGGCGCATTTCTGCACCCACATTTCGCCAAGTATGTAGGTATCAGTCCCACGTAATAGGGGGCGAGCCTATTGCCGTTTTTCGGGCACATTTCCAGACTCCGTGCTGTTACCGAGAATTTCCTAATGGAAAACCCAATAACGCTTTGCCCGACCCGGGAATCGAACCCAGGACCTCTAGATCGCTCGGCACATACTTGTACCGCGAGACCACGAGGCAGACACATCACAAAAGGGAAGTTTCTCTTAATTCGTTGTTACAAGGGCAAAGGGCCAAGAGACATCAGTTCCACGCCATTATTAGCAGTGTCATGTAAACATCAACTTGACCACGCTTTGACACAAAGCAACAGTGACACTCGACGTGGCGACACTGTCGCCTCGTTGTCGCCTTGTCGCGCTGACGCCATGACGCGACGCCGTGTCTTTGTAAATCTTAGCTAGACTTTGATGTTAGTGTAGTACCGGGAATAATTTATAAACTAGTTATAAGTCGGGTTGATTCAGATTTTGTTATTTAAAAAATCTTCAGAACCTTAGAAACTGGGATAAAATAAAAAAAAAAATAGCTTCCGAAGCCCGAAAGTATGGGGTTTATCCCGGCTCAAATAAATTTAAATAATCCACAAGTATTTCTTTGAACCTATAAGATAATAATAATAATAATAATAATATAATATATTCAAAATCAGTTCACAACTTACAACAATAACTTATTAACTATGATAACCACACTAGGCACAGCCTGTGTCGTGGCTATCTTGAAAAACAATTTTGCAACTGTTCGCTCTACAGATCACATTTAGAATGACATCACACATAAACGTATGCATATATATATATAAAATAAAGTATGTGTGTGTGTGTGTGTGTGTGTGTGTGTGTGTGTGTGTGTTTGTGTGTATACGTGTTTCTTATGTAACTATTTTTAGAAGACTTTCCGTGTCTTCGTAATCCACTGTTAGAAAATATTTTTTAATTTTGATTTTAGCATCTTGTAGCGTAGTATTTTTAATTGCACATGTTTTGACTATTTTGTTATATAGAAAAGGAAATAAAAATTTTTGGAACCGCCTTGCAAAAGTGGTGTTTGTCCGTTTTATTGGCAATTTGAAGACTCTAGATTGTAACAAATTTTCATGTTCTGAGCAACTTAGTGTGGCTTTGTGCGTGAAGATGCATGCCCTATAAATGTACAGCTGTCGCACACTCAACAATTTGGTTTCCTTGTATAGCTGCGATGTAGGGAAACGCTTGGGCTTTTTAAACATGACCTTCAGAACCGATCGCTGAGCTCTTTCTAGGCACATGAGGTGAGAAGATGATGTGCCACCCCATGCACCTAAGCAGTACGTTACAATAGATTGGCACAGAGCCAGGTAAATGAGAATGAGCAAGCCCCTGTCTGCTACGTCCCGGATGTTACGAACGACAAAAATCAGTTTCCTAACCCTAGTTGAGAGTGCTTCTATGTGCTCCCTGAAGTTAAGTTTTTCATCTAGCGTCACTCCAAGGTACCTCACTGACTGAGTTCTCTCAATGGTTTTGCAGTTGCAGGTGTTGAAGAGGTTCCCGTGGTTAGAGGGACATGTATGGACTCTAAAATCAGTCAGATACCTCGGAGCTGACGCTAGTGTCTTGTGAAAGCAGACGTATTTGGTTTTTTCTTTATTCAATGTGAGTAGGTTAAGATTGAGCCAATTCGCAACCGTCGCCATACCTCGCTCTGCTGTTTTTATGCAGCTTTCCCAATTATAGTCATGGAAGATCACAGCTGTGTCATCAGCATAACAGTAGATTTCTGCATTCCTCATGGGTAGCGTAGCGAGTTCATTGATATAGATGAGAAACAAGGTCGGGCCGAGTACACTACCCTGAGGAACACCGAAGTCAATACCTGTAAAGGAACTATATTTGGACTCTATTTTGACACACTGTTTTCTACCCATTAAATAACTAGTGAACCATTCAAGTGCGACTCCCCGTATTCCGACACTTTCTAGCCTTTTCAGTAGAATTGGTATGGAGACAGTGTCAAACGCTTTGGCTAAATCTAGAAAAACTCCAACACACGATCGCCCATTATCAAGATGGTCAACAATATTACACGTCAGCGAGCACACAGCGTCCTCGGTTGACCTTTTCGGTCGAAAACCGTATTGTTTATCTGTCAGCACATTAATGCTTTCCAGGTATCTAACTAGCCTCTTGTTAACAACTCGCTCTAATATTTTTGAAAAAGTGGACAATAGTGATATCGGTCTGAAGTTGTTGGGAGTGTCATTTGCCCCTGCCTTGTGGATCGGCACAACAACTGCTGTTTTCCATGCATCTGGAACTATTCCCGAAGTTAGGCTGTAGTTAATAATTGATGTAAGAGGTTCAACTATATGATTTTTCACTGTTTTAATAAAATAATTAGTAATGCCGTCTACACCTGGGGCGCTATCTGTGGCTAAGTTCTGTATTAAAGCTCCTATTTCATATTTATCTGTTGGTTCAAGAAAGAAAGAATTTCTAGGCGATTCCAGAGCGTTTATTTGGAGAGCTAAATTACTTTCTGTAGTGGATAACTCATTTAATATTCGATTCGCATAAGTTTTTCCGACTGAAGCAAAATGCTGGTTACAAAAATCAATCGATTCTTGGGCGCTTACTTTTATATTTAATAGTTCTGAGGCAGGAGATATGCATTTGTTTTTCCTATTTGTAATTGTGTTAATTGTGTCCCAGAGTTTTTTGTGTGGTTCTTATGTTTCTCTAGCATACTGCGTTCATATTCATGTTTCAACTTACGCTGTAAAGTAATATAAAAGTTTCGGTATCTGGTGTAAATAAGTACATTCATGTCATTTTTAGGGAGTTTTCTAGCTTCTAGATGTAATTTATCTCGTATACGTGAGCATCTGACTAATCCCTGTGTCATCCACGGTTTGAGTATTGTTTTGGATCGACTTATTGTTACAGTTTTTGTGTTATTATCGATTATGTTTTTTATTAGACCTACAAATGCTTCTGTTTGTCTGTTTATGTCTGTTATGTTTTGTAATTCGTTCCAGTTTACATAGCTGAGTTCTTCTGCAATAGAGTCATAGTTAATGCGTATTTTGTGTCTTTGTGTTTTTGTACTAATCCGTGCGTGGTGTGTGATACCAGTGATAATCATGTTGTGGTCAGTAATTGCTAGTGGGCATAGGATGGATGTTATGTTTACATCGCCTGTGTAAAAAACATGATCAAGACAAGAATCGTTTCTAGTTGGTTTGTCAATAACCGGTATAAGACCTAACTCCCCCATGGAACAAAGATATCTAGAAGTGTCTTCGGCAGAGATGTCACTTGTGTTTATATTTATATCTCCAGTGAGAACAAAGCAAGGCTTTCTTTTAAGACTGTATACCAGATCATCCAGAGAACTGAGAAAAGTATCAATATTCCTAAAGGATGGGGATCTATATATCGCAAGAACGGTTATTTTGCCTGGGATATTTATTACAATAGAGTTAGCGTTATCCAGATCAGGTTCATACATATTTGATGCCCAGACATCCTTAACATACACCACTACCCCGCCAGCTTTATTAATGTATTTACGCGTTTGATGAGCAATGTAACAAGGTATTTGCGGAACCGTTGAAGTTTCTTTCAACCAGCATTCAGTAAGAATAATTATGTCTATGTAAAAAGAAAGCCTCTTCAGTGTAACAAGAAAGCTGTCAAAATTACAATTTATACTTCGTATGTTGAATGTAATGATTTTAAATTGATGTGAGTGAATTATCTTGTTACATTCTTCGATATGGGTTACGTAATGGCACTTAGCATTATGAGAATAATTATCAATACATTGCATAATATCACGGGTGGACATTGATAATTAAGATAGTCTTAGTATTGGGGTATTCAAATAACTCAGGATTTGTGTTGAATGCCAAGTAATACGACAGGTGAGTAAGTTTGATATGTGTTTTATTTTCTAGTATAGATGTCTTGGGGTCAGTGTCCGTCAATGAAAGTGTGTTAGGTGTGAAATAATTTTGTGTATAAAATATGGTGTATTTGGTAAATATATTTGACAAAAAATTGTAATATTCTAAAAAAGTGTTTATGAAATAATAGTACGAGTAAAATTTAAAAGTTAAAATGGGATGCAACTTAAACATTGGGATCCTCTTCAACACGAGGTGAAGTTGGAGATGCTGCGCCCACATGAGTATCCAAGTCCTGAAGTGTGTGAATTCGAATGGCCGGGTTTCTACTTCCATTGCTGTTTTCAGCTTTCCGGACGTAGATTGTACCATTTCGAAGCCAGCAATAGCAGAATCCTTTGGCTTTAGCTCGAGAACGAGCAGCACGAAATAACAATCTATTTTCTTTGGTGAGACGTTCATTCAGGTACACCACTGTTGGCGGTCCATTGACAATATTTTCAGAGGACAGGTTTCGTCTTGTTTTGGCCGCTAGCAGAAGCTCATCCCTCTTAGTTTTCCTAGTGAGTTTTAATAAAATACCCAACGAATGGCGTGGACTAAAGAAAACTTTCTAGGCTAGGAAGATTGCAGGTCGATGTTTGCGTGGACCATTATATTTATATAAACATTTTCTTTAAATGGGACAATAACTCAGTTAAAAGCGACGCAATCAATATTCAAAACTAAAGGCCATGATGTTTCTGTTTTTTATACATACATACATAAACTCACGCCTGTATTCCCCGAAGGGGTAGATAGAGGTGTATTTCTGCAGTATGTATCAGTCCCACGTAATAGCCTATTACCGCTTTCCGGGCACATTTCCAGACTCCGGGCTGTTACTGAGAATTTCCTAATGGAAAAACCTAATAACACTTTGCCCGACCCGGGAATCGAACCCGGGACCTCTAGATCGCACGGCACTTGTGCCGCGAGACCACGAGGCAGTCTGTTTTTTATAATATTCAGATTAATCGTATCCTGAATTCGTGGAGCGCGCTACTATCATTCGTGTAACCACACGCTCCCACAGGATTAAATAAAGTACGGAACTGCAACATTTACAGTTATCGACAATCCCCAAAACGGATTTTCCAGGATTGTACTGGACACGGGACTTACGAGAGAGCACAAATAGATAAGAAGTAAGGTTGTAGAATCATTTCTTTCAATGTTTGTACCGAAAAGACTGCAGATTCGATATCTCGGCGATGAAAAGGAATGACCCACGAATATTTCCATCGTGCCTATATGTTAAAGGACAAAAATATATTACGTCATATTTCTGCTAATATTGATGAACGCTTTGACCATATTATACGTGGTCAAGAGTAAGGCATGTAAGTGATTTGCGAACTGGAAAGTTTATTTATGGTTAACATAGAGTATTTTTCCATTTTTTTTGTATAAGCAGCCCAGAAACTGAATTGACGGTGTTTCTTCAAATTTGTTGCCGTCGTAACCGGTAGTCGGATAGCCGGATAACCGGATACCGGCCATCAAGCAGTCTGTACGACGCCATTACCGCGCCGGAAACGCACTCATTTCTCCAACTCGCACTTCCTGTCGCGCTCTTATAAAGAAAGTTTGGTTCAATTTATAAGCAATAGCGAAAAGAAGGCCTCCGTGACGCAGTTTGCTTGTCACCACCTTCTTCTTCTTTGGATCTGGGTGTTGGTGAGGTCGAATCGTCCAGTATTTCTGATACCCATGACATAAAAGGGTGATGACTTGATTTTAGTGTGGGGTCAAAACTATGTATGTGGTACTTACCCCCGTAGGTGTAAATGGAAATAATTCTCTAAGTAGGTAAGTGACGTAATAATTCCACCGAAGTAAATGCGACTTAAAGACCAGTCGCTAAAAGAGATTTAGATATAACGATAAAATCATTATTTTACGAGGTTGAGAGACTAACGCCAAATTTAAAAGCCTGCTTATCGCGTGCCACATTGTAATGGAACTTAGAAGTTTTTGTCACAAAAAGGTTAAAGGTCGTCGACATTTTTACTAACGCACCAGGAATTCATTATTTCATGCGTTCATTTTAAATCTGATGCGGTACAATTACAATTCATTATCAGTTGGTGAGTGTATTGTTGTCCAAAAGAAACATAAAGGATCTTAATACCTTTTTTCTCATACCGACAATATTAGGTTAACAATCTTTGCTATTTAACATTTTTCTAGAGAGTATCTACCTTTTGTAGAATCGTGGTAACACTTCAGGTTTTGCTGAACCAGACCAATAATAAAAAAAAAAATCTCTCCCCGCTATCTCTTATTCTTTGGGATGTAACACATTATTAACCGACGACAATACGCCAGAGCGACAGTAGAAAATGGTTACAAAAAATCATCAGAAATAGCCCCAAATCATAACTTACGGTTTTCCGTGCAACATCACTTTGTAATGGACATAATAAGAACAATCGTTAATAGTTTAAAAATATGAATATTGATGTAGGTAATAGGCTCGCCTTCTATTCATCATCAGCCCATATACGTCCCACTGCAGGGCACGGGCCTCCTCTACCATTGAGAGGGTTTAGGCCTTAGTCCACCACGCTGGCCTAGTGCGGGTTGGCGGACTACACACCTAAGAAATTCCTAAGAACTTTTAGGTGTGCAGGTTTCATTACGATGTTTTCCTTCACCGTTTAAGTAAGTGATAATTCATTGTGAATACACACAAAACTTCGAAAAGTCAGAGGTGTGTGGTAGGGTTTGAACCCGCGACTGCCGAGATTCTTGACCGCGCACCTAAACCTCGAGGCCATCACTACCTACCTTCACTTTACTTACGCCTTCTATTAACTGGGACGAAACACAATTGGCGAAATATGAGCGCAGAAATTCATGGCTGCCTAACCCTTCGGGTATACAGGCGTGAGGTTACGTATGTATGTAATTATGTATGTATGTTATGTATAAGGAGATTCTTGAACCTTTTTGTTTTTTGCAGATGAAGAGTTTCTACTCTTTGGTTGAGTCTTATTGAAGATCAGTCAAAATCTTCATGATGATAATATATTTTTACCTATGATCCAAAAATCTTGAAATATGTCATTTTGTTCATATATACAAATATTTTCTTAACATCTTTTTTTAAGAGGTATACAACCACACCAAAGTCCTTTTGTTTTCTTTTCTATATTAACCCTTATGTGAGTGACAAATAAAACACCTTTACCAGAGTGACGAGGTACCCGGGTACCTTCATACAGTTTATACGTAATGTAGACAATCAAGATCTGTTTTTACGTTGTATTTACATAATTGGAATATTATTATTTTAGTTAAGATAAAAAGTTAATAATCTGTAGCGATCAAAGCGGAGGAAGGGTGGACAACACATCAAGGGTGGACAACGGTACATGGTTATCGGCGCGCAAGAAACACTTTCAATGCATCGTGCTTGACATGGATACTTGACTGTATACGTTTGTTTGCATTGTACGAGGTTATTTACCTATATTTTGTGAATTTATAATTATTTCATAATGAAATTGGAGTGAGTACTTCTAAGGAATGACCACGTGTTCGAAGATATAATTCAACAGAATTACTAGCGATATTAGCAGAATCTTCTAGTGGCGAAGGTGAGATTGTTGCTTCTGATAATGAACATGATTATATTCCTTTGGTTGAAGAGGATAGATTGGAAATTTCGAATGTTGAGCCAAAAGCTGGAACGGAAATTGACATTGACTCTTACGATTCCAATGCGTTTTTACAGGGGTATCGTTTGAATGTTTGTTAGCTGATAAATATTTGGACTAAGTTCATTTAAAATTTGAATAAAATCTACAGGCCTCGTAAATGTATTAGTGTTGACGAACAGGAATGTGGATATCGTGGGCGGAAGTGCTTTACTCAATACATGCCATCGAAATCTGAAAAGTATGACATAAAAATATTCTGGGCTTGTGGTGCAAATAATTCCTACCCCCTAAATAGACAAACATATACAGGAAAGTCAAGTGATGGCAATCGTCAAATAAATGTTGGAGAATGCACTGTATTAGATCTCGTGGCTTAATATAAAATTCAGGACTCAATACATCAAGTACCTATGTGCCGTCCTGAGTCCTGCTCGAAAAAAAAACGCCTATAGGCTCGCCCCCTATTACGTGGGACTGATACATACCTGACGAAATGTGGGTGCAGAAATGTACCTCTGCCTACCCCTTAGGGGAATACAGGCGTGAGGTTATGTTTGTATGTGTGTTAATTAATTTATGTACGAAAATAATAAAATAACTTTTTTCATAGTCATACAAAACACAAGGAGGTACCCGGGTACCTTGTCACTCTATTGTGAGTTTAAAATGAGTTTTGGTGTCCACAAAACATTGTAAATAATTGACTGGGTCAAAACATTAAAAAATATAAAATTTATAAACAGTTAAGAGCTCTCAAGAAATCACAGCTACCTACAGGGCGTAAAACATACTTTTATTTAAATTTGAAAATGCTAAAGGTACCCAGGTACCTCGTCACTCACATAAGGGTTAAAATATTATATATAAAAAGTCAATTTACATTCTAAGAGACGCAATTATAAGTATTGAGGGTACTTCCATCACAAAGAGGAACGTAAATGTCATGGAGGCTCGGTAGGGGTAATGATATAATTATAAGAATCACTGGCAGATGCGCAAACCGCGCCTTGCCATAAGAAGAAGAAAAAAATATATATATAAGAACGGACGACGACCAGACTCGGTGATTCTGCAACGGCGGTTCACTGAAGCGAGACATAGCTAAGGGTAAGCAGCGATCCTGTGCCGGGTGAGTATAATTATTATGTTATTAAGTGTTGATTATATGGACTATAGCGGAGAAGATATACTTTGTTGTAATATTTGTTAATGTGTCTGATTCATGATTCGTGTTGATAAATAGGGTTTTATACAAACTTTTGACTGCCTCGTGGTCTCGCGGTACAAGTATGTGCCGTGCGATCTAGAGGTCCTGGGTTCGATTCCCGGGTCGGGCAAAGTGTTATTGGGTTTTTCCATTAGGAAATTCTCAGTAACAGCACGGAGTCTGGAAATGTGCCCGAAAAACGGCAATAGGCTCGCCCCCTATTACGTGGGACTGATACATACCTGGCCAAATGTGGGTGCAGAAATGCACCTCTGCCTACCCCTTCGGGGAATACAGGCGTGAGTTTATGTATGTATGCATGTATGAAAACTAAACCAACTAAAATCTGTGACGTAAATCACTTTGGCGAACAATGTTACATGTTTACGGCGTGTTAAACGTCCCGAAAGCAGAGGCAGTAAACAGGAAAAATCATTAAAAGTGCCAACTTTAGAAACTAGAACAATGAAGGCAACTTTATATTGCATAGCCCGGCCCTAACTATTGAAACTTTAGCCATAAATTTAAATATGAATATGTCGTTCCGACGAAGAGGGCGAGGACTGAACGAGTTTGGAATAAATGGCCCTCTTTACACACCGACGCCCATAAATAAACGTGGACAATAAAAAAACTATATTCTGCTTTGTGAGTCTCACTGAATATTATCTCGTGGTTTTATTTATTTATTTATTAGATTTGCCAACAGTTGTTTACAATAGATGGTTACATTATGTTGTTACGTGCTACAAAAAATAATAATAAGATAAATGCAACAACTACTTAAAGGCAAATACCGCATGCACTAAACAATCTAACAAAAAGTTATAAAAAGTTCTTAATAGTAGTGAGTACATAAAAAAAAAAAACAATTATAACAAACAATTAACACTATTAAAAATAATAATCATAATAATAATATTTAAAATTTAGGATTTGGAGCATATTGTGATTTAAAATAATACAGTTTTATTCATTAAAATTACAGTCAATATCCGAGAGATATTGACTGATGATGTTGCTTTTATAATAACAGAACTTTGAGTGTTCTATATTTAACTTGTTGAGAATCTCTCGAAAATGAAGAAAATAAAAGAAGAAATGCTAAGTCTAGGCTCTTTTAAATTATACTGTGACTGGTAATTACCGTAAAGACATTTCTGAGAACCAAATAATGTGCATGAAAGAGATATGAACGTCAGGACGGCGATTTCTAAAAAAAATAGGCATGATAAATACTTGTAGCAAAAGGACTTCGTGAGCTTTAATGAGAGTCCATATCAGTTGCATTGGTCGATGTGGGGTAAGGTAAGGTAAGGCAAATAATAATGTACCAAAACGACATGACATATATGTTCCAATTTTTGCCAAGAGATGGCGCTATTACAGAAAATCATTTCCATACCAAATCCTAGATCGCGCTTTAGAGATTTCCCGATAATACCTACATTATATTCATGTAAACAATGATTTGGAACATGAATTAAAAGTACCACATAGATAACGCGTGGTTTTAGTTTTAAATATTATTCTAGCGACTAGCCCGAGACCGAGAATTGTCAAGCGTGTAGGTAATCATACTCCTACGGTCTTTCAATGTTGTTACATTTTGGCCTTCACTATTTGGAACCGTTACTATTAACATTAATAGTGTAGAGTCAAATGTATCCAATATACTTTAGTTTGAATACGGACAAATTGGGTATGTCTTCGTTCACAATTATTTATTTGTATTATTTATTCCTATATTCCAGCGACGTCCAGCGACCTTTACCGTCCGACCATCTTATCGGTGGACGTCGCTGGATGCAGGCTGTTTCCACGAGGTCCCTGTGGAAGTCATTGGGAGTAGCCTATGTCCAGCAGTGGACCTCTTTCGGCTGATGGATGATGATGATGATGATTATTATATTGTACACGTCAACTACCCTCCCATCCTATACCTTCTTTATGTCCATCTTATGGTGGTCTCTAAAAGACGGCCTTGAGCGATAACACCGCCAATTGTAATTCAGTTTCGTTTGTATATTGTTTTGTTCATTGTTTCCTATGATACAATAAAGAGCTTACAAATAAATAAATAGTATTGGTGTAACAAGCGGTCTTGTAAAATCGTTTTCTTTGAAAACTGCTTCGCATGTTTTCAACGTTAATGGCTTAATCTCTGGTCGTTTTGTTTACGGATTCCGTACCACCACACTCTCTAATAATATTAACAGATTTACGGTGCACTTCAGTGGATTAAGTCCGTGAAATAGTCGTAGTTTAATCATAGGTAGTGTTTTTAGTATAAACAATATAAAACAAAAAAGAAAAGAAGCGTGGGTGCGGGAATTTACGGCGGGAATTTAATTCACCTCTTTGGGGATATTGGCATGAGTTTGTATCTTTAAGCTTATTTGGGAAACTACATATATTGTGCAACTAAAAAAAAATTAATCCGCCAACCCGCACTAGGCCAGCGTGGTGGACTAAGGCCTAAACCCTCTCAATGGTAGAGGAGGCCCGTGCCCAGCAGTGGGACGTATATGGGCTGATGATGATGATGTATATTTTTGTGATCACAAATAAATATTTATTATATTTGATTTAATTAAGTCTGGTTGTTCACTGGTATGTTTCACGGGTCGGGCAAAGTGTTATTTAATGATGAAATTCCAAGTACCAGCACGGAATCTACGTATCACTTGTCGCTTGTTAAGACTTAAGACTGGAGGATAAGCGCAAGTCCAGATAGACCTCTGCCTATTCCCTCGGAGATGCAGGAGAGCGTAAGAATGTACTACGTTTGGACGTCCAATTCTATGTATTTCATCAAAAGACAGTTGCACAAATGGATATACAAACAATTGTAGTATATTATTTGTTTGTACAAAAGTACGCCAGTTCTACCACACAAACAATAAATCTAAAAAATAAGGCTGTCTACTGACAAAAGACTGCGTGATTTAAAAGCGTCCCTTTTTTGCATCAACTAGTGAAATAAATAACTAAATACACCCAACAGTCACATACATAGTTCTGACCTCACACTAAGATACACGTCTTGTGTCGAGAGTACTAGAAACTACGGGGACTCTTCGTTCTCACAAACACCCAGACCAGAAACAAATATTTGTGGATTACACAAACATTTGTCTTGGTGCGTGGATCGAACACGCGGTCTCTCGTTTCAAAAGCTGGTGTCTAGCTAACAGTGCCACGGGGCTATCAAGTGAAGTCTTGGCATTTAGATTGTATTACCCTTAATATTCGATGCAGTGTTGTCACTTAGCTTTATCAGCAAACATAAAAATGTCATATGGAAAGGAGATAGATGAGAGCCTGGGAAAGCATAAAAGCACGTATTTATTAATGTAATAGGGTCTGGAAAAGTGCCCGAAAGATAGAAATGTACCTCTGCATACTCCATCGTGATAAAGGCGTGAGTGTGTAAGTATTTATGTATGAATTATAAAATTGTCACCGGCTGATATGAAATCCAGCATTTAGTCGCGATTATTTGACGCTCGCTTGTAGATCTCTTTAAATTCTATACGTAATCAAATACGAAACTTTTTTTAATTTGTCCATTGCAGCACGTATTCATTAATGCTTCAGAAACCCACATTAATAATGATCGATCGATAGATAAGTGATAAATTTGATTTGGTAACTCATATAGATGTCAATGGGAATTATTACCGAGCATATATTGAGCAGTCTATGTCCAGTAGTGGACGTAAGAAAGGCTGCTGCTGATGATGATGATGATATATTTTTTTTTTTTTTTTTTTTTTTTTATTCTGGCACGGCAAAGTGACCCCATTGCACCTGATGGTAAGCGCAATGGAGTCCAGAAAAAGTGCCGACCAGCGAGAGATGATGGTCTCCCGTTGGTCGACACAATCATGCCGGCCGAATACCTCTTCACCTTATTGTGAAGAAGTTTGGGGGACTATCAATCATGGCGATCAAAGGACCGACCGCGACAAACCGGCCAAAAAAATTGCCGGCACGGTCATCCTTTCACCATGATTGAAGCCCCCCCGAAAACCGGATATACACTGGCTGATCCCGGAACGCGGCACACTTGCATGTGCCACTATGTCGGGTTTTACGCCCTGTGTACGGTGGTCGCCATCCGGGCGGATACGAATATCCTACCACCAGCAGCATATTGAGCCCGCCTAGACATGTATCGTTTGCTACTGTTTTTATTTTTAGGTGTCGTGTTTGCCAAACATGATACGGCTTATGAAGGGTAAGAAGAACTATACATTTTTGTCTGAGTCTTCATTTCTGGTAGCCTTTATTCATTACTGATTAAAAAGTCTAAAAACTAGATTGCTTCGTAGTCTCGCGGCACAAGTATGTGCCGTACGATCTAGAGGTCTCGGGTTTGATTCTCAGGTCGGGCAAAGTGTTATTGGGTTTTTCCATTAGGAAATTCACTGTAGCAGCACGGAGTCCCCTATTACATGGCGCTGGGGATATGTGGATGCAACGACAGTCTCGGAGCCTTTGGTTTCCTTGTAGATCCGAACTTATTTATTTATTTATTTATTTCAAACTTTATTGTACACATAAAAATACAATGAACTTAGGAGTACAGTAAACAAATCAAGTACAATGGGCGGCCTTATCGCACAAGGCGATCTCTTCCAGGCAACCGAGGATGGAGATGAATGAAGAGTAATGAGAGGTAGTTGTGAGTGTACAAAATTACGTAGGAAAAGTTATACATACATAAACACATACATAGACACATAGACAATACATACATGCATACATACATACATTCATACATACATACATACAAACAAATCAACATACATAAATACACATATCTTCAATCTGCGTGACAAGTAATAGTCTATCATCACTGAGCAACTTCATTGAGCAAGCTGGTTTTGAGACGTGGGAGGGTATTAAAGTGGGAGCGAGGTATGTTCTTGACAATTATAGGGCGAGATTGTAATTTATTAAGAGTAAAAAAAAATTACCTAGTCGTTGTTTTATTATTACTGTGATAAATATTATTACCGTGAAGTTTCGGCTATCCCATGAATCTATATTGATAGACTTTAAGACGCTACAAGAGCTATGTTTGGAGAATCATCATCATCAGCCCATATACGTCCCACTGCTGGGCACGGGCCTCCTCTACAACTGAGAGGGTTTAGGCCTTAGTCCACCACGCTGGCCTAGTGCGGGTTGGCGGACTACACACCTAAGAAATTCCTACGAACTTTTGTGTGTGCAGGTTTCATCACGATGTTTTCCTTCACCGTTAAAGCAAGTGATAATTCATTTTGAATACACACATAACTACGAAAAGTCAGAGGTGTGTGCCTGGGGTTTGAACCTGTGACCGTCGAAATTCTCGATCACGCACCTAAACCTCGAGGCCATCACTGCTTAGAGAATACTAACTGTGAAAGTAATGGTTAAGATATAAATTTTTAGTAATGAATTGTTAATATCGTTAAAAAAAATACTTTACCCACTGAATACCAAAATAATAATCTAATAAGTCACAGTGCACATTGTGCAGTCTTTAGTTACAAAATAACTATGAATGTAGATGAAGTGCTAACCCGCACCGCAACTTTTGTGAGTTTTTGAATGTGTTTGAACAGTCAATTTTCCTTGCCTGTGTCTAAAGCAAAAATATTTGCTAGAAGTTTTGAAGATAAATACTGAATATAATACCTTTATTATTAAAGCAGTTTCTCCGATCCAATTATACGGTTTTCGAGTCGTATTGATAGACCTCTCAATATCCAATTAAATAAGTTTGTTTAGGATCAATTTACAGTTGATGTTTAATGTATGATTGTTTAAACTATTACTTCTGAAACTGTGTCAGGAGAATTCCTCATCTTGGTTTAACTCGTCGTGTGATCGAGAGGCCCCGAGTTCGATTCACACAATGTCACCCAGGGACACTGACTTTCTTAAAGTTATTATTTATGATGAGTATATGAATTAAAAAAAAAGAAGTATAAATGTAAACCATTCAATAGTCTACATACATTAAAAATAACTTATAATATCCAATATTTCTAATGTTTAAACTAAGAACACTATAGATCTTAGTGTAGTACTAACGATTCCCAATTTAAATCCCAGAAGTTAACACAATTAAATTGATAGCCCCGTGGCGCAGTTGGCTAGACACCAGCTTGTGAAACTAGAGGCCGCGGGCTCGATCCCCGCACCGAGACAAATGTTTGTGTGATCCACAAATATTTGTTTGGGGTCTGGATGTTTGTGAGACCAAAAAGTCTCTCGTAGTTTCTGATACCCACGACACAAGACTTGTATCTTAGTGTGGGATCAGAACTATGTATGTGACTGTTGGGTGTATTTATTATATTTATTTATTAAATCAACCTGATGGTTGGTTTGATGTGTATAAGAAAAAGCTTCTTGAATAACTTACAAATTACTAACTGGTCATACATGTGTGTATTCCTTGGGAGGTAAGCAGAAGTGTAATTGTACAAGAAATAAATGTTATTTGATTAAAAAACAACTGCCGATATTTCATTTCAAATGCCAAGCGAGTCGTAACCGACCCAATTTCGAATTTCTATACCCATTCTTCATTATGTATATACAGGGTGTATTCAGACCGTGATCGGAAACTAAGGTAGATAATAGCTGCGGTGATTACAAACACTGTTACATTTAAAAAAAAACACAAAAAAAAACGTTTTCCTTACAACCACGTCCATTTAATATCTATGATTGTTATGCAAACGTAAAAATTATTTGTGTGACGCGCCTGCCGGCTGTAACCGCGCGCGGCCACCTGATTGGTCCGTACGATCCAAGGGCTCAGGCGATGGACATCACGCCACCACCACGCCCGGCGCCCGCGCACCGCCCCGAGCCCCGCGCGCGCCCTTCTCGCCGGCGCGGCGCTCAAGCAGTCGCAGCGCCGGCACGATCGGGAACGCACACGCGTTCATTAGTGTCTCCCGCGTCCCGCTCGCTCCCGTCGTGTCGCCACGTGGCACGCGGATCGCATGTATTTGTTATATTCTTCACGTTTATTGTAAGATAACCTTTTGTATGCTCGCTTCAGAGAATAAAGACTTTTAAACAACTTACACTGGCGCCCAACTAGTGGCCATATAAGAATTCGCGAACGAACCTAGTGACCTTGAAAGCGGAACAACATGCCACTCACGCGAGCGACGAAAGCTGCAACCGACCGACGGCTGGAGGATCAAGACAGCGAGGGTTCCTCAGAATGCGACTCGGTGGTGGAGTCGCGCGCCGGAGCAGGCGCCCCTACCACCCACGTGCACGTCGCAACCGCCGCGACCCAGGAGCTGTGCGCCCAATGGGGTGCCACTCCCAACCACGCCGCCGACGAGACGCGCGCCCAATGGGGTGCCTCTCCCAAACACGCCGCCGACGAGACGCGCGCCCGAGGCGGCGCCGCTCCCGAACACGTGCCCGGCGGGTCCCGCACCGGAGCACCTGCTGCCGATGACAACGGACTGCTCACCGGCCTGATGGAGACGTCCGCCAGAATACAAGAAGAAAACAATCGTGCGCTGTGCGAAACGATTCGCACCCTTTATCGGAACGACCGGCGGAACGAAGTCGCGCCGACGCCAATGTCGTCGGCTTCGTCTAACGCACCCACTTCGTTTGGCGGCAATTTCGCCAAATGCACCGCGCGATTCGACGGATCGTCGCGCGACCCGGAAGTACTGGAGGCGTTCGTCGACGCAGTGGAGGTGTACAAGGAGTGCGCCACCGTGTCCGACGAGCACGCCTTACGCGGCCTCTCCATGCTGCTGACCGGCGACGCGGCAGTGTGGTGGCGCGGCGCCCGGGCCGACATCGGCACGTGGCCGGAGGCCCTGGCGCGCCTGCGTGCTACCTACGGCGTACAGAAACCTGCGTACCGGATCCTGCGAGAAGTATTTGCGTACGAACATCGCAGAAGTGAACGTGCCGAAGTGTTTGTGTCTAAAGTGCGGTCAATGCTAGTCAGGTTACCGTATGTAGTGCCCGACGCGATGCAGATAGACATTGTATACGGACTACTGCACCGCCGTATTCGCAAGCGTTTGCCGCGGGAGAGTATTAGCGATTTAAACGATTTGTCAGAGAGAGCGAGACACGCGGAGGATGCAATATCAGAATTACAGAACTCCGAAGTAGTAACCACGACACGCGACCGCGGCACTATCCCGAGTGCGATCGCCGTCACAGCACCCCCCGCTAACCCGAAGCGTGTGCGGGTTAAATGTGCTTTCTGTAATGCATTCGGCCACACAGGCGAAGAGTGCCGGAAAGCCAGCAAAGTAATCGATGAGGGTAAAAACATTCAACCTATACGTTGCTACGGCTGCGGCCGACCGGGAGTAGTAAGGTCTAAATGCGAAACGTGCTCGAACAAGCCCGCTCCCGCCAAATCGGTAGATTTCAACGTCTTAAATAGTGAACACCTTGCCGCTACTATGTCACACCCTTTAATCGCTATAGGGGTAATGGGTACCGAGGGAGTGGCGATAGTGGACACCGGGGCCACACATAGCATCGCTAGCCCGTCGCTATACAAATTATTGTTAGATAACGGAGCACGTTTTCGCGAGTCGGCGCGCTATATCGGACTTGCCGACGGCTCGCGCCACAAAAAATTTGTGAGAGTTAGCACCGTACCGGTCACTCTAGGTAGTCGAACAGTTGACACTGATTTCATGGTGTTCCCCGATGACGAAACCAGGTCACTTTTAGGCCGAGATTTCATATGTAATGCGGGCATTGTTTTAGACATAGCTCAAGAGTCTTGGTACTTTTCGGATAGTCCAGGAGACCGGTTCCCGTTTGTGCGGTCTTATGTGTTAAACGAAGCAGTCGTGATGCAAGCAGAGACCTGCGATGTGTTGTTGCGCCCCGAAGAAGGAACAAGTCTGTCGGTGAAGGACAGGGCCGCACTCGACGAGTTCCTACGGGACAGAGTCGCCCAGTTCGCTTCAGAGGGGCCTCCGACAGACTTCGCCATCCACAGGATAAAGGTAAGTGATACACAGGAACCTATCGCCTCCCCCCCGTATAGGTTGTCCCCGCTTAAGAGAGAGGCGCTCGAGAAGGAGCTAGACAAACTCATCTGCTCTGACATCATTGAAGAATGCGAGTCGCCGTGGGCATCCAACGTCGTTCTCGTTAAAAAGAAGGACGGTAATTTTAGACTGTGCGTCGATTACCGCAAGCTTAACGCGGTCACGGAGCCCGACCGATACCCCCTCCCGAGGATCGAGGACATCCTCCATGACGCGAAAGCAGCTAAGTATATGACTACTCTTGACCTACGAGCGGGCTATTTCCAAGTGCTCGTCGACCCTAGCGATAGTGATAAGACGGCGTTCACTACGCCACTAGGCACTTATAGGTTTAAACGCATGCCGATGGGGTTATGCAATTCAGGAGCTACGTTCCAGAGGCTGATCGACAGATTTAAGTCAAACCTGCCAGGTATCGCCCTCCTTGCTTACTTAGACGATTTAATAGTACTATCAAATGATTCCTTCGAGAAACACCTTGCGGATCTTGCCTCCGTGTTCGATCGGCTCGCCTTGTTCAACCTGCGTGTGAACCGCGAGAAGAGCCACTTTGCGAGGGATTCGGTTAAGTTCTTGGGTCACGTCATCTTACCTGGTGGTATACACGTCGACCCTGAAAAGACCGAGGCCATTGCAAATATGCCGACACCGCGGAACGTAAAACACCTGAAATGTTTCTTACAAACTTCCAGCTGGTTCAGGCGTTTTGTCCCTGACTACGCGGAAGTCGCGAAACCATTGACAGGCTTGCTGAAAAAGGCAAATGTGTGGCGTTGGGATACAGAACAACAGGCCGCTTTTGAGCAAATCAAACGCCTGCTAGTGACCGCTCCTATCTTGCGCCAAGCCGACGCGGCGCTACCTTTTGTCCTTAGGACTGACAGTAGTGGGTATGCGCTCGGAGCAGCTCTCCTCCAGGGGGAGGGGACCGACGAGCGCCCCATAGAGTATGCCAGCCGACTCCTGTCGGCAGCTGAGAAGAACTATAGCACGACGGAGAGAGAGGCTCTCGCCGTCGTCTGGGCTGTCTCCAAATTCAGAGGATATATAGAGGGAGCGGAGGTTGTCGTCAGATCTGATCATCAGCCGCTTAGATGGCTGATGAGCATGAAGTCTCCAAGCGGCCGCCTAGCCAGATGGGCCCTGAGCCTCCAGGAGTATAACCTAAAGATAGAGTACACACCAGGTAAGGCAAACGTTATAGCCGACACCCTGTCGCGCCCACCATGTGCCGAAGGAGTGGATTGCGACCTGTGTTGCGCTGCGGCCGACATGCCCTCCCGCAGCCTAGAGGACATGCGCAACAGTCAGTTAAAGGACCCGGAGGTAAGTAAAATTGTAGAAGCTTTAGAAGCCGACGACCCCTCCAGGGGGAGGGTGTGGGTCGATAAAGGGTACATTCTCGCCGAGGGAGTGCTTTATAGGTACTGCCCCGAGAACGAGGAGAATGACGACGCCAGTCTGGTTGTCCCGGAACAAGAGCGCGCCAAGGTGCTGGCCGATCACCATGATGCACCAACTGCTGGTCACATGGGTGCAGAGCGCACGCTGCTACGTTTAGTTGGTAAGTATTATTGGCCAGGGATGCGCGCCTACGTTACGCAGTATGTAAAGAACTGTGTACCTTGCCAGCGTTACAAAGCGGACACCAGGAAACCAGCGGGGCTGCTGCAGACACCCGCCGCATCGCGGCGATTTGAGGTCCTAGCCGTAGATCTGTTCGGCCCCCTGCCCGAAACGGTAAAAGGGCACAAGTGGGTCCTGATAGTGGAGGACACATTCACTCGTTGGGTGGAATTGTTCCCCCTCACTGCGGCCACCAGTGAAGAATGTGCGAAGGTGCTCGTCGCAGAGGTGTTCTTGCGGTTTGGAGTACCCAGGCGCCTCGTCAGCGACAATGGAGTCCAGTTTATAAGCGAGGTAATGCAGCAAACCTGTCACGTGATGGGAATCACGCAATCATTTACCTCATATTACCACCCCGAGGCAAACCCTGTGGAGCGCAAAAACCGGGACTTGAAGCCCCAGCTGGCGATCCTTGTGGGTAAGGATCACGACACGTGGGACGTTCACCTACCTGCAGTCCGCTTTGCCATGAACTCTGCAGTCACATCAGGTACGGGGTATTCACCCGCCTTTTTAAACTTTGCCCGGGAAATGCGTGCACCGGCAGACGTCGTGTCTGAAATGCGCACAATCATCGAAAACGATAATTATGTAGGTGGCATTACCACCTACCTGAAGAGAATTTCGTCAGTGCTCGTAAGCGCTCGCGACGTCCATGAGAGTACCCAAGCGGTACACAAGAAGTACGCCGATGAGCATCGCCGGCCAGGTCCGGATTATAAGGTTGGTGACCTAGTTTTGTTAAAAACCCAGGGGGCTAATGACGTTGGCAAGGGTCAGACAGCCAAGTTTATCCCCCGCCGCGATGGGCCATATAAAGTCCGGTCAGTGGTTAGCCCTACTACGTACACCCTCGAACGCCTAGGAGACGGTACGGTGCTAGGTAAATATCACGCATCGGTCTTGACTCCCTTCGTCGGGACCGCGCAAGCCCCAGTACAGGAGAAGCGTAGGAGGGGCAGGCCACGCAAGGTCTAACCCGATCGCGGGGACGTTCGTTCGGGTTAGAGGGGGAGACTGTGACGCGCCTGCCGGCTGTAACCGCGCGCGGCCACCTGATTGGTCCGTACGATCCAAGGGCTCAGGCGATGGACATCACGCCACCACCACGCCCGGCGCCCGCGCACCGCCCCGAGCCCCGCGCGCGCCCTTCTCGCCGGCGCGGCGCTCAAGCAGTCGCAGCGCCGGCACGATCGGGAACGCACACGCGTTCATTAGTGTCTCCCGCGTCCCGCTCGTTCCCGTCGTGTCGCCACGTGGCACGCGGATCGCATGTATTTGTTATATTCTTCACGTTTATTGTAAGATAACCTTTTGTATGCTCGCTTCAGAGAATAAAGACTTTTAAACAACTTACATTTGTTTATTTTGTCGGGATTTTTTTTAACGCCAATGGGCCTATAATCACAGTGGTGTCACTTTGCCGCGCCAGAATAATAAAAAAAAAAAAAACATCGTGGCTATTACATATTATTAGTATAAAGTTAAACTTAGTTAAGGGGGTGGAGCTATTGCCGTCATAATTCGTGACACACTTAATCATAAGTAGCATCGAGGCAGCTTCGTGGTGGTCGCGAAAATAATAAATAAAAATTTGCTTATTTGAAACGTTATCAACAGTCTTATCATACAGATACACTAGCTCAATTGCTGGTGAATCTAACCCAGGAACTCATCCTAAAAGTTCTTAGGAATTTCTTAGGTGTGTAGTCCGCCAACCCGCACGAGGCCATCGTGGTGGACTAAGTCAAAAACCTTCTCATTTGTATAGGAGGCCCTTGCTCAGCAGCGGGACGTATGTAGGTATGTATATCTGCTGATGATGATGATGATGATCTCATTTACCTCACACAATTATGTCGCGGGAGCAACAAAGCAGTCTAATTATTAACAAAATTTGATCGGAAATTTGAAGAATCAGTCATAACATTTTTTTGTTTTATATATAAATTGTTCTTGCGTAAGATATTATCTTTATCAAAGTGATATTTCCCCGACTCCATTAGTTGGTGATTTGCTGAATCGACCTTGGAATGCTAGGCCAAGCCCCTGAGCAAAAAAAGTAGGTAAGTTAAGCATCGTTCGGGACCTGGTTTTTTTTTTTTGGAATACGTTCAAGGGTGTCCCCTGAATGTAAATCCAAGTTGGCTTGGGGGGGGGGTGTTTCACTTCAGCCGCCATCTTGGAAAACACGTTTAATTGAATATCTCGCGAACCGCGCATCGTACGACAAAAAATGTAGAAATCATTATTGTAGATAATAATATTTGCCATCTTTTTTATTTGAAACTTTTTTTTGTATAACGCATGGATTTTGGATTTACATTCAGGGGACACCCTTGAACATATTCCAAAAAAATATTTCAGGTCCCGTACGTTGCAAAAAAAAAACCCCCAGCGCTTGGCCTATGCCACGCTTAAGCTTATTTGTTTACAATTGATAAGATACGTGCTGGGTCCCTGATGAAAATTGTCAATCGATGTTCTGATGTTTATACCATGGTCGTGTTGGTGTGTTTTGTTGCTCTAGTGTCTGTGGTTCTTGGTAAAAACGAGGATTATATCGGGTAAGTTAGCGGTTCTCTCGGCGGACAAATATACAACGGATTTTTTTAAAAGAAAGCTAGGTGGAAAGTGATCGTCAGTTTGTGTTACTTTGCTTCCCTTTTAGTTACAGTTGAGATTATTTAGCCGTGCCAGCAGTGGCGGTACTTCCATAGAAGCCCAAAAGCATTACACATTAATTGTGTAATGTCTAGTTTGTAATTGTTTGTTGTGGTGTCAGGATATTCTCATTTATATGTCAAATTGCTTTTGTTAAGTAAAGATTTAAAGTTTATAGATTATTATAAAGAATTTTATAACGCAAATTGGGCTTTTGGGCTTTTATGGAAGTACCGCCACTGCGTGCCAGCATAAAACCAAAAAAAATCTCCTTCATTAAATCGTTTTAGTTAGATGTCTTCTGTATCATGACTCGCTTACAAACACAAACATCTAAATATTCGTGAAATTGAAAGCTGAAAACGAGTCTGAGATCGAAATATAACTTTTTAAATAAGCCATCAATAAAATAGATGGTAGTTACAAAAAAATATTTAAAGGTAATTAAAACTATGCAAAAAAAAAACAAGTATCTTGCAATTCACTAAAACCGTATAAAAAATGAAATTATGCTGACAATATTATTTAACTTTACCTAAATACACAAATGAAATATATTTTATATTAGATTATTGTATTTGTGGTTATCCATGAGCGGAAGTACACACAAGATTGGTTCAATATTTGCTCCTAGTCGACTTGGTCTGTAATCCCTGTGTTAATCTTTTGACAATCGATATCGAAAGTCTTTATGGTTCAACTAGTTAGATTCCGGACTGAAAATATGGGCAGGTCATTGGCATTGTCAGAATTTTCTTTAACGCCAGGGGATTTGTAATCACCTTAGCTATTACCTGCCTTGGTTTCCGATCACGGTCTGAATACACCCTGTATAATCTTTGGTATAAATATGTTCTTCTCGAACCAACATAAAACATCAGGGACTAAAACTAGTTATTGTCATAATTTCAGACACAGAGTCTACTATGTAAACATAACAAATCAGTACCAGCAGGATAACTTCCATTTCTTGAAGAGCGATGTGGTGGACTATTGGCGGAAACCTTCATTGGAGTACGGCGTCGTAGGTCAGGCCATGGTGCCTCCCTCTCATTTCGACTGGTTTGAGGAGCAGCTCCAAGCGCTGGGGATGCCGAAACACTTGTTCATTGATGATGTTTTTGAGTAAGTAATTTCAAATTTGTTAAATCCAACATCATCATCATCAGCCCATATACGTCCCACTGCTGGGCACGGGCCTCCTCTACAACTGAGAGGGTTTAGGCCTTAGTCCACCATGCTGGCCTAGCGCGGGTGGACTACACACCGAAGAAATTCCTAAGAACTCTTAGGTGTGCAGGTTTCATCACGATGTTTTCCTTCACCGCCAAATCCAACATACACGTCCCAATTTCAAGAAGCTATGAGAACTTACAATGATACCTCAGAACTTTTACATTGAAGAAAATATTGTAAGGAAACTTGTACAAATTTTTCCGCAATGAATTTCTTACGTGCGTAGTCTCAACGTGGTGGACTAAGCCCTAACCTCTTATTGTCTAACTAAGGACAAAGTATTGACACTGAACTAGCGGCCCATTCTAGCTTTGCCTGAGTTCAATGTAATTTCGCTTTCCATTATCAACATCGCAAGTAACCATAAAAGCGACACCAATATTAAAAGCACTTTACACCACCATACATTTGTTTCTGGTCTTTGCAATACCAAAAAAATATTTTTGTTTTTGATACCCACGACAAAATATTGAATCTTAATATGGGGTCAGAATTATGCATGTGATCGTCGGGTGTATTATTTACATACACATACATACATAAACTTACGCCTCTATTCCCCGAAGGGGTAGGCAGAGGTGCATTTCTGCACCCACATTTCGCCAGGTATGTATCAGTCCCACGTAATAGGGGGCGAGCCTATTGCCGTTTTTCGGGCACAATTCCAGACTCTGTGCTGCTACTGAGAATTTCCTAATGGAAAAACCCAATAACACTTTGCCCGACCCGGGAATCGAACCCAGGACCTCTAGATCGCTCGGCACATACTTGTATCGCGAGACCACGAGGCAGTTGTATTATTTACGTAGTTCGTATTTCTTTCTTCATACAATAAAGGATTCTTTCGCTGTTTTCTTTCACCAATATAGAGCATGATTATTCATTATGATAACGCATGGCTTTGTAAAGACGCTGATTATGTTAGTCCCATCACGTGTACAAATGCATGTGAAGAATGTAAAAACACAAACAAATTAACATTTTTATCTAATCTGCTAAAAGTATTAAGCACCTGGTTCGATGTATATTTTATGCCCTTGGTTTTCATCGATGAAGATATTTTGTACCTCATTTTGTTTTTTTGTCCGCCAACCCGCACTAGGCCAGCGTGGTGGACTAAGGCCTAAACCCTCTCAGTTGTAGAGGAGGCCCGTGCCCAGCAGTGGGACGTATTTGGGCTGATGACTGACTGACTGACTTTGTTTTTTGAATATAAAGTAGGTGCTTTGAGAATGCAGTTGGAAACTTAATTTTGCATCGATTCCTTTTCCTACATCGGCATAAAGTTAAACGGCAATAAGCTCGCCTCCTTCCGTAGGGCCCTTTCTCTATTACCTAGGATTTCAAAACTGTCGAAAGGTGTAGGAATGCACCTCTGCTTACTCATTTCGGGAATATAATCGTGAGTGTGTAATGTATGTAAACTTAATATTGCATTTTTATATAAATGTAGGTATACTAATGAATTATTCTATAATGCGTTTATCCTTAGCCTTGTTGACTATTAAATTTTATTGGGTCGGTATGTATTTTAACTTGTTCAATGTCATCATCATCAGCCCAAATACGTTCCACTGCTGGGCACGGGCCTCCTCTGCAACTGAGAGGTTTAGGCCTTAGTCCACCACGCTGGCCTAGTGCGGGTGGGCGGATTACACACCTAAGAAATTCCTAAGAACTTTTAGGTGTGCAGGTTTTATCACGATGTTTTCCTTCACCGTTATAGCAAGTGATAATTCATTGTGAATACACACATAACTTCGAAAAGTCAGAGGTGTGTGCCTGGGGTTTGAACCTGCGACCGCCGAAATTCTCGACCGCGCGCCTAATCCTCGAGGCCATCACTGCTTATGTTGTTCAATGTAATAAACATATTAAAATGATAGTTTACCTAATACAATAGAGGAATATCATATAGGTGCTTGAATCGATACATTTATTAAAAAAAATGTTGTTAAAATAAATCTTGATAATACTAATCTGTTCACTTATGTAGCTTATAGTGTAGATATATTAGTTAAATAAAACAAACAGTGCGATTAAATAGCAATCAGTCGTTATCTTCGTGATAAAGAAGGGAATTGGTCAGCTCATAATATAATTAATCTTTGCTACTTATGCATATCAAGATTTGTAATGACGTTATGTATAATCATCCTGGCGCTTAGACAAAGTCACACTCAACTGACTAAATTGTATAGAATTTATTCCACATGTTTGGAATTGACATAAGCAATTAGAGAATCATGTGATCCTTATTGTAAATTTTTAAGGAATTCCCTATTAAAATGTTAATTTGTCTACGCTCCACTTATGCAGTTCAGGACATAGGCATAGTACCTGTATCATCATGTATGAAATTTATTGCATAAAATTTATTATTATAATCAAACCTCCTTTAACGGGTATTTTCTTTACATAGTAAGTTATCAAGTAAACGCCACATAGTCATAAGCAATCAAAAGGCAACTGGTCCAAGACCTGCTTCATAGATTTGCAAATCGTTTTGATATATCTTCAACCTGACTGCCTCGTGGTATCGCGCCACTAGTACTCATGTGCTGTGGGATCTAGAGGTCCTGGTTTCGATCCTGGGTCGGGATAAGTGTTATTGGGTTCTTCCATTAGGAAATTCTCAGTAGCAGCAAATGTGCCCGAAAAACGGCAATAAGCTCGCCCCCTATTACGTGGGGCTGATACATACCTGGCGAAATGTGGGTGCAGAATTGCGCCTCTGCCTACCTTTTCAAATGCAGGCGTGATTATGTATGTATGTATATTATCAACCTGTAACTAGCAGTTTCATAGTCCCCCTTGCAAGTGGATATCCAAAGCAGCGCTTTCCAGTACGTAGCCTCCATTTGAAAACCTTTTTGCCCTATCACCCGTTAGTTCTATGAGCCTTTTGCCCTTTCCACTGCCACCTCAGCTCGCTAATCCTAAAATTACATGTTTTAATTTCAGATATTTGAAGGATAAAGACAATCCCACTGTAAGAACTGCCAGAGCCGATAATAACGTGAGCAATGAGTTCGATTATCGTGGTTACTACAGGTATAATGATGTAAGTTATCATAATCAATAAATTACTACGTAATATTATTAAAACTACATTATCGTTTTCCACATTTAACATACATATGTTTTGGATTGGATTATTTGTGACAGCCTCGTAAGTCACGCGGGGCAATGGTGTGCTGTGCAATTTAAAAGTCCCAGGCTTTAATTCCTGGATAGGTCAATATGTGATGTAAGGACAATGCCGGCGAAGGTGTAACAATGCGCCTCTGCGTACTTCTTCCGAACTAAAAATATATATTAATCTAATGACGACCGACCAAGAAAAATTAACAGAACGAAACAAAAAAATAATAATTTTAAGACAATTTTCTATGATATGTCATAATTAAAAGTAACTGGACTAAAATCAAGGTTACTGAGTGTGTCTGGATCTCCACAACGCGGGTCGCGCCGCATGAGTTCCTAGTTTGTTATGCCGGGTCTCCTTAGGCGGGGCCGCGTTAGGATCCTGTGGTAGCTTTAAATATAATCGTGACGTTTCTAAAATTCTCATGGTCCATTAGTACCTCTTATAAATAGGACTTTTTTCCGAACAAAAATAAAATTAAAATACAAATTTAATAAAAATTATTATATAAATTTCAATTATTTTAGTTTTTTCCTTTTTTTCATAAAATACTTACATATTTAGACCGCTACGGCGCGGCGTTAAAAAAAAACCCGACAAAAAATTAAAAATTTGACGTTTTCCTAATTATAATTATCAAAGATATTAAATGCAGCTGGTTGTAAGGTAAACCCTCGTGGTCTCGCGGTCCAAGTATGTGCCGTGGGATCTAGAGGTCCTGGGTTCGATTCCCGGGTCGGGCAAAGTGTTATTGGGTTTTTCCATTAGGAAATTCTCAGTAACAGCACGGAGTCTAGAAATGTGCCCGAAAAACGGCAATAGGCTCGCCCCCTATTACGTGGGACCGATACATACTTGGCGAAATGTGGGTGCAGAAATGCACCTCTGCCTACCCCTTCGGGGAATACAGGCGTGAGTCTATGTATGTATGTATGTTTGTAATCACCGCAGCTTTGCCTATTATCTGCCTTAGTTTTCGATCACGGTATGAATACAACCTGTATATGAATTGACATGTCATAAGTGCTATATTATGCGTGACTCCATATTATAGAAATGTTTCCATATTATAATTTATACACAATGAAATTTTCAGATTTTGAACCATCTAACATCATTAGAAGCTACCCTCGTAAACTCCGATGTGAACCTTCAAGTAGTTGAGTACGGACGTACTGACCAGGACAGACCCCTTATTTATGTAAGAATAAGCAACAGGGACAATACAGTTAGACCTGTTGTTGTTATTGAAGCTGCGATAAACCCTAGAGACTGGATCACTATCCCGTCAGCTATTTATGTTATCGACAGGTTATTGGATGATCAAAGAAGATTATTAGATCAATTTCACTGGATAGTCATCCCTGTATTGAATCCAGATGGATACGAATATACCCATACCAATGTAAGTACGGCTTACATCGCTTGAAGGAAACTTAGAGCAGAAATAATTATTTTGAACTAGCTTTTGCCCGCGACTCTATCCGCGTAGACTTCAGGGTTGGGTTCGGAATGAAAATAAGTTGTAGTCTATTTTACTCCACAGAGTCCCATTTATGTCCATATCAAAAATCGTTTACATCGGTCAAATGCGTGAAAGCATAACAGACATATACTTACATATACATAGTTACAGTCGTCTACAGTTACACGTCGTTTCATCATTCTAGCTTCAAAAATCACGAATTTCCACAAAAACCTTCACCCCTATTTTTATTTTACCCCCTTAAAGGTACATTTTTACAAACTTTTAATGTCGTATTTATTTATATCTAATCAACAGCCTAAAAAATTAGTTTCAAGCTTCTAGCTTTAAAAACGACAATACTTCCATACAACCTTTCATCCCCCCTTTCAACCCCTTAAAACCCCTTTTCCGGGATAAAAAGTAGCCTATGTCCTTTCTCAGGGTCTAAACTATCTGTGTACCAAATTTCATTTAAATCGGTTCAGTAGTTTCAGCAGGAAAGCGAGACAGACAGACAGAGTTTCTTTCGCATTTATAATATTAGTAAGGATATCGATAGGGACATTGTTGTTCAACTATGGAGCTAATTATTATTTAAGGACGGAAAACTGCAATAGACTCGTCTTGTATGAAATAAGACTTGAAATACAGTTTATAAGACATTGTATGACTTTTCATTGTACTTACGTTAGATACAATATGATTTATGCGATTAATCAAAATAAAAAGCAACATATTTTACAAAAAAGGTTTGCTTTACATATTGTAACATAATATTCAAATATATTTTCAGCTTCGACTCTGGACCAAATCTAGGAGTACAAGAAGCAACGTGGGTATAATTTGCCCTGGAGTAAATATCAACCGTAACTTCGACATGGATTGGTTGCGATTCGACTCCAGCTCTAGCCCTTGCAGCCATCTTTACGGAGGGGTAGAACCTTTCTCAGAAATTGAAAGCAGATTAGTCAGAAGCCTCCTAGAAGAATACGGCAGAAGAATAGCCCTCTACATCTCTTTACAAAATAATGGGGGGTATGTATCGTACCCTTGGCTGTATGAAAGAGCAGCGAGTGGTATGTTCAGACATCACCATCTCCTCGGAATGGAAATGGTCGATGCTATGGATAGTAATTATTTATTGGGAGTAGGATCTGTAGTTCTTGGAGACAGGGCGTCAGGAACAAGTGCTGATTACATACGATACCATGATGTATTATATAGTTATAATATAGATATAGTTCAAAGAGACGGTGTTGTTATACCAGAACAAGATATTCAGGGTATTGTTGATCATGTTTGGAGAGGTATTTTGACTGCGGTAAATGGTGTAATAAATTAATTACAAAAATGTCGTGTTTTATTGGAAAATATTTGAAAGATATAAGTAAAGAAATATATGAAAGAATGGTAGATAGGTCACTGCTCAACAAAACCATGACAACTGATCTGACGATACACGTCGTACTCGTAACATGAGTCGGTATCCTAGTTTAGACGGTAATTTATACAGTCCAAACATACTACAGTGAGGCTTTACCACATGTTGACAAAAACCGGCCAAGTGCGAGTCGGACTCGCGCACGAAGGGTCCCGTACCATTATTTATAAAACCGGCAAAAAATCATGTCTGTTGTATGGGAGCCCCCCTTAAATATTTATTTATTCTATTTTTTAGTATTTATTGTTATAGCGGCAACAGAAATACATTAACTGTCAAAACAACTCTCTACCTATCACGGTTCATGAGATACAGCCTGGTGACAGACGGACAGACAGACAGCGAAGTCTTTGTGATAGGGTTCCGGTTTAATACCGAACCCTAAAAACCAACAGACTTAATAAGTATGTACTTTGGAATATGTTAATATACAAAGAGACTTTTATAACTTAAAGGGATGAATCTTAATTCACGTAATACTGATATTTATATTAGATACGTATCTCGTTTTTCCTGAAACAAAAGTTCTGAATGATTAATTAATACTTTATTTAAAAATGTCCTTTTAAAATACTTGAACTCTTCCATTATATTTAAGCAGAAAGTACTTCATTAGCCGTACAAGGAATAAAGTTGATAAGTCAAAGAAAAGGCATGAGAAAGTAAAGACGAGTTTAAAAATCTTAATTAAACGCCTGAACTTCTGGGTTGCAGTTCTGATTAAACTTTTGTAGTTAATTATCGGTCGTTACTTAATATTATTAGAAATATTACGCCATTAATGTTTTTGCATATTTTGTTTCATCTCAATAATATTTTATGTTATAATTACAAACAACCATTGCATATAAGCAACTGCGACAATAACCTTAATAAAAATAGATATTTTTTTCTACTACAAACCGCACTGCGTTATTATGCCGTATTATCTATCGCTCACTTGCGGCATTTTAGACTTTTAGTTTATTTAGTCATAATTTTGTTTTAAATTCAAGATGTGTTTAAAAAAAATATGTATTAACATTGAATATCATGAAACTTACTGTTACCATTAATGTTATTTAACAATTTTAAATTATAATAATAGTATTGTGTCGCATAGTTGACAGCCCCGTGGCGCAGTTGGCTAGATACCAGCTTGCGAAACGAGAGGCCGCGGGTTCGATCCCCGCACCGAGACAAATGTTTGTGTGATCCACAAGTATTTATTTCGGGTCTGGGTGTTTGTGAGACCGAAAAGTCTCTCGTAGTTTCTGATACCCACGACACAGGACTTGTATCCTAGTGTGGGGTCAAAACTATGTATGTGACTGTTGGGTGTATTTATTATTATTATTATTTATTATATTTTGTTATAAGGAACCATTGTCGGTATCCTTAATATTTCTTCCGGCCAATCTAGAATTATATCAGAATATATCGCTTGTACTAAAACCTGGTGATCAAAATCAATAATTTCAAATATTTTAAATAGATTTTTTGGTAGTGATAACAACAACTTTAGATGGATATTAGTGATTTTAATTAATTACAGGGCGCTGTTCGTAACAGTTCCTTTTGGCAACTTAAAACTTAAAAAATGGCGCCATCTGTTACAATTTATTGTAACTACTATAAGTAATCAATGGATAAACTAGACATTATTTCATCTTGGTTCATCAGGATGTCGATAGTCTAACATGATATAAGATATTTTATGCTTGGAAATCTTTTCCTTTTTTAATGACTGCCTCGTGGTCTCGCGGTACAAGTATGTGCCGAGGGATCTAGAGGTCCTGGGTTCGATTCCCGGGTCGGGCAAAGTGTTATTGGTTTTTCCATTAGGAAATTCTCAGTAGCAGCACGGAGTCTGGAATTGTGCCCGAAAAACGGCAATAGGCTCGCCCCCTATTACGTGGGACTGATACATACCTGGCGAAATGTGGGTGCAGAAATGCACCTGTGCCTACCCCTTCGGGGAATACAGGCGTGAGTTTATCTATGTATGTAAATTGTATTTATAGACATGCACACATGATCGTGTTCTCTGGAAACTTAGCGGAGTTTGTCGAATACTCTTATTGTTCATAAGGCAACACAAATGGCTGGTAGTTCGCCACAGCTCGCGTTGCTTGTAGGTAAGTTATACGTGTTTGTTCTACGGATACCGATCGCGCTACTTTTATTTGCCTAATAAAACCTTAAAATTACTTTAACACTGTGACAATCGCTTCGACGGTTGTGTCTCGCGCCTTGCTGTGATGCAGCAGATGGGTTTAAAATACTTTGAATTTGTTAACCTTGTAAATACTAGCTAATTTGGATAATGATTCAATAGATCGTCAAAAGATTTGTCGGACTGCGCGTCGCGTTTGTTATTGTCCAGTTCGCGGTACCGCGGCTATACGCGATGGGAAACGAAACTTATTTCCATGGATAATCAACGTATTGCCGTATTCGAATATGTATGATGATGTGTTAAAAAGAATAAAAAAAGGTATTTTTATCGGATTTTTTTTAGCGTCACTGTGTTCGTAATCACAATACATTTTTTTGTATTTTCCTTTCGTAACGAATAAACGAAAAAAGGACATGACGAATTTGAATGGTTTTTGGTATAGATATGATAGATAGAAATGTCCGAAGTAACATAGTTTTTTTTTTATAAAATTACGCTTTGACGGAGTGGGGCCCAAATACGAAACATATTGCTCAGAGAGCAATGACAGGCGTTTTATACTTTGTATTAAATAATCCCGTAAAATGAGTGCTGGATTCAAAATTTCGTGCGGGTGGAACTGGTAGTCAAGAATAAAAAGTAAAATATTGGAAAAAGGCACATTATCACCCAATTCTCAGTCGAACAAGGAGAAAAAACTAATTTAAAACTTCAAATCGGAATAAGTTATTCTATTGCGAGAATAGGTTTGGAAATCTCTCTCCACGGGGCCACCCCATCCTTACTTTACAAAAGAGATGATTAAATTTAAAAAAAATCCTCAAATCGTTCATAATACAGTCGAATTTAATGCTGTTGAGTAAAATTGGCGCGGCGAATGATCCCAGGGAACCTACAAAGGGATTGAGGGAGCATCTTTTCGTTTTTAATTCAATTACAGTAGAGGCATGCGGCTTTTGTCCGTTTTTGTGAAAAACACTGTCTAGAACAAAGGAAAAATAATTTTTTTGTCGAAATAGCTCCCAAGTTATAGCAAAATTTGATCTGAATAAAAGTCAGTGATACTTTAGTGATTGGAGCATTGCATTTTCCCCAACAATTCCTTCCGGATTAATTAGGAATGAACTATACCTAAGAAAATTTTCCTTCGCACATATATCAATAAATAATATAAAAAATACAGAGCATAAGGTAGCAATAATTACTTACTTATGATGATCTTGATCGACTACCTCGTGGTCGCGCGACACAAATAAGTGCCGCGCCGATCTAAAAGTCTCCAGTTCGATTCCAGTGTGACGCAGTGCTGTTGGGCTTAACAGATGAGGATTACTTATCCTCAGTAGTAGCTGGAATAACGCCCGAAAAACGGTAATAGGCTCGCCCCCTATTACGTGACACGAATACAATTGGCGAAATATGGCAGATATGCACTTACGCCTATTTTTGTGGAATATAGGCGTGGGCGCGTATAAGAATCTATTTTAATAGGAGTAGAGGCTTAGAACTTCTGTTAGGATACATGGAATAGATCATCGCAGGATCCAAAGTAATTGTATGAGCAATGCCTATCACCATCAGCCCATATACATACATACGTCTCACTCCTGGGCACGGGCCTTCTCTACAACTGAGAGGGTTTAGGCTTTTGTCCACCACGCTGGCCTAGTGCGGGTTGGCGGACTACACACCTAAGAAATTTCTAAGAACTTTTAAGTATGCAGGTTTCATCACGATGTTTTCCTTCACCGTTAAAGTACGTGAAAATGAATTGTGAATACACACATAATTTCGAAAAGTCAGGGGTGTGTGCCTGGGGTTTGAACCCGAGACTGTCGAGATTCTCGATCGCGTGCCTAAACTTCGTCATCACGGCTTGCAATGTCTATAATGGGCGGTAAAAGGCTGAAACGATGATAATTCCTGGATGGCAGTCCTGGTCAGCATTCGTTAGCAACAGTGGAGGGCGCGTCCATTGCAAACATAACAGAGCACAATAGTAATTAATTCCAGTTGAATGTCTGCAACATGTCACGCCAAATGCGCCCGATGCGTACTCCGACAGAATAATTTGATACTTGAACATGAAAATATCAGATATTGTATGGTTTGGATAAAAGTAGGTTGTGCAACAAATGGTATCTACTATGGAAATGTGCACAAAAAACATAATTATCGAAAGAAATTAACTTCGGAGATACTTGCGTAAGTGTACCTACATATATTTTATTTATTCTAACCTGCTGAACAAATTTTGGTAATGGTTTTATTTTATTTATTTATTTACACTTTTTATACATTAAGTATAGAGGCGGACTTAATGCCAAAGGCATTCTCTAACAGTCAACCTCTGGGTGATGCAGAGATAAAAAAAAAGGTAGGTGCATAAATAGTTAATAGTTTTACATAGAATCATTGTCAAGACATTTACAAAAGTCTAGGTTTCTGCGCAATTGAGAATAAAACACAGCCTATATTCGCCCCACAGCTGGGCACGGGCCTCCTCTACAACTGAAATGGTTTGGGTCTTAATCTACCACGCTTGGCTAGTGGAGGTTGGTGGACTTCACACCTAAGACATTCCTAATAACTTTAAGGTGTGCAGGTTTCCTGACGATGTTTTCCTTCACCGTTAAAGTACGTGACAATTCATTGTGAATACACACAAAACTTCGAAGGTTATATGTTCGTTTCTGGAGTTTCAATCCGCGACTGCCGAGATTCTCGACCGCGCGCCTAAACCTCGAGGTTATCACTACCTTTATTTTTTAGCAAAATGTCAAAATGGCGTAATCCTAGTACGGTGCACGGTGAACGCGAAATCCCCAGCGCCTAATCGCTTCATTTGGCTGACACGTCATAATTTACGATATTAAACGAGTGTCCTTATCTTCCACACGTATTTCATTACAGCAATAAACGCTTGCATTAGAACCAGCCTCGGTAATTATGTTAATTACGCTATATTCATCTCATTTTAATGGTGCTAGGATGTGATATCGTAGCGACCCGTATTTCGCTCTGTATACATAACTAGTTGACCGCAATTCCGTATGCCGAACATTAGACGTGAAAAGATTCTTTCCCCTTTTTTGCCACTTTTTTCCCTGCTACTCATCTCATATATGATGATAGGTATATAGACTATAGTCTTCCTTGATAAATTGACTATTTAACACTGAAAGTTTTTTCAAATCGGACCAGTAGTTCCTGAGATTACCGCGTTCAAGCACACAAACAAACAACCTCTTTGGTTTTATAATAATAGTATACATGAGTGAATTTGACTATAGTGACCAATGCATGTATGTTATTATAGACTCACTGAGCATCAAAGCACACTTTTTCTACATCAATTTGTCCAAAACAACGCATGTGCAAAACTTAAGCGGACTGTTTAGGAGGTTTTAAGGAGTAGGATAAATAGACCAGATCATGGTGAGAGAAACCAGGGGAGAAAAATTGTCCATGACTGGCCACAAGGGAAGGGTTAGAAGTCAGCATAAGGTCCAGCCACGTATCCTCTCCATCAAAATTATGATGTGTTGGCTGCAATGGGAGTATATGTAGACTGGAAGATTGAATGATGTTAAGGATTTTACGGGAACGAGAGGAATGAGGCTCAAGGATATTGGTATTAAAACCTCCCATGATGATATGATGTGCATATTGAGACCCTAAAGATTCCAGAATCGATTCGAGACTGGAGAAGTAGTCAATAGAGGGAGGACAATAAACAACACCAAGAACTATTCTAGCTCCCTTGACACAAACCTCAAGGAAAAGATATTCCGCAGTGATTGCATCGACAGGGGAAGAGGTCGCTATAATCTTATAGTTAAAATCATAGTGGAGATAGATAGCAACACCCCCTCCTCTTCTGCCAACACGATCGTTCCGGATTAGGCAAAAGTTTGGAAGTGGGTAAGAGGTAGAGGGTAGTTGAGGTTTGAGCCAGGATTCAGATATCAGGATGGCATGCACATTAGCATCTACAAAAGTCTCAGACAGTTCGCTATAGTGACTCACTACGCTCTGTGCATTAATGTGACAGACGTTCAAGAGCTTGCTGTTGTGTTGGTTAAAAGTTTGGCGTAATAAATCACCCAGCGTATCAGTCACAGAACAAAAACTGCTATCATTGCTTGAAGAATGATAATTAGCGGAATAAAAAGATTCATCATCAGATATCATTATGTCTCATAAATATCATATATAACTACTGCAATATAATATATCGATAAAACAAGCTTTAAAAACACTATAAAATAAAATATCTAAAATATATTATATACCTACATAAATTAAAAATAATAATAATAATAAAACGTACCAACTATTGTTTTCTTCAATCTTTGCACCACCCTCCAGCCATTACACTTAAGAACATACATACATACATAAACTCACACCTGTATTCCCTGAAGGGGTAGGCAGAGGTGCATTTCTGCACCCACATTTCGCCAGGTATGTATCAGTCCCACGTAATAGGGGGCGAGCCTATTGCCTTTTTTCGGGCACAATTCCAGACTCTGTGCTGCTACTGAGAATTTCCTAATGGAAAAACCCAATAACACTTTGCACGACCCGGGAATCGAACCCAGGACCTCTAGATCGCACGGCACATACTTATACCGCGAGACCACGAGGCAGTCAATACAAGAACATAATATAAAAAAAAAACGATAAAACAAAATAACGATAATAATGAAGAACTAAAAACAAAACGTAATTACATAACAACAAATCTGAACGCAACATTAACACTATAATATCTGGATGACATATGGGGTAGATGGAAAAAAATTAATAAAATTAGTAAAAACAAACAAAAACACAAGACTAGCGCAGTACACAACTTGAATGGCACTGAGATATACGCGTTTCGTATACTCGCATGAAGCTAAGTTTTTCGCGGTTTCGCGTTTAAATTCGAGGTCCCTGAGCGATCAGTGCCGCGTTTGGTCGCATGCATTGTGGTGTTTGTTGCCTTTTTGTGCTTTTGTGACAGTGCGTTGTATTCCTCCAGTGATTTTCACGATGTCATCTGCAATCACTTCAAGTTCACTCATCCTCGTCGCAAAACAGTCCTCCAGCCTGCTCTGTGCTTCCTGAATGTCAGCCAGTTGAGCCATAGCGGTTAAGGTAAGATTTGTTATTTTACGTTAGGTTTTGTCCGTGTATGTGCCGGCAGGTGGTGTATAAATTATGTTTTAGTCACATATGAGTGATACACAACTTTTTTACGAAGTCGTAAAGTATAAATATACTGAAAATTAATTAAAATTGTGAATTTAAAATCAGTCGATTTACGGACACGTCTATACGTTTTGACACCCACCGCCAAAAAATATATATATATTTGGAAATAAATAAGTTACAGGTGTTTGTTTTATAGAAGTTTATGCGTTTTTGAATCCAAAGTGCGTAAAAATTACCAGGTTTGGCCTCGCAGACTGTAAATTCACCATCTTGATTGTGTTGAGTTTACACTCCACATACATACAACTCTTAATTTTCAAAGTAGGGAGGGGTGAATATTTTATCTGGTTAATATTTTAAAATGATATTACAATTTATATTAAAGCTAACAAACGAAAGAACAAAACTGGAAATAATAAACTTAATTACAGTAATACGTATAATTAAATGAAATGAAATTGTTATAATCAGTACATAAAATTTGTAATGAAATCAAACGAGGTTCCCAAATTTAATTGCGAATAATTAGTGTTGAGAGTTGGGATAAAATAAGTATTCATTCAAAAACATGAAGCGTAACATTTTCTATACTTAGGTTTAGGTAAATTTGTTGAGGCTGGCTAATTACTATTACATCACAAATTATAAGCCGACAAACCCAGTTACCAACACATTGGAATAAAGGAAGTATTTGATTAATAAATTTATATAACCCGACAAAGCTATTAACAGTATTAAATAAGACTGCCTCGTGGTCTCGCGGTACAAGTATGTGCCGTGCGATCTAGAGGTCCTGGGTTCGATTCCCGGGTCGGGAAAGTGTTATTGGGTTTTTCTATTAGGAAATTCTCGGTAACAGCACGGAGTCTGGAAATGTGCCCGAAAAACGGCAATAGGCTCGCCACCTATTACGTGGGACTGATACATACTTGGCGAAATGCGGGTGCAGAAATGCACCTCTGCCTACCCCTTCAGGGAACACAGGCGTGAGTTTATGTATGTATGTATGTAGTATTAAATAATTCAGTAATTCAAGACTCGATGAAACTAATTAGCGGTATTATAGCCGATTCCATTTAGGACAGCCACATTCTATTTAGCAACAAATTAGTTTGCCATATGGGCTTTCGATCATCAATTGGATTAAAACTGGAGGTTTTCCATCCTCTATTTATTATTTATACTATATCATGGTAAGTACGGTGCGTTAGATAATAATGAAGATCCGAATCGGTTTTAAGTGGTTAACCGTTTAATGCTTTGAAGAGACGGTCAACTTCATCCCATCCTCTCATTTCCCTGACTAAACTTAGAGTAGGTACTGGCTTACGTAGCCATAGATTTGTGAAAAACACATCATAATCATAATTAACATAAACCTAATCATAATTTAATTTACACCTACGCTTTTCATCTCTGCACCATCTAAGGTTCGACTGGAAGAGAATGCCTCAGGCATTAAGTCCACCTTTACATAATATATGTATAAAGTGTAAATAAATAAATAAAAACACTCCGTCAGGGATCGAAAATTTCGCAAACTGGTATCGTTATCGTTTTTTCTTGATGTCAAATAGTTTACCATTTAACCTTTCTCCCTTTTATCATACATACATAAACTCACGCCTGTATTCCCCGAAGAGGTAGGCATCAGTCCCACGTAATAGGGGGCGAACCTATTGCCGTTTTTCGGGCACATTTCCAGACCGTGCTGTTACCGAGAATTTCCTAATGGAAAAACCCAATAACACTTTGCCCGACCCGGGAATCGAACCCAGGACATCTAGATCGCACGGCACATACTTGTACCGCGAGACCACGAGGCAGTCCTTTTATCATCGTTTGTTGATTTGTGGTTTAAAGGAAATCACAGTAGATCGGCATGATTATATAAATAAACTTTGACCAGGAAGCTCAATAGTAACTCAAAACGTGTAATGATCCATGATGACTTTTTAAGCAGTAACGAAGACTTTTACCTTAGAGACCGCCAACCTACCAGAGAGTTTTTTGTTATGGGTGTATAATGACGACGGCGACTGCTTAATAACAAGAGAGGGGCAAGGGAAAGACCCAGTTATGTTGGTATAAGTCCTAGACTTAGTCCTAGACACAGACTAAACCTTAGAAGAGAAGGAAGGAAGGATACAAGGGCCGATGTAAGTAACTTTAAATGATCTCGGAGCCCAGTAAAAATTCTTGAAGACTCAAGGAGCACTGTCCTCATTCCAGTATCCCACATATGGATAATATGCTCAAATGAGCTGTAACATGTTCATTCATCACCGGTTGTATTGGAGTTAGCAGACGGCGAGCGTGAGCGCAGCGAAGCTAATCCGGATTCGAACTCACGACCAGTACAAAACAAAAGCGTGAGCGGATGTTTATACAAAATATATGAAATTACATTGACGCCAGTATCCTTAAAGGAAGGCAGAGCTGTGTTTATATATCTAAATATGTTTGGCCTATTGCCGATTTTCGGGCACATTTCTGAACTTCGAGATACTACTCAGAATTTTTTAATAGATAAATGCAATAACACTGCCCGTCCCAGGAATCCGATCCCGGGACCTTAGGATCGCAGGATCGCAATTGATTTAATTTAAAATGTAGGTACTACTTTATTAATTGTATTATTTGATGTACACACAAAACAGGTTAGTTTTAGTATTTTATTAATTTTCTCTTCTCAATAAAGTCAAGATTTAAGACATAAAATTGCTAACAAAGCCAATTCTGTGCCTTTGATAATTTTGAGCCCTATACGTCAGTAATATAAAATATACTTCATATACAAAAATATAATCATTGATGAATTCAAAGATTCTAGGGTATCTTTGTATTAAGATTCATCAAAGTTTTCCGGTTCCGACAAAAAAGTCTGTAAATAAATCATAGTCACATCTATAATATCGCCATAAGATGTATGTTGATAACTCACAGGATAGTTTTCACTGGGAAACAATGTATAAGCTACAAAGGTGTGGCTGCATAGTTTGGCTGGCCGATTTCTGGACGCCCATAATGGTCGCAAATGAGCTGCGCCGTGTACATTAATGGTTGTGTGGTTACAGCACCCGGCGATGAGTGCAGTGAAACTAATCCGGACTAGAACCCACTAACGGTCCAAAGGAGGTGCTGTAGCGATTTATTCTACATGACCTATGCTGAACTTATCATGGAAAATCAGCATCATCAGCCCATAAACGTCCCACTGCTGGGCACTGGCCTCCTCTACAACTGAGAGGGTTTAGGCCTTAGTCCATCACGCTGGCCTAGTGTGGGTTGGCGGACTAAACACCTAAGAAATTCCTAAGAACTTTTAGGTGTACAGGCTTCATCGCGATGTTTTCTTTCGCCGTTAAAGTACGTGATAATTTTTTTGTTAACCATAAAAATATGCAATTCAACAAGCAAAACCCAAGCCCGCAGGTCTTCCCTCCCTTACGTGAGCAAAGTGAATTTAGTATCAGTAAATTCAGTATTCAAAGCTTAGTTGGGAGGGATCGAGGCTAGGCACTCAAGCGAGGGGTTTAGCACTGCCTCGATAGCTCCCACCACTTAATGCGTCCCCTCAAATCGGGATTGGGCTGAGCTGATAGCCAGAACCAAGCCACTGATTCCTTGAAGGGGGAATGGTTTGTCATTTCAAATAGATTCGGAGTTCATTGGGTTTGAACCCGCGACCGCCAAGATTCTCGACATATAAATATATTTTATTAACAAGCTAACATAATCCTGTAGTATCCTGTAGTAGTCCATAAGTCGTGATGGCCTTGAGGTTTAGGCACGCGGTCGAGAATTTCAACAGTCGCGGGTTCAAACCTCAGCCTCACACCTCTGACTTTTGGAAGTTATGTGTGTATTCACAAAGAATTATCACGTACTTTAACGGTGAAGGAAAACATCGTAATTAAACCTGCACACCTAAAAATTTTTAGGGCCAAGGCCTAAATCCTTTCAGTTGTAGAGGAGGCCCGTGCCCAGCAGTGGGACGTATATGGGCTGAAGATGATGATAATCCTGTAGACCGGTAAGGGATAACCATAATAACAATAATAATAAGCTTTATTTAATTCCATTTCGGCCTAATACAATACATTCTGATAGTAAAACATAGTAAATATAATTCTATAGAAATAATTTTAAATACATTATAATCAGATTAAATAAATTAATTTTGTTTCTTATTTTGTCGTGGCTTATATGGACCCCCTACGGGTAAAAGCCTCCTCCAAGGTCTTCCATCTTTCTTTGTGTCTGGCCAAGGGTATCCAGTTCTCTCCTGCTACCTTTACCAATTCGTCTGTCCATCTAGCGCATGGGCGGCCCCTAGCCCTACGACCTGTTGGGCCTTGCCAATTCATCACTCTAATGGATAACCATCATCATCAGCCCATATACGTCTCACTGCTGGGCACGGGCCTCCTCTACAACTGAGAGGGTTTAGGCCTTAGTCCACCACGCTGGCCTAGTGCGGGTTGGCGGACTACACACCTAAGAAATTCCTAAAAACTTTTATAACCATAGTCGTTACGAATTATGACATCATACGTATGTACATATATGTTACTTTGACAAATCACGCTTGTAATCGAGGTATAAGTGAAAACGTCTTGTTCAGTGGGCAGATAACACTAGGGAGCCCAATCAGACAGCTCACGGGTTAGCGCGCTAATCCAACGATTACCTCAGCGTATCTGTTAATATGCTCGAATAACCAGCGGAATTTCGGCGACGATTTCATTAAAACAGTTAGACTCTGGCTGCGAATATTGAAGGTTTATGACAAATGTATTGCGTAATTTATTTTTTTCTTTATTAATGTCATGGATGAGAAAAACTACTTAGCCGATTTGAATGATATTTTGACATAATTTTACCTAGGGAAAGGAAATAGGCTAGGTTTTTATAAAATTGCGCCTAGTCGAAGAATGGTCCAAACGCTGTGAAAAAATATTCGGGTGTTTTATGAATTGCCACTTAAAAAACTCTAAAACTATAACGCTATATGTTATTGTGTTATTACTCCTAGTTTCTGTAAGATGATTCTTGTTACCTGGAAATAATAAGGTTTTATTTCTTCCATAGGCACAATAGAAATACAAAACATAATTGAAACATTTTTGTGCACATTGTTGGTTTGACACTGGTACCCAAAGTAAGATTAAACGTTTTTTACTGATACCAGGGTTCTTAAACACTGGTGCTTCTATAAATTATCATGTATGCTGCATCTTTTGTGTGATAACGCATAATTTCTTTAAAAAACTTATCCAGCCTTATTACTACTTATAAAAAAATAAATACACCCAACAATCACATAGTTTTGACCCCACACTAAGATACAAGTCGTGTGTCGTGGGTATCAGAAAGTTCCAGAGACTTTTCGGTCTCACAAACACTCAGACCCGAAACAAATATTTATGGATCACACAAACATTTGTATTGGTTGACTTTTAGAAACGGATTCATCATCATCATCATCACCCCAAATACGTCCTACTGCTGGGCACGGGCCTCCTCTGCAACTAAGAGGAGAGAAGTGGATTAGTTAACATAAAATGGCAAGCAAGGCGAAGTCATTAATTCATAGATATAAAATCTTATTAAAAATATTGAATGGAAGAGGAAACTAAAGAATTATTGACTGATAAAAAAACATTGTATCCAAACAGATCTAGACCAGTTATTGTATGTTTTAAAGCAATATAAGTTAAGTTACGTGGCTTGTTATGGCTTCCTGACCGTCACCAAGCTCGTAAACCGATAGCTATTCAAGTTAGCACTAAATATAACACTTAACCATCTGTTAAGCACACTGCGTTTTGCATCTGTTTGCGATTTATAATGCTAATGAATTCGCCCCTAAACGTGTGGGAAGGTTAGTTACGGCCGTCCATACAGCTTAGACGTTCAGCCAACAATTGCCAATAAAATTTTATTAAGCGTACATGCAAGTCTACTACTATACTTTGACGAGGTTGGTAGTGTTTTAAACCCAGCGAGCAGCTGCGAGTTTCTGCTCTTTTTTGAGGACAGTTTTAGACGAAGTGTTCCAACTAAGGGTTGAATAATAGAAAATTCAATAATATTTGTCCAACCAGGGATCGATCATCATCAGCCCATATACGTCCCACTGTTGAGCACGGGTCTCCTCTACAACTGAGAGGGTTTAGACCTTAGTCCACCGCGTTGGCCTAGTGCGGGTTGGCGGACTACACACCTAAGATTATTTTAAGAATTTAGGTGTGCAGTTTTTCTCACGATATTGTCCTTCACCGTAAAAGTATATATTCATTAATTGTGAATAGAAATTCCTAAGAACTTTAAGTCGTGCAGGTTTCCTCACAATGTTTTCCTTCACCGTTAAAGTACATGATAATCATATATCGACATATCGACATATCGAATAGTTAGAGGTGTGTGCCTACCAGTTAGAGAATAAAAAGTGAATGTTCTCACACTTGTAATGACAATGCAATTCCTAATTAAGGATACTAAATGCTACCACGTTTTACAGTTGGAATTTTTTTTTTATTTAAATTCATCAGGAATTATCAGTTTTGCGTACATTTAAAAAAATCTAAAGTTAACTCTCTGGCACAATTTCCATTTTTTTATTTTTTCACCATTGCAACAAGCCAGACCTGCTAAGTCTTAGTATGGCTGCATATGTATTTTTGTCGAGTGACTATATTAGGTATACTGGATTACTGGGTATAGACGATTCAAGCTAATTGAGATTCTGCTTAGACAACATAAAGTAATGAGTCTATCATTAACGCCGGTCTAATCAGATGCTTCTTCATTCTACGTTTAAAGGATTCAGCATAAATGGTAACACGTTGGTCTTCCAACTACTCAACTACCACAAATTTGCAAAGTTGGCGAGCATGTTGCATATTCGCGCCGGCCGTGTGTCACAGTTAATAGTGTGTTTGCGCTCGTTATCTGTACGGAACACACGTAGAATTACGGCGTGTAAGAGTGTTGTTACGTGCGTGCTACACACGGCCGCGTCCGTCTATCGCACCTGTCACAAATAGCCGTTCCACTCCACTATCCAAGCTAGTAAATCGTTCGGGATAATTGTAATCGGTTTTGACTGTTTTATAATTTAGCCTGTACCCCCGAAGGGCTTGGTAAAAGGAGTTCATAATAAAATAAAATAAAAAAACTCAACTCCACACTAAGATACAGGTCTTGTGCCGTGGGTATCAGAAACTACGAGAGACTTTTCGGTCTCGCAAACACCCAGACCCGAAACGAATATTTATGGTTCTAACAAACATTTTTCTCGGTGCGGTTTTATAGTATATTTAATCGATTTTTTATGAACTATCTGTACATATATCATGGTCTTTTGTACTTATTGCAAAGGGGTAGGCAGAAGTGTGCAATACAACGAGTACTAGTGCAGTCATTTTTAGTCTCACGTAGAGCGTATTTTCACTCAGATAGACATAACATAACATAACCTCACGCCAGTATTCCCCGAAGGGGTAGGCAGAGGTGCATTTCTGCACCCACATTTCGCCAGGTATGTATCAGCCCCACGTAATAGGGGGCGAGCCTATTGTCATTTTTCGGGCACAATTTCAGACTCCGTGCTGCTACTAAGAATAACTCTATAATCAGATAGAATAACTCAATAATAATTTTCTCTATCTGGATATCTAACCCAGGAACAAACGATCGCATGCCGCGGGCTCAACAATACTTTGGAGGATATGACAGTGGTAACACATACATACATGATTCGTCCATCCAGTTTAATCGTATTATTAGTCGATATATGACTCACAGCTGGGCACGGGCCTCTCTACAACTGAGAGGGTTTTGACCTTAGTCCACTACGCTGGCCTACTGCGGGTTGGCGGACTACACACCTAAGAATTTTTTAAGAATTTAGGTGTGCAGTTTTTCTCACGATATTGTCCTTCACCGTAAAAGTATATATTCATTCATTGTGAATACACACACACCTTCGAAAAGTCAGATGTGTGTGTCTGGTGTTTGTACCCGCGACCGCCGAGATTCTCGACCGCTCGCCTAAACCACAAGGCCGTCACTATTTAATCGTACTGCAGTTTAAGCGTATACGGTTGTTGTACTGTGCAAAAATGATGAAATTACTAAGTCCGCGCCTATTCCCGAAAGAAATACAAATTTAATTTGTGGAATTGCGAGCGCGTGCGGTTTTAACGAGCATGTTGTTAATTGAATGCTCCGTGAAATTCATTATTTACTGTAATTGCAGCATCATTGTATTCGCTAGTTTTTAAAACTCGGAGCGAATGTTTCAAATGGAGAGTTTATATATTTACTTATTATTATATACAACCTATTATAATTTAGCCTGTACCCCCGAAGGGCTTGGTAAAAGGAGTTCATAATAAAATAAAATAAAAAAACTCAACTCCACAATAAGATACGAGTCTTGTGTCGTGGGTATCAGAAACCACGAGAGACTTTTCGGTCTCACAAACACCCAGACCCGAAACGAATATTTATGGTTCTAACAAACATTTTTCTCGGTGCGGGGATCGAACCCGCGGCCTCTCGTTTCGCAAGCTGGTGTCTAGCCAACTGCGCCACGGGGCTGCCAAATATATATGTTCATACATACATAAGCTCATGCCTGTATTCCTTTAAGGTGCATTTTTACACCCACATTTCGCCAGGTATGTATCAGTCCCACGTAATAGGGGGCGAGCATATTGCCGTTTTCGGGCACATTTCCAGACTTCGTGCTGCTGCTGAGAATTTCCTAATGGAAAAAACCTAATAGCATAAAAGTGTGTTCATAGCATGATTTGCAAGGTATTTTGCAGCTTAGGGTACATTTCTAGACTCAAAGCTACTACTCTGTAACATTTTGCCCTATCTTTAGATTTGTTTATCTTTTTTTTTTATACTGGCGCGGCAAAGTGACCCCATTGCACCTGATGGTAAGTGTAATGGAGTCCAGAAAAAGTGCCGACCAGAGAGATGATGATCTCCCGTTGGTCGATGCAATCATACCGGCCGAAAACCTCTTCACCTATCTTGTGAAGAAGTTTGGGGGACTAATACCATGGTGAACAAAGGACCGACCGCGAGAAACCGGCCAAAAATGCCGGCACGGTCATCCTTTCACCATGATTGAAGCCCCCCCGAAAACCGGATATACACTGGCTGATCCCGGAACGCGGCACACTTACATGTGCCGCTATGGCGGGTTTTACGCCCTGTGTACGGTGGTCGCTATCCGGGCGGATACGAATATCCTACCACCAGCAATTCTGCAACAAGAATTTGATAATTTTCTTGGCGCTATAATGTTATACGAGTATAAGTAAGTAAACTTTGGTTGTAGTTATTTTACCTAAACAAAGTTCTGTCTTGGTAACATGAATATGTGTTGTGATCAAGAGCATTTTTAAGTTTCATCATCAGCCCATACACGTCCCACTGCTGGGCACGGGCCTCCTCTACAACTAAGAGGGTTTAGGCCTTAGTCCACCACGCTGGCCTAGTGCGGGTTGGCGTTTTAAGTTCAACAAATATTTGTTTTGGGTCTTAGTGTTTGTGATACCGAAAAGGCTCTCCTAGTTTCTGATACCCACAACACCTTGTATCTTACTAGTATCTATGGGGTCAGAACTATGTAGGTGACTGTTGTGTGTATTTATTAACTTCTAGTTATATGTAAGCTTTGTATACTAAATGTCACGATGCATAAAGATTCAAGGGTTATGAAAAAAAGACAAATTGATTAAAACATTTATTTCTCATCAACTTATTTTAATTTCGCTTTTTTCTTGATTTAATTCTTCATTATTCTGATCGCGATTCAGTTCTTGTTCCTTTGTTATGTGAAAATATTTTTATTTCAATATGTAGCATTGTCTTTGCATCTCTCCCTCCAATCTTTTTTTTAATGTATTTTTCACATCGATCTTCGTTTAATGCTTCGCAGTTCTCCAATTAAATACTTGTCTTAGTCAAATATAAGTTCGAAGTCCAACAATAAAATTCAATTGCATATTAACCATCCATCTATCGTCTCCAAGTCAATTTTAATCAACCTCACGCAAATTAATAGATTTGAGATTTATTGCTCGTAAATAACTTGCAGGCGCTTTGCGGCTCACCCCGGCCGAAGTTTGAATCTTCGGTTCAATTATTAGGACCCTTTGCACTTCGATAGATTTGGGTTATATAGATTTACTCTGTGATTTCGTCTTTATGTCTATGGTTATACAGCTAAAACAGACAGTGATAGAAGATATATAAAGGTTATAAATAACAAATAAGGTAAATAAATTTTATAAGTTTTAAAAGTATTATCATTTAGGGACTTATTTATATCTGTTATAACTATAAGATATTCATCAATTAAGCTATAAAAGAAAGCGAGACAGAACACGCCATAATTAAGACACATTTTTTTTTTTGAATAAAATATAAATTATATTATCAAAAGTACAATAGGTATTCAAATATGATTATTACTTATTGATTTATTTTAATTGGATTTCGGTATGGCTATTATTGAAGTTATAAAATAAAAAATACGACTATTTATTAAACTTTGTAACTCCAATGTAACATATTTTATCTACATAATAAAAACGAGCCGCAGTCTCGTTTTATTTGTAGAAAACTAATGCCGTTACAAATACCAATAGGTCATCCATTAGGTGCATATTCTCATTAAGCTTGAGACTTATAAAGATAACACACCCAATAAAAACACAGTCATATAAAAGATAAGAAATATAAACAAATAAATAGATTAAATATAGATAAATACATACTTCAAACTGAATAACACCTGGGGGCCTTTTCTACCACAAACTTTTTGACAATCACAGTTCGGGATTCCTTGTTAGGTTGTACCTCGGTTAGGGTACCTCGCTCGCAGGTTTCATTCCCAGATTCCCTAGGGTTCTCGTCAGAATCACTGGGATACCCTCGGCAACATCTTCCAGCCTTGAAGGGCTTGCAGAACCTCTTTGGACGTCCGTACTCCCTTCCACAAATGCGTCTTCGACGTCCACATTCAGGAGAACTGGGACGTCCTTCCAAGTCTGTATGTGGACTACGGGAGCGCTCAGGGCTGTGATGTGGCCCAAATCGCCTATGAGGCCCGTAGGGACTAAATCTCCCGTAGGATCCATGGTGGGGACCGTGATGACCGTGCATTCCATGATAACCGTGGGGTCCGTGATGAGCATGGGAGCCGTGATGAGCATGGGAGCCGTGATGACCATGGGAGCCGTGATGACCATGGGAGCCTTGATGACCATGGGGGCCGTGACGATACGGTCCACGAGGCCCAGGCGATCCACGGCGTCCACTTTTTCTACACATTCCCTCGTCGCCTGACCCTTTAAGTTCCAATACCACGATACAGGGCTCAAGGTCTGAATCCCGCCCAAAACTCTGGATGCATTTGGCGTAACGCATATTGATTAAGATTTTACGTGACTTTTCAGTATAGAATTGTACGTGTGCACTCCACGCTCCCGATTCTATAACTGACGTAGTTCCACGCACTCCTAGCTTATAAACAAAATATTGCGTCACGCTGTGAAATGCGCTAGGTCTATCGCTGATGAGTCATTTTCCGTGGAAGTCTGTCATGGGGGGCACGGAAGGGAAGGCAGTACATTCGTAAACACATCAATTGCTTTATCATTTTCCGGATTCTTGACCACAAAATGCTTCATTATTATTTTCAACTTTAACTTGTTATTTGGATTTTGTTTAGTGCATTGACCTATATTACGTCGTACTACTGTCCTTTCTCTTTTTGATTCCCTGGCATTTTGGCCCTTTTCCTTCTCAATTCTGAGTGATTTTACATGCAATTTCCCCTTTAGCTCGAGGTAAAAGATTGTAAAAAGACATTGGTATGTTGTGCGATTCTATAACCTTTCAGGTATAAAGTTAAGTTACCCTTTGGGGCGATTTAAGATTAAATATTAAGTCGAATTGTATAATACATACACAATGTATCACTCTTAATCCTACAAGGGTAGACAGGGGTGTGTTTCTATGCCCACGCATTGTCAACTATCACGACGAGACCCACATTACAGGTGGTATAACTATTGCTATTTTTTGGGTGCATTTCAAGTCTCTGCTGAAATATTACTTAACGTTAAATTCTAAATACCACTTTCTCTGATCAGGAATCGACCTTGCACCTTTGCAGCACACTTATGCCGTGAGTCCAAGAACCAGTTAGGCGAATTGCTTAGATTACCTTATGGATCGAGATTTATGCACGCGGTCGAGAATCTCGGCGGTCGCGGGTTCTACCCCCAGGCTTATCACTTGCTTTAACGGTGAAGGAAAATATCGTGAGGAGACCTGCACATCTAAAAATTCCTAGGAATTTCGTATGTGTGTAGTCCGCTATCCCGCACTAGACCAGCGTGGTGGACTTAGGCCTAAAACCCTCTCAGTTGTAAAGGAGGCCCGTGCCCAGCAGTGGGACGTATATGGGCTGATGATGACGTTACACTTGTTATTTTCATTTTTGCAGAATTACCGACGAGACTAAACGATAGTTAGTATTGTTATACAGTAACTAGGACAAGCGTACTATTCAAGGCTAGAGCTAATTGAGGCTATAGAGAGACTCGAGGTAAATAATAATCTTTCTGCATGTTAATTGTACTACGTCATTCGCCATTAGTACTATTCTTTGTAATTTGAGTTGGTTTCTTGTTTTTAATTAAAAAGTTATTATGTTCTCGAGGTGAGTGTGGTCGAGTCAAAATCTCAGCGGTCATGGGATCAAAGCCAAAGTAAACTCAGACTTTTCCAAGATATAGATGGATGAACGTAGCAAAGTACAACTTATGGTAAATACCCAGTCACCATAATATTCCGCGATACCAACCAGTCAGTAGAGCGTATGAATGTTAAAATTGTCAGAGGATCTGAAATTGAGAATGGTTGAGCATTCTACAACATTCATGAACAAGTGGTTCACGGTCCAGGCTGTTCGATCGTGGAATGCTCTTCCATGTGTAACAAGACGTGCGGAAACAATTCATTCATTCAAATGACAAGTAAAAGACTTTTTACCCTTCCCTCTAATCTATCTTTTCTCCTTTCACCTCACTGGATATATACTGTATATTTTATATATACATACATAAACTCACGCCTGTATTTCCCGAAGGGGTAGGCAGAGGTGCATTTCTGCACCCACATTTCGCCAAGTATGTATCAGTCCCACGTAATAGAGGGCGAGCCTATTGCCGTTTTTCGGGCACATTTCCAGACTCCGTGCTGTTACCGAGAATTTCCTAATGGAAAAACCCAATAACGCTTTGCCCGACCCGGGAATCGAACCCAGGACCTCTAGATCGCACGGCACATACTTGTACCGCGAGACCACGAGGCAGTTTATATATGTAATATATTATGCGAGTATGTTAATTTATGTATTTAAGTGTATGTGTATGTACGAGTATGTAAATATGAACTCATTTGTATGTTTTATATCTATTTAGATAATTTTATTTTCTACAAAGTTTTTTTCTTCTTTTATAATATACACTTTATGAAGCATAGATCCTGAAGGTTGCGCCATCTGTTACAACAATGGAAAATTATTGCGACACAATTTCACCACTTGCGATACATTATGCAATCCTTTTAAAATAAGTCTGACTTCATTTTACTCAACAATGTTTTCATGTCGAGAAATAAGTTGTTACGACCGCCTGACGGCGGGAACAATAAAAAAAAACAATTACAAAATAATCAATTTATTAAAAAAAAAAATAAAATAAAATAAAAATTCTATATTTATGACTACACCCAGGGGGGTGGATTCTTGGCACAGGAAAGCTTTCTGGTCCCAATAAAACCCTATGTGCACTGGGGACTTAACTTCGGTCTTTCGATCCCGTGACGCGTGGAGGGGTCTTCGGTGATATATCGGAAGGCCCTCAGCCGCAGGGGTCTGCTGGAGTCGGTGGGCAGAAGCGTTGCCCGTTGGTACAGTCCGTACTAGTACGTGCAGCTGTCGTTCACAAACGTACTGTGGACTTGCAGCTCGTAGTTCTCAATCCGAGTCGTGAACGTGCAGCTCGTATTTCTCAACCCGAACGGAGAACCCCCAGTTTCCTGGAACGCGTCGAAACGACACTTGTAGCGCGAAAGATCCGACACCCAGGCACTAGACGAGACCAGGAATGGGCGTCGGCATCTTTCGTGAAGCAATTAAAAAATAGCGGAATGGAGTGGCGACATTTAGGTCCGGTTGTAAAAAAAAAAAAAAAAATAATAATTAAACGAAACATAGTTATATGTCAAATGCCAATATAATTAATAATTATTATTTAAATTACCCAACCCAGGATCAAACCCCAACTGTTTATATGCCGGACGATCACCATTCCATTACGCGATGAGTACAAAAGAAATAGTTACACTTAAACTTTTACACAAGTACAGGTTTAATTTTATACACATGAATACTACGAGTGAAACAATGACCTTCGATATTTATTTCGCCGGTACATCGAGAAATTTCTCTTATCTTAACATCACGCTAATCTAGAAAATAAATCTCACAGCTATGTGTGTGTATTACATTATTTGAACTAACAGGAGGAAATATAGTTTATATATAACTTTACACAATTATAAAAATTTAACTGGCTTTAAAGTCTAAGCAAACTAATACAATTATTCGGTGGCAATTTTTAATAGAATACTTATATTTAAATTTGGAAATATATTTTAAGATAATAAAGTTCTTATTAAGATAATACACAAACCACCGATATTAACAACATACGCGTGGAACACAGTGGGAATTAATTATCGCGGCCATATTGATTTGGACTAAATTAATATTAGGTATAATAGAATGTTAATGAAGAAAAATACCGCGGCGAAACATATTTGAAACTCATCGGAAAAATAAAAAGGTAAGTTATATTTTACCAATTTTAAGATACTCACAGTCGCATTACGTTACGTTGTTATACCACTATCAAGAAATATATATAGCCATAGCAATTTTTGCACTATTAAAAGGTTGAAGAAATCACTTGTTGAATAGTAATCAAATTAATCCAGACACGAAAAACTAGTTAACAGCAACCAAGCCAATATTGGAATTAAATATATTAAACTTACCAAGGGGGTTGAAAATGATGCGATCCGCTTTTAATTTCTTTTTCGTTTTAGTATAGCACTGATTTTACTACTGTTTAAAAAATGCGAACTAATCACAACTCTCTGGCGTCGGAATTTCTCATTCTCTCTCCGCGAATTCGTCCTTATATAGGTACATATCGGTTCGGTGGTGGGCCTATTTCCTTCCTGAGGCGACAATGCGTACTGTCAGATTCTCGATTGTTCCGTATGACATGAGACAGAGATATGGAAAGAACGGTACAACCGAAGCAAGACACGTCACGACTACCCTCTATATTTTTGTAAATCCCTGTGGGACTGAGATAGTAATTATAGAATCGAGCGAGATGGAATAGTTCGTAGGAAGTTGAACCGTCGATCGCTATTGTATTTTTTCTCGAAATTTCTGGCTGTGGCGTTTACTATCCGATGTTCTAGAAATAATTTGATTTCCGGCACCGACGAATACCTTATATGGTCGTTGTGATGTTATCGCTAGTTAAAGCGCGCGGTTTGCATTCAATTGTAACAACGGGTTATTTGTTTGTTTGAATGTAGTTATTATTTGTATTTATTTTATGTTTATAAACTTGTTACAACGTAACAATACCCCCTCTCCCAGAGAAAGGATTTTACGTAGTAAAATCCGCTGCGGCAAGCGCCTAAGAAGGATAGAACCGCCCAGTAACTGTCTCACTTTCATACATCCACTAACAAATACCTACCATGCGACCTTGCATACGACCTGTCACATTTGTCTGAAGAATTCTATAATTATCAACAGACTACCATACAACTAGAGTACAAATCTATTATAAGATTGGACTCAAGAACAGCACTGCATGACAAAGAGCATCTAAGAGGGAAAATACTGTAACATGAAACATTCGGACGAAATCGGCACTGTGGAATACATTTGGTCTTTGATGAATTTGTTACAGTCACGACCCGCTGTAACGAGAAAATTAGTGTAGGCTTATTTAAAGAGTCACAACCCGCTCTAACGAGAAAATTAGTGTAGGCTTATTTAAAGAGTCACAACCCGCTCTATACGCGCAGAACGCAAAACAACAAAACGAATCAGACCTATACAAGAGGTCGCAACCCGCCATAAATGCGCAAAACGCAAAAAAATAAAAAAATATCTCCCAACTAAACATCAAACTCCGTGTAGGCTTATTTTAATTCATCAAAGACAAACGTAGACAGAGACCGAAACGCAATAACTTTTTAATAAAAAAAATATTGTAAAAAAAAAAAGGAAAAAAATTAACCAATGTTCCGAAACACTAGGTACGTATCAAGGTAAACAAGTATTGAACTGTTAACGGTGACGACTATGATAATATATGAACAATTAATAAAAACAAAATTAAATAAACTAAACGGCATTGTGAGTATGTCTAGTCTTTAGCGAATTTGTTACAGTCACGACCCGCTGTAACGAAAAAAAAACAGCAGACGAGTAGACCTATACCAAGAAACTGTCATACTCCGCTAAAAAAAATTGCAAAACGCAATTAAAATGTTTGTAGACCTATAAAGAAGTCATACAACACTAAAACAAAACTCCCAATCAAAACATCAAAATTCGTGTAGGCTTATTTTAATCCGCTAAAGACAAACATAATCGATTAACGAACAGACTAATATTGAATTAATTATTTGCCGATACATTATAAAATAAACGAATGCTAATATAATCATCATACTATTGATTAACAACTATAAATAAAATAAAAAAAATATATGAGTCGAACCCGCGAAACATAACACAAATGATAAAATAAATCCAACGTGTATAATCCGCGTGAATATAACATAACAAGTAACTTGATAGACACTATAAAAGTGTGATTAATTAACGAGCGAGTACGATCTAAAACTGGTTTATTATCCGGGTTATTATCTAAAGTATCTAAGTTTGTTAATATTTTGCTAATAGTTGCGTTAACTTCTTTAATGTCTGTTTCTATGTCATAGCATGAGTCAAAAACCGCGTCCGCAGGATATTCCGAAACAATTTTATTAATTTGCACTCTAAGATCCTCAACCTTTTCTTTAGGTTCTAAACCGCGTATGGCTACTTCATACGTGAGCTCCGATTTAGTTAAATGTAAATATTTAATGTTACGGTCCATTTTAAAGGAAAATTATTTTTAGAGAATTGACTAAGTTCAAAAATGAAGTTAAAATATCTTAATATATTGTGGGACAGCTATATGTATGAAAGTTAATTAATTAATATTTTGTGAGACGATGTATTTAAATTAAAATAGTGAACTGAAACAATACGCGACGGAATGTGACACGATTGTGGGCAATGTTATGTTAAAAAAATATATATTAAGAACGATGTAAAATAATGTACGTAACCGCTATTATCTATTCAGAGCAAAAAAGAATTAAAATTACAAAACAATAAAGATATGCAACAATAAAAAATGAATGCAATAAATGCACAAATAAAAAAAAATCTCTGAAAAGAAATGTGAATTACGCACAAACACAAATGCAAAATACAAATGCTAACATAAAATGTAAATGCACAGAATGTATCAGAATGGAATGTTATAAAAAAAAATGACACAATGTTGTAGAAAAAAAAAATACTTGATGTTGCCCGACTGTGCAAAACAAAAATGTCGGAGTCAATAATTTGTATAATGCCCACTGTGAAACACACGCGTATGTGTGGGTAATCTGAGATGGTATTTGATTACCCGGCGGAGCCAGAAGACAAGAATCGGCTACCCGTTCCTCTTTAAGGAGAAACGGGTCGGTGGTACCTCCCCGTTCAGCCTCGTCCGCAAAGGCTTACCACCTGGAATTGAAAAATACCGACACCAAAAGAGTACAAAAAAACTTCCCTGTGCCTTGCCTTTTATATAGTGGGCGCCACTTGTTACGACCGCCTGACGGCGGGAACAATAAAAAAAAACAATTACAAAATAATCAATTTATTAAAAAAAAAAATAAAATAAAATAAAAATTCTATATTTATGACTACACCCAGGGGGGTGGATTCTTGGCACAGGAAAGCTTTCTGGTCCCAATAAAACCCTATGTGCACTGGGGACTTAACTTCGGTCTTTCGATCCCGTGACGCGTGGAGGGGTCTTCGGTGATATATCGGAAGGCCCTCAGCCGCAGGGGTCTGCTGGAGTCGGTGGGCAGAAGCGTTGCCCGTTGGTACAGTCCGTACTAGTACGTGCAGCTGTCGTTCACAAACGTACTGTGGACTTGCAGCTCGTAGTTCTCAATCCGAGTCGTGAACGTGCAGCTCGTATTTCTCAACCCGAACGGAGAACCCCCAGTTTCCTGGAACGCGTCGAAACGACACTTGTAGCGCGAAAGATCCGACACCCAGGCACTAGACGAGACCAGGAATGGGCGTCGGCATCTTTCGTGAAGCAATTAAAAAATAGCGGAATGGAGTGGCGACATTTAGGTCCGGTTGTAAAAAAAAAAAAAAAAATAATAATTAAACGAAACATAGTTATATGTCAAATGCCAATATAATTAATAATTATTATTTAAATTACCCAACCCAGGATCAAACCCCAACTGTTTATATGCCGGACGATCACCATTCCATTACGCGATGAGTACAAAAGAAATAGTTACACTTAAACTTTTACACAAGTACAGGTTTAATTTTATACACATGAATACTACGAGTGAAACAATGACCTTCGATATTTATTTCGCCGGTACATCGAGAAATTTCTCTTATCTTAACATCACGCTAATCTAGAAAATAAATCTCACAGCTATGTGTGTGTATTACATTATTTGAACTAACAGGAGGAAATATAGTTTATATATAACTTTACACAATTATAAAAATTTAACTGGCTTTAAAGTCTAAGCAAACTAATACAATTATTCGGTGGCAATTTTTAATAGAATACTTATATTTAAATTTGGAAATATATTTTAAGATAATAAAGTTCTTATTAAGATAATACACAAACCACCGATATTAACAACATACGCGTGGAACACAGTGGGAATTAATTATCGCGGCCATATTGATTTGGACTAAATTAATATTAGGTATAATAGAATGTTAATGAAGAAAAATACCGCGGCGAAACATATTTGAAACTCATCGGAAAAATAAAAAGGTAAGTTATATTTTACCAATTTTAAGATACTCACAGTCGCATTACGTTACGTTGTTATACCACTATCAAGAAATATATATAGCCATAGCAATTTTTGCACTATTAAAAGGTTGAAGAAATCACTTGTTGAATAGTAATCAAATTAATCCAGACACGAAAAACTAGTTAACAGCAACCAAGCCAATATTGGAATTAAATATATTAAACTTACCAAGGGGGTTGAAAATGATGCGATCCGCTTTTAATTTCTTTTTCGTTTAGTATAGCACTGATTTTACTACTGTTTAAAAATGCGAACTAATCACAACTCTCTGGCGTCGGAATTTCTCATTCTCTCTCCGCGAATTCGTCCTTATATAGGTACATATCGGTTCGGTGGTGGGCCTATTTCCTTCCTGAGGCGACAATGCGTACTGTCAGATTCTCGATTGTTCCGTATGACATGAGACAGAGATATGGAAAGAACGGTACAACCGAAGCAAGACACGTCACGACTACCCTCTATATTTTTGTAAATCCCTGTGGGACTGAGATAGTAATTATAGAATCGAGCGAGATGGAATAGTTCGTAGGAAGTTGAACCGTCGATCGCTATTGTATTTTTTCTCGAAATTTCTGGCTGTGGCGTTTACTATCCGATGTTCTAGAAATAATTTGATTTCCGGCACCGACGAATACCTTATATGGTCGTTGTGATGTTATCGCTAGTTAAAGCGCGCGGTTTGCATTCAATTGTAACAACGGGTTATTTGTTTGTTTGAATGTAGTTATTATTTGTATTTATTTTATGTTTATAAACTTGTTACAACGTAACAAAGTTCACTATTACTTCTGGTATAACATGATTTAATAAAGACATTTTTGCTTTGTAATTCCTAAAATTTTGCCCTGAAGCATTGCCTAACATAACAATCCGATTAATTTCTATCTTAATTCCCAGATTTCTAGTACGGAATGTTAACCGCATAGGCACGAATCGTCAAAGGAACAATGGAGCCGTCTTAGTGGTTCTATTTTATGGGTAGATGCAGGTGAAACCGCGCCTCCACACAGTGCGCTCTGGGTGACGGCTTACAGGGTATAATCTCCCAATCTTAAGACTGACGGCTGTCCCCGACTTCCGTGCAAGTTTGAGATTAAAGATACTGCGTACGGATGATTAATGTGCGTTATTTTGAATTGCAAGCCCTTACAGAAGTAAGGGTTAGGGCAAAGCCGTAGTTATTGTGGGCGCTTCTCGCCCGCGCACCGTGGTCGCCCCACTTGGCGTGAAGATGGCCACTGGGGGGTTTTGGTCGGTATGCCGGCGTAGGAATTTCGTTAGGGACCCAGCCCGGCATTAACATCTGCGCGGACACGACGTCGCCGCGCGCCTAGTGTGGGGTTATTGCTGGGCACGGGCCTCCTCTACAACTGAGAGAGTTTAGGCCTTAGTCCACCACGCTGGCCTAATGCGGGTTGGTGGACTGCACATCAAAGAAATTCCTAAGAACTTTTAAATGTGCAGGTTTCATCCCGATGTTTTCCTTCACCGTTAAAGTATTAAATATAATTGCTATGGAATTATCCTGATTGCATCTGATTTCCTTATAGACGTTAACTTGACAAAAACAAAAGAACAATTAGCGAAATGTGGTGGCCGAAATGCACCTTTGCCTTCTATTTTGGGGAATACAGGCGTGGGGCTATGTATGTATTTAATTTGACTTGTTTACTAAATTAAAAGTACTAGTTCCATCCCTACCATGTTTTAGAGGGTACCTATGTGTAAGATAGAGCAAGTATGAAAAGGTTTATAATTTATTTCCTGCATTCGACTTTAAGTAATTCAACATGTAAATAATTAATTTAAACAAGCTCGCACTGTAGCTTAGTGGATGGCGTGTGCAATGTATTCATGAGCGATGCGGTTTGGCGTGTCCCATCCGATAACGAAGCCCGCAATGGTCTTATTGAGACTTCTCCAGATATACTTCAAATAAACGCGAGCAATCACTTTATTGGGAAACACATATACTTACCAGTCGATATTGGTTGGATATTTAGCGATTTATTTAATATTAATGAAATTTCTGGTTCATTGATCCTGCTGTCTTATATTAGTGTGCTTGAAGTAGACCAGTCTTTTTACATATTTAAAGTGCCTGACAATTAAATCAATGTCTTACTGAAACTAAATTATCGAGACTCAGATCAACTTCCAGCGATATTGCGATGACAATTTAAATTCTAAATTATTTAATGTATTAATTTTTTTTTTCTTTATTTATCCGCCGAGATTCTCGACCGCTATTAGTTAAGACATGATTAGTTAAGCGGCTATTATTTTCTAAGGAATAAAGGGAGAGGCGCTGCTTCAAAATACAGGTTCAATCTAGTTCGATGATCAGATGCACTAAAAATAATCTTTAAACTAAAAAAATAAATACGCCCAACAGTCACATACATAGTTCTTAGTTTACACAACATATTACATTTCTGAACGCACTCGTAATTTACATACATTTAATTGGGCGCATTTATAAGTTTTACTTCAGTCGTGTGGTATAACTTCTAACGCGTGTACATAAGTACACAGACACTTTTTTTTTTAATGTAGAATAGTGACAGTAATAAATTAAAACTAAAATTGAAAATAAGAAAATGTCAATTATGTTCTACGCAACTACCAGGACATCATAAATCAGCAAGGACTAAGTACTAGCATTAAAAACTGTATACTCGTATAATCCATTCGAAATTTAAACCACGATGAATTAAAAACAAAACTTATTAATGATAGCATTTCACCTCTCTAGCTTTCTGAATGCCTAGTACCATTAATGAGTCAGCTGGCTTAATAACTCGTCCTTTTGACCGGAAACGACACAAATGCAGATTAAATAATGCAGCCAACATGACGCGCGTAGTGCAGTGTGAACTTAGCTACAAAGGACTTTTTTTTTTTTTCGAGACTTAATGAGCGGTTAAGCAGACAACTTCATACTGTTAATTTTGTGTCACAGATGCGCGCGCATCTTAAAATTTCACTCTCATCATTTTTTCATAACGCGCCTAAAGAAGTATAACTTCAAAAAAATACAGCCCCGTGGCGCAGTTGGCTAGACACCAGCTTTCGAAACGTGAGGCCGCTGTTTCCCTGTTTTTGAGATCCACAAACATTTGTGTCAGGTCTGGGTGTTTGTGAGACCGAAAAGTCTCTCGTAGTTTCTGATACCCACGACACAGGACTTGTATCCTAGTGTGGAGTCAGAACTATGTGACTGTTAAAAATAAGGGAAATAAAAAAATACTACACACATAACTTCGCAAAATAGGTGTCTGGTATTATAACTGGCGAGATCGAGGATCATCGTCATGGACGAAGCATCATCTACAAGTGTGTATAAAATTGAAACACACTTAAAAATTCAATTGCAGACTTGAATTCGTAAACATCAGTTCATCACAGCGCACTAATTGATACATTGAAGGTTTTAAAACAACAGTTCTCAGTATTTCATTCGGCAGATACGCATTGTATATCGTTTCTGTTTTCAATGGATACCGCGGGTTTTAATATGGCCGATTGTGGCGCCCAATGGCACTTTTATTGCTACGTTGAGTGATGAACTGCACGTCGACGTCACTCCCAGTTTATACAATTTTATTGGAAATTGCGTGAGGCTTCAGCGCACAGTTGGCTAGATTGTAAATACTTTGTGGCCTGTAAATTATCTAAAGAAAGCTTTAGGATACGCCTTTTTAGTTGCGCACGTTAGTTAGTGTCCTAACAATTTTTATAATAATGACTAGCTGTCCTGGCAGACGTCATCCTGCCCCGAAAATCTTTAAGCAATAAGCCGACAGCAGCGCCACCTATCGGGTTTAATTACGTTTTGAAATCATCCAGGTACCCATTGGAATACACGTAGAAAATTTCATCCCAATCGGTCTAGCCGTTTGACATACCGACAACAGCGCCATATATCAGGTCCAATTGTGAATCTAAATCGTTCTCGAATCCCAACACACTCAAAAAAAATCGTCCCAATCGGTGCAGCTTTTTAAGAGGAGTTTAATATCATACAGACAAACATTCATTTTTATATATAGAAGATATATATTAAATAAGATAAGATAGTTCATTTTAATGAAAAAAAACAAATTCGGGAAAACAAAGTATAATCGTTGACGCCTGCAAGCGTATAGTAGTTGTGATTGCACACCTCAAGCATCCTCCTAGTTCACGATAACAATCAAATATACAAAAAAATTATATTAATGAGACAATAACAACGAAGACAGTATTGATAGAATTGTAATTTTCTTAAGTCAATAAGTTATTGTCTCTTGATTCTTTTCGTTACGCTTAAAAACCCAAGAATAATGGAAGGAAGGAAAACGTGGATTTTATAAATTGATTGGTAAAATCTATATTAAATAAAGCGAAGTTACGAGGAAAACTAGTTTTATGAAATTGTTTTAAAATGTTGAAGTATAAAAAAATTCTGATTTTTTACAACACGTCTTATCAGCCCATGTATTATACGTTCCACTGTTGGGCACGGGCCTCCTCTACTGCTGAGAGGGTATAGGCCTTAGTCCACCACGCTGGCCTAGTGCGGGTTGGCGGACTACACACCTAAGAAATTCCTAAGAACTTTTAGTTGTGCAGGTTTCATCACGATGTTTTCCTTCGCCGTTAAAGTACGTGATAATTCATTGTGAATACACACATAACTTCGAAAAGTCAGAGGTGTATGCCTGGGGTTTGAACGCTGGTCTATTGCTCGTCGACGGACTACACACCTAAGAAATTCCTAAGAACATATTTAAGTGCGTAGCTTTCCTCTCAATGTTTTCCTTTACCGTTAAAGTGCGTGATAGTTCATTGCGAATACACATAATTTCAAAAGTCAGAGGTGTGTGCCTTGGTTTGAACCCGCGACCGCCGAGATTTTTGACTCGACCGCGCGACTAAACTTGGAAGCCATCACGTCTTCAAAAATAACTATTTGAACAAAAACATGCATATGTTTACCAAAAGAATTAATCGGTCAAGTACATTCGGAGCAAATTGTCTGGGACTGAAAAACAAACAGACAGGGTTGCTATGGATTTCGTTTCTCTCTTTCAAGGCATTGAACCTTAAAAATGAATATACTGATGCGGCAGTAAGCCGAATCGCATCGATGCTGTAGCATCAACAATGTTATTTCTCTTGGGGCGAGTTTTATTTTTATTATCAATGTGAAAAATCGCTTATTGTATTGTCGATGACTCGGAATATATGAAAAGACTAGCGATCTTAGTTATTATTTTGAGTTTCCATATAGTATCATCCTTTTTTTTGAAGTCGTGATGGCCTCGAGGTTTAGGCACGCGGCCGAGAAATCGACGGCCGCGGGTTCAAACCCTAGTCACACACCTATGACTTTTCGGAGTGATGTGTGTATTCAAAAATAATTGTCACGTACTTTAACGGTGAAGGAAAACATCGTGATAAAACCTGCACACCTACAAGTTCTTAGGAATTTCTTGGGTGTGTAGTCCACCAACCCGCACTAGGCCAGCGTGGTGGACTAAGGCCTAAACCTTCTCAGTCATAGAGGAGGCCCGTGCCCAGCAGTGGAATGTATATGGGCTGATGATGATGATGATCATTCTTTCAAATAAATTTTGAACATGTTGTGGAAATAAGATTAATCTTTTCTCTTCTTATTTACTTATTTAGTCTGAGTTAAAAAAATATCAACTTCATTATTTTAACAAGAAAAATATAGATAAAACAGCCAGTTGAGACTTTATAAACCGCAGACACAACGAAACAATTTCACAATCAAATAAGCGCTACTCCGCATAAAATTTCTTGTTTTCTATTTCAGATAGCGATCTAGTTATTTTCCAAACGATATTATGTAGCGGAACAGGTAAAAATAACAGTTATTTTTAACGTCCACTGTATACGCTTTGCTATTTGGCTGCAACCGCAAATACATGCGAATGTAGTTACAACTTAATAGTATGGCTGGTTTGAACCGGTACGAACCGGTTCGTTTTGTGTAGTACAAGTTAATACTCTACGGTTTTATCGTGCGTAAGGACACACACTAACGACTGTTCATCATCATCATCATCATCATCAGCCCATATACGTCCTACTGCTGGGCACGGGCCTTCTCTACCATTAAGAGGGTTTAGGCCTTAGTCCACCAAGCTGACCTAGTGCGGGTTGGCGGACTACACACCTAAGAAATTCCTGAGATCTTTTAGGTGTGCAGGTTTCATCACGATGTTTTCCTTCACCGTTAATGTACGTGATAATTCTTTGCGAATACACACATAACTTCGAAAAGTCAGAGGTGTGTACCTGGAGTTTGAACCCGCGACCGTCGAGATTCTCGACCGCGTGCCTAAACCTCGAGGCCATCACGACTTACCGAGGCCACCACACTTAGGTACTAGGCTTGTTTCATGGGTATCATAAATTACGAAAGACTATTCGGTCTCACAAACATCCAGACCCGAAACAAATATTTCTGAATCACACAAACATTTGTCTCGGTGCGGGGATCGAATCCGAGGCCTCTCGTTTCGCTAACTGGTGTCTAGCCAACTGCGCCACGGATCTATCTGGGGGATGGTTGAATATTGAAACGGGTGTTTAAAGAAAGTTTTTAACGGTTGACCGATGTAGAAATCTCACCTAATATTCTCGCACATACCTTTATGCCAGAACTATCAAACGGATGGAAAAAGGTGTTTATTTACCAGTTTCCTTAGTTGTCTTCAAGTCACAAGTAGGGCTTATTCTGAAATAAAACATATTACTTTTGATGTATGTACCTGTATGTATGCAGATACAAATACTAAATACATACATACATAAACTCACGCCTGTATTCCCCGAAGAGGTAGGCAGAGGTGCATTTCTGCACCCACATTTCGCCAAGTATGTATCAGTCCCACGTAATAGGGGGCGAGCCTATTGCCGTTTTTCGGGCACATTTCCAGACTCCGTGCTGTTACCGAGAATTTCCTAATGGAAAACCCCAATAACACTTTGCCCGACCCGGGAATCGAACCCAGGACCTCTAGATCGCACGGCACATACTTGTACCGCGAGACCACGAGGCAGTTATTATTACTCTAGTATAAAAACAATGCAAACATTGTAAGTCTTAATTTCTGAGACACTTAAGTATGTTTCCTATACCCAAATGCCACATTTTTGAGCGTAAAAAAGAGAGAACTTGGAAAGAATCCAAATTACAACCGTTTATCTGAAACCTTCGTGACTTAAACTAGCAGTACAGTATTTTCTTTATTTTAGATGGGAACCTTTTTTCTTAGCGCTTCTTTATTTTAGAATAAAATTTTTATTAAGCCTGTATTTTTGGTATGTGTTAGTCTTTGGCTTCGTAGAATAAAATTGATGGTCAAAGACTGGGTTTTCATTTCCATAGCATGTTACTTGAAAATAAAAGTATCTATACATACTACATACAAATAAATAAAATTGGAGTGTCTGTTTGTAATATTGAAATAACGGCTTTTTAATAAATGCATATGGATGTATACACGGTACATATACCAAAATAACGTTTTTTTACAATTTTTGTCTGTCTGTCTGTTTGTTTCGGCTAATCTCTGTAACGGGTGGACCAATTTTAACGGGACTTTCACTAGCAGATAGTTGATGTAATAAGGAGTAACTTAGGCTAAAAAATAAATAAAATAAATAATAATTGCTAGGCAGAACGAAGTTCGCCGGGTCAGCTAGTTTGACATATACATAAGAATATACTGACCCCACAATAAACAATTATAAACTAGAAATTACACAATTAACGTGTAACGTTTTTAGGCTTCTATGGAAGTACGGCCACTGAACATATGTATGTAGGTTCTACGATAGAAAACCTTATCAACCCAATCAAGCGAATGCGCGCTTCAAACTAGTTTACAGTACATGAATTTACCGATTTATTCAGTGGAGTGTATCGAAAAATCATTTTGCACGCGGCCTTAATTTCCGTAGCAGCGCCATGGCGACACTGAATAACAGCACTTTACTGTTGCTTTGTAGCTTTGAATTTACAGCGAAAACTGTTATATTCACGCTTGTATACCCTAAGGGGGAGGCAGAAGGGTGTAGACTATACATGCCAGCGAAACTATTGTATATCATTTCCAAAAGTGCGAAGAGCTATGAGACCGAGCGGTGAAGCTTAGGGAGCCTATCAGAATCTAGCTTGTCTTTAGGTTTTTAGGTCATAAGGTATATAAGTATCGCTAGCTGTTTTAAGTACTACGTATAAGGCGGTATAAGGCGTGTTTTTGGTCGATTTTGCCCACTTTCTAAGACTTCATTTTGAGCTATGAAATTAAATCGATTGTATAATTATAATGTAGGCAATACTTTAGCACTTATGACACGTTATTACCTGTTTGTAAAAAAATAACCTAGACTTAGGGGCCTTCAAAAAGAGAACCTATATTTTCCTCAAAGGCCGGCAACACACCGATAATTCCTCTGGTATTATGAGTGTTCATGGGCGGTGTTGACTACTTAACATCAGGTGGCTCACTTGCTCGTTTGCCTCATTTTTCCAAAAAAAAAGAAAGAAAGAAAAGAAAATTAATTAAAATGTAACTAGCGTAAAATAGATACGTATCTATTAATTATTTTATTTTTGTTAAAACTAGGTATTTTTTGTTGCTAGTTCCAATATCTCTATCCATGATTATTTCGTCATTATGTACATCGCTGGTATATCATAATTAAAACTAATTCTAATTTGTCAATACGAAAACATATATGTATGAGTAAAATGAACAGACAGACTTCTTTGAATAGTATTGCATAATATTTTCGCAACTGGTGAAATTGTGTTGCAATAATAACAGATTAAGCGACCTTCCTGCAAGGATCTACGTTCCATCGCCTTCGCAACATTCAGCACTTAATTACAATATTATATCAGTATTTAAATATATACATTTTAATGACTTGTTGGTTCCGCATAAACATGCGACAAATACATCCCACTTATCTATTGCCGTGTTTTTTTTGCTACTGAGAATGTCATACTAAAGATTAATGAAATGAATCTAATTTTTTTCCGACGCAAGAATCGAAGACGGTTCTTCTTGATCGCATGCTGCATGTTGCCCCGGAACAAACGAGGCAACGTTATTGTTGTTTTTACAGTTTTATCATGGCGACTTCTCGTTAGTATTTCGGAATAAATCAACATAATGATTTATATGTGTTGCCTAAATTAGTGTTTTATAGTGCTATTGAGTTTTTCCATTAGGAAATTCTCAGTAACAGAACGGAGTCTGGAAATGTTACATAAAACGATAATAGTTTGACCCTCTAGTACGTGCGACTAAAACACTATGACGCGTGAGTGCTAGAATACCTATTTCATTTATACATACATATCATCATCAGCCCATATACGTCCCACTGCTGGGCACGGGCCTCCTCTACAACTGAGAGGGTTTAGGCCTTAGTCCACCACGCTGGCCTAGTGCGGGTTGGCGGACTACACACCTAAGAAATTCCTAACTTTTTAGGTGTGCAGGTTTTATCACGCTGTTTTCCTTCACCGTTAAAGCAAGTGATAATTCATAGTGAATACACACATAACTTCGAAAAGTCAGAGGTGTGTGCCTGGGGTTTGAACCTGCGACCGCCGAAATTCTCGACAGCGCCCCTAAACCTCGAGGCCATCACTGCTTCATATACAATATACATACATATGTGATATACAAACAACACCAGACAGACAACACACAGAATATTATACAACAAACAACGGCTAGTTTCAGAGGGAGTCGTATATCGCACAGAGCTCTCTATTTGTCTATTCGCAGGACTTTTATAGGCAGTGAGTCGGTGCAAGATCTGCGTAAAGTTAATTATTTTCGCCTAGCTGGGCGCCGGTGACACACGGCCGGCGCGGACTGGCAACATGTTAAATTACACGTCAAGCAGCTCCTGTGGCTATGGTGCGTGAAATGCGCTTTCACACCGCGCTCTACTTGGTACATACTGCTGTGAAGTTTGTCAAACATGTTTTTTTTTTATTATTGATTTGTTGATACTGAGGTGTGATTTAGCGTGTGTGTTATGGAGGTCCTCGGTTTGATGTTGGCTTAAGTACAATGTCATTGGAGTTTATTTTAAGGATGATTAATAAGAGCACGGATCTTGAAAGTTAGTCCGGCAAACCCCGTGACCTTGTCTCTCATAAATAAAGACTCGCTAAAAATTTGATGTATAAATACATATCTTCTTACAGGATTTCTCTTCGCGGCGATGTTATCGTATTTTCGGGTTCTGAGACTGCTGTATCCAGACTTAAAAATAGCGCGTATAATTATTACCATGAATAAAATAACTACCATTATTCAAAGTATTCCCAAGCAATCACGTCCGCATTTATATGTTTTTTAGGATCTTGCATTGTCTGCTTCTTAATGATTAGACTACGGACTGAAATCTATTTTTGACTATGAATAATAAACATGTTTGTTTAATGAAAAAAGTACAAATTTCGAGACTCAAGAATTCTTGGCACCAAATATCAAAACCAGTTTGAACTCTCCAGATATATATTTTGAACTTCTTTGCAACGAACCTGAAAATACTACACAGTTAAAAGTTTTTTTTAAAGGAATACCACACACATACGCACACGCATACACACACTCGTACTAAACATAGATTAGTCATTTTGTTGTAAATATTATATTCACTCTTCATCTCAAATAATGTTAGTTCCTTTTATTTTTTATCTGTTTGTTTTGTTTTGCTCAAGTTTATCTCATTTATTTTGTTCTTGTTGTATTATTAAGATAGTTCTATATTATGTTTCTCATTTGTACCTGCTTGCGATTTTGGGTCGGAAATGAAATGTATGTAACGTATCCGCACTATTTTACTGTCTCTGCGATACAAGCCACGCTTAGTGCAGAGACCGAAGGATAACCTAATAAATATGTAAATATGTACCTGTACAAATAAATAAATAAATAAATAAACCTTGTGTAAAATCCGCCTATCCATACTAGGATAGCGTGGGGTGCTGAGGCCTAATTTCTCTTAGTTCTATAGGCCCAAGATACATATACAGCAATGTATACAGCAGTCTCAAGGCCCGTTTCCAGCAGTAAGAAGTATAAGGGTTGATTGGCAGATTGTACGTTCTTGTTGGCTATGTGTCTAGTGTGAGTCCCAACGCAAATCGCGAATTAGACATCGCGGCCCACTGCGCTGCACACTGTCCGTGTGACTACCCCTCTGCCCAACCCTCTTGTTACGGGGGGACTTTATATACTGAAACTATCGTCTGCCTAGAACATAACAATGGATTGTAAATATGTTTTGTTGAATATTTACCCAATGTGGTTTCGGTTTCGTTAAATCTGTTATCTCCTAAAAATATCTGATGAGCCAGAAACGGTATGTTAGTTGTATGTATATACAGGGTTTATGGGTTAGTCGACCTATAAGGGCGTGTAGTTTACATCGTTTCTGCCTGATTTCACTATGAGACACCCTATCCTAAATCTAACCGTTTTCGAGATATTTGAATTTAATAGTTTTTTCAATAAACTCCCGATTTTCGGCTTTCAGCTTAGATATTTTGAAATGTGTAAGTCTTATTATTACTATTATTTGATATTTATATGTAAAATAAGACGCTTTATGACCTCAATAACCAAAATTGTACATAAAATGAATATTATTATGACACCTGCTTTGCAGATGTGCCTAAAATATCTGCGTTTCATAAGCTATCCAACGAGGCACAACAATCCAGGGCTTTATTAATATTTTGTAGAAAAAACTTAGTTTAATAGGCTATAGGGGAGGCAAAAATAAACTAAATGAAACAATTGATGACTACAAAATACTAAATTTATTAAACTTTCCAGATAGTTTGTTACATCTATACTAATATATAAAGCTGAAGAGTTTGTTTGTTTGTTTGGTTGAACGCGCTAATCTCAGGAACTACTGGTCCGATTGGATTAATTCTTTCAGCGTTAGAAAGCCTATTTATCGAGGAAGGCTATAGGCTATATAACATCACGCTACGACCACTAGGAGCGGAGCACCAATAAATAATGTTTCAAAATCGGGGGGTATTTTTTTCCTTTTGAGAACTTCCGCGGCGTGCGCTGCGGAAACAGTTAAAGTTTCGCTAAAATAATGTATGACAGAATTGTTCCCCTTTAAAAGTTCTAAAAAAAAAGTCCGCGACGGCATATGTCTATCTTTTAAGGTTGGCTCACTATAGCCTTTTTTATGCTAACCAAATTTGTTCTAAAATAAGGAATTATTTGTGAAGGTGTTTTCATAAAGATGATATTAATCCTTATCCTAATAAATACGTTATTCATCACAAGTATTTAATTTAAAAGAAATTTACCCTATACATCATTTGATTTCAATTAGTACCTATCTTAGAAGATATCGCAGTTTTAAAATAACACCGCAGCGAAAAAATTATCAAGCGCGCAATTATGATGTACGAGTACAAGGCGCCGGCCGGCCGGTGCGCGGCGGCACACGTTTCACCTCTATTTAACCGATTTGAATGATTTTTTGGTATGGACATAAATGGGACTCTGCGGAGTAAAATAGACTACTATTTTCTTTCTGAAACCAACCCTGTAGTCTACGCGGACGGAGTCGCGAGCAAAAGCTAGTATTAGTATAAAATTTATGTTCATTATGTCTGCCTCATAAGCCTCGAGGTTTAGGCGCGCGGTCTACAATTTCGGCGGTCGCGGGTTCAAACCCCAACGCTTCACCGTAAAAGCAAGTGATAATTCATTGTGAAAACACACATAACTTTGAAACGTCAGAGGTACGTAGGTTTCATCACGATGTTTTCCTTTACCGTTTAAGTACGTGATTATTCTTTGTGAAACTTGGCATATTAATTAAGGTCTCTTATTTTTCCTACTTCCAAAATTCTTTTGTCCAAAAGATGATCAAATTAACTGTAACCTTATTTAAATCACCTTATTTTTCAAGGTGTTCCATTCCAACGGAACTGTAAGATTCAATACAGCTATAAAAAAGAAATACAGTAATATGATGTAAGCCGAAAATCGCAACGAAAGCACGTCGAAGCATCACAGTATTTCTCTCGGGACGGCTTTTATTGTTATTATCAATGTGAAATATCACTAACCGTATTGCTGGTGCATTGGAATATATAGAGCGTCCGTGTATGTTTTCTGAATAAATAAAAACACATCATCATCAGCTCAAATACGTCCCACTGCTGGGCACAGGCCTCCTCTACAACTGAGAGGGTTTAGGCCTTAGTCCACCACGCTGGCCTAGTGCGGGTTGGCGGACTACACACCTAAGAAATTCCGAATAACTTTTTAGGTGTGCAGGTTTTACGATGTTTTCCTTCGCCGTTAAAGCAAGTGATAATTCATTGTGAACACACATAACTTCGAAAAGTCAGAGGTGTGTGCCTGGGCTTTGAACCTGCGACCGCCGAAATTCTCGACCGCGCGCCTAAACCTCGAGGCCATCACTGCTTTTTGATAAAAACACAAATAATAATAATATGATAATTAAAAACAGTGAGTTTTGAAGACTGATTAGAGTATTTTAATACTGGCGAGGTAAAATGACACCAAGACTGATGGTAAGTTTCATCATCATCATCAACCCATGTACGTCCCACTGATGTGCACGAGCCTGCTTTATACCTGAGAGGGTTTAGACTTTAATCCACCACCAATGATAATTATTATTACCGTTAATCTGACTTTCAGAACCTTTTCAAACACGTTTCCGCATTCCGTGCTATGTCCTAGAAAAATCCTGTTCCAGACTCGAAACCAGGACCTACAGGTTCTAAAAAGACCATGATCGAATACTAAGGCAGCTAATTGTTACTGTGATTACAAACACATTGGCGCTAAAAAAATCCCGGCAAAAAAATATATTGCCGTTTTCCCAATCACCACCACCACGTACATTTTATACTTGTGGTTGTTAGGAAAACGTCATTTTTTTATTTTTTCTCAGCATTTTTTTTTTAATGTCAATGTGTTTATCACCGTGGCTATTACTCGTCCTAGTTTTCGACCAAGGTGTTTTTACACTCTGCATATATTTCATGGATAATAAAATATAAATTTAAGCTCACGCAAACAAGTCCTTTTTAATGTACCTACTTGTAAGTCTAAATATTGCAGCAACACATTTTTGAATCGAGTATGTCGTAAATACAACGAGAGTTTTCAGGATATACATAGATATTTTTAATGAAAAATATAATACTTACAGAAAGATACTTAGGAACTCATTATAAACGTAGTAATTGTATTATTTATTTATTGATTTTTATTATTATTTGCTTCCAAAACGATCATTAATAATATTAAAAAAATTGCAAATTAATCTTCCTTTAAATTATATGTAAATGTTAATTAGTTGCTTTTAGTGTTGCCGTTGCATGTAAGTTCTATTATAAGTGTAAACTGATTTGATCTATGTATTTATTTTAAAATTTAGTCTTTTCAGAGAAATTGTATTGTATGTTTCCCAAAGATAATAAAAAAAAAAAAAAAAAATATCAAGCACCCCTTTGCAATGAGCCAATGTACGCCGTTAAAATGTCTCCACCATCCGCGGCAACAGCGGATGTATAAAATAATATTTCAGTGGAAATCCTTCGATTACCAGCACCGGGCCGTTACCTCACCTTTTCATTTCTGTGAGGATTCAGTCGGATCTTGATCGAATTAGATTTGAGAGGGAGGCTTCTTTTAAATTCTTCAATAATTCTTGTACTGTGGTTCAAGCTATTTGCTTGTGCCATTTGATATTTAAATTGAATAAGTATCTCTGCGTATATCAAATCATATTCAAATGACTAAATCTAGTTTTATATTATATGTATTTACTATTATAAGTATTTGTAAGATAGATTATGTTTTTATGCGACGGACAAGTCAATCTATTTATTTAAGATATAAAAGATTTTTAATATTAATATCTATTGTCACTATAAGATGTTGTAAGGTTAGCTAATTACGTAATAACTTAAGATAGAAAGTCCCTTAAATAGGGACTGAATAATTTAACCGACTTGGTATTACATGGATCTTTCAAGTTTTTACGGCAGAAGAACTGAGTTGCAAGACTTGTGTTTTTTACAAGTTATGTTTTTGATGGCATTACTGTAACGGACGACGCTACTGCGTTGGGCCGTCGTCCACCTCCCTCAGTTGTAGAGTGGAAAATATATCGGCTGAGATTAATTTATTAATATGTTAGGTTAAAAAAATACTGATTTTTTTTTCAATATTTTCCTTCGGACAGCGATCGCTTGGCAAAAACTTGACTTGAGATTGATCATTACGCGTCGCAATTTCTAACGGGTCACGACAATTTTCGTAGCAAATTATTCTCATTTAGGTTGGTTGATTCTCCCTATGTTCAACACATGATTGCGAATATAAACAGTCCAATCCAATCCAATCCATCAGCCAATCGAAGTCCACTGCTGGACATAGGCCTCTCCCAATGATTTCCACAGGGACCTGTTGGAAGCAGCCTGCATCCAGCGACGTCCCGCGACCTTCACCAGGTCGTCCGACCATCTTGTCGGAGGACGTCCCACGCTGCGCTTTCCGGTACGTGGCCTCCACTCGAGAACTTTTTGGCCCCATCGGCCATCAGTTCTCCGCGCTATGTGCCCGGCCCATTGCCACTTCAGCTTGCTAATCCGCTGGGCTATGTCGGTTACTTTAGTTCTCCTACGGATCTCCTCATTTCTGATTCGATCTCGTAGGGAAACCCCGAGCATAGCCCTCTCCATAGCTCGCTGAGTGACTCTGAGCCGTCTAATGAGGCCCATAGTGAGAGGCCACGTCTCAGTGCCGTATGTCATCACTGGTAACACACAACTATCGAAGACTTTCGTCTTCAGGCACTGAGGTATTTTGGACGAGAAGACGTCGCGTAGTTTCCCCGAACGCTGCCCAACCGAGTTGGATTCGACGATTGACCTCTCTCTCGAAGTTGGACCTGCCTAACCGGACCACTTGTCCCAAATAGACATATTCGTCTACAACTTCGAGAGTCGAGCCCCCAACTGCGATCGGGGTGGGCACAACATGGACATTCGACATGATTTTCGTCTTGTCCATGTTCATTTTAAGACCCACCTGTTGAGAGACTCGATTGAGGTCTTCGAGCATAGTGCTAAGGTCTTCCAGCGATTCTGCCAAGACTACAATATCGTCGGCAAACCGGAGGTGTGTGATATACTCGCCGTTGATGTTGATGCCGAATATAAACAGTCTCCACATCATATCCTTTGGGAGTGCAATCTTTAGTCGGATGAGCGTTACAATATGCTCAATAGTATGCGTGTAACGTCTGGTGTTGTTTATTACACAGACCTCGTTGAATCTAGGAAGAATTTCCTTCCTTTGCAGCGTTTTTGCCATGCCTATTATTGGAAGCTAACTTAACCGCTCACACTTTAGGTCCCATTTATTTTATTCATTAAATATCATAGTTATTTATTATAAATAAATAAATACACCCAACAGTCACATACATAGTTCTGATCCCACACTAAGATACAAGTCTTGTGTCGTGGGTATCAGAAACTACGAGAGACTTTTCGGTCTCACATACACCCAGACCCGAAACAAATATTTGTGGGTCACACAAACATTTGCCTCGGTGCGGGGATCGAACCCGCGGCCTCTCGTTTCGCAAGCTGGTGTCTAGCCAACTGCGCCACGGGGCTGTCAAAATTTAATTTTTATTTTATAATTATTTAATTATAATTGGTACGTTCTTGTCATTAGTTGTTATTTAATTAATTAATTAAAAACGTAGTGTGTAAACTCTCCTACAAATAAATAAATGTTATTTTCCGCGCACGTCTTATGTGTTGGACCACAGATATCATTAAACTTCATATATTTTTATGCTTTGATGCGGTCGGTGGGTGTTAAATTGAAATTCTCGTTGCGTATTGATTCCTGAGGTGTTTGCGATGTTCCCGTTTGGGCGTGTACTCTTACATATTTTCAATAAGCGTATATTTTCTAGTATACATATGACTGCCTCGTGGTCTCGCGGTACAAGTATGTGCCGTGCGATCTAGAGGTCCTGGGTTCGATTCCCGGGTCGGGCAAAGTGTTATTGGGTTTTCCATTAGGAAATTCTCGGTAACAGCACGGAGTCTGGAAATGTGCCCGAAAAACGGCAATAGGCTCGCCTCCTATTACGTGGGACTGATACATACTTGGCGAAATGTGGGTGCAGAAATGCACCTCTGCCTACCCCTTCGGGGAATACAGGCGTGAGTTTATGTATGTATTTCTAGTATATAATGATTCAGATGTGGGTGAATTGCTAAGCATAGTCCAGCCTCGACATTTTAATCTGTTTGTATTCGCATGACGTGGATTTATAGGATTGTCTTTAGAGATAGATCGGGCATTATAACCTGGTAAATCTTAATCATCATCATCAGCCTTTACGATGGTTTTTTAATCGTAATTGTTTACATAGAAAGAACTATTTATTGTTAGCACAATTACAAATCACATCATCATCAGCCCATATAAGTCCCACTGCTGGGCACAGGCCATCTCCACCACTGAGATGGTTTAGGCTTTAGTCCACCACGATGACCCAGTGCGGCTTTGGCGGACTATACCCCTAAGAACTTTTAGATGTGCAGGTTCACGATGTTTTCCTTCACCGTTAAAGTACGGGATAATTTATTATGACAAACCTGGTAAATGGACAGCTAAAAAGTTGCCATTTCTTCCTGATTAAGTCACACTAAAGTTTAAAAAGGTAATTCTAATAAGTTCTATAGTTCTTGATATTTTTCTAGAAAATTTCCCAAAAATCTAAAGAAACCAGCTTAGCTAACCATCTAACTAAGCTTCCTACAAATTTTTATCATGTGTTTGAAATTAAATGAAATGATCGTTTGTTCATCATGTAAGCAATAATATAGCACTTTTGACACGTTAATACATGATTATAAAAAAAAAAAAAAAAAAAATGACAACAATGATAGCCCCGTGGCGCAGTTGGCTAGATACCAGCTTGCGAAACGAGAGGCCGCGGGTTCGATCCCCGCACCGAGACAAATGTTTGTGTGATCCACAAGTATTTGTTTCGGGTCTGGGTGTTTGTGAGACCGGAAAGTCTCTCGTAGTTTCGGATACCCACGACACAGGACTTGTATCCTAGTGTGGAGTCAGAACTATGTATGTGACTGTTGGGTGTATTTATTTATCTGAAATATCACAGGCGTAAAAAACACTGGTCAAAACATTTTATTTATATTGCAAATATGTATTTGAAATTAATTTTTGTTCGGAAAAAGTCCTATTTATAACTTCGAACAGGTAACTTACCTGCCGAGATCTTAATACCGACGCCTATTCCACTATTTTAGTTTTTACGCGCCTTTGAGTAAAAACTGTAACCATATTTGCAGTCTTTCAATATGGCCGCCTCCGTCAGACTTTATGATATCCAACGAAAAGTCGGAATATAAAAGCAAGTCAAATAAATCAGGAAGGAATCAAAGTTCACAACGACCACGCAAACAAAAGATACGATTTTCAATACAACTTTCTCATAGTTTTTTTATAAGTTCGCAAATGTTGAAGAAGCAGGCTTACGCTGGGGAAGTTTTATTAAAACCGAACCAATAACTGGTTTTTCTTATTCCCAACTCGTTCGATTACCGCCTGGCTCGAGGTTAATAAAAATATGAAATACTTTTAATGTAAAATTAAAACTTCATTTATTCATTCGCTGGAGGGCTTCGTCTGCGTTTTAGAATTGTGACTGGAGAAGTTAATACTGTTCTTTAACCGAGGGTAGAAGCATATTTCTACACTTATATTTTGGAGAATTTTTATTAAATCTTGCGTAATCGGAATCAGTTGTTATAATTAAGCTGCCGTATTTGTAATCAGACAGATAAGTTGATTTTCGCATCTAAGGCACCTAATACAAATTCTGAACTGCAAATATTTAGCAATTGAAAACTCAGTTGTTACTACAAGCCGATGTTATAAGGTCTAAAAATCTTTATATTACTATTTTATACTTTTCTCACATTTCAGTCTTCAAACAAGAAAGCGTCTCATGAAATTATTTCACGAGTAAAATCATAGTAAATTCCATTCTTCTCCCGGTTTTTCTCATTTTGTTTTCCGTCTTCCCGTCGGGCGACCACTGCACCGCCTCCTGAAATGGAGTACTTAGACGCTATTGGAAAATTGGATTTTATATTTTGCAAACATTGGCGGGATATATTTAATTTCAAAGTGGTCTGATCGTGCTACCTGCAATATTGTTAGAGCTTTTCTATTGCGCTTTGAAAGTTTAAAGTTATGGCTTCATTGCCAGCGTTCGCTTGCGGATTTCCTGTCATATATATTTTATGGACCACATGATTAACTTTCGGCTCGACTCAACTTCGCCTGAGTGCACAATTCACCCCATTTATAGTTTTGTAGAAAAATAATTAATACTTACCCAATTAATTTACTTATTTTAAAAAAAGTCCTTTTATTCAGTCTCTTCGTCGTCTAATGCGACATTTCATCCCAAAGTTTATTCATCAGTCCTTTTATTCCCCTTTTCATTCACTCCTACACACGTAATCTATATAGTCTGTATGTCTTTGCAAAATTTTACCCATTATTTGTAATGACCCAACATGGATATTATGTATTTCCTGATGAAAACTGAAAATAAATTATAAAAAAAAACCGTAAATATTTATGTACAAATTATATAAAATAAACCATAGTTGAATTATAATGTAATAATAAAATATTTTTATTTTCTGTATTGACTTGTCATAAGTGCTATTTGATTGCCTACGTGACCAAATTAAGCAATTTCATTTCATTTCAATTTCATCTTATTTCATTTCAAGGACTCATCAAGAAATACCGACGTTCCCGAACGAAAAAACTGTATGTTTAAAAATCTAAATGAGCAGAGCAGATACTTAATAAGATTTTTTAATTATGGAAAGATTTTAAAATCTCGTGCAAAATAAGATGTTCTTTGGAGGCAAGCTGTGTTGTCAAACCGAAGCGGCGGCGGCGGGCTTGCCAATAATAATTTCATTAAAATATTTTACAGTTAATTACCTGATGCCCAGCGGAGGATTTACGAAGACTTAGCTCACTGGAAGTGACTACCATTATGACATGGTTGGGGTTAGCAATAACTAGGGGTAAGTGTTAATCTATAAGTCCGCGATGACACCAAGTCTCAATCTCAAGTTCCGGAATAGGCATTATTTTAATGAATTTCAGCATTAAAAAAAACCTGATAGAATGTAGGAAGAAGAAGCTAGAAGCAAATAAATTAGATCTTTATTAAATAACACTTAACTTTGTCTGTTACTTTTACACATCCTAAACTATTGCTATTTGACCGCAGCAGGAACGAATACCTTAACAGAATAATAAATTTCCACTTTATATAGATAGGGATATCTCCATAAACGACATATTTAAAGAGGCACTAAAACACCGCTTCCATAAAACCTACCTCTTTAAAACCGAAGCTGGCAAGAATTCATTAAAATTTCTCATCTCGCATCGTCGACGAAGCACGTAGACTGCAAGTGCACCACACTCCGCTTATGTCCCCCCAGACTCGTCACTACCCACCTTAGGATCTCATTTGATGACGAGCTATTTGGCCGCTCAGATTTTGCTTTAAATACTCTATAATGTGCACTGCAGTCTAATTAAGCATAGCAGTGATGGACTCGAGGTTTAGGCGCGCGGTTGAGAATTTCGGCGGTCGCAGGTTCAAACCCCAGGCACACACCTCTGACTTTTCGAAGTTATGTGTGTATTCACAATGAATTATCACTTGCTTTAACGGTGAAGGAAAACATCGTGATAAAACCTGCACACCTAAAAATTCTTAGGAATTTCTTAGGTGTGTAGTCCGCCAACCCGCGCTAGGCCAGCGTGGTGGACTAAGGCCTAAACCCTCTCAGTTGTAGAGGAGGCCCGTGCCCAGCAGTGAGATGTATTTGGGCTGATGATGATGATGATGATGACGTCTTTACATTACATCCTTATCATAGCGTATCATGAATGATGAGTCTAATTAAGACGTAGGGAGTAACTTCAGAGTAATTTGGTTCTGCAATATTATGTAACATCTTCTGTTTGTGAAACAACGTTGTAAACTTTGAAGCAGTGATGGCTTCGAGGTTTAGGCGCGCAGACGAGTCAAAAATCTCGGCTGTCGCAAGTTTATACAACAAGCACACACCTCCGATTTTTTTTTTTTTTTTTTTTTTTTTTTTTTTTATTCTGGCACGGCAAAGTGACCCCATTGCACCTGATGGTAAGCGCAATGGAGTCCAGAAAAAGTGCCGACCAGCGAGAGATGATGGTCTCCCGTTGGTCGACACAATCATGCCGGCCGAATACCTCTTCACCTTATTGTGAAGAAGTTTGGGGGACTATCAATCATGGCGATCAAAGGACCGACCGCGACAAACCGGCCAAAAAAATTGCCGGCGCGGTCATCCTTTCACCATGATTGAAGCCCCCCCGAAAACCGGATATACACTGGCTGATCCCGGAACGCGGCACACTTGCATGTGCCACTATGGCGGGTTTTACGCCCTGTGTACGGTGGTCGCCATCCGGGCGGATACGAATATCCTACCACCAGCTACTTTTCGATGTTATGATTTTCATGGATATATTTTCAACGGTACAATTTGGGCTGATGATGATGATGATGATGATTTTCAACGGTGGAGTAAAGGCATCAAACAAAAAATCTTAGGAATACTTAAGTTTGTAGTCTTCCAACCGGCACTAGGCCAGCGTGGCGAACTAAGGCCTAGCCCCTCTCAGATTTAGAGGCGGAAGGACGTATGTATATAGGCTGAAGATGTAATGTGTAATATGTAAATTAGATATTTAACTGCCTCGTGGTCTCGCGGTACAAGTATGTGCCGTGGGATCTAGAGGTCCTGGGTTCGATTCCCGGGTCGGGCAAAGTGTTATTGGGTTTTTCCATTAGGAAATTCTCAGTAACAGCCCGGAGTCTGGAAATGTGCCCGAAAAACGGCAATAGGCTCGCCCCCTATTACGTGGGACTGATACATACCTGGCGAAATGTGGGTGCAGAAATGCACCTCTGCCTACCCCTTCGGGGAATACAGGCGTGAGTTTATGTATGTATGTATGTATGTAGATATTTAATGTTAATGTGCCATTGTCGACTTCAAGTTATATTAGTATTTAATCGGACGTCCGATACATAGACTGATATAAATTCTACTAAAAATAGCACTCTTTTTCACCATCAGCCCATATACGTTCCACTGCTGAGCAAGGGCCTCCTCTACAACAGAGGAATTTAGGCCTTAGTCCACCACGCTCGCCTAGTTCGTGTCGGCGGACTACACACCTATGAAATTCCTAAGAACTTTTTTGGTGTGCAGATTTCCTCAAGATGTTTTCCTTCACCGTTAAAATACGTGATTTTTTATGAATATACCACATAACTTCGAAAAACTTGAACCGCGCCCGCCGAGATTCTGGACCGCGTGCCTTAACCTCGGGGCAAAAAAGCACAGCATCTTTAAAGGTCGCTAAAGTCAAACAACACACGGAGATTGAGTCCTCCTTGCTAGTGTGGAAGCGTCGTCGGGACCATATTCACAGAGCAAGATTAATAGCGACGTTAAAATGGGCTAGCATCCCATTTCTGTGATTAAACCCTATCTTGGGATCGCGGAGCAGTTTTCAAAGGCCTCTTACATTCCAAATAGAAATTCGGTTATGGAGTTTTTTTGAATCCAGCGGATTATGTGCGTCGAATTTCAGAGGAGTTTTAAGTATTTTAATAAGAGAATTTGCATACATTTAAGTTTATTACGATTAGAGAGATAAAATATCGTCTATAAAAGATTTGCAAAATTTATCGTTTAGTACACGGCTCGGCGCTGATAAAGATGTGAGTAATGTGTATTTAATTTTTTTTATTTTTATTGCCAGTATTTTTATTGTGTTACTACAGTCAGATATTTTTTTAACATAATAGGTATTAAGCATCTATAAGTTTCTATGTTATTGGAAAAATCCTTACTAATATTATAAATGCGAAAGTAACTCTGTCTGTCTGTCTGTCTGTATCGCTTTCCTGCTAAAACTACTGAACCGATTTAAATGAAATTTGGTACACAGATAGCTTAGACCCTTAGAAAGGACATAACCTACTATTCGGTCTCACAAACACCCAGACCACAAATATTTATAGGTCACACGAATATTTGTCTCGGTGCGGGGGTAGAACCCGCGGCCTCTCTGTTTGCAAGCCGGTATCCAGCCAACTGCGCCACAGGGCTGTCAGTAGAAATGTATATCTGCCTAACCCCACCAGAGAAGCGTGAGTGTGTGAGGATAAAAAGAAGGCAGGTAATCCTTAATCGAAAGTTCGTTCGTATCACAGCAGACGAGGCTAGTGCAAAGTCGTGTCTACAGTTTAAGGTAAAGGTTTCAAGGCACAGCACATTGCGTTAGTTAAGTAAGGGACAGTTCAGCTGAAGCGAAGTTTAACCACAACTCAGAACTCGCAACGTAAGTTTAAGTGGATGGATAATTGTTACACAAGTTATTTGTGCACGCACCGTGGAGGACTCAGAAATTCAGGAGGCATTCAGTAATTGATATGAAGACAATAAAAGCCATTTGTCAGTTGGCAATTCTGCTGTAGTGATGGCCTCGAGGCTATTACGAGGAGGGGGAGAAGGAGGAATTATCACGTATTTTAAAGGCGAAGAAAAACATCGTGAGGGAACCTGCACACCTAAAAGTTCCTAGTAATTTCTGAGATGATATTTCATATATTTAGGTTTGAACCCTCGACAATGAGGTATCGCCTATATAACACCTGAGTCATCAAGGCAAACACGCTTACTGCATAATTAATTGAAAATAATTCCCATGTCTTGCACTCGAGAAGCGCATGTGAAGTAGGAGATTTTAATTGGAATTTTCTCATCGCACCAACAGAAAGTTCCAACGAAGTGCGCGATCAATTTCCAATTCAGAATATTCTATTCGCGCCCGCGAGGTTGCGTAGTGACGTGACGTTGGGAACCACCAATATTATTGTCGATGAAACTATATTTACCCGCCACATCGTCCGTGTATTCCTGGAAGGGTTGACAGAAGTTATTTCATACCCGCATTCCTTCACCTGGTTATATAGGTATATATACTCAGCCTATCGCAGTCCACTGCTGAACGTAGGCCTCCCCAAGAAAGCGCCAACCATCCTGGTCTTGAGCAGCACCATCCATCCGTTACCCGCCACCTTTTCAAGTCGTCGGACCATCGTGCTGCAGGTCGTCCTACACTACGTTTGCCTAAGCGCGGTCTCCACTCCAACACTTGTCTGCTGGTTAAGCACTACGTAATAGGGAAAGATTTTATTACTGTGTTTTGGGATTTTTTCCGGGAATTCGACCCGAGGCTTCTGGATCACACGCAGCACACTCTTTCCGCGAGATCGCCGAGGAAAGCATGGAGATTGGAGATTGTTTTTGGTATTGCATTTAGAGGGCTGAGAAGGTAAAAAGAAAAACTTTGTAAAAACCTTGAAAAATATCTGCTGAACGGCAATGAGTAATAAATTCAGCCTACCATAGCTTAAGATATCGCCCTCATTAACATAATTAGTGATATGCGCAATCTACGCGTCATAAGCTTAAACCTATACAATCATAGTGTAATCAGCTTTATGATTGATTACGTTTTAAAAAATTATTTGCATAGATAACGACTGTTTTTTGCTTAATTATCTTATATAAGAAGGATTTGTTCCGCTTAATTATGATTGCACTTAATCCCAATACCTTTCATCATCAGTCCACATACATACGTCCCATTGCTGGGCACGGGCCTCAAAGTCAAAGTCAAAGTTAAAGTCAAATTATCTTTATTCAAATAGACTTTTACAAGTTCTTTTGAATCGTCAATTTTAAACTATTTCATACTAATCTATTGCCGCTTCGAAACGTATACCATTGAGAGGGTTTAGGCCTTAGTCCACCACGCTGGCCTAGTGCATGTTGGCGGACTACACATCTTTGAAATTCCTAAGAACTTTTAGGCGTGCAGGTTTCATCACGATGTTTTCCTTTACTGTTAAAGTAAGTGATAACATACATACATACATAAAGTCACGCCTGTATTCCCCGAAGGGGTAGGCAGAGACGCATTTCTGCACCCACATTTCGCCAAGTATGTATCAGTCGCAAATAATAGGGGCCGAGCCTATTGCCGTTTTTCGGGCACATTTCCAGACTCCGTGCTGTTACCGAGAATTTCCTAATGGAAAAACCCAATAACACTTTGTAGTAAGTGATAATTCATTGTGAATACACACATAACATCGAAAAGTCAGAGGTATGTGCCTGGGATTTGAACCCGCGACCGCCGAGATTCTTGCCGAGGTCCCAATACTTTTAACAGACCGTATTCTTAGTTCATACTGTTTATTTATTTATTTATTTACCCTTCATACAATACATGTAAAGGTGGACTTAATGCCTGAGGTATTCTCTGACAGTCGAACCTTAGGTGGTGCAGAGATGATAGGCGTAGGTACGTAAATAAACTATACTTTGATACGTGAATATAATATACATAAAATATACAAAACATAAATATCCGGAACTAGAAAACCCACTGTTATGCCGTACAGCTAAATAAATATAACATTTAATTAATATTTACACGTAACATTTACAATTCTCAACTAGACCATTAAGTTATTTTTACTTGATATTGGGGATAAAACATTGAATTATTTTTATAACGATAATACGGGAATTAGAACTATAACGTCACAAGTCAGTTCCCTGTATTCCCCATAGGGCGGAAAGTCTAATCCATTCATCTCTGCCTTGTGTACAAGTACTCCCGATTGATTCTCTAGGAATGCAATTTGGAACGCAAATGAATAAAGCGATAGAGGCTTCAAAAGTTGAATCGAACATTTATGGAAGTCGGAATTCAAAGAAACAAAGAACGTTTGGAATTTGATCACACTCTTTTTCGTATATACGAAGAAGACTACGGTCATGATTTTAATATACCAATTTTCGATGATTTTACTAGTACCGCTAATAGCAGTAGTGTTGCGAGATCAGCCTGGCTCGATCATTCCAGTTTTGAAAAGGCCGACATTTTATGTCAATTAATCGGGGACTCGGTTCCAGGTTACGGGTAATATGTTAAATTTATGCTAATTCGATAATTCATTCCCCAAAGGGGTAGGCTGAGGTGCATTTCTGCACCCACATTTCGCCAGGTATGTATCAGTCCCACGTAATAGGGGGCGAGTCTATTGCCGTTTTTCGGGCATCTTTCCAGACTCCGGACTGCTACTAAAAATTTCCTAATAGAAAAACCCAATAACACTTTGCCCGACCCGGGAATCGAACCCAGGACCTCCAGATCGCACGGCACATACTTGTGCCACGAGACCATGAGGCAGTCAATAAAGAGGGCAGTCAATGAGAGGCTTAGCAAAACCAAAAAGGACTCAGACTGTCCCCCTGGAATTTCCCCCCTCAATCCTTGTTGGCTCAAGTCAATTAGAAGATCACGTGGCGCCTGAACATTTCAGGACAGTGATCTACTGCCCCATACATGCTTCAAGAATTTGCATAAAATTGTATCTATCTTATACAAATTTAGCACCTTCCTAAGCCAAGTATGGGGCATTTATAGGCCTTCTTATAGTCAATCCAAGCAACCGATAAGTTAACCGATTAGTCATGTCAATGAAGGAGTTCCTTTGTACCACAAGATCCAAGTTTGCATCCAGTTTGACCGGAAAATATAATACTATTATTTTTGATGTGAATGGAAATTTTGTTTTTATAATAAATGTAAGCAATTTACGTTATTATTTAATTTTTATTTTATAAAAATGATATTTTATGTACATCATCATCATCATTATCAGCCCAAATACGTCCCACTGTTGGGCACGGGCCTCCTCTACGACTGAGAGGGTTTAGGCCTTACCACCACGCTGGCCTAGTGCGGGTTGGTGGACTACCTATTCCTAAGAACTTTTAGGTGTGCAGGTTTCATCACGGTGTTTTCCTTCACCGTTAAAGCAAGTGATAATTCATTGTGAATACACACATAACTTCGGAAAGTCAAAGGTGTGTGCCTGGGGTTTGAACCTGCGACCGCCGAGATTCTCGACCGCGCGCCTAAACCTCGAGGCCATCACTGCAGTACAGTATAGCATTTTTTCTATTACTACCCAATATAAACTTCATGTTTAGCAAACGCTGAAACGAGCGGGCAAACTAAGATACGCCACATCATCTTGCCAAAAGATGTGCTGTAGGGTTCACCATGGTTTTGATAACGTATTTTGGATAAGATGGTACTGATAACGATACCATGTCGTTACGCCGATACGGGCAATAACAATATTATTAGCAGAAAGTAGGGATCGTTTGGTTCTGCAATGAAATTATGTATATATCGGAGCAGGTGTGGCTTGGAAGTGTCTTTAAGATGTGTTGCCGACGTCACAACTGTTGGTTTATGGTGATAACTCATACTTTGACGTTTCTTTAGTAAACTTTCACAAATACTGACGAGGCAGATAGCCCTGTATCGGTATGAATAGCGGTGACATCGTTATTACTGGAGGATCCATTTTTATATATATATAATTTTTACAACCAACTTCAATCAAAGTTACTTTTATTTCCCAATAAATCGGATGTTTGCTGTCCGCGCGTAGACCGATGAATGCTTCGCTTCGCTGCAGCGGGCGTCTTTTATAGACACTGGAGTGGGGCGACCGCCCGTGAATCATTCTTGTTTATGCAAGAGCGATGACATAGCTCTCAGTATATAGTTTTACGCCGTTATATAAATAAAAAAAGGATATTAATAATAATAATAAATATTTAGCTAAGCCTCTGGATTCGCTCTCTGCTGAAATGCTGATTAGTGGTCAGTCCACAATATCAACTGAATTTGTTTTCCTCGATGCGAGATAAAGTCCACGGCCAGGTTTTTTCATGGCATGTTTGTTTGTTCCGGTTTGCGTAAATACGTTTTCCTAACAACTACATATGTACATTTAATACTCGTGGTTGTAGGGGAAACGTATTTATTTTTATTTTTTGTCGGCCTGCCTCGTGGTCCTGGGTTCGATTCCTGGGCAGAGTGTTATTGGGTTTTTCCATTAGGAAATTCTCAGTAGCAGCACGGAGTCTGGAATTGTGCCCGAAAAACGGCAATAGGCTCTCCCCCTATTACGTGGGACTGATAGATACCTGGCGAAAGGTGGGTGCAGAAATGCACCTCTGCCTACCCCTTCCGGGAATACAGGCGTAAGTTTATGTATGTATGTTTTTGTCGGATTTTTTTTAATGTCACGATGTTTGTAATCACTGTGGCTATTGCCTGTCTTAGTTTTCGATCAAGGTCTTTATACACCTGTATACTGTCTAGTATGAATTTATGCAGGTAATTATATCGTTTAGGTACACCAAAAAGTTGTCACATTATATTTATTTTTTAGTATTTATAATTAATTGATTATTATTATTATCATCGCGAAAATGAGTTTATATTTTAAGCGTTTATATTATTTAAAGAGCTGGACTGAATTTCGTGAATTTTGGCGCAAATATATCATGATCGGGTTTTCATTATTTAGGCCATCAGGCAGTATTTAACCATGTTTATAACGAGTAAATATTAAATAATTTACAAATTAAATTAAGAAATTGTGAAAGTCATTTTAATAAATAATAAGATATATACAATTTATTTACAATAAAATTAAAAGATCATTTACGATAGGGGCACGAAAAGTTCACCAGCTCTTCTCACGCCAGCCATGATGCCCGCCCAAGTCTCACGGCTCACTTGCTCGATATATCTTGGAGGGAGGTGGAAGCCTTGAAAGCCACCGGAAAGACCGGGAAGTTCATAAGTGTAAGTCAGAGGTACGCCAATAGAATGAGCATAGTCTTCCGCAGCTCCTGATGTACCGTAACCTATAACTAATAGTGAGTTTCCGACTTCGTATGAAGGGAAGTGGCTGAGGGAAAGAGCGTCGATCCTTGCAGCCATCAATACACCGACAGCGTGAAGCGCGAAGGCATTGTTCGAGAGACTGCCGTCATGACCCCATGGGTAGAGGATCATGCTTCCGTAGCTATGCATGGTCAGGTACAAGGCGATGCGGTGGAGATGCTCATTTAAGATGTCCCTGACGACTCTAGTCTCGATTTCTGAGAAAGCGCGGCTACCTCCGTAAGTGTCGGTGCAAGGGTTGGTGCTGGTACCAACGGTGTTCCAGAAGAAATCGTAGTTGCGGTTTCCATCGACTCCTGGGCAGATAGTGCTGAGCGAGTGCTGATCGGTTGAACGAGTTTTCCGCCAGAAACGGGACTGAAAATGTAACCATTAAATGAAAATGATGAAAAAAAAATTGGTAATGTCATAACGGCATAATAGCTGAATCCTTATTTGTTCAGCCAAGATTATAATAAAATAATAATTTTCAAACTTAGATATTAACATATCTTCATTGATAAAATCCTCGAAACACTCATTATATGTATTTTAAAGACGCATGTTATCTATAATTATAGTAGATTTTAAGAATTTTTTATATATCAATATTCTATAAGTCTCTTTATTTTTTCGTTCTGCCTTTCATCTTTTGCTACTTAAACTATACTTATATACGGAATCCTGATTAAATTAACCGCTTACATCACGAATTCTTTTTGTGATTAATGTCATTTGAAAAAAGAATCTTTAGTATGAATTGTAAGGACATAATTTTTTTTTGGATTTAGTCATCTTCCGACTTACTGAAACTATTTCATAAATGCTTTTCCTAATAGGAACTTATCCATGACTAGTGAAGGCAATAATTTATATTGAGCAATTGCGAGACAGACTCTTGGGCTTAAAATACAAAGATGAAATACTACTCACATTAGTGAAGCTGAATTTGTATCCGTCAGGGTTAGCAACGGGCAACAGGATCCAGTCAAATCTCTCCAGGAGATCGGGTTCAGTCACATCCTCGGTGAGCTTGCGAATGGCCCAAGTCACTGTGGGTGGAGTGATCCATTCTCTAGCGTGCAAAGTTGCATCGATCACAATCACTGGCTTGCTCTCATCCTCGAAATTGGTGGTGGAAATCTTCAGGTATCTGATGGGACGTCCTTCGAAGGAGTTGGCGGCGGTGACGATGGTGGCTTGGGGGAAGCGGTTCGCGATATCTTCCATGTAGGCATCGATCTAGAGGTATAAAGAAAAACCAACATGTAACAGGCACGTCTGTCAAGGGCGTCTTAGTCGCTTGACAAGCGCTCTATGCCACCATGGTAGAATAAGGCTTAACTCTTGTCAACTGTAGATGAAACCAGTGGCCAGTAGGTATAGAACAAAAGATATAGAAATCAATAGATATGTTGAGTGTGTCACGGTCTATGGAATTTCTTGTGAAACCGGACTCCTATCACCCGCCTCTTGAATTAACGTTGTTCTTCACTAGGCTTAAAAATTTGAAATACGTAACGATTTCCTTCACGTAACGAAGGTCAACTTCGATTTAACTGGAATTTTCGTAGGGCATGTTACAAGTTTTGTTTTTGATGCCATTTCGATTTTCAAAGACTGAATAATATATATTTTTTACTATTGTACAATCATGTACAAAAATAGCTTGACTTGAAACACATAAAACCCTATGGGTATAAAATTAACTTGGAGGTTTCTCTTACCACTTCCCACTCTTGGTAGTTGTCGTAGGGCATCTGGCGTCCACCATTTCTGGCCATGGAGGCGTTTCTCTGCTCTTCGATGAGCATGTCGTCGTAGTCGAGCTTCCTGTTATAAAATGAAAGAATGTTGTAATGATGGCTTTCGCTTAAAATAATGTCATTTTCATAATGTATATATTTTCAAATAACACAATGAAATCTGAGCTAATATTATAAACGCAAAAACAAGGCTATCTTCACGCTTTCACGTCTAAATCACTACATCATTTTATGTATGAAGACAAACGACTTTGAGAAAGGATAGGCTCCTTTTATAAAATAGCGCCTTGGCAAAATAAAGACCAAATGCAAGAAGTGCTAAACAACACTAAGTTACTATTAGGCTCAGTTACGTCAATGGACGTCAAATCCAATAGATATTTTTGATTTACTTGGAGGCTGACAAAGCATCGAATTATTGTATTTTTATAATGACCATGAAAATTAATATTGTTTCATCATCACCAGTTGGTGTTGTTGCGTTGCCTTTATAATCTAAAATGTGGCGGAAATTCGAATCCTGGAAGATAATCAATTCTTCTCTGCCTTTTGTCAAAGAATTTGTTCCCAATTGATGCTTCAGGAATACTACAATATTTTGAAAGCAATTTTGAAATTCGGAATTCGACGACAAAAGAAAAATTGAAATACAAGACTATTATTCTCGTCTATTCTATAGGAGGAGTATGAAGGCGTAGTTTTCTTTAAAAAAATACAATCATGTGTGCAATTCACACGTGGTAGAAGTGAACAACCTTTAAAATGTTAGCTTCAAGATAAAAATAAGTTTTATGATTTCTTTACTATATTATACAGGGTGTATTCTGGCGTTAAAGAAAATTCTGACAAAAAAAATAAAAATGTTTTCCATACAAACCGCGTACATTTAATACCGATGGTTGTATGGAAAAAGTCAAAATTTTTATTTTTTGTCAGAATTTTCTTTAACGCCAGGGGGTTTGTAATCACCTTAGCTATTACCTGCCTTCGTTTCCGATCACGGTCTGAATACACCCTGTATAGTGGCCAAGTATATTAAGGGTAAAACCTTTACTAAAATGTATCCGTCTCTTTTTACTGTCGCTTTTTCGTTTCATTGACTTTCAAATCACAACGATGCTACAGAAGTTTTCACTTCATAAAAAATGTCTTCAGGCACAACTATACATTTAAATTTTAACAAAATAACAATTCACTTGCGCAAGCTCGAGTTTCTATTTAGTAATGGGCACTGGAGCAAAATGTGCTTATTCAAATGACATTCGAACCAATACTCTATCTTTATATAGGTATTTAACAGTAATAAAACTGTAATAAGTCTGGCAGCGGTTGGATGAGGAAGGCCAAAGATCGAGCCCAGTGGCGTGCCATAGGAGAGGCCTACCCGACTAGAAAAAACATAAGGCGCAACCAGATCATGTATCTGGACCCGATCAGGATAGAATGAGGCATGCCAGATCCGGCAAGCCCTATCAGGACCAGATCTGGTCCAGATAAGGATAGCCTGATGTTAAATATAATCAAGTATGGTAAGGCATACTGGATCAGGACCAGGTCTGGTCCAGATAAGGATAGCCTGATGTTAAATGTAATCAAGTATGGTAAGGCATACTGGATCAGGGCCAGGTCTGGTCCAGATAAGGATAGCCTGATGTAAAATATTATCAAGTATGGTAAGGCATACTGGATCAGGACCAGGTCTGGTCCAGATAAGGATAGCCTGATGTTAAATGTAATCAAGTATGGTAAGGCATACTGGATCAGGGCCAGGTCTGGTCCAGATAAGGATAGCCTGATGTAAAATATAATCAAGTATGGTAAGGCATACTGGATCAGGACCAGGTCTGGTCCAGATAAGGATAGCCTGATGTTAAATGTAATCAAGTATGGTAAGGCATACTGGATCAGGACCAGGTCTGGTCCAGAAATGTAATTTAATATACAAATGTAGGCTTATCAAAAAAAAATACCTATAATAAACTAAAGAGTTATTAAAATATTTTGTGTAGATAATACCTATAACAAAAATATGTGTATCAAACATAAATAAATATCCTGATATCTAAGTGTGTTGTGCATTAAATATAAAATTACATTGAATTGTATTCAATAAATAAAAAATTACAAAAATATTAATATAAACACAACATGGGGTGTATATTAGTGATAGCGCGTGACGTCATGAAGCAACATGTCGGAACTCAGTGTTCCCAACTTGGGGGTTTTCCCCCTAAATTTGGGGGGGGGGGGATGTGGACTTTGATTTTTTTAGGGGCTTTATATTTTTAGGGGTATTTTTGGGGATTAATCCATCCCCTAAATGCTAAGTTTCTTTGATGTCAACATGTATGATTTTCAATAGTTTGAACCAGAATAAAATGAAATAATATTTGACGTATGAAATAATTTATAAATAAAGACTATTAAACAACATTGCAGAATATAATTTTGTTTTTTTTTTGTTTTACAAAATGTTATTTAGATAATTATTAGAAAAAATGCAAACAGTCGAAAAATTATGATACAAGTGAGATTCGAACCTACGACCTCGGCTTTACGCGCCACGCTCACATCCAATTTTATTCTAATTCGTAATGCTAATAGCTAATAAAATTAGAATTGGAATGCCTAACAAGAATGTGTGATATATATTATTTTTTTAGGGGGTTTTCAAATAATTGTGGCGATTTTAGGGGTTTTTGACTTTACATTTAGGGATAAATATTTTTGGGAGTTGGTAACCCTGTCGGAACTTGTTCACAGTGTTGAGTGTAGAGGTGTAAAAGTAACGAAAAAAAGCGTACCCGTATGTATTCGTTACTATAACACTTAGTACTCGTTACTATCGTATCGTTACGTTACTCGTTACTTCTGATCATAACATGCTATTTGATGTTAGAGCAACGATTGAAGTCGTATTGCGTACGCGTACAGTATGACATTGCGGCGTCGCACCATTAGTAATTTGTAGAAATCATACTTATCACAGATACTTTTTATTACATACCAAGCTGTGTAAGGTGCATTTTTTTTACTTTTCCGTATTTTGAACCAGATTTATGTTTAAGTTATTCTAAATTTACCTAGTTTGATTTAATTTCCAAATTATACTTAACAAACATCATTCTATGTAACGTACAATTTTAAATTCACCGAATAAACGCGCACATGCGTAAAACATACGATAAAAAAAAATTCAATACACGTATCAACCGTACTTGCGTGAACTGAAACAGTGTAGGTATCTATAATACGAAAAATGCGAGTAACGAAATATATTCGTGTGTAACGTTTCGTTACTCGGTACTAGGTGGCGCACCCGTTACTCAGTACCGAATACATACGGTTTGCTACAGCTCTAGTTGAGTGTAGTTGAAGTGTTTATCATTTAAAGACTTTTGTGTTTATTGAATGTATCACTAATTATACTTTTTATATTACTTAAAATTGTATGTCGATTAGTATAATAATGTAAATAATGTAGGTGAAGATTAAATAAGTTCAATACAAAAACCTAATCACCTTAACAGTACATAGTTAAAGAATAATTAATATATTGTATGTTAAACAAAAAAAAGTGTATCAAGTACTATAAACCTATATCTAGACATTTACTCAGTGTGTATGTGTAAAAAATACGAACTTGTGGACTAAACTAACTAAATACAAATTTATGTGTTGTGTGTAAGGCGGCCCCTAGACCTACAATAACGTTGTACAATACATTTTATTGTACAATAAGATTGAAAGGTGTTTTGCATCCAAACGATCAATTATATTGCACAAAAATACGAACTGCTCAATGTTTTCGTGTTCAGTTGGAGCATCATATTCCAACAAGATGCAGCTGCAGCTGAGGTGTTATTGCTAATGGCTAAACGTAAACGTAAATAAACACGTCGCTGGTGTAAAGAGTGGTACAAGAAAAGGCAGAAATACACTCAAAGAGTTGAATCTTTTCTTCACATCATCTTTGCTTGCCCGTGAAAACATCTCTGCAGTATATTTTTTTAAGGCGTTCATGATATTCTGTGCTCTTGACATTCCATAGAGATGATAATTCTCTCTCCTTAACTTTTAGATTCTCTTTTCCCGCCATTTCTGCGCTCGCGTGTGTTCTCCACGTCAGGATGAAGCAGAGGCTAAAATAAAAAATATTGCGCAATACTGGCCCTACATGGTGCAATGGAAAAATATGGTACCTACAATAAAAATTAAAGTCGCTCAAACTTTTGTTCCATCATTGCGCAATCTTCAATATTTAGCCTAATCAATCAATTATATTGCACAATTCGAAATATTGCGCAATATAATTGATTGTCTAGGGGCCGCCTAAAGCTTCGTTTTTAAGTTTGATTACGTAAAACATTCAAGGTTAGTAAAAAATCATTGAAAAAATACATTACAATTCTTTGCTATTTTTAAAATAATTTTATATTTCAATAATCCGTTTTTTTTTCAGATGACTTATACTTATGCATTAGTTTTATTTGTAAATGATTCATCCAATAAAGAAATTGATATACTGCCAAGTTCTTGGTTAGATCATTACAAAGAATATGGTGGTGGTGGTGAATATATGCCTGAATCATTGTTAAAAAGTGCTAAGTATTGTAAATTATTACAAACAATGGTGAAACATTGTGATGAGCCTGATCCGACATGGCCAACGTTTCATGTTCAAATATGTGGCACAGCAGGTAATTTATTGTTATTTGAATTATAGATTTGTGAGAATTGATATCTTATTGTCAGAATAATAAGAAAGTAATGCATAATTACAATTAATGTTATCAGAAACAATGGAAGAGGCAGAGGAAAAAATAATAAGATTGGACAAAGAACCCTATGCTTTCTCTACTGATAATGAGCAGTCTAAAGCAAAAGCAGCTGCTGTTGAAAAAACTTCCAAATTAAAAGCATTATCAAAGGATTGATTAAAAATATATAATATATTTAGCCAAACAGCGGTAGAGTTGACTGACAAACCCGCTGAAATTGCAGGTAATATTTATTATTTAAAATGTAAATATTGTTGAATAATTAATAATAATTTTTTTACTAATAACTTAAAATAAAAATCAACTCAAATTTGAGGGACATAAATATGGGTATAGAAATAGCACATAAAGATGTACATTAACAACAATTATGAAGATATAAGATACATTAATTAAGATAATTAAAATACATTAATGCTATAAAGCAAGAAAGATAAAAAAAAAAAATTTAAATACATATATGAAAGATCTAATATAATATGTAGTTGCTCTATCTGACAATGTTGAAATTTATACTTTTCTCTTTATGGGAAAAATACTACATAATATGCAATGAAATAATATTTATTTAATCTATAAAATATTAAATACATCACTTAGATTCAGTCATTTCAAAATTTTGTGTATCCCCTGTTCGGAAGGCAGTCATCACAAGAATAATTATAAAGAAGAAATATTGATACATATTAAAGACTGATTTTCTCAAATTAAAGCAGTTCATTAATACATACATACATACATAACCGCACGCCTGTATTCCCGGAAGGGGTAGGCAGAGATGCATTTCTGCACCATTTTTTTTATTATTACTTATTTAATTAAATACATAATTACTTAATTCAAATTTTGTATTTTAGATGCAAGAAGACATAAATACCAAAATAACCAAGAAATTATTGCAATAAATTGCATCAAGCATTGTCTTCAGTATTGAATAATGCTAAAGATTGGGATGGCTATGGGATGGGTAGCCAGGATCAAAAAACAACCATCTAATGAAGATAAATCACAAGCAAATAATAGCTTTTATTTTATTTACTTAAAAAAAAAATACTGTGTAAACAAAACAAAAATAAAAATGATATTTAAATTAAAAACAAAAAAAATTGGAAAAATTAAATGTAAATAAATATAATAATATGTTAAATAAAATATTTATAATATCAATTCATAAATTGTTTTTTTTTAATTAAACATATTTTTCAAGACTATACATTCATGTTTTTTTAAAGAACCGGACCGGGCATACTCGATTTGGATCAGGCAAGGTTTTATAACGCAGATGATTGATTTGAATAATGAAAAAATGGAATACAACCCGACTAGAAATATTTTCGTGTTCCTTAGAAGGACCGGACCGGGCATGCCCGATCTGGACCAGATAAGGTATGTAACGCAGAAGATTGGTCTGGACCCGATCAGGAATTCCTAGTCTGGACCCGGTCAGGAATTCCTAATCTGGACCCGATCAGGAATTCCTAATCTGGACCCGATCAGGAATTCCTAATCTGGACCCGATCAGGAATTCCTAATCTGGACCCGATCAGGAATTCCTAATCTGGACCCGATAAGGTTTTCCTGATCAGGTCCAGACCAATCTTCTGCGTTACATACCTTATCTGGTCCAGATCGGGCATGCCCGGTCCGGTCCTTCTAAGGAAGACGAAAAAATTTCTAGTCGGGTATGTCCAGCAGTGGACGTAAGAGAGGCTGATGATGATGAAGTCTATAGAATTATTGAATAAACCATTCGTATACAATTCAATACTCTTCCTTTAATTTTCATATTATAGAAATGTTTATACAAAATACTACATAAAATAAATTACAAACGGCAATCTTATTAAGAAACGAAATACAGTACTACAGACAATGTAATGAATTTATATATTTTTTTGTAATAAGGATAAAAAGAGAAAATATGACTTACGCCTTAATGTCATCAGCATGAAGTCTGTAGGAGATACCGAGGGAGTCCATGGCACTGACGAAGCTTTCAATTTGTTCTGGCCGGACCAGGACGACACCTTCACGTTTTGGGTGCGGGTGGCCTAGGACGTCCAACTCCAGCTGTTGGACCAGGGCTCCGAAGGCTTGGAGCTCGCTGATATTCGATGGAGCTACATAGTACGACCTCCACCTGGGTAAAAGATAGCGGTTATTTATGATGCTTTCCTTAAATAATTTTAAGCACATACTTACATACATACATAAACTCACGCCTGTATTCCCCGAAGAGGTAGGCAGAGTTGCATTTCTGCACCCACATTTCGCCAAGTATGTATCAGTCCCACGTAATAGGGGGCGAGCCTATTGCCGTTTTTCGGGCACATTTCCAGACTCCGTGCTGTTACCGAGAATTTCCTAATGGAAAAACTCAATAACACTTTGCCCGACCCGGGAATCGAACCCAGGACCTCTAGATCGCACGGCACATACTTGTACCGCCAGACCACGAGGCAGTCGTAATTTTAAGTAGTCTTTAAAATTTATTTGTCCCTCATATTCCGAACTGCATCTATCCTTCCCGCCAGAAATGGGTGATTGCCATAAGGCTACTAGCTGTTTGAGATACTGGCAAAGCAAAGTGACAACGCTATAACTAACTGAACCCATTCCTCTCCACTGTCCTATTTTTAGGACACTATAATCATCTTTTTTTTTTGTTGTTTAAGCTCTGATTTTTATTGTTTCTGATGAAATTCGTAATTTCATAATATTTTTCTGGTAAAATTTTTTTTTACGCTGCAAAAAATGTGATTTTTATGTATTTTTTTCAAATTGATATTTTTTTGTCGACTAAGGAAGAGCATTATGATCCGACTTCATACGTCGCGAAAAAAATTACTTATCTTTTTTTTTCTACTATCATTTTTTCTTAATGTACTGAGAACCTTATTTATGCATTTCAACAAAAAATTCCAATGTTTTCGATGCTTGGGAAATAATATGTTAAACAGCAATGCCTTCAACTTTTAACAAATGACATGATTATGGCGGCCTGACGCTAATTTTATGTATACAGGCTAATTCCAGAAAGCGACACACTTGCTTGTGTCATTATACCACGTTTTACATCTTACATATATAGGGTGTATTCAGACCGTAATCGGAAACTAAGGCAGGTAATAGCTACAGTGATCAAGAATCCATTAGCGTTAAAAAATCCCGACAAAAAATAAAAATAAATACATTTTCCATACAACCATAGGTATCAAATGTATGGCTGTTTGGAAAACGTCATTTTTTTATTTTTACATACATACATAAACTCACGCCTGTATTCCCCGAAGGGGTAGGCAGAGGTGCATTTCTGCACCCACATTTCGCCAGGTATGTATCAGTCCCACGTAATAGGGGGCGAGACAATTTCAGACTCCGTGCTGCTACTGAGAATTTGCTAATGGAAAAACCCAATAACACTTTCCCCGACCCGGGAATCGAACCAGGACCTCTAGATCGCTCGGCACATACTTGTACCGCGAGACCACGAGGCAGTCAGTATTTTTATTTTTACTTATTTATGTTATTATGTTTTATTTGTTTTGAGCACAACAAAACATTTTTTTATTAATAAATTCAAGCTTATACATACCCAATATAAACTTCATGTTTAGCGAACGCCGAAGCGAGCAGGCAAACTAGGATACACCACTTCATCTTGCCGAAAGATGTACTGCAGCGTTCATCATAGTTTTTATAACGTAATCCGGATAAGGTGGGACTGATAACGATACCATATCGTGAACTGATAAAGGCAATGGTTATTTCTTAACAAAACCTAGGGTTGGGTTGGTGTTTTAACGTAATTACATACTTAAATTAGTGCTGGGCGATTGCCGATAACGGTGAAGGAAACCATCGTGATAAAACCTGCACACCTAAAAGTTCTTAGGAATTTCTTAGGTGTGTAGTCATCCAACCCGCACTAGGCCAGCGTGATGGACTAAGGTCTATAAACCCTCTCAGTTGTAGAGGAGGCCGGTGCCCAGCAGTGGGACGTATATGGGCTGATGATGATTGCCGATTAATGATTTTGGTAATCGAATTATCCTACTAATAGTAATGTTGATAATCGATATGTATTTTCATAATCGAATGACGTTACTAATTTGCACTGCTAATATCGTCGAGACTCGAGAGTAGGTCTTTTTTTTAGAAATTTAGTTACTCGCGAATGCGACTACTGAGTAAATTAGTAATTGAAGATATCTTGAGACATATTCTTAATCGAATAATTTCATTAGTATATCTTATAATCGACCTCTGACACGCTGGGAGGACGACATTAGAAAAATAGCAGGACCGCAATGGATTCATGTCGCCAGAGATAGAGACAGCTGGAAATCTTTGGAGGAGGCCTTCACCTGAGAGGGGTCCATGTATATAATAATAATCTTGAATATATAAAATCAAATTTAAATAATAATGTACCTAATATGAATGATATTTAGATTATATAACTAATATAAAATTATTATAAATAGATTAATCAAATTAATTAGATGATTTTTTCAATTAATTATATAACATAATAAATATATTTTTTCTTTATATACAATATTTCAAAAATTGTTTTTTTTTTTTTTGCATGGAATAAAAGGCTATTTTATTTTATTTTATTTATTTAGTTATTTATCTCATAATCGCCCACCGCTGATTCAAATACATCTTACAGTCACATATATTTTGACTCTGCACTAAAATAAGTTTTAGAACCCGAAGACAGCAATGAAACGCAAAAAATGAAACAGTTAAGAATAACTTTTATGCTTCACATTAGGAGAATGATAAAGACAAAAAAAAAGAATAAATATTATAAATTCCTCTCACTTGCAAATCTGCTGCAACGTTTTTTTTCATTTTGAATAGATATTAGATTGGAGGGACTAGCTGTTGTGCCCCACAGCTACGTTTGTCGAACTTGAGACTTCAATTTATTTATTATTCCGTTTTTGCTCCATTATTTTTTCTTTCTAGTCGTGAGGGCTTCGAGGTTTAGGCACGCGGTCGAAAACCTCGACGGTCGCGGGTTCAAATCCCAGGCATACACCTCTGAGATTTCGAAGTTATGTGTGTATTCACAAAAAATTATCACGTAGGTACTTTAACGGTGACTAAAACATCGTGATGAAACCTGCACACATAAAAGTTTTTAGGAATTTCTTAGGTGTGTAGTCCGCCGCTAGGCCAGCGTGGTTGACTAAGGCCTAAACCCTCTCAATTGTAGAGGAAGCCTGTGCCCAGCAGTGGGACGTATATGGGCGGATGATGATGATGAGTTATGAATAAAGTTTTTATAAGTTTAAGTGTGTATCATACCAAACTCATTGTACACATTTTGTGGTAATTTAAAAAAAATGTCTCAACACCTCATCATGTTCTACGCACTAACACTTATTCTTTATCACACCTAATTAATTATTCATATAATTCTTGACATACGGCTTTGCGGATTTATTTGATAAGAAATCGACAAAATCCGAAAAATAGGGCTTAATTGATTTTTATTATGCAAAGTGCACTGATATTTGAAAATTATAGCGTGTAATCTGTTGTAGATAATGGTTGCGCGAACAGTTGGATAAAATCAGTTATCAACAATACTTAATTGCCTAAAATATGGAAAAAAATTAACAAAGCACCTTTGGGTGAGTATGGAGAGAGAAAAAGATATAATATAATAATAATCAGCCCATATACGTCCCACTGCTGGCCACGGGCCTCCTCTACAACTGAGAGGGTTTAGACCTAAGTCCACCACGCTGGCCTAGTGCGGGTTGGCGGACTACACACCTAAGAAATTCCTAAGAACTTTTAGGTTTGCAGTTTTGATCACGATGTTTTTATTCACCGTTAAAGCAAGTGATAATTCATTGTGAATACACACATAACTTCGAAAAGTCAGAGGTGTGTGCCTGGAGTTTGAACCTGCGACCGTCGAAATTCTCGACCGCGCGCCTAAACCTCGAGGCCATCACTGCTGTTTTAAAAAGAAAAAGATATGCAAATATATATTTCTTTTATCTTTTATTTGAGTTTTGGCTCTGAAAAAGACCTAATGATAATCCCATCAAAAACATAAATGTGAGATGAAAGAAGTTTGCACTTTAGGTCCCATTTATTCATTGAATGTTTTTTCTTAATGTTGTGATGGCCTCTGTGATGCTTGTGAAATGTGGGTAATGCACCTCTGCCTACCACTTCGGGGAATACAGGCGTGACGTAATGTATGTATGTATGTAGTATATAGTTAATAATAGTTTTGTCTTAACGCAAGGTCAGTCCTTTGTATCTTGTCTGGAATTTATACACCTTTTTCTTGATCTTTTATATTTGTGATACGACACTGATGCCAATATCTCTGACAATAAACGAGATGTGAAATCTGCAATCACAAACACTACCTAAATGGATCAACGTCTTTAGGATAAAAAATGGTGACTGGCTACTCTCTCATTAAAATGTTTGGTACCAGCGGAAGCTGTTTTCTGACTGCACACTCTCACGCCTTTATAGGTAGAGGAGTCAATCAGAGATTTAGTAGAAAATTACTATAAGAGCAATTTGTTTAGATTTTTAATTAGTAAATGCTACTACAATTTAAATTACTATTTAAACGATAAGAATAATTGTTAATTTTGCTTATTTTATTGTATTTTTTTTTTGGTTTTGGATATGTAGTTTTGTTTTTATTTGTTGTTATGTCTTATATTTTAATTATTTTGTTGTAAAATTGTAAATCGGATTTAAAAAAAAAATTATCCTAAAATATTGTATTCCAATATGGCGGGTCATAGCTGTACTAAACAAGCCAATGTAACACCATCTTCACTTATGTACCACAATAAAATATTTTTAATTTGAATTTGGGCATTTCTAATGAGAAAACAACGAGACAGTCAATGCCGTAGTACCTACGTTTCAAGGAGAGCAAAATGAACTATTGGTGGTTTTTAACATCAGGATCACCTTAAAGTTTCAAAATTATTTCGGTATAGGTACATACATCATTAACTAAAAAAGAGTTTGAGTACAGAATGTATGTAAGTACGTCATGAACTGAAACAAAATATATATTTAAATACAGTAGCACATATCTAATGAAGGATTACGGTCGCACGTGCAGATAAAATTAATTGTCAAAAAAATAGTACGTAACTTAATGATAAAAAGTTGATAAGTTTCTTTAATCGTCAAAAAGTGTTAACATATTTAATATTTATAAATAATTACACAGACAGATCTGAAAGTCCTGACGCTACTAAAATTATAATGAACGTGAAACTTTGGATGTTATGACGTAATTTGCATAAACTCGGTATCATGTCAAGTAAAATTTAAAGTTTTTAAAACATAACTAACATAATTAATTCATTCCATAAAAATAGAAAACTTTACTAACGAGAAATGTATAAAATATAGCGAAAATATGCATGATCACTTGATATTACTGGATGATTTTGAAGAAATCTACCCACCTAAGAGTCCCAATATTTTTCACAATATTTTTCTGGGCACGTTAATACTATCGTTCTGGAGGATGAGACAAAGTGTAATAGCAGAAAGATTTCGCATTGAACATTGGTCAGTTTTAAAGAGCTTTAAGGTGTTCCCATTCTTACTCAAAACGCTTCAGTAATACCTCACTAATATATTCAACAAGCAGTGATGGCCTCGAGGTTTAGGCGCGCGGTCGAGAATTTCGGCGGTCGCAGGTTCAAACCCCAGGCACACACCTCTGACTTTTCGAAGTTATGTGTGTATTCACGATGAATTATCACTTGCTTTAACGGTGAAGGAAAACATCGTGATAAAACCTGCACACCTAAAAGTTCTTAGGAATTTCTTAGGTGTGTAGTCCGCAAACCCGCACTAGGCCAGCGTGGTGGACTAAAGCCCTCTCAGTTGTAGAGGAGGCCCGTGCCCAGCAGTGGGACGTATTTGGGCTGATGATGATTGGTCAGTTACATAATACAACTGAAATAAATAGGTATTAGGTACCTTATTATGTGTTGTACGACTTTTATTGCCCAGTGATTTACACATACAAATCTGACCAACTCAATATATTAGTATGTATGCAGACGTTTGAGATTAGATTAAATAATAAATTTATCGTGATTTCAGGTATTAATAATAAATCCAATACTTGATAAACAAATTATCATATTATTGATTTCGAAATATAGGCATATGCGAATGAAATTTATTGTTCATTATATTATTGGTCGTGATAAACATCGACCATGTTCAAAATAAGTTTTGTTATTTCTTTGGTTTTCTACGTCGCCGTTGCTAAGCACGAGCAGTACGATGGGTAAGACGCTATAGCTAGTAATCTCATCATCATCCTTAGTTTTACTTTGTACCTTTGTCTCATCATCATCATCATCATCAGCCCATATACGTCCCACTGCTGGGCACGGGCCTCCTCTACAACTGAGAGGGTTTAGGCCTTAGTCCACCACGCTGGCCTAGTGCGGGTTGGCGGACTACACACCTAAGAAATTCCTGAGAACTTTTAGGTGTGCAGGTTTTATCACGATGTTTTCCTTCACCGTTAAAGTACGTGATAATTATTTGCGAATACACACATAACTTGGAAAAGTCAGAGGTGTGTGCCTGGGGTTTGAACCCGCGACCGTCGAGATTCTCGACCGCGTTCCTAAACCTCGAGGCCATCACGACTTGTCTTATACCTTGTGTATTAAATGTGGTGATTTAAAGATCAACTCACAAATGAATTGTTTATGTAATTAAATTGTTCCCTAAATGTGACTATTTATTAAAAAAAAAATTCGTGATCTTCAAATGAATAAGGACCAAGGTTCTATCTGTGTCTTGGTTAGGACAGTCCTTAACTAATATGCTGTGGGGCCGAGGGTGTGGGATCATGATGCTAATGGTAATATGGACAGCAGTTTACATGGCCTTATAGCCAGTGGCGGGACTTCCATAGAAGCCCAAAAGCGTTAAACTTTAATTTTGTAATGTCTAGTTTAGATTTGCTTATTGTGGGGTCTTTATTTAACAAATTGCTTTTTAAAATAAAGATTTAAAGCTTAAAAATTGTTATTCGAAACTTTGAAAGGCAAACTTATCTATTATTCTTCTATGGAAGTACCGGCACTGCTTATAGCATAGGGTTACGTGAAAAGCATCCGAAAAAAACCCACTAAGACGTCATAGGGAAATCAATTTTAGAAATCAGATTAAAATATTTCAAATATTTCATCCTCGTAATACCTTTTCTATGTCCAATTCCAAGTCAAGATACTCTAATTAAATCTGTCTTCTTTCACAGCCATGCTCTTTATAACGTCCACGTGAAATTTGCAGACCAAATCGAAGTTCTCAAGGATGTTGAAGCAAAGTACAACTTGGACGTTTGGTCGTACGCTGTTACCGACAGACCTGGAGTTATCCTAGTTCCTAAAGACTTGAGAGACATATTCCAACAGGAGCTCCAGGATGCTGGAATTGGCTTCGATGTTGTTGTTGAAAATATCAAAGAGTAAGTTAATTGGCCTTCAGTTCCTTATTTATTAAACCTTAATGAGATAATTTTAGTGATTAGCTTATTTTGAGTTTCAACTTCGATGAATTTGTTCTTTTTGGTGTATTGATTACTTTTATTCTAAGCGAAATGTTTTATAAAACATTTGTTAAATTTTTCTCGATGAAAATGACTTCAGTAAGATGATTCAAAAAGTAGAGTTTTCAGTAACTTTAAATCATGAATGATGATTTTGTTTTTAGAAAACTGGAATTGGAAGATTCCATGCTGGCTTCCGCTGCTGCATCTTCTAGAAGCAACAGGTCCAGAGCTAGATCCGTCGTCGAAGGCCTTTCGTTTGACGAAATCCACTCACTTGAAGTGGTAAGATTTTTTTAGAGTTAACAGAATATTGGACCAAACCGAGGACATACATATTCAACTTTTCAATATTTAATTAAATAATACTTGCTTATTCCATGAATACTTATGGAATACTAATGGAATACTACAGTAGGAATCTAGTGCGCCTAGAAGTTTTTTTACAATAATTTTCATGATATCTGTAGACTGTTTCTTACGTATGATGCGACGTTTTATTCTGCTGTGACTACAAAATCAATTGAATCATAATATGATAAACTTTTTCGTAAAATATTAATTAACGTGGCTACCTGCTTGTCAATATCATTTATGAATTACATATCTCGACGATATCAATACTAACAGATTAAGACTTGATAACAAGTCGATTAGCCCTGAAAAAGTAGACTAATTATTATGATTACACGCATACTAATGCTATTATAAAATACATACATACATAAACTCACGCTTGTATTCCCCGAAGGGGTAGGCAGAGGTGCATTTCTGCACCCACATTTCGCCAGGTATGTATCAGTCCCACGTCATAGGGGGCGAGCCTATTGCCGTTTTTCGGGCACATTTCCAGACTCCGTGCTGTTACTGAGAATTTGCTAATGGAAAAACCCAATAACACTTTGCCCGACCCGGGAATCGAACCCAGGACCTCTAGATCGCACGGCACATACTTGTACCGCGAGACCACGAAGCAGTAGCATTATAAAATAGTAATGAAAATCTAAATGCGTGAATGCTGCAATTCATATTTGTTATCTTTAGAAGCTTTGACGCAATAGGTAAGTATTTAAATCAGCAATGTAATTTTGCTGCATTGGATGTTAAACACAGAGCCTTTCAGATTGAGCATGACTACGACGTTGATGCTTTATTTTCGCCAATCATCACAATGACGTCGACCGCCTCGATTGCACTAATGGTTGTGTTGGCTTAATGTACTAAAGGTTATATAAAGGTAAATGAAAATTGGGCTCCTAAAGTTGTTTATTTGATGATAATATTTTGTTGATTAAAAACTTTAACTCAGTATTAAGTAGGCGTAAAATATGTGCCCCATCAATCATGCGTATGTTAAACGGAATATGAATAAATTGTACAAAGACGTACTATACGACCACGCGTTTATACATCATCAAAAGTGTATACAGGCTGTAGAATACAATAAGTAGGCTAAAGTACTTTTTTTAATATTCGTGGTTCAAGAGTGATTGTACCTTCGGCATTTAATCCATCTTAATACCTTGTATACAAATACTTTTATAAAAATATATTCAACTAATATTTTCCCTAAATTTCAAACGATCGCTACAAATGTTGATCTTATAAAAAATATTTTCAGGTCGATCAGTACTTGGTGGATTTAGCCAACGCATACCCAGAAACCGTCACCGTGGCGTCTGCAGGCAGGAGTATCGAAGGCAGGGACATCAAATACTTAAAGATCTCTACTACCAATTTCCTGGTATGGTTTCAATGGGTTCAATATTCTATTTATCTAGGCATAAAACTTAAAGATTTGAGATTAAAAATTAAAAAAAGAAAATGGATGGAGTGCGTGATTGAAGATATGAAAGAAAAAGGGGATTGAAGACATGACGGCTGATAGGGATGTTTGGAAGGACAAAACATACTGCGCCGACCCCAAATGAAATTGGGAACAGGGCAAGGAAATGATGATGAGATGGTGAAAAAAGTATGTTCCAACGATCTTTTGCAGTCATATAGTCATCTCTAATATATAGTTGAGTAAAGAGAAATAGTTTATAAAAAATAGTTACTTTCCTTTTAGGACAGGAACAAGCCAATTATTGTGCTACAGTCCCTCCTCCACGCTCGTGAATGGGTGACTCTTCCCGCTACTCTATACGCCATCAAGAAGTTAGTACTTGACATCACCGATAGGGACCTCGTTCAGAATGTCGACTGGATCATCATACCTGTCTCCAACCCTGACGGATATGTGTTCTCCCACAATGGTGTAAGTATCGAAATAAATTATGATTACTAATAGGAATATACTCCTATACCAGGCTTAGCATGAAACGCAACACAATGACGTCTACAGTATGGTAATCTCTATCCATTTGGATATAAATAGTCAGTACCTCACTGTTCTTTCAACAATTTCACTTACCTGATATAACAGAATTCACACAGATCCTTTTTAAAACCTATAAGACTGATCTGTTCTAGACATTTCTTTCTGTCCCCGCGTCAGGATAGTAAATGCATTTCATGAAATATTTTATGTTTTCTTAGGACCGATTCTGGCGTAAGAACCGTGCCAGGGGATTCATGGTCGGGGACTTCTGCATGGGCGTTGACCTGAACCGCAACTTCGACATACTGTGGGGTACTGCTTCCAGCGCCAGCCCCTGCATGGAGACCTTCCACGGAAGAGGACCTTTCTCCGAACCCGAGACTGCTGCTATTAGGGACCTCTTCATAGAATACGGAAGTCGCATCGAAGTGTACATTGACATCCACAGCTTCGGAAGCATGATTCTCTACGGATACGGTAACGGTGTTTTGCCACCAAATGCTTTGGCTAAGAATTTACTTGGTGTCAGAATGGCACAGGCTATCGATGCTGTGAAATGGCCCCAGAACAGGAATTATATCGTTGGTAATGTTGCCCTCATTTTGTACAATGCCTCTGGTGGTTCCAGTGACTACGCTATGGCTGTTGGCACGCCTTACAGCTACACCTTTGAATTGCCAGCCTATAATAACATTCAGGGTACTATCCTTGGCTTCTTGGTTGATCCTGCTTTCATTGAGCAAGCCGGATTCGAAACCTGGGAGGGTATTAAAGAAGCTGGTCGTTTGGCGGCTAGCAACTGGAGCAGACGAGCTGGACAATAGAAACAAATATAAATTAATTGGCCATAACATAATTACTTTGATAAACTTGTTGAGGAAAATAAAATGCTCTTATATTATTTTTTTATTACAATCAATCGAAATATGAACCGGAGAAGTAAGTCACAAATCATGAGTCATTAATTAGTAGTGTTTTTGGATCCAGTTTAGGCCGATGATAATGATAGTAGTTTTTGGACCAACGCAGAAGTAGAGTCTAAGGTATTTAATTTTAACAGTTAATTTTAATTGTTGTTGCACTCGACAACAAATGTAGTTTCAATTACATACATAAACTCACGCCTGTATTCCCTTAAGGGGTAGGCAGCAGTGGCGGTACTTCCATAGAAGCCCAAAAGCCCAGCTTGCCTTATATAATTCCGAATAAGAAACATAAACTAGATATTCCTCATTAAATACAAACAACAAAATATTTCATCCAAAAACATAAGTTTACGTATTTTTGCCGCGCCATGCCGCCATGCCGACGCGCCGCTGCGCGCCAAATCCCGGCCCATATCCTTTAATTTCAAACAAACGAATCGCGGGCGCACGAACGTCAATAGTTTAGAGTAAACATCAATGTTGAACATAATAATAATATCTATCTCCCTCTATCTCGTGGGCTTTAAATCGGGCTTCACTTTACTAGTTCCGTCCCTTTCGCACTACGTCGAAATTTCCATTGGATTTTAAAACATAGGTATAACCAAAATACCGTTTATATAGCAATTACTATGGGCATTAGAATCCCGCTTTCGCTCTGAACTACGTGCACGTAGTTCAGAGCGAAAGCGGGAGTAGGGATGTCGGAAATCCAAAAAAAATCGATATATATCGTTTCGATATATTTTAAAAATATGTACCAGGTACCTATATAAATAAAATTTAAAAAGTATCGATATATGGGTATGATTTGAGTAAGAAAGAAAGAAAAAAAGTTTATTTGTTAACAAACATACATAAACAAAAAATAATATAAAATAGACATAAATCACTTAAAAACTATGTATAACTATGTATGTACTCAAGAATACGCGCGCGTTGAGAGTTGTAGACCTTTTCAATACTTAGAATTTTATATCGAAATATTAAATATCGTTCAAAATATCGATATTTTTTCAACAAGCCTAGTCGGGAGTGCGGTGATGCACATTTTGTTTGTCAAGGTCACACGTTGTCAATTGTTTACGTTTAGTTGTCAGTTCAATTGTTACTAATACTGAGCGAAAGAACCAAGTTAAATAGAATTTGTTGTGGTATTTAGAATATTACTACAGTGATTATAAAAGATGAGTGATGTTTATTGTTAATCCTTGTGGCGACTTAAAGTGTGTGCGTGTTTTGCTCTTCGAAGATAAGGTAAATTCATTAAATTGTACTGTGAAAAACGGCTCGTAACTTGTCCAAAACCTACATATAATTGCCAGACTCGAGTATTTCGAAAATTGTTAAAAATTATGAGCGAAGTTTAATAGATCCGAGTAGTAGTACACAACTAATTGAAAAGTTGAATGTTCAAATACGAAAAGGTTATATTATGTGTAAATGTTTGGAATTCTTGTTGTAATGATTTAAATAATTTATCTGCTTCTTGTAGAATGCATGCAAATTTACAACACCACATACTTTGATTTCTTTTTACAAATATTGTAAACAACGCGTTGAAGTAGATATTCATTTCTCGTTTTCGAAATTTCAAAACTCTCGCGTTGATCATCATCGTATTATTTCTAATCCATATTATTTGTCATTTTGTTCATAAAAAAAAACTTGCATTCAAGGTCATGACATGAAAATTTACTTACGAGTATAGGTAATTTTTAAAATTTGACTCTTTACTTTTTAATTATGTGGTTTGAAGCCAAATCGAGTCGAGTTATTTGTCTAATAAAATTCAATATGATATGATTTATTCCGTGTCTAATGTTTTAACATCTCGCATTCAAATTTAGAGAAACATGACGTTTGTGCACAATTTGGACATATTATTTTTCTAATAATTTTCGCCGACATTTTATGGTTTTTGGTACCTATTACTAGCGACAAATTATTTCTTTGTTGTGCAAGTACTATTATATACCTAAATCTCGTGGTTTCGCGGTACTAGTATGTGCCGTGCGATCTAGAGGTCCTGGGTTCGATTCCCGGGTCGGGCCAAGTGTTATTGGGTTTTTCAGTTCTCAGTAACAGCACGGAGTCTGGAAATGTGCCCGAAAAACGGCAATAGGCTCGCCCCCTATTACGTGGGACTGATACATACCTGGCGAAATGTCGGTGCAGAAATGCACCTCTGCCTACCCCTTCGGGGAATACAGGCGTGAGTTTATGTATGTGTATACTTACATCAATATGTCAAAATCTTGTATGTAAATAATTTGTGGTAGGTAGGTATATTATTTATTAGATCTCCGACTTTCTGGACCAAAAAATACACAATAAAAACCGTAATAAAAATTTGGGCTTGCCGAAGCTAGAGACCCTAGGCACGCCACTGGTAGGCAGAGGTGCATTTCTGCACCCACATTTCGCCAAGTATGTGTCAGTCCCACGTAATAGGTGGCGAGCCTATTGCCGTTTTTCGGGCACATTTCCAGACTCCGTGCTGTTACAGAGAATTTTCTAATGGAAAAACCCAATAACACTTTGCCCGACCCGGGAATCGAACCCAGGACCTCCAGATCGCACGGCACATACTTGTACCGCAAGACCACGAGGCAGTCAGTAGTTTCAATTATTATAACTAAATTAAATAAACTAAAAAATTACGGAATATTATTGCTATAAAAGAGTTTATTTCCTATCGATACATCAGAGTCTCGTCACTACGACTCCTCGCCTGAGTTCTCAACAACGTGGAATGGTAATGCGGTGTAATCAAAACGCTCCAAGTTTTCAATGAATTTAGATCGATGCATCGTTGCATATATCTACCTATGTATGTAATTCTATACTCGCACTTTGAAGTAATTAAATTTTCTTTTAGAATTACTTCTTATATAATCTTTACTTAACAGTTTTGTAATATTTAAAAGTTTATTAACATATTATATTTAGGGTTATTTATTATTAATTTATAAGATTTAAGACGTACGTTGAGGCACGACTCTCCTTCTAGATTGGTGTAGGGGAGGAAGATATAATCCCTTTTTTATTGACATGGCAACATGACCACCCCGCCTTATGGTAAGTACAGTGCAGTCCAAATAAAATGGCCATTGGGCAGAATCAACTACGATCAGTGGAGGCGAGACAATTACATTTACAATTACAGTTTCTGTACTTCGCTCTAAACTGAAATGGTTACCTATCCGCCAACGCCGATCTCTGCGCGCACTAACTACCCTTTTCTCAATTCTTAAATCTTCTACTCCACCCTCCTATCTGACTCCTCACTTTCAATATCTTGGATGTAACCATGACAGAAACCTTCGCTCGTCTCACAATCTTCTCCTTTCATGTCCTTCTCATAGCTCAGACTTTCTTCACTCCTCTTTTTTCATTCAGTCTATCCTTCTTTGGAACGCTCTCCCCCTCAGGATGTTGACAAACCGTTTTTCTTTTAAAGAAAGGGTTCGGCAACTTTTATTCAATCGTATGTCAGAAGTATCATAGTATGTGTATATATGTATATATATATATATATATATATATATGTATATATATTTATGTGTAGTCATGTATTCATATTATATATTTTCTATGTATATATGTAGGTGTATATATTTATATTAATATCTATGTATGTATATGTATATATTATATATATTGCATTGTCGATATTTATGCACCTTTTTCGTGTTTCTCTGCACCACCCTAAGGTTGACTGGCAGATAATGCCTTAGGCATTAAGTCCGCCTTTATACTTTTATGTATATGAAGCATAAATAAATAAATAAATATATCGACACAATACTAACAATAGGCTGATCCTAGAAGGCAACATTTGCTAAATGTCACTATAAAACTTTTAATACTTAAATTCCTTGAATTCATCATAACAGGAGGCTCGTGCCGGAATGATATTATAGATCAGTAATTCCCAAAGTGGTCCAGGACCCCAGGGGTCCACGGGAGACTCGCCGGGGGTTTACGTTGGGCGTGACAAAAAATGTGGATCCACAATCTTAAGCGGGGGTCAATGAAAACTAGCTTGGTTTCGACCTAAAATGTTGGCTTGACTATTCCCATCAATGTGAATAATAATACATACATACATACATAAACTCACGCCTGTATTCCTCGAAGGGGTAGGCAGAGGTGCATTTCTGCACCCACACACATTTCACATTTCCACATTTCGCCAAGTATGTGTCAGTCCCACGTAATAGGGGGCGAGCCTATTGCCGTTTTTCGGGCACATTTCCAGACTCCGTGCTGTTTCTGAGAATTTCCTAATGGAAAAACCCAATAACACTTCGCCCGACCCGGGAATCGAACCCAGGACCTCTAGATCGCACGACACATACTTGTACCGCGAGACCACAAGGCAGTCATTCGTAATAATATCATATAAGTTAAGATTTGAAGAGGGTATAAGAAAATAGCACATTACCCAACCCCGAGTTTAACTAAAAATATATAAAATTGCGAATTAATTACAGGCAAAGAACAAGATTATCATAATTTCCATATAAATTATACAAAATTAAAGGAAATTATTTCTCGCGCAGTTTAAACACCCTAATTACGCTTAAGTATTAAAGGCAATTTTTCCATATTATAATACTCGTAGTAATAAAATAATGCTTTTAGTAATTATAACATAAAGTCGCTATGGCGTAAAAGATTAGGCTCACTGTCAAAACTCAATCTTGTTGATCGCGGGTTCAAATCCCAAGCGCAAAATTCTGAGTTTTTCACGCTACTGTATATTCACAATGAATTAACACACACTTTATCGATGAAGGTAAATATTGTGAGGAAACACGGCAAAACTTCTCAATAACCGATTTTTTAAGCGTCAAAACTTAAGTAATCTTAGGCCAGTATGACGTCTTTGAACCGTAAAGGAGACCCAGCATATGTATGTATTTCATCATCATCATCAGCCCATATACGTCCCACAGCTGGGCACGGGCCTCCTTTACAACTGAGAGGGTTTAGGCCTTAGTCCACCACGCTGGCCTAGTGCAGGTTGGCGGACTACACACCTAAGAAATTCCTAAGAACTTTTAGGTGTGCAGGTTTCATCACGATGTTTTCCTTCACCGTTAAAGTACGTGATTATTCATTGTAAATACACACATAACTTGGAAAAGTCAGAGGTGTGTGCCTGGGGTTTGAACCCGCGACCGTCGAGATTCTCGACCGCGTGCCTAAACCTCGAGGCCATCACGACTTATAAGTTATATATGTACTATATATCAGAGGCACAACTAACTATCGATATTCAATATGTCAATGCACTACATACATATGTATTGGGCAGGTATCGCAAGTCACAACACGTTCCGGTCCAAAGAAATATGTCACACGTTGAATTACTTTGCAAATGGCGGCTTGGTGATAGAGTTCCGGGCGTAAATGGGTTCGAATATTTCCTTGTACCAAATGCTGAATTCAAGACTGGTCTTTGTGATTTTTAAAGGTTTATTTTAAATTATACTCTTTTTATATGTCTTCGTGTGTGTTAATATAGTTTTTTTTTGTGTGGTTGAATCTTATTCCGGAATAGAAAACAGACTTTGACCGTGAGCTTCATCTATATCTGTACCAAAAATCATTAGAATTTCTTCAGCTATTTAAAAGTGAAAAATTCACATTTCCTTTTATGAAAATAGTAAGGCCATAATAAAATTACCACTTAATTCTATTCCACCATTATTTAATTGAATAATAAAGTTCCTTCTTAACAAATCTTAATTCAGAGACAAAATATACTAGAATGATAAATTAATAGCGTTAATTAATAAAGAAACGTGCAGCGGACAGTTTAGCGTGTACGCGTTAATTTATAACTGTTTCCGAATTAAATTATTTTAATATCTTTATCTCATTTAGTAGGACCTTCTTTGCGTCTTAATATCCACTACACTTGTGTATTTCTTTATCATCATCAATCCATATATGTCCCACTGTTGGGCACGGCCCTCCTCTACACCTGAGAGTGTTTAGGCAATAGTCCACCACGCTGGCCTACTGCGGGTTGGCGGACTACGCACCTAAGAAATTTCTTAGAACTTTTTAGGTGTGCAGGTTTTATAGCGATGATTTCATTCACCGTTAAAGTACGTGATAAGTATTTGTGAATACACACATAGCTTCGAAAAGTCAGAGGTGTGTGCCTGGGGTTTGAACCTACGAACGGCGAGATTCTCGACCGCGTGCCTAAACCTCGAGGCCATCACGACTTTTGTATTTCTTTTACAGAAATTTTGAAGTTAGTTTGTGTTTTAATGAGACTTTTTGTTTGGCTCGTCCCGCAGAAAGGTCTGGAGTGGACTTTAAGATTGACAACGGGGAATGGACTAGATTGTTGTGTTATTGAGCTAGTTGAATAATGTTAAGGAGGTCGTTTGGAATTAATTAAAGGTTGAGTGATGCAAGATAGAAGCTCTCAATCTTGCGCCACAGACCACAGTAGAAGTGGGTAAAGATGAAAATATAATAAACACACATTTTCATACTTTGTACTTCATCATCATCATCATCAGCCCATATACGTCCCACTGTTGGGCACTGGCCTCCTCTACCATTGAAAGGGTTTAGGCCTTAGTTCTCGCGAGGCCGAGAATCTCGGTGGTCTCACTACTAGTAGTGTAAGTTGTGATGGCCACTTTGTACTAATAAAGAGAATTTCTAAGTAAAAAAATTCAATATAATTTTGCCCATCGCAAGAATCAAACACCTCTTAACGTAACTCATTTAGATCGCGAAAACAACGAGGTAGTTATAATAATTTATTCAAAAAATGTATGATTATTCAAATTTATTTACAGAGTCTAACAAACAGAAATGCAATCAGCAATAAAAACTAAACTACCGCGTTGGAATTGTATCTCGTTTAAACAATTTGTTTGTTGGAAATAAAGAAAGCCCGTGGAAATGCATTTCCCGGTTGTTAAATTAAGGAAACGCCATTACAAGTCCCTTACTAAATCAGGGGTGGGAGCTGGATGTTCAAATATTAAATCTTGTGTATTTGTTGAGGAATTGAATATGGCATTGTGAGTTAAATATAATAACTTAACTGTTTGACTGCCTCCGTGGCGGATTTGGTAAATAAAATGAGAGGAAGCGGGTTTGGTTCCGCCTCAAGAATGTTTGTGCAATCCACGTAATTTTGTATAGGGTCTGAGTGTGATAGCCAGTTGATACACCTAACCCTATTGATGTACCATACATTCATACATACATGACCTCATGCATATATATGTCCCGAAGGTGCATTTCTGCACCCACATATCGCCAGGTATATACCAGTCCCAAGTAATATGGGGCGAGCCTTTTGCAGTTTTTCGGGCTTTCGATTGATGTACCATAATTATTAATCTTAAATCAAACCAAAAGGCTTGGTTTGTAGAACCCAAAAAGTCTTTTTACACGACTATTTTATCCCGTGCTAGAGAAGCTGTCGGCCCAAACGTAATAAAGTTTAAAAAGTTCGCATAAGTTGAAAGTATACGCAAACACTTTAAATCCTAAATATTTTGTCACTCATTAAATATGACGGATCTGTAATCTTGGTCTTTGACCACAAAGCTATAACAAACTTTTTAGTTTACCATCGTTTTATAGTGACGAATTTTTTAAGAAATCTGGCAAAAAAACTATCAAACGAAAAATAGCAACTGATAAATGGGTCGAAAAATGAACCAGATAAGAGTAAGTTTCCTCGGCAGCTTATTAAAAACGATAAATCAAGATTAACAAATCGCGATAACAGATGTCGCTGTTTTAAATTTACAAAAAACTTTTCGTATATACGTTATCTTTTGGAATATCGCGATACCCTCGCTTGACTTCGAAAGTCAGTAATGGCTGAAGACAGTTGTAGATATTAACAATTTTAAATTTACGTATATGAAAAGCGGATTCTGTTGCCTATTACTTAGAAAACAAGGTATAAATTTGCATGAAATTTCGTGTGAGAACAGCAAAATGCAAAGCATTGGAGAAGATATTATGTGTGGCGCCATTTCAAGCGATTTTAAGATTATTTTGAATCAATTAGTAGCCGTGTATCTATGAGGTCACGCAAGCTATTTCCGAGCATAATGATTGCACACAAAATAGTTTCAATCGTAATGTTTCAGTATGGAATAATGTGACAATTTAATGTAGATTTTGATACGATTTTCGACCAGCATAGTTGTACAAACATAAAGTTAGAGCGTGTGCGTTGTTACTGCTTTAAAACATGCGCATAAGGTATGCGTGTGGTTAGATTGTTGTCTAACTTTTCGAAGTTGTGTGTGTATTCACAAAGAATTATCACGTACTTTGACGGTGAAGGAAAACATCATGATGAACCCTGCACACTTAAAAGTTCTTATGAATTTCTTAGGTGTGTAGTCCACCAACCCGCACTAGGCCAGCGTGGTGGACTAAGACCTAAACTGTCTCAGTTGTAGAGGAGGCCTGTGCCCAGCAGTGGGACGTATATGGGCTAATGATGATGATGATGTGGTTAGATACCACTTTATCTATAATTGTGAGTATTCAGTTATAAATAGTTTCCTGCAGGCTGAAATAGAAAGCTGTCAGTTATGTCCTATTTAAAAAAATGTGTCATACATTCGACATTTTCCAGCTCACTCAGCAATAAAAAGAGACTCTTGTTATTTTTCAATTTATTTGACTTAGTAGCAATAGTTTAAAAAAATAATTAAGAAGTGTAAAATTGACGATTCAAAAGAACTTGTAAAAGTCTATTTGAATAAGATAATTTGACTTTGACTTTGACTTTGAATAGGCCTAAATTATCCGCGACCACTCGCGCCCCACCCCAAAACGTTCAGAAGGTAAATGACGCCATCTTGCAGCGGAAATTATAAGCTATGCGGCAAATGGGCTGCCGATACCGCTTATCTGTGACTCCGCAAACTGGCTCCACACGCTTTCGCTTCGAACTCAAATGGCGGATGAACTGAGCGCCGCAAATGCCTTCCAATGATCTATTTATATTTACGACGAGGATCAAATTGGGTGGCAAGTGATGGTTGATTAAATTGGGTATTTGGTGATTTATAATTAGGTGGCAGGTGGGTCGTTTGTGATGTAGCTTGAGTTGTAGACTTTTGATATTGGCATTTGTTTTCACCTTTTATTGATTTTGATTAAAGCAATGACTACTTTGACGTTTTAAACATGCGCCGGACGAAGAGACAAATTACAATAAGAACTGGTGCTTTGGGGCTGCGTTGTGGTCTCGCAGTACGATTCCCGGGTCGGGTAAAGTGTCATTGGGTTTGTCCGTTGGGAAATCTTTAGTTGCAACACGGAGTTTCCAAATACATACATACATAACCTGACGCCTATATACCCCTAAGTGATAGGCAGAGGTGCATGTCTGCACCCACATTTAACCAGGTATATGTAACAGTCCTACATAATAGGGGGCGAGCCTATTAAGCCTACTAAGAATTTGCTAATGGAAATACCCAAAACCACTTTGCCCGACCCGCGAATCAAACCCAGGACCTCTAGATCGCATGGCACATACTTGTGCCACGAGACCACGAGGCAGTCTAAATATCCCTATTACGTGGGACTGATCCATATCTGGCGAAATGTGGGTGCAGTAATGCACCTCTCCCTACCTCTTTAGGGAATACAGACGTGAGGTTATGTGTGTAAAATAATCATTGTGATAGTCCAAAAATCAAAATTTAAAAATATGGAGAAATTTATTTTCAGAAATAAATGTTGCTCAAATCGTTTGTTGGCAATCTAATTTGTAACATTTAGGCAGAAGTTTAAGTTGCCTTTGTTCCATCGACTCGGTAAATACTTGGACGCGACGAACCATTTCAAACTCAACACCGCTGAATTGAACCGGGACAATAAATGAAAATAGTTTGGGCAACTCCTCTTTGTTCTTACAGTTGTAGTGATTTCTGTACACAAAGATATTTAAAAATAAACAGGACGAGATAAAATCAATACTCGAGCCTATATCTCCGAGGGAATAGGCAAAAATGTGTTTATGCACCCATGTTTTGGAAGCATTCAACACACAACACTTGTAGCAGTGACGTTACTTCCGTAGAAGGCCAAAAGCCCAACTTGCCTAACAAAACTCCGAATAATTATCTTTAAGCTTTAAATCTTTATTAAACAAAAGCAATGTGACATATAAATGAGAATATCCTGACCCCACAATAAACAATAATAAACTAGACATTACACAATTAACGTTTTGAGCTTCTATGGAAGTACCGCCACTGACTTTTGTAGTAGTAACTTTACTATTGAAAATTTCTAAATTGAAAAATCAAAAACCATTTTTTTTATTGTTCCCTGGATTTTTGATCGCACGGCACGTATTTATACCAAAAACATAACTACACAGTTTCTCGTTTTATAGGATTAAGATTTTGCGGGACCCTATTTGCTGTTAAGCAATCGTGCCTCACATAAGGGTATCGCCTTCTGAAATTAGGCTATACCTATATTGGACCGGATATTTACATCAGGCCGGCTTAATCATGTCAACTGGTTAGTTGTTATTTATTTATTTATTACTAGCTGTGCCCGCGACTTCGTCCGCGCGGAAAATTAATTTTTAATAAGAAAATTTATAAACTAAAAGTACCCTAAGTTACTCTTTATTACATCAGCTACCTGCCAATAAAAGTCCCGTCAAAATCGGTCCAGCCATTTCAGTGATTAGCCGGAACAAACAGACAGACAGACAGACAAAAATGTTATTTTGGTGTATGTACCGTATATGTAATGGTTATTTTAACCATTTTTATTATTATTTTAACAAACAGACACTCGAATTTTATTTATATGTACGTAGCCTAAGTTACTCCTTATTACATCAGCTATCTACCAGTGAAAGTCCCGTTAAAATCGGTCCACCCTTTTCAGAGATTAGCGGGAACAAACAGACAGACAGACAGACAGACAAAAATTGTAAAAAACGTTATTTTGGTATATGTACCGTGTATACATCCATATACATTTATTAAAAAGCTGTTATTTCAATATTACAAACAGACACTCCAATTTTATTTATTATTTTATTTATTAGTAGGTATAGATTTAGTGATAATAGTCGAAGTTTCTCGCCAGTCGTTTGGACTATACTGAACGTGGCATCAGGTGTGATGTAAATATAAAAAATCGCACATCATTCGTGTATCATAGACATAAAACACACTGCTTAATGACTAGAAATACAAGAAAACAATTTAGAAAACGCCAACTTGACATTAATTGGCTGAAGGAAAAACGCCGGCCAAACTTCGGCGCTTCGTCATTTTAACGAGGACTCCGGGCCAAAGGGCCGAGGGGGGGGGGGATAAATGAGTTCATCCGAGAAAGGAAATAATGGCCGATCGGGCCAAACGATCAGGCATTAAATAAGTGCTCGTGGCTTTTAAATGGTTCGGATATTTCCACTCCTTAAGGCCCTATCACGATGGGGTTTCAATTTGCAAAAGTTTTAATTAATACTATTTTGTATATTATTGAGACCTGTTAAAGTTCTCAGTAGCAGCACGAAGTTTGGAAATATGCCCGAGAAACGACAATAGGCTCCCTAACACGCGACAAATGGTGAAATTTAGGAGTGGAAATAGACCTGTGCCTACCCTATCAGGAGTACAAGCGGGATTACAATAGTAACATATGACAGCCCCGTGACGCAGTTGGCTAGATAACAGCTTGCGGAACGTGAGGCCGCGGGTTCGATCCCCGCACCGAGACAAACATTTGTGTGATCCACAAATGTTTGTTTCGGGTCTGGGTGTTTGTGAGACCGCAAAGTCTCTCGTAGTTTCTGATACTCATGACACAGGACTTGTATCTTAATGTGGGGCCAGAACTATGTATGACTGTTTGGTGTATTTATGTACCTACCTATATGTTAAAAATTAATAATTCGCTGGTAGCTTGATGATTATGGCTTTCAGTTATCGTGAAGTAGTCATAAGCTACTAAAATTTAGTTCGTTATGTGAGATAACGAGAGATCCAGTCATCCTGATGTATGAGTGGTTAGTCTCAATAGACCGGAATATTTGAGTTTTTCAGTAAAATGCATATTCATTGCAATATCTATGAAGAGCTAACACAGTATCTTTACACAAAATTAACATTGGATGAAGCTTTATTGAGACCTATCCTTATTCGGACAGCAACGGCGTATTCATAATTATCTCCTATAATTAAATTATTATTTTCTACCTCTTCAAAAATCCTAATAAATGTACAAAATACATTATTAAATTCAACTAAAAAAGAAAATCTCAACTTGGTATATTTTTCGGTAGAAAATTATATCAGCATATTCTACATGTCAGAAACTCTTAAATTGAACGCATTTTCTTAAGAAATTTAAAAAATCGTGTCTGCAATATTCATTTGCCTCTTTTATTTTGCGAACTTGTAATAATGGTTGCTGCATTCTTTAACATATGTTTTATATTTTATTAGGTATGCCATTAGCGTTAAAACGTTCCGTGTAGGTTTTCTGTAAGGCATTCATAATAAAACAATATTCCAAAAAAGGGAATAATACATAATTATTGCTGCCCTGTCAAAGTATTTTTTTTTATTTGCAACAATATGAATCAAGAGTCATCATTATAGATTTTTTTTTACATGAAACCAATCTTGAAATTTGCAACCTTGGTGATTTCGAGCCAGCTACTCCATACGCAGCGGAAACCTAGGACTTAATTGTGTTAGCCTTTATCGGCCTGTGTCTTTTAGCTACGTCTGTATATTGAACCAGAGTAGAACTACCTTAAACTTAGCCGACCGATAGTCTATAGATTGTTATCCGTTTTAGAATGAATGGCAGAATAAGAGTATCCAGTTCAGTAGCGTAGTATATCCTTTCGTATTTTTTTGGCAAACTAGTAATTTTGTGTCACGATATCAATGTGTTATTATCATTTATACTTCACGTATTTCTACCGTTGTTCAGATTTTTATCGTATTATTATATTACTTTTGATTCTTTTTAATAATTAATTTGTTTAGTTTAAGCGCGTACCGATCTAGTGTCCGAAAGTCCTTCATCTGTTTGCACCGTTTCGAAGTATTTTGTGGGTCGTTGAGTCCAGGAGTTTATCTTTAAAATTCAAAAATATATTTTATATAAAAATAATATCTATCAATAAATGATACTGTGCAATCGCCCTAACAAGATTCTGCATTAGTATAACCCTTTTGTCTATCATAATTAGCGACGAGCCGCGATTTCCTTTTGCTTTTGATGTTTTCAACCGAGGCTTCCAGATCGATGGATACATTACAATGGAAATTCCTATTGTGTTAAATTATATTGTTATGATTCATTACGTCAAATGAGCGATGACTTTGCATTTGAAGTTGTAAGAAAAAGGTCGTTTTTGATGGTAAATATACTCGTAAAATAGCAAGGGATTTGCTTGTTAGTAAGACAATCATGTCGGCTTAAAAGTAATTTAAGCTATTCTTAAATGAAAGAGAATTATACTCCGGACGGGATTTGTGGCGTAGGAAATTATTTTCCAGCTTGATTGTGCAAAAATATGAATTATTTAAAGTTTCCATTGCTTTTAGGTTGGGTATGGAAATAAATATTATGAAAGTCAGCATACTTGGTACTGTTATAGAAACACTCTTAATTCCGTGGAATAACATTTACAAAATAAACAATAAAAAAAATACACAAAGCAACTGACTTGTCCTTATGAGTGTGATGCAGTCAGATCTAAATAGATTGTCAGAATAAAATTTTCTAATTGACAACCCCGTGGAGTAAAAGGCTTACAAGCTTGCGAAACGAGATGCCGTGGGTTCGATCCCCGCACCGAGACAAATGTTTGTGTGATCCTCAAATATTTGTTTCGCGTCTGGGTGTTTATGAGACCAAAAAAAGTCTCTCGTAGTATCTGATAACCACGACACAGGACTTGTATCCCAGTGGGATCAGAACTATGTATGTGACTGTTGGGTGTATTTATTTGTTTATTTAATCTCATACCTCACAACCTATTTGTACCTATACACAATCTGATCCCGGTAAGATGTGCCTCTACGGATCAAATCCTTGAAATAACCATTGACCACGCGAAATTTTCTTAAGTGACGATTTGAATTTCCGTCCGCACCCAATATTCTTACGGTAATCAATTCGGGACCTAAGTAAACGTGTTGTAATGGCCGACCTAAAACAACACTCCGCTGATTTGTTTAAACTGATTTATTATCTCCCGTCGCTTTCTTAGAAAACTGGAATATTTCTTCGCTGGGAAGATATTTTGTTTCTGGAGAGTCTTTCGTCTTTTATGTTTGTTTTTAAGATTGTTTCTCTGTTCGTTAAAGTGTTTTATTGAAATGATGTTTTTAAGGAACAAGGTAGGTTGACAGTATAAGACACCAAGTAATAAGTCTTACATACGCACTCATGCCTGTGTCCAACAAAGGTGTAGGCAGATATATATCTGCACCCATCATCATCATCAGCAAATATACGTCCCACTGCTGGGCATGGGCCTCCTCTACAACTGAGAGGGGTTAGGCTTAGTCCACCACGCTGGCCTAATGCGGGTTGGCGGATTACACACCTAAGAAATTCGTAAGAAATTTAAAGTGTGCGGGTTTCATCACGATGTTGTCCTTCATCGTTAAAGTACGTGATAATTCATCATGAATACACAAAAGTGGGAGGTGTGTGCCTGGGCTTTGAGTCCGCGACCGCCGAGATTCTCAATCGCCGAGATTCTCGACCGCTGCACCCAAGTTTCGATAATTGTCCTTTAAGTATTACGTAATTAGTCTATTGCCATTGTATATTTTTCAGGAACCTCTTCATACCCGGAGATTGAACCCAGGATCTCTAGATCACACTTAATTGCTGCAAGACCACGTGGCAATCGATATTCGGCTGATAAAGATAACTAGAATCATATTGAATGGGACAGGTATATTGTATAGTTATTATCTTCAATATCTTGAACTATCATTTGAATCTTATCAATGAATGGTATTAAAATAATCTGGATTTGGAAGAAAAACGATTCATACATCGATACATATTTACATCGCGCTACGATTACAATCGAGTGCCATAAATACCACTTGTAAATCCCACAGCTGGAGATGTAAAGATAAGATAAAAAACACTTTATTTAAACATAAAAACAACGATACGAAAAAAAGCTGAAATAAAGTGGACAATCGGCGGTTTTATCACTAAGAGCAATTTCTTAAGAGACTGCCTCGTGGTCTCGCGGTACAAGTATGTGCCGAGTGATCTAGAGGTCCTGGGTTCGATTCCCGGGTCGGGCAAAGTGTTATTGGGTTTTTCCATTAGGAAATTCTCACGGCACGCCCCCTATTACGTGAGACTGATACCTGGAGAAATGTGGGTGCGGAAATGCACCTCTGCCTACCCCTTCGGGGAATACAGGCGTGAGTTTATGTATGTATGTAGCAATTTCTTCCAGACAACCAGGCATGATGGAATGAGATGTCGTTATTTTGATGCCATTGGATCCAAACAGCCGTATCGCTGTGCTTCCCACGACAAAAATCCCGAGTATTTTTTTTTTGTCTTTCCATTAACAAATTCTCACAAATGTGCAATAAGTTCGCACACCAATTATGTATGACTTAAATTTCTGCCAGCAAAACATGAATTTAGAAATACACATCTATGTACCTACCATTTCAAGGATACAGGCATGAGCATACATATATTATACTGAAGTAAACAGTTTAAAGAGTACTCGAAATATGTTTTAAGATATTTTACACAAGTCGTGACGGCCACGTGGTTTAGGTACGCGGTCGAGAATCTCGACGGTCGCGGGTTCAAACCCCAGGCACACACCTCTGACTTTTCGAAGTTATGTGTGAATTCACAATGAATTATCACGTACTCGGTGAAGGAAAACATCGTGATAAAACCTACACACCTAAAAGTTCTTAGGAATTTCTTAGGTGTGTAGTCCGCCAATCCGCACTAGGCCAGCGTGGTGGACTAAAGCCTAAACCCTCTCAATGGTAGAGGAGGCCCGTGCCCAGCAGTGGGACGTATATGGGCTGATAATGAATGAATGAATGAATAGTTTACACAGATTAATGAGAAGGTATTTAAATATATGAATTCAAAATATCTTACAATTGTGTTACACGATAAATTAGATAAGTAGTATTGTAGATTCCATAATTTAGACAAGCCGATTATATCCCGTATGGTCTAGTGGCTAGGATACCTGGCTTTCACCCAGGAGGCTCGGGTTCGATTCCCGGTACGGGAATTATTTTTTGTAATTTTTTCCTCCTTATTAGCCAAGGTACAATTATTAGCATCGTTTATTTGTAAAATATGATATAAATAATATTTTTTTGTTAGATTCTTTAAACAACAAGCCAACCTAAGCAGAATAAAGTAAATTTATTTTATAAATGCAAAATTGAGTTTGTTACAAATTCACGTCGAAATCGTTGAATTTGATGGATACAAATTGCATCTGGGTTTAGCTATGTGGACCTAGAAGCTGGGAAATATATTTTTGGCCTTATCCCGCTAAAAACCCACCACTGTAACACCTGTGCTTCAAGATCAACAGCACGCACAGAATAGACACCGAGCATTGAAGCTCAGCGAATCTAAGGGAACCTAATTTGTCATGATCCCGCGACGAAAGTAATCAGAAAAAAAGATATACCAGTAAAGAGGAGTTGGAAAACAACAAGTCCACTTCCCTCGACAGCAAAGCGAGAAATATTTCGTAAATTTAATAATAAAGACTAAGCTTGATATTAGCAAACATAGATTTCTGTTTATTTCCTAGGCAAGCTGTCTGCGAAGTCAGCGAAGCCTGGAAAGCAATTTAAAGTTTTGAAGAATTTAGACGCGCGATGCGACTAGGATATCATCGTACACGCGAACTTGTGGGATATGGTGCTCCTTTAAAAAAAAAGGACTTTCATAACAAGGTGAATATTAGGATGAAGTGAAAAAAAAATCTTAGTCTGGGGTCGAATTTGTAGCTTATAAAAAATAAAACGTTTTCACAAAAAAAAAACTCAATATATTGGCGGCCCACTCACTTTTAATTACGAGTTTTGGATCTACCGACATTAGTTAGAAACAATATGCTTCTTTGAATTTAATTGGCATACATTTAATTATAATTTAAATATTACAATAGTAACATAACCACAAAATACATAATTGTTTACATAATTGTACTGGGCCCTTAAAGAATATTTCAAGAGCGATTTACCTACCTGCCTTAAACGAAAGTTATTCGACATGTGTATCTTGCCTGTCCTTACTTACGGTTCACAGACATGGTCCCTAACTAAAAGCCAGATGTCCAGACTAACTGTCTGTCAACGATCGATGGAGCGCAGCATGCTTGGAATTAAACTTAAAGACCATGTAAGAAACATCGACCTGCGCTCCGCAACTCGGGTGACTGATGTGGGCAAAAGATCCGCTGAGCTGAAGTGGGACTGGGCCGGCCACCTTTGCAGGATGGATCCCGACCGATGGGCGAAAGCCGCCACTAATTGGATACCATCTGAGGGCCGCCGAAAGCGTGGCAGACCGAGAATGCGCTGGAGAGACAGCCTGGACGCCTTTGAGAAGGAGTGGCGTACCATAGCACAAAATAGAGAGGAGTGGAAGAAGAAGAAGGAGGCCTTTGCCCAGCAGTGGGATCTAGTATAGGCTATTAAAAAAAAAAAAAAAAAAACACGTAAGTACTTAATATAAAATATACATTTTTTGAATATTGCACAAAATCCACCGATAATAACATGCCAGAATTAAATAAATCTACAGACCTTGTCAGATAACCTTCTCTCTACATTTAAAATTATTCTTCGTCAGCGCGGTCGTTTCGTCGTATCCTCGTTTAACTTTCATTATGTGCAATGGAAGTTATAGCCTCGAGGTCAGTAAAAATCTGATCGGTCACGGGTTTAAATCTTAGGCGAAACTATTTTTGCTGATATTTTTATACAACAAACTATCACTTACTTTAACCTGGACATCTAAAAATTCTGCCGGCACTAGGCCAGTGTAACGGACTGAGGCTTAACACCTCTCAAATGTAGGGAAGGTCCGTCCTCACTGCTGGCTCGTATATGACATATAAATAGGGTTGCCATCCGTCCGGGTTTCCCCGGATTTGTCCTAGTTTAGAGGTCATCCCGGGAGCGTTCTTGGTCTTCATTTGTAGTCCGGGTTTAAAATTTTTAAGTCTTAAGGCGACCGCGACACACGCATTGCGCCTGCCCGAACCGACTCGCTTAATTCACCGTCCCCACGCCCTCATCATAGTTATAACATTTTTAACTGTTTTTGATTACACTATGTTTAAAAAATCCTGTTGATCCGGAATTTGGGCTCTAAAATCCGGGATTTTCATGCGTCTAGTCCTGGTTGCCAAATTTTAGAGATTAAATAAAAATTTAGGCGTCCAATGACAATATTAAAAAAATATCTTTACTGAAATATCGCCCGATTTACAGTAACCATTTACAATAAGATCAGATGCATTTCATATGACAATGGATGTTAAAATTGAACAATCAATCACTTAACAGCAATATAATTGTTTTGTCTGTATGTTCCATAGGGTTTTTTTTTGGACGCACGTGCACCTCGCGCTGCCATTAATATTTATCGTATCAACATTAAAAGGTATTTTAATTCAACTCTCGTCCGGATTCGCTTTACCTGATGCTTGTTGGTAATGGATGGTTCGTTAAGACATAGGTTTTCTGTGCTATCGAGAGGATCTGGACTCAAGGCTCGGGTTTGAAGAAGTGTTTTTGGGTTTTCTAAAGCAGCACACAGTCTGGAAATGCGCCAGAAAAATGTCATTAAGATGCTTTTTTCGTACGTAATAGGTTTCGCATCGTTTCGTCGTGTGTAGTTAAAATAACTACAAACTCTTCTGTCCTAGAAACACTCAGATCCGAAACAAATAGTAGATCACACAAACTGTCTTTGTCTAAATGCGAAGATCTAAGCAGACTTCGTTTCTCTTGGGTTTGGGTCGGTATGCCGGCATAGGGATTTCGATAGGGACCTAGCCCGGAACTAACATCTTACAGCTGGCCTAGAAGTCCGTTGACCCCGACATACGCTTCCCGCCTCCGTTACCCCAGTGCTGGGCCAGCACTAGACCAGCCCGCACTAGGCTAGGATGGCGAACTAAGGCCTAAACCATCTCATCTATAGAGCACGCCCGAGCCCAGCAGTGGAACGTATACCGACTGATGATGACGCACGAAATAAGAACAACAAGATGTAATTTCGTTAAGATATAATTATAGTTGTTAATTACTAAAAATTCAAGTTAAATAATTTCGAACAACAATTTCTTGGAACGCAAAAACTCTCATAAATTAGAGGCTAATTATCTGTACAGGAAAATCATTAAAACTTTAATTACTTATGTTTCATTATAGAGTTTTTCTTTGATTACTGTTTTTAGGCTACGGTATGAATAATTTCAAGGCTTTTAAGAATATCTGGATAAAAAGAACACACTCTCACGACTGTATTCTGGAAGAGGTAGGCAGAGGCTTACTGCGCCCGGATATATGTATCCATACGGATAGCGAAGAGTATTTATACATAATCGCATCATCCATACAACATGAGTTAATGTAGACCGACTTGCTGACACTTTCCTAAGTGTACAGAATTCTTGACTTCGGTTCCCATGTTAAGTAACGTATTTTTGGGCTTGGTTTAAAAACGATTTGACGAAAAATGTGTAGTACATTTCTACATTAGGTCATATACGTCCCACTGCTGGGCACGAGCCTCCTCTACAACTGAGAGGGGTTAGGGCTTAGTCCACTACGCTGGCCTAATGCGGGTTAGCGGACTACACAACCAAGAAATTTTAGGTGTACAAGTTTCCTCACGATGTTTTCCTTCACCGTTAAACCACGTGATAATTCATTATGAATATACACATAACTTCGAAAAGTCAGAGGTGCCTGTTTTAACCTGCGACCGCCGAGATTCTCAACCGCGCTCCTAAACCTCGAGGCCATCACTACTATTAAAATATGTATGTACAGACATAAAAAATTATAATCATCATCATCGTGATCAGCCTATATAAGTCCCACTGCTGTGCACTGGCACCTTCTACCATTTAGAGGATTTAGGCCTTAGTCCAAGAAAGATGAAAGATTTATAAATGCCTATTAAATCTGCTAGAAACTTCATCCGAATTGGGATGAGTTAGTCACAAAAGAGTATTACGTGGAGAGCGGGTTAAAGCTTGCGTATTAAATTTATTAGTGTCCTAGATTAGTTTTGCGCTGCGAGTGCTCGCCGTAAGTCCTCCGAGGAGGGATTATGATGAACGGTTTACAGTAAATGCTCTGTGAGTGTTTGCTTTGGATATTCTGTACTGTCTGCATACAGCACACTGTTTATTCATTTAGCTTTATATAGTTGACAGTATTAAGGCGGGCTTAATGCAATAGGCATTATCTGCCAGTCTAAGTTTATAACATACATATACAACATTCATAACATTTATACATACAAATACAATATGTAAATATATATACCACTACTACCATAACAATTTAATGTTTCATCATCATCATCATCACCATCAGCCCAACTACGTCCCACTGCTGGGCACGGGCCTCCTCTACAACTTAATGTTTATGAATATTAAATTATTACATGCCAAGTGAGCTAGAGGTTTTATACTCGGGTCGCGTTAAGTGTTAATGGCTTTTTGCTTTAAGGAATTTTCAGCTATATCCTGGAATATGGATTTCCACATCCAGCCGCCTTAGCTGTTTTTATTACTTTATTATTATTATTAGCTGCTTTTCAAACAAATTTCCAGAAACCGTGCTTCTACTAAGAGCAAAAAGACTTAAGAATTAAATCCTTAAGCTGGCTCGTGATTTCGCGGCACAAGTATGTGCCGTGCGATCTAAAGGTCCTGGGTTCGATTCCCGGGTCGGGCAAAGTGTTATTGGGTTTTTCCTCAAGGAAATTCTCAGTAGCATCACGAAGTTTCGGATTGTGCCCGAAAAACGGCAATAGGCGCGCCCCCTATTACGTGGGACTGATTACCTGGCGAAATGTGAATGCAGAAATGCACCTCTGCCTACCCCTCTGGGGAATACAGGCGTGTGGTTATGTATGTATGTACTTAAATCCAGGACCTCTTGATTACACGGCACTTGATTAAAAAGTCATCAAATATACCTAATATGATTTAAAAATGTTATTATTAAATTATATCAAGTGTTGTTACTTAATGGCGCTAACTCATTTTCAAAAGTTTTTCATTAACGAAGTTATTTTGACTTCTCGTTTACCTAACTCCGCTCCTCCACCCACGCATGAATCATTTCTGGCTAACTTCACAACGATCCTCTACCCTTCTTTCACAACAAGAAGTCCAGACTTATGCCCATCCGAAATCAAGGCGTACAAGGCCAGTAAGTTTTAAGGTAGAATGTTGAGAATATTTTGATACAGAACAAATTTATTCCTTATTTAATTTATCATCGTCACGCGCAAACTTTTCTTCTGATCGTACGAAATTTTCTTTAATGAAAATTAATGAATTCACGGTACATTTTATATATCTTCACGATTAAGTATTTTCATTAATCCAATGGAAATTGATCGGATTATTTTTGTAATTTCTTAGTCATCAAAATATATCAGAGTTAATGCAATCGGATTAAGATTCACAGCAACTGTAGCGCAGTTGTTTCAAGACTACTTTGCTGAGACAAATGGTTATGTCACGGTAATAGTATCATACAGTAGTTTAACTCGGGCGCATTTTTGAAATAAATACCTACAGCCGCGCGGTATGTAAACATGCGATAGGGCTGCGAACCTGCAGAATTTTAATTCCATCTGCCTACTTTGACTTTCTATCTATTTTTGTGATTGTAAATATTTTTTATTTTTATTTAAAGTAATAAAATATTTTGTGAATCGAATAGGAAGTGTTAAAAAAAATGCATGTTATTTTTTGATTGGAAGATTTCATGCAACCAATACCAGCACAATATATAAACACAATATATACTTGTCATATTAAATAGGCTCTTGCACTTATTTTGTATAAAAATCGCGCGGTTACTGCTTAAAATACAACACCGTCCGTTCGTGACTGCGGCACATTTGCGACTGCCTGCATGCCTTGCGCATGCCGCGATCGAGGCGCGTAGGTATAACTCGCGTTTCGCCCGTTTCTATGAAGTTAAACTACTGTATGATAGTATTACCGTGGTTATGTTATCCAGAAATTATGTTGTTATGATCTGGATGTTTGTGCGACAGAAAAGTCTCTCCATTTTCTACACACACAAACTGACGCCTGCACTTCCCGAAGGGGTAGGCAGAGGTGCATTTCTGCACACACATTTAGCCAAGTATGTATCAGTCCCACGTAATAGGGGGCGAACGTATTGCCGTTTTCGGGCACATTTCCAGACTCCGTGCTGTTACCGGGAATTTCCTAATGGAAAAACCTAATAACACTTTGCCCGACCCGGGAATCGAACCCAGGACCTCTAGATCGCACGGCACATACTTGCACCGCAAGACCACGAGGCAGTCTCTCTATTTTCTGATACCCATAAGACATGTATCATTACATACCAACATTATTAACATTAAGTACGTTCGTACTTGGTGTATTTCTTATCTAATACTTTTGTATTGTTCATAGATAACCTAGCTTTTACACTCGTATTTTTCTGGGTCGATTTCAAAATTCTGTTTATCCTCTAATATCATAGAGTCTACACAAAGGAAGTAAAGGATATTAACACTGTATATCTCCGTTAAATCAAACCTTAGCAAGTTAATTAGAAATCCATAAGATAGCAATAACAGCAACTAATTCCACCACAACTGAATCCTAACAAAGTCGTTAACTCAATTTAAACTACTATCTTGGCAAAATATCTGAGGCCGGTTATCGCTCCGTGAGTTATTGCTCGCTACTTCTTAACACAGCTCCGCAAAGGGCTCCGCAAATCGACAGAACTTCTCGTAAACGAGTTACAAATAACTTTGTATTTTTATTGGAATAATGTAGGGAGGTATGAGGCAATTGTTGATTTTTTCTGAAAGCATTACATATGAGGGTTATCCTGTATTGAATCCGCAAGCAATTTGACAGCATTATAGCGCAGTTGGCTAGACACCAGCTTGTGAAGCAAGAGTCTAAGGATAATATCCCCAAACCGGGACAATTGTTTGAGTGATCTACAAATGTTTGTTTCGAGTCTGGGTATTTGACACCAAGGCCATCATAGTGACACAAGATGTATTTGTGAGAGTGGGGTTGGTTTTAGATTTGTAACCTTAAAGTGTATTTTATATTATAAAAAAATTAGGCTTGCAAAACTATTTTTTTATGTTATAAAAACGGGTGACCGTATGTCAATAACCGAGCAAATTTCTCAACATTTCTTTCTTTTCTAAATTATGTGTGTATTCACAATAAATTATCACGTGAAGGAAAACGTCGTGAGGAAACCTGCACACCTAAAAATTATTAGTAGGTGTGTAGTCCGCCAATCCGCAATAGGCCAACGTGGTGGACTAAGGCCTAAACCATCTCAGTTGTAGAAGAGACCCATGTCCAACAGAGGTGATGAAGCAAATTTCTACAATCCATAGGGAGTTTCTAGACTGAAAAACGCGATAACAGTAAAATATTACTTTTCGATAACACGTTCTTCTTCACGGCACTGCGTGATAATTTAATATACACTTCAATAATTCAGAAACGACTGCCAATGTACTAAGTGGGCATCAGATCACCAACCACTTAGTACTAATTAATACCTTTTTCTCAGATTCGAAAAGCAATCCAATACCAAGATTTCACGTACGCATAGTCATTTGTAAACACCCTAAAAAATTGGGTCAATTACACAACTCCCCGTATTTATGTGGGTGGCGTTGTAGGAGATTGTTTCGCTGATTACAACCCTTAATTAGGGGTTTGTTTTGCTTTTAAGCGGCAAGTTTCCTTAGTTAACAATGGTATTGGTAAAAGTATTTTTAATGAGGCATTTTTGGGCGCTGATTAGAAATCACGCGATTTATTCGACTGCTGTTTAGTTCTTTCGTTTCGAATACGAATAAACATGAAGTGGCTTCTTTGGAAGAAAATAAGTCTATCAGTTGTCAAAATTAGGCCAGCTTGTTGGTAAAGGCATTGTTATAGGTCCAAAAATAAGAAGATTGAGTAAGATTTCTATTTAATTAAATAATTATTGCTTTTTAACTTTAACGCAAGCAGTGATCGCCTCGAGGTTTAGGCGCGCGGTCGAGAATTTCGTCGGTCGCAGGTTCAAACCCCAGGCACACACCTCTGACTTTTCGAAGTTATGTGTGTATTCACAATGAATTATCACTAATATAAACCTGATGCACCTGATGAAACCTGCACACCTAAAAGTTGTTAGGAATTTCTTAGGTGTGTAGTCCGCCAACCCGCACTAGGCCAGCGTGGTGGACTAAGGTCTAAACCCTCTCAGTTGTAGAGGAGGCCCGTGTCCAGCAGTGGGATGGGCTGATGATGATGATGATGAACTTTAACGAGGTGACATGACGACGTATCAGAGTTTCTGTTTTGTTTGAATAAAGGTTTATTTTGTATATACGAGTATAGGTTACGTTTCCAAGGCACGTAAGTTGTACCCGTGTGTACGAGTAGGTACAGATCTATTTGCTCACGTCACCTATTCCACCGGTGGTTCTGTGATTTGATACGTGACTTATAGCCCCGTGCGGAAGCGGAATGATGGCGATCTTTTATTGCGACCAGATGGAATATTCAATATATAAGAGACTTCTCAATTCTAAATGTCATTAAAAATGTTGATAGCTCGGAATCATTCTCATCATCATCATCAGCCCAAATACGTCCCACTACTGGACACGGGCCTCCTCTACAACTGAGAGGGTTTAGGCCTTAGTCCACCACGCTGGCCTAGTGCGGGTTGGCGGACTACACACCTAAGAAATTCCTAAGAACTTTTAGGTGTGCAGGTTTTATCACGATGTTTTCCTTCACAAAAAAAGAAAAGAAAACGAAAAAGAAAAGTGTATGCCTGGGTTTGAACCTGCGACCGCCGAAATTCTCGACCGCGCGCCTAAACCTCGAGGCTAATCATCGGCCGTAGAATGCATACGCTGTTCTTATTTCCTTTATATGACAATCGTCCATGAACCGAAAGGCTGCGGGTTCAAATCTGCATTGAAATTATTTTCAAACTGGCTCCCTATTGAAAATCTGCGCTGCAGTCGTCATAATATGTTACATTACAAAGCAAACTTGGAGAAGGGGAAAGGACATTGGCGCTTGACTTTAAGATATTTTAATTCGCTCACACTATTATTTTAATCAGGACAAAAAACACCTTATTTGAATTTAACTGCCGGGTGCCAATTGTATAACAAGTAGTCTGTATTCCCTTATAAGTTCTCATATAACTCCGGATAAACTTCCGAATAGCGCATACCGTCGATGAATCTGTTTGGTATAATAACGTATTTTGACCTCCTAATCACGAGTATCATAACAAAAATTGGCGAATATCGTAGCAGAAAATTTCCACAAAATCGAATTAGTACAGCGGAAAATCTTCCGAGGTCGATTAGTAGGCTGTTAAAAATATGGAAGTGACGCCGCACAGTCCCTAATCTCTACTGTACTGCCGAAGGTTATCCTTCATTTTTCATATTCAAAATGGCGTTAGCGCCAATATTCGTTACGATATTCGTGATAAGGAGGTCAAAATACGTTATTATACCAAATTTCAGATCGCTCGGTGGTATGCGCTTTTCAGAAGTACACCCTGCCTCGTGGTCTCGCGGTACAAGTATGTGCCGAGCGATCTAGAGGTCCTGGGTTCGATTCCCGGGTCGGGAAAAGTATTATTGGGTTTTTCCATTAGGAAATTCTCAGTAGCAGCACAGAGACTGGAATTGTGCCCGAAAAACGGCAATAGGCTCGCCCCCTATTACGTGGGACTGATACATACATGGCGAAATGTGGGTGCAGAAATGCACTTCTGTCTACCTCTTCGGGGAATACAGGCGTGAGTTTATGTATGTATGCAAGTACACCCATAACTCCGTACAAAAATTATTCAAAATTCGTCCATTAGTTAATAGTGAAAAAGATAAACAAATAGACAGGCAAAATTACTTTAAACATTATAACAGAATATGAATTTCACAGTCAAGTTAACGAGATAATAAAGACGAGCATGAAACAAAGCAGTGGTTATTTATTAAACCCCTAAAATTTTCAGTGTTTTTACTCAAGTCTCGAGTTAATAATTCACAATGTTCAAAGGCTTGCATCTTGGAATCGGGTTAAAACTTCGTCATACAACTCTCGTAATGGCATTTAAGCATTTAAACTTATTTGGAATTTTCAAAGACAAAATACTAAGATCTTAAAGGTGGGACGAAGGTGGGTTGTCTGTGCTCTGATAATGAATTAGGAGTATTCTTTTAGACACAAAGCTAATTGGCCATCACAAGGGCTACAGATAATTAATTATTTTGTAATTATATGTTTTTCATCGTCATCCTTGAAATGAAATGAAATGAAATGATATTTATTAAATCCATAAAATGTCAAATACATCACTTAGATTCAGTCATTTCAAAATTAAGTGTACCACCCGGTTCGGAAGGCAGTCATCACTAGAGAACAACGGGCAAGAAACTCTAGTGTTGCTTTTTTCCAATCAAGAGATAGTTTACAATATTGATAAAAAGAATGAATTTCCCAAATTAGAGCAGCTCATTAAAACAATCTAAGACTGTTGTATTAAATATGAGATTATTATTATTATCATCCCACGTACGTCCCACTGCTGGGCACGGGCTTTTTCTACCATTGAGAGAGTTTAGGCCTTAGTCCACCACGCTGGCCTAGTGCGGGTTGGCGGACTACACACTTAAGATATTTCCAAGAACTTTTAAGTGCGCAGGTTTCATCATGATGTTTTCCTTGTTATTATTCTTAGAGGAATGTATAAATACTATTTATGTGTACGATTTCTTCTGCGTGGGTTCCTCAATTGGGTTCATGATAGATTTAATAGTCATCATCATCATCATCAGCCCATATACATACGTGTCACTGCTGGGCGAGGACAAGCCTCCTCTAAAACTGAGAGGCTTTTAGGCCTTAGTCCACCACACTGGCCAAGTGCGGGTTGGACAACACGCCTAAGAAATTCACCGTTAAAGTAATTGATAATTCATTGTGAATACACACATAACTACGAAAAGTCAGAGGTGTCTGAACCCGAGACCGCCGATATTCTCGAGACCATCGCTACTTAAAGGCATGCAGCGTCTAAAATATTCAGTTCATAATAATGGTGGATATCAGCTGTGTAGTTTGCAGCTGGACATTAAATTTATACGTTCCGTTAGTGACAGACAGACAGCAAGACGTGTGCAGCCCTGTCCGACGCAGTTGCGCCGTGATTAATGTGCGCCCACTTTCTGATGTTGTATGCAAGCCGAGACACGATAAACATAACATTCAAAAGGCAAGCTTTGATTCTGAAGACAAGCCTCTATAACTCAAACTCAAAATCACTGTGGCGTACCTAATATTTAATTTATTTATTAATATACACATTCACACATAAACTCACGCCTGTATTCCCCGAAGGGGTAGGCAGAGGTGCATTTCTGCACCCACATTTCGCCAGGTATGTATCAGTCCCACGTAATAGGGGGCGAGCCTACTGCCGTTTTTCGGGCACATCTCCAGACTCCGTGCTGTTACCGAGAATTTCCTAATGGAAAAACCCAATAACACTTTGCCCGACCCGGGAATCGAACCCAGGACCTCTAGATCCCACGGCACATACTTGTACCGCGAGACCACGAGGCAGTCAAAGTCAGCAAAATTTATTAAATATTTATATTTATTAACATATTTAATATTATGTATATTTATCCACAGTTACACTCACACGCATTACACAACACATTCACATTTCAATCACATTACACTTACAGAACCCAATATATTAAATGTGGAGTACATTGGAGACGCTGCATACCACGGCTCGGGCGTAAACCTGTTTTGCGTGGCGACAGAGATAAGCGACGGTGCGCATCGCTTCAACTCACGCGCCGGACGCGGCCAGTCGGTACACCTCTCTCGCTCGCGAAGCTCGTGTCACCCGCTACCTCACCGCTTTATCTTGTCCGCGCTTATCAGCTGCCTTTTGTGAACATTCTTGTACTGTAATATCTGTCTCGAAGTCGTGATGGCCTCGAGGTTTAGAATCTCGACGGTCGCGGGTTCAAACCCCAGGCACACACCTCTGACTTTTCGAAGTTATGTGTGTATTCACAATGAATAATCACGTACTTTAACGGTGAAGGAAAACATCGTGATGAAACCTGCACACCTAAAACTTCTTAATAATTTCTTAGGTGTGTAGACCGCCAACCCGCACTAGGCCAGCGTGGTGGACTAAGGCCTAAACCCTCTCAATGGTAGAGGAGGCCCGTGCCCAGCAGTGGGACGTATATGGGCTGATGATGATGAATATCTGTCTCATCTCCTTCTGCAATTTTTACTTCTTGTGACTATATTGTGTTGTGTGAACTATATCTTCTTGTGTCGTGACTTTTGCTGTATATGTACTGTGTGTGCAATTGTGCTGGTGGTAGGATATTCGTATCCGCCCGGATAGCGACCACCGTACACAGGGCGTAAAACCCGCCATAGTGGCACATGCAAGTGTGCCGCGTTCCGGGATCAGCCAGTGTATATCCGGTTTTCGGGGGGGCTTCAATCATGGTGAAAGGATGACCGTGCCGGCATTTTTGGGCCGGTTTGTCGCGGTCGGTCCTTTGATCACCATGGTATTAGTCCCCCAAACTTCTTCACAATAAGATGAAGAGGTATTCGGCCGGCATGATTGTGTCGACCAACGGGAGACCATCATCTCTCGCTGGTCGGCACTTTTTCTGGACTCCATTGCGCTATAAACTGTTTAATGCTTATCATTGCGCTTGCGCTTATATCACCATCCGGCATACATCATCCACGCACGCAACACCACGCGCTGTCGCCACGTGCCCACAACCAGGCACACCGACGCCGCCTACATTAGCCACATACCTTGCTAAAGTAGCTACTTAGCTAAATCACTTTTATTCAAATATACTTTTACAAGTGCTTTTGAATCGTCAATTAAGTTTTTTTTAAACTATTGCCGCTTCGAAACGTGTTATCGCTGTGGAGAAGAAACGGCAAGAAACTCCCTCGGCAACACGAAATGTCATTTTTTTTATATAATAATTTTTAATTATAATTACATTTTTATTTATTTTATTTAATTTAACCTCATCATCATCATCAGCCCATATACGTCCCACTGCTGGGCACGGGCCTCCTCTACAACTGAGAGGGTTTAGGCCTTAGTCCACCACGCTGGCCTAGTGCGGGTTGGCGGACTACACACCTAAGAAATTCCTACGAACTTTTAGGTGTGCAGGTTTCATCACGATGTTTTCCTTCACCGTTAAAGCAAGTGATAATTCTTTGTGAATACACACATAACTTCGAAAAGTCAGAGGTGTGTGCCTGGGGTTTGAACCTGCGACCGTCGAAATTCTCGACCACGCGCCTAAACCTCGAGGCCATCACTGCTTTAATTTAACCTCATACATGTCATAACGATACAAATTACAGCAACCTCCGATCAGTTAACTTACTCCCAGGGCTTATTATCCTCAGTATAATCTGAACTATACAAGAACGACAGCCCCGTGGCGCAGTTGGCTAGACACCAGCTTGTAAAACGAGAGTCCGTTGGTTCGATTCCCGATCTGAATCAAATGTTTGTGAGATCCACAAATATTCGTTTCGGGTCTGGGTGTTTGTGAGACCGAAAGGTCAAAGGAGTTGAAATGAAATGAAATGAAATGAAATGAAATGAAATGAAATGAAATGAAATGAAATGAAATTATTTATTGAATCTGTAAAATGTCAAATACATCACTTAGATTCAGTCATTTTAAAATTTGGTTTACCACCCTGTTCGGAAGGCAGTCATCACTAGAGAAGAACGGGCAAGAAACTCTAGTGTTGCTCTTTTCCAATCAAGAGATAGTTTACAATATTGATACAAAAAATGAATTTCTCAAATTAGAGCAGCTCATTAATACTATACCAGATTATTGTATTGAATATGAGAATAACATAGTCATCTTGAATGGAGAAACTGACATTTAACTAGGTTAAATTATAAATTTAAGTTAGGATAAGGTTAAGTTCATAAATACAAATAAGCAAAAATAGGCAGACCAGTCCACACAAACAGCACCCGTTCACGAGTATGACGCATGTGCCAGCCATCGGTCTCCTCAACCATTTCATAGGGAAGTGACCGACCCGACACACGACGCCGCCGTAAGCACAGACATTTCAGCGAGCATGACATACCTAATTGCTTACAAAGTACTAAACTAATAAGTAAATATGTATAAACAGCTATGTCCATTGAAGAAGACTCAGTCAGACTTGGGATTACAATAATTATTAATTAAACCCAAGCTTCGTTATCCTCCATATATTCTGAAATTGTATAATAGGCTTTGTTACATAACTGTCTCTTAGTAATTTCTTTAAATTTATTGTAGTTTAAGGCCTTAATATGAATAGGGATTTTATTGTAAAAGTGTATACAGTAACCCTTAAAAGATTTGCTGATCTTGTGGAGCCTGGTCTTATAAATAACTAACTTATTTTTATTGCGTGTATTTCTATCATGTATGTCAGAAACCTTTTTAAATTTATCAATATTCTTATGAACATACATAAGATTTGCGTGTATATATTGAGATGCCACTGTCATAATATCAATTTCCTTGAACTTTTCTCTTAAAGAATATCTAGAGCCAAGCGAATATATAGATCTGATGGCTCGCTTTTGTAGTAAAAATATGGTATTTATGTCAGCAGCACCACCCCACAGTAGAATTCCATAACTCATCAAACTATGAAAGTAAGCAAAATACACTAACCTAGCTGTATCAATGTTGGTCAGCTGACGTATTTTGCTCACCGCAAAGACTGCTGCACTCAGTTTTTGAGCTAATGTTGTTATGTGAGGACCCCACTGAAGTTTGGGGTCTAATGTAATTCCCAAAAACTTAGTATTATCCACAAGGCTCAGCTTATCCCCATTCATTAAAATGTTAGCATTGGCGTATTTTACATTAGGTGTTATAAACCTAATACATTTAGTTTTTTGACTATTTAATAAAAGGTTATTAATGTTAAACCAATGCACGATTTTAGTGAGAGTGCAGTTTACATCGTCAAGAGTTGGTTGATTACGCTTTACCTTAAATACTAAAGAAGTGTCATCAGCAAACAGCACTACATCACAGTCGTCCCTTATAAAATAAGGCAAGTCATTTATGTATATCAAAAAAAGAAAGGGTCCAAGAATTGAACCCTGTGGAACTCCCATAGTAACAACAGACCCAGGAGATCTTTTTCCATTTACATCAACTACTTGAATTCTATTACTTAAATATGATTTAAACAATTCAAGTGCAATACCTTTAACTCCATAATGGCTTAATTTCCTGATAAGAATATCATGGTGAACACAATCAAATGCCTTGGATAGATCACAAAATACTCCTAAAGCATCCTGTGAAACCTCCCAAGCTTCAAAAATATTATGAATAAGCTCCACGCCGGCATCGGTAGTGGAGCGACCCCGAGTAAAACCAAACTGTTTACTATGAAGCAATTTGTTTTTTAAAAAGTAATTTTCAATTTGTATCAACATAAGTTTTTCAAATATTTTACTTATTGAAGGTAAAACCGATATAGGTCTAAAGTTAGTTGGGTCATCTTTGCTACCTGATTTATAGAGAGGAATTATTTTACTTAATTTCATTCTATCAGGAAATATACCACTATTGACACACGAGTTAAAAATTACAGCAAGCTGGGGTGCTAATACATGTATTACTGAGTGTAATATTTTTGTCGAAATTCCCCAGAGGTCACATGTATTTTTTATGTTTATCAGCCTAAATGTTTTAATAACATCTATACTATTAACACAATGGAATCTAAATGAATCTTCACTCCCAGGGACAATTTTCTGCAATAACTCACTTGCAATAGATGGGGAAGAATTTAAGCTTCTAGTTATAGAGACTGGTATATCAGTAAAAAATGTTTCAAAGGCCCTAGCTACCTCTAAGTTAGATTTAATAATATTATTATTAATGTTTAAACTAAACTCGGTGTCTCGAGGTTTAGTCTTACCAGTTTCTTTATTTATTACACTCCAAGTCATTTTAATGGTATTTTTAGCCTTTTTTATTTTATTACCTAAGTATAATGACTTGGCTTTTATGCAAACTAGCTTGAATATTCTAGAATAATTTTTCACATATTTTTTAAATTCTGAACTGTGATTGTATGTTTTTTCATAGTATAGGTCATACAATCTCTTTCTACTTATGTGAATACCTAATGTTGCCCAACTTTTAAATGGAGTCTTATTACCAATTGAAACCAATCTGGGTGTGAAAATTGATTCAAATTCCTCACAAAATGTGTCAAACATGGAGTTATACAATATATTCGGATCACTTCCAGTTACAATATTACTGAATTTTTTATTTAATTTAATTTTAATTTTCTCTAACCGAGCCTTTGTTACCGGGACAACAGTCAGTTTCTCATTTGATGTGTCCTGGAATCCACTTCTAAATGTGACCAGTTGCCCACAGTGATCAGAGTCTATGTTATTAATGATACCTTTATTATGTGGCAGGATATCTGTAAAAATATTATCAATGCAGGTAGCACTGGTGTTGGTTATTCTTGTAGGCTCTGAAAAAAGATTGGTTAAATTAAATGACGAAAATAAACTTTTTAATTTTATGGCTACTGTAGAGCTTTCTAACAAATTAATATTAAAATCTCCACAGACCAGCAATTTCTTATTTGATTTATTCAGTTTCCTTAGTGCATCTTCAATTATCAATTCAAAATTATCATAATGTGAGGTGGGTGGCCTGTATACACATAAAACAATGAACTGCTCTAACTCAATACATGAAATTTCTGCAGTTTGCTCAACAGAGAGGCTCACTATATCTTTACGTTCTTTAAATTTTAGAATTTTGTTGATTAATATAAGTGAGCCACCATGTATAGCATTTTTCCTGCAAAAGTTGCTACTAACTATATGATCTTTGAAGTTGAACATGAGCTGTTCAGTTCGTAACCAGTGTTCTGTAACGCAAAGGATATGAATTTCCTGACAACTCATGAACAACTCCAGTTGCAGCTCTTTACCTAGCATTCCTTGCATATTCTGATGAACTAGGTTTAAAAACTTTAAATCAATGCTATTGCAAACCATACTCTGATTTACTAATGGTGGAGTCAACTTTGGAATATATAAATTGATGTCAACTGGTAATTTATTATTATTTTTGATAATTGAAGTGCAAGAGGCTGGCTCTATTGTCTGTGTTTGTAATTTAAATAATTATTATTTTCTGGAATAGATACTAATGTATCATTCCCTGTCATTAATTGATTCTGCTCAATAGAAGCAGATGAGGCAGCCAAGTTCTTAGCTTTGTCTAATATAAATATACATAGCAACTTTGCTATTTGTCTTTTATGGTTATAAGAATAAAAGTTATTCTTTACTTTATACTTAGTAGTTAGTTGTATCTTAGTGTGGAGTCAGAACTATTTATGTGGCTGTTGGGTGTTTCTTTTTTCTTCTTTAAGAAAGGATAGGGAGAGGTGTATAACACACGCTCAGATAGTTTCAGTTTCATTGTATTAGGCGTGGTGTGCGATTGGAAGGCCCAGGTAGAAATCATTGGGTTTTTCAATTAGGAAATCCTTAGTGGCATGGCATTTGAAAACTCGCATTATAAACTACAATAAACTGGTCTCTACTATTGTGAGACTCAAAACACCTGTTTATAAATGTGGGTTTGGCTATCCAACATTAAAACATTTATCAACGATTTTTAGAAAGGAGAAGAAGGCATGTCTATTGGTGAACGCTGCGGAAAATATTATTTATTTATTTAAGCAAAAAAACAATGAACTATGAACTATCTTATGAACCAACTTAAAGACTAAAAATTGAGCGCCGGTACTTAAAAAAGGTAACCCTGAACTTTAAGCACTATGACCAAAACATCGTTACTTTGCCTGGCAAAGTAAGGTTTTAGAAAAATTATATAACACACTTACACTATCTTCGGTAGTAAGGTTAAGCGGTTGAGTATCTCGGCGGTCGCGGGTTCAAGCCCCAGACACACCTCTGACTTTTCGAAGTTATGTAATTCACAATGAATTATCACGTATTTTAATATTAAAGGAAAACATCACAAGGAAACTAAAATTTCTTAGGAATTTCTTAGGTGTGTAGTCCGCCAACCCGTACTAGGCCAGGTTAAGGCCTAAACCCTCTCAGTAGTAAAGGAGGCTCGTGTCCAGCAGTGGGACGTATATGGGCTGATGATGATGATGATGATGGTAACTGTCTTCAGCGGGTCGTTATTAAAAATATTTGAAATTACACACCAGCGTACTGCTTTTTTTTTTATACTGGCACGGCAAAGTGACCCCATTGCACCTGATGGTAAGCGCAATGGAGTCCAGAAAAAGTGTCGACCAGCGAGAGATGATGGTCTCCCGTTGGTCGACACAATCATGCCGGCCGAATACCTCTTCACCTTATTGTGAAGAAGTTTGGGGGACTAATACCATGGTGATCAAAGGACCGACCGCGACAAACCGGCCAAAAAATGCCGGCACGGTCATCCTTTCACCATGATTGAAGCCCCCCCGAAAACCGGATATACACTGGCTGATCCCGGAACGCGGCACACTTGCATGTGCCACTATGGCGGGTTTTACGCCCTGTGTACGGTGGTCGCTATCCGGGCGGATACGAATATCCTACCACCAGCATAAACTGTGCAATAAACTTTGCAATACAAGTCGTAGAAGTGAAATGAAAAGGGTATAAATCTTAAAGCATACATTTACTGGCGCATAACATCTGGCAAAGCAGTCGGCTATTGGTAAAAATGCGCTTTCAACTTTAATACTCCAGTTTTAATTCCACCGGCTTACGAAATAAACTTTTATTCGTTGAAATGAAAAGTTCGCTCGAAGAATTCTTTCAAAGACCGCCGTGAAAGGGTTTGGTTTCGAATTACTCGGCCACTTTGATAACTCGTCGGAATGAAGCAATTAGAAAATGTTACTCCAGTCTGTTTGTATGCTGTTTATCTTTTAACGCCGTTTAGTTTTACAATTAACTGTCTCAGGTGTACCAGGGTATCAAAATTTGGAGGAGTTATCTCACGCTTTATTCGTCAGTAGGTCATTAATAGGTTGAAAATTGTGGCTTCGTCGTAATGAATCTGTAATTTATGTAACTCTTTTTATAAGTGTTATCATTATGAGACTATTAGCATGTAAATTAAGTAGTGAAAAAAAATATCCCAACTCACATGCATTAATGTGGGTAGATACTAGATACATATGTATAACATGGACTGGTAACTATGCGACCGTGTTTTTTATTTATTTATCTTCATACACAAAAATGTATATAGGCGGACTTAATGCTTGAGGCATTCTCTAACAGTCTACTTTAGGGTGATGGAGGGATGAATCATGGTTGACGTAAAGGAGAAATTATAGATCAATATTTTGAGTTAAGAAAATCTTCTTAAACTTTGGGTCCTTGTCAATATGGTAATAAAAATTATGCTATGGTCAGGCCTCATGCAGGTCAAACTAGGTCACTTCACGGCGATTTTATGCTTTAGATGACCCGATTCACTCGTCTAATCTTTTTTTTTACTTTCCCAGAAAAATGAAAAATAGACCGTCGCCTGGCAAGAAACCAATACAAATACCAATCGACAAAATTCTGCCGGCTTTTTGTTATCTGACTGCAGCGTCCCTCTAGCATTAATGCAGCGATCGAACCAGCAGCGTTTCGTCCTTACATCTTTTACTACATTTTTTTGTTCTCGAGGGGAAAGCTGATTATGGCTCTCCACGGTACGAGATCGGGAAGCGCCCACCGTTATTCCGCAGCCCCCCCCCCCCCCACACTAGCTTAGTTCGGACCCCCGGTTGTGGGTGGGGGCAAGTGACGGACACAGGCCACAGTGCCGCCGCCCCTCTCGGGGTCACTTTCAGTGAGGACTCGCTGCCCCGTAGCACGTCCAGTGACCCCAATGGCACCTTTGAGTCGCCTTTTACGACAGGCAGAGCTATACCGTGGTGGGATTATAACGACTCCTTGCCACAAGGTAGACATCTCTAACTATCTGCATTAAGGAGACCAAGGCAATTTTTCTTTGGACACCTGACTTTTTCACTTACACAGTAATTGAACCCGCACCCTTTCGCTCTAAACCCTTCCAATGTACACGATAGATCCCACTGTTGTTTTTATGATAAAATACTTGAGCAACTCATATTATCGGTGCGTACAATTCTTGTTCGCAACTCTCAAACTCAATCCGAGGGTACAGCTGTTAACATTCCCCAATGTTTTATTCATATTCATATTAACTTGTTAAATTTATGCATATTGTTTATTAAAATGTGTACCGCCTGCCTGAATAATTCCTTCGGGAACTGGGAGCAGGCTGCTTGCGTACTTGCGAATGTTCTAGGGAATTTGCGTATGTGATGTACGCAACTTAGTCTGTGGTACCTTAAATTTGGTAACTGTGCTTAAATTTAATTAATTCTTTAGCGGCACTGTGCACTTGTTTTGGAATGGGTAAAAAATGTTGAACTCGCGTCAGATCACGTGACCCTGATTGAAAATGCGTAAGACGCATTATGTAATATAAATTGTCATGTTTGTGTACGATAGCACAATAAATGTTGTATTTTACCACGTAAATGATAATACTTTTATACTGATAAATAAAGCAATTCGTGCGAAATTATTTCCTAACCATTACAAAATATAAAAAAATGCACAACGTTAATGTTGAAGTTTTCGCGTCTGCCGGCACTCCCGGAGTGCCACCCGTTTTTTGCCCCCTACGTTGGACTAATAAATGCCGGACAATACCTATGTGAGTGCAGAAATGTACCTCTGCCTACTCTTCATGGAATCAAGGCGTGAGGTACTTTATGCTTGTTTTTTGTAAAGAAATTGAGTTTATTAAGATATAATTAGATAAATATATGAAGTTATCAAAACAGAACGTACTGATATTTTCTATTTTACATGTTTAATTCTTATAATAATAAATACACCCAACAGTCACATATGTAGTTCTGACCCCACATTAAGATACGAGTCTTGTGTCGTTGGTATCAGAAACTACTAGAGACTTTTCGGTCTCACAAACACCCAGACCCGAAACAAATATTTGTGGATCACACATACATTTGTCTCGGTGCGGGGGTCGAACCCGCGGCCTCTCGTTTCGCATGCTGGTGTCTAGCCAACTGCGCCACGCCTGTCACTTATATTCTTGAAAAATATAACGCTAAATATTTAGTTTGCGAGAAGCCTTACTCGCTCCAGCAAGGTACAGGTAGCAAAGCCACAGGGGAATAATAATTAATTGATTTAATATCTTGCATAAGATGAGGCGATATCATTTTAACGTACAGTAAGCTACTTGAGACATGACTGGTTAAACTTTATACGAGACATAATACCTTATAAATTCCGCTGCTTTGTCGCTTGTGATCAAGATGTCCTGGTTTTGATTCCCGGAGCGGGAAAAGTGTTATTTAGTGCATAATTTTTTTTTACAATTAATAGTAGTTAGATGTTTGCAAACGCGGCATGTCAACGGCAATAGGCTGCCTTTGTTTATCATTACCAGCCCTTATATGTACGTCCTACGGCTGGGCACAGGCCTCGTCTACAACTGAAAGGGTTTAGGCCTTTGTCCACTACGCTGGCTAAGTGCGCGTTGGCGGACTACTCACCAAAGAAATCCCTACGATCTTATTTTAGGTGTGCAGTAAGTGAATGTCGACCATGCCTTAGCCTAGAATCACTAGTTCTCTGTACAAGAAACTATTGTACATTTACAATTTTAGCAAAAGTAACAAACTATTAAAGTGACTCACGTAGGAAAAAATTATATTTGTTAAGATTATTTATTACCGTTACAACGTCTATTTAGCTAAGTAGTGTTATGTCATGCTTTGCTTAATTACCTCAGTATACAAGCGAGGAAAAAATAAATAAATGGATGGCACTCCGGTATTGCCGGCAGAAGTGAAAACTTCAAAATAAACGTTGTACATTTTTGAATATTTCGGAATGTTTAGGTGTGCAGGTTTCATCACGATGTTTTCCTTCACCGTTAAAGTACGTGATAATTCTTTACAACACACATAACTTCGAAAAGTCAGAGGTGTGTGCCTGGGGTTTGAGCCCGCGACCGTCGAGATTCTCGACCGCGTGCCTTAACCTCGAGGCCATCGCGACTTCCAGAATTGCTGAATAGCCCTAGTATAACAAGCGCGCAAAAAAGCATTTCTTTGACAACACAGATGTAACAAATGTCTATAAGTAACTCCCCAAATTTATCTACTACCCCTTACACAAAAACCCTCCACCATTGAGCTGTTCAACTCCATCCCATTCCACGCACGTTTTTACTATGTGCTAAACGATCGCACAAAACACAGATTCGGTGAGAGTTTATTATGAGCATAATGTACCACATCGTTTTTTCTCCCCGATAATTTCCGATCTCGTAAAGATTTTACTGCGGAACACAAAGAGCTTGCCAGTGTTTAGCAGTAAAATTTTAATCGCCCCCGAGATTATCCCGGCTTATCTGCTGGTCGCGATTTGAGGCACTGCCTGGAACAAATGATTGCGAATGGCGTCTTCAATTTGAAGATGTTTGGGAAGGCGTGAAAGAATTGAAATGGGAAGTTCTTTAAATGAGACTATTCAGGTTTCATTGCCGTTTCGGCTCAATTTGTATTCTTAAAGATCTAAGACTTGTTGGTTATATATGTTTTTTAACATACGTACTGACATAACCTCACGCCTGTATTCAACAAAGGGGTAGGCAGAGGCACATTTCGCCAGGTATGTATCAGATCCACGTAATTTTAGGGTGAGCCCGTTGCCGTTTTTCAGACTCCGTGCTGTTACTGAGATTTTTTTAATGGAAAAACCCAATAATCCTTTGCTCGGCCCGGAAATCGAACCCGGGTTCTCTAGATCGCGCAGCAAAGGTATGTTCCGCCGAATTACGGGGCAGTCAAGACATTATACATACATACATAAACTCACGCCTGTATTCCCCGAAGGGGTAGGCAGAGGTGCATTTCTGCACCCACATTTCGCCAAGTATGTATCAGTCCCACGTAATAGAGGGTGAGCCTATTGCCGTTTTTCGGGCACATTTCCAGACTCCGTGCTGTTACCGAGAATTTCCTAATGGAAAAACCCAATAACACTTTGCCCGACCCGGAAATCGAACCCAGGACCTCTAGATCACACGGCACATACTTGTACCGCGAGACCACGAGGCAGTCAAGACATTATATTTTTTACAATGCACAATTGAAAATAAAGGCTACCATTGCTGACTTCTTGTGATCTATAGATATCATTCTATATGCGTTCTTACAGTGAACAGAAAAAATCAAGTATTAAGGCGTGAATACATAACAAAAATACTCACTTTGCATATACCAAGTTGCCATTCAGGCTTTATTCCGTAGAACTATCCAGGCGTTATTGAATTAGATCAACAAACACTACCAAATGGCTAATGTAGGTCAATTAAAACCTAGGCATGACCGGGATGATGTGTGGCCCACGTCACTGCGGCCGACACAAATTTACAACGCCAAATTAATTACACTGATAGAACACTGCTCCTGTCACAACGTTTTGAGGTCTGAATTAATGTATCCAATTGTTGCTGGCTGTGTGTTTGATGTGACCTGGATCAAATTCATGGCATAACTCCTGGGTTCTCATTTCATGGTTTGGTAAAAGGAAATGTACAATTGAATGCCGTGTGGAAGGATTAAATTTGTTATTCACGGTCTATAAAAATAATGTATTCCAAAATGTGCGATGATTGTATCCAAATGACTTCAAGGGTTGGTTAGGAATATTAAATAGCGAGTGACGAAATATTTCAGCCATACTTGCATTCATTCAATTATTTTTGTTGGTTCAACTTTCCTCGGCGGTATTTCCTAATCGATACGACTCTACAGATGCACCGATGATTCCTCTAGTATTGTGGGTGTTAATGGGCGGTGTTGACCACTTAACATCAGGTTGCTTACTAGCTCGTTTGCCTCGTTTCCCATTAAAAAAAACATATAATACCTGACTTTTTGTTAAAAACTGCAAAAAGATAATTAATTATTGGCATAGTTTAAATCTCGAAGAACTTTAAGAGGTTGACATTATGTACATTTTATTTACCTTTATGTAAACGTGGTCACTATGTCGTGCTAAAATGAGGGCTATCAAGATTACCTGTTCAAATAATAATAATGCTTGGAGAACAATTATTGAAAGGAGAAAACAGTGTGGCATAAATGCCATCATAAATGATACAGATAAGAGATTGCGGGTTCGATTCCCGTGTCGGGCAGTGTTATTAGTGTTTTAACACAAAATTCTTAATAGCAACACGGTGTCTGAAAAAATCCTCGAAAAACGGCATTAAGGTCGCTCCTTATTATGTGGAACTGAAAACACATTTGGCGAAACGGCATAGAATAATTACTCTTCGATCTACTTCTTCGCAAATTTAGACCATTACAACTACACTCACTTAACAACTGAGAGGGTTTGGCCTTAGTCCCCCACGCTGTACCTATATATGTATTGTTAATACTATTCACTGTATTTAATTAATTGAATCATCAGTCTATATAGTACGTCCCACTGCTCGGCACGGACCTCGTCTACAACTGAAAGGGTTTAGACCTTAGTCCACCACGCCGGCCTAGTGCGGGCTGGCAGACTACACCCGAGAAATTCCTAACAACTTTTAGGTGTACAGGTTTCCTCACGATGTTTTCCTTCACCGATAAAGTAAGTGATGAGTCATTGTGGATAACTTCGAAAAGACAGAGGTGTGTGTTTTGGGTTTGAACCTGTGACCGCCGAGATTCTTGACCGCGAGCCTAAGCTGTGAGGCCGTCACTACTACATGTATAAGATTACGTATATGTTTATAATTATAGTATATTAATTTTATTGTATTATTGTTTTTTGTTTTATAACACCATGACCTTTATTATCATCATCAGCCCAAATCCGTCCCACTGCTGGGCCCGGGCCTCCTCTACAACTGAGAGGGTTAAGGCCTTAGTCCACCACGCTGGCCAAGTGCGGGTTGGCGGACTACACACCTAAGAAATTCCTAAGAACTTTTTAGGTGTGCAGGTTTTATCACGATGTTTTCCTTCACCTTTATTATATTCACTACTATTTTCTGGATTGTCTGAAATATATTGCTAGTCCCGATAAGATCGCCCATTGCAACACATAGTTAATAAAAATTTAGCTTTACACCAACTTAATTCTGTTTTGTGGTGTACAATAAAAATAAAAAAAATACCAAATACAATGAAAAGTTTTTAATGAACAATCATCGAAAGAAGAAAACAGTGTAATATTTAAAATGAACATTTATACAGAAATAGACAAAAGGAGAAACAATTAGCTGCGGAGTGAAACTGAAAGATCGATTTTTCGACGGAAGCGACCGGTACGGCGGCAGTTTGTGATAATAGCGACAACTTAGCGCCCCGGGCGACATCGTGATGACAATAGTGATGTGACATTCGTCGATGTTTGTATTGTGATTAACTTTAACGGTGAAGGAAAACATCGTGAGGAAACCACAGTTTTGGTGGACTAACGCATTAACTCTTTAGTTGTGGAGGGGGCCCGTGTTTAGCAGTGGGACGCATTTGGGCTGATGATGATGATGAAATTAATTAAGACACAGTACGTTCAGTTTTTTTTTTTATAAATTTTCGACCCGTGTTTCATGTTTTAGGAGATGAATTTAAGAAAATCTCAGCAGATACCTAAGTCATAATGACTATCTGTTTTCCGAAATTCAGCGAAATCCTTTCAGTGGTTAAAGTTTACTGATATATCAGTTAGCCAGTTTTATTATCAAGCTAACTAATACAGACTAATAATTTACCAGAATGATTTCTTTCTTTGATGGCCTCGAGGTTTAGGCACGCGATCTCCAATCTCGACGGTCGCAGGTTCAAACACAGGCACACACCTCTGACTTTTCGAAGTTATGTGTGTATTCACAATGAAAGTGAATGAAAGAAAAAACTTACTTTAACGGTGAAGGAAAATCTCGTGAGGTTTCCTACCAAAGAAATTCCTAACAACTTTTTAGGCGTGCAGCTTTCCTCAAGATGTTTTCCTTCACCGTTAAAGTAAGTGATAATTCATTGAGAATACACACATAACATCGAAAAGTGAGAGGTGTGCACCTGGGGTTAGACCCGCGACTAAACCTCGAAGCCATCACTATCTTAAATAGTTGAATCATATAATTGATGATTTCATGATTGACGATCATGTCACTTCTGTAATTGTATACGCATAATTCTTCTATTGTTTATTATAAATTTTATGATGTACAATTTGTATCAAAGTGTACAATAACTGAGTGTTAATATAGTGTTACAAATAAATAATATCAAGGTCTTTTCGATACCCCAAATTTGTGAAACTATCGATAGTCTGGGCTCAGCTCTACCGTTATTTAAAAAGTAAAAAATTAGTAATATTTTCTTTGAATTCCTCCCTTGCTTTCATCGGTTTTTGCAGAGTTTTGTAAATTATTTTTTAATTACTCAAATAACTTTAACAGATAAGTTACGTTGTCGAATAAATTTTGATAGCACTTTTTGTAGAAGTTTGTTTATTAAAATTCTATGATACTGGAATTTTATGTTTTGGGCTTAAAAAGACGAAAATTGATTAATTGACAGTACTTTTTTGTACACCAATTTATAAATATCCAATTTTTCATTAAAAAACAATGATGCGCAACACAAGTTGTCTGATAAGGCAAGTAGTATAACTTAAAGCTCTCTTTCAGGCAACCTAAGTTGTACAGGAGATGAAAAATATGTTATAGATTTGGATGATTTTTGGATCCTGACGAAAGACCATAGATCACATACATACATAATTTCACGGCTGTATTACCAGAAGGCGTAGGCAGAGGTGCATCACTGCACCCACATTTCGCCAGGTACTTTTCAGTCCCACGTAATTTATTCGCTATTTCCGTTTTTCGGGCACATTTCCAGACTCCGTGCTGGTCCTAAGAATGTCCTAATGGAAAACCCCAATAACAACTTGCCCGACCGAGGAATCGAACCCAGGACCTCACAACATAGAAAACTGTAATAGGATTCCTATTATGTGTGACTGATACATACCTCGCGAAATGTGAGCACAGAAATGCCCCTCTATCTACCCCTTCAAAAATTACAGGCGTGAGGTTATGTATGTATGTATGTATATTATCTTAATATAATAAAACTTGACTGGTTCATTGACCTTTCATCACACATATAAAAAAAAATATTAAGCAAAAAAAGAAAATACGGATTCGATGCACAAAAACAATATTTATTGTTCCCTGTGAAGCATTTCCCTCTTCCAATATCGATTGTCGGATATCAAAACATTCCCTTTTTGTTCCCGCTTCCTGTTTGTAATGCAAGGTTTCGCGGGAATTTATTATTATTACACATAAAAGGGAATCGGGAAAGCACTTTACACTTACCCGCCGTGCATACATATTTCTTAACATTGAACGATCTAAGAAACGGACGAATCACTTTATGTCTATAAAAATAATAGATACTCTCAAGCGTGTGTATATCAATGGGTAAGCAGAGGTATATTTGTAATACCACAAATATGTTGTACAATTCACGCAATCATTTTCAGGCTTTAAAATTTTAACAGGCCAGTTGTCTTATCCGAGAGCCGAGTTTGATACCATTGCTTCGCAAGTGGCCGAATAAATCTTTATTTAAAAAACAATTGATATTCTCATTTTTAAATATATATTATCTATCTACTGTAATGGCGCAGTCGAGACAAAACTCGGCGGTCGCGGGTACTAAGCCCAGGCACAAACCTCTGACTATTCGAAATTATGATTTTATTCATAATGGATTATCACGTACAGTAACTGTGAAGGAAAACATCGTGAGGAAGCCAGCACACCTGAAAGTTCATCGTGTGTAGTCCGCCCACCCGCAACCCTTGGGACATATAAATATGGCCTGATGATGATGATGATAATTTAATATAAGGTACCAATAAAAACAAATTCCTAACGCTAAATATAGTTAAAGCTCGGAATAAACAAGCTTAAGTTTTAGAACGCCTCGGATCTAAAATCCCACGTCCCAGATTAAAGGCGAAATTATGTGACAATACCCTGGCTTAGCATGGATCTGTGTATGTCACTGTTTATCCCATAAGAATATGGCTTGATGGGCACAAATTAAACTGAAAAAAAAAACTTGAAGACTGTCATAGCTGAGACGTGTGGTATAAGATATAAGGCAAAGCGATTGATAAAATATTGGACAATGATTGTTTTTATTATTTTGAAATGGGGAGCACTCAGCTCTATGAAACAGATTGAGACGTATTTGGCGAGAAAATATCTTAAGGTAAGAGAAGCTGCGAATTCGATCACCCCATTACACAAATATTAATTACTCATGAGATAAATAATATCCAACATTTAATCTTTCATACCTTCATTTTTTTAGCCATTCTTGAGGAGTTACTTCTTGGGTGGTTTCGGGCATACAAGCGTGAGAAAATGTATTGTAAGGTAGTTTGAAACTTACGACGTAAACAAGTGACGTCACGCGGCCAGGCTTTAAAAGGACGGGCGGACGGGCGGCCTCACTTATCAAGCGGATGGCTAGCGAGACAAACGAGCCGATTAACTATTGTCATGCATTGCATGCGTTGCACCATTTTTGTTTAGTTTAACAAGGATAACCATCCTTGATTGAACCTTTGTAGTTTTTAATTGCTAACATTAGTTGAGTTTTGCATTTTCTTTAAATTTATAAACTTTGTATTGAGTATGAATGAAAAAAAAAAAAAAACGCTTAATATTTAATACATTTGTAATTTATTTGTTTCTTCACTTCTGATGAATATATTTCGTATTTTGTTTTATTGAAAATATTATATAGGTATTGGTTTAAAATTATTTAGCTCACGTCTGGACCCGCTGTCGCCCATAACATGACCTCCCTGGAGGTCCATATTTGGCGGAATGGAAACGGAATTTCTCCACGCAGACAGGTTGTCACATAAATTCAATTTGGTAGGAGCGCACTAAATGAAGGCGTCTGCCGTTCTTTCAAATTGGAATCGTTACACAAAAACCTCGTTGTTATCGATACCGGCTTTTTAAACATAGGACTAGATAGTGCTGCCTCGTGGTCTCGCGGCACAAGTATGTGCCGTGCGATCTGGGGGTCCTGGGTTCGATTCCTGGGTCGGGCAAAGTGATATTGGGTTTTTCCATTAGGAAATTCTCAGTAGCAGCACGGAGTCTGGAATTTTGCCCGAAAAACGGCAATAGGCTCGCACCCTATTACGTGGGACTTATACATACCAGGTGAAATGTGGGTGCAGAAATGCACCTCTGCCTACTCCTTCGGGGAATACAGGCGTGAGGTTATGTATGTATGTATAAGTAGATGGTTAGGTTCACGTGATTTTTACGGTTGATTTTACCTATAAGCTGTATACTAGTATAAGCTGTCTGACTGCCCCGTGGTCCGCGGTACTAATATGTGCTGTGGGCAGTGGCGTTACTTCATACGGAAAAGTTTAACTTACTTCATCATTAGCCCATATACGTCCCACTGCTGGGCACGGGCCTCCTCTACAACTGAGAGGGTTTAGGCCTTAGTCCACCACGCTGGCTTAGTGCGGGTTGACACCCAAGAAATTCCTAAGAACTTTTAGGTGTGCAGGTTTTATCACGATGTTTGCCTTCACCGTTAAAGTACGTGATAATTCAATGTGAATACACACATAAATTCGAAAAGTCAGAGGAGTGCCTGGGGTTTGAACCCGCGACCGTCGAGATTCTCGACCGCGTGCCTAAACCACAGCTATCACAACTTCAACACAACTTACTTATCGCCCGCTAATAGGCAGTATTTTTAATGCATAGTCGATAGTATACCGACAATCGGACGGGGAGTCTCGGCGGGACCGTTACAAACTTGCAGTATTCCCCGCTGGTCCAACTTGAGACATGAATAATGTCGCACCATTCCAAGGTGATATTTATGTCGATCTGGAATTTGCTCCTTTTGTTCCGTACTGAAATGTTTCTAAGTTGACTTTAAAGTACTCACGCCTGTATTCCCTTAAGGCGCAGGTGCATTACTGCATCCAGGGTTCGCTGGATGTTATGTCCCTTGTTATATGGGGCGAGTCTATTGACGTCATCAGGCATATTTCTCAACGTCACTGTCGAGAATTCAAAGTAAAGAAAATTCCTAATAAAACTTTACTCGGTCCGGAAATAGAACCCAGGTCACCAAGATCGCATGGCGCAAATTAGCGCCATGAACTATAGAAGCAATAGAGAAAACTGTTCTTTCCATAACAGAACCACTCTGTTTTGCGAAGACACTGCGTCGTGGTCGCTATCACTCCGGCTTGAACCTCCTGTGTCGCAAATTCATATCTTTGCCTTCATCATCAGCCCACATACGTCCCACTGCTGGGCACGGGCCTCTACAACTGAGAGGGTTTAGGCCTTGGTCCACTACGCTGTCCTAGTGCGGGTTAGCGGACTGCGCGCCTAAGAAATTACTAAGAACTGAGGTATGCAGTTATCCTCACGAATACACAAATAACTTAAAAAACTCAGGGTGTAGGTCTGGGGTTTGAACCTGCGCCCGCCGATATTCTCGTCTGCGCGCCTAAACCTCGAGGCCATCACTACTTTTACACTTACACTATCTTTGCTGTGCCATGAATTAATATCTTCTTTTCCTAGTATTTAGGATCCTTTAGGCGATGATCGAAGCATCTTAGCAGAAGAATATATCGAGTGACGAGAAATGGGAGTCACTCAACACTTGAAAGTCTGTTTGGCCTGCAACGTTCTTATCAAGTGCGTTAAAATACCATTATGTTTGCATAGTGTGAAGAAAGCAAAATATACTGCTCCAATGTCCCCCCATTACGCGCGCATCGTAAACTTTTGTTAGCCCTAAATAGTGTTTTATGTCCAACAGACTCAATTTTATTTGTGGCTTATTTCACGTGACTCTGAAACGAGTTTGAGCTATACCTTGGCTGCTGACATATTTTAAATTACATTCTTGCTCTGTGACGTAAACTTGGGATAGATAGGTGACATGTTCTCGTGATGTGGGTTCGTGTCCCGGACGGAGTAGTTTTGTTTCAATCTTCCGGATCGTTTTGTGAGGGTTGCGGTATGCCTTAATATTTATGCGGGAATTAATGATGAAGGAGAAGAAAAGCATCAGTATCATAGGCAGTAAAAAAAGGGGTTATGGCAAAAAAAGTGGTTTAGGCGCGCAGTCGAGAATCTCGGCGATCGCGGGTTCAAACCTCAGACACACACCTCTGACTTTTCGAAGTTATGTGTGTATTCATAATTTATTACTTAGTTTAACGGTGAAGGAAAACATCGATATGAAACCTGCACATCTAAAAGTTCTTAGGTGTGTAGTCCGCCAACCCGCACTAGGCCAGCGTGGTGGATTAAGGCCTAAACCCTCTATGTTGTAGAGGAGGCCCGTGCCCAGCAGGGGGACGTATATGGGCTGATGATGATGATGATGTGTAACATAGGCACGTACTAGGCGTACCTATAAACATTAATAAATGATTTATTGAAAAAAAGGTAATATAAAGAGTCCTCAAAACTGACGTGCATGCATGAAGAGGATAATGTCAGTTGAGGAAGCGAAAGAAGTGTTTTTGGACCGTGGCATTTGGCGCTCTATAGTCTCTGCGTGCCCTAACGGGAGACAGGCGTGAGTTTATGTATGTAACTTACGCACTTCTGACTCCACATTAAGATTGTCTTGTGTAAGTGTTAAGTCTTGTGTCGTGGGGCTCGGAATCTATGGAAGAGTTTTGGTCACAGAAACATCTAGAACATAAAAAATAACAAAATTTTACTTTATTGCAGAATTGGAGCCCACAGCCTTTTGTTCTAAGAACATTCGTATGGTATTCATTTTGGAAGCATTCATTTTTTTCTAATAACAAGTGATATTTTTCGACAGCCCCGTGGCGCAGTTGGCTAGACACCAGCTTGCGAAACGAGAGGCCGCGGGTTCGATCCCCGCACCGAGACAAATGTTTGTGTGAGACCAAAAAGTCTCTCGTAGTTTCTGATACCCACGACACAAGACTTGTATCTTAATGTGGGGTCAGAACTATGTATGTGACTGTTGGGCGTATTTATTTATTATAATAGGTAAATAAGAGAATTACAACGAGAATCTTTTGTTTCTAAAAGTGGGTACAGAAATATATCCACATCTCAAAAGGGTATACGTTGAGGATGGCGTCACTAAAACAAAATTGTTTCATATGCAATAAAACCTGTTTCCATTAATTTCCTTTATTTCTTCCGACAGAGCATTCGCGTCTAAATTACGATGACAAGCAAATGGACAGGTATGACTTTCATAACCGTATTATGTGATTCATCGCTTTGTTAAATTCTGTAAAGTTTTTTCATAATATTTTTTGGGAGAAATGTTTGCTTATTTATATAAAGTCTATTACTGGTATTTCTTTATTATATACTTTGATTTCACTCGTGGTATTGCGGCTTAAGTATGTGTCGTGCGAGCTACTCTCTATTACGAGTACTTGGAACTGATACATATCTAGCGAAATGTGAATGCAGAACTGCACCTCTGCCTACCTCTTAGGGGAATGCATGCGTAAGGTTATGTATGCTTGATTTAATGGAAATAGGAAGATGAATTTAGCATCAGTGGTTAAAATGCGTTCTGAAATTGGAAGCCCTAGAGTCGAAGTAGACAATTATAGGTGTGGCAACTGCCTCATGTCGAGTTTTCTACAAGAAAATTTGAAATGTATCACAAAAACAACAATAGGCCCTTGCTACGTTGGGTTTACGACACAATTGGCGAAACGAGGTTACTCAAATGCACTTCTACTTTCCCCTTGAGTAATACTAACATAAGTGTATAAATTTAAAAAGGGTGAGTAAATGAGTTTCTTTGTTTATCTTAGAGAGATTAATTTGATAAACCAATTATGATGAAGTTTGAGACGTTTGAGGTTTGGAGAATTTTATTGTTTAGTGATACCTAAAAGGTAACAGACGGCGAAGAAAATCACCAATTCGTCCCTCAACGAGGACCCAAGCATGAGTATCTGTTTAAAATTAGTGTAATTTGTGTACAAGTCTACCTACCCTATTAAAAACAAATGTATTATAATAAACTGTCAGGAAATAGGAAGTGAAATAACTGCGTATTTCGCTCACACAGCTGTATTTTATGATGGACATTCATTGGGACAGATTGCTGTGGTTTCCTCACAAATAAAACGTTGCGGAATTCTCACAATAATTTGTGACAAAATTTCGAATCGTAATGTTTCACAATTCAGCATTTATATAAAACTAGCGGTTAGACCCAGCTTAAACCAAGTGTAATGCTTAAATAATAGGTTAAGTCTCTCTCCCTAGGTCTTAGGTCCCATCTGTATCCGTACTAAAATTCATCAAACGGTTGGTCTAATTTTGATGAAATTTAGTATGCAGGTAGCTGACACCCTTGATTTACAGATAGGTTTTTTATCTTGGAAAATTTGATTTGACTAGTGTGTAAAGGGGCTTGATCGTCTCCTCATTATCACGAAGGCAGTTAAATCACCTCATAAGTCCTCTAAAATTTCTCATTCGTTCAATCCAACATATTTCGAGACGGCAACCCGACCATCACCCAGGGCGTGCCGTAAACAAAATTAAAATACTTCGTACAAGATAAAAGCTTTCTCCATTTCATTAGAGCATCCGGAGGGGGTGCGAGGGTTGGGGGGCGCGCTAAATTCACAGCGAGATAACGTATTATCCCTTCTAAAACTGTGCTCCGGTCTTAAGTAATTTAATCTGGTAGTGTAAACATCCTGCGATTCTCCGGCATCTTTGGATATCGTAAATATTGTTAAGGGCTGGGCATAACGTTTACTTAAAACGTCCTTGAAAACTCTTCTATTTTTAAACTGGCATGGCTAATGGTTGAGCAGTCTAATAAAGTGCAACCAGACCAGCATTACATTCTAGACATTGCAATGAAATATTGTTACGGGCTGGGAATGACATAACAAACGGCCTTGGAAACAGTAATCCTTTATTTAATGTTGGAATGGCTACAGATTGAACGCACTGCACTTAAAATGTAAAATTAAAAAGGTTGTTATGTTGTACCTATATGTAATTCAATGAAATATGGCCGAATACTGAAACGCCACTTAATCTGAGGGCGACTTATATTTAAGTGGCTGTTATAATTTAAGCGATATATACTTAAAAAATGTCATGTAAAAGAACTTTTTGTGGTAATGTTGCCATTTATGGAAATTTAAGTGGGCATTAGATAATCACAGTCTTAACACCGATAAATGATGTTTCAGTATACCGCTCAGATTAAGTAGCGTTTCAGTGTTCGGCCAATAGACGCTTTAGAGAAGGAATGATTAGCAAAAAACAATTATGGTTTAGTCTTAGTAGTCGAATACATATCTCGCTTCGAAACATTATTAACATATTCTATATATTGTTCTCCACAGCGATAACATGTTCCGAAGCGGCAATAGTTTAATATTGACGATTCAAAAGAGCTTGTGAAAGTCTATTTGAATAAAAAGTATTTTGACTGTGTCTTTGAAAACGACTTGTTATCATTATGATGATAACGGCGGCTGCGAATGTCCAGCGGCTGGACACGGGGCTTGAATTTCAACCCGTGACTATCGAAATTATGACCATGAAAACCATAATAAATGTGCGGGCGTAATTGTGCCGTCTGATGATAGATGTTAATCGTTCCTTACAATCTTGTTAACTTCGTCGTGAAGTCGTAAAGTCGTGATGGCCTTGAGGTTTAGGCACGCGGTCGAGAATCGAAAACCCCAGGCATAAATCTCAGACTTTTACAAGTTATGTGTGTATTAGACAAATAATTGCCACGTACTTTAACGGTGAAGGAAAGCATCGTGATGAAACCTGCGCACCTAAAAGTTATTAGGAATTTCTTACGTGTGTATTCCGCTAACCCGCACTAGGCCAGCGTGGTGGACTAAGGCCTAAATCATCTCAGTTGTAGAGGAGGCACGTGTCCAGCAGTGGGACATATATGGGCTTATGATGAATCTTGTTAATTTAGACTACACTGCGATTATCACGTGTCAGAGTTGTGTATTTTGTGCGTGCAGAAAAATGTAAGTCACTTAAAAATTTTAGCTATTCTATCGAGTTTCAACGCCTTAATAGCGCGAACGGGTATTTATGTTTTGAATTAATTTAATGATTTTATTTGCACATCAAGTAACCACGGGTAATATTAACTACCATTTTCGTGTTAGTGTTACTAAATTAGAATTTAGTACATTTTAGCTGTATATTTTGACTATGCAGCAGTGTTGGGCAAAAGTTAATTGACAATTGATCAATTGTTATTGTGAAAATGACAAGGAACATAACATATATCTTTTGATTAAAAATCCAAAAAAAGAATCCTTTTTTTATTAATTATTTATTTATTTAAAACTTTGTTGTACACACAATATTAAAACTAAGGAGTACAGAGAACTAGAAAGGTACAATGGGCGGCCTTATCGCACGAGGCGATCTCTTACAGGTGACCTGGGATGGAGATGCAGGAAGAGAGATGAAAGGTAGTCAAAGTGTACTGGGTAAATTAAAAGACATCAACAATGCTAAAACATATCGTGAAAAAAAAACATATAAATATATATTCATATATATACTTAAACAAACATACATACATACATACACACTAACTTACACGACATGCCTATTAACATTTTTTTTTAACAATTTTTTGTCGACAACTCTCTCAACGCGCGCGTATTCTTGAGTACGTACCCAAATCATACCGATATATCGATGTTTTTTAAAAACATAGATCGATGTATTTTTTAAATGTTATTTTGGATGTCCGACATCCCTACATCTTAATAGAGGGTCCATTGTCAGTTTTCGGCATATTTCCAATCTCTATGCAAGTAGTCTCTTTCAGTAGCAACTGACCATTTTCGAACGGTAAATTCCACTAACATATTTTCCCTACATGAGGATCAAAACCGAGACCTTTAGATCGCATACCCTACATTTGCGTCGAGAAACCAACGGACCAGTCAACACAATATAATTATGTTTAAGGAAAATATCGTGATGAAAACAAGATTCCTCTACAGAAACGAGAGACGAGGCAGATATCCACAAGAATTTATTTGTTATAGATATTGTTCGCATATTTTCTTGCTTGGATAAAAATAGATAATGCTATAAATCTTGACGGTCGCAGGATTAAGTCGAAAAGCACACATTTCTTGCTTTTCAGAGTAATGTGTTTATTCGCAAATTCACTACTATACCTACTTGTATATTACATTTAATATTTTTTCGGTTAAAAAGAAAAGTGACGCAATAAAAAATACTACACACGCATTTTAACAAAATTATTTTAACTTTTTGTGTTATGTTATGTTATGTATTGTATTGTACATACATACATAAACTCACGCCTGTATTCCCCGAAGGGGTAGGCAGAGGTATATTTCTGCACCCACATTTCGCCAGGTATGTAGTTATCAGTCCCACGTAATAGGGGGCGAGCCTATTGCCGTTTTTTGGGCACATTCCCAGACTCCGTGCTGTTACTGAGAATTTCCTAATGGAAAAACCCAATAACACTTTGCCCGACCCGGGAATCGAACCCAGGACCGCAAGATCGCACGGCACATACTTGTACCGCGAGACCACGAGGCAGTCATTGTATTGTATTGTAAACAATATTTTTTTATATCTTAGTATATAAATAGGTAATTGTTGTATTATTTTTCAATTTAAAAAACGATTTGTCTCGTAGCGGAGATCGAACCTACGGCCTTTGGCTATATCTGACCAACTGTGCTGCGGAACCGGTCACAAAAATATAAGTTATTGCTAGAAAACATATTTTCTCGTGATAGGATTTGACGTAAGGGTCGAAATTTGCGGGCGATCGTAAAATCATGGACACAATCCCTGAAATATACATAAAATATGCGCTGACTCCATATTGGCTGAGAGAACAATCTAGTTTTTTATACCAGGACGGCATATTTTTATACTATATATAATAATAAATAATATATAATAAATTTACACATAACAGTTTGCAAAAACTCTCCACACTAGGCACTGCCTGTCTCGTGGAGAGTTTTTTTACAGGAGTATCTTAAAACTAGTAATAACGGTACTGAATATATAATTAAAACAAAATGGATAATCAAATGTTATACATCATAAATATATTGTTAGAAAACTAGAACTGAATTATTCAAATCTTTTAAAAATGACTGTTAGATGCCGTAACTATAGTAACCAAAAAATAAGACGCGTAAAAACTGTCAGGACGATCAAGAAAATATAGACGATCTGTGTCGTTTTCCCGCGCTTGCTCTATCGTCGCCAATGCAGTGTTGCCACCCACACCAACTTATTTCTGACACGGCCTCTCCTGACGGGGCTACGTCCTCGAAGCCCTTTTCAGGCCCGTGAAGCCCTTACCCGGACATCGTCAATGGCCCGGGTATATTACCTCCCTGGGCTACTGGTTCGTTGTCATGGTCCTCCGCCCCATCTGTGAACACACACTACACCAGAGACAAAGTACCTTGCTACATTATTTAACAACACTCGTATAGACTCGGATAGTAGATAAAATGTTAGATTCATCATATGATTACGACTAGGAATAGGATTCTCACAGGTCTGTTCCCACGCAACCAGACGCCCATGTTCGCTTGCACAGGTCTTACACCAGTCTTTTGTAAGTCACCCCAGAAAACTAGGTAGGCGTTAGGATTTACACAGGTCTTTTCCCACGCAACCAGACGCCCATGTTTCGTTTAAACAGGTCTTACACCAGTCTTTTGTGGGTCACCCCAGATACCTCGGTGGGTTAGGCTTTACACAGGTCTTTTGTCGGCGGCGTAACCAACGCAACCCGATACCTTCCCATGTGTCAGGGTCAACCCAATACCATGCGCACACAGGTTTTACGTGGGTCTCTTCCACTGAACACATTTCCCATGACGTCAAAGCCAATACACACACTCATAAGCTAATTAAAAAACTAAAACTGAATTATCTGCGTACACAAATAATTAAAACATCGGTATGACATCTTAAAAAAATACAGCTCAAACGGTCGTCTATTTGCCCTTCAGTAAGTATCAGTATGCACTTCAGTAAGTAATAATAATAATCACCATCATCATCACCATCCTCACCATTGAGACGGTATCAGTAAGTAAAGTGGTATTAAAATATCGAGAACAGGCTTACTAGTCAAACGGGTACTAACCCCAAAAATTGTCTCGCTTGATTTACATTGCCAGGGTTAGAGGCCTTTATTAATGCTTTAATTTTATACGCGCTTGGCCTATTCTGACCATTGCTCATAGCCCTTCTCATCATTACACTGATTAGCAATACGCACGTGCGTATATTGTCGATCACGTGGTCGACCTCATCGCACCAAACATAAAAATCATTTATAGACGGATCAAAAGTTGAAATATAAATGTTGTTAGATCTTACCGGGTTCGAAGCACTTATATGTCTTACGAATTGTACTAATGCAGTCGTACGGAGTTTGTGACACTGATGACTTGTGGCAGAAGTTAAAGGGATAGTCGAGCTCCTTGTAGGTGTGGGGGCCACACAGGGCACCACAACGCCACTATCCGTCAGCGGTCATCCGCCAACGACACTCGTTGCGCTTGACCTGGAACTTATATCCTCATTAGTATGACGTAAGTTCGAATCCCACTTCTGATGTTAGAAAACTAGAACTGAATTATTCAAATCTTTTAAAAATGACTGTTAGATGCCGTAACTATAGTAACCAAAAAATAAGACGCGTAAAAACTGTCAGGACGATCAAGAAAATATAGACGATCTGTGTCGTTTTCCCGCGCTTGCTCTATCGTCGCCAATGCAGTGTTGCCACCCACACCAACTTATTTCTGACAATATATTATAAAACAAAAAGAAAGAAAATAAAAATATGTAATGATTTTTACGATGCGTGTTTAGAGTTACTTAATACATTTCAAAAAGTCTTCTGAGAAGGAGTAAGACCAATTAACCAATTCTTTAGTTAACTTTCTTTTAGCTTCCCAGTAATTTAGGTTAAGAATTTTGTAGTGTTTATTGAGTTATACTGGCATAGCAATGCGACAACACCGCCTCAATGGTGCTGTTCCAATAGAGGATTAAGTGAGGAGCGATCACCATCCCTGGTCATTTTTATACACCCCATATCCACATACATAGTTCTGACCAGTGGCGGTACTTCCATAGAAGCCTAAAAGGCATACTGGGGGCCTTATCAAATTCCGTATAATGATCTTTATGCTTTAAACCTTTATTTAACAAAAGCAATTTGACATATAAATGCGATTCTTGACCCCACAACAAACAATTATAAACTAGACAGTAGATAAATTAACGTGTAACGAGATACGAGTCTTGTGTTGTGGGTATCAGAAACAACGAGAGACTTTTCGGTCTCACAAACACCCAGACCCGAAACAAGTATTTTTAGATCACAAACATTTGCCTCGGAGCGGGAATCGAACCCGCGGCCACGCGTTTCGCAAGCTGGTAACATCACGGGCTTTCATCGTCTGTTTGTCTGGCTGTCGTCATTCTTCATATTGAGCTTAAATCGTCATCAGCCCAAATACGGGCCTCCTCTACAACTGAGAGGGTTTAGGCCTTAGTCCACCACGCTGGCCTAGTGCGGGTTGGCGGACTACACACCTAAGAAATTCCTAAGAACTTTTAGGTGTGCAGGTTTTATCACGATGTTTTCCTTCACCGTTAAAGCAAGTGATAATTCATTGTGAATACACACATAACTTCGAAAAGTCAGAGGTGTGTGCCTGGGGTTTGAACCTGCGACCGCCGAAATTCTCGACCGCGCGCCTTAACCTCGAGGCCATCATTGCGCTTAAATGACCAAAGATAATAGTGAGGATAAATGTTAAGACAAGTTGAGGACAATAGCACTTTATTATAATCAAATTACTTCTGCCGTTTGACATTTAGGTACACAAGTAAATGCCAAATTGACAACAGTTGAACTACAACAGGCGTAACTAGAGATACATACATACACACATAAACTCACGCCTGTATTCCCCGAAGGGGTAGGCAGAGGTGCATTTCTACACCCACATTTCGCCAAGTATGTATCAGTCCCACGTAATAGGGAGCGAGCCTATTGCCGTTTTTCGGGCACATTTCCAGACTCCGTGCTGTTACCGAGAATTTCCTAATGGAAAAGCCCAATAACACTTTGCCCGACCCGGGAATCGAACCCAGGACCTCTAGATCGCACGGCACATACTTGTACCGCGAGACCACGAGGCGATAGTATTTTAGTATTTGAATAAATAGATGAAGATCAAATTGGTTTCATGTAAACGAAGATTAACGTAGATTGATAGATAGACAACTCTTTATAGAATTACATCAATGGAATTATACATTAAAAAGGAGAACAAAATTTCTCTTCCAGACAACCTTTGGATAGAATATAAGAATTAAGAGTAATAATGAGCTGCTCTGATTTGGAAAATTTTATCTTTGTAAAATATTTCTTGATTGGAAAAGAGCAACACTAGAGTTTCTTGCCCGTTCTTCTTTAGTAATGACTGCCTTCCGAACAGGGTGGTAAACTAAATTTTATAATGACTGAATCGAAGTCGTGTATTTGATATTTCATAGATTTCAACCATATACAGGCTAAAATAAATAAATAAAAAACTATTAGATAGAGTAGTTCTATTAATTACTACATAACTAAGCCTTTAAAGTTCCTTCTGATGTTTTTAAATAAATATTGTTCATAAAAACAGGGTCACATAAACGTTATTTACCGCAGCGATTTAGATTAAGGCACATACTGTTGGTTTAGGACTAGTGAACGGATACCGCGTAAAGTACTCTTACTGACTGTAAACTGCTTCGTACATTACGTTGCGGTTATGATTAAAACTAGGTTTTTTATTCATGAATCCCTATTAGTGTTTTTGGCATGGGATTTCTCGATAATTGAGGGCAATAAGGATTTTGGCAACAATTCTTGTCTAACATGATTTGATGAGCTTTAAATACCCAAGAATTTTAACTATAAACACCTATTAAATAGGGAGGTTACGATGTTTTTCTTTGCCGATATGTACGTGATATTTTTCAAAAACATGACTTATTTTTATGTAATTATATTTTATATTATATATAGTTTTGTTAATTTATATTTGTAATCTGTAGGTCGTGTGCAATAAAATTTTATAAATAAAATAAGTTAAAAAGTCAAAGCTTACCTAGAAAATTGACACGTGATCGCCAAGATTATTTCAACGACGGCGCGTATAATCTTAGAGGTGTTCATGCACTTTTAAAAAAGTGTGTGTGTGTACATATGTACACGCGTTAGAAGATATACCTCACGACTGAAGTAAAACTTTTAAATACGCCCAACAGTCACCTAATATATAGTTCTTAGTTTACACAACATATTACATTTCTGAACGCACTCATAAATATTTGACAACTAATAAATATATCAATCCCTTTTTATTACTGTCACTATTCTAAATTTAAAAAATCTAAAACATATAAACTTTTTTTGAAAAAATATTCGATCTGAAACCTATTTAAACCTTTCTGATCCATTTGACACTTAATTAAATTAAATTAAATGTTAACATAGGCAGCTTCTACCTCTTAATTTTTGTGTTATATACCTATGCGCGCGCATCTTAAAATTTCACTCTCTTTATTTTTATAACGCAGCTAAAGAAGTATAAGTAATTATATGGGAAATTTTAAGTAACCCGTTTTTTTTATTTTACAAGATTTTTTCCGATCCGTTTGACTTGAAACCGTATCCCTGGAGAGTGACATTGTATTCCAGAATAAAAACTATTCAGCTTGCGACCAGCCGACGGAACTATCCAGTGAAAGCCCCGTGGAAATCGATCCTGCAGTTTTCACGCTGAAAATGGAAAACCTGACAAATTGTCCGACAGGAAAAATTAGAGTTGAACGCTTTTTGTTAAGTCAAATCGGTTTGTTAGACCAAATATGTACATATATAATATATATTCAAGATTTGAAATACTGCTGAATATAGACTACCCCCGAAAACTTCAATAGAGCTCTGTCGGAAGCGGAGAATCGAACCCAGGGTCTCTCATTCGGACGCCACATATTTACACTGCATAGCCATATTTTATAGGATAATGAATGTTTCAACTTATTTAAATATCCATGACGTCATGTGTTTTGAAAAATTACAATAGTAGATTAATAACGTGACTGCCTCATGTTCTCGCGGCATAAGAATTCGATTCTCGAGTCTGGAAAAGTATTAAAGATTTATCCATTTCAAAAATTCCCAGTAGCAGCACGTAGTTCGGAAATGTGCCCGGCGAAATGAATTTCTAGGCATTAAAAAAATCTAGGCATTTATCAAAACAGCCTATTACCAAATACAACAGCGTCATTTCGCGAGTGCTCAGCTATCATAAGCTAATGTTTGCGCTCCGACGTTGCTTGCCAAGCTCTCCACCGGCGCGGCATACGCTGTAGGGGAAATAAAATATTGACGGCGACGCACGGACGGACCGGCGGACCGTATTGATGCGATATTGATTTGGTTTTTATATATGCAACAGCTGTGATGGAAAACATTCGCCTTTTTGCGGCAGTTTGAAATACATCTGCTCTTTATGTAGGTCGTGTGATTGGATTATGATGAATGATGCTGTTTAAACTAATCTCCTCTTTGGTGGCATTACAATAAGAATGAGAGGTCCATAATATAGTTGGTCTATTCTAAGCAAATTTTGGTTCATACATAAATACATACGAGTATATAACCTTACGCCTATAGTCTCCGAAAAGGTAGGCAGAGGTGCATTTATGCACTCACATGCTAGGGCCAACCCGCACTAGGCCAACGTGGTGGACTAAGGCCTAAACCCTCTCAGTTATAGAGGAGGCTCGTGCCCAGCAGTGGGATGTATATAGGCTGATGGTGGTGTGTGTGTTATTCTGCTAGGTAGGTAGCAGTCCTACGTAACAGGGTGCAAGCCTTATGTCTTTTTTCGGGCACATTTCGAGACTCCATTTTTTTTATGGAAAATCCAAATAACACTTTGCCCGACTCGGGAATCGAACCCGGGACCTCCAGATTGCACGGCATGTGCTTGTGCCGCGAGACCACGAGATACTCTGAATTCTGGTATATGGTCTGGTGAAACCAGGTGGAAAGGAAATAAAGATGACGAAACGTGAGTTAACAGATACATCTCTATATACCTATTAAAGTTACATGCGTGATAATATGTGTATTAATCATAATTCTTCCCTCTCTAATCTAGTGCCTCGTGATCTCGCGGCACAAGTATGTCCTGTCCCGGGTCGGGCAAAGATTTATTGCGTTTTTCCATTAGGCAATAGGCTCGCCACCTATTACATGGGACTGATACAATACTGGCGAAATGTGGGTGCAGAAATGCACCTCTGCCTACTCCTTCGGGGAATACAGGCGCGAGGTTATGTATGTTTGTTTAATTAACAGCTCGGGAGATAATACGCTAGGCAATACACACGATCTTAAATTCTAACTGAAAACTCCATTTTGGCATACAACCAACGGGGTAATTAACGGTAGAATTAATTTACAAACACTGTAGTTAAGTGTATTGTTCTCTCAAGAAATAAAATACAAGTTTAAACGTTAACTTACCGGCTATTTAAAACTGGATAACTTTACGCCTTCAGTTAGGAGAGATCCGAAGTCCGTTGATTTTTACCGTTCGAGTTCTTAACTTTAGAATAGATCTTGGATTTCTTTTATATTCGAACTGTGAAATGGATAAGGTTTTTTTGTTTTGGAAAGGTTTATTGCTTATTTTATTAATAGTACCACCTTTTTTTTACTTGGGATACGCCTAGAATTTATTAAGTGGTGACTATGAAAAATTATGAGAAACCTGTCAAAACATTTTCATTATGATCATTAGCCTATATACTCGTACGTCCCAGAACAGGTCTCGTGTACAACTGAGAAGGTTTTGGCCTTAGTCCACCACGCTGGCCTAGTGCGGGTTGGAGGACACACCTAAGAAATTCCTAAGAACCTTTAGGTGCGCAGGTTTTCTTACGACGTTTTCCTTCACCGTTGAAGTGCGTGATAATTGATTGAGAATACACACATGAACTACTTAAGTTCAGAGGTGGGGCTTGATCCCGCGACCGCCGTGAATCTCATCCGCTCGCCTTCACAGAGTTTGTGAAATCGAAAAGTCTTTCGTAGCATCTGATACCTACGTCGCAAGATTCGTACATTAGTATGAGGTCAGAACTACATATGTATGTAAATTTGAAAAAGGTTTTTAAATACCAAAATAATATTCATAAAAGTAAACGGTTTTTTACGAAACTAGTAATTAAATTTTGAATCTTCCTGTTCTAAAATAACAAAGCGTCGCCTACATCGGCCATTTTATTTTCTCGCATTAACAATATGGCTTCCCGGCGTGCCAAAATGGCGGCACGTAATTATGTGCCAAACAAATAACGGTACACGCGAGCGAATAGCTTAAATACTAGCCTTGCTTGCTTACAGCTAGGGCTTTATATTTTTTGGGTAAAAAACTGTTTAAGAAGTGTATCAGCTTGTTAATGCAATGTTGTCTGTAGTCTGTACTTACAAAAACATATCGGGAAATTATAGCTATGAAAGTGCGTACGTATGTACGAACACATCACGCCTCTATTCTTGGAGGGGTAGGCATATTACTGCACACTTTTCGCCGCTGTGTTTTAAGTACCATAGGACAGTAGACTTGATTCTGCTGTTAAGAATTTTCTATTGTAAAAACTTGAACCCGAAAAAGTATCGAGTGTTGAAAGACACCCGTCTTTCACCACTCCATATCCTCATGCTGGCCTGCTGAAAAGCTTCTTAGCATTACGCCGAAAGGACGTGGGTCTATAGGAAGGAGGGAACACGTTAGCTGGTAAACTATTCCACAACCTCGTCAAAGTCAAGACAAGCGAAAAGAATGTTAGAGCCGGAATGGTAGTGACCAAGCCGGAGGTACCGCAAGCCAGGAATCGTGGTTCTGTTATTGTGATGCTGCCCTAATAAGTTATATTATTAAATTTATTTATTAACCTGTAAATAATTTCAAATTTCCATTTGTAAAAACTCCACGCTGGGAACTGCTTGCTTCGTGGAGTGTTTTATTTACAGGAGTAACTTAAAATTGGGAATACGGTGCTAAATATAAATCAAAATGGTTTTGCCAAGAATATCAAAAGTAATTTAATAATAATTTATATGGATTATTGAGTTTTTTCATATATGTATGTATGTTACATACATACATACATAAACTCACGCCTGTATTCCCCGAAGGGGTAGGCAGAGGTGCATTTCTGCACCCACATTTCGCCAGGTATGTATCAGTCCCACGTAATAGGGGGCGAGCCTATAGCCGTTTTTCGGGCACATTTCCTGACTCCGTGCTGTTACCGAGAATTTCCTAATGTAAAAACCCAATAACACTTTGCCCGACCCGGGAATCGAACCCAGGACCTCTAGATCGCACGGCACATACTGGTACCGCGAGACCACGAGGCAGTTTTTTCATATAAGTAGGGTGCCATGTCAGAGCTGAAACGACGAGCGATCTAATTGATGGCGTCATGATTTTATTTTATTATTATGAAGTACGCGCAAATAGAGAAAAGCATAGAGTATCACGTCACGGGAGCCTCCTTTCACACGATACCCCTAATGACGGCTGAGATGGCAGAGATTATATTTTAACCTCAATGTCTTGAGCGGAAGAAGCCATCCTCACGAAAGCACACATGTATGAAACAGTATCCGGGTTATTTGTTAATGCCGGCGCTAAGCAGCGCGACAACGGAGAGCTGTACAACGAGCCGCGATATTGCATACTACTATTCACCCGTTGATACATGGCGTCGTTACAAAAATACCAGCGTTTTCATGTTTATAGTGCGAAATCATCTTTTATGTTTCATTTTATCATTATGAGACAATACACTACCCATTGAAGACATTGGTCTTCTCCCATAACTGAGATGACTTAGGCTTCAATATATTTTGCTGGTTTCGTTTAGAGGGAGGACTACACTTAGAAATTCCTGTCGATTTCATTTGCCTATGGTATATACTACATACATACATACATAAACTCACGCCTGTATTCCCCGAAGGGGTAGGCAGAGGCGCATTTCTGCACCCACATTTCGCCAAGTATGTATCAGTCCCACGTAATAGGGGACAAGCCTATTGCCGTTTTTCGGGCACATTTCCAGACTCCGTGCTGTTACCGAGAATTTCCTAATGGAAAAACCCAATAACACTTTGCCCGACCCGGGAATCGAACCCAGGACCTCTAGATCGCTCGGCACGTACTCGTACCGCGAGACCACGAGGCAGTCGGTATTGAGGCAGTGGTATATACTAATACTAAGTAAATATGTAGGTCGCCGTCCACCACTACTCATCGAAAGAACTACAACAAAACTGCATTACATTGTTTGCTGTGTAACAGTTCAGAGTTGTAATACCCTGGACTACAGCATGGCACTACTTCTTTAAAATAAATCTGTAAATTATATAAAAGTAATATTTAGTATTAGCATCGAATTAGTCAGAGGGGGCGTGGCTTCTTGGTCTAGCGACAGTGGCATGGTCGATGACGTCACAGAACTGGCGCAGGAGGGGTGCCGTTACTAGTGGTGACTACGCGCAGACTATCGCCACTTTTGCGGGGACACTCACAGCGTTCACATGTTTAGGGAAACTCTTGTCGGTTCATGATAGAATAATTTAAATTATATTTGATTTACTGTTTGATAATACTTACCACAGAATTATAATAAATAATAACTAGAAATATATTATTTTGTTGTTGTGATTATTTTTTTAATTAATAGTAGAAGTTATTTCTAAAATTAGATATTAAACAATTCTATTACAACAAAGACAGTTGAATAAAACAAAAACCCATTACGTTCAAGAATTTATAATCAGTTTTTCACAATCTAAAAGTGGAAGCGTAAAAACGACTTCTTCTATTAATTTTTCCTTTCCTCGAAGAATCATTTTATTTTTTATTGATACTTAAAAATATATTTTATGGCCTCTCGTTTAATTATCTTGAAGTTATGGCGTTTTTATCTTTATCGAGCCGTTTTTGGAGGTACAAGTTGAAATACTGAAGCAGGGACTTTACCCATTCGTAAATTATTAAAAGATTTTAAAGGCACAAAAGATTTTAAATTTTCTTTCATTACGCAAAAAGGAATTAGATATGAAGAATAAAAATGCAAATTTCTTTTAAACACCATGAATCAAATTAAAATAGAACAGTGAAGTTCTTCACATAGAACTTTTTAGATGTGTAGTCCACCATCGCAAACCAGGTCAGCGTGGTGGACTAGAGGAGGCCTTAGTCTGATTGAGGATGAGATTTGTGCCCAGCAGATGGACGTATGCGGGCAATATAGAAATTAATGTACATGTGTGTGTAGGTATATAGGAGTATTGGCGAGACGAGGGTGGAAACATTCAACTCTGTCTACCCCTTCTGGAATACAGACAATAATGGGTATGCACGTATTATTTTAGTCGTGATGGCCTCGAGGTTTAGGCAAGCTGTCGAGAATATCGGTGGTTGCTGGTTTTTAACCCCTGGCCCACACCTATGAGTTTTCGAAATTATGTGTGTATGCACAATGAATTATCACGTACTTTAACGGTGAAGGAAAACATCGCGAGGAAACCTGCACACATAAAAGTTCTTAGGAATTTTTCATGTGTGTACTCCGCCAACCCGCACTAGGCCAGCATGGTGGACTAAAGCCTTAACCCTCTCAGTTGTAAAGCAGACCCGTGCCCAGCAGTGGGACGTATATGGGCTGATGATGAAGATGATGACGAATGATTTGTTATGCTAAAAGAAGGCTGACCTATTTCTTTTACATTCGGTATAATATTTTCCTTCTACTGAAATAAATTTGGTGGTAGCTTGGTTGTTAATACGTGCGGTCTCTTAGGAACCAAAACGAACTTGTAAGGTTAAAATCCTAGTAACATACCAACATTTATCATATATATTTACTGTACTTTAAAACTGCAACAAAAATAAAACAGCTTAATTTCAAAACATTTCAGGAAATTGCGAGTAGAATAAACAAAAGGCTTATGTTTTACCACATACAATTGCGAGCCCCTGATAATATCAAAGAAAGAGGATTTCACACTATCACAATAAGTTTTGAGAAGCTGGCAGATCGCGTGTTCCGCAACAATTGTTCCCTTTGTGGAATAAACTTCAGTTTACTGCTTGTGGAGAGTGCGGACGTAGCCTTATCATTTCATCTGATCGTTAGTTTTATGAGCGGAAAATTAAATATCTAGGGTTATCGTTGGCATTTCAGGATTTTTATTTAGACCTGTTTTTTGATATGAAACTTAGATGTATTGGCGTTTATTGAAGTGAAACTTCTTTATCGACGTATGAGAGAAAAAAAAACGTATAGTGACGTAAAGAATAATATATTAGTTTGAAAGTGATGTAATAAAAAGATTTTTTCAAATTCAAATGAATTTATAGCAAAAGTGAGTGATTATATATATTTTGTTTGATAAAACCAACACGTGAGCGTTATTTTAATATTTATGTGTGGTTAACCTCACTTTTTGATTGTAAGTATCAGTTAATGTATATTAATCTATTTAAATTAGCAAGTATTAATAAAATATGACTGTAAATATTAAAGTAAACATTATTAATTCTAAAAACAATAATTCTAAAGTCTTATTTATCCAATTTCTGTGAAGTTGTAAATAGTAGAAAAACGATATGTCATAAAGAAGTTTCACTTCTTACCTGTGTACTCTGGTACACACACATATTTTTTCGTGTTCGAAAGATTCATAGTTACTCGTCGCTAGTAGAAAAAAAGATTAAAAAAAAATTATTTTTTTTTGTGTATTTTGCTACGAATATGATCTCTATTATAATTAGTCCCACCGTATTAGTGTGCTGCGTATAATCGGGAGTTTTTAGGTTCGAATCCTGCGTTTTGCAAAGTAATTAAAAATTTTTTTAGAGATATTCTCCGCAGCAACATCCCAATATAGCAAAAAAAATACACACATGCGACCTGCTGAGCGCTGGCCTCTTCTTCTATTGAACGAAGAATGATAATGGATAAAAACCGGCCAAGTGCGAGTCCGACTCGCAAACGAAGGAATTATAAAAATGGCAAAAAAAAAATAATTAAGTCCCACTTAAATATTTATTTATTCTGTTTTTTTAGCGGCAACAGAAATACATCACCTGTCAAAATTTCAACTGTCTAACTACCACGGTTCATGAGATGCATCTCATGGTCTCAGGGTGCACCCTGGTGACAGACGGACAGACAGATAGCGAAGTCGTAGTTATAGGGTCCCGCTTTACCCTCTGAGCACGGAACCCTAAAAAAGTGCTTGTTATTCAAAATAAAAACGGTTCATCAGTAACCCAAGTTTATAAAGTTTCAGCTCAGCTGATTATAAAATGAATAGGGCGGGTCGGGCTCGACGTGTGCTCGGAATGAGGTTGCCGTGATTGCAGAGATGCCATTAACCCCACAATGGATCTATGCACTGATGTGCTTCGTACATGCAACACGGTGTTTTTGTTGTTACACGTTCCTATTCCACCTTTGAGCTTTGTTTGTATTCAGCTTGTTTTAATGTTGCCTAATGGAGTTATTTTATAGGTGTAGGGAATGAGGGGTTAATCTTTTAAAAATGCTCATGGTAATCACGATAATATATAGACAGCAGTGATGGGCTCGAGGCTTAGGCGCGCGGCCGAGAATCTCGGCGGTCGCGGGTTCAAACCCCAGGCACACACCTCTGACTTTTCGGAGTTATGTGTGTATTCACAATGAATTATCACTTGCTTTAACGGTGAAGGAAAACATCGTGATGAAACCTGCACACCTAAACAAAAAAAGTTCTTAGGAATTTCATAGGTGTGTAGTCCGCCAACCCGCACTAGGCCAGCGTGGTGGACTAAGGCCTAAAACCCTCACAGTTGTAGAGGAGGCCCGTGCCCAGCAGTGAGACGTATATGGGCTGATAATGATCACGATAATGTCTTTTAAGTGGCAAGATGAAACAAATACGCTATTTTGATGTAATGCTAACAGTTCATTGAGTAAAATGACTATTTTGACTTCAAGTTTTTTCATTCTTACGCAGTTTATATTAAAATAGTTGTTTTTCATTAAATTCTGATTTTTTTTTCAATCAATTCTGTTTTTTTTTCTCATTACATTCCGAATTTGGAATACCAAAAGGGATTGTCAGATATATATCCAACTAAACAACGTTAGCTAACATTCGCATTAAATTAATCGCAGATAATTTCAATTCTGCCGTCCCAATTTCCCTCGGCTGTCTCAACTTTAGTTTACTTTACAATGTCTACATTACTTTTGTCTTGAAAAACATAAAATTTATCAAAAGACGACACACGAGCACAAAACACGACTTTCAGTACATTTGTCTCGAAGTTTTGGGGACCTATCTCGAGTATTACTTAGAGTAATGGATTCTGCTTACTTCGTTGTAATGAAACCTCAACTGTTGCTCGTGACTTTGTCTGTGTTAGAATTAGCGTATGTACATAAAGTCGTGATGGCTTAGGCACGCGGTCGAGGATTTCGACGGTCGTGGGTTCAAACCCCAGGCACACACTTCTGAATTCTGACTTTTCGAAGTTATGTGTGTATTCACAAAGAATTATCACGCACTTGAACGGTGAATAAAAACATCGTGAACCTGCGCTCCTAAAAGTTCTTAGGAATTTCTTAGGTGTGTATTCTGCCAGCCCGCACTAGGCCAGCGTGGTTGACTAAGGCCTAAACCCTCTCAGTTGTAGAGGAGGCCCGTGCCCAGCAGTGTGACTGCGTTAGGGGATGGGCTGATGATGATGATGTACATAAAAAAAGAGGAAGGAGATATAAGAAACAAACGAAACTAAGAAAATGATACCTAATATGAATATTTATGTCCAGCCTTTAGGTTTCGTGCCTATGAGAAGTGTTCCTACTATGCACTATATACGCACCCACACCTATCGTTAAACCATTAATTATAGCTACATTTTGACAACACGTGCCTTAGTTAGCTAGACACCAAACAAAAATCCCCGTACCGAGACAAATGATTGTGTCATCCACAAATACATATTTGTTTCGTGTCTGTTATGAGAATGAGAGAGTGCCTTTCGTTGTTTCTTGTACCCACGGCATAAAAATTGTATCTTTGTATGGGATGTATGTTATTATTGCCTTTTTTTTCAACCAATCGATATCTGCCATTTGTACCTTTCAATGTATGTTATTTTATGTTTAGTGTACAATAAAGTGTTAAATAAATAAATAAATAAATCTTAGTTTCAAAAATTATCAATAGTTTTTCACATTATTTATTTTTCATAAAAGTCAAAGTCAAAGTCAAAATATCTTTATTCAAATAGACTCTTACAAGTTCTTTTGAATCGTCAATTTTACACATCTTAATTTTTTAAACTATTGCCGCTTCGAAACGTGTTATAGCTGTGGAGAAGAAACGGCAAGAAACTCCCTCAGCAACACGACATGTCATTTTTTCTTTAAAAAAACAGCAATATAATTATGTCTTTTTTTCATTACATTATTTAAATTTTACATTATAAATGTCATAACGATACAAACTGTAGCAACAAAACAAAACTCCGATCAATTTACTTACTCCCAGGGCTTATTATCTTCAATAAAATCTGAAACTTTATAGTATGCTTTTTTGTAAAGCTTATCTTTAATTGATTTCTTAAACATTGTCAAGGGAAGCTCTCTAATAGCCTTCGGAAGTTTGTTATAGAAGCGTATACATTGCCCCATAAAAGAGTTATTAACTTTCCGGAGACGAGTTACGTGTTGAACGAGATTACATTTGTTCCTAGTATTTTTATTGTGTACATTACAAATTTTATTAAATTTATCAAGATTCTTTTGGACGTACATTAAGTTTTCGTATATAAACTGACAAGTGAGGGTAAGAATATTTATTTCCTTAAATTTTTCTCTAAGTGAAGCCCTGGGACCTAAATTATAAATAGCCCTAATGGCTCTTTTTTGCAAAACAAAAATAGTGTTAATATCCGCAGCGGCTCCCCACAAAAGAATACCATATGACATAAGGCTATGGAAATAGCTGAAATAAACCATTCTTGCCGTTTCCTCGTCAGTCAGACGTCTGATCTTTTTAACTGCATATGCCGCTGAACTTAATTTGCTTGCCAATTGTTGAATGTGCGGTCGCCACTGGAGTTTTGCGTCTACCGTAATTCCCAGAAATGTAGTAGACGCAACAGGATCCAGTTCTTCACCGTTAATTTGTACAGTGGTTTTTAATTGCTTAACATTGGGCATTGTGAATTTAACACATTTAGTTTTTTTTCGCATTTAAAAGTAAATTATTATTATCAAACCACTGAACAACTTTACGAAGTGCATTGTTTACTTCGTCAAAATTATCGAGACGTCTTTTTACGTTAAATATAAGAGATGTATCATCCGCAAACAGCACTATATCGTTTTTATCCCCTACGTAGTAAGGCAAGTCATTAATGTACACAAGAAACAGAAACGGCCCAAGAATTGAACCCTGTGGGACTCCCATGGTAACCGACGATCCTGGAGAAAGTTCTCCATTAACGTCAACCCTCTGAACTCTGTTATTCAAATACGAAGTCAGAAGATTGAGAGCTCCGTTTCTAATGCCATAATGGTTAAGTTTCCTGACGAGAATGTCATGTTTGACACAGTCAAAGGCTTTGGACAAGTCGCAGAAAATGCCAATAGCATCTCGCGACTCTTCCCATGCCCTGAACACAGTTTTTAAAAGTTCAACCCCTGCATCGATAGTTGATCTACCCTTAGTAAATCCGAACTGTTTCCGATGAAGTAAGTTATTTTTATTGAAAAAGTTCAATAATTGATTAAGTATAATTTTTTCAAATAACTTACTAAGAGTTGGTAAAACAGAAACAGGTCGAAAATTTGAAGGGTCTGTGGTATCACCAGATTTAAAAAGTGGTATTACCTTACTAAGCTTCATCAGGTCAGGAAACACTCCAGATGCGACGCAACGATTGAACACAGCTGCCATGTGAGGTGCTATAATATCAATTATAGAGGATATAGTAACCACTGACATTCCCCACAAATCTTTAGTCTTTTTTTTATTAATTTCTTTAAAGGCCTTTAAAATATCATAATGACTAATTGCTGTAAATTCAAACGATGCATCACATTGAGGAACATTATCTTCAAGAAGTAACAAAGCAGACCTAGAAGACGACTGAAGATGTTGAGTAGTTACTATTGGAATATTGCCAAAAAATCTTTCAAATTCAGCGGCCACTTCAGTGTCTTTTGAAACAATGTCATTATTAACTTCTATACTAAATTCTTTGTGGTGTGCTGTGTGCCTTCCCGATTCAGAATTGATAATGCTCCAAGTGGCTTGTATTACATTCGGGGCTGATTTAATTTTATTTTTAAGATGCATTGATTTGGCAGCGGAACAAACTCGTTTAAAAACCTTAGAATATAATTTTACATAGGCAATAAAAGCCGGATTTTGGTTAAACATTCTTTGATTATATAAATCATACAATTTATTTCGGCTTTTAAATATACCAGTAGTTGCCCACTCACTAAATGTCAGACGGTTCTTCAAAGTAATTGTTTTTGATTTAAAAACTTTATTGTGTTCCATGTTTATATGACTAAATAAAGAACCATAAATTTTGTTGGGATCTTTATGAGAGGACAACTTAGGTATGTTTAGTTCCATATTTGTTTTAAAATAATTTAAGCGGCTAGCAGTAATAGGAACAAATGTAATACTTTTGCTTGATACTTTACATGTATGCAAAGGTAAAGACACCAACTGGCCACAGTGATCAGAATCAAAACTATTAATAATAGTACTTTCAATAACTTTAACGTTGGTAAAAATGTTATCTAGACATGTTGCACTTGTGGCAGTGATTCTTGTTGGCTCAAAGAATACATTTTTCATGTTATATGATTTAAAAAGATTTATTATGTTTATAGTTGCCTGTGAGTTTTCAAGTATATTTATATTAAAGTCTCCACAAATAATCACTCCCTTATTTGAATTACATGTTTTGTGCAAAGCGTCTTCCATGATTTCCATAAATGATAAAAGCAATGCACAAGGTGGCCTGTATACACTTAGAACAATAAACTGACCAGATTCAATACAAGCTATTTCTGCAACACGTTCAACAGAAAGTCTCACTATGTCAAGTCTTTCTTTAAATTTTATTGATTTATTCAAGATTATTAAGGAGCCTCCATGTATCATATTTGTTCTGTTGAATGTGCTAGCAACATGATGGTTGTTAAAGTTAAACATCAACTCATTGGATTTTAACCAATGTTCAGTTATACATAAAATATCAATGTTGTTTGAGTTCAGAAATAATTCCACTTCCAGTTCTTTATTTTTTAGTCCTTGTATATTTTGGTGTACCATGTTAATAGCCTGTTTATTATTGCTACAATTTATATATAATTTACTAATATAGCCAGAGTTTGTCTCTGTTGTCTTATGAACTAATTTAAATTAAATGTCTTATTATTCAGATTACTATAATCCGAATTTATATCAATCCGCTCAATAGAGCATAGTCTATTAGCCAAATTCTTGGCTGTTACTTTAAAATAATATGATAGCACATCTGCTATCTGTCTTTTTATGTATAATGGGAGATAAAAATTATCTCTTGTCTTAGAATATAATTTACTAACATACTTGTTAGTGTCAATTACATGAAATGTCTTATTATTAGTGCACATTGTGTGCATTGTTATATTTAACCTATATCTAATGTTATTTTCTTCCGCTGACAAGTTTTTACTATAGGGTAATGTAAACATTACTACCTCTGTCAGATTTAATGAACATAATTGTTCATAGAAGTTTAATAATTTAATTTTGTTTAAATTACCCCTATTGCCAATGAATATAACTAATTTAGTATTCAAATCAAATTTTTTATGATTAAGTATGCTTTTAGCAATTACTGAATATGGCATGTTAGGCATACAATTATTTAATAGTGTTTGTCCCCTTTCCAAACTAACTAATGCTCCCATATTTAATTATTATTTATTTTAACGGCAATAGGCTCGCCACCTATTACGTGGGACTGATACATATCTGGCGAAATGTGGGTGTAGAAATGCACCTCTGCCTATATAGGCGTGAGTTTATTTATGTACCTATGTATGTTTTTCACGTTATAAAAGGTGATCTTGAATCTCCCCACTTACAAACAAACACTGGTGTTTCATTTATTTGTATAGATTTGTTTGTGAGCTCATTATTGTGAACGAGTCGTCGGGGCTTTGTAGCGTTAACGGATCGATTATCCAGTTTGTGCTGAGGTTGTGTCTGCTAGTTGACTCTGTATTCTGTAAGCATTATGCTTATTAGATTCCAACTTGCTGTGTCTTTGTTTCACGTTATTTCTGTTTCTACTTGTGTTATTAATGTTAAAAGTTAGGTATGTAGTTGATTTATTTCACGAATTGTGAAACGAGAGGCCGTGGTTTCGATTCCACAGAGACAAATGTTTGTGTGATTCACAAATATTTGTTTCGTGTCTAGGTGTTAGTACGGCCGCCTTGATATTTTTTGAGCATGCGCTTTATATTTGATGTTATCACAATTTATTACACCGTATAGACAAATTTGCAGGCATTTGCAGAAAATAGTAAGAAAAGTAAAAAAAAACACTCCATTAAGCCTAAACAAATACTGGTCCATTTGGGCGTCAATCCCATTCCATTTCTAATTTCTGATGCAATTTTTTTAGGCTTAAGATTAATCGTCAAATGCATGCTATCTTCAACCAGTAAATTTGTCTTTTTCTCATCGATGCGTATTGTAGCAGATTCGACATTTTCTTGAAACCTTAATAAAATCCCTTTAAGCCTACTCGAATATGTTGGCAAAGTTCAGCAAATAATTTTATCGTTTTCCTGTGATACATATACCTTTGAAAGTCCTTTTATATTTGCCATTTCCTTGTTTCATTGAATGAGCTTTTATAGACAATAAATTGACGTCTCAGAACATACGTATTTCTATATTTGTTGAAGGATATTTTTATTTTATAGGATGGAGACACGGTACACTTTAGGTCACCACGTGTATTCGTTGTAAGAATATTTCTTTTAAGAAATTCTTGGGAGAGGAATGAAGCCTGAATTGTGCCCGAAATCTGGCAATAGGCTTGCACCACACTACGGTGAATTAAAAATAAACAGCTGGCAAAGCATCATCATTATTCATGGTAATCAAGCCAAGGAAATTAAAACTCAATTTCCAGATCGCAGGTGTAAGACAATTTAATCGAAAATATTCACAGATACTTATACACTAGTTGTCGTGTAAACCATACCGCGATCTATTTTTCAAGTAACGCCATCTATTGGCGTTTGACACAATGACACTCATGTTTAATAAACTAGCGCCATCTATTGGCATGGATACACATTAATCAATACAATTTATAATTAAATTGTACAATCATCATCAGCCTAAAGACGTCCAATGCTGGACATAGGCCTCCCCCAAATACTTCCAAAGTGTTCTGTCGGAAACAAATCATGGTTGTTGAATTTTGCTTCTGCACATTCTTTCTTCTGCCCTTCGTAAATATAGTCGTGAGTATATGGTTCTGCAAGTATCTAAATGCCTACTAGCCTAATGGACTAAATCCTAACCCCTCTTATTACGATACGCCTTTACCGCTGTACGTAAATAACTTTAACAAGGTGTAAAAAGAATATGATTGAAAAATAAGACCAGTTGTAATTACGATGATTAAAAAAACATTGACGCTAAAAAAATCTCGAAAAAAATTATCGATTTCTAACCGCCATAAGTGTTGCCTGTCTTAGTTTTCGATCACGATCTGTTTACAACCTGTATCAAAGTTTGAAGGGGCAGGAGGGCCTTCATCAGTAGGTACTCATCTTGTATGATATATTGAAATATAATATACGCTGAAATTAGGTCGGTTACAACCCGCCTGACATTTAAGTTGAAAGTTCGGCAGCTATTTCTTAAGGAATTGAGTTGATAATATATATCTTCTATGTATTTATGTTTATACATATATGTAATATGTACGTATGTACATGAGTATGATTCTATATGTGTATATATTTATATTTGTGTGTATGTATACTGGATTATATTTCATATTTTATATGTGTATTCCTATATTCTTGTTGTTCTTAATATGTTAGTATATATGTATGTATGTATCTTCACCAGTTCGTTTTTTATGCGCCTACTTCTTTTATCTCTGCATCACCCAAAGGTCGACTGTATGAGAATGCCTAAGGCATTATGTCCACCTTTATACAAACTGTATAAAAAGCATAAATAAATAAATATATGTAGGTAAGTAGATACTTGTTACAATCACAATTTATTTAATCCGCACAACGGTTAATCAAGAAATATATAGCCAAATGATTAATATACAGTCTTCGTAACTCAACACCAACTTAATCAGAACACTAGATTGTATTTTTCACTTGCACTCAAAGCGATTCGTCACAAACGTGGTGCGCGGGCGCCGTCTCGAATCCGTGTGTCCAGAAGTCAAGATGGCCGCCCCCACTACCCTCGACAATGACGCTTCGCTAGGCTGACTTTGACAGCTAAAAGTCAACCTGACGTATGAAATTGACGGAAGCGCCGCCTTAAGGAATAAAATGTTAATATTTTGTAATATCGTGGTTGTAAGGAAAACGTATTTTATTTTTATTTTTTGTCGGTTTTTTTAAAATGTCACGGTGTTTGTAATCAAGGTCTTTATACATCCTGTATAAAAAACTAAGACAAGTAATAGTTATGGTGATTAAGTCATTATTAATCGTCCAATTTTTTTAGCGTCAATGTGTTTTTAATCGCCATAGCTATTGTTTTCTTAGTTTTCGATCACGGTCTATTAACACTTTGTATAAAAATAAACTGATGGCCGATGGGACCAAAAAGTTCTCGAGTGGAGCCCACGTACCGGAAAGCGCAGCGTAGGACGTCCACCCACAAGGTGGTCTGACGACCTGGTGAAGGTCGCGGGTCGTCGCTGGATGCAGGCTGCCTCCAACAGGTCACTATGGAAGTCATTGGGGGAGGCCTATGTCCAGCAGTGGACTTCCATGGGCTGATAATGATGATGATGATGTGATTTTAATCACCGTAGCTATTATTTCTTAGTTTTCGATCACGGTCCCTAACCCTCTGTATAAATGATTGAAAATGTTATGACAATAAATACATATGGCGACAATAAAGGGAATTTTTTCGTGACGTCGCGTCGTGAGAAAGTGTCGGTGGCGTAACATATTTCACGTGTGCCCACCGAGACATAACAATATATTTCACATGACGAGACTCTCATAAGGTGGACGGAGCGATAAAATTCGCAGTAACACGCGTTTTTCCGTAGGGCTGGCTGTTAAAGTACTATATTGTCAAATAAACCATTTTTTGTAAGGAAAAAGTGACTGTACTTGTGGAGCATTAACTAGCGAAGCAGAGTGTCATGAGATTTAGTTATAAAGGCGTGTTTGAAACCAAATTATCTGATCAATGATGTCTGATCCCAAATAAGATACCATTACATGAGCTACCTAATGTTATAGTAAGACTTGTATGAAGATATGTCCAAAAATAAGTATTTAGGTCTGGCAAAATCCATCCATTCATGAATATGAATGAATATTTATTTTATTAGGTAATAGGCGTAACCTAAGTAATAATAATAAAGAAGAGATTGTAAGCTATAGTACAGAGACGGTATGGCCGAATAAAAAGTGTCAATAAAACAATGTAACTCTTTTTTTGGAATTCATTGTTGAATATAAAATTTTACACCTGAATTTTAACGAAATTTTATTGAAATATTCCTATCAAAAAATAATTATTGGAGAGCGTACACGTAAAATAAAATCGGTAAAGTCTCTCGTAGTTTCTGATACCCACGACACAAGACTTGTATCTTAGGGTCAGAACTATGTTACTGTGAAGTGTATTTATTAATGCCATACCATACATAGAGTTTCTATTTCAATTTAGCCAGTTGAATATTGTTTCGTGCAAGCCCCTAGGATGTTTCGGCCCTGGCATTAGAGAGAATTTACGAGGGGCCAATCACACGGCGAGGTTATTGCCACTCGTTCGGCTACCTTAATGAACGGATTAGTACTCAACTAATACTAGAACACGGCACATGAAGGCCAGAATAAAAGTTTATTATCATTAAATTACATCGAAGATATGGGGGAATAAGAACAGCTGAAATTGAAGTTGGCTATTATATGAAAATAAATCAGTTTATACTACGTATGTAAGGATTTTATATGTACTGCATCGTTGAACCAATGAAACTGGTAATCACAACCAAAAATTGTGATACCCAATCAAAAACCACCAGTATTTTAGGTCCCACAACATTCATATCCGAATCGAATATTTCAAATCCGAAAATCGAACAGTCGGCTTCTTGATTCACCGATTCACTATCATCAATGAGTCAAGACCGTCCAACGTAGAAATGTTCGCCAACGAACCAACCGCTGCCACAATTATTCTGAAATGTGAAAATCCACGTGCACCGCCAATATATTGGCTCAAAACGGACGCGAAACTGTTATCTGGCGCTCACATAAACTGCGAGCTGCGATCAAACGCACCTCATTCGGATGTGAGCGAAATTTCCCTGCGCGGATTTACATCATTCAATTTTGTTCGTGTTTCGTACACCACAGCAGACATGATGTTATGCAGTTTCGAATGCGCTATCAATTTAACTTACGGACATTTTACGGTGTTGATGTGAATACTAGAGAAACACTAGAGTTTCTTGCCCGTTCTTCTCTAGTGACTGCCTTCCGAACAGGGTGGTACACTAAATTTTGAAATGACTTAATCTGAGTGATGTATTTGTCATTTTATAGATTCAATAAATATCATTTCATTTCATTTATTTCATTAAATTTCTTTTCAATATGATGTTTCGATGGACTGCATATATAAAGCATAATAGCTAGTAACTGCTACTTACATTTTTTATATGGACTAGTTCTTTTTAAGTAGGTACCTACACTCTTTTTGCAGTTTAAAATACAAACCGTAGTTTCTTTTTCATAAAGACGATGTCATATCATACTAAAAGATGCATTATTCCTCGTTTTATAACTTCTCTCAGTACCATAAATAAATAAATGAAATAAAATAAAATAATATTTATTGAATCTATAAAATGTCAAATACATCACTTAGATTCAGTCATTTCAAAATTACCACCCTGTTCGGAAGGCAGTCATCACTAGAGAAGAACGGGTAAGAAAGTCTAGTGTTGCTCTTTTCCAATCAAGAGATAGTTTACAATATTGATACAAAGACTAAATTTCCCGAATCAGAGCAATTCATTAATACAATCTCAGAATGTTATATTGAATAGGCACAACATTCACATACATATTTCTGACCCCACATTAAGATAGACTTGTTCCGGTCAGAAACTACAATGGACGTTTCGGTCTCACAAACAGCCAGACCCGAGACAAGTATTAATGGATCATGCAAACACATGTCTCGGTGCGGGAATCGAACCCGCGGCCGCACGTTTCGCAATCTAGTGTTTATTCAACTGCGCCACATGGCTGTCATACTACTACTCTCACTAACTAACTGCTATCATTTTCATTAATTGCGTAAATCAATTCTTTTTGCTTTTGATTGTATTCTGGTAATATAATATTATTTAGTAAGTAGACAATAGTTTAGTTTAAAATAGCTTATAATTAACGATTCAAAAGAGCTTGTAAAAGTCTATTTGAATAAAGATATTTTGACTTTGACTTTAGTATTAGAGACTGTGTTTTAGTCAACACAAAGGCGTCCCAACACCTCCTAATTGAACGTAAAGACGATCTTCTTAGAGTGGCTGACGTCGGATGGATGTGGGAAGCCAAGAATTGTGGTCTGTTGCGTGTATTTATAATGGGCCGCTATAATATTACTATTATTATACGAGCAGAATTATTTCATGGGTTTTTGAGTAGAAAGCGTCTTGATGCACGCATTGCTGTCTTATTTAATGACATAAATAAGACAGCCCTGGACAGGCTAGACACCAGCTTGCCGCGGATTCGATCCCTGCACCCGAGACAAATGTTTGTGTTCCACAAATATTTGTTTCCGGTCTGGGTGTTTGTGACACCGAAAAAGTCTCTAATAGTGTCTGATACCCACGACATAGGACTGTATCCTAGTGTAAGGTCAGAACTATGTATGTGACTGGTGGGTGTATTTATTTATTTATAATTGATAGACCATTTTTTGGTGGATTTTTTTTATAGCTCTACTTCCCGCTAATCCTCATGGGAGTGGTCAGAATGCGTATATCGAGACCATTGACCATCCTAACACTCACGTAAAAATACTCATCTTTCCGATTGCCCATATCAACGCCAATACCCTTGAGTATAATTCGTAACATGAGTCGACTTCCATCTGTCAATATTGTATTCCAAATAGGTCCAGGCGCGACCTTCAATAAATCTATATCTGCAGACGCAACAGATCCTTAGGGAGTGGCGTAACGAGGTCCCGAGGGCACAACCTCGCCGACGAGCTTAACTGTGTATCATATTCCCGTCTTAAATAGATGTCTATTTATAACTGAGAAAGTTAGTTCGTTTACGGCTTAACTACTCCTAAAGCTTTAACTAGTAATCGATGATCATGAATATTTTCGTACTCGTCAGGGTTACCAAAAAGTAATGGTAGTTTAAAGCAGTGATGGCCTCGAGGTTTAGGCGCGCGGTCGAGAATTTCGGCGGTCGCAGGTTCAAACCCCAGGCACACACCTCTGACTTTTCGAAGTTATGTGTGTATTCACAATGAATTATCACTTGCTTTAACGGTGAAGGAAAACATCGTGATAAAACCTGCACACCTAAAAGTTCTTAGGAATTTCTTAGGTGTGTAGTCCGCCAACCCGCACTAGGCCAGCGTGGTGGACTAAGGCCTAAACCCTCTCAGTTGTAGAGGAGGCCCGTGCCCAGCAGTGGGACGTATTTGGGCTGATGATGATGATAATGATGATGAATGGTAGGTTTAAAATGCTTCATAGAAAGAAAGTATAGATTTAGAAATCAGAATATTAATTGATTTTTAAATAAAGATTTATTCAGCCAAGAGCGGTTACGAACATAGACAAAAATGAAATTACTAAATAATTAACATTACTGAGGATAAATTGAATACACAAGACAAGCGTAGAGCCGTAGACATTCGGCAGAGCTACCGCACTGTACAACGGGCGATGAGCGAGTGCGCCTGTGACGCGCAGCAGCGCATATATGCAGCCGACGTGATGACGGCGACTGCTACCCGCGACACCGTTTTATTTCTAACACTAGATTAATGCAAGCGAAGCTGTGGGCAAAAGCAGTACTGGAAGGGCAAATATAATTGTAATTGATGGAAAATGTCTTCCTGATAAGGCATCCAATAGCAATAAAGACATTCTATCTTCTCATTTAATCATTCAGTATTCTTCATGTTATGTGACGAATAATTCTACAGATATTGAGTACGACAAAGATACGGATCTGTGTAAGCTATGTTAATCAGTCAGAACCAATTGTCTTTTATACAACGTGAGATGAAGATATAAAATAGTTCAGCGGGAAATACTTTCTCTGCGTTAAAATCTTCCCTCAGGATTTATTCATCATCAGCCGATATTCTTCCCACTGCTGGGCACAGGCCTCCTCTAAACTGAGTTTAGGCCTTAGTCCACCACACTGGTTCAGTGCGGGTTGGCGGACTACACACCTAATAAATTCCTAAGAACTTTTAGGTGTGCAGGTTTCCTCACGATGTTTTCATTCACCGTTAAAGTACGTGTTAATTCATTGTGAATACACATATAAATTCGTAAAGTCAGAGGTGTGTGCCTGGGGTTTGAACCCATCACCCTCGAGATTCTCGACCACGAGTCTAAGCCACAATAATTTCAGCTCAACAATTTACACGGGAAACAACTTATGGTAAAACACCTATAAAAGATATTGTATATGGATCTACGGACAGTTTTCAACGCGTGGACATCCTTTCGCGCGTCCTTACTGCGGGGTATGGCTGCGGGGGACGAGGGAAGTACGTGTTCCGTTTCACGTATAATAAGCCCCGTGATAGTGAAATCGTGCGGTCGCATCATAATCTGTTAATATAAATATGAATGTTTGTCTGTATATCATCGAACTCGTCTTTAAAGGCTGGACCGATTGGGATAAAAAAAAATTGTGTGTGTTCGAGGGGATTTGAGAATGGTTTAGATTCACAATTGGACCTGATAGGTTGCGCCGTTGTCGGTATGTCAAACGGCTGGACCGATTGGGATGAAATTTTCTATGTAGTCCAATAGGTAAATTCCAATGGATCCTTGGATGATTTCAAAACACAATTGGACCCGGTAGATGGACTACTGTCGGCATACCGCTTAAAGCTTTTCCGGGCAGGATGACGTCTGCCGGGACTGCTAGTTAGTTATAGTTGCTAGTAGTTATATAAAAAATTTAGGTACTAAGTTATGTCATAAAACGCATGTTGTATATCTTGGGTATCTAGATATTTTATAAGAGCAAAGATAAAAAGCAAGCGGTCCTGTATCGTAATAAAAACAGTAATAAACAATAATGATCCGGTGCGACAGGCGAGTGTAATTGCCACTATTAAAATATAGAGTAGCGTCGGACATGTGTTGGCGAAGACACGCGGTCGCGGGGTGAAAAACGTAACTTAGTACGTTTCGGATGCATTGTCCACTAGATTCTTTACTAGATTTACTAGATTTGAATGCCTGAAAGTATAATGAACTAGACGTTTTTTTTAACACTTTATTGTACAGTTAACTGTCAATCATATAAAAAATATACAAGGAAGGAAACAAATGGCGGCCTTATCGCTCATGGCGATATTTTCAAGACAACGATAAGATGGATTATTCTGAAGGGATTTGTTGGGAGGGCAGCGTGTAGAAAAGAGAAAATATATGAATTAGAAGAGAGTATATTTAACTAAATACAGCAAGTGAAGGGTTCAATGTAAAGGTTAATATCGCTTTAGCGGTGGGGCCCTGATCATTCTGGGCGCAATTTGAATCCCTCAGCCCATGGGAATACTTAATACAAAAATACAAAACGCCTCGAAGCGAAAGACTGCCTCGTGGTCTCGCGGTACAAGTATGTGCCGTGCGATCTTGAGGTCCTGGGTTCGATTCCCGGGTCGGGCAAAGTGTTATTGGGTTTTTCCATTAGAAATTTCTCAGTAACAGCACGGAGTCTGGGAATGTGCCCGAAAAACGGCAACAGGCTCGCCCTCTATTACGTGGTACTGATACATACCTGGCGAAATGTGGGTGCAGAAATGCACCTCTGCCTACCCCTTCGGGGAATACAGGCGTGAGTTTATGTATGTATGTATGTGTCGAAGCGAAATAAGTGTGTTTGGACCGTGGCATTTGGCGCTCTATAGTCTCCCTACAGGCGTGAGTTCATATTTGTATGTACACACAAGAAATAAAAAAAGGAAAATGTACAGAAGCTGCTCTAAAGTACAACGAATAATTCCAAGTATTTCTACAAGTTATTCGTATATTCTGAACCATGTAAGGTTACGTGCGTGTGGTTTCAGTGGGTTGGATATCGCTTAGGTAGTTGGCCGCACGCTGCGCCGCCGCGGACCGACTTAATATCCAGCGACGCCGGTGTAGCCTTTCCACTATTATATTTTTATACGTCTTTTTAACCTTTTCTGTCCTGAAAACGTTATTTCAGAGATTTAGATAGAAATATTTGACAGCCCCGTGGCGCAGTTGGCTAGACACCAGCTTGCGAAACGAGAGGCCGCGGGTTCGATCCCCGCTCCGAGACAAATGTTTGTGTGATCCACAAATATTTGTTTCGGGTCTGGGTGTATGTGAGACCGAAAAGTCTCTCGTAGTTTCTGATACCCACGACACAAAACTTGTATCTTAGTGTGGGATCAGAACTATGTATGTGACAGTTGGGTGTATTTATTATTATTATTTATTATATGTGCTGATCAGTTGTAGAGCAGTAACCAGCAGTAAGTATGGACTGATGATGATGATGATAATGATGATTTGCTACTGCCTCGTTAGTCCCGCGATATAAGTGTCTTCGATCTAGAAGTCCCGGTTTGGGCAAAGCTTTATTGAGTAAATTAGAAAATTCTTATTAATATGGAGTCGTAAAATGTGTCCATTAAGCTTCTATAGGTTCGATTCTCAGTTTGAGAAAAAGAATTAGGATTTCTCGTTAATTAATACTAGGATGGTGTTTTGTAGTTTTCGCCCTCGTCATTAACATCGAACTTAAGAGATGACCAAACGTGATGTAAAAAAAAACTGCCTACACTACCATAGATACGTAAGCATGCCTAAATTATCGCCTTACCTTTCATAAAATGATATGCGCAAACAATACCCTCTTAAATAATTCCACGTTCCCCCTCCACTTGAAATGCACAACAATAAGCCACGGCGGAACTTGGAAAGAAAAGGGATGTAATGATCTAAAATGTTAATTAGTTGGCCCTCTGCGACGTGGACCTCGGGGTCTGCACGCCCTTCTAATGTTAAATAGACGGGGTCTTTGAATTGTTTCAAAAAAATCCTTTCATAAATCTTTCTTTCAACATCTGTACGCGAAACCTTGTCAGAATGACTGAGATAAAATACACCCAACAGTCACATACATAGTTATGATCCCACACTAAGGTACAAGTCTTGTGTCGTGGGTATCAGAAACTACGAGAGACGTTTCGGTCTCACAAACACCCAAACCCGAAACAAATATTTGAGGATCATAAAAACATTTATCTCGCTGCGGGGATCGAACCTGCGGCCTCTCGTTTCGCAAGCTGGAATCTAGCCAACTGCGCCACAGGGCTGTCCATATAAAGTCATATAAAGGTATTCTTACGGATTATCCTCATTCAAATCTGTTTTTAGATAGATAGATAGATAAACACTTTATTGTGCACCATTTAAACAAAGATATAATACAATGGACAACTTATAATATAGTGGACAATCGGCGGTCTTATCGCTCAAAGCGATCTCTTCCAGACAACCAGGCATGATGAAATATTCAACGAGCTATCATGGAAATGTGGGGGTGTTTACATGATGTATACCTACATACCAGTGGCGGTACTTCCATAGAAGCCCAAAAGCCCAGTTTGCCTTTTAAAATTCCAAATAATAATTTTTAGGCTTGAATTCTTTATATAACTAAAGCAATTTGTTAAATAAAGACCCCATAATAAACAAATATAAACTAGACATTACACAATAACCATTTAACACTTTTGGGCTTCTATGGAAGTCCCGCCACTGCTACATACATACATAAAACATAATATATACATACCAAATACATATATACTTAAATATAATACATATACAGTTAGTGCATAAAAAAACAATATAACAATATACAAGAAAATAACAATAGCTTTAAACTTTTTAAAGCATGTAGACAAGACTAATCTCCTAAAATCAAAGATATTTGCAAATCACCCTGAAAATTTGACAGTGTAGCTTTTTTGCTTTGACTATAGTTTCAAACACTGTTACTAAACTTCTATTTAAGCAGTTTATAATTCCTGCTTAACAAAAACGCAGCCACAATGGAGGCAAGTTTCCCTTTTCATACCAGGATCTCGCTTTGTTAATGCAAATTTCTTTCAAAGCAACTTCTAAAATATGTTAATGCGAGCAGAGGCGAAGTCGCGAGATTAGCTGGAAGCGGCATAATTTCATTATTTCTAACCTATTTATTATTTAATACCGTGTTCCTGGAATGAATAAAAAAGGAAGGGTAGATCTCCTTTATAAGGATTCTGAGCACTAGTCAGATAGGAGACGTCTTGTGGTTTCTGAAAGTTGAATCGAGTAAAAGTCCTGTAAAGGTGTGAATTTGGAGGTTAATTAAAATTAAAAAGGCTATTTTTAAGATGGATTAAAGAGAGAACAAAGAAGAAAGAGAGCATCATGCCATCAGACGACACGATAAGTCGGTTTTAAGAATAAGACGCTGCAACACGAGTATTTAAAACATCTAATATGAAATCATCATCATCATCAGCCCATAGACGTCGCACTGCAGGGCATGGACCTCATCTACAACTGAGAGGGTACTAATATGAACTAATATGATATACTTTCTTCAAAATGAAACACACTCAAGCTTGTGTAGCCATAGATTTCTGTTTCCAAACCATGGAGTTTAAATGTATTATACTTTTATCTGCCAAATATATGGCCCTCTCTAGCGACGTTCCTCCATCGCGTGCAGACTAGATAAGGTGACACTACTTAGACATACAATAAAGTCGACTTGACTGCCTCGTGGTCTCGCGGTACAAGTATGTGCCGTGCGATCTAGAGGTCCTGGGTTCGATTCCCGGGTCGGGTAAAGTGTTATTGGGTTTTTCCATTAGGAAAATTTCGGTAACAACACGGAGTCTGGAAATGTGCCCGAAAAACGGCAATAGGCTCGTCCCCTATTACGTGGGACTGATACATACTTGGCGAAATGTGGGTGCAGAAATGCACCTCTGCCTACCCCTTCGGGGAATACAGGCGTGAGGTTATGTATGTATATATGTGTACAATAAAGTCGTTCTGTGAATCTTTAGGAATTTTTCATGGTGTGTATACACCCTGTATTCATACCGTTATCGGAAACTAAAGCAGGTAATCATCATCATCAGCCCATGTACGTCCCACTGCTGGGCACGGGCCTCCTCTACAAATGAGAAGGTTTTAGGCCTTAGTCCACCACGCTGGCCTAGTGCGGGTTGGCGGACTACACACCTAAGAAATTTCTAAGAATTTTTTTTAGGTGTGCAGGTTTTATCACGATGTTTTCCTTCACCGTTAAAGCAAGTGATAATTCATTGTGGATACACACATAACTTGGAAAAGTCAGAGGTGTGTGCCTGGGGTTTGAACCTGCGACCGCCGAAATTCTCGACCGCGCGCCTAAACCTCGAGGCCATCACTGCTTAGCAGGTAATAGCTACGATCATTACGAACTGGCGTTAAATTCCCGATAATAGGTAATAACCTGCCTTAGTTTCCGATCACGGTCTGAATACATCCTGTATGTGTTCTTTCTTTTTTCTGAAAAATTACAATGCCAGTTATAATGTGCATAATACCGAGCTATGTAAATATTCAGTTACCGGTACGTTTGGCTGTCACTGTACATTAGAGCAGTCAGTCAAGTGTAAGCTTGGCTGCGGGCCAAAATATACGGATTTCCTTTAATATTTTATATCGAAATTTTATTCAGGTGTAATGTTTGTATGCAAATGACTTTTAGAAGTTATGTGTGTATTCACAATGAATCATCACTTACTTAACGGTGATCGAGAACATCGTGAACTGCACATCTAAAAGTCCTAAGTATTTCTTAGGTGTGTAGTCCGTCAACCCGCACTAGGCCAGCGTGGTGGACTAAGGCCTAAACACTCTAAATTGTAGAGGAGGGTCGTGCCAAGCAGTGGGACGTATATGGGCTGAAAATTATATTAAATTAATAAAGAATAGCACTAGTGAAAGATTGCATCCGTTTGTGTACTAAAATTCATCAAAATCCGTTCAGCAGTTAAGATGTCAGGACATAACTGACGAAAAAGTTACTTTTGCATTTACAATATTAGTTAGTATTATTTATTTATTTATTTATTTAACACTTTATTGTACACTAAACATAAAACAAAAACAAAATAATATATTAATATAATATTATCATTATATCAATCAATATAATATTAAGTACATACCTACGTTTGTAGATTGAATTCCGTCTACAGAAAATACCTTCTATTATGTCTAAATACAACTAAACATAATATACAAAGCATCTCCATTGAATTTGTAACATTGTTAATGTTTTGTCACAAAGGATGATTAATGTGCTCACACACCACAATTATACTTTAAAAGTAGGTAGTGTAAACCAGCTTTATGATTAAAATGGCCGCCGACCGCAGCGCTCACAATCCCGCCATAGCTATCTGATTTTATTAATTGACGTGGCTTTATATTTTGATTTCTTTGGTTGCAAAAAGTATTTATATTAAAGAATGAAAATAAAAAAGAATCGTTTATAACTGGCACCATATCAAACAATAAAACGCATTTTGCGACAGTAATGATGAGACATTTTGCAGCTGTTTATTGATAATGTGATTAAAGATCTCGTATAAAGAGTAAAAATATCAAGGTCAATGATCATCTCAGCTTCTTATCAATGAAAGGAATTGTTCCAAAGAGTGATCTTAAATAAAGAAAAACCGCGTATCTAATTTCAGCCAAAGATATTGAGAAGACGCGTTTGCGAAACGTGGGTAAAGATATATACTCTGCGTATCAATTTATAGGTACTAACAAGTTATAAAAACACAAAATTTTACAAATTTTAAAAACAATCATTTCTTGATGGTATCATCATAAAACAATCGGCTATTTAGACTGTAATAGATTTCTAATCATTCGAATATTTGAAACAGTTGCTTCTAAAATTTAAAATGGAAAACACCCGCCGACGTAGAATAAAAAATATTCAAATACAGTTTGAGAAGGCGCGGAACGTCGACGTGCGGTCTCCGTTCGTCGCACGTAGGGCGCCCGCTGCCGTCAGCTTATTGTAGCTTTATCTGAATACGTGTCCGGAATGCAGACGCCTACCCTACTCAGTAACTACTCCGTAACTAGCCTGGAATTGCTCTTTTATTTTCTGGAATTTTCGGGAGCTGCCCCTTTGTTGTGTGGTTTATGTTGTTATGAGATTTGGGGGTAACTTTTACTGAAAAATGCCGTTGGATTACCCGGGCATTGTGCTTATTGCATTAGGGAATTTATGTTCTCACTGCGGAAACTAAGCCTGGTTTTCGGGGTAGGGGTCTTTTGATGCGGTTTTTTTAAATTAGTTTAGAATATAGAGTAGCTTATTTGGACAACACCGTTATTGCCATCAGATATGGCGCTATCACTTTCCATTTTCACTAAAAGCGAAATCATCATCATCATCGGCCTATATACCTCCCAATGCTGGGCCCGGGCCTCCTCTACAACTGAGAGGGTTTAGGCTTTAGTCCACCACGCTGGCCTAGTGCCGGTTTCATCACGATGTTTTCAGAAGTGAAATACCTGATGATAAAAAAACTATTGAATGATATCATCGCCAAGTATTTTCCACTACATACCCATTATAATTTTGGAGATGTAAGCGCTTACAAAAATGTGCTAACGACTTCTTAATTAAGATCTCTTTCAAAAATTCGCATTGAATCCTGTTGTAAAAATATCCTTGGACTAACAAACAAGCGCGGTCGATAGGTCACGGGTTCGGCGGACAGGTCAGTGATGATTTTATTAGCATTTTCCTTTAATCTATTCGTAGAAGCTGAATGAAGGCTAAAAATATCGCCTTTTCGGATCAGACTAATTCTTATTAAGTTGCCGTTAGAAAATTATCAAAATCCAAATAAAGCGTAAAAAACATTCACAACGATATGGAATTTTCTAACCTAAAAACCATGTAGAAATACACCCCTCTCTTCACAGATACAGGGAAAGACAGTTAATACATAATACAATAAATAAATATACCCAACAGTCACATACATAGTTCTGATGACACCTTAGTGTGATCTTAATCAAGTCTTGTGTCGTGGGTATCAGAAACTACGCGAGACTTTTCGGTCTCACAGACACCCAGACCCAAAATATATGTGGATCACACAAACATTTGTCTCGGTGCGGGGATGGAACCCGAGCGCTATGGGGCTATCGAAAAATAATGTAAGTGAATAATTGTCATGCGTTTTGGCATTCCTGAAGAACACATGTTATTGTACAAATGTTTAAATGTAACTAAAGAAACACCTAGAAAATTTAATAATACTACAGTACCAAACAATTGCTAGTCTAACGCTGCGGTTGTCGACAAAGTCGTTTTACACAACACGGAATTTTTCCCCGCAATTAAACAAAATAGCAAAAGGAAACGTGCATGTGTGAACCACCCTTGCGGAGCGTTCGCTGTGGAAACAATCGTGGGAGTGGTGCGTGAGTAAGCGATATGGAAACGAGTTTCCTACGACCTGCTATGTATTTACATTTCAAATTATTATTTGCTTAAAGGTACGTTTGCATACGGCATTACAGTGTTTGCGAAGTGGCGGGGACGTGACGTGAACGTGCGCGTTACGTGAAGCAACTGTGCCGTCGCGTCGCCGACGTTTTTTTTATCGGGTCGGGATGATGCAATTGAATTAAATTTTAGCTAGGTTATACAAATATTTTTGGAGGCTTTAGTATTACTATTAGCATAGTTACTTTAATATTGAAATAAATTGATTGGTGATCCGATTTTAAACAACAACGCGCCTAGATACCAAATTCGAAAGTAATACCGTTATTCTTACCTATTACTCGGGCTTAGCTTTTTCGATATTTAATGTCATAAAAATAGCCTGTTTGTCCTAGTCTTCAAGGTCCCTTTTATGTCTTGTATTGTCTTCTTATATGTCCCCTTTATGTATGGTCCATTCACCAAAATTTATAAGCAATTTCAGCTTACTCATGAAAAAATTTTTTGTCAGAATTTTCTTTAACGCCAGGGGGTTTGTAATCACCTTAGCTATTACCTGCCTTCGTTTCCGATCACGGTCTGAATACACCCTGTATATATTATATATATTTTTTATGTTTGTTACCTCAGAACTTTTGACTGTGTGGACCGATTTTTATAAATAAAAAAATAGGTATGTTGAGTGTACCGTCAGATCCCGTGCCACGCATGTCGTTAAATTTTCAAAATTCCTTTAATTCCCGAACACAGAGGAATAAATGCATTTTTATAAAAGTTATGTTCGCGTATAATGTAGGTTAAGATATTACGAGTAACTTTTATTATTCCTTTGTTTAACAGCAATAAATCACATACGATATTCAAACATATTCGCGAAACACAATTTATGGCTCTGCTGGCAGTGCGTATTCTCTGGCAGTTTTTTTGCAAGTCTGCAAACTAGCACGTTCATATTTTTGATGGATTGTCGGCGTACGTCCTAGGAATTACTGTCAAATATATCACAAGAACAATATGCTTAAAAAACTAAAAATAACGCTCTATAAATGAGAATATACATAAGCTACTTTTTTTACTGACTGCCTCGTGGTCTCGCGGTACGAGTATGTGCCGTGCGACCTAGAGGTCCTGGGTTCGATTTCCAGGTCGGGCAGTGTTATTGGATTTTTCTATTAGGAAATTCTCAGTAACAGCACCAAGTCTGGAAATGTGCCCGAAAAACGGCAATAGGCTCGCCCCCTATTACGCAGGCCTGATACATACCTGGCGAAATGTGGGTGCAGAAATGAAATGAAATGAAATGAAATGAAATTGCTTTATTTAGTCACGTAGGCAATCAAATAGCACTTATGACAAGTCAATACAGAAAAGAAAAATCTTTTATTATTACATTATAATTTAACTATGGTTCATTTTATATAATTTGTACAAAAATATTTACGGTTTTTTTTATAATTTATTTTTAGTTTTCATCAGGAAATACATAATATCTTATTATTATTATTTTAAAGTAAATAACGAGATGGACCTTGTGTATTTCCGAAACGTCACGTATTATTTTAATGGTACCACCGGATCCAAACGCGACCCTGACTGAGAAGACCCGGCGAAACAAACTCAGCGGGCTCACTTTACTACTGGAATTTACGCGGCGCGACCCACACCTGAGTAGATCCAGCGAGTCCAACTCAGTGGGCATGTATTTGGTCCAGTAAGGATAACATAATTATATTATATGACCTGCCAAATAAAAATTGCCTTCTTATTATTTATTTGCTCGAATTATTTACTCGATCGGTCGTCATTTTATTTTTATTTTATTTATTTTGTGCACATTTTATATTAGATATCAATTTGTATATATTTGATGTTTTTATAATGGTTTAAGTTACACTTGGAGCTTTGGGTTAATTTATATGTATTTATTCAAATGATTTGGTTTAAGAAAGAAGAATGTGAAAGGTACTGGGTTCCAAGATGTGGTGATGGCGATGTGCGGGAGAGATCTAATGCCAAATTTCCTTATCCTCTAAATACTGATTTATATTGTAGTATCACCTTGTCATCAGAACACGTTTAATGTGCACCTTAAATGAATTATCTGATAGGTCAGTTACAGATTTGGGGAGCTTATTGTAAAATTTAACGCAGTTGCCTATAAAGGACTTACTGGTTTTTTCTAATCTTAATGAGGGTATCACAAGTTTATGTCTACCCCTGGTATTTACATTATGTATATCACCAATTTTACTAAAGCTAAATACATTCTTACGTACATACAATACACCTCTGCCTACCCCTTCGAGGAATACAGGCGTGAGTTTATGTATGTATGTACTTTTTTTATAAATTTGAACGGGGTTCAAGCTATAATATCAGCTCTTGTAAGTCACACTCATTAAGAGGGTCTGAACCTTGATACACCGCGCTGGGGACATCACAAACCTAAGAACTTCCTCGTGAGAACTTTGTTCATATTATTAACATCTACTAGCTCTTTATTATCATCATCAGACCATATACGCTCCTGGTCTCCTTTACAAGTGAGAGGGTTTAGGCCTTAGTTCGCCTCGCTGGCCTAGTGCAGGATGGCGGATTACACACCTAAGAAATTCCTAAGAACTTCTAACTGTGCAGGATTCCTCCTTCTCTTTTCTTCACTGTTAAAGTATATGTTGGACACACAACTTGGAAAGGTAAGAGTTGTGTGCTTTGCTTGAACCCGTGATCGCCGAAATTCAGACTCGACCGCGCGTCTAAACCTCACGGCCATCACGCCTTAATTTTATGGTAGCCTATACCATAATTCAATAAAAGTGTGTGTGTACTTATGTCTCTATTCTACATTTATTAAATTTATTTCTTTCTTTCGTAAATATTAAATAACCAATAATAAATATTTAACATTAATATTTTTATAATATTTAGTATTAATTATATTAAATTATAATATTTTCATATATACATATACATACATACGGATAGTTTACCTCAATTATATTGAAGCACATAACAGATTCGGCCTCTTACTTTTGTGTTACAGTGTACATCTAAAATTTTCACTCTCATAATTTTCTCTTGACGCGCCTAAAGAAGTATAACTTCAAAAAATAAATATTTTTTCACATCTATTACTTTCTGGTATAATAAAGTTCATACGAACAAACAAACTGATTCACACACGACAAAATTCCCAGGTCATAAATAACAAGACATAAATCAGTTAAGTTGACCATCTAATCCACAATAAGTAAAGTGAATGTGGTCGGAAATATTTATCGCCTTGGGAAAGAAACTAAAGGGTCCTCGAGGGTCCATAAATTAGTGGTGGATTTAGATATTTGAGACCAGAAGGAATTTATTATGAGTTATGTAGTGACCGCTGGACGTTGCAAAACCTGCTCATCCCTCAGGATTCGCCAATTATGTACTCTAGACTTTGAAAGCAGTTACATGAAAATTTGTCGTTTCTAGTATGTGCTTTGAAGATTTCTGTTGGATATAAATTGAAGATTGACTGCCTCTTAGTCTTGCGGCGCAAGTATGTGCCGTGCAATCTAGAGGTTTCGAGTTCGATTCCCGGGTCGGACAAAGTGTCATTGTGTTTTTCCATTAGGAAATTCTCAGTAGTAGCATGGAGTCTGTAAATTTGGCCGAAAATCAGCAATATCAGCCCCTTATTGTGTGGGACTGATACATACCTGGCGAAATGTGAGTGCAGGAAAGTACCTCTAGAGCAGAGGCTCTGTAAATTGGATATATTATTTCTCATTGCGATATATAAAGGCCACCAACCACAAAAGTGGTGTTAGAGACTTCGTCATCAGCCCAAATACGTCCCACTGCTGAGCACGGGCCTCCTCTACAACTGAGAGGGTTCAGGCCTTAGTCCACCACGCTGGCCTAGTGCGGGTTGGCGGACTACACACCTAAGAAATTCTTAAGAACTTTTAGGTGTGCAGGTTTTATCACGATGTTTTCCTTCACCGTTAAAGCAAGAGATAATTCATTGTGAATACACATATAACTTCGAAAAGTCAGAGGTGTGTGCCTGGGGTTTGAACCTGCGACCGCCGAAATTCTCGACCGCGCGCCTAAACCTCGAGGCCATCACTGCTTCTTAGAGACTTACTTTGTTTTTTTAGGTAGCCTCAACATCAAAACAAAGTCTGGATATTTAGGTACAAGGTTTACGTACGACTGAACTTTGCGTGCGAAATGTTTTTGTAAATAGTCTTCTGCCTACACTTTCGGAGTAACACATGCATAACAGTGGCCAAAAATAATTCCTCCGTTCATTAATAAAACAATAAATAACATCTCCGTAACTCATAAAAGTTTAAACGCAATTAAAAACCTCGTTCAAATTAATGGAGGTTTTTCAACGAAACAAATAAAAACAGACGTTTTCGACGATAACGCGACATTCAATTAACGGAGTTGTTAAGTGAAACAGTTTAAAATTAACCGTTAACTTTTTCAGTTTCATTAGAGTTACATAATGAGTTGTTTTGATTCGGCCTGAGTGCAGTGGTGTTTTACCCCATTTAGAAAGATTACTTTTATTGTTACTTGAGTAGAGTAAGTTGAAAGTTTTTGAGACAAAGTTAATTCATTAGAAGAGTTTTAATTAACACTTATAGAATAGTTATGAGTGTTTATTATCTTATTAAAATATAGATTCCTCAGAGATAATTATAAATAAATAAATACACCCAACAGTCACATACATAGTTCTGACCCCACACTAGGATACAAGTCCTGTGTTGTGAGTATCAGAAACTACGAGAGACTTTTCGGTCTCACAAACACCCAGACCCGAAACAAATATTTGTGGATCACACAAACATTTGTCTCGGTGCGGGGATCGAACCCGCGGCCTCTCGTTTCGCAAGCTGGTGTCTAGCCAACTGCGCCACGGGGCTGTCAGAGATTTTTGTTACATTGGTAAACAACAGCTAGTTTTAACATAATATACAGGGAAAGACCGTGATCGGAAACTGAGACAGGTAACACTTACGGCGATTACAAAACATGGAAGCTAAAATAAATCCCAAAAAAATATATAAAAAAATGATTTTTCCCTAACTTTTCCATAAGTATTAAATATAATGGAACACTACATGAACACAACAACAAATACTAAATACTTATAATTATTTCCATTATTTCCTCACACTTACATTGTGCACTATACAGTTAACGCTATCTGACTGGACAGTAATGTCCTAAAGCGAAAGTTTCTAGAAGGAAAGTTCCTGTCTACACAATCCCGAAAGAAAAAACTGACTTAAAGTGCATTTTTTGTACTCCCCAGGGCACCGAGCTCTTTACATTGTCGTATTTTAAGTGACATACGTCAGTTACTGGAGTACTTCGCGACGTAGTTAAAACTACATCGGCGTGGGATGAGAATATTTATACGTAGTGAGTAGGGGTTTGTTATTTTGTATTCGACGACTACATTCAATAAAAGGAGAAGACTTTTGAAAACTGACTGCCTCGTGGTCTCGCGGTACAAGTATGTGCCGTGCGATCTAGAGGTCCTGGGTTCGATTCCCGGGTCGGGCAAAGTGTTATTGGGTGTTTCCATTAGGAGATTCTCAGTAACAGCACGGAGTCTGGAAATGTGCCCGAAAAACGGCAATAGGCTCGCCCCCTATTACGTGGGACTGATACATACCAATAAAAGCAGTGATGGCCTCGAGGTTTAGGCGCGCGGTCGAGAATTTCGGCGGTCGCAGGTTCAAACCCCAGGCACACACCTCTGACTTTTCGAAGTTATGTGTGTATTCACAATGAATTATCACTTGCTTTAACGGTGAAGGAAAACATCGTGATAAAACCTGCACACCTAAAAAGTTCTTAGGAATTTCTTAGGTGTGTAGTCCGCCAACCCGCACTAGGCCAGCGTGGTGGACTATGGCCTAAACCCTCTCAGTTGTGGAGGAGGCCCGTGCCCAGCAGTGGGACGTATTTGGGCTGATGATGATGATGATACATACCTGGCGAAATGTGGGTGCAGTAATGCACCTCTGCCTACCCCTTCTGTACCTGTACTCCCCAGGCGTGAGTTTATGTATGTATGTATGTACTTTTGAAAAAGGAGGGAATGACAATCAGTTATTTTTTTGTTATTATTAAAGTTAAAGATATTTAAATCTTTAAAAATATACATACCAATAGGAAGTCCTTAATCCAAAGCCACCGGTGGTGCACAGAGCGAGCAATCACGTCACGATGCGTCCCGTGTCTTATGAAGCCGTCTTCTGTATTTATATTTTAACACAGCAAGTTATTGAGACCGTTTGAAGATGTTACTAAGGCTCTTTGATATTTAACTACATACATAGGTACATAAACTCACGCCTGTATTCCCCGAAGGGGTAGGCAGAGGTGCATTTCTGCACCCACATTTCGCCAAGTATGTATCAGTCCCACGTAATAGGGGGCGAGCCTATTGCCGTTTTTCGGGCACATTTCCAGATTCCGTGCTGTTACCGAGAATTTCCTAATGGAGAAACCCAATAACACTTTGCCCGACCCGGGAATCGAACCCAGGACCTCTAGATCGCACGGCACATACTTGTGCCGCGAGACCACGATATTTAACTACTCATCTCTTATTCCCATATTTAATACAACATTCTGAGATTGTACTAATGAACTGCTCTAATTCGGGAAATTTAGTCTGTATCAATATTGTAAACTATCTCTTGATTGGAAAAGAGCAACACTAGAGTTTGTTGCCCGTTCTTCTCTAGTGATGACTGCCTTCCGAACCGGGTGGTAAATTTTGAAATAAATCTACGTGATGTATTTGACATTTTATAGATTCAATAAATATTATTTCATTTCATTTTATTTCATCTTCAGTTATAGGGTTTACTGTTTGAAATCCGGAAACCCTCCCGAAAAACGGCTATTACCTCGGTTCCTATTACGTGGGATCAAAATCATTTTTTTTTTAAGTGACCATTAAAATGCCTCTCAGCGCACATCAGAAGGGAAATAAACAGTATCTTGTATAGGGACAAATGACGACCAATGATAAAAATTTCAAACAAAAATGAAAGTGCTGCTATTGGTTGTCACTCATTTATAAAAGTCTTGATATTACACGCTACCCGAATTACTAAGAAGCGGCCGTGTCAAATATATGATAGTCTAATAGTGGGTACGGCACGCCCGGCGTGTTGACATTTCCTTTCTAGTCTTGTACAACTGTTCTGTGGGCTTGACTGAGTACGTAAAATAATCCAAGCCCAAAGCGTCGCATTTCATTTACTCAAAAATGTTAGCGTTCATATTTCAAGTAAAGTGAAGGACAGGTTTGATAAAAGACCGTCCGGGTCACAATCTTTAAAACACATTACCTCCGGACGCCATAAATCAGCCGATGCAAAGAGGCGTGATTAGCTGCGACATTTGAGGACAATTTGGGACATTTTGGGACATAACAAAGAATACGAGACAATTAGGTCAGCGCTAATTTGCTTTTGGGACGGGCAGCCAGATTAATCTGGGCTTTGTAACAAATTCGTTTTGTTTTCCAGTTGTCCTCCATTAATATTGTTAAATAAAAAGTTATAGTCTGAGGAAAGCCTGCGAGAGTTGCGCATTTAGTTGATGATTATGCTGGTATATTTTCGTGTGACTTTAACGCCATCTATGTTAAGTTTTGTTAAGTTGAAAATCAGAACGGGTTAGAAAAATATTAATTATGTAACATACCCACGAATTGGTGAATTTCTACACTAAAGTTTCAACAACTGTTTTAAGTCCAATAGGATGTTAATAAAATGCCTCGTAGTCTCGCGGTACAAGTATGTGCTGTCCGATCTAGAGATCCTGGGTTCGATTGCCGGGTGTAGCAAAGTGTTATTGGATTTTCCATTAGGAAATTCTTAGTTTCAGCACGGAGTCTGTAACTGTGTCCGAAAAAAGGCAATAGGCTTGTCCCCTATTCCGTAGGACGAAAAAACTTTGGCGTAGTGTGGATGCCAAAATGCACCTCTACCTAGCCCTTTGGGGAATACAGGCGTGAGGTTATATATTATGTATGGACTTAGGGTGTGAATCTATTACCGTTTACCAAGTACTCTGCTTTCCATCAGGTACAGTGGAGTCACTTTGCCGTGCCAGTATAAAAAAAAACTCATATAGACTATGTGTTATTACCAAAGGATTTTTTCAATGGAAAACTTAAAAACACTAACTGACTCAAGAATCGATCCCAGAACTTACCGATCGCACGCCACAGAACAAACTGCGCCTAAAAATTTCCAACAGACCCATCCCTATCTGCAATACTGTGCGAACATAAAAAATGATTAATGGCCGTCCAAAAGCATTATGTTACCGACGAAAAAATCTCATTTCGTGACATTTACCGCTTTTAACACCCTAATTAGTGACGAGTGACAAGGTCTGTTTATTTACAAAGTTATTACGTAAGGAATTATTAGATTAGAATTTATTTTTCATGTTAATTATGTGAAATGTGGACTTTTTATAGGAAAAGTGATTTGTTTTATTCTTTGAAGGACTTTTGGAGCTGAGATGTATCAACATCTTCTTCATTATTATATATATACGTCCATTTTATATACGTTCATTGTGAATACACACATAACTTCGAAAAGCCAGAGGTGTGTGCCTGGGGTTTGAACCCGCGACCGCTGGGATTCTCGACCGCGCACCTAAACCTCGAGGCCATCACTGCTTCATCAACATCTTACCCCTATATATTCCTTGGTTAGGCAGGAATCTCGTGTAATTTTGAGAGGCGTTAGTCCTTTGTCCACCACGGTGTGTGTAGACTTTGAACCCGCGACCGTCGAGATTCTCGACCGTGTGCGCAAACCTCGAGGCCATGACAACTTGGCTATATCTTGGATTACACAAAATAAAACACGAAAAGTTATTTAAATTTGTATTTATTACTCATTTAACCAGTACACCACGCCGAACATTGGTCCTTCCAGAATCCACTCACACGATATACACCATATTATGTATAATTTAAATTATCTACGTATGTACATTTTTACAGTATTAAAAATTTTCTCTAAGTGCGTCGATTACGCTTCGTCATAAGGAAAAAACCTTTATATAATTTCTATACATATCGCCTATTTCTTTTATGTACACTATGTAATTTTTAAAGCGTATGATAAGTTTTGGTTCCGTCGACAGCGGTAGAAAAAAACAACTGGTGGCACTCCGGGAGTGTCGGCAGAAGTGAAAACTTCAACATTAACGTTATACGTTACTAATATTTCATAACTTTAGGACACTGAAATATAAAAAAATAAGGTTTAAAAATATTAAAATTAATTATCATGATTTGTGACATTATCAATTTGTTGTCAAAATACTTTGCTGATGACGTTCGCCAATGGAGGGGCGACCGAACCTTTATAAAGGCGAGTGATGCGCATGGAGCACTCTCTCGCCGCTGGTATTGCGAAGGAAACATTGTGATTAGAACCTCTTTTGGTTTTAATAAAAATTATTTGTTGTTTGTGGTTGTGTTTGCTTATCTCGCTTTGATTATATTTCCCATAGTTTGCAATAAATCTAATTACAAATAGCAATCATAGTTAGAAGCTAAATATTGCCGCATAATAAGTAGGTATTAGGCGTAATGTAGTAAAGCAGAGCCGATGACCAAACAAAGGTCAACGGTTCTGCGTTTTTTTTTAAATAACCGCCCTGTCTGATATTTGACATATATAATATAAATAATGCATCTTACGCATTTTCGATCAGGGTCACGTGATCTGACGCGAGTTCAACATTTTTTACCCATCCCAAAGAAAGTGCACAGCGCCGCTAAAAAAGTTTTAACTAAAAAATATGCATGTATCTTTTTTACATTTTGAAAACAGTCGTGGTACTATTAAATTGCATGAGTTCGATCCCTGCACCGAGACAAATGTTCTGTCTGGGTGTTTATGAGACCGGAGAGCATGTCGTAGTTTCCGATACCCGCGACACAAGTCTTGTGTCTCAGTGTGGGGTTAAACCAGGGCTGGGCAAAATACATGCTTTGCTTTAATTGAAATACAAATTACAAAATACTGTATCGCAAGTAATTAAAATACGAAATACAAAATACATTTAAGTAAGGTATTTGAAATACAAAATACAGTATTTTAGCTATTTTTAATTGAAATACAAATTACAAAATACAAAATAATGCATATTTATTTGTTTTGGAATATATTTTTTTTGAAGGCGGTTTTTGTTTTGTTATTGCATGTCCTGATGAGCACAAACTTAATACTAAATGAAGGCTAAATGTATTTTAATAAATGTATTTTGAAGGCTCGAGTATTTGAAATACTAATTACAAAATACTTCGGCTTCACGTATTTGAAATACAAATTACAAATTACATTTTAAGAAAGTAATTAAAATACAAATACAAAATACGTATTTGTATTTCAATTACGTATTTCAATTACAAGTAATTCAAATACTGCCCAACCCTGGGTTAAACTAATTATATGACAGTTGACTGTATTTATTTATTTTATTAGTAAAATGAAACATTTGTTAAAAAAAATAACTAACCAAACGTAAGTGACTGTGTGGAGTATTTGATCTACATTACCCTATTGTTTCTCTGTCGTTTGGAATGTAGCCTTTTCAAACTCAGTACTAAACTATTGAATGCCTTTTTACAATCAACTTGCATATAGTGCCTGTGCAAAGTAATTACAAGATATTTTCATTTAAAATTAAGGAATTATTTTCCTTGCTAACATACATAATGATTTATTTTATTACACATAATGTACTAAGCCTAGGTTACCCGCTGTCCACATCACCAAAACTTTGCACATATATCTTGAGAATTTATTTTGGTGCAGTCATTGTTTTCGATGTACATTTAAAAAAGTAATTTTTTTATACATATAAATTCACAGTAAATAAACAACGAATTTACATATAAACATGTTGATTTTGAAGCAAATTTGGGCACTTTTATCAACATATTTTTGTCACTGGTACAGACCTTAAGAGTAAATTTTTAGTTAGTGTTAAGTTTTTTATTAGATTTATAATATAATTTAAATATAATAATATATTTTAAATTTTATTAAATTATTAATTGGGTACCTAAACCTGTAATGACTGTGTGTGTTGAATAAATAAATAAATAAAATAAAATAAAGTAAGAACTATTTACGTCAGTTAAAGCAAAGGTTCTTAGATGGAAATTACATTTATAACTTCACGCCTGTATACGGAAGGGGAGATGTAAGTATCAGAGGTGCATTTCTACACCCATGGGAAAACTTAACAACACTACCCGACCCGGGAATCGAACCCGGGACCTCTACAACGCACGCCACATATTTGTGTCGCGAGACCACGAGGCATTCAAAATGATAATAAAAAACTGAAAGTATATAGAGTTCACGCAATTATTTCAAACAAGCTGTTATCAGTACTAATAACAATCTTAAGAAGACAATTTTTTTCCCCGGTAACAAGGTAACAAATAATTCACTCTCGCATTTATTATACTAGCATAGCCATCCCCAGTATATCAACAGCACAATTTTAATCCCAACTATCATCATCAGCCCATATACGTCCCACTGCTGGGTACAGGCCTCCTCTACAACTGAGAGGGTTTAGGCCTTAGTCCACCACGCTGCCCTAGTGCGGACTGGCGGACTACGCACCTAAGAAATTCCTAAGATCTTTTAGGTGTGCAGGTTTCATCACGATGTTTTCTTTCGCCGTTAAAGTACATGATAATTCTTTGTGAATGCATAACTTGGAAAAGACAGAGGGGTGTGCCTGGGGTTTGATCCCAGGTCACGACTTCCATCTAATCCCAAGTAAGTGGTTCGGTATTGTAGCTTATACTTAGATACATGTTAAAAATTAATACCATAAGTTCATTGTCCCGTAATTGCTTCATCACTCGGCCTTGTACTAAGCCTATTATTTTTAATTAACAGCTAATGGAGTGGCGGTAATGTGCGTGTGTTTTTAGTTCAATATTTTTAGGCATAGCTTATAAAATTTCATTTTTTATAAAGTATTAATGGGTTCGCAGGTCTGACATGACCGTGAACCGTCGTTGAGCAACGGTTTTTGTATCGCGTGATCTGTGAATGAGATTACTAGGGGTCTTTTACCTTTATTGCCTTTTTGAACCTTAAAAGCTGATAGGTGACCTACAATCTACCTTGGTAGTCATTAATCGCTTTTTCGGTTTGATAAAATGTGGCTGTTTGATGATTAAATAATTACTTGCTGAGCAATCGAACTCGTTTTTATATTTTAGTAGGGGCCGGACTCAGTTTTGCCAAAGCGCCATTAAATAAGCACCCTTTCTCGAGGTCCAGTGATTTAGGCGTAAAAACTTAACAGACATTTTATATATTACTTTAAGTCAAATATCAAAATAGGATTGATCTTTATTGATAACGAAATATTTATGTAACTGTACCAGCTTATTCAAAATATGTTAGCATAAAATATATATTGGGTTCGATTCCCAGGTCGGGCAAAGAGTTATTGGGTTTTTCCATTAGGAAATTATCAGTAGCAGCACGGATTCTAGAAATGTGCCCGAAAAACGGCAATAGGCTCGCCACTATACAATTATAAATAACTATCCACACTGAATCCACGCTTACAAAAAATTAAAATCAATGCCTTTACAGAAGTCTTAAATAGATTTTCCCGTAAATATAAATACAAAGTCTGATTTCTGTCTGACTGCCTCGTGGTCACGCGGTACAAGTATGTGCCGTGCGATCTAGAGGTCCTGGGTTCGATTCCCAGGTCGGGCAAAGTGTTATTGGTTTTTTTCATTAGGAAATTCTCAGTAGCAGCACGGAGTCTAGAAATGTGCACGAAAAACGGTAATAGGCTCGCCCCGTATTGCATGGGACTTGTACACACCTAGCGAAAAGTGGGTGCAGAAATGCACCTCTGCCTACCCCTTCGCGGCATACAGGTGTGAGGTTATGTATGTATGTACATATGTATGTATTCATCCAATATATTTGAAGAAAGTGCAATTTACACACCTATTTCGGTTTTCAATGACATCACACCAAAACGATATTCTCGTAACAACGAAACAAAGTAGTAATATAATGCAAGTTGTTTATTATTTTCGTAAGCACCAATATCGAATACTATTATATTAAATGAATATATCTTTTAGAATTTATCCGATATACAATCTATAGATTTTTCACAATATTTTATAATAAGGAATCTGCATTGAAGTGTCACAGTATAAAAGTTTATCTAGTCTATTCTTATTTCATTATATGATTATAGTTATTTAAGACTAAAATAGTAAAACTTAAATAAACGTTATAAATAAAATAAATAGTTATTAAACTCTTATTGTTATTTTATAGGACGAAGTTCAATGAATCCAATTATTATACAATTCCGATAAAAATATGTTTAATTTTATACAAAATATATTTTAAAAAAGAAATTAAATAAATTTAATTATAAAATAAAATAAAATGCCTTAAGAGTACAGTTTCAATTCTTTAGTAAATAATATAAAATATATTTTTAAATTAGTTAATAATGAGCTAAGGAATTGTTTTAGTAAAATACCGTTATATTCATAACTGAATATTTCTGATGTACATGCAAGTACAAAACGTAATTATTAATAATTTTGAGATATTTACGCGGATTCAGAATTGTCCGATTCAACCAAGAAAAATTACTTGTTACTATAGATTTTCCAGTTTTTAGAAATGCTTAGCACGAAATGCAGAGCGTACTTAATAATTTTGAAGGGCTTCAAACAATTACAACTATTTCTTACCTGTCGGGACTATAAGGTCTGTGTATGAAACTGCATGTATTATATATATATATATATATATATATATATATATATATAATACTATAGTAAAAGTAGTACTGACTTAACAAATCGCAAAATTACGTGATCATTTCATATTTTTTTCATCGTTTCATTGTACGTTTTGACTTGATCTTTTGATTTTTACTTGTAATTGTAATATAATCCCTTGTAGATATAACATTATAAAATTTAATAGAAATAGAAAATTTGAATTTAGAAATCGATTCTATCGATTTGCAACCTATAGGTAATAGATGTACTGGCAACTTTACAATTGTAAACGACTATCCACACTGAACCAAAACTGAATCCACGCTTACAACAAATCAAAATCAATGCCTTTACAGAAGTCTCAAATAGATTTTCCCGTAAATATAAATACAAAGACTGATTTAAATGTACAGTCAGCTTTAAATTGAATCCTATTCGGCAAAGCGTGTGCATTTCGCTTTGGAATCTTGCCAATAATGTTCAATTAAGTCGAGAGAATTATTTCTACGAACTATTAGGTCGTGTACACATTAGCGCCGTGTGCGAGACGTACCTTTTGTATGCGGGCTCGTTGTTAAAAACTCTATAGACTTTGCTCGTAGTTTAATGTTGGTTGAGGAGGAATAGAGTTGATACATATATTTTTCAATGCACAATCACATTTTATTTTTAAAAAAACAAGTAATTTAGATGGAAAAGTAGAAAAAGCTACATGGTCGACTTTAGCTTTTGTAGAAGAGTAAAAAAATTAATGGTCAGTTTCAGCTTTTTCTTTCATTTTACATGGCTTTAAGCTGTATCTTTCAAGGTTTCTGATATATTCTTCATCAAGTATTGCATCAACTGAAATTATCTACGTATTTCCTTGTGAATGCCACAAAATAAAAAGGACCCATTCCAAGGTAAGAGTAAATTTCCCACAAAAAGTAAGCTAAATTTATTTAATATAATTTTACGAGACCCTTCTAAGCCTAGGTCGTCAATGGCGTCTTACACCGAAATAAGGATAGGCATAACTTCAGCCGACCTGGAAACTACGTCACGAAATTGTATTTCCCCATTAAGCAGGTAGCGTGCCAAATACAGTTTGAAAAAAGGTTAACATTCACGAAATTTTAGTTGGATATCGCTGAATTCGGTAATTAACCTCACCAACTGTTATTTTAGAAACAAAAAATATTTCCCGTAATTAGTATTTAACAGAAAAACGACAATTCTTGAATAGCAACTAAAGGCAATCCCTATATCAACTTAAAATACATTACACAATAGGAGACTTTAAAAGCCTTTTAAAATATTTTAGCAAGATGCCTTCCCCGCCGTCTCGCACACGACGTTCCGAGCTACAATATTTTACACTTGAGTTGCGTTCTCGCTGCTATTCATCAAAAATGGTTCTTTCACTTCACAAGAATTTCTTTTCCTCGGCTTAGGCGGCGGTTTGGGCGCAGTCCTTCTGCCTAACGTACCACTAACAATATTCGCACTGTAACCGACCTTCATGTCCTTAGAATTCCGCAGCAAGCACTCGTTTTCCGTCAGCAAGACCTTCAGAGTTCTCTGGTCGTTCGACATCTGCAGGGCCAGCAGCTGATTGTGTATGTTGGGAGAGCTGATGCTGCTTCTAGGTATCGTCGCGTGAGGAGTCCCTGGCGCCGGAGAAGGCGCTGGTTCCAGTTCTTCATCATTAAAATTCGAACTCACTTTTCCCAACGGACCTAAGTCCATTTCACTCTTGTTCAGACTATAGTAGTTTGCTCCATGAAATAGTTTCATATTAAATGTATCGTAATACGGTATTACTCCATTAAGTGTTGAGAAGACTTGTGGACGCAATGAACCTTCGTGAGTCCGAGGTCTTCTGGGTAAGGTCACGTAACCTTTTGGACTGATCATCGAGCCATTGTAGTTCGGTGACTGAAACCTGCTGTAGAGCGCTGGATTTACGGCTGCTACTCCGTATCCTGGTGATTTGACGGGACTCTCGATAGATTGAGACGTCGTTCCTGCTGGAGAGACCTGATGGCCTCTTAGTGGGAACGACAGGAGATCTGGTGGGTAGGCCTGATGTTCTTGGCTTAGCCGGTCGATGAGAAGCGTTTCTTGGGACACTTTTGGTAGTTCTGGCTCGACGTGACGGTTGCTGTCTTCAGGAGGAACTGTTGACAAAAAAATGAAAATTTTAACGAAAACTTCCTTAGATGTTTAAATAATAATAATCATTTTTAAGTGTTATCAGTCGTTAAATTCATCTTATTTATGATGCCAAGGGGGTGTAAGTGGAATGCTAGGGTTATGATACACTCTTGACAAACACATCCAATGACATCTGTTTCCTATTTTATATGAAAACACAAATATTGAGGTTTTTTTTTTCACATGCTAACACGGTAAAGTAACAACATCGCAATCTTAAGCGCAATGCTAAGTGTAAACAGCGTGTCAAATGGCAAGAACTATGATCATCTCTACTCGACAAAATTACGACCGCCTAAATTTTGTTATAGACTTATATATTTGTCTCTAATTATTATGTTATATTGTAAGCGTACAACACCTTTAATGATCTGTTATAAAGATTCATAATATGGTATTATGGGTGTTCATAGGCGGTGCTGACCACTTAACATCAGGTGGCTCACTAGCTCGTTTGCAAAAAAAAAAAAAAACATTGCTGAATATAATCCAGAATTTTAATGGAAATCCATGAAAGCAGCTAAAAATGCATGAGTCGCGATTGGCATCGTCATAATAGATTTTAATTTGGCACGGGATAATATTTCAGTTCAATTGGCTCTTCGCAAAGTGTTCGACTTTATTATTCATGATTCAGCATGATGCATTCGATGGCACAAACTCTGTACTGTTAAGATTTACTGGTGTCGTAAAAATAATGCTGTCGTAACTCCGCGGGTTTCGAGTTAAAGTCTAGATTATTAGGCTTTTGCATGTTAATAGTGTTTTAGTTATGCTAATTGGTTATGAGGCTTGCAGTTTCTTGTTGGGAAGTTTTGTTAAGTCTAGTTGACAATTTTTAGTTGCGATTAAAATTTTATACAGGTACGAAAAGATTAGCCACGTAAGACTTTTTATAACTTACAGGCCGCCAACCCGCACTAGGCCAACGAGGGGGACTAAAGCCTAACCCTTCAGACGTAGAAGAGGCCCATGCCCAGCAGTGAGTCGTATATGGGCTGATAACAATGAATGAATAAGGCATAACATACATACATACATAAACTCACGCCTGTATTCCCTGAAGGGGTAGGCAGAGATGCATTTCGGCACCCACATTTGGCCAGGTATGTATCAGTTCCACGTAATAGGGGGCGAGCCTATTGCCGTTTTTCGGGCACATTTCCAGACTCCGTGCTGCTACTGAGAATTTCCTAATGGAAAAACCCAATAACACTTTGCCCGACCCGGGAATCGAACCCAGGACCTCTAGATCGCACGGCACATACTTGTACCGCGAGACCACGAGGCAGTCAAGGCATAACTTTAGTGAATGGTAACAGGTAAGCGAAATCGGATGTCGCATTTATTACTCTCATTTCATATCTGCGTCGTGGTATCGTGGAATAGCTATTCGTGTGCGATCCAGGGATTTCGGGATTCACTCCCGTTCATAGTAGAACCTGGAGTTTGGACTCATACCCGAAAAACGACAATAGGCTCGCCTCCTGTTACCTAACTTAATGAATCTCGGGAATGCATTTATAGAAATACACCTTTGCCTTTCTTTTCGGGGACAAAAACGTGAGTGTATTTACATATTTATATGTATATCATCATTCATCATCATCATTATCATCAGCCTATATACGTCTTACTCCTGGGCACGGGCCTCCTCTTCAAGTTTAGACCTTAGTCCACCACGCTGGCTTAGTACGGGTTGGCGAAGTACACACCTAAGAACTTTTAGGTGTGCAGCTTTCATCATCATATTTATGTATGTATATACGCGTTATAATTTGACCACATCGCCACCAGCGCCAGACTTAAAAAAAATGGGTGTAACAGCACAAAATATGAATATTCTGAAATGTTCATCATCACCATCATCATCATAATTAGCCCATAAACGTCCCACTGCAGGGCACGGGCCTCCTCTACAACTGAGAGGGTTAGGCCTTAGTCCACCACGCTGGCCTAGTGCGGGTTGGCGGACTACACACCTAAGAAATTCCTAAGAACTTTTAGGTGTGCAGGTTTTATCACGATGTTTTCCTTCTTCGTTAAATCAAGTGATCATTCATTGTGAATACACACATAACTTTCAAAAGTCAGAGGTGTGTGCCTGGGGTTTGAACCTGCGACCGCCGAAATTCTCGACCGCGCGCCTAAACCTCGAGGCCATTACTGCCTTACTTTTACTGAAATGTTCATGACAGATCATATATTAGTCTGACATTCAGCTAAATTTTCAAAATACTGTGCAAAGGGAAATGTCAGCGAGTCCATTAGTCGCAATGCTTCGAGAGCGAAGACTTCAAACGCCCGACGAATTTTACATTTCATGTCGTCATCCGCAGTTGTAGGTTGTCTCAGCGGAATGAACACATATAATAAACACGAGTCTAGACTCTGGCGCGAGGCTGTGTTAAGTAAAAAGACTTTCGAAGTTGATCCCAAGAGGATTTTATGATTGTGTCTTTTTTATTGCCACAGATTTGTCTAGGAAATAAATAAATATGTCGAAGCGTCGACGCATCCCCACTGTGGCGTCCAACGTAGGGTATAAATAGAGCCGCTCGATCGATAATGATTCATTCTCGCTCGGAACGCCGGACCGAACGGAGCTCTGTACTAAGTTTTTGAAATTACCCCTAGAAGTTTTACTGTCACTATTTAAAAAAAAACAATAACGCTCAAGACCCTCCGACAAATAAATACACCCTGCAGCCAAATACTCAGTTCAAGTCTTGTGTCGTGGGTGTCGGAAACTACGAGAGACTTTTCGGTCTCACAAATCCCCAGACCCGAAATAAATATTTGTGCATCGCACAAACATTTGTCTCGGTGCGGGGATCGAACCCGCGGCCTCTCGTTTCGCAAGCTGGTATCTAGCCACCTGCGCCACGGGGCTGTCAAAAGTCAAAAATGTTATTGGGTTTTCAATTAAGAATCTCTCAGTAGCCGCACGGAGTCTAGAATTGTGCCCGAAGAACGGCAATAGGCTTGCCCTATTCCGTGTGTCAGAAACATACCTGGCGAAATGTGGGTACAGAAATGCACCTCTGCCTACACTTCGAGAAAATAGGTGTGAGGTTATGTATGTATATATGTATGTCAGTCTGTATGTTTGTATGTTATTGCTCATTTTAAGGCACATGGCAGCCTCTTTCTACCTCAAAACAATACAGGAAAGCAAACCCGAGAACACACCTTGCACATTTATGCCACCTTTCCTACCTAGAAGCCTACCACTGCCAATTGTAAATTATGCCCGTATTCAACAGTAGAATCTATTCAGAACTGCTCTAGTAAAACTAGATTAATATTCAACTTCCACCGCAAGTTTCCATACACCGTGTCATAATAAAATTGCGTTTTATTAAAAATAGTTGGAAATTACAAAGCGGCGCCACCAGCACGCGGCGTCAGGCTTTGGTACACCGCCAATAAACTCAACTTGGTCACTGTAGGAAAATAAAGTTGCTGTATTTCTATATTTTTCAATATATTTTTTTTCCTTTACTTATTTATTTTATCATCAGCCCATATACATACGTCTCACTCCTGGGCACGGGCCTCCTCTACTATTGAGATGGTTAAGGCCTTAGTCCACCAATGGCAAGTATGATTTGGCGGCCTATACACGTAAGAAAATTAAAATTTAAGTCATTTATCGTTACATAATATTTTTTACTGCCTCGTGAGCTAGAGGTCCCGGGTTCGATTCCCGGGTCGGTCATAGTGTTTTTGGGTTTTTCCATTAGTAATTTTTTAATAACGCACGGAGACTGTAATTGAGCCTGAAAAACGGCAATTGGTTCGCCCCTTATTACATGGGACTGACACATACCTGGCGAAATGTGGGTGCAGAAATGCACCTCTATTATTTTAATATGGTAGGTATATACTGCACTATACTTTACTATATATATTTTATGCTAGCAGCACTATTTAAATTGTGGGTCTGATAGTAAATTTAGCATTACACTAAAGAATAATAAATTCGACAACCAGGATAGCCCGGGAGCAATCGCTACCTCTTCAAATAAATCAATTAGGCAACGTTTGCGAAGAATTTAGATCAAAGCGAAAACATTGTAGCGAATTTGTTTGAATTTCCAGTGCTTCCCTTGATTGCAAATTTAATTATTAGCCACGTTTGAATTTAGTCGAAGAGTCTAATTCAGATGATTGGTATTTGGCAGTGGACACGCAGGAAAGATGAAAAAGATAGATTCTTATTTTAACTGGCACGGTAAAGGGACAAAACCCTACCTAAAGCTAAATAAATAAATACACCCAATAGTCACATACATAGTTCTGACCCCACACTAGGATACAAGTTCTGTGTCGTGGATTTCAGAAACTATGAGAGACTTTTCGGTCTCACAAACACCCAGACCCGAAACAAATATTTGTGGATCACACAAACATTTGTCTTGGTGCGGGGATCGAACCCGCGGCCTCTTGTTTCGCAAGATGCTAAATGATTCTTTGTCCACAGTCCATTGAAATCCAATCTAACGTTTCTGAGCTGAATTCAAGTCCCATGGAATATGTTTTGTCTATTGCGTTTTACCAGACGCTTTTCATATTCTGTGATGTTGAGAATTTTCGAATGCAAAAAAAAACACTAACAATTTACACGATCTGGAAATCAAATCTACGAGGCAGTTAATACAATTAATAAGATGTCGGAACGTCATAAATAACAATTTACTTAAGTATAGTGTATTTGCACGCAGTAGTTTTGTTTAAATACATTAGATTTGGTCTGTGGAACGCTCTTCGCTCACAACGAAAGCTCAGTTCAAAGGGAATTAATTAAAACTGATTGTCTCAACTGCTGACAACAAAGACTTCCTGATGTGGAATTAACTTGCTGTACCTACTTCGTGGATTTGTGCGCCTTATCGACACAGCGTCTTTTACTTGACTTGGTTAGCTTTACAAACACATTTGTACTATATCAACCCATTTTCTCCCACTATTGGGTACGGGTCTCCACTAAAATTTAGTAGGATTACAATCATCATCATCATCATCAGCCCAAATACGTCCCACTGCTGGGCACGGGCCTCCTCTACAACTGAGAAGGTTTAGGCCTTAAGTCCACCACGCTGGCCTGGTGCGGATGGGCGGACTGCACACCTAAGAAATTCCTAAGAAGATTTAGGTGTGCAGGTTTTATGACGATGTTTTCCTTCATCGTTAAAGCAAGTGATAATTCATTGTGAATACACACATAACTTCAAAAAGTCAGAGGTGTATGCCTGGGGTTTCAACCTGCGATATTAAGATTACAATATTTACTTAAAAAGCGCTGGCCTGGTGCGAGCAAAGTTTAGGCGTGCATATTTCCTTACGATTTTTTGCTTCACCGTTAAAGTACGTTATAATTCGTTGTATAATTCACACACAACTTCAGAAAAAAACAGGTCAGTGTGTCAACTTGCAAGAGGTAGTCGTAAGTGTTTTTCAGCTATTGTACTTAATCATCAGATGCCAGTAAATTAACTTTGCTGATTCAGGATAAAAACTTGACTCCACTTTTTTAATTAAGCCCGGTTGAATCTTTAAAATGCTATCCCACCTTAACCCATATCATCCCAAGCATACTTAAACTACTTCGATTTGGATGAAACTTACAGCACATCACCTTATTACCCTTTTTATTATTAATATGTAATAAAAAAAATATTTCAATTAATAATATTTCAGTTTCAGTACCGTTCCAATAATGGAACAGTAGGAAGATATGCCACTGGTACCAATTAGCTTCTTTGTATAGAAATTGTAGAAAATAAAGTTATTCAGTTGAGTATTATTTATTATTAAGTATGTCAACAGTTCACATAATAAGCTATTTGAAAAGTTAGAATATATTTTTTTGTTAAAATTTACTTATAATGAAAAACAGGTGAATATTTGAAACGCAACGCTAAATTTTTCACACGTCATAGTAGTATTTTTATGGCACATCCCACGGTGGCTTTATTTATATTTTTTTACTAAATGATGGATCTTGCCATCTAGTCTTATACTAGCAAGAACTAGTTTGATAACTGCAAGATAAAATCTAGGAGTCAGATTATTGGCAGTCGAGACAAATGTGCTAGGTAGGTATACTGCTTTAGTCATTAGGTCAGTTTTCACAATGTATCTCGTATAAGATAAAAAAAAACGTGAGAATAAATTTGTGCCACTGGAGATAATTTGTACAATTAAACCGCATTATGAGGCGTATAGAAATCCGATAACATCCCACATTTTGATCTAGTCTATCGACCCCTCCCATATATCTGTTATAATTCACGATGCATCGCGGTTTATCAACATCATCTTTTTGCTCTGAAACTTAGTCCGGCTTTTCAGGGATGTCTTTGTGTCTCCATTGTCTTGTGCCTGGACCTTTTTTTGGAGACAGAGAGCTGATGTGCTAGGTTATTTTATTGGTTCAGCGGATTTTGCCACGAATAATTGCCTGGAGATATATTGCAGTTATTCCTACCTAGGTAATACCAATGCCCTTACGTCGGCTTCCGCTAACAGCTGATGTTTAGATAAATTATTTATATTGAAAGACTCCTGATCACGACTGTCTTCATCACTTATATCATAATTTTCCGGAGGTGTTAGTATACATCCGCAGACAATACGTTGTCATCTTCTACTAGTAACGTAACAATATCATTAACAAACAATCTAAAACAAAAGAATGGAAATAATTGAGTAAATATAGTTCCACATATAATAACATTTCACATAGGCATATTATCCTACTGTTCCAATAATGGAACGGTACAATCAAGATAATTTATTTTGTATAAATACCTTCAACTTTCGTGTTTTTTTGTAACAATCTCATAAATGACCTTACAGTTGATAATATTTGAGAACAATTATAGCAATTATCATTATAAAATATTAAAATTACTTACATTTTACGAGTGAAAATTTTTTCGCGGTAAATCTCAGTAAACAACCCAAAACATAACACAAATTTCGCGGAAAGGTGCAACAATAAAAAATAGAATTTAACAGCCAATCACTTGAGTGTTACCACAGTACAAAAATAATTAAGGCTGTGTTTACGTTTAAAAAAAAAAAATACTTAAAGTAACCGATCCAAAAATGGAACACTGGGAAGATATGGGTTAAACTTCGCTGCGCCGTAAACTTTAACATTCCGAATCTATAGTACACAAGATTACTAATAGATGGCGCTTCTACTCTTACGAGGGAAACCAAGGGAACAAAATAGCAGGAATTAAATAAATAACAATACTTAAATAGAATTTAACTCACCGGTCACAGAATCGTTGTCTAGTAAAGTTTTGTTCAGCTCTGACATCTCGGTGACCTCGCTTGTAAGAGACGGGGGTGGCTCGTACTTCCTAGGCGGTTTCGTAACAGGGTTCACTTCCATTTTCATCGCCTTCTCGTTCTCCGAAGTCACGGACCCTTCGATCAGCACTTCCCCATTTGGAGAACGAGGGTCGCTCTTAATCAGTCTTTTGATTTCACCATTCTGCGTCGTGAAGTAGCACACAACTAGCGACGCCCCAAACACAATAACTACAGCTGTCAGACATCCTATCAGTATAGCGAAGGAATCAGCATCCATACCGGCTATCGTACCACTCATGCCGTATCTGGATAGAACTAAAGTCAAAGTCTTCTCATCACGACCTCCTGGATTCTCGGCCACACAAGTGTAATTCCCCCTATCACTATATCTTGCATTTATTACAGTCAAATTGACCCACTTAATCAAATCTATCGTGTTTTCTGTGACTACATATCGCAACTCTCCAAATGATTTCATCTCGACAACTCTGCCGTTGTAACGCCAGGATACGTCAGGTGGCGGGTTTCCGACAACTTTGCAAGTCAAAGTCACGTTTTCATCGTAACTTTTGACCGTGGCGTCTGGCAGCGGCTCGAGAATAGTAGGCCTGCACGCGAAGTTCGAAGAATCTAATTCGTTCCAAAGTTTGTCTCGGACTGACGCCGGCTCGGCGCACGATGTGGGTGGGGTGTACAAGTTGCGAGTGACCACCCAATCTCTGAATGTTTGCAAGTTGCAGTCGCAGCGCCACGGATTGTTGTGCAAGTCTAGACCGGATAAATTTTTCAATGCCATCAAAGTCTCCGGCTTCATGTGGCTTAAATTGTTGCCATCGAAACGAAGAATCTTTAATTGGGGCAAATTTACAAAGGCCTTAGTTCCTATCCGTACTATCATGTTATTGCTCGCTTCGACTTTCTGCAGAAACTTTAAGTTGCGGAACAGTCCGTCCTCTAACTTATCTATAAAGTTGTTGCTTAAGTTTATTAACCTCAGCTTCTCGGTGCCTTTGAACGTGTCCGGATGGAGGTAGCGTATTTTATTCTTCGATAAATCTAATTCTATCATGATTGCTAGCGTCACGAATGCTGTTTTGTGTATGGCCTCTAAGTTACACTCCTTCAAAAATAATTTCTTCAGATTGCTCAACCCCACTTTTTTGAACGCCTCTTGGGGAAGGTGTTTTAGATTGTTATTTGTCAGGTCAAGGATTTGTATGTCGTTACTTAGGTTTGCCGGCACAACTTTCAAGCTAGAGTTTGAGCAGATAGCAGCTTTGTTGCCTGACTGCCACCTACAGTCGCACGGCCTTTGGCATTCCGTGGTGAAGTCTGCTACAGTTGTCGCGAAGACCAGGGGTATGAAAACGACTTTCACCCATGCCTCCCAATATTTATGAGCCATTTTGCTATGATGCTTGTCATCGCCGCGTGTGGTCGCATTCCTGAGAGCTGATCGCCCGGCGCATTGGTTCTGAAAAGACAAGAGACAACTTTGTAAATAACGTTTTCGCATCTAACGTTGTAACTTTGGCGTCGCGAACAAAAGGTGCTTCAAAGTCGAGAGGAAAATTCTCAACATGATAAAATACAAATCTTTCTTGTTTTGAAGTAGGGGATAAGTCACAAGAGACTGTTGTTCTATGTAAAAATGTTAAATAATCTTCCTTCACTAAAAGTTTTGATAAATAAGTTTTGTTTCTGTTGTTTTCCGGAACTTAGAGATGGACTTGTAGATTCTTTACGTTGATTTATGTATGTCGCATTTACATTTCATGTCATTTTAGGCAAAGTATACTATGATAATGGCCTCAAGGTTTGGGCACGCGGTCGAGAATCTCGACGGTCGCGGGTTCAAACCCCAGGCACACACCTCTGACTTTTCGAAGTTATGTGTGTATTCACAATGAATTATCACGTACTTTAACGGTGAAGGAAAACATCGTGATAAAACCTGCACACCTAAAACTTCCTAGGAATTTCTTAAGTGTGTAGTCCGCCAACCCGCGCTAGGCCAGCGTAGTGGACTAAGGCCTAAACCCTCTCAATGGTAGAGGAGGCCCGTGCCCAGCAGTGGAACGTATATGGGCTGATGATGATGATACAACGTAATAATTCTGTTTATTGTACATATTTGGTCATGAATTATATCTGCCTTTATATCTAGATTTTATTTCTTGTAAATGTGACATACCATGATCATAACATTTATGTTAAATTGATAATTTTACGAGTCGCCTCTATGGAAGAAAAACAACCTGAAGAAACTTAAGATTTCTTACAAGAGAAATATTTGAAGACTACCAAAGAGCTATGTGGCGTGGTAAAATAAGACCTCTGCCTAATCAATCGTAGAATAAGCCCGTGCCAAGCTGTGTAAGGACTTATAATGAGAATAATATAAGGTCTTGACTAAAAACTTAGTATTTGGATTTAGTAGTAATTATACAGACTATAGAGTCTGCCTAGAAGTTAAGAGCGTTCTAACGTTGAAAAAATCAATTAAGAAAAGGAATATGCAGGATATGTGAAATAACTTCTAATTAATTTTCTTCCCGGTGTATCATCAATTTTTAATAACTCAGTGTAGTGTAATGAGACCTAGAATAAAAATACACATGAATATATCCGACTACCTCGTGGTCTCGCGGTACAAGTATGTGCCGTGCGATCTAGAGGTCCTGGGTTCGATTCCCGGGTCGGGCAAAGTGTTATTGGGTTTTTCCATTAGGAAATTCTCAGTAACAGCACGGAGTCTGGAAATGTGCCCGAAAAGCGGCAATAGGCTCGCCCCCTATTACGTGGGACTGATACATACCTGGCGAAATGTGGGTGCAGAAATGCACCTCTTCCTACCCCTTCGGGGAATATAGGCGTGAGTTTATGTATGTATGTATGTATGAATATATCCCGTGGAGCATTTAGGGGTTAGATATTTTCATAGAACTATCATTACGTTTTTGCTGTGAATTACACTTTATGAGCAAAAGTCGTCGATGCGTGAGGCTCAATCGACCGTACAGAACACGAGCTATCGCGTCGTATTAAAGTGATTGAATATAATTATAAGTGTATTTATGATTACATTTTAATTTTTAATAGGCACAAATGAGCCGTAATCCCCGGCAGCTTATAAATAATAATTACGTGTCGCGGTTAACATGTTTTCATAGGGGATTGAATAAAACTGTTTACGATAAAATTGCTTGTCATAAAACATTTTTTTTTAAATGTGAGTTTGAAATTCTTCCTGGTTTTGCGGCGTAAATTGGCACGTGTGACAGTGAAGCTTCGGGTCCGGTTTGCGGGTTGGACTTAGTTTATTTCGGTTGGGTATACCACGAAATTACTAATTTAGCTTAGTAATCTGCGCGGTCTATGTTGGTAACATTTTTTCCCTATAGACTATCGGTAACATTCGTTATTAACCGACTTCAAAAAAAGGAGGAGGTTATCAAGTCGTCTGTTTTTTTTTTATGTTGGTTACCTCAGAAGTCAGCTAAGGAAATACTACAATATCCGTGCCCAGCAGTGGGACGTATATAGGCTGATGATGATGATGAATAATAATACGAGAATCCTACCTTGGCTGACACCGCCTCCAAGAATAACAATAATTAAAACTACATTAAATTATCGTAATAATTGACAGCCCCGTGGCGCAGTTGGCTAGACACCAGCTTGCGAAACGGAGGCCGCGGGTTCGATCCCCGCACCGAGACAAATGTTTGTGTGATCCACAAATATTTGTTTCGGGTCTGGGTGTTTGTGAGACCGAAAAGTCTCTCGTAGTTTCCGATACTCACGACACAGGGCTTGTATCCTAGTGTGGGGTCAGAACTATGTATGTGACTGTTGGGTGTATTTATTTATTTTATTTATTTAATTTGATTAACTTTTAAGTAGTCTAATATTTTTCATTTCATTTTACACAGGAGAACATTAAAAAATATTTTAATCATTGTTTGTTATTCATAGGTATGTGTTGAGTTAGATTTGAAGTGGATAGGTACCTACCTGTCGTAAACACATAGATCGTACCTATATATTGATGAAGAGAAATAGTAAGTTAATTATAATAAAGTTATAGAAGAATACGCAATTTATTTTTTTACTTTTTAGTGCATTTTATTTTGTTTTGGAATAGGTTTTTTTCATAGGAATACTCATTATCAAAGGAATGCTAAATACAAACTTTTTCTATAACCTTATGGAGTTTACAAATCTCCATTCTTCAGAACTTAAGCCTCTGCCTAACCTACAGAATCAAGCATTATTTGCCAGCACCAGTGTTGCATTTAGTTAAAACCTACCCATCCAATAGTCTTATAAAATTTCGGAAACTGTATTGGAAATATCATTATTTCTTATTCTTTCCTAACTGCCTCTTGGTCTCGCAGTACAAGTATGTGCCGTGCGATCTAGAGGTCCTGGGTTCGATTCCCGGGTCGGGCAAAGTGTTATTGGGTTTTTCCATTAGGAAATTCTCAGTAACAGCACGGAGTCTGGAAATGTGCCCGAAAAACGGCAATAGGCTCGCCCCCTATTACGTGGGACTGATACATACTTGGCGAAATGTGGGTCAGAAATGCACCTCTGCCTACCTCTTCGGGGAATACAGGCGTGAGTTTATGTATGTATGTGTCTTTCCTAAATCCGACACGCGAATACTCCGCATTGCTCTAGCTTAGTCGATGTCACCAAAGAATATAGAATAAGTCAGTCTTAGTACAAATAGATAAATATGACAAGAGCTTGTATGTTCTCTCTTGGCTTGTGCCGACGTAATCCAGGTAAGACGAAGAATAACGACGTGACTACGTGACGAGGCGGTGCCAATGGTACACATGTAAGGAGAGCAGTACTGAACGTAAGGGAAATAGGGACGTTGAAAATTTTATCAATACTTTACGCCATCGAGAATTTCAAGTCGAATCTATACTGATATTATAAAATTGAAGAGTTTGTTTGTTTGCTGTAAACTCAGAAACTACTGGTCCGACTTGAAAAGATCTTTTAATGTTAGATAGCCCATTTATCGAGAAAGGCTATAAGGCTATAAATTACCACGCTATGACTAATAAAAGTGATGGCCTCGAGGTTTAGGCGCGCGGTCGAGAATCTCGGCGGTCGCAGATTCAAACCACAGGCACACACATTTGGCGCTCTATAGTCTCTGCCTACCCTAACGGGAGACAGGCGTGAGTTTATGTATGTATGTATGTTTAACGGTAAAGAAAAACACAGCGTGATGAAACCTACACACCTAAAAGTTCGTAGAAAATTCTTAGGTGTGTAGTCCGCCAACCCGCACTAGGCCAGCATGGTGGACTAAAGCCTAAACCCTCTCAATGGTAGAGGAGGCCCGTGCCCAGCTGTGGGACCTATATGGGCTGATGATGATGATGATGACCAATAGAAGAAGCGGAGAAGGAATGGAAAATGTAGTAAAAACAGTAAAAGAAGATTGCTTCTCCATACGGTGTCGTGGGCAACACCTAGTTTATTGATAATTATTTATTATGAATTTGATAACTTGAAATGAGGACATGGGGTAGGTTTTATTTAGTTGTAAAAGAATATTTTTGTGCAACAGTCACGTCGTCGTAAAAATATTTATTACACCATACATACATACATAAACTCACGCCTGTATTCCCCGAAGGGGTAGGCAGAGGTGCATTTCTGCACCCACATTTCGCCAGGCATGTATCAGTCCCACGTAATAGGGGGCGAGCCTATTGCCGTTTTTCGGGCACAATTCCAGACTCGGTGCTGCTACTGAGAATTTCCTAATGGAAAAACCCAATAACACTTTGCCCGACCCGGGAATCGGACCCAGGATCGCTCGGCACATACTTGTACCGCGAGACCACGAGGCAGTCCATTTATTCCACCATTTTTACTAATTTCCATTGAGATGATGATTTTATCAATCCATTTCGTTATCGAGATTTCAAAGTCTAATTGATTTATAATTTAGTAATACTAAATTTGATAACTTCGAAACTTTGGGGATGGGATAGGTATTATTTAGTTGTAATAGACTACTTTTGTGCAACGATGACTTCAACTTAAAACTATTTATTGCATCAATTTTTTAACTAATTACACTGCAAGATTTAATTACAAATAATCTTCTGTGCACATACAACGTAAAATTAACTAAAAACGGCAGACAAGAGGTTTTATACAAGCCGTCTGTCAAGACATCGACACGTCAGATAGGAGAAGGGTTATGCTACGGTAAAAGCGGTAATTCTCAAAGGGTAACGGTTTAAAAGGGACGATGAAGGAGCGAGAAGCGATGAAGGTGGATGGAGTGTGATTTGAAATAATAAATTGTATCTAAGCGAAAGCGAACCATGCTTCTAGACTAGATTATATCCAGCCCTAAAACACCGAATTGTTTGAAATGTGTATGTCTTATACAGAAACAATGATTGATTTAATAGCTTCAACTAGTAATTTATTTCATGTCGGTGTTTCAGAGAAACGTGGATACGGTGACAAGCATGTAGCGTTCAATGTACTTCGAATTATATAAATAAATAAATACACCCAACAGTCAGATGCATAGTTCTGCCCACACACTAAGAAACAAGTCTTGTGTCGTGGGTATCAGAAACTATCAGACACTTTTCGGTCTCACAGACACTCAGACCCGAAACCAATATTTCTGGATCACACAAACATTTGTCTAGGTGCCAGGATTGAACCCGCGGTCTCGTTTTGCCAGCTGGTGGTTAACCAACTGCGCTACGGGGCTGAATAAGTTATTTAAATAATTTAAAATGAAATTTGATTTCAAAAATAAAAATATTTTAATACGAGTTGTCATACTGTCTATGCCCTATACGGCGCCACAATCTTGGGACAATATGTAACAATGAAATAACTTGATGTGCTTAAGCGACCGGGACTTAATATTACAGAGTGAGTCGTAAAGCTTATGTTTATGTCGGGAATGCCTCGCGATTTGCATTTGATTGCTCCATCAACGTTTTTAGGGGAAGTGAGTTTAGGAATTGCAAGTAGGATAATTTCATGTAATTTTGACTGACTAATATGACAAACGGCCTCGTTGACTTTTCTGTATAAATGTGTGCTGAGCGATTGACATGTCCTGGGTTCGAATCCCGAACATTGAATGAGAGGAGCATTGCATTTCAAGTTTCACCATTTGTGTTTTATTTATTTCATTATGATTATTATATTATACAATTTGTATAAAGGTGGACTTATTGCCTTAGGCATTCTTTAGCAGTCGAACTTACGTTAATGCAGAGATAAAAAGTAGGTGCATAAATAATGTATACTATATGAAAATAATAAACAAAAATAATATTAAGTATACTACTAACTCATAATCATCATCAGCCCATATACGTCCCACTGCTGGGCACGGGCCTCCTCTACAACTGAGAGGGTTTAGACCTGATACTACTAACAAAATACATTATATACTAGCATATTAACACAGACAAAAATATTCTTAGTAAGTAAGTTATTGCCGTTTTTGTGTAAATTGCCAGTCTTCGTGCTGCCTCTGAGTATTTGCTAACGTAAATACCTGGGACACATACATCTCAAGTTACATATTTAATAATAAATACACCCAACAGTCACATACATAGTTCTGACCCCACACTAGGATACAAGTCCTGTGTCGTGGGTATCAGAAACTACGAGAGACTTTTCGGTCTCACAAACACCCAGACCCGAAACAAATATTTGTGGATCACACAAACATTTGTCTCGGTGCGGGGATCGAACCCGCGGCCTCTCGTTACGCAAGCTGGTGTCTAGCCAACTGCGCCACGGGGCATTTGTGCCGAAATACCACGAGGCAATCGATAATTATTTATATAATGGATATTCTAGAAGTACAATGTTTCACTACTTCGAAATAGCCTATTTTATTGTTGTTTGCTAAGCGTTCGAGCAGCTATTGGGTATAAAAGCAACTAAATAAATCTGCTCCTAAAATTCGAAGCCCCCTTTTACGCGAAACTGATGGATTTATTTGTGTTTCCGTTTCCCCAGATGGATAGAGAGCACATGCACGAAGTTAAAGCGCCGATTCGGCTTTGTCCAGATTCGGTGTTTGTGAAAAGGTTTACAATTTGCATAATCCAGCGATAAAAATAAATACATCCAACATTTAACAGTTACATCCAAAGATACGATGAAAGTCTTGCGTCATAGGTATCTAAGAAGATGTACAATAGACTAAATGAGTACAAAAGGCGGTCATATACCACAAAGCGATCTCATACAGCCAAACAAGGATGGAGATGTAGGAAGAGAAATCCCTCCCTCTCGAAATCAGGATGTTGACAAGCCGCTTATCGTTTAAATTAAGGGTTCGACAATTATTCTTAAAACGATTGTCAGAAGCTCCATAGTATGTATTATATGTGTATATATGTGTATGTATTTATATATTATACTTATATAAATAGCATTATAGTATATCTATATGTATTTTATGTATATATGTTTATGTAATGGTCTATTTAAATATATTTGTTTATTTTAATTTCTATTATAATTATAATATATACATATATATTTTTAATCATGACAATTTATATTTTATGCACCTATTCATTAATATTTTTTCTCTGCATCACCCCAAGGTTGACTGGTAGATAATGCCTTAGGCATTAAGTCCGCCTTTATACATTGTATATAAAGCATAAATAAATAAGAGAAATGAAAGTTAGTCGTAAAGTGCACAAAGTTAAATTGTAAAGTTAAGACGTATGTTTAAATAGCAAATAAGTGTGTTAAGATCCTATTTCGAGGCGGTTAATAGTCTGTCCCTCACTTTATAAGCTATATTGACACCTGATGGTTAGAGATAGCAGAAGGGGTTACAAAGAAAGGTGGGCGGTCTAGAAAACGGTTCCAATAATTTGCCCGGCCTAGTCGCACATACACATCTACTTAAATAGCCATGGCGAATAACCTCGCACCCACATTTCGCCAGGTACGTATCAGTCTCACGCAACATTGAGCGAGCCTATTGCCATTTTTCGTACATATTTCCAGACTCCACGTTACTACTGAGAATTTCCTAATGGAAAAACGCATTAAAACTTTGCCCGACCGGGAATCGTACCCGAGACCTCTAGATCTCACGGCACGTACGTGAGCCGCGAGACCACAAGGCAGTCACATTATATATCAGGTAAAAATTAGTCAGAGACTAATTGCGTTTACGAAAATTGAACACAGGCCTCTCAAATCAAACTGGTTTTAAACAAATAACATTAAACACAGTCAATAATATAACGCGCATGATAATCTCCAGGATGTAATCAATGAGTGACGTGGGTTGTAATCCCCGATGGAAAGTGATTGCATTTGGCTCAAATCCAAGCGTGGACCCGTTCCGTGACTTAGGTTATCTGTTTTGATTGGTCAATTATAATTGATTGCTTATTTAATTTAGATATTATTGTTTTCTTCTCTCGTTTATTTAGGGTCAATAACACAAACATTTCGAGAGAGATGTCATTAACGATTACAAGAATAACGTAAAATTTATTGTTTATTAGGTGATTTTATGTAAAGTGAGATTTAGGAGTGAGAGACCTTTGACTGTTCGAGTTTATGTGTGAAATCTGCACACCTGAAAATTCTTACGAATTTCTTAGGTGAAGATTGTGAAGTCCGTCAACCCGCACTAGGCCATTTAATCGACTTAGCCCTAACCCTTCTCAGCTGTAACGGAGTCTCGTGCCCAACAGTGGAACATGTATGGGCTGATAATGATAGATAACCTTAACACCTTAGAATTATTGATGCAAAATCAGTTAGTAAATTTAGTCCGCAAATCTGGACCAAAGCTTATGGGCATATGTCGGCTTCTAAATATCAAAACACAGTTGTATATAACTTTGTAACACTTTTCTCAAAGCCAAAACATGTTAATTACAGCGAGAACATTCCAGAACTTAAGCACGTATTGTTCCAGTATGATTCCAACACGAACAAAGTGACAGAGCGTGTTTCTTTGATCACGGCAGCTGAAATGCGGAGCTGCTAATGACATACTTGGGATGGCCGCATTCATATCTTAAAGGGGGGTGACGTGACCGATGTTATTCATATTGAAAATGTAAGATGAGACGTTGATGAACTGAAAATGCAGCTGAATTTGTAAAGTTAATTCTGTTGCTGGTATAAAGCGGTTATTACTCGTGTATTTATAAAAGTGTTTTGAAAACGTAGGAGAACTAAAGTAAGCGACAAAGCCCAGGGGATTAGCAAGTTGAAATGGCAGGTCTCAGTTGTAGAGGAGGCCTGTGCCCAGCAGTGGGACGTATATGGGCTGATGATGATAAATGACGGTTGAGCTTATTGCTTTTCTAGAGCACGTTTCCATACTACGTGCAGCTATTAAGGATTCCTTAATACAAAAAAAAAACCTTAAACACCTTGACTCCCTCAAAAATTTATTCCAGGACCTTTCGCTCGTACGGAACACATACCACAGTTCCAAAGAATACGTACGTATTAATCAGACGCCCTATAACTGTAGTAGATCAAACATCATGTGCAATTCTGATAAGTCAATTACGTATAACTCTTCGAAAGCAGTGAGTCAGGGCAATTCGGAAAATCAATACGCGATTAGAGCTTGGCATGTTCTGGAATTCGACTATTAATTTCCTTGACGATTAGAGCTGATTGCGTTTTGGGATGATTGACGAATAGCGTTAAGTTCTAGTATTGACTTACACAGTTGTGATGTCGCTCTAACTATTTAGTACTACATATGTACATACATTTAGTACCCGTGGTTATTAGGAAACCGTATTTTTATTTTATTTTTTGTCGGTTTTTTTTTAATGTCACGATGTTTGTAATCACCGTGGCTATTGCCTGTCTTAGTTTTCGATCGCGGCTTTATACACCTTATATATAGTCACACGACGAAAGTCAAAGGATAGACAAACAGTGGAAGGCCGAAGAAAAGATGGATTGCGTGAGAGAAGATATGAAAGAAAAAGGGGTGACTGAAGACATGACGGCTGATAGGGATGTATAGAAGGATAAAACATACTGCACCGACCCCAAATAAAATTGGGAACAGGGCAAGAGAATGATGATATATAGTCACACGACGACCAATAGGAGCAAAGCAGTAATGGAAAATGTGGTAAAAATGAGGTAAGAATGATGCTTTTGAAATCTAGCGTTTCACATACGGAGTTCGGGCAACAACTTATCATCATCATCATCATTATCAGCCCATATACGTCCCACTGGCCTCCTCTACAACTGAGAGGGTTTTAGGCCTTAGTCCACCACGCTGGCCTAGGGCGGGTTGGCGGACTACACACCTAAGAAATTCCTAAGAACTTTTTTTTTAGGTGTGCAGGTTTCATCACGATGTTTTCCTTCACCGTTAAAGCAAGTGATAATTCATTGTGAATACACACATAACTTTGAAAAGTCAGAGGTGTGTGCCTGGGGTTTGAACCCGCGACCGTCGAAATTCTCGACCGCGTACCTAAACCTCAAGGCCATCACGACTTATATTACGTTCAATTGAATGCATTTGCTGGAATCGTATTCAAAAAGTACTCCGATTGCCTCAATCGAATCTGATCTCATTGTTGTTTTCGCTTTTCAAGTATGGACGTGCTTTAAAAATAATTTTCCCATTCCATGGCTGAAAGGGCAGTATTATACGCCCGCGTCGTCGATGTAAAGATAACCAAGTTTTTTCAAGAAAATTCTATATTCATATACTGTGAAAAGGAATTCACATTTCGGCACTGTTACTTTTGATATTAAACATCTTGGGTTTTCAGTTTGTTGTGGTTAGGTTATAAGCAGTGATGGCCTCAAGGCTTAGGCGCGCGGTCTAGAATTTCGACGGTCGCAGGTTCAAACCCCAGGCACACACCTCTGACTTTTCGAAGTTATGTGTGTATTCACAATGAATTATCACTTGCTTTAACGGTGAAGGAACAAAACCTGCACACCTAAAAGTTCTTAGGAATTTCTTAGGTGTGTAGTCCGCCTAAGGCCTAAACCCTCTCAGTTGTAGAGAAGGCCCGTGCCCAGCAGTGGGACCTATTTGGGCTGATGTTGATTTGACAACCACGTGTTGCAGTTGGCTTGTGGTTGGGGGACTATACACCTAAGAAATTCCTATGAACTTGTTTTCATTCATCTTAAAAGTACGTGATAATTCATTGTGAATACTCACATCTAAAAGAGAGGTGTGTCCTAGGAGTTTGAACCCGCGACCGTCGAGATTCTCGACCGCGCGCCTAATCCTCTAGGCCATCACTACTTACACTTCTTAAACTATTTACTTCAACTATTTTGATCAAAAATAAAAAATCTAATATTATAAGTTTAAGCAACATCGCATTATTAATTTTAATATCGCATTCTTTCTAAATCATTTAATCAATAGTTGAATAACATTTAATTATTTCATAAATAAAATTGTTAGGCGTATTTTGATAAGACGCAAATTTTAATCTACCCTCTAGCCTCACCTGTCTTGACCTGACGTCATTGACCGTCGATTGTGAAATGTAAAACAGTCTATTATTCTGAATGGCATTTACTTAACTTTACAAACGTCTTGATAGTATTTTGCTTGAGTTATTATTCAAAGAGTTAACCTAACCTTGGCTGTAAAAGTTGTTTGTATTTTTTTTTTTTTAATAATACAGAGCGATGATATGGTAATGTTGTTGTTTGTTAATCCAAGCTAGTTTCACCATCTGCCCTGTGGCAAGGGGGCGCTAGAATCCCACCACGGTATCCCCTGCCTGTCGTAGAAGGCGAATCAAAGGGGCACTTGGGGTCACTGGGCGCGCTAGCTAGTTTCACCACCCATATAGGGTACGTCCCACTGCTGGGCACGGGCCTCTACAACTGAGAGGGTTTAGACCTTAGTCCCATACGCTGCCCTAGTGCGGGTTGGTGGACTACATACCTAAGAAATTTCTAAGAATTTTTAGATGTCCAGGTTTCCTCACGATGTTTTTCTTCACCGTTAAAGTAAGTGATATTCATTGTGAATACACACATGACTTCGAAAAGTCAGAGGTGTGTGTCTGAGATTTCAATCTGCGACTGCCGCGATTCTGGACTGCGCAGCTAAACCTCAAGGTCAACACTAATACTACTGCATGCATGCATTGCATGCATGCATAAACTCACGCCTGTATTCCCCAAAAGGGTAGGCAGAGGTGCATTTCTGCACCCACATTTCGCCAAGTATGTATCAGTCCCACGTAATAGGGGGCGAGCCTATTGCCGTTTTTCGGGCACATTTCCAGACTCCGTGCTGTTACCGAGAATTTCCTAATGGAAAAACCCAATAACACTTTGCCCGACCCGGGAATCGAACCCAGGACCTCTAGATCGCAGGGCACATACTTGTACCGCGAGATCACGAGGCAGTCTAATACTACTACAAGCTTGCAAATTGAATATTACTCCCATGCAATTCAATTACTTAGATACATACATAACCTTACGCCTGTATTCCCAGATGTGCATTTCTGCACCCAAATTTCGTCAATTGTGATTTTGTCCCACCATAGAGGCGAGCCTATTGCCGTTTTTCGGGCACAATTCCAGACCCCGAACTACTGCTACAGAGAATTTCTTAATAGAAAAACCCAATAACACTGCCCGACCTAGGAATTGAACCCTGCAAGACCACAAGATTGTCAATTACGATTAGTATGCAAAATAATTCAACACCAAAATTTCCTTCACATATCAAAGCTGTACAATGTGTTTTGTAGGTATTCAAAGGCTTGGTAACGTGAGAGGCGTTGTAAGGAGTGCGGAATTTGAGATCAAAGATAACACATTCTTGTGGCTTCGTGGAATGACGTCATCTGACGGAAAAGGTAGTTGGGTAACTTTAGTTGAGTCAAAGAAGTGTTTTGATATTTTCTGTTGAACGATATTATGTTAGGTTTGAAGTCGTGATGGTCTCGAGGTTTAGGCACGCGGTCGAGAATCTCGACGGTCGCGGGTTCAAGCTCCGGGCACACACCTCTGACTTTTCGAAGTTATGTTTGTATTCACAATTAATTATCACGCACTTTAACGGTGAAGGAAAACATCGTGATGACACCAGCACACCTAAAAGTTCTTAGGAATTTCTTATGTGTGTAGTCCGCCAACCCACACTATACCAGCGTGGTGGACTAAGGCCTAAACCCTCTCCGTTGTAGAGGAGGCCTGGTCCCAGCAGTGGGACGTATTGATGATGATGATGATGATATTAAATTTTCACGAAGGCTGCAATAAATGATAAAGAAAATCGCTGGCGAAAAGTTTGGATTTACTCTGCCTACCCCTTCAGGAATACTGTTGTGAGCGAATATACATACATACTCGTACATGTTATTCGAAGCTATAGAGTTCAGTTACCTTGGAAGGCCTCAAGAGTGATTCAAATAAATACCAGCTTGTATTTACAAGCTTATTAAGCTTATTTATGGCCGAATACTGAAACGCTACTTAATCTGAGGGCGACTTATATTTAAGTTGCTGTTATAATTTAAGCGGTATACTGAAACTTCATTAATCAGTTTTAAGACTGTGATTAACTAATGCCCACTTAAATTTCCATAAATGGCAACATTACCACAAAAAGTTCTATTACATGACATTTTTTAGTATATACCGCTTAAATTATAACAGCCACTTAAATATAAGTCGCCCTCAGATTAAGTAGCGTTTCAGTATTCGGCCATTAGTCTTCTATGTAGAAGACTTTGTTTGTAATATTGAATTGAAAATCGCTATTTTTAAACAGCAAATAATTATAATCGCTCTACGATATTAATCGTAGAGTTATTTAGGCAATATCATCATCATTATCATCAGCCCAAATATGTCCCACTGCTGGGCACGGGCCTCCTATACAACTGAGAGGGTTTATATAGTGATCTAAAATACAATATTAACGTATGAAGTCAATAGAAAATTACGAAAAGATTTTTTTAGACTGCCTTGTGGTCTCGCAGCACAACTATGTGCCGTGCGATCTAGAGGTCCTAGGTTCGATTGCCGGGTAGGGCAGTGTTATTGGGTTTTTCCATTAGGAAATTCTCAGTAGCAGCACGGAGTCTGAAATTGTGCCCGAAAAACGGCAATAGGCTCGCCCCCTATTACGTGGGACTGATACATACCTGGCGAAATGTTAAGCTTAACCTTTCTGATAGTTCATCATCATCATCATCATCAGCATATCAGCATACGTCCCACTGCTGGGCACAGGCCTCCTCTACAGCTGATAGATTTGTATTATTTTGTTTACAACAGAACAGGTTTTTATCTCATTTAAGTATGTTCCCGAAGGAACGACTAAAAAAATCCCTAAGCGGATTTAGCAATGGATTAAAACGTTTCCTCGTTTGTAATTACAGAAGAGTGCGGGGAACGAAAAACGTAGGATAAATAAAATCAGGTCATTTAGTTTTACCTTACTAGTTTTACTGAATACTGGTCTGATTGCCTCGTGGTCTCAGCACAAATGTGTACCACATGGTCTAAAACTGCTGGGTTTGATTTCCGGGTAGGACGAGGTGCTATTGGTTTTTCTATTGGAAAATTCTCAGTAGCAGCATTGCACAACAACGGCAATAGGCACGTCCCCTATTACGTGGGATGAAAACTCAATTGTGGAAATATGAACCAATGCACCTCATGCCTACTACTTCGGGGTTACAACATTAACACCTTAGCATATTTTTTTTTATACTGGCACGGCAAAGTGACTCCACTGTACCTGATGGTAAGCACAGTGGAGTCCAAAAAATTAATACCAATAAATTAATTAATTCCCGTCGTAAAACTTCATAATCACTAAGTACATCATCAGCCCATATACGTCCCACTGCTGGGCATGGGCCTCCTCTACAATTGAGAGGGTTTAGGCTTTATTCCACCACACTGGTCTAGCGCGGAGTGGGGGCCTACGAGTAAACGCCTAAGAAATTCCTAAGAACTTTAAGATGTGCAGATTTCATCACGATGTTTTCCTTCACCGTTTAAGTAAGTGATTATTATTAATTGTGAACACACATAACTTCGAAAAATCAGAGGTGTGTGCCTGGGGTTTGAACCCGCGACCCCCGAGATTCTCGACCGCGCGCCTAAACCTCGAGGCCATCATTACGTATTAAGTAATTACATTCGAGGGTATTACTTGTAAAACTAATCCGGTGTAACCCGATACAAACGAGGCAGGATTCTTATCATAAGTTCACACTAACTTGTTAATGAGGTCAATCGATAGCCCGACCTCCGACACATGGCTCGCTTGGAAAATATTTTATACAGATGGTTCAAAATAAAGTACACCTTCCGTTTATGTTCCATTTATATTAAACTAGCTTTTGCCCGCGACTACGTCCGCGTAGACTACAGGGTTGGCTTCAGAATGAAAAAAAAGTTGTAGTCTATTTTACTCCACAGTCAAATCGGTCAAATGATTTAGGCGTGAAAGCGTAAAGTTATTCTCGCGTTTATAACTATAACCATTCCCATTGGAACACAAAATTTCATCGGGATAAAAAGTATCCTTGTTTGGTGGGTCTCGTTTATCCCCATACCAAAAATCATTCAAATCGGTTCAGTAGATTTCTTTTTTAATAAAACGTATTCTATGTTACTTCAAATACCTCCAAGAATATGTGTACAAAGTTTCGTGACGATCGGTTGAGTTTTTTGCGTGAAAGAGTAACAAACATCCCTTGATTCATATTTATAATATTAGTTCCAGCGTTCTTTTCTACCACGCACGTGCAACCTCTGGAATGAACTCCCTGCCTCGGTGTTCCCTGAGCGTTATGACTTGTCCTTCTTTAAACGAGGCTTAAAAAGAGTGTTCACCACACGGTAGGCAGCGGCTTGGTTGTGCCCCTGGCATTACTTTAGTCCATGGGCGGCGGTAACCGCTTACTATCAGGCGGACCGCTTGCTCGTCTGCCTACTGAGGCAATAAAAAAAATAGTAAGGATATCAATAAACCCACTTACTCTTTGTTCTGATAGTTATAGGCAGAATAGCATCTGTAGCATAGTTTTTTACTATAGCAGCCTAAATACGTCCCACTCCTGGGCGTAGGCCTCCTGTTCAACAAAGAGCGGTTAAGCCTTAGTCCACTATTTCGGCTGCCGCCCGGCGCTTTGTCCAATCATGCACTCCTCGAAATTGGGAGGGCTTGAGATGCCCTCCACTCACCCTATTTTGGAAGCTTACTTATTGTAAACGTCCGCGACAGTCAGAAGGCCACGCTCTCTGCCGCACATCTCGGGGTTGCTTTTCGTCATGGCGCACCGCCCCCGCAGTACGCCCAGCTACTCCTGGGCCCCTGTTAGTCACCTCTTACGACAGGTAGGGGATGCCTTGGCGGTATTCTTACGCCCCCAATCCACAGGGCGGAGAAATGTGTGCCTGGGGTTTGAACCCGCGACAGCCGAAAATTTGACTCGGTTTACGGGTTCTGGTTTGTTCTACATTTTTACAGCTTACCATAATATATGCGATCCTCACTCACACTCCAACTAATTAATTTGGAAAACAATGGTTTTTGCAAAACGTGAGATTCGTTCCAGACCACATGCTACTGAAAATTTACTAATAGAAAACTTAATAACAATTTGTCCGACACGGGAATCGAACGCAGCATCTCTAGATCATGTCGCACTTACTCGGGAAACCACGAGACTGTCAAAAAGTATTTTTACACCAAATTTTTTTCCGAAACTACCTTCTGCAGTATCCATGCTATGGCTCGATACAAGTATAAAAGTCCCCGAGGTCAGCCGTCACCTGACAGCCACAGGTTTAAAAAAGTAAACAGTTCAAGCCACGCTATTATAAACTGGCTGTACTTCATTAGCAGTATTGCAACTATGTTGTATTTGATTCTTAGGTTCGACACAGTGTTATTTTTTTAGTAAAAATAGTTTTGTTAGTAACAATAGTTCAGTAGCAGCTTTGTTTTTCGAAATTTGCATACAAATCGTGTATAAGATGCAATCTTATTTATTTATTGAATTAAAAAAAATGCATACATACCTACATAGCATCATGCCTGTATTGTTTGAAAGGGTAGGCAGAGGTGCATTTCTGCACCTATATTTTGCCACGTATGTTAGTCTCACGTATAGCGCCTATTGCCGTTTTTCGGGCTATTTTTTTATGCTGCTACTGAGAATTTCCAAAAAATTACAATATCATGCAATTCTACAGTAAATTCGACAAAATTTTATAATAATCTTGTAATAAACAGCGTTAAGCAAGGAACTGGTAAAACATAAATACAAAATACCCCTCTACCCACGCTTAAGAAGTACTAGTTTTATAGACACGTAAGGTAGGTTATTTGTAGTTGAGTCGCATGCGGAATGGAATACTAATATTGTGGTATCGAGTTCCAATAATCAGCGATGCAGTAGTGCTCAGTTGATATTGCAACTTGTAGCTGAATAAATATACCTTATAGGCTGTATAATAATATTTCTTTCATTCGGATTTCTTTTCGATTAGTAAGAAGAAGGTATTTTAGATTAAACATTGACTGCAACGTGGACTCGTGGCATAAGTATGTGTCGTCCGATCTAGAGGTCCCGGGTTTGATTCCCGAGTCGGGTTCTTGGGTTTTCCATTAGAAAATTCTCAATAACAGCACGGAGTCTGAAATTGTGTCCAAAAATCGGCAATAGGCTAACTCCCTATTACGTGGTACTGTGTGCAGAAATGCACATCTGCCTATCCCTTCAGGAAATACAGGCATGCGGTTATGTATGTATGTTTTTATGCATTTAGAAAACTGTTATCAGATGGTAATGCTGTACGAATGGAACGTCTTAATCTCACCGAGATAATTGTTTGTGTATATACCGAGATAATTGTAATTTTAACCCGCCAGCACTCGCGCCCCTAGAAATTACTCGGGCACACGCGTGTAGAGCATTTTGCTCACGTTTATGAATGTCATTAATTGTAGGTTTTACCAAGTAATATTTTTACTTTTTTATTTTATTAAATAAAATACACTTTATTTATTCTAGAAAATATATATTCAAAACTTTTTCAAGATTAATCTTTTTTAATTTAATTAACAATCATAGGAACTAATTTGCCAGTCTTCTAAGGCAGTCTTAAGGAAAAAATTAAACAAATAAAAATATTTTCAAACAAAAACTTAAAGAAATAGGAATAATTAATCTTCATCAAATATGCGAGCTTTACACATATCACATAATGTACGACTATGCTCGGTACATAAAAAATTTTGGCAGTAAATGCAGCACTTTTTGGTCTTACGGTTTTTGCGTCTTGGACAAATCGCGCAGATTCCATTTGGTTTTTCTTCTCCTGGTAACTCAGATTCTGGTACAAATCGTTTTATCACTTGCTGTAGAGGGTATGAAATGTTTTGCAAGGTGCTTCTTCTTTGGATATGTGGCTGTAGGGGAAAGTGGGGGAATTGGGAACACTTAACTTCAAACGCTCAAAAGTAATAGAAACACGTCACAGATATAGTCAACTTTTATTACAACATAAACTATGCTTATCTAACTACTTATTAATGACAAAATATTCTGAAAAATCAACACTATACCAAAGATATAAACAAAAACAAAAAACATTGTCGTTCCTTTTTACCCGATACCCTATGGGGTAATTGAGATCAGCCCGCGGGGGAAATGGGTACGGTATGGGGTAATTAGGAACGACATATTCAAATCTTTATAATAAACTACCATTTTACTGGTTGGCAGATATCATACACGTAACCTCTATTAGTCTCGCCGGCAGTACATTTTTCGTGTGCCCAGAGCTTACAAATGGCGAACATGATCCAATCCTCTGTCGGTGGGGATTCTTACTTTTCATTGCACATTAATCAACAAAACTCCTCTTAAATTTTTTTTGTAAAGCTTTTTTAAAATTTCTTACTCGTTTACCCTTGACTTGTGGCTTCTTTTGTATTGTTTTAATGGGTGTTTCGTTTTTTTTTGAACATTTGTATTTTTTTTAGCTTTTCTCTCAATTTATCTCTTCTGTTCTTCCTCTAGCGCTGGATAAAATCTGAGAATGCCTCTTATTCTGTCGCAGTAGGAGTGACAGACTCGAGACATAAAGTCATAGCACCAATCTTTCCCTGTTAAAATTGTGTTGCAGTTTATTAGCATCAGCAAATCCATAAGCAATACTTCGTAGTAAACTTTGTGTTATACCCTAAAGAGTCTTGCAGCAATGTATTTTTCTAGCTGGTTTTCTTGTTCTTTCTTAAATACACTAGTAGTAGCAGCTTTGCCTAATGTGAACTTTTTACTTTTTATATCTTCGATTGCACGATCTTCAATTTTATATTTTGGTTTAGTCTTTCGAATGTAATTTCAAGGCATCTAAAACAATTTATAATATTAAAACATTTTCTAACAATCAACCAGCAGTACTAGAGTAATTAAGAAAGAATACAAGGGGTATTTGGGAACGTTCCCAATTACCCGCCTGACGTCGTTCCCAATTGCCCGAAGTAGTTAATAAATGAATAAAATGGCCGCCATCTTTAATAGTATTTTTTTAAACTTCAAATCACGTAGGGTTTGAAAACAGATAGTATATGGATGATAGTAACAAAATATGGTGGCTTCGTACTGAAAAATATGATAGTTACATCTATTATAATACACGACAAAATTATAACGAAAATGCAAAAAACATTGTTCGACTCACTGTGACAGCACGTTTGCGGCTTTTTACTCTCACTTTTGCACACGTACTGAGGGGTGCTGAATGCATCCTTCGAATAAGCGTGAGACGGTGTGGTGCAGATGGAAGTATTACTTACCTAGCAGTTCCGATTTACCCGCCGTTCTCAATTACCCCACTCTCCCCTATTAGTTGAAGAGCTAGTTGTTTCAAGTAATCTCTGCGCGTTATGATTATATCCGTGTTTGTTGATGTGGGTATTTGTAAAGCCAACTATATCAATCAGCATTTCTTCACTCACGAAAAGGTGAAAACATTCCATTACAGTGTTAATATTCTTAGCCACTGGTTTTACCCCAGGTTGTTTTTCGACAATATTGTGAGCTCTTGTCCTCACATTACAACGAGACGGATTATAGTTCCACTTTGTACTCCTATCTTTGCCTACGTAACACAGCTGATTTCCCAATAAAATTGAAGAAATGTCACCTTCTACTTCCGATGACGATTGTTCGGTGTCAGTGTTCACTGCCTCGATCGCTTTCAATATCATAAAGACGGGTCTTCAATGTCTTCCGAATCTTTTTCCATCAACCACGACAAAATGCGTTCATTTCTTCGATCCCGATCCATCTATAATAGAAAAACATAATAGCTTTCTATGACGGTAATTTAAAACACAAAAGTAGCAGTAAAACTGTCGATATGATGAAAACAAAAATAAAACCATTAGGAAAAAAGTACTTACGTCGACACCCGCGCGATGAGCAAAACGCCGCTTGACGGTACACGGCGCAACGAACCTTCTCGTACGAGCGACTAGCGCACACTGGCGAGAAATTAGCTATATCCAGAGGCGGAGGTAGGAACAAAACTCAGCTACTGAATGAAAGAAGTCCGTACGCATAATTTAGACAAAATGGCGCGGGTTTTAAATTTACTGTGAGCAAAATGCTCATAGCGCGAGTGCTCGCGGGTTAAGAGACAATCATTATTATTTATCGCCATATCAGTTTCAACAGGCATTACTGTGTCTCACGTCAGTGCAGTAATAAAAAAAGTTTAGTAGGTACCTACTCAACTTTGACAAACGAACCTCTAAAAAGTGACAATTGAATAGATTTCATCCACATGTTGTGGATTACCACTGGAATATTAATGGGCACAATCATGAATATTTTTACATTTAAATATTGCATCGCTATGGGCATTCGAAATATGTCTGCATTTATATGTGAATATTGTTGTATCGGTCATATTCTAGTGATATTGGAATAGATGAATAAGAATGTAAATTTAATTTATAACTGTAATATGCGCGAGAATATTTTGGTGATTTACGGTAATTCAAGCCTATGTAACCAAAAGTATCATCATCAGCCCATCAGCCTCCTCTACAATTGAGAGGGTTTAGGCCTTAGTCCACCACGCTGGCCTAGTGCGGGTTGGCGGACTACAGACCTAAAAAAATCCTAAGAACTTTTAGGTGTGCAGGTTTCATCACGATGTTTTCCTTCACCGTTAAAATACGTGATAATTCTTTGTGAATACACACATAACTTCGAAAAATTAGAGGTGTATGCCTGGGGTTTGAACCCGCGACCGTCGAGATTCTCGACCGCGTGCCTAAACCTCGAGGCCATCATAACTTAACCAAAAGTATAGGCAAGCATTTCTCAGCCCACGTTTTGCTAGGTCTTTTAAATCCCATGTTATAACCAATCAGGGATAAGCCCATTGCCGTTTCGTTGACTCATTTCAAGAGTTCATGCTGATACTGAGAATTACATAAAAACAGTGGCGGTACTTCCATAGAAGCCCAAAAGCGTTAAACGTTAATTGTGTATGTCTATTTTATATTTGCTTATTGTGGGGTCTTTATTTAACAAATTGGTTTTGTTAAATAAAGATTTAAAGCCTAAAAATTATTATTGGGAATTTTGTAAGGCAAACTTAGTTTTTGGGCTTCTATGGAAGTACCGCCACTGCATAAAAATACCTAAATTAAGAATAAACATAAACATTAAAAGTACTATTAAATATTACTATCATATGAAACCAACCATGAAAGCTAAATCTTGTTAACTTTTCTTATTCTACCCTCGTTTAGACGCAATTTCAGCAAAATTCTAGACTTGTACAAAAACAAGTTCCCACGGGAACGAACCTTCAACCCTCCATCAAGCCTATCATTTCGTATCAAATTAGTATCATCCTTCGGGATACGCCTGATAACATACCTTCATATCGTAAAGTAATTTTATTTTCAAAACAATTTTGTTTCACCATATTGCTCAGAACCCTTCAAACTGAGTGATAAATGGACTAAATGAATCAAAAAATATATATTGATGTGGAATTTAGTTTTAATTTTCACATATATAACCTCACGCCTGTATTCCCCGAGGGGATAGGCAGAGGTGGATTTCTGCACCCACATTTCGTCAGGTATGTAGCTATCCCACGTAATAGGGGGCGAGTCTATTGCCGTTTTTCGGGCACATTTTCAAAAAACCAATAACACTCCCTGTCCCGGGAATCGAACCTGAGACCTCTACATCACACGGCACACACTTGTACCGAGAGACCACGAGGCAGTTTCAATTTTTGTGATCACCAAACCCATACGAGTAAGAATCCTATTTTCAGCAAAGAATTTATAACTAAATCAGCCCAAATACGTCATACTACTGGGCCCCTTCTACAACTGATTGTGAGAGGGGTTAGTCCACCACGCTAGTCTTGTATGACTTCCTCCATAGCTACTAAAATTTACTCCAATATTAGATTCAGTACACCACGTCACGTGACTAACAACTGTTGAGTGCCGACATCACGCAAAACACACCTTTATCTACCACGCACGTAGCACGTACCTAATGCGTTATACAGTAATGCTTTTAATTAGCTGCGACTCGTGTCAAGGCCTCGGCCCGTTTACGTATAGATTCTCGTGGTTTCTTTTTGTACTGACACGTTAAATGACTAGTTAATGGTTACTGCATTGCTGTCAATAGTAGAAATGGCCCGGGTCATGCTGTGGTACGTACAAGCTGATGTAGATAAAAAAAATTTTTGTTTTGCGATTTATGACGCGAGAATATATGAAAAAAGACATGATATGGTTGTATATAATGTGTATGAAATTATTAAAGCGTGGTGGACTAAGGCCTAAACCCTCTCAGTTGTAGAGGAGATCCGTGCCCAGCAGTGGGACGTACATGGGCTAATGATGAATGACTGATGAAATTATTCTAAGAATTTTTCATTTACATACATAGTATGATCTCGGGGTATATGTATGCGCCGTGAAATCACGTGGTCCCCGGTTCGATTCCTGGGCCAGGCGAAGAGTTAATTGATTTTTCCATTAGGAAATTCTCAGTCGCAGCACGGAGTCTGGAATTGTGTCTGAAAAACAGCAATAGGCTCGCCCCCTGTTGCGTGGGCCTAATAAAAATGGTACTATGTCCAGAAATGTATTAGGTGCATACATTTAATGTACAATGTACATGTATGTACATACTTTTTTTTCTTTTAAAATACATACTAATAGAGATATTAGATAGATTTCTTTCTATATTTAAGCTTTACTATAGTCTCATAGAAACGATACTAGGTTTTATTATATCTAGATTAGATAGAAGAACTAACACTAGGTTAGCTTGGTGGACTAACCATACTCTAGCCTGTACCTAGAAGTTTCTTAGTTCATACAGATAGAACAGAAGAGAGATGAATCATCATTCATCATCATCATCATCATCATCATTATCAGCCCATATACGCCCCACTGCTGGGCACGGGCCTCCGCTACAACTGAGAGGGTTTAGGCCTTAGTCCACCACCGTGGCCTAGTGTGGGTTGGCGGACTACACACCTAAGAAATTCCTAAGAACTTTTAGGTGTGCAGGTTTCGTCACGATGTTTTCCTTCACCGTTAAAGTACGTGATAATTCTTTGTGAATACACACATAAGTTCGAAAAGTCAGAGGTGTGTGCCTGGGGTTTGAACCCGCGACCGTCGAGATTCGCGACCGCATGCCTAAACCTCGAGGCCACCACGACTTATGATGAGATGAATGATAGAAAAAAATGAGAAGCTGATTCCGGGCTTAATTCCATTCATCATCAGCCCATATACGTCCCACTGCTGGGCACGGGACTCCTCTACCATTGGGAGGGTTGAGGCTAAGGCCTTTAGTCCATAATGCTTAGTTCCATAATGATCGAATATTTTGTTATTACAGGCGTGGTGTAGTATTTTGTGAACTGCGTCCGACAGTGATGGATGGAGGTTAGTGACTTGTATTTTGCTATATTTATGTAATTTGCTATTACGTAATTTATTAATGACAAATTACTGGTACAGTACAGTACGCTGTGAAATATTATGCACCAGATTTAATCTTTTAGATCTGGGATCTGGATTTGTTCTTCTGGAGTTGGAATATATCAATTTGAAAAGAGACCGAAATATATAAACAGAAAAAAGTTGTTCGCATTTTGTGATTATATGTTAATGAGGTTTAGTACTCTTAACTCAACTAAGAAATTATTTAAATAAATAATAGGTAGGATATTCGTATCCGCCCGGATAGCGACCACCGTACACAGGGCGTAAAACCCGCCATAGTGGCACATGCAAGTGTGCCGCGTTCCGGGATCAGCCAGTGTATATCCGGTTTTCGGGGGAGCTTCAGTCATGGTGAAAGGATGACCGTGCCGGCATTTTTTGGCCGGTTTGTCGCGGTCGGTCCTTTGATCACCTTGGCATTAGTCCCCCATACTTCATCATCTCTCGCTGGTCGGCACTTTTTATGGGCTCCATTACGCTTACCATCAAGTGCAATGGGGTCACTTTGCCGTGCCAGTATAAAAAAAATATATAAATAAACCCAACAGTCACATACATAGTTCTAGGGGCAGTCAACAATCTATTGTCCATTACTATGCACAGCAAGTATCTACAATGTGTTTTAATTTACTATCTAGTTGCGGGTCAATTATTTATAGACTATTCACTGATTTGAATTCACAACTGCCATTAATGACGCGTTCAGAAATCATGCCGTACCCAATAATCCATCTCATTGTGTCATCATCATCAGCCCATATACGTCCCACTGCTGGGCACGGGCCCCCTCTACAACTGAGTGGGCTTAGTCAACCACGCTGGTCTAGTGCGGGTTGGCGGTCTCATTGTGTATGTGATTTTTATCTTTTATTGTGTTTAGTCTAGATCTTAATATTATAGTTATTTATTTTTATTAAAATAACTTACTTACCCAGATAATTTTCAATAGAGGAGCTGTCGCCGTTTATGTCTGTTTTCCATACCTGAAAAGACGGAGAATAAAATTATTATTACTGATAGGAGTTCGAATTCGCTTAAATGACCAATTTATATGCGTTCATAATTTGTATCACCCCCTTGACCTATAGAAATAAGTCGCATTCCGGAATGCAATACTTCCAGTTCAAAAATGGCGGCATAATATTAAATGACTGCCTCATGGTCTCGCGGTATTAAGTATTTGTCGTGCGATCTAAAGGTCCCGTGATCGTTTCCCGCGTCCCGCAGTGTTATTTGGTTTTTCCATTAGGAAATTCTTAATAGCAGCATGTAGTCTGGAAATGTGCTCGAAAAACGGCAAAAGGCTCGCCTCCTATTACGTGAGAGTGATACATACATGGCGAAACGTGGGTGCAGAAATGCATCTATGCCTACCCTATCCCTTTGGGAATACAGGCGTGGGGTTATGTATGTAATTTTAAATTATTATACCGACCTAGTTAAATGCACACTTCGTTCAAAGAAATTCATCTGAAACTACCGAAAAAAACATTACATAACGATACAAAACAATTATGGCCGACGGGAAGTCGAAAGATTGAAGCAATTGTGCAAAAAGCCCGACAATACGAGTTAAAAAGGCGGGTGCAGTTAAAAATTTAACAATAGATAGTGGCTTTGTCCCCACAGTAGCAGTAGTACGTACAAAGGGAAAATTGTGACGGCCAAGAATGTACGACGACGCTGGATGAGACATACTTGATCTTTTGTGTAGTCTTGATACTTGAACGTATAACCAAGCTTAGCAGTCAACTGTATGTGACATTTCTACCTAAACTTCTTTTCTTAGTCTAGGTATAAATTTATGAATAAAACATAACCTCACGCCTGTATTCCCCGAAGGGGTAGGCAGAGGTGCATTTCTGCACCTACATTTCGCCAGGTATGTATCAGTCCCACGTAATAGGGGGCGAGCCTATTGCCGTTTTTCGGGCACAATTCCGGACTACGTGCTGCTACTGAGAATTTCTAATGGAAAAACCCAATAACACTTTGCCCGACCCGGGAATCGAACCCAAGACGCCTAGATCGCAGGGCACATACTTGTGCTGCGAGACCACGAGGCAGTCAATATATCAAAATAATCTTTGTTCAAACAGACTTTTACAAGTCATTCTGAATCGTAAATTTTAAATTATTGCCGCTTCGGAACGTGCTATCTCTATGGAGAAGAAACGGCAAAAAACTCCCTCAGCAACACGAAATGTTTTTTTATTATTATTATTATTAAGAATTTAGCAATACAAACAAACATAGGTATAAAATGTGTGGTTGTTAGGAAAACGTAATTTTTTTTATTATTTGTCGGGATTTCAAATGTTTGTGTGCTCCACAAATATTTGTTTCGGGTCTGAGTGTTTGTGAGACCGAAAAGTCTCCCGTAGTTTCTGATACCCACGACACAGTTGGGTGTATTTTTTTTTAACGCCAGGGGGTTTGTAATCAAAGGTGATTACAATAAATTAACAAATAGCTAAGGAGCTATTACCTGCCTCAGTTTCCGATCGTGGTCTAAATACTACCTGTATACGTATTTTCTTTTAAATTGCCATTATTTCAATTTTAAAAGCATAGATATCGCATCTAGTGTATGGTTGTAAAACTCCACGGAGTTGTTTCATTTTAGCATTCATTGTAATTCCGCGTGGACACCCGCCGCCCGCCGCCGGATTCCGACAACTTTGTCTTTGATGGACATTTTAATGGTTTTTACTACACATTATGTTTTCATTTTAAACTATTTACGTCGCCGTTGAGGCTGGAACGAGTTTCGAATTAGATTGTTTTGCAGAATTTCAGCGGACGGGTATTTGGGTCGTAAGCTTTGTGTACTTCGATATTGTCGTATAATTATTTGATGTTGTAAGTTTTTGTAGAGGTTTAGACAGGCCGACATAATTGAAATTAAATGGAACTTTAAAATTGTGTCAAATAGTAAGAAATAGTCTTAATCGTTACTTAATATCATCATAATCATAATCAGCCCAATACGTCCCACTGCTGGGCACGGGCCTCCTCTACAACTGAGAGGGTTTAGGCCTTAATATCAGCCCAAACAAATTCAATTGTTGGGCACTGCTTCCTTTACTCCTTAGAGAAAGAATCAACATCAGCCTATATAAGTCCCACAGCTGGACACGGATCTCCTCTACAGCTGAGAGGGGTTAAGCCTTAGACCACCACGTTGGCCTAGTGCGGGTTGGCGGACGAGAGAAAGAATAGGTTAGGTTATTTTAATTTTATTGAACAACATTATATATTTACACAAAGAGAAATAGACGGAATACAAGAAAGGTACAAGTGGCAGTCTCATAGCACAAGGCAATCTCTTACAGACAGATGGAAATGCATGACAAGTAGAAACAAAAAAACCAAGTTGGAATCTCAGATTTTTTTGTGACAAAACGTGCAATTTTCCCCACAATTACATACTTAAAACCATGCCTAAAACTTAAAGACGTAGACTGAAACTCTTGATCTCCACTTTAGTTATGTGAGGTCCAATAGAGGTGGACTAAGTCCAAAACCCTCTCAACTGTACAGGAAGTCCCTACCTAGCAGTGGGACGTTAAGGCATTAAATAAAGCATCAAAACGTAAACCCAAATTACGGTACATTTTTAAAACCACGAAAGTTTTTCTATTCCTATAAAAACGGTGTAAAAATAAAGCAAATGAAATTTACGTTTGGTTACGGGAGTAATTGTCAGTTGATATATTTATTGCAGGTTCGACTCCCCGGTCAGCCGCTGAAGATTTATGGGATCCCCGTCGGTAGGGGTGAGGGGTTGTTTTGTGTACAAATTTTACCTTTAAATATTTATCGTATGTTAAAGCGGGGGTTAAAATATTTTTAGAAAAATACGTAGTTTTTAGAATCCTTTGTCGTAGATGTCGATTTTTTGTGTTTTTTGATGGCTAATTTGTTGAACAGATTTTGATGGTGTTTATATGAGTGCCTGAATACGGTTGTAGGATTTGTTTTATATAGCATACATAATCTAGCTAATCATCATCATCATCATTAGCCCAAATACGTCCCACTGCTGGGCACGGGCCTCCTCTACAACTGAGAGGGTTTAGGCCTTAGTCCACCACGCTGGCCTAGTGCGGGTTGACGGACTACACACCTAAGAAAATCCTAAGAACTTTTTAGGTGTGCAGGTTTTATCACGATGTTTTCCTTCACCGTTAAAGCAAGTGATAATTCATTGTGAATACACACATAATTTCGAAAAGTCAGAGGTGTGTGCCTGGGGTTTGAACCTGCAACCGCCGAAATTCTCGACCGCGCGCCTAAACCTCGAGGTAGTCCGCCAACCCGCACTAGGCCAGCGTGGTGGTCTAAGGCCTAAACCCTCTCAGTCGTAGAGGAGGCCCGTGCCCAACAGTGGGACGTATTTGGGCTGATGATGATGAGTAGGCAAAAGGAAATATGCAAGGCAAGGAGATAACACTCACGCCCGTAATCTCCAAAAGGGTAGGCAAAGCTGCATTTCTGTACCCACATTTCTTCAACTGTGATTTCGTCCTACGTACGAGTAAGAGAGAGTGACTATATTGCCGTTTTTCGGGCACAATTCCAGTTTCGTGCTGCTACTGAGAAATTCTTAATGGCAAAACACAATATCAATTTTCCGGACCTCGGAATCGCACCTTTTGATCGCATGACACATAGTTGTGCTGCGAGACCACGAGGCTGTTAAAAAAAATCAAATGGAAAAATACGATTACTTCGCTCATAGAAAACATAAAAAAAGAGAAAATACTATCATAAGAAAGTTAGTCGAGTTACAAAACACCAACAGTAATCAATCGTATGCAAAAAGTAAAGACAAAACATCCGATCCACTTCGATAGCCTTTTTTCTCTCGTTTGATAAATAACCTCGCTTAAGTTAAAAGCGCTGGACGAACAAAAGAACTTAATAGTCGCAAGAAAATGTTTGCGCGGCTGTGTGGAAGATTTACGATAATACACGGGAGAAGTTAAAAATATTCAAAGCACTCAACACCTGTGAGCTATAGAGCGGTTTGTTGCTCAGGAAATAATGTTTTCGGTTTGGCTTGAAAGGAAAGGATGACATTTATGAGAAAGTAATTACAGATAAAGGAATTAACAGTATTTATTTATTAACTCTTTTTTGTACACATGGAGACAATGACGAAAACAAAGATACATACATGTACATACATAAACTCACGCCTGTATTTCCCCGGAGGGGTAGGCAGAGCTACATTTCTGCACCCACGTTTCGCCAGGCACTCATGTATCAGTCCCACGTAATAGGGGGCGAGCCTATTGCCGTTTTTCGGGCAAAATTCCAGACTCCGTGCTGCTACTGAGAATTTCCTATTGGAAAATCCCAATAACACTTTGCCCGACCCGGGAATCGAACCCAGGACCTCTAGATCCCTCGGCACATACTTGTACCGCGAGACCACGAGGCAGTCACCAAGAAAACAAAGACACAGAAGGAAAAACAGTACTTTTGGAGGTCTTATTGCTCAAGGTGGTCTTTTAGAGACAATCCTATGATGGATAAAGATGATGATGATGGACTATAGTAATTGCCTTATGGATTAGTCTGTAACGAATTAAAACCTAGGCAAACATCTCTGATTTTTTGAAGTTATGTGTGTATTTATCATTGTTTTTTTTTTGTGTGAATAATTTATCAACCATTTTGCTACGGTGGAAAACATCGTGAGGAAATCTGCCTCCCTTATTAATAGTTCTCTACTAGGACTATCTCAGGTGGTGTTCCGCCAACCACGCCAACTCGCACTAGGCTAGCGTGGTGGACTAACCCTTCCAAATTGAAGAGGAGCAGTCATCCAGATGCGATTAAAATACTGCTGTACTTCAGTGATTAAGTTTTCTGAAGGACTTATTTGCTGTTCGTAAAATATACGTATCACACACGGTTAGCAAAAAGCCGACATAATTGTTACGACTGGCGACGGGGGATCGTTTTTTATCAAACGTAACTGTAATAAATTATTTACTTTACTAATTATACGATGAAAGTGCTGCCAAATTATAGTACCAGAACAAAAATCATGTTTTTTTTAAATATATTGTCATGAAGTGAAAAAACCGCACCTTCAAATATAAGAAATTGTCAACTACAAACATTCTCGACCAGTAGAACCCATTAAACTATTTTCCGAATGCGTCACACTTATGTGCGTCGCAATGACAGGAGCAAAAAAGCAAAATTTCTAGACAGATTATAAAATTACTTCGAAAATAAAGAACTGACTATTTGATAAATGAAATCGTATTTGAGTAAATTGTGATTTACCGAGCGCAGTAACTTAAATCCGGATCTTATGAATTTCATTTGTAAGAGAATTCTAATAATCTTCAACAGACTCCTTCTTTCCCCCTCGCCCCCGAGTGCTGCACCTGTGCCCGTCTTATTTGCAAATAATTTATTGTTCCAATTATCTCTGACTGTATAATTGCAAGCAGTTTTAAGTGTTAAGTGTCTAAAGGTTTCTCAAGATTCCTTGAAGAAATTCTGAATATTTTTAAAAGCATCCGTAGTAGAAATGGCTAGTCATTGGAATGTCATCCGAGATCAATGTTCAAATGTTTGTATGATTGTGGTTTCCATAACCTCACGCCTGTATTCTCCGAAGGAGTAGGTAGAGGTGCATTTCTACACGCACATTTCGCCAGGTACGTATCAGTTCTACGTAATAGGGGGCGAGCCTATTGTCGTATTTCGGGCAAATGTCCGTACGTGCTACTACAGAGAATTTCCTAATGGAAAAATTCAATAACACTTTGCCCGACCCTGAAATCGAACCCAGGACCTCTAAATCGCACGGCACATACTTATACCGCGAGACCACGAGACAGTCTATTGTGATTTTTTTTTCAGGATTAGTCTAATATTTGGTAGGAGTTTGTTAGGCCTAAAAGTTTTCTGTAGTTTTTATTACCCCCGACTCTAGTCTTGAATCTTAGTGTAGTAAGGACTATGAATATGCTATGAATATGACTGTTGGATGTCTTTTTCTTTGGAGCACATGCAATAAACTTTCCTCTGTAGTTCAAGACGGTTAAAATTCAGACAAAAAACAGCCTCCTGCCCCCTGTGGGGCACAGATCATTGTACTCGGTCAAAGCAAATATGCTTACTAAATAAATTATTAAATGATGCACACTACCAACTCAGCGGCAAATACGACAGAAGACACGTGTACACACACATTATCCAAACTGTGTATATAAGTTATTAATTTCTATAATAAAGCGTTCAGTCAGACAATATCCATCAAGTCGGCACCATGCCACCTTAGTCTGAACCCTAGTAAGTGTTTCATTTACACCGATCCTCAACCACACCTACATCGGTAACCCATGATCCCGAAACACTTACTTGACTCCAAAAGTGTAGACAGAGGTGAATCATCAAGGAACGATCATTCATTCACGCCTCACGGTGGCATTCCAAACCCCACATTTCTTTAGGGGAACTGGTGTGAGTGTGTGTACGCCTACCTACCATAAAACAAGCAATTATCGTGAAGTACAAAATCATTAACCTACTTTTCATGTTGTTTCTAGCGGAGCTACTTACTATTACAGTTTCACATAAATGTATATTATTATTTTCAACAAATATACCAGAAACGATAACTGTACCATACGATTTTAGTTACCTTTGGTACAAAAGGGTTTCATGTTATAATATTTTGTCGAAGCTTTGTCCTATATTTCGAGAAATATATACTTATTGATATTTATAAGAATGTAAGTTCTGCCTCGTGGTCTCGCGGTACAAATATGTGCTGTGCGATCTAGCGGTCCTGGGTTCGATTTCTGGGTCGGGCAATGTGTTATTGGGTTTTTCCATTAGGAAATTCTCAGTAACAGCACGGTGTCTGGAAATGTGCCCGAAAAACGGCACCAGGCTCGCCCCCTATTACGTGGGACTGATACATATCTAGCGAAATGTGGGTGCAGAAATGCACCTCTGCCTACCATACATGCGTGCATACAGGCGTGAGTTTATGTATGTAAGTATAAAATTTTAGGAATCGGCAATTTCATGTAGTCGTGGTGACCTCGAAGTTTAGGCACGCGGGCAAAAATCTCAACGTTCGCGGGTTCAAACCCCAGTCACGCATCTCTGACTTTTCGAAGTTATGTGTGTATTCACAAAAAAATATCACGTACTTTAACGGTGAAGGAAAACATCGTAAGGAATCCTGCACACTTAAAAGTTCTTAGGAATTTCTTATATATGTAGTCCGCCAACCCCCACTAGGCCAGCGTGGTGGATTAAGACCTAAACCCTCTTATTTGCCGAGGGGACCCATGCCCAGGGACGTAAATGGGCTGATGATGATGATGATGAATTTCATGGTAAATATTCAAGCATAAGTTAAATAATAAAAATCTAGGTAGTCCTGCATGAATTTTGTAGATTTGGTCTACACATAAAGTGTAAAATCTGACATAGTTACACACGCAAATGAGTCGCATTACGAAATCGTGGTATATCCGAAATGAAATGAAATGAAATGAAATTTATTTCGTAATACATGTACATTTTTGAGTATCGACAGGTCCCAATATAAGCAAGCCCGTGTCTTGGGTACCTGTTTATTTACATTACCGAGAATTACATACATAAACATTAGCTAATGACAATCCAATTAAAAGTGACACAGTTAATCATCTTAAAAATACGTTAACAAAATAACATGAAATAAAATAAAAATCAACATAACAAAACACAAATGTTTATCTGGTGATAAACAGCCATGCATAATTAAAATGTACGTACATACTCTTTAATCCTGAATTACGGCAGCAGTTTTATAATTGTTATTTGTTTTACGCCCTTATTGTTAACTAGATTTAATTCGATAACCTATGATGCTACTACGTTCTTTTTAAAAAAACACAACAAAAAAATTCGACCCGGAAATCGAGCTCGGTGGCGCACTTATGTTGCGTTAACAACAATCAAAGATCCAGAAATAAATACATAGACGCAAGCTAATTAAATCATTTACCAGATGAACCATTTGCACCATTATCTTATAAATTCATATGAAAAATATGCTTCTCATAAGACAAGCGCGAATGATTTACAAGACCACTTACTTTGACAAGGACCCAAGGCTTTCCAAGAATGCAAACGCGAGCGATCTCGCGATAAGCTCGAGATGTCGCGGAGATCTCCGGATGACCTATGCTCCCATCCTTTAGCTTATCCCCAATAAATTATGGCAGAGAAGACCCCTATGAATAAATAGCGAGAGGCCGAAAATGAATTATTCTGTAGCTCGCGGGCTAGCTTGTCGCTGATGCAAGAAATATAGCTTGTTAACAATTTTAGTGGATGCTAGATTGCCCTTAGAATAATGAGATTGATTGATTTAGGTTTTGAATGAGTTGTTGACTAAATAAATCTATACAATTAAATAAAATTGGAGTGTCTGTTTGTAATATTGAAATAACCGCTTTTTAATAAATCCATATGTATGTACATATTATACCATAATACCGTTTTTTACAATGTTTGTCTGTCTGTCTGTTCCGGCTAATCTCTGAAACGGGTGGACCAATTTTAACGAGACTTTCACTGGCTGCTAGCTCATGTAATAAGGAGTAAATTAGGCTAAAAAAAATATTAAAAAATAAATAAATAACTAAGATTCGACTGTTAGCCGGAACGAAGTTCGCCGGGTCAGCTAAACTTAACTTAAGACATAAAATATAAAGTAAATAAAGTCTGAATCCAAGGACAAGTAGGCAGAGTTGTGTTTCCAGGTTTTATTTATCATGTTCCAAGTGAAAGAGGATGAATTTATGTTTTTTGTCCCGGAGTGGCTAAGTGCCTGAGCTGGGATCTGAAAGTAAGTGCTGTGCGTTCCAGATTTGAACTCGGTGTCTCGAAGTTTTTTTTTTTTTTTTTATACTGGCACGGCAAAGTGACCCCATTGCACCTGATGGTAAGCGCAATGGAGTCCAGAAAAAGTGCCGACCAGCGAGAGATGATGGTCTCCCGTTGGTCGACACAATCATGCCGGCCGAATACCTCTACACCTTATTGTGAAGAAGTTTAGGGGACTAATACCATGGTGATCAAAGGACCGACCGCGACAAACCGGCCAAAAAATGCCGGCACGGTCATCCTTTCACCATGATTGAAGCCCCCCCCGAAAACCGGATATACACTGGCTGATCCCGGAACGCGGCACACTTGCATGTGCCACTATGGCGGGTTTTACGCCCTGTGTACGGTGGTCGCTATCCGGGCGGATACGAATATCCTACCACCAGCATATATATAGTATTCGCTGCTTTCGTTTGGTAATAGTCTACGCTTGTACACCGGGTGTGTGGCGAAATAGTGTAACTGTATCTAGGGTACTGTGTCGTTGACGGAGCTAATCGAAGCAGCAGCCAATCAGGAGACGTTTTAACGAACAATGAGCTGTTTGTTTTGCACATACATTTAATAATAGTCACTTTTGTCCATTTAAATTATGTTGTATATAAAGTCAATGATTGGAAACACAAATTTAGCCGCACTTTCACTTAAAAGACCCACTTATGAAGGTGTAATGCAGCAAAGTATTTTGATTCTCTATCACACTTTGTCCATCGGGATACTTTATAGAAGAGCGTCGCAAACGTTAGATGAGGCGAATGTTATAATAAACTTTTGAAAAAACGTTACTAAATAGTTGAATAACAATAATTAATATTTTTTTCGTCTACTTTATAACAGACCTAGTGTTTACCGTGACAACTGTCAACTGTCAACTATATATATCAAATATATAAATATCAAATTTGATATACCTATATCAAAATGTCTATACTAAACTCCGTACCGTTATTTAAGGGCCCAAAGGGTTGTCCGTCATATTAAATCACCGTTCAAGTTAGTTAACGCACGGCCTTGTGCCTATCGCTGCCACCATTAATCTCCACCTTTATGAACGGATGTAGCTACTCTCTTAGGAAATTACCTGTTAATTTGACGCGTCTTTAACGGGTTAAGGCTTTTTAAAAACTTCTGCTTCTTTAACTTAAATGTTAACAAGAGATTTGGTGGGTGACTATGAATTTAGGTACAGAACTTATAAGTTTTTGCAAGAAATTTTAAATGTTATTTACTTAATTACCAGATGTTGCAATTTATGGGAAATTTATCGAGGCTGATTTAGTCTTATAGTTTGATTCTGAATTTTTGCAAACAAAATTAACTCACGCCTGTATCTTTGAATGAATCAGCGTTGTATTTTTATACTAATGTTCCTTTTAAGTCCTACATAATGAGGGGCTAGTAAATTGCCGATCTGGACACGCGCCGCTATGCTACAAAGATTTTAATTATATGTGTATATTTATTTATACTTTATACTATTGAATAATTGTAAAGGTGAACTTAATGCCTAAAGCATTCTCTGCCAGTCGAACCTTGGGTGATGCAGAGATGATACACAGCAGGTGTGCAAATAAAATAATTCATAAACAAATACACAAACCTATATATTTTAGAAAAGAATAAAACGCTGTTCTACCTGCAAATCAAACTCTAAGCCACATGATTGTAAGCGACAATTTACACCGCGCGGCCATCTGACAAAAAATCTGGTAAGTTGTGGCTTGTACAAAAATTATACATACATAGCCTCACGTTTGTATGTATCAGTTCCACGTAATAGGGGGCGAGCCTATTGCCCTTTTTCGGGCACATTTCTAGACTCCGGGCTGTTAGTGAGAATTTCCTAATGGAAAAACCCAATAACACTTTGCTCGACCCGGGAATCACACCCGGGACCTCTAGATCACACGGCACAATGCCGCGAGACCACGAGGCATAAATTATACCGATGTGAATATTAGTGACTAAAAATTATTTTCCGTATAACAAATACCCTAAAACGTAATTTGTAGGTCACGCAAATATTTCACAGCCGAAGATCAAACCCGTGATTTCTCATTTTCTCCTCGTCTAATTAAATGCATCACAGATTCTGCAAATTGCGGGTCAAGCCGGGGTATAACTACATAGCTAGTATGTAAGTATGTGACAACACTTCACAAGCGTTTCAAGTTACGCAGTAAGTATCGGTTAAGTAGTATCGATTCTCAGGAAGCCTTGCGGTCGGCGGCCTTGCGTGGTATCAGATGTGACAGATCTGATATCCGTGTGTAGTAATTATGATAAAATATGGATCAAGCTATGTGATCTAAGGTAATTAAGACCGATTTCAAAAGTAAAGGTGTTTACAGGTTTCCAAACAGAGTATCCATCCAATGAAGTGCAAATCGCATCACTCGACACAAAAATGCCGGCTTGATAAAATGAATCTTCAGATCATGTTCAAAGCACCTAGAATTGTAGGAAGGACGGAACAGGTGTGCTGGAAATCAAGCCCTAAACTTAATGGTATCGCCAAGATACAAATCCAAGAAACATTGCAAATATTTGCAGTGGACAAAAAGCTGTGGCACCTTAATTCAGCACACATTTTTTATACAATGAAGAAAATGGGATATATTTGAACAGCTCTAAAGATTTCCCCACGATATCGACTAGAGAATACGCTGAGCAAGAAAATCCAACCATAAAGGCTTTAAGCTCCTACTTACGTCTGCATCATTCACAATGCGAATGGCCGCTGCAATACAGATATAATAGATTTCCAGAGCGACATTTTAAAATCGGTCTGCATCCAGCGGTTGTAAAATCGCGAGTATTACTCGTTTGAAATACATTTCAAGAATCCTAAGAGAAACATTAGCTTTAAGCCAGCAAAGGTTTCAAAAGGAAATAATCCCGTACATTTACAAGCACATTTGCATCCATTGAGCAGGCGGCGAACCCTCAAAAATTCACCAAAAGGAAACTCATGAACGCCGGAACTGAAGCCAGGTTCGACACGACACACAACTCGAAATCTTTTGTGTAAACATCATTCGGAAACGAAATTCCGTGTGCACTAAATGCGAGCTCCACTGATATGGGGGTGCGACGGGCGGCAACTTTCTGCCATTAGACGCTGACCCATATGGCTGTGGCGCATGGCTAGCATAATAAGCGGTTGGTCGTGTTATGTCGCTGATTTTGAATCATACACGAAGCAAATCTAAGCTTACCGGGCTAAAACCCAGGGAGGCGTAAGAGTTTATGATATTCCTGGCACAAAATGCAACTCATAGGTGTCTTGAGCTTTCTCACCAAATGTGACTCCGAAAGGGAATCTTTCTGTCAAGGGCACCTTCTTCCTGTAACTGCAACAAGGTCACGAATGTTTGTCTTGACGTCACAGTGGGTAGGTGTGGAATTATTGTGAGCGGTTCTCGCTCATAGAACATCGTCCTGTCGTCTTCGGGAAAAGAGGATATCACGAAAGTATTAGTCGAGATTAATAAGTCGTGATGGTCTCGAGGTTTAGGCACGCGGTCGAGAATCTCGACGGTCGCGGGTTCAAACCCCAGGCACACACCTCTGACTTTTCAAAGTCATGTGTGTATTCACAACGAATCATCGCGTACTTTAACGGTGAAGGAAAACATCGTGATGAAACATGCACACCTAAAAGTTCTTAGGTGTGTAGTCCGCCATCCCGCACTAGGCCAGCGTGGTGGACTAAACCCTCTCAATGGTAGAGGAGGTCTGTGCCCAGCAGTGGGACGTTAATGGGCTAATGATGATGATGATTAGTCGACAACGGGATTTTTGTGATTCCTTAAACACCTTCACCACGCGTTGATTTAGGATCTAAGATATCCCTCCCACCCTTTCGGTAGGCGAAATGAACAATTTTAAGTCCTGACACATTTCTATTACACTCATGGCCAAATACTGAAACGCTACTTAATCTGAGGGCGACTCATATTCAAGTGGCTGTTATAATTTAAGCGGTATACTGAAACATCATTTATCGATTTTAAGACTGTGATTAACTAATGCCCACTTAAATTTCCATAAATGGCAACATTACCACAAAAAGTTCTTTTACATGACATTTTTATAAGTATATACTGCTTAAATTATAACAGCCACATAGATATAAGTCACCCTCATGTTAAGTAGCGTTTCAGTATTCGGCCATCAACGCTAAAGTTTACGTAAACTAAACAGACAGAAGTTAAAATATGAATGGAAGGTAATCATTCTAAAAGCATACAGGCTATTTGTACAACCCATGAGTTAAATACGCCCGTCAAACTATTCATCGCGTATGATTGATAGACTCGCAATAAATATGTAAATATTACGATATTTATCTTCAATATAATCGTCAATCTTATCGGAAATGGAATGACATGGCTTGGGGTATCGCCTGTCAAAGACATCTGTATGATTCGATCCATAATTGTGTATGATTTATTCTGTAGGTAGTTCCTTTAAATGCTATATATTTGTAATTTCAATAAAAAAAACACTAGCGCCTGTATTCTAAGGAGTAAGGGGGATATCTATTTGTCATCATCAGCCCTTATACGTCTCACTGCTGGGCACGGGCCTCCTCTACAATTGAGAGGGTTTAAGCCTTAGTCCACCACGCTGGCTTAGTGCGGGTTGGCGGACTACACACCTAAGAAATTCCCAAGAATTTTTAGGTGTGCCGGTTTCCTCTCGATGTTTTCCTTCACCGTAAAGTAAGGGATCGTTCATTGTTAATACACGCATAACTTCGAAAAGTCAGTGGCGTGTGCCTGGGGTTTGAACCTGCCACCGCCGAGATTCTCGACCGCGCGCCTAAACCTCGAGGCCATTACTACTTCTATCTATCTAGAGTATATATTTAGGAACCAAGTTTTCGCCAGTTATATTATGAATTCCATGAATTTGGAGGCTGGCTATTGCCATTTTTTTCAGGATTTCCGAATAAAAACGTTCTTATCTCTCTCCTACCTGGGAACCGATGCTAAAATCTCTCGATAGCACGCCGCATACTAGTTCCGCGGAACCTATGAGGCACTTAAAGATTTCTAGTTAATACTCCTTTAATAAAAACTTATTTACAGTTAAGTTAATCTATTTCAAATCTGGACTGAAAGTAAAACCACATTAGAAATGCTAGAAATAATAATATAATTAATGTGCTTCATAAACATGCAACGGTTGCCGACCGACTTAATTACATTTTGATTCATTATTTGACCGTTTAATTGCCATGCAAATGGAGTGTACATATAGTGCTGTGAAAAATGCAAATGAGAGGTCGCGGGTGAGATATGGAGGATAAAAAACTGTGTGAGATTCCCATATGTATTTGACCTTTGACAAGTCGAGATGCGTTTGGGATTTAAACTCGCGACGGGGTTAAGGAGTCATCGAAGCTATCAAGATTTATTGTGTAAACAATAATTTTGACAGCCCCGTGGCGCAGTTGGCTAGACACCAGCTTGCGAAACGAAAGGCCGCGGGTTCGATCCCCGCACCGAGGCAAATGTTTGTGTGATCCACAAACATTTGTTTCGGGCCTGGGTGTTTTTGAGATCGAAAAGTCTCTCGTAGTTTCTGGTACCCGCGACACAAGACTCGTATCTTAATGTGGGGTCAGAACTATGTACGAGTATGTGACTGTTGGGTGTAATAATTGTGATAATTTTGCAGCGTGCAAGCGACAGGTTTTGGGTTTTCGAGGCATCCAGAAGTAAGCCCGAAAAACGGCAATAGGTTCGCTCCATATTACGTAAATTTAAGACTAGAGGCACGAGGCCGTACAAGTGCTTCTATACTTAGCACATCATCATCATTCATCCATCAGCCGCAGGAAGCCCACTGCTGAACTTAGGCCTCTTCCAATGACTTCCACAGGGACCTGTCGGAGGCAACCTGCATCCAGCGACGACCCGCGACCTTTACCAGGTCGTCTGGCCACCTTGTGTGTAGACGTCCTCCTTAGCACAAAGCTACGTAATTTCTTCCTTTCATGTAGATTTAAAACGAAAATCTACGAAAAAGGAATCATCATCATTATCATCAGCCCATATACTTTCAACTACTGTGCACGGGCCTCCTCTACCATTAAGAGGGTTTAGGCCTTAGTCTACCAGGTTGGCCTAGTGCGGGTTGGCGGACTACACATCTAAGAAATTTCTAAGAACTTTGTCAGTGTGCAGGTTTCATCACGATGTTTTTCCTTCACCGTTAAAGTAAGTGATAATTCATTGTGAATACACACATAACTTCGAAAAGTCAGATGTGTGTGCCTAGGGGTTGAACCCGCCTCCGCCGAGATTCTCGACTGCGCGCCTAAACCTCGAGGCCATCACTACTTTACTATTTTAATTTACTTTATCATTATTAAAAGGAATAGCAGTAGTTTATTCGTGCTCACCAAATACTATGACCGTGTGTACTGTTCAGCAAATGTAGAAATAACGAAGGGGGTGTGAACTGCGCTCGGTGCTCGACTCTCCGCCGGATATTTTACATGATAATATTTATTTGTGGCAGTGTAACTTACACCTACTGCTGGAAGTTGAGTATTTCGTTTGTGAGTGAATAGTTTTTCACTTGTCGAAACTTATAATATAAATGCGAAAGAAACTCTGTATTTTATTGGCTATGGCAAAACTGAGACATATTGGTTTATGAATACACAATACAGTCCTAATTATGTACCATTGGCAGTACTTCCATAGAAGCCCAAAAGCGTTACACGTCAATTGTGTAATATCTATGTAGTTTATAATTATTTATTATGGGGTCACAGTCACTCATTTATATGAAAAATTGCTTTTGTTAATTTTTTTTTTCTTATACTGGCACGGCAAAGTGACTCCACTGTACCTGATGGGAAGCACAGTGGAGTCCAAAACAATAATACCGACCAGCGAGAAACGATATGGTCAAAGGTTGTTGGTCTTTTGGGCTTCTATGGAAGTACCGCCATTGATATGTACATAGTTCTGACCTCACACTATGATACAAGTCTTGTGTCGCGGGTATCAGAAAATACGAGAGAATTTTCAGTCTCACATATTTGTGGATCACACAAAAAAATGTCTCGCTGCTCGGTGTTCTGGTTTCGCAAGGTGGTGTCTAGCCAACTGCGCCACGGGGGCTTTAGATATAATTTGTTAGATAGTAAGTTTGTTCTGTGATTACTTGTTTCGGGTATTTTCTATCGGGTTCGCGGAGTTGAATATTCTCTAATGGGTTTTGATACTCATGACAGGACTTGTTTTGAATGTGGATATAAGATTATGGGCGTTATTTTTATGTGCAAAATGTTGATTAAAATTTACGCAAAAAAATGTCGAATTAAAGAAAAAAGTTACATAATAGACGGCACGAAAATAATTAAAATAAAATGTTATGTTTGTCCAAAGCTTAAATATTAAGCGTGTGCATTGAGTCCCCTATTTGAGTCCCTGGTAGGGAACGTGTAAAAAGGTTTGTCGAAACATCGGTGAAAAATACACCCATAACTTACATTTCTGGAAATAGGGAATATAGGTATCATCATAATCATAATCAGCCCACATACGTCCCACTGCTGGGCACGGGCCTCCTCTACCATTGAGAAGGTTTAGGCCTTAGTCCACTACGCTGGCCTAGTGCGGGTTGGCGGACTACACACCTAAGAAATTCCTGAGAACTAAGAAGTTTTAGGTGTGTAGGTTTTATCACGATGTTTTCCTTCACCGTTAAAGTAAGTGATAATTTATTGTGAATACACACATCACTTCGAAAAGTCAGAGATGTATGCCTGGGGTTAGAACCGCGACCGCCGAGATCCTCGACCGCGCGCCTAAACCTCGAGGCCATCACTACTTGGCATATAGGTATGTATACGGTCTATTATCCTATTTCAAAATATACTCCATTCGTTAAACAGATACCATTGAAAATTATGCGCATTTAAATTTGGAAAATGACTATATTTCTTGAACTATAATGATATCACTAATGAAGGCAGCCGTCAAAATCTCAACGGCGTCTTATTAAATCACAGCTCGCCATTCCTAGTCAACGAAAATAAGTTCCCATTGTGGCCGCGGGTACACAATGGCTCTTATAAATTTATACTTTGCGTATTTTTAACCCGCAAGTAAATAGGTGGCCATGAATTAACGAGCTTCCTACGTTGGGATAAAGATCACAATCCACAAACGTGCTCTGTAATATCTTTGTAAAGTTGTAAATTGTTTTAAAATGTTTAAATAGTACAGTTAAGATTGAATGTTTTCTATAATATCTATAATATTGTTGAAAAATAATTATTGACCCAGTCGTGATGACCTGACGACTGCCTCGTGGTCTCGCGGTACAAGTATGTGCCGTGTGATCTAGAGGTCCTGGGTTCGATTCCCGGGTCGGGCAAAGTGTTATTGGGTTTTTCCATTAGGAAATTCTCGGTAACAGCACGGAGTCTGGAAATGTGCCCGAAAAACGGCAATAGGTTCGCCCCCTATTACGTGGGACTGATACATACTTGGCGAAATGTGGGTGCAGAAATGCACCTCTGCCTACCTCTTCGGGGAATACAGGCGTGAGTTTATGTATGTATGTATGTGTCGTGAGGACCTCGAGGTTTCGGCGTATAGTTGAGAAGTCGCGGCGATTGTGGGTTCAAACTACACACCCCTAACTTTCCGAAGTTATGTGTAAATTCATAATAAATAAATAAATAATAAATACACCCAACAGTCACATACATAGTTCCGATCCCACACTAAGATACAAGTCTTGTGTCGTGGGTATCAGAAACTACGAGAGACTTTTCGGTCTCACAAACACCCAGACCCGAAACAAATATTTGTGGATCACACAAACATTTGTCTCGGTGCGGGGATCGAACCCGCGGCCTCTCGTTTCGCAAGCTGGTGTCTAGCCAACTGCGCCACGGGGCTGTCATCACTTACTTTAACAGTGATGGAAAACATCGTGAGCAAACCTGCACATTTAAAAATTCTTAGTAATATCTTAGGTGTTTAGTCCGCCAACTCGCACTAGGCTTGTTAGACTAAGGCCTTAACCCTTTCAGTTGCAGAGGAGGCCCGTGCCCAGCAGTGGGACATATACGGGCTGATATTCTGATATTCAAGACAACATCTGAGCTGCTCTAATTTGGAAAATCTTGTCTTTGTGTCAATATTGTTAATATCTCTTGATTGGAAAAGAGCAACACTAGACTTTCTTGCCCGTTTTTCTCTAGTGATGACTGCCTTCCGAACAGGGTGGTAAACACAATTTTGTAATGACTGAATCTAAGTGATGTATTTGACATTTTATAGATTCAATAAATATTATTTCATTTTACGATGATGATGATGAATTACCGAACTGTGTATATCAGCTTCAATTTAATACACAATATAATATATTGTGTATGTATTCCATAATTTCTCTGTCATTGTTGGGAAATAACAGGTAGCGAGCGCAGCGGTCGTAAATATGGCATTATGCCAAGCGTACCTCGATTCGATAAGTCCTGGAATAATTGAGTTATGACTGGGCTAATTATGTCTATAGGGGAGGTAAACGTGATCGTTCATTGCCAATTGGCTGTTTATTTAGAACGCTTTCGCAGGTGTTATTGCAAACAACAGGTGATAGTATCCAGGAAATATATTTTACCAACCGAACCAATGCCCTAAATTTCCCGTTTCAATTTATATAATGCAATCAAAGAACCGTTTAATTATTTATTAAGAAGGAATAAACGTCTAGAAGGATTTTTTTGGATCCAATTTATTATTTACGCGTGTTTTTTTTTTTTTTTTAATAATTTACAACTCTTTTTTCGTAGACATTAAAGTGTCATCATATGTCACATTAATATGTAAACTAATGTTTAGCCACGCTTAATCTCATCTCTTACATCCTTATGCACTATTTACATAAGTTTTGTTAAACTGTTCATTATTTTTGACCATATTCACGAGCCAAATGCTACTTACTAAACCATAGCTTAGGAATATCTTATCCTGTAGTATAACAAGACCTTTAAGTACAAAGCTGAATATTTTGGAAGTATGCATAATGCAGTAGGCACTGACGACTCCATTATTCTGCATAACAAAACGGTAACAACTGCCTTGCCGGCGCAATCAACACACCACATATTAAACAGACATTCTACTCATTGCTTGGGTTAAAATCATTTACAATTGTGCAGATTGCCCTCTTAACCCACCCGCGATATTTAAAACATCTGTAGTATACACCTACCAGCATTCATCTCTGCACCCCCCAAAGGTAGACTGGCAGAGAATGCCTATGGCATTAAGTCCGCCTTTATACACACATGTATATAAAGTTTAAATAAATAAATATTTGTGTGTGTAGGGATTGAGAAGTTTCAGGATTGATTCCCGGGTCGGGGACAGTATTTTTTGGAATTTGTAAGGTTTTACCTCCCGTTTGATTTGAATGCATCTGGCGACACGTGGAAGCGGATTATTTATTTATTTATATGTATGTGTAGTTTCATCATCATCATCAACCCATATACGTCCCACTGTTGGGCACGGGCTTCATCTACAACTGAGAAGCTTTAGGCCTTAGTCCACCACGCTGGCCTAGTACATTATATTTAATAAAGTACCTCATTTTATATTTGAACCGCGCCGCATTGCCCATCAGTTTACACAGGCGTCGAAGTAGTTGCTTGAGTCTTAATTGCATTAAATCTAACTACACAGCAATGAGCATTCACTTTACTCAGCAATTTAAAGAAAAACCAACCAGTTGGAACGAATAAATAACTCATTAAGAAAACAAAAGCGCAATTAATTCGAAACCGATAAAAACTGAGCTCAGTAAAACATTCGCTGAATAAAAAGCGTTTGAAAAAACTAGCAACCGGGTCTGCCAACACTCCCGACGGGATTCAACTCGCGATCCGGAGTAGCCCGGGCAATCTCGATAAAAGCGGACCACAGTTTCAAACAAAAAACTTTGCACATTCCCAACTATTTTTTAGATAAATTTGTCACGGTGAGTTTTGTGACAGATTTCTTTTATATCTACAAAAATACTTTTACTGTTTGAAAAATATAATACTTACAGAAAGATACTTAGGAACTCATTATAAACGTAGTAATTGTATTATTTATTATTATTTGCTTCCAAAACAATCATTAGTAATATAAAAATTTGCAAATTAATCTTCCTTTAAATCACCTAATTAATATGTAAATGTTAATTAGGTGCTTTTAGTGTTGCCGTTGCATGTAAGTTCTATTTTATAAGTGGAAACTGATTTGATCTATGTATTTATTTTAAAATTTAGTCTTTTAAGAGAAATTGTATTGTATGTTTCCCAAAGATAATAAAAAAAATAAATTAGTCTCAACAATCATAGGCTTAGTTCAGATTCAAGTATTGTGTCATGAGCGGAAACCATCAGAGAGTAGATAAAATTTGCGTTTAAAAGTACACTTCATACAGGCATACAAGTAAGTGTGTATGTGGTGAGGCATATCAGGACAGGAGGACGTTAATACTATGTCGAATGTTGAGATATATTTGTCTCTCTTTACACAAAAGAATTTTAGCGTAGTAGCTAGTTCAGAATTATGTGGCTAATGTATATAGGCAGCGTGTCGGGGTGCTCGGATACGGGCACGTGGCGACAGCGCCTGATGTTGCGTGTGGATGAGGAAGATGTGCCGGATGGTGATGGGTGCGAGCGTAAGCGCAATAATGAGCACAAAGCAGTTTAAGCGTTTAAGTGCACAGTACATATATTATAGCAAAAGTCAAGACACAATAAGATAATGTTCACACACAAAATAGTCACGGAAGTACAAACAGGAACAGAAGGTGATGAGACAGATAACAGTACGAATATATTAAACACGATCAGCTGTTAAGCGCGGACAAGATAAGGCGGCGAGGTAGCGGGTGACACGGGCTTCGCAAGCGAGAGAGGTGTACCGACTGGCCGCGTCCGGCGCGTGAGTTGAAGCGATGCGCGCCGTCGCTTATCTCTGTCGCCACGCAAAACAGGTTTACGCCCGACCCGTGGTATGCAGCGTCTCCAATGTACTCCACATTTAATATATTGGGTTCTGTAAGTGTAATGTGATTGAAATGTGAATGTGTTGTGTAATGTCTGTGAGTGTAACTGTGGATAAATATACATAATATTAAATATGCTATATGTAATAAATAAAAATATTTAATAAATAAATAAATATTAGTTACGTCACAGAATAAAAACTACTAAATTTCGAGGGACTCATGAATAATGCTGGTGATCTACTGGGCAACGCTTACTAGAAAATATGTTGATAAATCTGTAGAAAGTATCCATTATCTAAGGCTAACGTGGCTACCCCACTCATGATTCTATAAAAACATACAATCAATGCGAATATATCACATATTCTATATAAAAATCAATAAAACATTATACTTTAAAGTTTATTCTGCAGAATACACCCAACAGATTTAGTATCGACGTGTTATCGATAGCAGGAGCGTGAGGCACATTTATCAAAGTGTTTTCTACTAAGATTTTATCTCGTTTTATTGGAGGGGCAAGGAAAGTGCAATATGTCTCCTCCGCCCGGACGTTTCGTGAAATTTTTAGCTCACTTTCTTGGAGACAATAAAACGACACAGTTTGCTGTTCAGGCTTTTATATGAGCGAGAATTAATTCTGTGTTCAGGTGGATAGAGAAAAATATATTTGAAAATGTTTTTTTTTTTGTTCTGACATGGGAAGTGGGAACACCGCACTTGATGTTAAGTGATTGACTGCTTAATAGAGTATTAAGTAATATACAGGTGTATATAGACCGTGATCGATTTTTTTTACGTTTTCCATACAACCACGGGTATCAATTATGTGTATATTTTTTTTTTTTTTTATTGTTAGGAAAACGTAAAAAAAACCGTTTTTTTGACGGGTTTTTTTTAATGTCACGGTATTTGTAGTCACCGTGGCTATTGCCTGTCTTAGTTTTCGATCGCGGCTTTATACACCCTGTATAATAGGACGAGTAGATCTTACGAAACTCTATACACCCTTGCAGGCCTTCTGAGATGCTTCTTCACGGTTTGCTTGAAATTGCTTGGAAAGCAATACCGGATGTTCATAATACGTTATATATAAATACTTTTCGTTGCGAACTATTTGATGTGCTTTACCACGATCCTTTCAAGAACTGTAAGATTAGAACATTGCTAATACACGTGAATATGAGAGATGAAGTGATGGCCTCAAGGTTTATGCGCGCGGTCGAGAATTTCGACGGTCGCAGGTTCAAACCCCAGGCACACACCTCTGACTTTTCGAAGTTATGTGTGTATTCGCAATGAATTATCACTTGCTTTAACGGTGAAGGAAAACATCGTGATAAAACCTGCACACCTAAAAAGTTCTTAAGAATTGCTTAGGTATGTAGTCCGCCAACCCGCACTAGGCCAGCGTGGTGGACTAAGGCCTAAACCCTCTCAGTTGTAGAGGAGGCCCGTGCCTAGCAGTGGGACGTATTTGGGCTGATGATGATAATACACGTGAATATACTTAATTAAAAAAGGAAACTCTAAGCATGGAATTATTAAATACACACACAAACGCCAGTATCCCCAAATAAATAGCCAGAGCTGATTTTTTTTACTTGGTGCTGCTACAAAAAATTCCGAGTTAAAAAAATCATTATCACTTGCCTCGATCAGGGAATAAAACCAGAAACATCTCCGATGTACACAACAATTTTGTGCCACGAGATCCAATGCCTAATTTCAATAACCTCACTCTATCCCGCTTTAAACTACAGCGTCAAGTACTTTGTGCAAACTTTTTAATGTATTCAACAACTAACAGACGGCTGGGTAATGAATTGTAGATATCGCTCCACTATCACCAAAAGTAAACAGCGAAGTTCAACAGCTGATTTGGAATAACATTTGCTATGCTCAAGAAGGGCTGTACCCACGAAACAGTGGGCGGAGATGTATATTAACACCTATTCGGCAGCTATCTTTTCATCATTATCATCATCAGCCCATATACGTCCCACAGCTGGGCACGGGCCTCCTTTAAAACTGGGAGGGCTTAGGCCTTAGTCCGCCACGCTGGCCTAATGCGGATTGGCGGACTACAAATCTAAGAAATTCCTAAGAACTTTTTAGGTGTGCAAGTTTCCTCGCGATATTTTCCTTCAACGTTAATGTAAGTGATAATTTATTGTGAATACACACAACTTCGAAAAGTCAGAGGTCAGCCTTAGGTTTGAACCCGCGACCGCCGAGATTCTCGACCGTGCGCCTAAACCTCGAAGCCATCACTACTTTCAACTATGTTTTAAGTCCTCTGAAATAGGCCTTTTGTTATGCTCTGGGCACATTTCCAGACTTTGTATTGCTACAGAGAATTTACTAATGAAAAGTCTAGTAACGCTATATGAGACCCGAGAATGAAACTCATGACTACGGCATCGAACCCGTCCTATAGCCATTATTTACTATATAGTGAATAGACCACGCAGTACTTCGTGGTACCAATTTTGAGATTGTGTATTGTTGCTGGTGATTAGATATTCCTATCCGCCCCAGAAAAAGATAGTACACAAGGTATACACCTTATATATGTGGATATATATACATATATCCACTTCAACTTCATCAACAGTCATACCTCATTTTTGTTATATACAAAATATCTGCAATAAACTGGAATGTAATATTTTTTGAGTTCGCTTCTTATTTTGTTTGTTAAGTCTTAAATAATCATTTTACCGCAGCAGACAGTCATAAATTCGTCATAAACCCAAAAACTATATGAAACTTAGTAAAAATAACAAGTTTTCGACCTTGTGACCGTACTATACGTCCAGTAGCACACAAGTTTTATGGGAAAGGGTTCCAGAATCGATTTCTTAGACAATTTTTGTTTATAGGTAGGAGGCTCTTAGAAAAATTGTATGGGAGGCTATAGTGTATTTTATAGGTATTTTTTATGAAAATTGACAGGACGAGCTAAAATATTATAGTTTCGTCAATTTAAAAGTTCTATATTAGGTATACTTAAGAATAAATTTTCGCTTTGACGGCAAACTGAGTCTGAGTAACTCACTGCAAGAAAAGTGAGATCCAAACAAAGTGGTTGACACAATAATCTCGGCTATCGCAATTTTGACAGGAAACCAGCGCAGATACAAAAACCACATCGATAATTTAATTAGTCAAAACTAATCGTTGCATCTTTCATGACATCAAAAACACAGACACCAGATTTTAAACAGCCCGCTACCTTCTTTAAATTATCTAAATACTATTATCAATTTATATACCCAGTAATATTTACACTTCTAGAATTGATATTAAATAGCCATTAGTAAACCTATTAGCTGAAAACTTGTTTTTTTACACCCGTGGGAAATTAACTGTACTTTTAACTGATGGTTAAAAAAGCGGTTTACATAAACAGTAACTGAGTAGAATTAATTACGATAATTTCTTGCGTAAGCACAGTTATGCCGTCATTTTCGATGTTTTTTGCCATTAAATAGACCTTAACCCTAATATAAAGAATAAAATAAATACACCCAACAGTCACATACATAGTTCTGACCCCACATTTAGATACAAGTCTTGTGTCGTGGATGTACGAGAGACTTTTCGGTCTCACAAACACCCAGACCCGAAACAAATACTTGTGGATCACACAAACATTTGTCTCGGTGCGGGGAACGAACCCGCGGCCTCTCGTTTCGCAAGCTCGTGTCTAGCCAACTGCGCCACGGGGGTTGTCATCATGCTTCGATAGCATATCTTCTTACGCTTGACTATGATAGTACAACTGGTAAGACACAGAATGAATTCAACCGCTCTTCAAATCCTCGCTTCAAACAATTTAATTACAGTTTACACAAGAAAGACGAGAGCAGGCCAAACTTCGTGGAACAAAACCGCGCCGAGCAGCCGCATTAGTTTCCCAAATTCTCAACGAAGTTAAATACTTTACGTTTGTAACGGTAAAATGTTGTCATAAAACCGACTTGAAATATATACAGTTTAAACTAGAAGTTGCCTGCTGTTGAAGTAGACTGCCTCGTGGTCTCGCGGCACAGGTATGTGGCGTGCGATCTAGAGGTCCTGGGTTCGATTCCCGGGTCGGGCAACGTGTTATTGGGTTTTTCTATTAGGAAATGCTCAGTAGCAGCACGGAGTCTGGAAATGTGCCCAAAAAACGTCAATAGGCTCGCCCCCTATTACATACTGGCGAAATGTGTGTGCAGAAATGCATCTCTGCCTACCCCTTCGGGGAATACAGGCGTGAGGTTATGTATGTAGGTATCTATGTACTAGAAGTTATAGCACAGAGTCAGTGGAAAATTGGTTTAAATGCTGAGTCTTCGGCTGCGTTCAGTTGTAAACGTTAAAGAAAACTGTTCTTGCTATGCCGATGCGGTTAGTCTATAGGCGGCAGCGGAGTATCTCTAAACCATATACTGCAGTTGGCTAGCCACAACCTTGAGCAACAAGAAGCTGTAGGTTCGAGACCGTAAAAGTTACTGTTTAAGTAAGTGATAATTCATTGTGAATACACACATAACTTCAAAAACTCAGAGGTGTGTGCCTGGGGTTTGATCCCGCGACCACCGAGATTCTCGACTGGGCGTAGCTCTGACCCCACAATAAGACACAAGTCTCGTGTCGTGGGTATCAGAAACTACGAGAGACTTTTCGGTCTCACTAACACCCAGACCCGAAACAAATATTTGTAGATCACACAAACATTTGTCTCGGTGCGGGGATCGAAACCGCGGTCTCTTTTTTCGCAAGCTGGTGTTTAGCCAACAGCGCCACGAGGCTGTCAACCTGTTGAAATGCTTCTTCATATTACACCAAAACTGAATCTTATATACGGTATGTTACTCGAGCCAATTCAAAAAGCATGAAGAGGAAGACTCATTCGAAATTTAAAGAACAACAATCTAAGCGTCAAAGCCCGTAACAATTTTATTTAAACGAATTTACATCCAAAACACAGGCCATACTGTTCCATTTAAAAATTCACAACAATGCATTTTGGGAGCGTTGAAACTTGTTTAAAATGAAATTCTTCGCTCGCGCCGTATTGAATAGCGAAGTGTGGTGGCTACCGAAAAACAAAAGACGAAATAGCGCGAGCAACAGCGCAACACGATATAATGGAGTTATTGTGGAAGAAAATCCACAGAAATTGGGTCGGGAATGAATGAAATACTATGAGAGACTTTGGACCTGAGTTACATACTTTGAAGGTAGGGTTAAAATAAGTGTCAGTATTCAATAAAGAATGAGGTCATGGTGTATGGGTATATGGCGTGAATTCGATAATTATCCCAGGAATTAATACGTTAGAGGAAGTCTGAAAGTAGCTCCTGTCATAGATAAGCTGAAAGGAAACCGTCTGTCGTCGTATGGGCATGTTATGAGGAGGGATGAATCATACGTAGGTAAAACGGTGATGGATATGAAAGTTGATGGATGGGCGAGCAGAGGAAGGCCAAAGAAAAGATGGATGGAGTGCATGACTGAAGATATGAAAGAAAAAGGGGTGAATGAAGACCTGACTGCTGATAAAACATACTGCGCTGACCCCAAATAAAATTGGGAACAGGGCAAGGAGACGATGATGATCCCAGGTCTGGTAAAGTACTATGGGATTTTCAAAAAAAATCTCCGTAGCAGAAAAAGTCTTGAAAATGCCCTCTTAAAATGAAGATGGACTTACCCATTACGTGGGACTTAATATATAGCTGACAAACGTTTGAAAGTGGCTCCTGTGATAGATAAGCTGAAAGGAAACCGTCTGTCGTGGTATGGTCATATTATGAGAAGGGACGAAACATATATTGGTAAAAAAGTAATGAGTATGAAAGTCGAAGGATGGACAAACAGAGGAAGGCCAAAGAAAAGATGGATGGAGTGCGTGAGAGAAGATATGAAAGAAAAAGGGGTGACTGAAGACATGACGGCTGATAGGGATGTTTGGAAGGATAAAACATACTGCGCCGACCCCAAATAAAATTGGGAACAGGGCAAGTGAATGATGATGATGAAACGTAGTTTTATAAATACATTCTTGTCTCTGGTTTACTGTTGTGTCTGTAAATATAATCGGTTGATAAAATTCCGCTTAAAAAAATTAAAATGAAATTTTAAATTCGAATGCATAACGTGTATTTGAATTCAATGTTTAACGTTTCAAAATACGTAATATTGGAAGGGATAGCTCGATACAACGGAGATACCCCGGGGTAGTATTCCGCGGAGCGTTTTGTGTGCCTGATCCACTTGTCAATACCGTTTGACAGGCTGCACGTGTGTGCCGACGAGCTCCACGATTCCGCTGATACCATTCGAGATGTATTTGTATTATGTCAATTTTACTCAATGCTAGTTTGTTGATAAATGGACGCCATAACTTATATTTCATTTAATAAGCAGTGATGGCCTCGAGGTTTAGGTGCGCGTTAGAGAATTTCGACGGCCGCAGGCACACACCTTTGACTTTTCGAAGTTATAAGTGTATTCACAATGAATTATCACTTGCTTTAACGGTGAAGGAAAACATCGTGATAAAACCTGCACTAAAAATTCTTAGGAATTTCTTAGGTGTGTAGTCCGCCAACCCGCACTAGGCCAGCGTGGTGGACTAAGGCCTAAACCATCTCAGTTGTAGAGGAGGCCCATGCCCAGCAATGGGACGTATATGGGCTGATTATGATGATGATGATGATGAATTATGATAAATGCGGTGCTGGCTTTTATATTGAATCTTATCCATCTTATAGCATTGTTGATCCAATTTATGGGTAAAAAACTATCATGATCTTCATATCGATCAGAATCGCCGTTTACCGTTAAAATTTCTTTCGTATCGCTACTGAGAATCATTTAAAATTAAAACGTATTACAACAAATATCCTGATATATTATCGAATCTGGGAACTGTTGAACGCACATCTTACAACGTATTATATGTAAGGCAGTGGCGGACTAACAGGGGGCCGGAAGGGGCGGCCCACCCCGGGCCTACGGTCTTGGGGGGGCGGCCCAAAAACCTCTGCGTTCGCCTGATCAAATCCTAAACGAGACTTTAGGCCCGGGTTCACAAGTAGCAGACTGCCAGTCACAGTTGCTAACTCCTGCTAGTCACTGGTATCAACCCCAATTGTATGAAAATTATAGATATTAGTATATACAACATTTTTTGTTATAATTTAACTTATGAAAGCTTTATAATTTGGTTAATGAAAAAAGTAATTTCATTAAAAAGTGTAATAGTTTTCATATGTTTATTTAGCCTAAATAATTTAAGTCGAATTTAGATTTCACTTGCCAGATTTTAAAGAAATAAACTTAAACACTTATTTATACATACAAATGTGAACTGAATAAAAAGCTTGTAAAACTACATTTTTTATAGCTGGGGGGGCCTCATTTAGCTCTGCCGCCCCGGGCCTCTGACGGGCTTAGTCCGCACCTGATGTAAGGATCAAAAATTTATCCCGAAAAGCAATAACACTTATTATTATAGCAGATTAATTTACAAAAGCAAACTAGTCCACCATAAATTACTGCATGAGCAAAACCACAAACAATAACTATATTAATCATGAAATCCCTTGCAACATTAATTTTATCGGCAGCCAAGCATGCATAGTGCCAAAAATTTGCGAAGTATTGGCGTAATACCAAAACCTATATGTTTTAGTAATTTATCACCCAATAGTACAATAGAATATTAAGTAAGATATTTATTTCAATAAATAAATACACCCAACAGTCACATACATAGTTCTGACCCCACACTAGGATACAAGTCCTGTGTCGTGGGTATCAGAAACTACGAGAGACTTTTTGGGCTCACAAACACCCAGACCCGAAACAAATATTTGTGGATCACACAAATATTGGTCTCGGTGCGGGTATCGAACCCGCGGCCTCTCGTTTCGCAAGCTGGTATCTAGCCAACTGTGCCACGGGGCAACATATTATACTTATATTATATTTAATATATTATATTTCTTAGGTGTGTAGTCCGCGAACCCGCACTAGGCCAGCGTGATGGACTAAGGCCTAAACCCTCTCAATGGTAGAGGAGGCCCGTGCCCAGCATTGGTACGTATATGGGCTGATGTTGATGATGATATTATATAGACGACATAATGCGGTGAACTTAAATACTAACTATTTTTTTTAGGTATAGACAGAGACTACTCAGGGCCAAAAGCTAAGATTTAACTTCTTTTTCTTCTGCTCATTCTATGGCGTAGTTAAACTTGTTGTTTTAGGAAATTTGTTAATGTCTGTTTTTCCTCCCCCTCCGAACCCTCTATACTCTTAAACATCTTCGCTTTATCCAATTTCCTAAATGAATTATTTTCGTTAGTCGTCTTTTGTGTTATTAACATACCCAAACCATCTTAACATGATTCTTTGCATATTAAAACCAAGTCATCAAGAATATTGATATTTATCAACTCAAAAATGGGAATCCCTTAATCCGTCTGAAAGGTTTTTACTGGCCTAGGAATCGAACACGAGATATCTTGATCCCACACGCCATTTTATACCATGGACCTGACTAGGCAATCAAGTAAAAAGACACAAGAAATCCTAGTTTAAAAAAAAATACCTGCAAAATTGTTTTCGTGTCTAACTTCATCTTCAAAGATGAGCTCGCGAAAATGTTCAAGAAGCTAAACCCATTTAAACCGACGTCGGAGGGGCCCCACTTTTTCCATTACAGTGGAACTTGTGTCGATTAAGTCTCTGCTAATTTGTCACGTAGACACGGGCGCGACTTGAATGTCGTGGAGAAATGTAATGTTACAGTTAAAAGAGCGAGCCTGCACATTTTGAACGTTCAACAATCATTTAAAATACATTACTAAAATCGATGTAGATTTTGCTCAAAATAAACGATATTTTGGTAGTGGTTGTAAACGTTCATTAAGAAGAATTCGCAACAGTAGAATATTTTAGGGGAATTTGAATAATTTAGAATTCGTCTCAGCGTTGGTGATTATTGATTTTCTAAGAGGCTGTGATTCTATTAACGGTTTTGTTTAAAATTGCCTACAATTTAAAATCATTTTTATAAAAGGCTATATGAGAAAGAGACTAATAGCAAAAAAGTCTTGTTACAGACTAAAATTATTATGATTACAAATGCCACACTAAGATTAATTCCCGTGGCGTGCAAATTGTTACCAGATTTATCTATTAAGAAATTCTTAATGATGAAACATTAATTCTGGAGAGAAGAGAGGAACGACAAAAAGTTTCGCCCTTATTACGTGGGACTTTTAAAAGCTGGCGAAATGTGGGTAGTTCCTCCTTCCTCCCCTTCCCCTTCCTCCCCTTCGATAGTACAGGCATGAGTGTAGGTACATATGTGTGAACGTACTAAGATAAAAGACTTGTGCTTAGGGATGGGCAAATAAAAAAAATACATCGTATCAATAATTTTAAAAAAATATCGATGTTTCGGTATATCGATATTTTTACCTCAAAACGCGATTACCTCAAGTAGCTCTTTTTTTAAATTTTATTTTCCCTATAAATAGTCGAAAAAATCTAGACCCGAGAGTAGCTCTTGTTTTGTTTAAAAAAAATGGAATTCGATATGTATTTCGAAATAAATATCGAATATCGATATTTTCAAAGTAAACATATCGACGATATTGTATAAATCGATTACTTGCGCTTGTAGTTATACACTATTAACGAATCTCCAATTGTGCTCCGAGTTTTAGTCAATTCGTAGAACCCATTACACAACTATGAGCCTGGCATATTACAGAGGACCAATACAAAGAGATATATTACAATAGTATATATTACAGAAGCACATTAGGCTGGATCATATTAGTCAACACTAAAGGAAAACCGTACCTAGAAGTACATACATACATAATCTCACGTTTGTGATCCCCGAAGGAGTACGCAGAGGTGCAATTCTGCAACCACATTTAGCCAAGTATGTATCAGACCCACGTAAAAGGGGGCGAGCCTTTTACCGTTATTAGGGCACATTTCCAGACGCCGTGCTGCTACTGAAAATTTTCTAATGGAAAAACCCAATAACACTTTGCCTGTTTTTTTTAATTTTTAAAGACCATTAAATTGAAGTTAATACTAGTCATAATCCTATATGGCTTGATTTATATGGTGTTTGTTTGCAAGTGAAATAGTGTGTAAAAATATCGCCACAGAACAACAACGGTACGAGCGTGGACAACGCAGCGTATTTGTGCTGAGATGTGAGTGCTATTTACCCTTTATGATAGAGTCGGGGCTAGGAGACCACTGTTTCCTGGTTATATGTCCGTGAGAATATAGTATTCAGTGGGAATAGACGAAGTAAACAGGATGAATAAAATAATTTTGTCCTGTATTTTAAAAATCGTTGTAAATTACACAATTTGTTTCTTTTTTCTTGTTTGTGAAGAAAAACATCGTGAGGAAACCTGCACACCTAAAAGTTCTTAGGAATTTCTTAGGTGTGTAGTCCGCCAACCCGCACTAGGCCAGCGTGGTGGACTAAGGCCTAAACCCTCTCAGTTGTAGAGGAGGCCCGTGCCCAGCAGTGGGACGTATGTGGGCTGATGATGATGATGATGAAATGTATCTTTAGCATACGCTACACCTACTACTACGCTGTCGTGGTATCAACGATGCAGATGAATGAAAATTGACCCCAACAAAACTGGATACTCCAGGCAGTAAAATGACTATTAGTGAAATCACAGCTCCCTTCCCGCTAGCTCAATGGCCCACCATCTGATATTGCACTCCCATTCCTGCAAACCGTTTACACTGGCCAACAACATCAAAGTTAGGTTTAGATCGGTTGACAATTGTCTAGATGAGATCTGAAAACGTTTTCTGTGATACCTAGATAAGCTTTGTAGTGTACCCTTTCAAGTAGTTTAAGGGGCAAACGAGCGGTCTATAGATAGATAGATAGATAGATAGATCGATAAACACTTTATTGTGTACCATTTAAACAAAGATAAAATATAATGACTGCCTCGTGGTCTTGCGGTGCAAGTATGTGCCGTGCGATCTAGAGGTCCTGGGTTCGATTCCCGGGTCGGGCAAAGTGTTATTGGGTTTTTCCATTAGGAATTTCTCGGTAACAGCACGGAGTCTGGAAATGTGCCCGAAAAACGGCAATAGGCTCGCCCCCTATTACGTGGGACTGATACATACTTGGCGAAATGTGGGTGCAGAAATGCACCTCTGCCTACCCCTTCGGGGAATACAGGCGTGAGTTTATGTATGTATGTATGTATGTAAAATATAATGGTATTCCTCTACATACCCTATTTTTTTCATTTTTTTAACTTTTATCACATATTCTTGTGAAGAATTAGTCTTTTTTTTTGTCTTTGTTAGGTTCTTTGACAAGCCTGCTCTGTTGCTTTATTATTATTATTATTATATAATACAATGGACAACTTATAATATAGTGGACAATCGGCGGTCTTATCGCTCAAAGCGATCTCTTCCAGACTATCAACCAGTCTATGTTGAAAGATAGATCAATATTTGAATTTTTACGATTGCTTTGTTCTTATTAAGTCTAATTTTAAGGTCAATATCATCTTGCTATGTGTGTAAGTTCATTTTTATCAACATAAGTACGTATCACTGCTGGGCAAGAGCCGTAGTCACCTAGTGCGGGCTAGTAAACTTCTGAGAAGGTATTGTTTTTAAAGGAATGTGAAAGACGAAATCAATAAGTCCTATTTTATAGTCTTCACCGGTCTTTCAAACATCATCATCAGCCCATATATGTCCCACTGCTGGGCACGGGCCTCCTCTACAACTATAATATAATAATAATAATAAGAGATAATGTGTTTCCTGATAAAAATAAATACAAAAAACCGTAAAATATTTTTATACAAATTTTATAAAATGAACCATAGTTAAATTATAATGTAATAATAAAAGATTTTTCTTTTCTGTATTGACTTGTCATAAGTGCTATTTTATTGCCTACGTGACCAAATAAAGCAATTTCATTTCATTTCATTTCAACTGAGAAGGTTAAGGCCTTAGTCCACCACTCTGGCCTAGTGCGGGTTGGTGGACTACGCACCTAAGAAATTCCTAACAACTTTTTAGATGTGCAGGTTTCCTCACGATGTTTTCCTTCACCGTTAAAGTAAGTGATAATTCATTGAGAATACACACACAACTTGGAAAAGTCAGTGGTGTCTGGGGTTTGAACCCGCGACCGCCGAGATTCTCGACCGCGCGTCTAAACCTCGAAGCCATCACTCTTTACTGTGAACTTGCAATATTTCGCTTTATATAAGTAAGCCCTGGGCTAGATCGCTATTGAAAACTGAGGAGCGGAAACACATAACCGAGTTTTATCTGATAAAATTTGATTTTGCTGACATACCAAAATCATATCGTTTAGGATCAAGTATGTAAATACTAGAATAGTATCAGTGATGGCCTCGAGGTTTAGGCGCGCGGTCGAGAATTTCGGCGGTCGCAGGTTCAAACCCCAGGCACACACCTCTGACTTTTCGAAGTTATGTGTGTATTCACAATGAATTTATCACTTCCTTTAACGGTGAAGGAAAACATCGTGATAAAACCTGCACACTTAAAAGTTCTTAGGAATTTCTTAGGTGTGTAGTCCGCCAACCCGCACTAGGCCAGCGTGGTGGACTAAGGCCTAAACCCTCTCAGTTGTAGAGGAGGCCCGTGCCCAGCAGTGGGACGTATTTGGGCTGATGACGAAATGTAAATACTAATGGAGAGGGTAAGTGGGATGGTTTGAGAACCTACAAGTATAATACTAAAAAATCTGCATATAAATGTGATGCTTTATAAAAATTTTGCTTTACAGGTAATTTAAAAATACTGTTAAAAACTTGTAATAGTCACGACCAAAGTTTCACCTCTAGACTATTGCTATGGCGGCTTCAAAATATTAAAATATGTATAAAGTTTAAGTAATATTGCAGTTTATTTCCACGCTTACGATACAAACTCGGCAACTTTATGAAAATTGCCAAGAATTGAAATTTATTTACACCCAAAACAGTTTTATTTTTAACATTTTTCAAGATTTTCAGTGGAATTTTCGCATTTTATAAGAGATGCTTTTCAATTGCTGCCAGTTTTCGTAGATACTGAAGAAACATCTAAAACTTAAAAAAGTGGTCTGGAATAAATTGCTTTGATACTAATATCACAGATGCGTATCAGCTCGAATTTTTAATCCTTAAAACTTACTATTTATACATACTTTTTATCTATATTTTAAACCGCAGTTTGACAGCCCTGTAGCGTAGTGAATAGACGTGGGGTCAGAACTGTGTATGTGACAGTTGGGTGTATTTATTTATCATCTTTTCTTAAATAGTCTATAATTTCCACACTACCTTATAGAAATTTTCATCTAAATGAGCTCATATTTTTCTTGGAACATAAACCTTCACGCGTAGAAAATTCCAATAAGTTTTACTATAGGCACTTAAGTTATGTAAGCTTTTAAGGTCCTATAATTTCAGTGTGAAAAGAAATCATTTATTATTCATACAAAAATAAGTTAAGTAGACTTAGATATCTTCGAGCTCAAGGGAACATAATAACTTGAAAATGCCAGAGCAAATTCCGACTCTAAGTAAATATACCTGTAATTTAGTCCGCTTAACTACTTAATGTTTTCTGATGGGAGTCAATTTGTTGGGCCTTTAGTGAGCTGAATAACTTATGTACATGAGCAACATAACTACGTGCCTGACTGCCTTGTTGTCTCGCGACACAAGTATGTACTGTGCGATCTAGAGGTTTCGGGTTCGATTCCCGGGTCGGTCAAAGCGTTATTCAGTGTTTCTTTGTTATTACGTGGAACTGAAATGTACCTGGTGAAATGTACATACAAACATACATAACCTCACGCCTGTATTCCCCGAAGGGGTAGGCAGAGGTGCATTTCTGCACTCACATTTCGCCAAGTATGTATCAGTCCCACGTAATAGGGGGCGAGCCTATTGCCTTTTATCCGGCACATTTCTAGACTCCGTGCTGCTACTGAGAATTTCCTAATGGGAAAACCCAATAACACTTTGCACGACCCGGGAATTGAACCCAGAACCTCTAGATCGCACGGCACTTACCATCTTGTACCGCGAGACCACGAGGCAGTCCTGTCAGTTGAAAAATATAACTCTTTTAATGCCAGACTACCGACATTTCTGTGGGAATAAAACGTTGGAAATTGAAAAGAATAGCCCTGACTGCGCGACATAAAAACGCCGATCAAGTCGGAGCAAGAAGCTCTCATCAGTTACAATTGGCGTGCTGACCCACATAGCAAATGGACATACGATGGCCGATCGCAACTCGCGAGAACGTGTGGGAATGGCCACGTTTTATCAATGATTTTCTATTGTTTTGACTGAATGGGTTTCTTGTTCCTTCCAGCGGCTTCCCGCGATCTTCGTGAGATCTTCAGTCCAATTAATCCACTTTATATTACTGTCACTTAAATTACAACACCTACACATACTCGTATACCACTCCCGGCTGTAATCTCAAACGGATACAGATTAGACAAAAGTACCTCCACTCACCCACGCCTTTAATAAACTTCTACTTTAATAGCTGAAGTAGCGTCATAGTGTCATGCACTTACTACTCATCTATTTCAAAAGTAAACGGCATATTTGAACACAGACAGACCTGCAAATGAACATTTGTAGACATTTCACACGTCCACGCCTAACTAATGAGAAAGTTTAAAATATTAACCTGGCTAATTAGCTGCTACGTGTTACAGATTGCTGGCGACTGCAAATTCACTTTGCCGTGTGCTGTAACCCCTGGGAATGAGCGGGTATTTGAGCACTGTTGATATGCTGGGCAATGGCGGTACTTCCATATAAGCCCAAAAGCCCAGCATACCTTACAAAATTCCGAATAATAAATCTGTGAGCTCTAAATCTTTATTTAACAAATCAATTTGGCATATAAATGATAATAAACATTATACTCGTAAACTAGACATTACCCAATTAACGTGTAACGATTTTGGGCTTCTATGGAAGTACCGCCACTGATGCGGAGGTGCGAATGGCTCGGCTTGACAAGGGTGCCACTACTGTCTCAGAAAATTCACGTAAAGCAGTACTGCTTTGATTAGTGTGATTCAAATTGCCACAGAACCAATTTGGGGTAGGGAGTTTGTATTTTCGCAGATTATAACCCGGTTATTTAGAGTGTAATATACGGCATAGCTTCTTGTATTTGGTAATTATCCTTTGGTTGATCTGGTTAGTGTCTAGCCTGAATAGTGCTGACGAGTCGTAATGAGTCATGAAGTCAGTGCCGTCGTTTTGCTGTATCAGAATAAATCAAGAGGTTTTTTACACTGAATCTGTTTTGTGGGATTTTGATTAGAAGACTTGATGGCAGATTAAGGTATAACCTTTTTCATAGGTTTCAGAAGCATTTTTTAAACATAAGTTGCATAAATATCGAAAATATATCATATGTAAATCGAGTGGAGATTGTTTACAATTTTTTCAACTAACTATAAGTCGCTAGATGTCTTGCATTGTGTCCTCACACTTAGCACGTCGTCTGTAGTATTTCGTAGTTCAATTGTCCCTCAACTGGGTCGAGCGGTTTGAGCCGATTTTTGCCATTTAATCAGAGCGCGCCCGGCGGGGTTGGGGGCACGGTAGGGGGGAGGGGCTCGTGTCTTTTTTTGTTCACTCTGTCAGAGATCTCGTTAAGGATGGTTGATGATGTCAAAGAGTTTGACTGCGACGTGTGGGAAAGATTTGCGAATGCGCTTATGTTATCCTATTCTTGTGGTGTCATTTTGTAGTAGTGATCTTTTTTACTTCAGTAATGATGATTTTAATCATACGTACATGTATGATATGATATTTTCGTGCAACCCAGAAGACCTAAATTGGAATCCTGGGTCGAGTAGAGTGTAATTAGGTTTCTCTATTAGGTAATTTTCATTTCTGCGTCACCTAAGGTTCGAATGTCAGGGAATGCCTTAGCCATTAAGTCCAGCTTAACATATTATATTATGTGTGTAGGGTAAATAAATAAATAAAAATATACCGTAGCAGCAAGAAGACTGGAAATGTGCTTACCTCCTATTATGGGTGCAAAATGCACCTCTGCCTTCTTTATTGGGGATACAGGCGTACGTCTGCATCCTGTGTTTAATAATGAACACATTCATCAAATTATTCTCAACAACACTTACGAGTAGATCCAGTACACAAGTCACCGTACTTAACTTAATTAGAGGAAACCTGCATAGGAATAAATCTACAAGAACTAGGCCCATTTGTTAACTCGTGACTGGTTTACAGTATTCTTTATTAAAACTGGCGGCCACTGAGTTGGCATTATCATAATCCCAGGAAAGTTTGCGCTGGAATATAAAATGTGTGGAAGATATTAAAAATTGTATGCATGTTAACTCGTAGTTTTCAAGAGTATGAATACTTGGCTCGCAGGTGGTACAACTTTGATGAGTATTAAATGAGATTCTATTTGCGTTAGTAGGAGTGTTTGAATGCTTTAGTGATAAGGTTGTATGTAGGTCCATTTCGACATCTACGTTTGGGCGTTGAGTTTTAAGTCCTAGGTAATAGTGGCAAAAGTGTTGTCGTTTTATTCGCATATATTCCTAATTAGAGGCCGTGTTGCTCCTAAGAATTTCGTAGTGGAAAAATCTTGTAGAACATTGCCCGATCTGGGTGTACATTTGTGAATACTACAAGGCAACATAACATAGATAAGTAATTATACATTTCGTCTTTTGGAAATATATACTATGTCTAGTAGTGGGCGTCATGAAACCGAAAAGGTGAAAAAGTATGGTGGTCATCATCATCATCATCAGCCCATATACGTCCCACTGCTGGGCACGGGCCTCCTCTACAACTGAGAGGGTTTAGGCCTAAGTCCACCATGCTGGCCTTCATTTCATCACGATGTTTTCCTTCACCGTTAAAGTACGTGATAATTCATTGTGAATACACACATAACTTCGAAAAGTCAGAGGTGTGTGCCTGGGGTTTGAACCCGCGACCGTCAAAATTCTCGACCGCGTGCCTAAACCTCGAGGCCATCACGACTTATGCCAAAATGGTGGTCATGTTATTCCAAAATTAGTAGTTTCTTAATATATTATTTCATCATCTAATTTCTCGAATATTACACTAGAAAAATAAAAATCTAAAACGATTAAAAAGAAATTATTTATCATTGTATAAAATATTTTAAAAAATGGAAAGAGGAGGTCGTATTAAGTTTGTTTAACGGTCACTTTCATAGCCTCTTGTTTACGGGTCTGCTTATCGCTCCCGAACATTTATGGGGAACAACAATGACTTGGCGATGGTAGTCATGTTTCGCATCACGTGGAATTATGATAGATGACTTTGCATCATTTTTTCCCCTACCAAAATGTATGTATCTGCAAAATATATTTTTGGACTAAGGTATGTGGTATTCACAGAAACATTTGAAAGAATTTCAGTATGAAATTATTGATTGGTTTCTCTTTTCATTGTATACAATTAATTAGAGGCTTCATCATCATCAGCCCATATACGTCCCACTGCTGGGCACGGGCCTCCTCTACCATTGAGAGCTGGCCTAGTGCGGGTTGGCGGACTACACACCTAAGAAATTCCTAAGAACTTTTAGGTATGCAGGTTTTATCAGGATGTTTTCCTTCACCGCTAAAGTACGTGATAATTCGTTGTGAATACACACATAACTTCAAAAAGTCAAAGGTGTGTGCCTGGTGTTTGAACCCGCGACCGTCGAGATTCTCGACCGCGTACCTAAACCTCGGGGCCATCACGATTTAATAATTAGAGGCTTATTATAAATAAAAAAAATCTCACAAGAATGTGTCTCCGAAAGAGTAGGTAATGCTGTATCTCTGCAGACTCACAGCCTTAAAATAAATTTAAGAATGTATACTGCAGTTTTCAGATCAATTTGCAGACTTACAGCCTAATCTAAAAACACACCAGAATTGAATGCGAAACCCCTAGATATGAAGTCACATTAAAACCACAGGAGTAAGGAGACGATCAAGCCACGCAGGTACGATAAAATATATTTCGTACTGAATCTAGACCGACCTACACGTAAACATGCCGCATCATGTTTTCTAACTTTTTCAAGTACCTCGTTAAAAAGATGTGCTTCAGTTGTTATCGATCATTCGTCGGATAAATACAGCATTCAACTGTACCGCACTTTAAATGATAGGAAAATATTATATCTATGTTATATAGAGTTTGTGATTTAAATAAATAAACCCATACAAAGATACATCGTTCTGAGTGCACACCAATTCAAGGTATTTGTAGATCACACAAACATTTGTTTCGGTGCGAGCATCGAACCCGCGGCCTCACTTTTCAAAAGCTTGTATCTAGCGCAGGATGAGAAAAATGTGACATTAAAATATTTAATCTGTATTATTTCCATGATGAAATTCTCGGTATCAGCTCGAAATCTGGAGATGTGTAAAAAAACTGCAATCGTGCTTTCGCCAGTTATACACGACAAAGAACAGGTGACGAAATAAACCTATATTTCGTCTTCACAATAACGCCTCTGCCTATACCTTCAGAGGTATAGCCGTAGTATGAATGAATGTATGAATTCTAATCAAAATTTACTCTCTAGAACAGATTGAAAAATGATACGACACTAGCCCTCATAAAAACGACCGCAGTAATTCCTTTTGCACAGATGTAACGGCCATTTTGAGTCTAGGATAATGTTTAGATAACAAAACCCAACTCAGGCGTTTTACGGCCGCGTTATTGGGTGCGTGTGCGTAGTGTGACCTAAATTGCCCTAGCTCTGAGCGCGTGGGTAGTCAGAAGATTTGTAGATGTTATCAAGTCTACTTCACGTTGTCTGTTGCGTCAATGTTCTTGCTTGACGATAAATATAAGTGCGTAATAATGTTATATTTATTTTTAAAATATTAATTCATTCATCATTAGGCCATAGACGTCCCACTTTTGTTTATTCTTTACTAGCTGTTGCCCGCGACTCCGTCCGCATAGACTTCAGGGTTGGGTGCAGAAAGATAATAAGTAAATCTATTAAACGTCTCCCAAGTGCCCAAATTACACTAATGAATTAAAAAAAAGTAACCTATGTCCCTTTTTATGATTCCGTTTTTATCCATAACAAAAATCATCCAAATAACTCAAATATTTTAGGCGTGAAAGTTTAACACAGTAGTGTTACTTTCGCATTGACAATATATGCTAAAATCAAAGGGTATATCCGTTGGGATCAGTGAAATCATTATTTAGATTACGAAGCGTGATGACTACCGAGCCTGCATTCGTTTGTAAATTTTAAACCAGATACAACCAAGGAGTTTAAAAATAAATTTCTGAACGCTCGCATACATTTTTGACAACTAATAAATATGTCACTCATTTTTCATTACTGATTATTCTACATTTTTAAAATGAAAAATACGCAATTGTTCGAATATTGTGGATATATGTTGTCGATTCAAAACCTTTATTTAAATACGTTTTTTAATTTGAGGGGACCATTAACCGTATTGACGGGATAAACATAAAATGTTTGACAGGAAATTAGGTAGAACAGTTTATATGAGAAAATGAAATTGTTGTTTTTACCATATTCCTCGTAATTTTAAAGATAGTTATATGCTGTCGCGGACTTTTTTGTAGGACTTATTAAGATAAACATTTCTCTTATACATTATATACGTGTAAACTCTACAGTTTTTGCAGCGTACGCAAGAATAGCTCGCAGATGCAGTTTTTCCCGACAATTCACACACTATCTTAAAAATATGTAGCCTATGTGTTATTCTGATGTATAAGCTATATTATTGTAAACTTTCATTGAAATCCATTCGGTAGTTTTTGCGTGAAAGAGCAACAAACATCCAGACATTCAGACATCCAGACATTCATACATACAAACTTTCGCGTTTATAATATTAGTAAGAATAGTAAGATAGTAAGATTGAACACCAAAAAAAATTATAAGTAACATTATAATAAGGTTCTCGACTGCCACGTGGCAAAGTGTTATTGGGTTTTTCCATTAAGAAATTCTCAGTAGCAGCCCGGAGTCTGGAAATGTGCCCGAGAAACGGCAATAGGCTGGCCCCCTATTTCGTTGGACTGATACATACTTGGCGAAATGTGGGTGCAGTAATGAACCTCTGCCTACCCTTTCGGGGAATACAGGCGTGAGATTATGTATGTATGTATAATAAGGTTGTGTCACAAATGGCGGCCTTGACGTTATCAGCGATTTCTTCCTGGCAACCATCGGATGGACTGAAATGATCAGAATCGTATAGTGAGTGGTCACAATTTATGAAAATACTGATTATTTATTAAAGTAAAAACGCTACAATATTTATATTCGATATCTTCTTATCAAACCGGTAGTTGAGAGAGTAAAAAATGAATAAATTTAGAAAAAAAATCCTGTCGATTTTACAACAGTTCAGATTGGTGAATATACTTAGTTGGCTAATATTTTCTTGTCTATTTTTGAAGTTATACTTCTTTTGGCGCGTTAGGGAAAAATGATGAGAGTGATTTTTTTACGATGCGCGCGCACACCGACACCAAAAAGTTATTCAGAAAAAGTTTGTTTTAAATTTTAAGAATGTAGAATAGTGACAGTAATAAAAAGGGATTGACATATTTTTGAAGTTATACTTCTTTAGGCGCGTTATGAAAAAATGATGAGAGTGAAATTTTAAGATGCATCTGTGACACAAAATTAACAGTATGAAGTTGTCTGCTTAACCGCTCATTAAGTCTCGAAAAAAAAAATGTCCATTGTAGCTAAGTTCACACTGCACTACGCGCGTCATGTTGGCTGCATTATTTAATCTGCATTTGTGTCGTTTCCGGTCAAAAGGACGAGTTATTAAGTCAGCTGACTCATTAATGGTACTAGGCATTCAGAAAGCTAGAGAGGTGAAATGCTATCATTAATAAGTTTTGTTTTTAATTCATCGTGGTTTAAATTTCGAATGGATTATACGAATATACAGTTTTTAATGCTAGTACTTTGTCCTTGCTGATTTATGATGTCCTGGTAGTTGCGTAGAACATAATTGACATTTTCTTATTTTCAATTTTAGTTTTAATTTATAACTGTCACTATTCTAAATTAAAAAAAAAAGTGTGTGTGTACTTATGTACACGCGTTAGAAGTTATACCACACGACTGAAGTAAAGCTTATAAATGCGCCCAATTAAATGTATGTAAATTACGAGTGCGTTCAGAAATGTAATATGTTGTGTAAACTAAGAACTATGTATGTGACTGTTGGGCGTATTTATAAGTTTTACTTCAGTCGTGTGGTATAACTTCTAACGCGTGTACATAAGTACACACACACTTTTTTTTTTAATTATTCTCTAAAAAAATGGGTTTTAAAATATAAAGTCAGTCTTCTATAAGTTCCACTATACTTCTTTAAGTTCTTATAATACCAGTCATATTTCCGATATAAAAAGTTTATTGTATTTTATAGTATACAAGTGCACAAACAGAGGCATTACAACGGCAGTACAATAAGCGATATTCAAACCAACCTTCTTTTACGAACAGAACGTTTTAGTTCTTTCTCACTTAGCTTCATAAATAAGTATTCAAATAACGAGCTCCAGCAGTAATTCGATAAATGCAGACTCTTTAAGTTTCCGCCTTGAAATAAAACGAAGCGAGTTGTAAATTCAAGAAATGTATTGTTGCATTTTATTATTCTCTTGGCGGAGTTTTTGTGTCAATTCTTTAGTACTAGAAGTTTTTTTCTTTTTTTTTTCTATGAAAAGGAGGCAAACGAGCAAATAAGTTGTGGTCTTGGAGCGGCAATACAATCGTCGTTCAAATTTCAACGGGTAGCCAGTACTCGTGTTATGTTCTTCCTAGTTAGACGTGATTCTATGATCTAATTCTATAATAATTCTTTTAAAACTATTACGCTGAGGTATACTAATATTACATTTAAAGCTGAAGATTTCGTTTATTTGAACGCGTTAATCTTAGGAATTGATAGTTTATCTCAGGAACAAGTAGAAATAGCCTCGTAGTTAAGGCGCGTGGTCAAGAATCTCGGCGGTCGGAGGTCAAACCTCAGGCACACACCTGTGACTTTTCGAAGGTATGTATGTGTTCATAATGAATTATCAAATAGTCCTTAAGGAATGTGTGACATATGTACATACATACATAACCTCACGCCTTGTTTCCCCGAAGGGGTAGGCAGAGGTGCATTTCTGCACCCACATTTTGCCAGTATGTATCAGTCCCACGTAATAATAAAGTGTGTATTTTATCAACTAAAAAAGGTTACATTTTATCGGATACAATATTTTTTATACGGCTACAGTAGGTCAACATTGCACTTAATGCTAATAATTCTACCCAAATACCATTTAAAAAGCCGCGGCTTGAATTCTCACACCAGGCCAAATGTTTTAATACACAACTATTTGTTACAAGCGTGGGTATTTGTGAGACTGAAAACTCTTATAAAGCTATTTGAAACAATAATTGTATCTAAATGGGACTTTGTTTCTATAGTGTATTCTTTGCTTACCAAATGCGAATGTGAGGGATCATTTCACGTTTCGAAAGCTGGACAGTTTTGAATGAACTTTCCTATACACTGTATTCCCCGAAGGGGTAGGCAGAGGCGCATTTCTGCACCCACATTTCTCAGGTATCTATCAAGTATACGTACTATACATAGGGGGTACCGCGTAATAGGGATCGATATTTGACTTTGGTGACGGTTATAGGTGTTTTTAACAACATTAACTCCGAATGTGGAGTTGTTAAAAAATAAATGGATTTAGAGCACTAGAAATGATCTGAAAGCTTATTAGCAGTGACCTCTCAAGAGAGAGATTTTCACATGGGTATACGTTTAAATATTCAGCACACTTGGAGAGCCCAACTTCTTCATCACACACTCGCATCACGTGTAGAAAAACTCCGAAGCACCAATCACGACATAAGCCGTCACGGAATGCATTCCGTCCCAAAAATCCCGCATCTCGCATTGAATTAGAAGAGAACGTGTATGCGGCTCACGTCGCGGAGTTCATCTTCCATTACAGCGGCCGCTGGGAAATCGCGCCGGCAACAATACAATTGTGTATTGTTTGTGTACCGTTGCGGATTGGATCTGCTTTGGAGGTCTACGGCTAAGTCCATTTTTCTTGTTCCTTGCTGAAACTAGTGGTAGAATAACCGAAAGTAAGAATGCCGTGGACTGTCTGCCAGTCAGAGCTACCGAGTGCATTTCTATACAGATGTTCCAACAGCTATGTCTTCATCACCATCACTCCCACATCTGAGATGCCTCCTCTACAACTGAGAGGGTTTAAGTATTGGTCCATCACGCTGGCCTAGTGTGGGTTCGCGGACTACATACGTAAGAAATACTTAAGAACTTTTAGGTGTGCAGGTTTCCTCACGATGTTTCCCTTCACCGTTAAAGCAAGTGATAATTCATTGTGAATACACACAAAACTAGTGATGGCTTTGAGGTTTAGACACACCTGGGGTCGCGGGTTCAATGTCAAAGTCAAAGTCAAAATCACCTTTATTTAAATAAACTTTTACAAGTGCCGTTGAATCGCCACTAAAAGTATTTTTTTAAACTACCTTCGACTACAAACCTCTGACTTCGAATTTCTTGAAACTATTCTCGTGTTTGGGCACATGCAGACTTTGTTCGGCTGCTGCTACTTCGTAATAGAAAATCCTTAAAACATTTGGGCCGAACCTCGGAACTCTAGATCTCACGTCGCCCACTTGACCAATGAGGCAGTCGGAGCAAACAATTCTCCATCAAAATAAACGGCCATTTCGTTTCAAATTTACTTAGTGAGGGAGTCACAAAACATTTTGATTACAAAATTGTTGGCTCAAAAAACTTTAATAAGCTGAAAAGGTAGCGAAACTTGTGGAATTCGCCGAACATTTACAAAGTTCAAGGAAGGTTCTCGGCGTTCGCTACTTTGCGTAGGCGTATGAAACATTTGGAAAGGTTTTCGCTATTTGGGACAATAATATTTTATTTGTAGGAGTTTTCGCTTTAAAATATGTTTGATCAAGTTTTTGTTAAGATACTGGCTATACTTTTATGGACATTAGAAAGTAGGTCTAATTTTTTATTTTTATTAAGTTATTGTATATTAGTTATAATATAAGTATGTCCTAGTATTTCATTAACTTGTTGATGCGTGCGTTAAAAAAAACAAAGAAAAAAGAAGGTTTCAAATTAGATTCTCGCATCAAGCAATATCAATGATATTCTACATAACTGTGTTCGGTAAACTGCAAAAGGCTTGCTTTTTATTAATTACACCCAACAGCCATATTAATAGTTCTGAACCCACACTAGGATATAAGTCCTGTGTCGTGGGTATCAGAAACTACGAGAGACTTTTCGGTGTTACAAACACCCACACACAAATTTTTTTTTGGTGCGGAGATCGAACTCGCGGCCTCTTGTTTCGCAATGTAGAAATACAGCTTTGCCTCCACTACTGATGGAAACCAGTGGCGGTACTTCCATAGAAGCCCAAAAGCCCAGTTTGCCTTTCAAAATTCCTATTAATAATTTTTAGGCTTTAAATCTTTATTTAACAAAAGCAATTTGACATATAAATGAGAATATCCTGACCCCACAACAAACAATTATAAACTAGACATTACAAACTAACGTGTAACGCTTTTGGGCTTCTATGGAAGTACCGCCACTGATGGAAACAATCTTATAAAAAATATCTTAAGGTATCAATTTACTTTCAGTTTCTTTAAAAGGGCCAAAGACATTATAGAACAGCATAAAACATATACTGACAAACAAAATATGATGATGACATACAAGACAAACTGTACATTCCAATATTCAAGACACAATTATCTATCATTTACTTGTGCAATTAAAAAAATGAAACACAGAAGGTGAATGAAAACGTGCTCTAAGTCATGAGCAATAGGGTCGTAAATCAAATGGCATCTGAAGTTGAAATACCAAACACGAACAGAACCATACTGAACAAATAAACATAGAAACGTGAGAAACGACATCTGGCTTGAGACCTTCCTTTACGCAACAATAAAATAATCGTACAATAATTGTACGAAACAATAGCAGTTTAAAACAACAACTCATGAGTGCTTTCATTAAAGTTTTTGTGTTCGATGGAATTCGATGTCGCCGAAGGTCGCTTAAGTAATCGAAATGTTATAATGAAGACTTATAATTGTCCCTAACATTACGTTGTTAAACACGCCCTTTTGACTCAGACGTAACTTCTATTACTTCGGGGCCTGAATGGTGTATATCGCTTACGTTTTTTGGTTCATACATATCTACAATAAGTTTCCTTACTTGACTGTGTAATATTTTAAATTACTTTCCAGAAACTCCTAGCAAGGTAAAAGAGAATAAAAGGTTACTTATTACATATATTTCTTTCTCTTTCTATCAAAATAGCGCTTTTTGAGTTTTTTGCTTTTCCTCTCCTTAGGTATGTTGACTAGCTATTTGATATAAGGTTGTTACACAGTATCTTTCATAAATAAGCAGTGATGGCCTCGAGGTTTAGGAGCGCGGTCGAGAATTTCGGCGGTCGCAGGTTCAAACCCCAGGCACACACCTCTGACTTTTCGAAGTTATGTATGTATTCACAATGAATTATCACGTACTTTAACGGTGAAGGAAAACATCGTGATGAAACCTGCACACCTAAAAGTTCTTAGGAATTTCTTAGGTGTGTAGTCCGCCAACCCGCACTAGGCCAGCGTGGTGGACTAAGGCCTAAAACCCTATCAATGGTAGAGGAGGCCCGTGCCCAGCAGTGGGACGTATATGGGCTGATGATGATGATGATGATGATCTTTCATAAAATGTTCCCAAAAAAGCAGTTGCTTTTTGACAGCCCCGTGGCGCAGTTGGCTATAGACATCAGCTTGCGAAACGAGATATTTGTTTCGGGTCTGGGTGTTTGTGAGACCGAAAAGTTTCTCATAGTTTTTGATACCCACGACACAAGACTCGTATCTTAATACATACATAAACTCACGCCTGTATTCCCCGAAGAGGTAGGCAGAGGTGCACATTTCTGCACCCACATTTCGCCAGGTATGTATCAGTCCCACGTAATAGGAGGCGAACCTATTGCCGTTTTTCGGGCAAATTTCCAGACTCCGTGTTGTTACCGAGAATTTCCTAATGGAAAAACCCAATAACACTTTGCCCGACCCGGGAATCGAACCCAGGACCTCTAGATCGCACGGCACATACTTGTACCGCGAGACCACGAGGCAGTCTATTACTTTTTTAGTCCCTATCCCACCACACACCCGCCACTGTAACTCCTGTGCTCCAGGATCAACAGCGGCACGCACAGTAATGACACCGAGCAATGAAGCTCAGCGGATCTAAGGGGACCTAAATTTGTCATAATCCCGCAACGAAGCTAATCAGAAAGACAATATAAAGAGGAGTTGAAAAACAAAGAGTTGTTCACTTCCCTCCACAGCAAAGCGGGTGACAAAACATTGAGCTATGAGGTTTTACCCTCACATAAAAAAGACAATTACATTTAGTGATATTAGACGCAAGTAACGCACCAAGCAGTGATGGCCTCGAGGAAAAAGCAGTGATGGCCTCGAGGTTTAGGCGCGCGGTCGAGAATTTCGACGGTCGCAGGTTCAAACCCCAGGCACACACCTCTGACTTTTCGAAGTTATGTGTGTATTCACAATGAATTATCACTTGCTTTAACGGTGAAGGAAAACATCGTGATAAAACCTGCACACCTAAAAAGTTCTTAGGAATTTCTTAGGTGTGTAGTCCGCCAACCCGCACTAGGCCAGCGTGGTGGACTAAGGCCTAAACCCTCTCAGTTGTAGAGGAGGCCCGTGCCCAGCAGTGGGACGTATTTGGGCTGATGATGAACGCACCACGGGTAAAAACTGTATGAGTTTTATTGACTAAATTGGACCTAAAGTGCGAGCTGTTATGTAGACTTCCAATAATAGGCATGGCAAAAACGCTGGAAAGCACGGAAATTCTTCCTGGATTCAACAAGGTCTGTATAATAGACAACACCAGACGTTACATGCATACTATTGAGCATACAGTTACGCTCATCCGACCAAAGATTGCACTCCCAAAGGATATGATGCGCGGACTGTTCATATTCGCAATTATGTGTTGAGCATTGGCACATAGGAGAATCGACCAACTTAAATGAGAATAATTTGCTACGAAAATTACCGTGACCCGTCAGAAATTGCGACACGTAATGATCGATCTCGAGCCAAGTTTTTGCCAAACGATCGCTCACCGAAGGAAAATATTGATAAAGATGACGCCCCTTTATAGAGAGACTCCATCGATTTTGCCATTCTTCTATTAATTCCGAGTAAGTCTCGGGGTATGGTTTAAATAACCGACTAATTTTCAAAAGGTCGCGCGAGGAAAGAAAATCTTTATCAATATTTTGCTTGTTGGAAAAATATAACGCGGCGCGACGTTGCACTTCCAGGTCGACTGGAAGTACTCCCGCCAGAACAGGTAAAGCTTCAGTACTAACAGTTCTATACGCCTTACACAAAAAGTCTATTACAGTCTATTACTTACTGTCGTATCTTAATGTGGGGTCAAAACTATGTATATGACTTTTGGGTGTGTTTATTTATTTATTGAAAATAAAAACATGACGTTATAATATAAACGATATCCAGAGTTTCTTTACAAAATCTTTTCAAAGACATATCATTATCTCGATGAGGAAATCCACTTTAAAGAATTTGAGCGACTTCAGCATCTTTGCATGACTTTTAAGACTTCTTAAGTAAAACTCCAATTTAATCTAAGCATGGTAAGGCAATTAATAACAAACAGACGTAGAGTGAATACAATCCACAGAACTGAATTACGGAACAAAAGTAATATGTGGCGTTGTTAAAATTTATGGCGCAATATCAGGCGTCGCGAACGTTCTGTCCAGGAAATTTTACCTGTGCCACTGTTCACGCGGAGCGGCTTGCTTTATTCACCGTTTGGGATGGAACAAGGGTTTGAGGCGTTTCATAATAGGACAACGACAGTCAAACTGAGTCAGATGAGCAGTGGACCAATGCCTATGATATTCAAGCTAGTATTTAAGTCGTAAAAGATGAAAAAAATATAAGTGTACTAGTGAAAAGTATGTACTAGTTCAAAGTAGTGATGGTCTCGAAGTTTAGGCACACACCTCTGACTTTTCGAAGTTATGTGTGTTTTCACAATGAATTATCAAGTACTTTGATGTTGAAGAAAAGCATCGTAAGGAAACCAGCAGACATTTAGTTCTTAACAATTTCTTAGGTGTGTAGTCCGCTAAATCGCACTAGGCCAGTGGGGGACTAAACTCTCGCAGTTGCAAAGCAAACTTGTGCCCAGCAGTGGGACGTATAAAGGCTAATGATGATGAAACTGTACTCTCTTATAACTTGCACCACACTTTAACCTCTTAAAGAAAAGTGCCGAGTGCGATATGAAATTGAAAATTTATGAAACAACGAGATTTCCTCTCGTAACCTTTATCTTATTGATAAGCTCGCGACGTGAATCTTCTGCCGTCGCGAACGGATTTACATATAGGCATAAATATAAAGCTTTGAGTATCGCGTTGGTGCCGCTCCATAAAAGACTGCTCGATATATAGTGATCACAGATACGATGACTGCCTCGCGATCTCGCGGTATATGTGTGTGCCGTGCGATCTAGAGGTCCTGGGTTTGACACCCGGGTCGAGCAAATTGTTATTGGATTTTCCCATTAGGAAATTCCCAGTAGCAGCTCGGAGTCTGAAAAAGTACCCAAAAAACGGCAATACGTTGACAAAATCACTACCCTTACGGGGAATACGGATCTTGGACCGGTTCCCTGCGAATACTGGCCTACGTAGTAACAACGGACCTTCCAATAAGAATACTTACAATTGATAATAAATAGACATATGGCTGCTAATGATGATGACTAAGTTACTAATTCATAGCACATATTAAATATTTTTAATTATTTTGTCCACCAACCCGCACCCAGCGTGGTGGACTAAGGCCTTAACCCTCTCAGTTGTAGAGGAGGCCCGTGCCCAACATTGGGATATATATGGACTAATGATGATTTAATATTTAGGCTCATACGTAAAATTTTAACATATGCATATTATATGAATCTAAACTCTCTTTCAAAACAAGCCAATATACGAGTACATAGCCAATATTGTATTCTATAATGAAAACTGATGTAAAAATAGTTGATAAGATCAATACTAATAGACACCTTAATCTATTCGTTGAGACACCAGGGCCGCATTTAGTTTGAAATTCATTACCGAAGCCCCCCTCGGCCTCCAGTTCACAACAATTTTAATTAAAACAACAGCATATAAATCAGACAAGACGCATAAGTAATTAGAATTCAATAAGCTAAGTTTAATCTGAATTATGGATGTTGAAATCTTTTGGTTTCAATTCAATTACTGAGTTCCAGCTAGTTGGGAATAAACGAATTAAGAAGTTAATAATTTATGTACACTGAAGAAACCATTTATAAGCGCCCATTAGCATGGTAAACGGATTTTATGAATACTTTTGTGTTTCATAAATTGTTATTCAGTTGGCAATAGTTTTATCATTTTATAAAGGGAGATTTGTTCTGTGGTGTACATTATATTATTATATTATATTATATTCAAATAGACTTTTACAAGTGCTTTTGAATCGTTAATTACGTTTTTTTTAAACTATTGCCGCGTCGAAACGTGTTATCGCTGTGGAGAAGAAACGGCAAGAAACTCCCTCAGCAACAAAAAAAATGAAATGTATTTTTTTATATAATAATTTTAATTATAATAACATTTTTATTTATTATATTTAATTTAACGTGACGTATACGGCGCCATCATTTGGTGGTGATAACGACGGTGGGGTAGCTCGGAGGTGGCGGACGCGCCCGCGGGCATTCTTGGCGTGGCTTTCGGCTCGGCCGGACGTGCTAAACATTGTTCTCGCTCATTCAATGTTTCTATTTAATTTATAAATAATTTGATAAGCATTAAAAAAGAATTGTCTTTCTAAAAAAAATTCATTCTTTAATTATTCTTTTTCTACGTTCATTGCGTACGGCATTGTTTTAAATGTTTTCAATGTTTCTTTTTGATGTTAAATATGTTTATTAGATATGAATTTCCCTAATTAAGGTTTTAAGGGCTAGTTGTATTTGTATAATTTGTGTCTCAACACTAAGAGCTCTAAATGTACCGAATTGCACTTAGAATCGAACCAAAGACGAGAATACCGGATGAAGTTTAAATTTCTCAGAAACTATCTAAGTGAGAGACACAGACAGTTCATAATTAAATTGATATAAATAGAAACACAAAATTCCTCTGTTAGTCAATACCGTTGGATCACAAAATACTGTAATACTGTACCCACGACCACAAACATCTAAATCTGTACCTGCAAATGGCTTTCATGCATTAACTAATAAATAATTCAGCGATCGATCCGAACCGCGCGTGGTGGAAATAGAAAAACACAGGGTTGGATTGAATGTCAATATTTGGGTGCCAAATAACTTTGACCCGGACAGTTCAAATAAAACTTGACACGAGAGTGATATGTTTGTTTGTTCGTTCAACATTCATTATGGTGCATGGGTAATAAAGACCCCAATGGGTCAGACGGAATTCATTTCTGCGTTTTTCAATACATGTGGTTTATTGTGAAAGAATTAGTTAGTTTTTTCTTTTAGCCTGATTTAATTTGCAGTGTCTAGGGGTAATTTGTGTTTACAGAGAGAAAACTGATAATTTGAGATGGAGGGTCGGAAAAAGGGCGCTCGCTAAGAATATATATAAGAGATGTACCTATAGATGTTGAAGAAGCAAAAGAGATGTCAAGGTCGAAGCTTGTGTCTTTCTATTCCTTTGAGATGCGGACGTGAATACTCACGTACGTGTTTTAGCATTATTATTTTTTGACAAGAAGAAAGTGCCTTATGCTTCACTTTCGGTACCTCGGGGTAGGCCGAAAGGGGTATGTCGGGGTCTCAGGCCTTCCAACACGGCGCGCGGAACAATTGTCCGTTTAGCTGAGTCCCTAACAAAAATCCTACGCCAGCATACCGACTAAAACCTCTCGGTGGCCGTCACGCGCATTTGTGGTGGTACTACGGCATCTAAGGGGAAAAGCGCCCTACATTACTTCCCGCAATATTATACCCAATTAATTATGATACGACCCTTTGACAGTTGGACACCCCCTTTTTTTTTGTTCTCGAGGGGAAAGCTGTTTATGGCTCTATTTCCCATACACGTGGCCATCTCCGCGCCGAGTGGGGCGACCACGGTACGTGAGCGAGAAGCGCCCACCATAATGCCCCAGCCGCCCGGTAGTTGGACAGCCCCAGCCCACAGTAGGCTAGAAACCAGCCTGCGAAACGAGAGGCCGCGGGTTCAAGACACCGGACAAAGTTTGTGTCATCCGCAAATATTCGTTTCGGGTCTGGGTGTTTGTGAGACCGAAAAGCCTCTCGTAGTTTCTGATACCCACGACATAAGACATGTATCTTATTGTGGGATCAAAACTATGTATGTGACTGTTGAGTGTATTTATAAATATATTTTTTAATTTTATTGTTTCGTGCATAATCTTCAGAATTCGTGCTGCCACTAATTATTTCCAAAATAATTCAACAACACTACACAATCTATCAAACCAAGGATTCTATAGTAAATTTCATAACAGGTGTATGAGGAAGTGTCTTAGTTTTAAATAAATACAAGCAGTCTTTAAGCACAACTATATATTTCAATGTTAACAAAATAACAATTCACCTGCGCTCGCTCGAGTTTCTACTAAATAATGGCCACTCGAGCAAGATGTCTTCGTTTAAGTGATATTCGAATCAATAACTTTGTTTTGTTGTTCAATTCAAACCTCTTCCATGTTACATTTTTATACTTGATGATGATGATGGTCTCGAGGTTTAGGCACGCGGTCAAGAATCTCGATGGTCGCGGGTTCAAACCCCAGGCACCTCTGAGTTTTCGAAGTTTTCGGTCAAAAAACAAAAAAATATCACGTACTTTAACAGTGAAGGAAAACATCGTGACGAAACCTACACACCTAAAAGTTCTTCGGAATTTCTTAGGTGTGTAGTCCGCCAACCCGCACTAGGCCAGCGTGGTGGACTATGGCCTAAACCCTCTCAATGGTAAAGGAGGCCCGTGCCCAGCAGTGGGACGCATGTGGGCTGATGATGAATGCAAAATACTACAATAAATCATTTGAATAAACAATATATATAACACCATAGTACTCACTCTTCATAGATATAGAAACACGAAATTGTGTTGAAATATTCAACACAACTCACATCACGCCGACATTAATACCCGAACGAATTTTCAGTTCGGTCGAATATAATTAAAGTTAGCCACATGGTTGCTTAATGACGTGTTGCTTGTAAAGGGAGTTCTATTAGCGTCCGGACCCAGAAACTTTGAACTTATACTTCGATTGCTCGCAAACTTGTCCAAATTAATTAGTTGCCGTGACGTGTTGCTTCGTGTTCGTGTTGGTGCAGATTCTTGGTTGCCGATACAAAATTTTATTTCCCAATTCATAAAAATTTAAAGAAGAAATAAAGTAGATGATCAACACATACTTTAATAAACACCCAACCAACCAACCAAACAAATCAATCGTACCTACTACAAATTCCCAGCGACAGGATAACACAAAAGGTTGTAATACGATGAATACATCCATTTCCCCAGACACATGTCCTCATAAAACTCGAATGCACATCCAAAGAAGCACGATGAAATCCAAAACGCCGCGCGTGAAAGTAAAAAGCCCCGATGCATTTTCCAACGGGCCGACATTTTTTCTACAAATATTCATTGTTTGACTTTCCCTATAACCGCGTGACAAAATGTGGTGAAAAATCCTGGCGCGTTCATTCGCCATCGCGGCTTTCGGTTTCGGCTTTTTTTCGTCCTATTCGGCAACACCGACCGAGTAGCGTTGTACCGTGAATTATGAATGAGTTAATTTCGTCGGCTCGCCGAATTTGAGCGCGTTTATTATTTTTGATTACGTCACTACATTATTTGGTAACATATTTCGTGGCTTGGCTCTAGCCAAGTTGACCTAATAGTGTATCTTAATGTTTGGCACAAATGTACTTTTTCAGTCATAGAATAGGTAACTGTATAGGAATAAGGGAGACGAATAACATGAAATACAGGTACAGGTACGGTATTGAATTGTTACTGCATTATCAAGTTAAAGGCATATTTTCGCCCTACATTATTTTTGTCTTGTGAGGAAAAACATCGGGATGAAACCTGCACACCTAAAAGTTCTTAGGAATTTCTTAGGTGTGTAGTCCGCCAACCCGCACTAGGCTCTCTCAGTTGTAGAGGAGGCCCGTGCCCAGTAGTGGGACGAATATAAGCTGATGACGATTATATGTCTTCCTAGTATCCCTTCTTATATCCTTGTTTCAAATAAAAGCTATAAGCAGACCGAAAAATATTGTAGGAGCGTCATTGTCATGTGAAAATAGAAATGGAGGACAAAACTCTAAATACTACACTCTTTATTAGGGCTACAGTATTATTAACAAACGAAATGAAATGAAATGAAATTGCTTTATTTAGTCACGTAGGCAATCAAATAGCACTTATGACAAGTCAATACAGAAAAGAAAAATCTTTTATTATTACATTATAATTTAACTATGGTTCATTTTATTCATATATAATTTGTACAAAAATATTTACGGTTTTTTTTATAATTTATTTTTGGTTTTCATCAGAAAATACATAATAAACGAAACTTAACCAGACGACTTCATGCGTGATGGTAAGCCAGCCCTGATAATTTTATTATGGGCTTTTTCTACAGACAAAAATATCGAACACTTGGCCTTATTCCATTATATCTAATGTATAGGAATATTTATGCACATAAATGGTCCTATGTAGAAACGGAACATTTTGAACGAACCAACAGCAACAACAAACTGTATTTTAAAACTACACATCAGATAAAGCGAAAAGAATACATTTCACGAGCAGACACCTAAAGACGATAATAAAACCTGCGCTATCATTTCATGCATAGAAAACAAGTGGAACGTGTAATTTAGTAAAAGAATTTATAAACAGAATCAAATGTCAAAATGTTAGAAATAAGTGGCGTTTGCGTGTAGGACATAGATAAGGTGTAAAAATGCCAGGGTGAATGCACTTTTATCGGCACGCTTGCTGGTTTTACTACACATTTAACTCTAAATTGGTGTTCACCTGAAGCACTAACTTTATTTATTTAATACTAACGCAGGTTGGTACCATTCGGCAGAAACTATGTATCTCCATTTTTATTTCGTCCTTTTTTGAGTATAATTTTCGCTTCACACATCGAAATTTTGTCAGGTACGTAATAGAGGGCGAGCCTATTGCGGTTTTTCGGGCACATTTTTATACACCGTGCTGCTACTGAGAATTTAATAATGCAAAAACCCAATAACACTGCCTGACCTGGGTATCGAACCCGGGACCTCTAGATCACACGGCAAATACATGTGCCGCGAGACCATGAGTCAGCAGTCAGAGGTAACAATAAAGACAGAAATATAGAACCAAAAACAAGTAGATTCCACCTCCGAGTTATACTCCCCTGATATATAATTTATACTGACTCACTCGCGTATCACTTTATTTCAGTTTTATTGCATGTCATATGAGCGCTTGTTTGAAAGCATAAACGACGTATCAAATTCAACCATTTTTATTTCGAGGAACAATTTGTAGCCATTTATTGCTTCGTTGGTCTCGGGGCTTAAACTGACGGGCATCAAGACGGGTTCGATTACTGGGTCTAGTGAATGTATTTACTTTTTCCTGAAGGCCGTTCTCAATAGAAGTTTGGAAATTTTCCCAATAAACGGTAATTGCGAGCCTATTAAAAAGAATCAAAAATTCACGAAACGTGTTCGTTAAAATACCTTTCTGCGTATAACTTCAGGATATAGGCGTGAGGTAGTTTGCATGTATTTGTTCTATCAAGAATAGGTACCTGAAATCATATTTTATTTGACATATATCGCATAAAGAATACTAACGACTGTTATTTTGTACAACCAACAGCAACCCACATAGTTTTTGTTGCCTGCTAAGTATTTACTTTTATCAGCATCATCATCATCACCATCACCACCATCATCATCATCATCATCCCATATAATAAAAATAAAATAAAATAAGCAGTGGACTGCTGGGCACGGGCCTCCTCTACAACTGAGAGGGTTTAGGCCTTAGTCCACCACGCTGGCCTAGTGCGGGTGGCAATATTTACATTATGGCTATCAAAACCTACGAACTTTATTTTCGGTGTCACAAACACGAAAACCTGACACAAATATTTGTGAACCTCGGAGGATATTTTCAATTTACAGGAATCGATCTCGTAGTCTCTTGTTTCAAAGGCTTGTGTCAAAACAAGTGCACCACGGGGCTGTCAACTGTCGGTCGTCTTTTGATAGTGAGACAAAGAAATGAGAAGGCGTACAAAATACTAGTTCTCGTAACTAAATTTATGCAATAAAAACTCTAAGAATAATTTCAATCTCTCAGCGTAACGGGATTGTACAAGACGCGTGCATACAGCCGAGTTCTGCCTTTTAAAAGAAAGAAAATTACTTTTAAAAGAGACGCGTTTCTTTCAAAAGTGTATTTAGTTTCATCTCTATGCGATGTATTCATGTTTTTGTAATGGTTTTAAGAGTGCTCATAAAATGTAAATTTAAATGTACTGTACTTAAAATAACATGCACATTGTTGGTCGTTGCTCTCGAGGTACAATGCTACTTACAAACTAGAGGTGCTGGTTTCGATTCCCGGGTCAGACGAAGTATTACTGTGTTGTTTTTTCTGTAATTCTAAGAAGCATTCTCAGTGCTTATACCATCGTGGTTACAAGCGTGAATGTATGTATGTAGATATAAAATAAATGTACCAAGTAGTGAGGGATTTTTAGACAGCCCCGTGGCGCAGTTGGCTAGACACCAGCTTGCGAAACGAGAGGCCGCGGGTTCGATCCCCGCACCGAGGCAAATGTTTGTGTGATCCACAAGTATTTGTTTCAGGTCTGGGTGTTTGTGAGACCGAAAAGTCTCTCGTAGTTTCTGATACCCACAACACCAGACTTGTATCTTAATGTGGGGTCAGAACTATGTATGTGACTGTTGAGTGTATTTATTTGTTTATTAACAGTTTCTGACCAAATTCACCATTCTGTGTATTACAACCGCAACTCATTTACCATTAGATAGAACGGGCACTTAGTGCACCACGCTGGCCCATTGGTAAAAAAAAATCCTAGGAATATTTAGGTATGCAGGTTTCCTCACGATATTTTCCTTCGCCGTTAAAGTACGCGATAATTAATTCTGAATACCCAAATAACTTTAATATCACGAAAAACATACAAGAACTAAACTCTTTTCTTCGTATTTAGCATAAATTTAACTCGGTAACGTAGTAAATTGCTGAAGCGTCTCCCCACTTTCTACGCACGTTCATAAATTATGACAAAGTTCGTTTCCGCTCCATTCCACTTTGTAGCAGATTTTATCCAATATTATCTCTTAAGTGCCGAATTATAACTTCCTTAAGTCGTATTTTACGGAGTCGCGACGAGACTGCCGGCCAGATATGAATATACGGGCTTTAGATAACGGTTCATAACTCACTTACTGACAGGCGGGGTTCTTCGCGACGTCATTTAATTTGAAATGTACTATTGCTGTGTTGCAAATGCTTCCAAAAGGACAATATAAAAGTTTCTTGCCTATTTTTCTCTAGTTATCTTTAAACGGGGTTGTTAAAAAAAAAATTCTCAAAAAATTATGCTTTGTTGATTCAATGAATCAATAAATAATTTTCATATCAACTTGAATTCTGTTGTTCGCAATCTATTTGCCTTCAGGTACAAAATGTATAAATTTATTACGCTTTCGCCGCTAAACTGCTGAATTGATTTTGATGTATTTAAGTACAGAGATTGATGGATCCCTAGAGACGCTAGTAGAGTAATTTTTGTTTTAAAAGCTTTTTTTATGAATTTAATACTTTAGGTATTTATAGACTAGGCTGTATGTGTGAATAGTCTATTTCCATTTTCCGGTCATTTTCACGTTGCTCCTGAGAATTCCTTTATACAAAACTACACCAACGCTTTTCCCGACCCTTGGGTCGGGAATTCTTCCTTCAATTCTTGAATTGAACTCATCAATAAAAATCTACGCTAAAACACGGGTGTAACACGCTGCGCCAAAGGATTATAAAATATCCTTTATTAAATAGCATTATACCCAGTGGCGGTACTTCCATAGAAGCCCAAAAGCCCAGGTTGTCTTACAAAATTTCGAATAATAATTTCAAGTATTAAATCTTTATTTAACAAATGTAATTCGACATATAAATGAGAATATCCTGACCCCACAATAAACAATTATAAACTACACATTGCAACTGCTAATTGAAGCAGTGATGGCCTAGGAAGCAGTGATGGCCTCGAGGTTTAGGCGAAACATCGTGATAAAACCTGCACACCTAAAAGTTCTTAGGAATTTCTTAGGTGTGTAGTCCGCCAACCCGCACTAGGCCAGCGTGGTGGATGGCCTAAACCCTTTCAGTTGTAGAGGAGGCCCGTGCCCAGCAGTGGGACGTATTTGGGCTGATGATGATGATGATGATGAAACTACACATTAGAAATTAACGTGTACCTAACGCTTTTGCTTCTATAGAAGTACCGCCACTGGTTATACCAATATGAAACAATATAATGCTGGGTCACAGAACGAATGAATTTAATTATTGTAGTTAATTAGCAGCTGTTTTGAGTTAAATTAGGTTTCAGTTTATAGCATTTTATGTGTAATTAAAATATTATTCTACTAAAATTAAATTTGTAATTAAAAGGATTATAAAAAACATTTTGTTTCCTATAAAAAATAGTTTTTTGTAACTGCTATTCAGAGGATTCAAGTTTTTATGGAGACTTTGCTATGGATTAAACAGTGAAAACTTAAGCTGGATTTTTGGTAAAATGCCTAATTGCATCTCTTGTCCCGTAGCAAAACCTATCGATGGCCGTCTTGCGCATTTTGGGCGGTACGATAAATACAAGGCGAGCAACCTTAATTGTTTCCAGTTGCCGTCCAACGCTATGTCCAAATGTGGACCCCTCTGCGATAGAGGGATTCCAGGTGTCTCCCACTTGGCCCTATTTTGGACGCTCATTTAGTGTGAGCGCCCGCGACATTCAGGACGCCCTGCGCTCTGCCGAACATCTCCTGTAAGGGTCACCTCGCCTCTTACGACAGGCAGAGGATGCCGTGGCGGTATTCTTAACATTCAAACTACAGGGCGGGTGTCCCGTAGCACTAGAAATGCCATTAGATATAGTGGTCCCTTTTCATGCAAAGTGTTTCTCCTCAAAGCCTCAATGCCTCTATTATATCTCTTTTATAAAACAAAACTGTCGAAAGCAGTGCACAATGCACTTCTGCCTATCCCGTTGTGGATACAGGCGTGAATTTTTATATGTGTTATAGAAAAAAAAAACGGCACTTTTTTTTTTAATAAATAGCAATATAAAGATAGAGAAAATATGCCAGTATTTTATAACATCTCTTTGTTTCAAAGTTTTAATAAAATTTCGCTCACCAAAAACTTATTTTTAAAACACAGCTCTTAATAATTCCCATCCCCTGCAGTTTCAATGAAACATTAAAAGTCAGTGAAATAAATAAAAAATCACAGAGTCCCAAACTCGAGGTTTATGAAAAAAAAAGACTTGTTTTGCCAATTGTACTTGTATATTACAATTTCAATTTATTCTTTCAAAAGGTTAGTAGTTTTAATATTTTAAGGGTAAATTTAAGACACGAGAAGAGGCGACGCTACGTATTTTTTTCCTAAAATATACAGTTTTATTCCTTTATTTTTTGTCTATTCAGGTCTATTGTGAAATAACAACAAGCGCCACACTTTAATTTATATGTACAAAAAATATAAGTAAAGTTTAGTTAATACTTCATAAATTTTAAATGTAGGCCGTGTAATTATTTTATTTATTTTATATTCACTTACAATGCAACATTTTTTTTCTCCCCAACGATACTCGTAACACTTTCCGAAGCGATAGTAGTAAAAATTATTGACAATGATAAAATACATACATAAACTCACGCCTGTTTTCCCCGAAGGGGTAGGCAGAGGTGCATTTCTGCACTCATATTTCGTCAGGTATGTATCAGTCCCACGTAGTAGGGGGCGAGTTTTTCGGGCATATTTCCAGACTCCGTGCTGTTACTGAGAATTTCCTAATGGAAAAACCCAATAACACCCTGCCCGACCCGGGAATCGAACCCAGGACCTCTAGATCGCACGGCACATACTTGCACCGCGGGACCACGAGGCAGTCTGAACACACTGCACAGACTGCCTTGTGGACAATTACAAAAATACGTTTGAATAAAGAATGTTTCGACTTACGAACGCCCTTTTATACTTTAAATGCCAGTATGAAGTAAAAATAGATTTCTACAAAAAGTCTAATTAAAAAAAAAGTATTGTTACCCTTACGTGTCAATACTTTGTGACGTGTCAATAAAACAGACTGACAGCCCCGTGGCGCAGTTGGCTAGACACCAGCTTGCGAAACGAGAGGCTGCGGGTTCGATCCCCGCACCGAGACAAATGTTTGTGTGATCCACAAATATTTGTTCCGGGTCTGGGTGTTTGTGAGACCGAAAAGTCTCTCGTAGTTTCTGACACTCACGACACAGGACTTGTATCCTAGTGTGGGGTCAGAACTATGTATGTGACTGTTGGGTGTATTTATTTATTATTTATTTATTATTAAAATATATTACAGAAGTGCCCTTTACAGGGACTTTGTGTTCATTAGTAGATTAGGACGCGGTGACATCGAAATGGTATTGATTCCCCGAGGGATACACGACACACTGACCCGAATGTTCTTTCCAACAAAAATACCTAGACATTTACATTAAGGAAAGTAATTTTCGAAATAAAATTGGTAGTAAAAGTCAACTGAAGTTTTTCGGCTATTTATATCCTAGAATTGATTCTTAGATTGTAGTCTGTTGGAAATTTAAAAAACAATTTGATTTGTGCGAGCTGCTGTTACTATTTTTATCGTCGTCGTAAATAATAGGAAATTTATACCTACTTTAAACCTACATTGCAGTGATGGCCTCGAGGTTTAGGCGCGCGTTTGAGAATTTCGGCGGTCGCAGGTTCAAACCCCAGGCACACACCTCTGACTTTTCGAAGTTATGTGTGTATTCACAATGAATTATCACTTGCTATAACGGTGAAGGAAAACATCGTGATAAAACCTGCACATCTAAAAATTCTTAGGAATTTGTAAGGTGTGTAGTCTGCTAACCTGCACTAGGCCAGCGTGGTGGACTAAGGCCTAAACCCTCTCAGTTGTAGAGGAGGCCCGTGCCCAGCAGTGGGACGTATTTGGGCTGATGATGATGATGAAACCTACATTTAATTTATACCATTGAGTATTATGATTGATTGCCTTATCGGCATAAATTAGTACATACCTTAGTTGTTATTACGTTTTTCAATATTTTTTTTCTTCATGATACCAAGATGCATAAATACCATCGATCATTAGATCTATCGATTAATAGCCACATTTATACCTGTTCTTATATCGTCTATCTGAGTACCCAACTAATCCCAAATAGTGGAAAAATGTGCCCGCGACGCTACCCGAGTGAAATTTTAAAAAACTTCGGCCTCGCGTAAATAAATCACTGTATTTTGGCGAGGTCCTTTGAACGAAAAAACGCGACGCACTCAACGGTGATGCATGACTGGGGCCTAAAATAAACCTTTCACGACCTCTGTGAAGGGAGTGTGGGGTATTTTTATATTATAGTGGTCGAAATTTTAATTTATGTAATCTATACTAGCCCTTTTAACACTACTCAGTAATATTTTATAAGAACTATTGAAGTGTGGATTGGCAGACCTTAACATCTAATTAATTTCTTGCAGATAACTTTTAGTTTCGCAGGTTTTCACACGATGTTTTCCTACACCGTCAAAGTGACAATTTATTTTCAATACTTATCTTTGAAAAGTGTGCCTGGGTTTTGAATCCGTGACTAAACGCGCGGTGTTTCGAGAGTATACACACAGAGGCATTTAATTTTTAAATACTTTGTCTAGAATAATTGTTTTGTGAATACTAGGTATACTACGCTCTATGTATAATGTACATTCTAGGACGCGCGGAAACTTAATAACTATAAAACACTATGAGCTTACACCACTGGATCACACAAGAAAAACCTTCTGATGTATCTACATTTTATCATCAGCCCATATACATACGTCCCAATGCTGGGCACGGGCCTCCTCTACAACTGAGTGGGTTTAGGCCTTAGTCCACCACGCTGGCCTAGTGCGGGTTGGCGGACATCTACATTTTACTGTCTCTGAATTAATTACTACTAAAAATATATTCTATTCGTATTTTCTAGTATAAATAACAAAGAATATGTGCATTTTGTGTGTTCAAAGTTAGTTTTGGTTGAAATATATCCAAATGTAAACGCCTGGAAGGTTTCGTCGAAAGCGCTGCTTAATCTCTTTTTAGGGAAAGAGTAATCTCATTATATTATTGTTTTTTTTTTATCAGTAAATTCTTTAGTAATTTCTTTAAAAAAAATACGTTTTTTATAATATTAATATAGATAAACAATGATGAAATAATATTGTTTTATGAACTTGCGAAGCCGCACAAATCTGAATTTACATAAAAAGGTTTAAGCACGATCATAAAAAATTGACAACAAATATTGCTAAAAATGCCCATGGTAATACACAAAGCGCTTAATCCGCTTATAAGCTAATTGGACGTGGGCAGTTATTTAAAACATTTAATTTTATTGCTTCTAAATTAATGCTTGTTTTTAAAGTACGTGCTACCGTTTAAAATTACAGGATTTTAACGTTATATTTTAATTTGAACATTACCACATATTAGGATTAATTAACACAAGCATAAGAAGGATGGGATTTTGCCGATACTCGCCACGCTTGGCAGGCGGGGTGGCGAGGTCCCAATGAAAGGGAGAGGCCTATGTCCAGCAGTGGACGTCTTTCGGCTGATGGACTGGATGGATGAGGAGGATGAGTTTGTATAGTAAGTTTGTAAGAGCGCCTTTTATAAGATCGCCAATTGCACTCATTTCGGTATGTCACTCATATGCGGGACTGACAAGGTACCTGCGTACTATACTAGTCAAAGTCAAAGTGGGACGATATCGGCCTTAGTCCACCACACTGGCCTAGTGCGGATTTGCAGTCTACATACCTTAGAAATTCCTAAGAACTTTTAAATGGACAGGTGTCTTTACGATGTTTTCCTTCACCGTTAAAGTATGTTATAATTAATTGTGAATACACACACACATAAAAAAGTCAATGATGTGTGCCTAGGGCTTAACATGCAACCGCAGAGATTCTCGACCGCGCGCCTTAACCTTGAGGCCATCACTACTTATAGAATAATAGAATAATAGTCATATAACAATAGTCATACAAATAGCACTCATTCCACACTAGTCTTGTGTTACTACAAGAAACTGTGAGAGACTTATTCCTCCCAAACCAATATACATACATGGAAGACACAAAAGTTTATTACAATTCTAGAATTCGAAGCCTATTTTTAATCTTGGTTCTTACCCAAATTTACAGACATTACCCATTGAAAATGTGATATCAAATTCAATTTTTATGGTAAATAAATGGTCCCGAGGGATAAACACGCCGGAGCCGCGAGTTACAATGGCTCGTCGTATAATCGGCTTATGAACGCGCCAGATAGCACCTCCCTTTAGACGAAGGATTATTGCCGGTATTGAGTCTCTGGATCCAAATAAATAAGCTCAGCATAATTTACTGGTGCCGTATCGCTTATTCTTTTGAGATCTGGATGACTACTGAAAATTTAACCGTACATTTCCCGTTTGTTATTATTAAATCTAGAAGGATAAATTACCCCATACATACGCCTGTATTCCCCGAAGGAAGGCGAAAAAGCGGATTTTCATTTTTGGTGTGCAGGTTTCATCACGATGTTTTCTTTCACCGTTAAAGCAAGTGATAATTAATTCATTGTAAATACACAAATAACTCCGAAAAGTCAGAGATGTGTGCCTGGGGTTTGACCCCGCGACCGCTGAGATTCTCGACCGCGTGCCTAAACCTCGAGGCCATCACTGCTTTTACGGTCATCACGTCTTTTGCATCACGGTCTGAATACACCCTGTATATTATAGATGCAAATATAAACAGTATTATCAGTGTCGCGAGATAGGGGACGAGCCTATTCTGGCACATTTTTAGATTCCGTGCTACTTTTGAGCCTGGAAACGAACCATATGAAATCGCACAGCACATATTTGTGCCGCGAGACCACGACGCAGTTTTTTTATATATTTACAAATAAGCGAGCATTTTAAGTTTGTTAATGTGTAATGAGGCATGAAATCCTTAAAACCAAACAATATTTCAGCATTGTTTGTTAACCCTCATAATATTTTCGCGCCAATTAGCGGAACAGGCAAACTTCACTTCCAATTGGGATCGTTAGCGAGCATTGTGGAGTGCAGTGGCGTCACAACCAGTGGGTGTAATTGAAAAAGCGAGTAAAGCCGGGGAGACGCGCTAGCTTGTGGCAGATAAACATGAGTTATGAACGCTGCTGCGTGCACCGCGCGGATTTGAACCGGGAAAATATGCGTTTGCGTTTTAGTACTAGGGTTTAGGTTTGCTGGATGGGACATATAGCATAGCAGAACCGACAACCGTTGGGGGAAACGGGCTCTGGAGTGGAGACCGCGACTCGGCAAACGTAGTGTAGGGCGCCCTCTGGCTAGGTGGAGTGACGATATTCGCAAGGTGGCTGGCAGCAGTTGGATGAGGAGGGCCGAAGATCGAGCTCAGTGGCGTGCCATAGGAGAGGCCTATGTCCAGCAGTGGACGTAAGAAAGGCTGCTGCTGATGATGATGATGATGAATGGCATAGCGTGCCTCGGAGGGGCCAATCGCAAACTATGTTTTAACTCCAGCTAAAGATCACATATGTACATAGTTCTGACCCCACACTAAGATATAAGTGTCGTGGGTATCAGAAACTACGAGAGACTTTTCGGTCTCACAAACAAACAAAACTGAAAGAAATATTTGTGAATCGCTCAAACACTTGCCTTCGAGGGATCGAACACGCGGCCTCTCGTTTCATAAGCCAACAGCGCCACGAACGCTCTCGGATAATGCTGAGTATTCTGGTATAAGTGTGTGCGGTTTTATTATCGCGGTTTCGATTCCCGGGTAGAGAAAACTATGTTTTCGTTTCTGTGTTTCTTTATTTTACTTAATATGAGCCTTATGCCTAAGCATATATTTATTCTACAGCTGAGCAAGATTAGCGCTTATTTCGTGTGTGTGAAAGGACACAGCTGCCTAAGAAATTCCTCGTAGAGCACTTTGAAGTGTGACGATGTCCTTACAATGTTTTCTTCATCATTAAATTACAGGATAAGTATAGACAAGTGTTTAATTTAACAGAGGCACAACCAGCGTGTCCCCACAATCTTCCCACTGCAGTGTTTTATCGAGGTAAAGTGTGCATTTTTTGTGGAGCTCAGAGTCCGTTCGACCTCCGCCTCCCTTGTTTAACGGACACTCCTCCCCTTTGCAGTGTAATTTAAACGTCAACGCTTTTTCATAAACTCTCCTCTAGTAGTCAGATTTATTAGAATTCAGACTATTTTCGCGAGCTCATTTTTGTAGAGGTAGTCGTATTTTTTGTTATGTAATTAAAACACTATTTTGTGGCCTCGCGGTACAGGTATTTACCGTGCGATCTAGAGGTCCTGGGTTCGGTTCCCGGGTCGGGCAAAGTGTTATTGGGTTTTTTCCATTAGGAAATTCTCAGTAGCAGCACGGAGTCTGGAAATGTGCCCGAAAAACCGCTCGCCACCTATTCGTGGGACTGATACATACCTGGAGAAATGTGGGTGTAGAAATGCACCTCTCCCTACCCCATTAGGGAATACAGGCGTGAGTTTATGTATAAATTATTTACCTCAATGCAGACGGCAGGCTCCGAAAACCTTATAAAAGTCGGCCCAGTTCTCAACAGTACGTCTATTCACAGAAGTCCAATAATAGCGCAAAGAATTTTCAATATTAGCCTTGTGTAGTCTCGGGAAGCAATTGTGCCGAGTTACGGATGATAAAGTTTGTAGCGACGAACTTCGTCTTGTGTACGTCTGAACGACAAATACGGCGATAATGAAAGACTAAATTGTATGCTTGGATGGAATACGTATAAAGACTCAATTATTCTGTCCATTTGGTATTATACATACATACATATTACATACATACAATCATACACACATACATACATATGTGTATAAATACATACATTACCTCACGCCTGTACTCCTCCAAAGGGTAGGCAGAGGTGCATTTCTGCACCCACATTTCGCCAGGTATGTATCAGTCCCACGTAATAGGGGGCGATCCTATTGCCGTTTTTCGGGCACAATTGCAGACTCTGTGCTGCTACTGAGAATTTCCTAAAAAAACTAAAAACAAATTGCCTAGCCCGGAAAACGAACCCGGGCACTCTAGATCGCACGGAACATACTTGTGCCGCGAGACCACGAGGCAGTCATTTGGTATTATATCAATTCTAACATTGATAAGACACAGGTGCGTTCCATGCAGCCAAGAAAGTTTTTTTTTGTTTTTCTTAGGAGGACGTAGGCTCTAAATGTGCCCGAGAAGCGGCAATAGACTCGCCTATTTACTTGGGACCTAGACATAGCGAAACGTGAGTGTTTAAATAAATGCATCTTATCCTTCCTATTGTCAAGTACCCATCAGTATATGTATGTATAAAAATTCGTTCGTTAAAAGAGAAAATATTCGACATTCTCCCAACGTCTATTAATGTTTCTCTGAATAAAACACGGTACTGCAATTCTTTCTTTTACAATCGATCCGTACGAGAGTGAATGGAAACAAATGTCCACAGCCATTCGTTCAATATCATTCGTTAGCGCGCCGGCGCCAATTTGTCCTGCTTTATTTACTAATTGTATTGGCAATTTTGTGGAGAATTGTAGTGGATTTAGGGGGATATTGCGGGGTCCAAGCGGGATGTAAATTGGCAACACTGAAACGTTCCTTGATAAGGTGGTTTGACCGTTGTTCTAATTGATTATTGATCGGACATTATTCCGAATGTTATGGCTATTGGAGGTAAGGCGATTGGGACACTCAGGCGGGTGCGTGATATTGAACCATTTGGCATGGGATTTCCATATGGAATACGTCTTAGAATAGGAAGTCAACGGTGCCTATTTAATTTACATATACTGTCTCCTGTATCCCCAAAGAGTTAGGAAGAAATAAATTTCTAGTACTGTATTCGCCAGATCAGTGGCGGTACTTCCATAGAAGCCCAAAAGCCCAGCTTGTCTTACAAAATGCTGAATTATAAGCTTTAAATCTTTATTTAACAAAAGCAGTTTGACATATAAATGGGAATATACTGACCCCACAATAAACAGTTATAAATTAGACCTTACAAAATTAACGTGAAACTCTTTTGAGCTTTTATGGAAGTACCGCCACTGCGACAGATGTGTTTTATGACACCTGAAATAGTAGAGCCTTTTACCGTATCTTGGTCGCATACTCCATACTTCTACTAGGAACGTTTTGATGGAGAAACTCGGTATCACTTTGCCCAGATCCGGTTATTCCGGAGCTCTAGATCGCAAGTCACACACTTGTGCCGTGCGCCCAACGAAGCCTAAAGCAGTCAATTTGGCCCTTCAATGTATTTATGATTCACTTCAAAATTCCGGAAGCAAATAAAGCTAGTACGTGATTTTGAATTAATAATACACTTGGTAGCGTCGTGGGACTACACACAAGTACGAACATACCACAGTATGTACATTTATGTAGATTTACACGGTGAGGAGATGCCAAAGCGCGCGACACTTCTCACACACGGGTCGGTTGGATGACGAATGCTATATGAGGCAAAATGAGTATTTAATTTATTTATTCCTTAATAATTGTTACATTCTACAATTTATTTATGCAATAATTTTACAATATTTAAGTAGTATTTAATCATGAACTTGTTATATTCTATTATTAACTGTTTCCTTTCATTTTTCAATCAATAAGATTATTATTAAGAACCTCTCCACGAGTAAAGGCCTCCTCCAATCTCCTCCACGTGTCTCGATATTTTGTTTTATTCTTCATGGATCCATGAGGCAAAGTGTTAGAAGAAAAATTGCTAGGGTGAAGGCAGAATTCTATGTGGATATTTGAAGTGGTAAAAACTGTAAACAATTTTGAATAATTTTCACTTTAATACTTTTTTACCCATTATTATAGCCAATACCGAGAGGGGTACTTAGGCTACGTTGGCCTAGTAAGCTCATCTATGAATCTAACATAATAATATAATTTAATTTTAACGGAGAAATAATAGACGTTGATGATATTCACCTAAAAAATGAATGTAAATTAATTGGTCGTAGGTACCATGTATGAGTTCTATAGTTGCTATTTTTTGAACAATCATACCGTTTCCATGCTAGGTGTAGTTCAATAATATAATAATTCATCATCATCAGCCCATATACGTCCCACTGCTGGACACGGGCCTCCTCTACAACTGAGTGTGCCTTAGTCCACAATACTACAATTAGTGTCATCTAATTAAAATATATTCTCATTACTAGTGATGGCCTCGAGGTTTAGGCGCGCGGTTGAGAATTTCGGCGGTCGCAGGTTCAAACCCCAGGCACACCTCTGACTTTTCGAAGTTATGTGTGTATTCACAATTAATTATCACTTGCTTTAACGGTGAAGGAAAACATCGTGATAAAACCTGCACACCTAAAAGTTCTTAGGAATTTCTTAGGTGTGTAGTCCGCCAACCCGCACTAGGCCAGCGTGGTGGACTAAGGCCTAAACCCTCTCAGTTGTAGAGGAGGCCCGTGCCCAGCAGTGGGACGTATTTGGGCTGATGATGACTATGACTACCTCATGTGATCATAGCTATCATTGATCGAATCAATCTCCATTCATCAACATCAGAAAATCGTCAACACCGTTATTAGCAAAGCTATAGGCCTCAATATACCTACTTATTACAATTGTTAGCACACCAAGATTACCGTGTGTATCACATTCCCATATCGACAGTTACGACTAACTCAGCAAACTAAATTCTGACAGTGATGGAAACGCAACAACCGTGTTTAGTCATATCGATCATTAAATTAGCACTAACTAAAGTACCTACATTGTATCGTGATATCAAATAACAATGTCGTAATGAAGGATCGACAACAATGTGTGGGTGGAATGATCTTTTGAGCAGAGCGTGGCGAAGTGACACGACATAATTGAGCAGGTTCCTACGGCGATGTTATGAACAAAGTGTCGTAGGCCATTCCGACCAAAACCCCCCGGTGGCGATCTTCGCGCCGTATATGGCGACCACGGTGTGTGAGTGAGAGGCACCCACAATTATGCCGCATACGCCCGATGCGCCTCCGAGACGGTAATGTTTTGGCCGTCTCGGAATTGTGGGGGGCGCAGTTGCACCCCCAATAGCTTGGTTCGGGCGCCCAGTTGTGGGTGGGCGCCCGTGACGGACACAGGAAGTGTAGTAGCCCAGGAGACTACTCAGACAGACTCGATTATCACTGAGAAACTAGTCAATGCCAATTTAAATTTGAATCCAAGCTGACCACACATCATAATAACACATTTTTCCAGCTCACCATCCGTCCCAACCGTGTGTCCCCCGCATTAGCATATCCACGTCCACGGCTAACTTAAACTAATAACTCAGACAGAATGATGGAAGCGCGCCAGAGCCGTGTGTAGCCGTGTACATTATATCAACGGGAAGGGAATGTAGTCACCTGTTAATCGCAGCTAAATTGGGTTAATCAGTTTGCAGCCGAGTAGTTTAGTTAACACTTCGCTTTAAAGATAGGGGAGTTACCGGTGTATTTATGCTGTAACTGTTAAGCTCTAATTCGGAAAGGTAATCTTTGTATCAATATTGTTATCTACTATACTGTATATCTACTATATACTGTATATCTGGATTGAAAAAGAGCAACACTAGAGTTTCTTGCCCGTTTTTCTCTAGTGATGACTGCCTTCCGAACAGGGTGGTAAACTAAATTTTCAAATGACTAAACCTAATTGATTTATTTCATATTTTATAGATTCGATAAATATTATTTCATTTTATTTTATTAAGGTTTATAATATCAGTGTATATACTCACTGTATCTTTAAAGGGGGGAAAAATGTGTATTTTTGCATTTACGTTACGCCATTTTAAACTTCTACGCGATTACGGTGATACGACTACGGCGTACAATCGAGCTGTCCCGGATTCATTTCCGGATTTCACATTATTTAGAATACTCAGTAGCACGGAGTCTGTAAATGTTTCTAAAAAACGGCAATTTGCGACTTTACTATTATTCATAGCTAGCGAGAATACAGGCGTGAGTTTACGTAATTAGAACAGAAATCCTAACAACTAATTATGAAATAATTTGTTAAAAAAATTAAAGACTGGAACATGCTAGATTCTATCAAATTTAAATTTCTTTATACTTCCAATCAATAGGTTCCATAAACTTAAAATCCCTTAATAATTCAACCCGAGGTTGGATAAATATTTAACTAGAGTGTAAAATTTACGAAGCATCTGTTATGGGCGTCACGTCGCAACTATGAAACAGCGAATGCTTACTACAGCTCCCAATAGTTTTTTTTTTTTTTTTTTTTTTTTTTTTTTAATCTAGTGCAGGCATTTGACCACGATCTCACCTGGTGTTAAGTGACGATGCGGTCGACGATGGAGCATGCCTGCCTAGTAGCAGCCTATTCACATTCGATTTGAATTTATCCAGGTTGTATCGTACGGGAAACACTTCAGCGGGCAGGGCGTTCCACTCCTTTGCAGTGCGCATTAAAAAAGTAGACCCAAATCGGCGTGTGCGGCAAGATGGCATATTAACAACAAAGGAATGGCACGACCGCCCGCTTCTTGTTTCCCGATGGCGGAAAGTGCTCGGCGGAACTAGTTCGTGCAGTTCCTTCGCACACTCCCCGAAATATATCCTATAGAAGACCGACAGACGAGCTACCCTACGCCGATGATCAAGAGACTGCAGCTTAGCGTCTACCAGCGTGGGGTCACCTATAAGTCTCTTAGCTCGCTTTTCAATCGAGTCCAAAGTTGCCAGTTGGTATTTGGCTGAACCATCCCAAAGGTGGCAACAGTACTCCATACAAGATCGAACCTGTGCTTGGTATAATTGAAGCAGCTGTTCTGGAGTAAAATACCGTCTAACCTTTGAGAGGATTCCAAGTTTTTTGGCTGCGATTTTTGCTTTGGACTCAATGTATTGACCAAAGTTAAGATCTGACGATAGCTCAACTCCTAGGAGCTGGAGGCTGTCAGTCATAACTACAGGAATATTCCGGAAAGTCGGAGCCAGGTGGAAAGGGCTCCGTTTGGCTGAGAACAAGCACGCCTGTGTTTTGGTAGCGTTGAACGTGGCCAGATTGGTATCACCCCATTCCGAGACTGCTTGAAGGGCCACGTTCAGCCGGTTAACCATCGTCTCTCGACAAGACTCGATGCCATCCCTGCCGGCATTTGCGCGTGAAAAATACCTGTCCGAGACAGTGCTGTCATCTGCATAGCCCAAGGTACCGGGTACAAGCATATCATTAATGTGCAGCAGGAAAAGTGTTGCGGACAAGACTGACCCCTGAGGTACACCGGCATCGATAGCCATTTGATCCGACGAGTATCCATCTAGGACAACCCGTATTGAACGTTCCCTCAGGAAGTCTGCAATCCAAGCGCAAAATCCGGCTGGGATACCATAAGCTGGAAGCTTACTTATAAGGCTTTGGTGCCAAACCCTGTCAAAGGCTTTTGAAATATCGAGAGACACCGCAAGAGCCTCGCCGTGTCTCTCGATAGCTTCACTCCATAAATGTGTGGCGTACACCAGAAGGTCCCCAGTCGAACGGCCTCGGCGGAATCCGTACTGACGATCACTGAGGAGATCGTTACCTTCTAGGTGAGCCAGGAGTTTATTGTTCAGTGCACGCTCCATAATCTTGCAGAGTATGGACGTGACCGAAATGGGACGATAATTGGCAGGGTCAGCACGACTGCCCTTTTTGGGCACAGGTTGCACGTTAGCCAACTTCCAAGATCTGGGAACATGACCGGTCTCAAGTGAGAGACGATACAGGCGTGTGAGATGGGGAGACAACTCGGGAGCACAATTACGCAGAACTATTGCTGGAATACCGTCGGGTCCACTAGCTTTGTTCACGTCCAGGGTCCGCAAGATTTTTAGGATCTCTTTTTGGCGAATGCGTACTTCTGGCATAAAGCTGTCAGCACGTGATGAGATAGGTGGATTTTTTCCTGAGGTATCTAGACGTGAATTCTCCGCAAAAAGAGAAGTTCTGCATCGCTACATGAATATCCTTTTAAACTGTTTTACAGTTTCGAACCAACATACCGCTTTGAGATGTGTTCTGCGTATCCAACTTCTCGAGCTGAAGACGGATGAGTTTTGAGTGGATACCCACTTAAGTTGTGTGCATTTGAAATTATCGTCTAAACTTAGTTGTACAGTATCTATGTGCTTTTAATTTAAGGATTTCATGATAACCTACTTTTGTGTTCCGGTATTTTGATTAATTTTATTGTTATTTAAAATTCATGGATTGTTATCCACTCACAGCAATTGTACCAATATCATTGATCTTCTAAGTATCACAAGTGGGAATGTCCAGGTAAATTTGTTTCTGAAACCGGGTTCTGGAGTGGAGGCCACAACTCGGCGAACGTAGTGTAGGGCGCCCTCTGGCTAGGTGGGGTGAAGAAGATAAATAGGAGTTGGTTATTTGGCTGACTGAGGTGCTGAGATATGCGTGTCTGTTCGGGTTGCAGAATGAGAAGTCAAGGGCTCGTGAAGTGACGATTCACTTATGTTATTTTTCCGGAATGCTACAGATAATGGCTTATGTACTACGGTGCTTGCTTATCTACATGTTTTAATATTAACTTTCACGTGACCACTGGTATACACAGTTCACTGATCTCGCCTAAATTATTAAAATATGATGGAATGCTAAGCTGATGCATTAATGAATAAAATGCATGCAATGATTCACCAAAGAATGTGACGTGGAGATTGTTGGTACTCACAGTCTGGGATCATTTTTCTAATAGAAACATCATCATCATCATCATCAGCCCAATACGTCCCACTGCTGGGCACTGGCCTCCTCTACAACTGAGAGGGTTTAGGCCTTAGTCCACCACGCTGGCCTAGTGCGGGTTGACGGACTACACACCTAAGAAATTCCTAAGAACTTTTAGGTTTGCAGGTTTTATCGCGATGTTTTCCTTCACCGTTAAAGCAAGTGATAATTCATTGTGAATACACACATAACTTCGAAAAGTCAGAGGTGTGTGCCTGGGGTTTGAACCTGCGACCGCGGAAATTCTCGACCGCGCGCCTAAACCTCGAGGCCATCACTGCTTATCAATAGAAACAACTTCAGTAAATTTTGCAAACTGCATCAACAAGCAAGCTATTAACAGTAATAGTTACTCCAACCAAATGTTTCGAGATGAAATTGTTGCTGTCCCGGTTCAGACACACTCCGCTAGTTCCAAATTCAGTTCGACGATAATATCAATTATAGAAGCTTTGTTAGCGTGAACTTCCTCTGCTGTGTTTGTCTGAACATACTTGTTTCTACGTGTTTGTTACTAGTTATATTTGTTCGATTGATCTGTTCGACCACTCGATTTTGAACATGTTAATGCTTTACGCTTCTTTGATACATACATACATACATAAACTCACGCCTGTATTCCCCGAAGGGGTAGGCAGAGGCGCATTTCTGCACCCACATTTCGCCAAGTATGTTTCAGTCCCACGTAATAGGGGGCAAGCCTATTGCCGTTTTTCGGGCACTTCTTTGATAGCTAAGTTATATGTTTCATCACTGTATTGACTGTTCATAAGTATTTAATGTCTAACGAGAATCATCGATAATATTAATTCATGATGATTTCTGTGGACTTAGATGTGATTGCCGAAAAACGACCTTCGACTTTTTCCATTCAAGTAAATGAATCTATAATGAATGAATCTTTTCCAAAAAACGAATATTCCTCATATCTTTAACCCAAAAGCATGACTAAATGTATGAATTTTCGCATCCAGGTACGCACAGGCTAACAGACGACACATTTGTCGAGTTTTACATCAAATGTATCATCATCATCATCATCATCATCATCATCATTAGAGACCAACATTTATTTATTTACACTTTTTATACATTAAGAATAGAGGCGGACTTAATGCCAAAGGCATTCTCTAACAGTCAACCTCTGGGTGAGGCAGAGATAAAAAAGGTAGGTGCATAAATAGTTAAATGGTTAAAAGAATATACAATATACATACATACATATATATACATTTGTAAATAGAATCAAAATTTATATATACTAACATATATACACAGATAAATAAATAATTATAGACACATATAAATACACATACAAACATAGATACATAATTATTATTCAGTAATTTCATTGAAGAAAAACATCCTGCAATTTTTTTTATCTTGTTACCAGCAGTTTCTCTTTCTTCCATTTTTACCTTCTATCTTATGTTTTTTTATTATATTTGTCACGTAAAATTATTAAAAATCACGCAAGAACGCCAATTTTTTCCAGGATAAAAATCTAACTCCCATTTATTCCCACAGAAAAATCATTAAAATAATTTCAGTGGTTTACACGAAGAAGTATAAAACATTTTCACTTTTAGTGTAAGGGTATCATCACATTGCTTTATGATTTCCTCTTTTCACCATCACCAATATGATCTAAATCCTGCTTAGTACGAGCGGAGTCCTCCAGGAAGCCAGTGCATTGACCCCACAAATCCATAATTAATTGCCGGCACAGGCGACTCCTTAACGAGAATCGCCGGCTGCATTTATGTTTGTAAACAGGGATGATAATTAGGTTGTTCCGTAAATTTACTGTCAAGTCGTGATGGCCTCGAGGTTTAGGCGCGCGGTCGAGAATCTCGACGGTCGCGGTTTCAAACCCCAGGCACACACCTCTGACTTTTCGAAGTTATGTGTATATTCACAAAGAATTATCACGTACTTTAACGGTGAAGGAAAATATCGTAATGAAACCTGCACACCTAAAAAGTTCTTAGGAATTACTTAATGCCAATCCGCACTAGGCCAGCGTGGTGGACTAAGGCCTAAACCCTCTCAGTTGTAGACCCGTGCCTAGCAGTGTCTCGTACATGGGCTGATGATCATGATGATGATATAGTCAAATCTGCCTTATCAATTTCTTAGCATTTCGAGCGAGAGGTTCGATACCCGAGTCGGGCAAGGCGACATTAGGTTTTTCTTCTAAGAAACTTTTAATTCCCGGAGAAAATCAACGGTTTGTTACTAATGGTACAATGACAAACCAAGCCATGCATAATTCAGGCTTTCTATTACATGGAACATAATCAGCATAACATAAGTAAACACCTCTGCCCACCCCTTAACTAAACACACGTGATACAGATGTTCAGTCATGCGGATATCTAGTTTCTATTATGAGTTAACAAGTTATATCCACGGCACAAGACGCAGATTGCGAGTCAGACGGTAGTTGCAGTTTATTCTTATACTAATGAGGTCGACGGCACAAAGCGAAATCACTGCGCCTTCAGCTGTGCACCCGGCGTAGAGACGAGAGAATATCGAGCCGGTTTGTCGATACAATCCACTATAATTCTACTCTATTTCCAATGTTATACGAGATCACATAGTATTATTTCTCCTTCACAACATATCTGCCTTCATATCACTCATAGTTTTATGAGACTGCTTCAAGGGTTCGTGGCATAAATATGCGGCGTGTGATCTAGAGGACCAAGGTTCGTTTAGAGTTAGGATAAGGCGGAGTGTTATTTGGATTTTCAATTAGGAAATTCTCAGTAGCAGTACGGTTTCTGAAAATGTTTCCGAAAACCAGTAATGGACTCATAACTTATTACGTGAGGTCTGACACTCACTGGATAAATGTGGGTTTAGAAATTACACGTTAGTATACCCATTCATGATAATTAATTGTGAATACACACATAACTTCGAAAAGTCAGAGATGTGTGCCTGGGGTTTGAACCTGCGACCGCCGAGATTCTCGACCGCGTGCCTAAACCTCGAGGCCATCACTTTAACGTTGAAGGAAAACATCGTGATGAAATCTGCACACCTGAAAGTTCTTAGGAATTTCTTAGATGTGCAGTCCACCAACCCGCACTAGTCGAGCGTGGTGGACTAAGGCCTAAACCCTCTCAGTTGCAGAGGAGGCCGGTCCTCAGCAGTGGGACATATAGGGGCTGATGATGATACCTATTAAAAAATTACATTACATTGAGATTAAGTTCTATAATATTGCTATCACAGTGTCTCCAACTACGTTGATAAAGTTGCTATTCCCAAAGATTCCCTAACGACGGCATACCGGCACGATAACAGCGGTTGGAAACAAAATGCAAAATTGTCCTTTGTTACGTCGACGTGTCGTGTTTTAATTATGGCAAACTCATTAAATCTCATTACATATTCTAAACTCTACGCCACGAAATGTCTGCCCGGAAACCTGAACACTAAGTTGCTTTATATAAAACTAAATTAAGTCTAAAATTTGTACACATTACTTGCCCGTGTGTATGAAAATCGTGTTGTTTGACGACTTCGTAATAGTTTTAGTTTTGGCTGAAAGGCCGCTTCTATCCCATTAAAGTTATTTGGTATAGCCAAGACGATTTCCCGGAAAGAGAGGCATTCCATTGTACTTTTTTGGCATTATATTACAGCTAATGATAAAAATAATATAACAAGCACAATTTTCGAAGTTATTTGTGTAATCACAATGAATAATCACGTACTTTGATGGTGAAGGAAAACATCGTGAGGAAACCTGCACCGCTAAAAGTTCTTAAGAATTTCTTTAGTGTGTAATTTTCCAACCCGCACTATGCCCGCGTGGTGGACTAAGGCCTAAACCCTCTCAGTTGCAGAGAAGGACGTATATGGGCTGATGATAATGATGATGACACTAATAAGCTAAGCTTATAAATACTACTTGTGGGAAGCAAACTGCAGGCAGCAACTTCCGACGACTTAAAATTCTTTCAAACCACACCATTGCTCATTACTGTAAAAAACACAATTGAACTGACTTTCGGTGTGTAATAGTGGCATCCACAGGTCACTGACGCAACGTAAAAACTGAAGTTACCTTATTAATTCTAAAGTGGAGTTACATAAAAGTTATAAATACAATTTTAATAAAGATATGAGAAAGGACTGCAAAATGTCATGGCTAATACCTATAATCTAATTATTTAATTTAAATCAAGAAAGTCAACCACAATAAGCGTAGTCAGTCTTTCATTCCTTTATTAGACTGTACTTGTAGATAGATAGATAGATAATTCTTTATTGACACCCACATTTATACAGTAATTTACATAGATTTTACAAATAAAAAAATAAAAGTGGAACAATAGGCGGTCTTATCGCTGAGAGCGATCTCTTCCAGACAACCTTTGGATGGAATGTAAGAAGGCAAAGTATGTATTGTATCTTGACGAAACGAACGAAAAAACGATTTTTAAAGTTTATTTCTCAATCCTTCAAAATAATTTTACATCTAACGTCACAAATCGAAAAATCATTACTTTTTTTTTTATTACCAGACAGTACAAATCAAAATTAGCGTAGATTAAAAACTACATGAATTATTATTGCTTTAACCAAAAAAATCTAAAAAAATCTAATTTAAAGGAAAGTATTTTCTTTACACCTTTATAATAAAATAAATGTTATGCATTCACGTCATCACTTAACAAACCATTTAAGGTTAATTGAGCATTCGCCTTCTAGTTTTCAATCTCAAATTATTCACAGATTTGAACAAGATACTCCCACAGGATAAAGTTGGAGATTCAGAACTGAAACATCAGCTTGTAGAATCTATAATGTACAATATCAAACTTCTTGGAAACACGTTAAAACGGTATCTAGCTTAATGCAACTAGCAGACAGTAACTAACTTATCCGTAAACATCTAAAATTTGAACCAGCCCGACATGCATTTGCATACAACACGCCATATATTAATTACGGTGGAATAGACTGATTTCTACGAAATCTGGAACTAAATATGGTTAGGAGTCGCGAGAAATCTCTCTCTCGGGAACATTACCGGTCGGAAATCAACCACCGTTAATTTTAAACCAAATTATGACGAGATATTTGAGGAAAATTTCAATAACTTATCGATAAAATATGCAGCAGGTACTAGAGTAAGTTTCATTTAAATTTTAAACTAAGTCTTGTGCAGAGTTTTCTACTTAACTACAACAGCAGAAATACGGAGTAAATATGACACTAGTTCCCGTGTTTTTAAAATATCTTTATCTATGCTATTAAGCTCACAGTAACGTTAATATATGTATGTATATGTGAAGTTGTTTTTTTAAATAATAGTAGATATTTGGGATGGATAGAAAGTAGAAGGGGCATAGTTATTCTTGGAATTACAGCATCCTTAGAAGTAAGTCAGGTAAAATATTCCTGGCTGCAGTACGCAACAATCTTGATGATTGCAGTTAATTGATTCTCCTATAAATTCTATGACTTCATTTTCAAATTCGAATTAAATGAATTAACTCCTCAAAACTAGAATAAATCTTGGTGTCTTTAAAAAGTTATAATCAGAGTATCACAAGATTCTTGCACATTTTTCTCAATAAAAACTGTCCAATACGGACGAGAAATAAAAACAGGACAACCAAAGAATACATTCATAGTATTTCATGGATTTGCATTACTTTTTAGGAGAAGAAGGATACTTAGTAGCAATTGATTCGACAAATGGAGCCTTAAATCAGAACTGTGAATCAAAATATCTATATTCATTACGACAGCCCGTTACAGTCACTCCAGCACATCCCTAGCATGGCATGTTAGTACTACAAACATAATAGTGAGCCACATCACGCCACGAAGGTTTAAAGGTAAGTGGCACATTAATTATGGCTCTTTTGAGCTCATTGAGCAGGTAGGATTGCGTCTCGATTGTGAGTTGAGCGGAGCTAATGACGCCGACTGCATGCAGGCACAAAGCGCTCTGTCAGATCTTCAGCTAGTCATGTGTAACAATATTACGCTGGAGATGTTCAGGGAGGAGGTAAAGCACTTAAGCATTATACTGGTTGTAAATAAACCGTGATCGAAAATTGAGACACGGTATTGTAACGGTGGTTATGAACAAATTAATGACAAAATAATCTTTGAATTTTTCCTCATCACCGTAACTATGTATTACCAGTCTTAGGTTTTCATCACGGTATGTTTAATCATATATAATATTACAAAATATTAGCATAAATTTATTCCTTATATAGGGTTTTAGTTTTATGGAAACTGAGACCGTACTTATGGTGGTTAAGAAAAAGATTTTTTTTCGGGATTTTTAGCGTCAGTGTGTTTGTAATTCCCGTACCTATTAAGTTTCTATATTAAAAAAGAAGAGATTATACTTTTTTAAAGTAAATATTGATTTACTTTTATCTTAACCCCGTGGCGCAGTTGGCTAGACACCAACTCGTGAAACGAGAGGCTGCGTGTTCGATCCCTGCACCAATAATGTTCGTGTGATCCACAAATATTTGTTTCGTTTTTGTGAGGCCGAAAAGTCTCTTGCAGTTTCTGATACCCACGACACAGGACTTGAGTCCTAGTGTGGGGTCAGAACAATGTATGTTTGGTGTATTTTTTATTATATTTATTTCTAGGATGTTTCATTTTTTTTAATTAACAGCCTTTCTTGTGACATTTATAAACGTGCGATCGTCTTGGATTCGAATCCCAGGTGAGTTAAAAGTGTAACAGGCTACCTCCCCCATAGGTAATACAGAATATATGCATCATGTTTTTTTAAGTTTTAGGTACACACTAAGGTTTCGGTCTGTAAAACAAGTGTTTCTTGATAAAGTAAATAAATTTATTTTGAAATTTCAAGCACAATATAATCCTTGTTGATTAAAATAATATTTCAAACATCTAATTAAAGTCTTGGTTCGCTATTACAATAATTTTAATTAAACCGAGATAACAGCTTAATCACGTTTAAATATTTTCGTATCAAGTTTCAAATTATTATGAATAGATTACAATTTTTTTCTCAAACTATATTTGGAATGCGTTCAGTGTGAATAATTTGGAGTATCATTCAATTTATTGAGTTTATTACAACTTTATGTCTTTGACGATCGTATGATAAACAATACGGTTTCATACTAGCTGATGCATGGGGCTTGGTGTGCTATTTCTTGACATATACACATTTATCCTCGAAAGGGTAAGTAGATGTATATTTTTGCATTTACGTTTCACAACGTACGTAATAAAACAAGCCTGGTCCCGTTTTTGAGACAGAATTCATGAATCCGTGTCTCTGCAATCCTAATGGGAACACCTAATACCTTTTTCAGCCGACCCGGAAAAAAATCCGAGATCTCTAGTAAGCACAGAACTTCCCTCACGTAATCAATGAGTCATTTATTTTTATTGTTTAATATGCACAATTTTAACTGACTATATTAATGAATTTAAAAACACACACACACATATATGTACATATAAATCTCTATATTTCCATTAGAATCTGAAGACTAAATTTTTGAAGAAGATATTATTGATTTTATATATATTTATTTATTTTTATTTTATTTTATTTGGGAAATACACAGAACAATCACAATCAAAAATATAAAATAAAAATAAAAAACACAATCCAAAACATACATACATAACTTCACACCTATAATCCCCGAAGGAGTAGGCAGAGGTGCATTTCTGCACCCACATTTCGCCAAGTATTTTGACTGCCTCGTGGTCTCGCGGTACAAGTATGTGCCGTGCAATCTAGAGGTCCTGGGTTCGATTCCCGGGTCGGGCAGAGTGTTATTGGGTTTTTCCATTAGGAAATTCTCGGTAACAGCACGGAGTCTGGAAATGTGCCCGAAAAACGGCAATAGGCTCGCCCCCTATTACGTGGGACTGATAAATACTTGGCGAAATGTGGGTACAATCCAAAACAATTTCCACTAATAGGATCTTTCGACAGTTTACAATCTCGCTAGATAGATTATAATCTAACGGTGTTTATAATTTTACAGTGACATATACAGGGCGTATTCCGATCGTGATATAATAAGCTAATATATATATAGGGTGATTACGAATCCATTAGAGTTAAAAAAAACCGACAAATATAACAAAAAAATGACATTTTCCTAACAACCCACACTCGTAAAACTGCTAAATTAACAAATGCATATTCTATTTAGTGTTAACTAAGGTCATCGACTGGGTCCATCACTAGGGAAACCAGATAATCGCCTCCTTATAATTATAGGTTATCGTCTCGCATGATTTCACAGGCTTCGTTCCTCATTCTTTTAACAGTCTGTTCTCGTAATTAGTTAAAAATTGCAATCAGCAACCGACCTTACTAGTCTCGTGTTAAGGACCGAAATAGTGCGGTCAGGGGAAAGTGCCTTTTTCAATGGCACTAGTGGAGTGAAGGACTATTCACTAGCTGCTGTGATTTTCATGATATTTCGAGCAGAGGATTTTCGCTTTTACCGCTCGCGGATTTTTCGCGTTTCATCCGGTTTTAGGCTATGTATGAAAAGTTTTTGGCGTTGCTGAAATTGTATAGCTGTTATTATTAAAAGTTACGGTAAATGTAAAAGTATGGACGCGTTTTTGTGTGAAAAAACAAAGGGATTTTTTGGGTGGCGTTTTAGATATATTTTTTTAGGATTTTCCTTATTCGTAACGGCATACCGTTAACATATTAATGAGCTATATATTTTACTTAATTTGGAAAGGGGTTCTTAAAAAACCGTAAAGCTAAGTGTTTAAAAAATAATAATTTACATAACTGATAGTTTTATTTAAATTTCAACTTTACTTACAATTATTTATGTTACCTAATTTTTTTCTGTTGCGGATGAACTGATTGGTTTCACTAAATTCAAAATGACTAAAAAAATTCTTATAAATTCCTGGCCAGTATAATAAAAAAAAACTAATAATGACTTGGCACTTACTTGTTAGCTTCGCTGGTGTGTTCAGTAATGCTGTAACAAACGAGAAGGTATATTTAGGTTTTTTGTATAAATACATGGATTTTTACTATTTTATGGAATAATACAGTAAAATGCTTACTTTTAATACTAACGTAACTAAAAATAAAAGGCCGACGCCGATGTCCCATCAGATGGTCGGACCATATCTGCTCGACCCTTAACTCGAAACTTTATGTTGCGCTCCACGATGCCAAAGACTGGAACAGGTGGCACAGCATAGTAAGAAGAACGCCTACTCTTGGTATAGGGGATCACGACCCTCAGCAATGAGGAAAACGATGCGAGGAGGAGGAACTAAAAATATTGAACCTCACGTCTGTATTCCCCAAAGGGGTAGGCAGAGGTGCATTTCTGCACCCACATTTCGCCAGGTATGTATCAGTGCCACGTAACAGGGGGCGAGCCTATTGCCGTTTTTCGGGTACAATTCCAGACAGTGTTGCTATTGAGAATTTCCTAATGGAAAAACCCAATAACACTTTTGCCCGACCCGGGATTCGAACCCAAGACCTCTAGATCGCACGGCACATACTAATGACGCGAGACCACAGTCTTGTCTTCGACCTCTAGCCAAAAATTAGAATGCGTCCAACAATACACCCATGAAATACAAAATGTCTGGACTCCAATTATATGTATATTTAATGGTGTTCCCTTTTGTATCGACGTCGCGCAATTTCCATAGCCTTTGTATGTAAATATGGAATAACATGTATGCATAAGGGACATAACACAACGCTGAAGATATTCTGCCTTCTCTTCAGGGTGTACAGTAATGTTGAGTAAAATTACATAAAACATAACATACATAAACTCACGCCTGTATTCCCCTAAGGGGTAGGCAGAGGTGCATTTCTGCACCCACATTTCGCCAGGTATGTATCAGTCCCACGTGATAGGGGGCGAGCCTATTGCCGTTTTTCGGGCACAATTCCAGACTCCGTGCTGCTACTGAGAATTTCCTAATGGAAAAACCCAATAACACTTTGCCCGACCCGGGGATCGAACCCAGGACCTCTAGATCGCTCGGCACATTCTTGTACCGCGAGACCACGAGGCAGTCAAGTAAAATTATACCATAAAAATTTAACAAAATTCAATAAAGTTACCATGATCAACAAACATGAATATATAGGAAGTGAATAATAGCAAAGATGATTCCTATGGTATTTTGAGTGTCAATGGGCGATGTTGACCACTTTATATCAGGTGAGTCACTAGGCCAGCGTGGTGGACTGAGGCCTAAACCCTCTCTATTATAGAGAAGGTCCGTGCCCAGCAGTGGGACGTATATGAGCTGATAATAATGATGATGATGATGAGTCACTCGCTCGTTTAATTCCTATCCCATAAAAAAATAAAAATATGTTAAAACATGATTAAACAGTCATTTCGCCATCAAACACACTATAGAAAAGTTAAAATCAAAGTCAAAATAATCTTTACTCAAATAGAATTTTACAAATGCTTTTGAAACGTCAATTTTAAGCTATTGGCGCTTCGGAACTTATAACAATACAAATATCAATATTATAGCTGAATTTAAAATTAATATAAATCTCTTAGTCCGCACTAGGCCAGCGTAGTGGACTAAAGCCTAAACCCTCTCAGTTGTAGAGGAGGTCCGTGCCCAGCAGTGGGACGTCTATGGAATGACGATGACGATAACGATATGTTAGTATATAGGGTTTTTACCACTAACAAATCAAGCTAATTGGACTCACACTTAGGGTTACCAACTATCTTTACAAGAAATAAAGTATATTTAGGTCTTAGAAGAATATTGAACAGTATTTTAGAAAAATTAACAGTATTTTATTTATTTAATGTTTTATATACATATTCTTTAGAGCTTTTCGCAGAACTTATTAATTTACTGCATTTTTTCGAAAACTTCATATGCCTCTCAAACAAATTTATGAGCGTCTAAGTTTAACACTTTAGTGTTAAACATTCTGATGCTGAAAACAGTATTTTGTATACTTTATTTTTGTTCAACAGTAAAAAGTATAATGTAGTGAAAAACAGTATAATACTGTTTAAAACAGTATAGTTGGCAACCCTACTCACACTAGCTTTCCATAGAATGTATTCATCGAAGGCGTAGTAAAGCACGTAGCGAGTTGCAAGCGCCGCCAAGTGTATGCGGTTGTATGCGACCGCCGAAATTAATCTGTTCCGTCCGCGTGGATAAATTGTGGTTTTGTTTGAGTGGCGGTATGGCGAAGACGCGCGCTTTGCACCGCCCAACGCAATTAAAGATAGTGCCGGGCTGTGGCGTGCTCAAACGTAGCATATTGTTCCACGTTCAATATGAGGAGGTTTGGAATAGGAATCATTTCTTTTGAGTTGTTTTGAGATAGGTCTAAGATGCTGAATTTGACGAGATTCTGTGTGACTTTAGAATATGTTTTTTTTATGCTGCAAGTCATGAGAAATTGACAATTTGCTGCTCAGATACATAACGATCCGAGTATGTAAGTAATGAATCCGAGTATTTTTACCGGTTGTGTTTTAAGGCCCACGTAGTAGTGAACAACACGTTTCGAGACTCTGCTGCTACGAGAATTACCTAACAAAAACCTAAAAACACTTCAAAATCGAAAATCGAATCCGGTACTATTTGATTGAAAACCGCAAATCTCTCCCGCGGGACCAACGAAGCAGTCGAAAATGTATACGAGAAAGATAATAAATAGTAAAAGATAATAACGTCTTTGGAGTTATTCATTGGAGATCAACCATATCCCCTTAGATCTCATGTAATGCACGTGACAAATATACAGAGAGCCTCGCGAGCTTGGAAGCTGCCAATCTGCAGGGATCTTCGTAAATTTGGCAATATACGAACCGGCAAATAATGTCAGGAATTCTTACAAAGGTCCAGGAAATTCGCCGAGTGTCCGGAGGCTATTAGCGAGATCCCAACAGTACCCCGGATGTATCGCCGATAATGTTACACGTCGGGTTTTTTGAATGTAGTTAATTAGTTTTTGCGGGGCTGAATTAATGTTTTCTTTGAAACGGGGTGGAGTGGGTTTATTTGTACATATGTACATACATACATAAACTCACGCCTGTATTCCCCGAAGGGGTAGGCAGAGGTGCATTTCTGCACCCACATTTCGCCAGGTATGTATCAGTCCCACATAATAGAGGGCGAGCCTATTGCCGTTTTCCGGGCACAATTCCAGACTCCGTGCTGCTACTGAGAATTTCCTAATGAAAACCCAATAGCACTTTGCCCGACCCGGGAATCGAACCCAGGACTTCTAGATCGCTCGGCACATACTTGTACCGCGAGACAATTATTTATTTATTTATTTGTTTACTTACTTTAGTCTGTGTTTCGTCCTTGTATTCTAAATAGTTTGTCTCGTTTCGTAAGCGTAATTTATAATTTAATGTATTTTCACTGTTAAATGGACTTACAGAACGGGTTCAGGATGTCGATGTATTTTTTGACGGTCTCAACGTACTGTTTGCGTCAGCAGTCGCCTATCTGAACTTGACATCAGAGTTCTATAATTACTGATTTTTATATAAATTGTGTTATATATAATTTAATTCGTTCTCTTAACTTGTCATGTAAATTTAGTTTTAGTTTTGTGTGGATGTGTTATGGATAATATTATACAAACATTTTGGTGTATAGGTACTGTAAGTTTGTATAAAGCGCTTGATAAATAAATAAATAAAAATAAATAAATAAATTTGACTGTTAAAGGAAGTTTAGTTGGGTGTAGGAAATTCTCAGTAGTAACATAATAGAATATGTGACCAATAGGATCTCTATTCTGCGAGACATGAATACACGACTGTAATAGATCAGCGCGATATAAAACTGAAGGTGTGGTACGATTTGGATACAGAAGAAATTTGATCCTAAACTTTTCTGTATAAAAATAGCCAGTTGATTGTGTGACTGATTCTTTTATACAATAGATATGTAGGCTGGCAAGTCGCTGGGGTGCAAGGTCGGGATACCTCCTAGTGTGCCCTGCTAGTCCGGATGCTGGCGGGGACGGTGCACCCTGGGCAACGTCGGCCCGTGCCGACGGCCAAATCCCGGCACCAGACGGGCGGTCCTGTTGACCGCGCCGCGGTGGGGCCCGTATTTTGGGCCATCCCGGGTCTGTCCCGGGTCCTCGGCGGGCTCGGACAGCAATCCTTTGCTTCCGAGCAGGAAATGGGCGAACCCCACTTCCACCGTCGAACTCGTAATCCGGTCGAAGCTGTGGTCATGTCTCGCAGTTCGGCCGGCGCGAGGGCCTTGGCTTAACCGCCCGGGCCGCGAGGGAGAAAACCTCTATAAAAAGTTACCCCGAATCCTAAGCGGCGGCGCACCGTGAGGGGATGCATGGCTGATGGGAGGTTCAGTCTCTAGTGCGACCCCCGCCAGAGTACCGGCCGACCCTCTTGGCGGGTTACGCTAGGCTTACCCAGGTACAGGGGGCACTGCCTGGGTGGACCGGTATTTCCCCCATACTCGTGGGAACAAAATGAACAGTACAAATATAAAAAAGAAAAACAAGGAATGCTCAGTGGGAGTAAGCGTTGTACCTTCCCTGGACGCTTTAGCGCCAGGGGAGGTAGTCGCTGATGCTACAATGGGGACGTCCGCGAAGGGGACCGCGCCAGTCCGGATTGATTCCGAGTCCGGACTGAGCTGCGACTCTTTGCGGGCGAAGAGAAGGAAAGTTTCAAGGAGGCGGCAGGCAACGCTCGGTGACAGCGACACCGCAGGCGAGCCTGGCCCCTCCAAGGGGCCAAAAGATCACGCTCCGGTTTCAGTCACAGATGGGGAGTCTGTGGCTGAAGCCAGTAAAGGGTATAAGGCGGCCATTCGCAAGGAGCGGGCCGCCGAAGCGAGGAGAAGAGCCGAAGTAGAGGCGGAGTTGGCAAGGGCAAAGGAGCCAGTGGCCACACGTCGGGAGACGCTCATCAGAATGGCGGATCGGCTCCGCAACGTGACGAAGACGTCCAGAAACCTGAAGGGTGAACTTCAGAGGGACGTCCACGTCAGCGTTGCGGAGCTGATGGAGCTGGCGAACGAGCCACCCTCGGCGGAGGTGGCCCGCGTGGAGGCGGAGAATGCCAGCCTCCGAGAGAAGATAATGGCTCTGGAGGTGGAACTGACTACCCAGAAGAAGTGCCTGGAGGAGCTGACGACCACTGTACGGTCACAGTCGCGGCCCACAGTTGTGCCCGAGGCTTCTTCAGGAGATGATCGCCTCGAGCAAGCATTGCGTCAGGTCGCAATGCTGAAAGCTCGGCTCGAGGCGATCGTGCTCAGGCTGCCTCCGGAGCCGATTCTCCGGCCTCCACTGGCCGCAGACCAAAAGAAGGGAGGAGGAGGGGACCGCAAAATCCCCGCCCCTCCAGCCAGCATTCAGCCCGCTGCCAAGCGTCCTGATGCCGTGCCCCCCGCAGCGGATCCCGACCGCCAATCGCGTCAGCGGAAGCGGGGGAACCGCAAGCGCGTGGCACCGCGCCTGCCGACGCCAGCTCAGCGTCCTCTCCCCCCGCCACCCGCATCCATGGAAACTCCATGGACTGAGGTGGTGAAGCGGGGGAAAAAGAAGAAGTCGAGGGGGCAAAACACCGTCCCCCCTAAACCCCAATCGACACAGCCGCCGCGCAAGCCGGTGCCCCAGCTCCGCCTCCCGCAGAGAGCCGCCGTCACTCTGACGGTGCTGCCGGAGGCGTTGGAGCGGGGCACGACGTATGCCCAGGTACTGCGCGAGGTCAAAACTCACGTGGACCTCGCTAGCCTGGGCATCGCCGGTATGAAGGCCAGACGAGGGGCCACCGGGGCCTACATCTTCGAGGTGCCCGGGCCGGAGTCGGAGGCAAGGGCCGACTCCCTCATCAGCAAGTGCGAGATCCGAGGTTGTGGCGCGGCCGAAACCGCCCACCCCGGAGATGATGGAGATCGCCCATAGTTAGTATGGCACATAACTTCCTCCAGGCGAACATCAATCACTGCGCCAGGGCGCAGGATTTGTTTATTCAGTGCCTGGCGCAGTGGTCGATTCAAGTGGCTGTGGTCTCCGAGCCATACTTTGTTCCTCCCCGGGATGACTGGGCTGGGGACCTGGATGGCTTGGTGGCCATCATCACTCGTGGCGCCGCCGGATCCCCGCCCTTCGAAAAAGTAGCGAAGGGCTCGGGATGCGTGGCGGTCCTGTTGGGGGGGATTTGGGTCGTAGGAGTGTACTCCCAACAGGTCCCTGGCGGAATTCGAGAGCTTTCTGGTCCGCCTGGGGGCCCTGGTGGTGCAAGGCAGCCAGTCCCACCCCGTGCTAGTCGCCGGCGACTTCAACGCCAAGTCCTTGGCTTGGGGCTCGTCGGTGACGGATGCGCGGGGTAGGACCCTGGAGGAATGGGCGATTTCCATCGGGCTGGTCGTCCTGAATCGGGGGTCGGAGGACACGTGCGTGCGGCATAATGGCGGTTCGGTGGTGGACATAACGTTCGCCACCCCGGCCCTTGCCCGCCGTGTCCGGGGCTGGAAGGTCCTGGTTGATGAGGAGACGCTGTCCGATCATCGTTATATCCGGTACAGCGTCTCTGCTTCCCGGGCCCCTACCACGCCCGGTGGTGGTCCCGCTACCCGATTCACGGGCGGCCGGCGGTGGGCCGCTAAGCGCCTCGATGTGGAGGCTGCGGAAGAGGCCGCTCTTGTTCAGGCGTGGCTCTCCGTACCAGACGAACCGGTGCGGGTCGAGGAGGAGGCGGAATGGTTCGGGGTGGCGATGTCGCGTGTCTGCGACGCGTCGATGCCCCGGGTCACCCGCCTCCCGGCGAAGCGTCAGGTGTACTGGTGGACGGCGGAACTTTCGCAGCTGCGCGCGTCATGCGCGGCTGCGCTACGCCGACTTTCCAGGCACCGTCGTCGTCGGGTCCGCCGACCTGGCGACGATGAACAGGAGCGGCTGCTCTATGGCCTCCACAGAGGGGCGAAGAGAGCGCTGCGGGTGGCCATTGCACGAGCAAAGGCCGCGGCTTACGAGGAGTCCCGGAGGTCTCTCGATAGAGATCCGTGGGGGCGTCCATACCGTGTGGCGTTGAGCAAGCTCCGCCCATGGGCGCCCCCGCTGACGGAGAGTCTCCGGGCAGACCTCGTCGAGGACGTCGTCGCGGCTTTGTTCCCGGCCACCGAGGAGTTCACTCCTCCACCGATGGCGCCACGTCCATCGGCGCCATCGTCGTTGGATTCGGCAGGGGATATCCCGGAGGTTTCGCCTGAAGAGCTGGAGGCGGCAGTGCTTCGGCTGCGGGGCAAGAAATCGGCCCCGGGGCTCGACGGGGTGCCCGGACGTGTTTGGGTGCTCGCCGTCGAGTCGCTGGGTACGAGGCTCCGCAGCCTGTTCTCCGCGTGCCTGCAGCAGGGCAGCTTCCCGTCGCGGTGGAAGACGGGCAAGCTTGTCCTGCTGAGAAAAGAGGGGCGACCCGCAGAGTCACCGTCGGCGTACCGGCCCATCGTGCTGCTCGATGAGGTGTGCAAGCTCTTTGAGCGTATCTTGCACGCGCGCCTCGTCGAGCATCTGGAGAGCACGGGCCCGGACCTGGCAGATTGCCAGTTCGGGTTCCGGAGGGGCCGGTCGACGGTACACGCGATTCTGCGAGTCAGGGCACTGACGGAGGATGCAGTGTCCCGGGGCAAGTGCGTCGTGGCGGTGTCACTTGACATCGCCAACGCATTCAACACCATGCCCTGGGCCTGCATCAATGAGGCACTGCGGTACCACGAGGTTCCGCCCTACCTTCGGCGTCTGGTGCAGGCGTACTTGTGCGACAGGTACGTCGTGTATCCGGGCGCCGACGGGTGGCACCGTCGGGCGGTGTCATGCGGTGTTCCACAGGGCTCGGTTCTCGGGCCGCTCCTGTGGAACATCGGATACGACTGGGTGCTTCGTGGTGCCAACCTTCGGGGCGTCGCTGTCGTCTGCTACGCGGACGACACGTTGGTGACAGCGACGGCCAGGACCCCACAGCGGGCCGCCCTGCTCGCCGGGTTCGGGACCGAACTCGTGGTGGGCAGGATTCGGCGACTTGGCCTCCAGGTGGCCCTGCACAAGACTGAGGCGCTGTGTTTTCACGGACCTCGGTCTAGGCCACCGCCGGAGGCCTACTTGATGGTGGAGGGCGTGCGGATTCCCATCGGCTCCCAGATGAAGTACTTAGGTCTGATTCTGGACAGTCGGTGGAAATTCCGTGCGCACTTCGAGATGCTGTCGCCGAAGTTGGTCCGGGCAGCGGGCGCTCTCGGTCGCCTGCTGCCCAACATTGATGGTCCTGGCTTCCCTTGCCGAAGCCTTTATACTGGAGTCGTGCGGTCCATGGCCCTGTACGGGTCTCCCGTGTGGGCCAATTCCCTCGGCCTTCGCTGCGTCCGCCTGCTGCGTCGTCCGCAGCGTATGGTGGCGCAGCGAATCGTTAGAGGGTACCGCACGATTTCGCACGAGGCGGCCTGTGTTTTGGCGGGTACTCTGCCTTGGGAGCTGGACGCCCAGGCCCTCGCGTCAGTGTTCTTCTGGCGGGAGGAGGCGTTCCGGCAATCCGGACAGAGACCGGCCCCAAGAGAGGTCGAGGCCATGCTGGCCTCCCTCCGCAGCGCCGCCGTGGAGGAGTGGCGTTCCAGGCTGGAGAGTCCAAGTGCTGGCGTGGCGACTGTCGCGGCAGTGCGTCCTGTCCTCCAGCAGTGGATGGACAGGCGCCACGGTGCGCCGACCTTCCGGCTGACGCAGGTGCTCACCGGGCACGGCAGCTTCGGTGCGTACCTGTGTCGCATCGTCGGAGTGGAGGAGACCGCCGTGTGCCACCATTGTGGCAACTGCCGTGAGTACACGGCCCAGCACACGCTTGAGGAGTGCCCAGCCTGGGACGAGGAGCGCAGCGCTCTCGTAGCGGTCGTGGGGAGAGACCTCTCGCTGCCGACTGTGGTCGCCGCCATGGTCGGCAGCCGGAGGTCGTGGAAAGCTATGCTCTCCTTCTGCGAACGTGTCATTTCGCAGAAGGAGAGCGCGGAGCGGGATCGGGAGCAGACCGATCCCGCTCGTCGCAACAGGCGACGTAGGAGGCGCCGGGTCAACACGTAGCCCGGCGCCCAGAGGCCACACGGGGCCGCCGTCCCTACCTTGGCGGCCCCCCAGGTGTAAATAATATATTTTGGTGTGCCTCTTGGCACCGCGCAGAGGCGGTCCCGGAGCAATCCATAGCTCTGGCTTCAGGGTATTCCGGGGCCGCCTCGTTGAATGCGCTGATGGTGGCCGTCGCGGGGTTTTTAGTCGGTATGACGGCGCATTGATTTTGGTAGGGACCCGGCCCAGCGGCCGCCCGAGCACATTCACGGGCGGTAACATCCATGCTGGGTCGGAAGGCGCCGGTGAGTCCGACACACCCTCGCCCCTCCGGGGCGGGATGGTCCGTAAAAGGATTTTCCCCGCGAGAAAAAAAAAAAAAAAAAAAAAAAAAAAAAAAAAAAAGGCTGGCAAGTCGCTGCTTCAATCTATGCCCGAGACAAATATTTGTGTGATGCTTAAATGTCCTACTCGTAGTGCTTGAGATACTAACAAGTCTCCACAGTTTCCGATACCCACTACACAAGACCGTACTTTAGCGTGGCTACATAAAAACGTAGATACATAAGTTTTTATGTATCAATTTCTACTGTAGCTTTTAGAATAAGACCCTTAAAATATATTTGTCATGATGGCAAATCTAAGAAAAAAATATATTATTCAAGGACATTGAAACTCCACACTGGATTAGCATTTTTGAACCTACCCACTCGTCTATTCCCTACAATGTAATAATGTAGTCTGGCAGTTGAAAATTGTACGCAACCATCTCAGCATGAGACAACAAAACTTCGACCCTCCAAAAACGTGACAATTGTTGCACACGAACGCAAAGAGACTTAAAACCATTGAAAATGCAATCCGAATTCCCAGTTTCAATTTCAAACACAAACAAAAGAACAAAACTGACTTTACAAAGGTAACGGGTTTTAGTAGAAACTTTCAAATAACATTTCTCTTGAACACGTGTTGTGACTTGGCCGGTTCGCTTCCAGCAGATTTACTTTTGATAGGTATTATATACGCCTTTATTGAAATGCAATGGATCTACAAAGGAATGTGGATTTTATGGAAAATGGAATATACGATTGTACCATATTGCGAACAATGGATTTGCTTTCTAGCATACCGGTTCTGAGAAAAAAAAAACATCTAGGATTTTTCAACCTTTCTATTGCTTTAATTAATATGCCTACTGACTGATCCCGACATCTTGCCATGAAATTGAATTAAATGCATAACTAAGTAAAAGATAATATATGTATTTGCTTTTGCCATAGAAACAAAAACAAAAAATAGATTAAACTTAAATCAATAAAACAATAATTTATTGTATTGCAGTAGGTATGTTATTTAAGAGGGGCAATAAATATGTTTGAATTGAGGAATAAAGAGGATAATTTCGATACAAAAATCACTGATATATAAATCACACAAATTACCAAAATTAGTTCCCAACAGTATCAATAGATGCGAATTTTATAATCAACTCAGAATAATTGGGTTCTAAAATTTTTAAAACCGCTATAATCAAAAGGCTATTCAAAGGAGATGGAGGAATAATAACATACATACATACATACATAAACTCACGCCTGTATTCCCCGAAGGGGTAGGCAGAGGTGCATTTCTGCACCCACATTTCGCCAGGTATGTATCAGTCCTACGTAATAGGGGGCGAGCCTATTGCCGTTTTTCGGGCACATTTCCAGACTTCGTGCTGTTTACTGAGAATTTCCTAATGGAAAAACCCAATAACACTTTGCCCGACCCGGGAATCGAACCCAGGACCTCTAAACCGCAAGGCACATACTTGTACCGCGAGGCAATAATGGTCTTTACATGTGTATTGTGCTTTGCATGTGTATTTGTTCTTCACACCGAGCTCGGGTAGTTCCGCTAATTCCCAAAATAGAGCAGTCATTAAGCCAAGTTAGAAACTGCTTTTGACAGCAAAAATACTAGTAATGGCTCGTTTGGTTCGTGGTTCGCTCAATAGTATGGTAATTCGTACCACTTGATTCAAAGTTCGTCTTTTCAATGACGCAAGCGCAAAACCGATGTTCTAATTGCCTCTTCATTATCATACTACATTTCATTCTGCCCTTTTTCTATTTCAACATCATCTTATCTAAATCTATTTTTATCAACCTATATAGGAACTAGTGATGTTCCGGATATTTTTATCCGTATCCGCGAATATCCGCGGGAGAAATAAGCTCCGTATCTGTATCCGTCACTTTACTTATGACATTAATATTACATATTAAAAGGTCACGCGCCGACAATTAAGTGAGAAAACTAAAGATCCGTATTCGTATCCGTATCCGCGGATCTTGACACTAAATATCCGTATCCGAATCCGTGTCCGCGGATATATATTTTTGACGATCCGGCACATCACTAATGAGGACCTGGACCGGTTCACCTCTAATATCAAAGGTAATACTAACTTACTCCATAATCTGGGCAGTTCATATCCCATAAAAAACAAAACTTGTAATAAAACCCAAGTCTCGCAACTCATTTCTTCTACCGTAAAAAGTTGTGAGATCCATGTTATACCAAGTCGATGAATTTATTCAGTCCCCGTTTAAGGGACCTTCTCTCTTAAGTTATTATGCACTTAGCTTACCAGACAACATCTTATAGTGACCATATCAATATTAAAAATATTTATGCTTTAAAATAAAATAGTGTGACTTGGCAATCGCACTAAAAGTGAGATATATCGTGTTTTCATGCGATGATACTTTTTATAGGATAATAACTTACTCCATCAAGCTGGCCCAGCGTAAATTTCTGGACTTCACAGACCAAAGAAATTACTTTTGAGAATTCTTAGATTTCCTCCGGTGGTACCATTAAAATTATACGTGACGTTTCGGAAATACACAAGGTCGATCTCGTTATTTACTTTAAAATAATAATAATAAGATATTATGTATTTCCTGATGAAAACTAAAAATAAATTATAAAAAAAACCGTAAATATTTTTGTACAAATTATATAAAATGAACCATAGTTAAATTATAATGTAATAATAAAAGATTTTTCTTTTCTGTATTGACTTGTCATAAGTGCTAGTTGATTGCCTACGTGACCAAATAAAGCAATTTCATTTCATTTCATTTCATTTCATAATTATTTCTTTCGCTGTTCAAATGCTGGATATATAATCAGTAAAGAAACACCGACAGACACACTCACGCGTGTTTCCCCGTAGAGCAAAGGATGTCACACCCACATTTTGCCAGCTGTTATTTAAGTCTTCCTTATTGAAAAGCCAACAGCACTGGCCCCCTAATCGCTATCTGCAAACTTAAACCTCGGGACCAACTGAATACAAACTGTCTTTAATTTCAAATTTCTTTCGAGTCCGTAATTACAGCATTAAATTTTATATCGCTTGAGGTTCCATTGGGCTTAATCCTCGTAAGCCAACATGCAGGCCAGCGGATATTCCGTATCGTGGACGGATTACACGGCTAAGTCCCACTGCGAGACATAAGCCATCTCTTCCAATGGATTAAGGATTGAAGGCCACGTGGCTTCAGACGTTGATGGCTCGATGTAGTTTTTCTATGTTTACCTGCCGAGTGAAATTATCTAGTAAAATTGTAGACTGCCTCGTGATCTCGCGGCACAAGTATGTACCATGCGACCTAGAGGACCCGGGTTCAGGTCGAGCAGTGTTATTGGGTTTTTCCATTAAGAAATTCTTAGCAGAAACACGGAGTCAGGAAATATGTTCAAAAAAACGGAAATAGGCTCGCACCCTATTAGGTGGGGCTGATACATACCTGGCGAAATGTGGGTGTGGTTATGTATGTACATAATATCATCATCAGCCCAAATACGTCACACTGCTGAGCACGGGCCTCCTCTACAACTAAGAGGATTTTAGGCCTTAGTCCACCACGCTGGCCTAGTGCGGGTTGGCAGACTACACACCTAAGAAATTCCTAAGAACTTTTTAGGTGTGCAGGTTTTATCACGATGTTTTCCATCACCGTTAAATCAAGTGATAATTCATTGTGAATACACACATAACTTCGAAAAGTCAGAGGTGTGTGCCTGGGGTTTGAACCTGCGACCGCCGAAATTCTCGACCGCGCGCCTAAACCTCGAGGTCCCCTAGGTATTACAAGTCGTCTGTAAAGTCCCACATAATAGAGGCGAGTGTGAAACCCAATACCACGTTGTCCGACCTGGTAACCGAACCTGGGACCTTAAGATCGCACGTTACACGCTTGCACCGCGGGATGAACCAGGCAGTCAACAAGATAGCATGGTCTCCTAAACAAACCACCCGTGGCTCATCTCAGCAACATTCCAGTTGTACTGCATTATTAAATTTCCGTACAATTTTCAAGTCGACGAAATATCCGTAATTTAATAACCCAACTCGCCGACTTTAAAACATCGTCTTGGAGGATTCATCATTTACCAAAGTTATTTATTAACAAAGGTCGTAAAGTTAACGAAGTATTTGGAAAAGGCGCGCGCCGCGTCCGATAACCGAATTCCATTTCGCCGGCGAACACCGAAAATATGTTTAAGTAATAACTTGATCACAATTTCGACGTCCGTCCGGGTAGCAGTTCGATTTCTTCTTAAAGTTAACATTGGTTTTCGTGACTTGTCTCTGTTTCGTCCTTTTTGATGCTGTTAGTCTCTTTGCCCGACCCGGGAATCGAACCCAGGACCTCCACATCGCACGGCACATACTTGTACCGCGAGACCACGAGGCAGGTTTTTTTCTTTTATTTTATATATGTATGTATATCTCTGTACCAATATGAATTCTCTGAAAATAAAAATAAGAAATTACAAAAAAAGAAACTCCTAACCAATATCGCACAGTAAAATACAAGCTGAGTGAAATTAAGAACATAAATAAGATTTATAAGGAGACAGATGCTACATACGATTTCATACCGCGGCCGGTAAGTTTAGTACAATATTCGGAGCGCGGCCGCACACGATATTGTTATTCAGGAAACAGAGATAAGCGACGTTGGCGGAAAAATTGCTCCTAAGTTACAACCACGTCGCCATATCCACTAACTTCGGGCAAGATTCCACAGTATTGGACAGGCGTTGTTGATGGCTTCGTGGTTAGATTGGTTTTTGTTCGTGAATGTGTGCATTTTGTTTTAACCATATATAAAGTCGTGATGGCCTCGAGGTTTGGGCATGCGGTCGACAATCTCGACGGTCGCAGGTTCAAACCTCAGACACACACCTCTGACTTTTCGAAGTTATGAGTGTATTCACAAAGAATTATTACGTACTTTAATGGTGAAGGAAAACATCATGATGAAACCTGCACACCTAAAAGTTCTTAGGAATTTCTTAGGTGTGTAGTCTGCCAACCCGCACTAGGCCAGCGTGGTGGACTAAGGCCTAAACCCTCTCAGTTGTAGAGGAGGCCCGTGCCCAGCAGTGGGACGTATATGGGCTGATGATGATATATATTTGTTTAAATCTTACCTATGGTATCGAAGTTAATGTATAGCAGTGAATGTTAGGTGTAAGAGAAACGAAATTTGCATAATTTCGATGGAAATGCATTTCTTTGACATTGTATGTGGAGACAGTTGTAAATTGGAGGATGACGATAAGGGTTACTATTTCCCATATTCAAATACCCTTAAAACGTCATTGAAGATTGCTGTTGAATTATGAGTGTGTTTCATCAACGACAAAATAAACTTTATATGCAAATGACATGAGACCGTGTAAAAGAAAGTTTTTTTTTTATAAATACACCCAACAGCTCTGACCCCACACTAAGATACAAGTCTTGTGTCGTGGGTATCAGAAACTACGAGAGACTTTTCGGTCTCACAAACACCCAGACCTGACATAAATTTTTGTGGATCACACTAACATTTGTCTCGGTGCGAGGACCGAACCCGCGACCCTCGTTTCGCAAGCTAATATCTAACCAACTGCGCCCCGGGGCTGTCAAACGATGGAGAGTTTATAATAATCAATCTACACAGAAAACGAAGTTCAACCGTTTAGAAAAAATTAAAAAGTCATCAACAAGCCATCGCGCTCGCTGCGTTTCACCTAAACGCAAGATTCCCAGTGCACAAAAGCAATTTCGCAATTAGCTCCTCGTTCACGTCTTTAATCTGCAGCGCTCAACTCTGTAACCTCTTTGAGTTCGCTTATTTCTCATAACATTAGTCTGAGGCGGTGGAGAATAAAACCACATGTGAGCCCTACTGTAATGAGGTTAATGGCCATTATGTAGACTCTCCTTTCGAATTGGTAAAGGGCGGGAACTGTTCGGCGTGCGGGTTGAAGTCCAGGTTATAAGTGAACGAGATTTTGTTTTTTTTATTGATAAAAAGATTACTGAGGTCGTATCTTTGCCTTACTATCAGGTATTGGAATAAAGTTCAATCCTGCTTTGTTTCTTCTTGATACAGCATCCAGGATTACCTTTTAAGTGTCCTAAAACGTGAGGCAAATTACAACCATTTTTTTGTCTTCCGCTACTTAATTCCAACACTTTTTTTTTTCAATCATTTTTTTTGCCGGCAACGCACCGATGATTCCACTGGTATTATGGGGGTTCATCGGCGGTTTTGACCACTTAACATCAGGTGGCTCACTTGCTCGTTTGCCTCCTTTCCCATAAAATAGTATTAATAATGTATGCAGAAATAATAAAATGTATATTGAAATTATTTATGAGTCGTAAATATAGCTTCGACAATTATTGTACGTTCATTCATAGAAAACATTGAAAATAATAACATTTCATTGATCAATATATGTACCTACCTGAATACCTTAAATTTGAATATCATTTAGGATCAGACAAGTTTATTATAATTGAAACGCTTTTTTCTGAACGGTTTCTAAATTCTATTTAGATGTTATCGATGATACATCAGGTCTAGTTTATTTTTGAATTTAAATGCAAAATAACTAAATAAACAGAATGAAAATGAAGTCTTTATTCAAGCGTTTGCGTTCAAGATTTTTTCAAAACTAATTTAAAGTTTTTCTTTCGTTCTTTTAAATTGAATGTAAAAAATATTTTCATAGAATTAAAAGCAGCCGAATTTTGTGAATACATTATAGTTTATTTACCTTTCACTTAAAAAAATAAACTTAAGAGTTAATAAATAATTTATCAAAAATAAATTAAAGAAAGTACGAACAGTGTTTCCTATCCTTAAAAATATTTACTGATGAAATGGTATATAATCCCTTTAGCATTGATTCCATCTATATACAAATATGTATGTATTTATTTATTTTATATTATCTATTTTCTATAGAATAAAAAAATTACATTTCGTGTTTGTAATGTCCTGGTGTCTAAGGTGGTTTGTATAAATAATACAAATAACACTTAGTTTCAACAGCGTCTGGCGCACCCACTCGGTCCGATGTCAGGCGTAGTAGTGAACCGGTTCGAGTGGGGAACAGCGCTTATAATTTATTTTCACGTCTACCTTACAATTTATAATATAATATTACATCTACGCTACATACACTACAGTGTTGCTGAGGGAGTTTCTTGCCGTTTCTTCTCCACAGCGATAACACGTTTCGAAGCGGCATTAGTTTAAAATTGACAATGCAAAAGAACTTGTAAAAGTCTTTATGAATCTATTCATAAATATAATATATCGAAGTGTTAACTAAAACGCTTGCCCTTATAAATTGCGCCGCAAAGTTCCGATAACAACTCTAGAATTAGGGAGTTGTCTCGCATTTCCCGTTTCAAAACGTACGCCTTTTATTCCCTTAAATAAAGTACCTGTGGGTATTCTGTTTTCTCACATAACATTTAGAAATAGGAGAATGTGAAACAGGGGTACAATTCTCGATAAACACTTTTAGACCGCGTGCCTAAACCTCGAGGCCATCACGACTTCGAAAATTTCAAATCCAGGCACACACCTCTGACTTTTTGAAGTTATGTGTGTATTCACAAAGAATTATCACGTACTTTGACGTTGAAGGTGCACATCTTGATGAAACCTGCACACCTAAATGTTGTTAGGAATTTCTTAGGTGTGTGGTCCGCCATCCCGCAGTAGGCCAGCGTGGTGGACTAAGGCCTAAACCCTCTCAGTTGTAGAGGAGGCCCGTGCCCGGGAGTGGGACGTATATGGGCTGATGATGATGATGATGATGACTTTCAGAGTGTTACGAACATACTAAAATATCAGATTTTATATACAATTTTTGATGTCTTTTCGATTATTTTTCGTTGAACCCGAGACACAAGTGTTCCGTTCAAATTAGTCGCGGTTTCGATTTCCGGGACAGAAAAGTTTTCACATCAACGCGATCGACCAAACTGACTAAACAACATTCATATTCCAAATTCCCATCCAAGCCGACCCGATTTTTCAATCACGCGATTCTTGCCGCTTATATTCAGGGTGACTCCATGCGTTTCCGCCATTAAAGGTTGAAAAGTATTATTATCCTCACTTGGCGAGTGCGTGACTCGTGCATATAAAAAGGTTACTCACGAAAACCAGCCCGTTTGTCTGATGTATTGAAATAAATTTAATAAAATTGCCGCAAAATATGTTTGTGTTGTCACGCTCTGTTTGGTTGCGTTGTTTTTTTTTTTTTTTTTTTTTTTTTTTTTTTTATTCTGGCACGGCAAAGTGACCCCATTGCACCTGATGGTAAGCGCAATGGAGTCCAGAAAAAGTGCCGACCAGCGAGAGATGATGGTCTCCCGTTGGTCGACACAATCATGCCGGCCGAATACCTCTTCACCTTATTGTGAAGAAGTTTGGGGGACTATCAATCATGGCGATCAAAGGACCAACCGCGACAAACCGGCCAAAAAAATTGCCGGCACGGTCATCCTTTCACCATGATTGAAGCCCCCCCGAAAACCGGATATACACTGGCTGATCCCGGAACGCGGCACACTTGCATGTGCCACTATGGCGGGTTTTACGCCCTGTGTACGGTGGTCGCCATCCGGGCGGATACGAATATCCTACCACCAGCAAAAGAAAAGCCAGCTCTCCTATGCCAGTAATGTTGCTATTCTATTTTATATTTACAAGAGATGTGAGACAGACGTGCTAGTGTGTATAAAGCCGCGATCGAAAACTAAGACAGGCAATAGCCACGGTGATTACAAACACCGTGACATTAAAAAAATCCCGACAAAAAAAATACATTTTCCTTACAACCACGAGTAGTGGGGCTTAAAAACAACTGGCGAAACGGGTATAGAAATGTACCTGTGCCTAACACTCCGGGGATACAGACTTGAGTACATACATACATACATGACCTCACGCCTGTAATCCCCGAAGGGGTATGAAGAGGTGCATCTCTGCACCTATATTACGCCAGGTATCAGTCCCACATAAGCTGGGGTAAACCTATTGCCGTTTTTCGGGCACTTTTCCAGACTCCGTGTTGCTAATAAACGTTTCCCAGTAGAAATACCTTTTATCTCTGCATCACCCAAAGGTTGACTGTTAGAGAATGCTTTAGGCATTAAGTCCGCCTTTATACTTAATGTATAAGAAGCATAAATAAATAAATATAGTGTCGACATGCAAGAAATGACTCATACTTTATCGCACAACAATGTTATGTCGGCCTAGTGTTGTATTGTTCAAATCAAAATTCAGAACCAAAAATGTAACTAATTTTTATTCGCGTAATATTTCTCCTAAAAAAAAACAAGAATTTTCTCATACACTGAATCCGCAGTTGAAATACGTTGTTGTGTTAATGCAAACAGTGATTCAGAATTGAAAAATCTAGAACGCGCGTACCGACGGAAGAATAGTCAGGTAAGCGCACTTAGGACGATATAGCGCGCCGAGCCTCGACCTGTAAACGACCAGGGATGGCACACGATGCTCTTTTCTACATGTATTTTTATCTCTTGTTTTCTAAAAAAGAATTGCACCCCTAACACCTAATTTCAGTGTCCAAAAATCCTTGAACAGGTAAAATCATTGGGCTTTTTCAGTTACAAAATTGTCAGTGCACTTCTTCTGAGGATTTATATGTGAAAGCTAATACTGACTCGTTGGTCCAGCATGAGTTGTTTTTTTGCGCAAAATGTTTTCGGCGCTTGCATTGAAACAATCTTAATAGTAGTACGGGGTTGAAATGTGTTTGAAAACAGTGTACCAGCACTATTACAATGCATTTGGCAACGAAATTTGCGATATGTGGGTATACTATTGTAGACATACACTTCTCTTTAAATGTGTCGTATCTGTGAAACTCAGTAGCAGGAAGAAGACGAGCTTATGGTATATCTAAATGCAATACAAAGGAAGACTATTTATAAATGTCACGAGATTATAAATCTACATACATATATATATCGAAGCGTCGACGCATCCCCACTGTGCGTCCAACGTAGGGTAAAAATACAGCCGCCCGATCTAGAAATAGATTGATTCATTCTCGCTCGGAACGCCGGACCGAACGGAGCTATGTACTAAGTTTTTGAAATTACCTCCAGAAGTTTTACGGTCACTATTTAAAAAAAAACAATAACGCACAATACCTTACGCCTGTATTTACCGCAGGGGTGGGCAGAGGTGCATTTCTACACCCACATTTTGACCACACCTCTGACTTTTCGGAGTTATGTGTTTATTCACAATTAATTATCACTTGCTGTAACCGTGATGGAAAACATCGTGATAAAACCTGCACACCTAAAAAGTTCTTAGGAATTTCTTAGGTGTGTAGTCCGCCAACCCGTACTAGGCCATAATGGTGGACTAAAGCCTAAACCCTCTCAGTTGTAGAAGAGGCCCGTGCCTAGCAGTGGGACGTATTTGGGCTGATGATGATGATTACAAAACATAAATACACCATTGCCTTTAATAATTGATGTAACTCGATTCCTCTTAATTTGTTATTTAAACAACCTTCGAAGGTTTTAGAAACTATTTTTCCGCGCTGATGAACATTATTACCAAGTTAAATTGTATAGAAGACGCCGCGGTGACTGCTATTTATGAAACGAGGACAAAGTGTCGAGAAAACACTGAGTGAAGGGGTTTTCAACTATGTTTACAACGTTCATTAATGTAGTACCAACTGGATCATCATCATCATCATCATCAGCCCAAATACGTCCCAATGCTGGGCACAGGCCTCCTCTACAACTGAGAAGGTTTAGGCCTTAGTCCACCACGCTGGCCTGGTGCGGGTTGGCGGACTACACACCTAAGAAATTCCTAAGAACTTTTAGGTGTGCAGTTTTTATCACGATGTTTTCCTTCACCGTTAAAGCAAGTGATAATTCATTATGAATCCACACATAACTTCGAAAAGTCAGAGGTGTGTGCCTGGGGTTTGAACCTGCGACCGCCGAAATTCTCGACCGCGCGCCTAAACCTCGAGGCCATCACTGCTGGGATCATCATCATAACTGGATACGACTGTCTTACTCAAATGTAAAAAAAAATATATGGGGTACGAGTGAGCGGTCTTGTCTTGGGGTCGCTAAGACATACATACACGAATATATAATCGAAGGGGACCTTTTCATCAGCTAATTCCTGCGTCGTGGAGTCGTGATGGCCTCGAGGTTTAGGCACGTGGTCGAGAATCTCGACGGTCGCGGGTTCAAACCCCAGGCACACACCTCTGACTTTTCGAAGTTATGTGTGTATTCACAATGAATTACCACGTACTTCAACGGTGAAGGAAAACATCGTGATGAAACCTGCACACCTATTTATTTATTTAAAAGACATATTTAAATACTCATCTTAATACAAAAGTATCCACGCTCCTCTCTAAAGCTTTTATCTAACAACAACGGTGCTGAGCTGTCGTGGGACTTTATTAAAATCGTAACAATGAGAAATAATTTGCGTACCTGTTTACAAGGAATTATAACTGGGGACTTAATTCGTCCGTATTTTGTGACGTAATTACGTCGTTCGTGTGAAAAATTCAAGGAAATTTGAGATACGAGTTATCAGTTATATTTGCCTGTATTGTGACATACGTTCATGCTAACATCTTAATCTCAGAGTAGATAGGGACTATGAAGCGCCATATATAACAACATATTACTCATGTAGGTACTTTTCTTGTCTTATTCAGTCATAATTACATCATCATCATCAGCCCATATGCGTCCCACTGCTGGGCACGGGCCTCCTCTACAACTGGGAGGATTTAGGCCTTAGTCCACCACGCTCGCCTAGTGCGGGTTGGCGGACACATCATTATATGAATTTATTCGCGGGCAAAACAATTGAGATCTATATGGATGCCAAGTTCTTTGTATCTACATAGATCCGGTGATAGACTGAACTCTGTCACCCTGGTCTATGGCTGAAGTCTTAGAACTCATTACCGCCGCAAACCAAAGTAATTGACAGAACACCAAAAGGAGAGTAAATGGTGACAATAAATTTAAGTTTGGAGTTTTAATTATGCCTCAAGCAGAGTTTTAAAGCCTTCTTTCAGCCGCCCTGTGGATTGGGGTCGTAAGAATTCCGCCATGGTATCCCCTACCTGTCGTAAGAGGTGACTAACAGGGGCCACTGGGGTGGCTGGGCGTACTGCGGGGGCGGTACACTATGATAGCAACCCCGAGATATGCGGCAGAGGGCGTGGCCTCTTGACTGTCGCGGACGTTCACAAGAGGTGAACGTCCAAAAAAGCGTACGTGGAGGGCATGTGAAGCCCTCCCAATTTGTAGGAGTCCACAAATGGACGGTGCGCTGGGCGGACGCGGACCATTTACGGCGCTTCTCGCCCTGAGATGCCGCAAAACTGCCCTAAATGCGCGAGATGGTCACCGAGAGGTTTTAGTCGGTATGCTGGCGTAGGATTTTGGTTAGGGACCCAACTCAGCTAAGCGGACAATTGTTCCGCGCGCCGAGTTGGAAGGCCAGAGACCCCGACATACCCCTTTCGGCCTCCCCTGAGGTACCGAACAGGGGAGCTTAAAGAGCTTTCCTCTCGTAAAAAAAAAGGCCTTCGTTCAGCAGTGGACGACGATAGGCTAAATATATAAATGTTTCCATGAAATGAATGTTTTTAGTATACACACCAAAGAGTGGATCATTAAGTAGAATGTTATTCACAAAATATTCCTTATGAGCCAGACCTTCCGCTTACATATATATTTGATACTGGGCAAGTTGCCAAGGGTAGAACGTATTCAAGTACATATGGTATATTCCAGAGCGCGGCTCAGTGGTCCAATAGCTCTTGTACACCTGCACTCAACATTAAGTGCAGTTATTTATTGCGATTAGTTAATATGTCGGAACATCGCAAGATTATTCAAAGGATTTGCAGACTTCCTATGAGAGCTCGCCAGTTTATAAAATACATTATTTATTTATGTATTCAAATGTATATGTACGTACAAATGTAAGTATGAAGTTATTTGTGTGTGTTTCTATATATTTAGAAAAAAAAAAAAATTTCCATTACTGCTACCCTCCTTATTTTCCTCTTTTATTATCCATCCAAAGGTTGTCTGTAAGAAATTGCCTAGAGCAATATGACCGCAACTTGTACTTTAAAGTTGAGTTTCTCCATTTACTCATTTTCCCTACATATACAATACAATACATTGTAGTGGGTGTAGATGATAGTATCGTGTGTCCGATGTGGATAGCCGGGTCGTTGAAAGAATAAGTCCAAGATCACGTAACAGTTTATTGACACCACACAAGAAAGTACAGAAGGATGATGAGCGATAGACGAAGAGTATAGAAGTACACAGAAACTAATAATGAAAAGCGAGCGTAATACCTGCGGCCCGGAACTGGTTTGACCGCTTGTGCCGGGGCTCGCTATGTATATACAAAATATTAATAACGATCAGCCGGTCCATCTGTTTGTGTAATAAATATTTATTTATTTTATTTTATTATATTTGTGTGTGAATGTGTATATGTGCGTGTTCTAAGTGTGTGTGTATGTATGTTTGTTTGTTTGTGTGTTATAAGTGGAGGAATCTCCACAACATATATAAATCCTTAGTTGGCTGGGTTAAAAGCTTTGAAAATATCAATGTTCTATCTTGCGTCCGAAACTAATATTTGTTCGATTATCCCCAATCACTGACTGCTGATCGATCAAAAAATGTAATAATAACCTATAACAAGTCGTTTGTAAGGTTACCTATTCGTAAATTACTTGAATGGTCTAAGTTTAGAATCTCAGTTTTTTTTTCATTCCGGCTGTTTAATATCATTTTCTAGATATACACATATGTACCTATGTACATGATATATTCGCATTTAAGCAGTAATAGGCAATCTTGTTGCCGTTTTTCAGGCACATTATTCCAGACTTGATGCCAATATTGAGAAATTTTTCATACAAAGAACCCAGTAAAACATTGCGGGACCTAGGCCTACCTTTAAACCGCACGGTACACAAAAGTACCAGGGGACCAGGAGGCATTAATAGTACAATTCAAATTAAATTTTCCGCGACAGCCCTGGCGTGTGTGGACCCGACGCAATCGAGCCTGAACAATGCGCGGTTCGATAAGGGATTGGGATTTAATTGCTATTGCTCCACGAAGCTCTATTTGAATTGACTTCTCGTTAGGTTTTTTGTTCTGAAGTCGCAACAGGTCCCTCAGGGCGCTGTATGATTACACAGGCTTCTATTACGTGCTCATCGATATTGAAGGTTTTTCTAGTGTGAGTGTTACAATAGAACTAATTTTGAATCGTAATTTCAGGTTTATAATCATATACGCTTTCTTTCTTTAGTTCTCTTGTTCCATGATAATATTTATACATAACCTCACGCCTGTATTCCCTGTAGGGGTAGGCAGAGGTGTATTTCTAAACCCAACTTTCGCCAGATATGCATCAGTCCCATGTTATAAGGGGCGAGCCGGGCTGCTACTGAGAATTTCCTATAGGAACAACCCGATAACAATTTGGACGACCTGGGTATCGAACCCCGAACCTCTAGATATCACGGCACATATGTACATACTTTTAGCGAGAGACCACGAGGCAGTCTAATATTTAAACAATATTTTTTGATGAATGGTAATTCTATTGGTTTTTATGGGCAATCTTATTTATTTACTAGCTGACCCGGCGAACTTCGTGCCGCATAACAGCCAATTCTTTAAAAAAAAAAATATGCCTAAGTTACTCGTTATTACATCAGCTATCTGCCAGTGAAAGTCCCGTTAAAATCGGTCCACCTGTTTCAGAGATTAACGGGAACAAACAGACAGACAGACAGACAATTTTTTTAAATATCGTTATTTTGGTATATGTACCGTGTATATCCATAAACATTTATTAAAAAGCGGTTATTTCAATATTACAAACAGACACTCCAATTTTATTTATTTGTATGTATAGAGTATAGATTTACACTTTATACAACTGTGTACAGGTGAACTACAATCTATATATTGTATTAATATTCAGGCACATATTGAAATACATGCGCATACACACATTTTGCAAGCAGTGATGGCCTCGAGGTTTAGGCGCGCGGTCGAGAATTTCGGCGGCCGCAGGTTCAAACTCCAGGCACACACCTCTGGCTTTTCGAAGTTATGTGTGTATTCAGTATGCACAATGAATTATCACTTGCTTTAACGGTGAAGGAAAACATCGTGATAAAACCTGCACACCTAAAAGTTCTTAGGAATTTCTTAGGTGTGTAGTCCGCCAACCCGCACTAGGCCAGCGTGGTGGACTAAGGCCTAAACCCTCTCAGTTGTAGAGGAGGCCCGTGCTCAGCAGTGGGACGTATTTGGGCTGATGACGACACACATTTTGTCACGCATGTAGGTAATATCTTCAAAGTGCTTTTTCGTTTTGCAAACCTACTAGGCTGTTTTCCTAGGGTAGTTTAAAACTGTGTGTTAATATTAATTAAAAACCTACACTCAATAATATTTATTTATAAACTCTAAAAAATAATGAACAAAACAATATACAAGTAGAATGAAGTACGATTGGTGGTCTTATCGCTCAAGGCGATCTTTTAGAGACAACCATGAGATGATTCCATTGACTTCTCTAGAGAAATCAAACTCCTCGGAGTGGTTCTTGATGAGAGGTTAACTTTTCATAGCCACGTACGCCAGGTCATCACCAACGCGACACGCATTTTTAACCGTCTCTGCCTTTTTACCAAGCCCACTTGGGGTATATGTCCCGAAAATGTTCGGATCATATATCTACATGTAATAGAGCCAATCATTACATACGCTGCTGGCGTCTGGGGTCACGTGGCGGAAAAGAAGTATGTCCGCACCATGCTCGCGAGCGCCCAACGCAGATTTGCCATAAAGGTAATTCGAGCCTTCCGAACCGTATCCACCCCCGCTGCCTTAGCCCTTGCTCAACTCACACCACTAGACCTACGAGTCGCTGAGGTATGTCGGCTTGAGCAGATTCGGCTATCCGGAACAACCGACCTGCTTCCCCAAGACATCTGCTGAAACCATGAGATGGACATAAACAAGTGATAGAAGGAATATTTTGACCTATTCCGTTATGTATCGCAAATCTCATGATTACTACTGATTTTTTTACCATCGAACTGAGTCAGTAGTTATCACGAATACCTATCTATACTGCCATTGTCGAATGGCCTGACCCCTAGCTGGGGCCTGTTTTACATATCTTCCGGTACGTGTTCTGAATTTGAGGGCGTCCTTGTTGGAATGTACGTCGGTTCACGGTCTGCGCAATGTGGACTATTGTTGTTTAGGAATTTTCCTACATAATGACAATCAGTGGATTCTACTTTAAAGTTCATTCATCATCATTCATCATCAGCCCAAATACGTCCCACTGCTGGGCACGGGCCTCCTCTACAACTGAGAGGGTTTAGGCCTTAGTCCACCACGCTGGGCTAGTGCGGGTTGATGGACTACACACCTAAGAAATTCCTAAGAACTTTTCGGTGTGCAGCTGTCATCTCAATGTTTTCCTTCACCGTTAAAGTACGTGATAATTAGGTTAATAAAAAAGTCGGAGAACCCACGACCGTAAAGATTCTCGACCGCGTGCCTAAACCTCAAGGCCATCACGACTTGTTTGGATATAAAAAAAAATTGTACGTTTAAGCCTCCATTCAAAGTAGTGCAAAATTTATCAGTTCAGCTATCCTGATTAATCAAGACTGCGAGTACCTCATGATACAAGCAAGCAAAACTTACTAACATGACTCGCTACATCCCCTAAATCGTACCGCAAGCTTTAAGCCACGATTTACTTACTTTTTATGAATAATATTTGAATTTTAGCGGCTGTACCTTAATCCTTTGCGCGGCGTAATGAATTGCCGGCACATTTTATCGTCTCTGCGTAACGTGTGTTTTTGTAGGACCGGCGCGTTTAACAATTTAAACCTTGCTTGCATGGTTAATTGGGTTTAAACAGGCAAAGAGATGATTGAACTTAAGGTTAATGTACTTAAATTAAGCAAATAACACATACATACATAAACTCACCCCTGTATTCCCCGAAGGGGTAGGCAGAGGTGCATTTCTGCGGTGTTCCACAGGGCTCGGTTCTCGGGCCGCTCCTGTGGAACATCGGTTACGACTGGGTGCTTCGTGGTGCCAACCTTCGGGGCGTCGCTGTCGTCTGCTATGCGGACGACACGTTGGTGACAGCGACGGCCAGGACCCCACAGCGGGCCGCCCTGCTCGCCGGGTTCGGGACCGAACTCGTGGTGGGCAGGATTCGGCGACTTGGCCTCCAGGTGGCCCTGCACAAGACCGAGGCTCTGTGTTTTCACGGACCTCGGTCTAGGCCACCGCCGGAGGCGCACCTAATGGTGGAGGGCGTGCGGATTTCCATCGGCTCCCAGATGAAGTACTTAGGTCTGATTCTGGACAGTCGGTGGAAATTCCGCGCGCACTTTGAGATGTTGTCGCCGAAGTTGGTCCGGGCAGCGGGTGCTCTCAGTCGCCTGCTGCCCAACATTGAGGGTCCTGGCTTCCCTTGCCATAGCCTTTATGCTGGAGTCGTGCGGTCCATGGCCCTGTACGGGTGTCCCGTGTGGGCCAATTCCCTCGGCGCTCGCTGCGTCCGCTTGCTGCATCGTCCGCAACGTATGGTGGCGCAGCGAATCGTTAGAAGGTACCGCACGATTTCGCACGAGGCGGCCTGCGTTTTGGCGGGTACTCTGCCCTGGGAGCTGGACGCCAAGTCCCTCTCGTCAGTGTTCTTCTGGCGGGAGGAGGCGTACCGGCGAACCGGACAGAGACCGGCCCCAAGTGAGGTCGAGGCCATGTTGGCCTCCCTCCGCAGCGCCGCCGTGGAGGAGTGGCGTTCCAGGCTGGAGAGTCCAAGTGCTGGCGTGGCGACCGTCGCGGCAGTGCGTCCTGTCCTCCAGCAGTGGATGGACAGGCGCCACGGTGCGCCGACCTTCCGGCTGACACAGGTGCTCACCGGGCACGGCAGCTTCGGTGCGTACCTGTGTCGCATCGTCGGAGTGGAGGAGACCGCCGTGTGCCACCATTGTGGCAACTGCCGTGAGGACACGGCCCAGCACACGCTTGAGGAGTGCCCAGCCTGGGACGAGGAGCGCAGCGCTCTCGTAGCGGTCGTGGGGAGAGACCTCTCGCTGCCGACTGTGGTCGCCGCCATGGTCGGCAGCCGGAGGTCGTGGAAAGCTATGCTCTCCTTCTGCGAACGTGTCATTTCGCAGAAGGAGAGCGCGGAGCGGGATCGGGAGCAGACCGATCCCGCTCGTCGCAACAGGCGACGTAGGAGGCGCTGGGTCAACACGTAGCCCGGCGCCCAGAGGCCACACGGGGCCGCCGTCCCTACCTTGGCGGCCCCCCAGGTGTAAATAATATCTGCTTGGTGTGCCTCTTGGCACCGCGCAGAGGCGGTCCCGGTGCAATCCATAGCTCTGGCTTCAGGGTATTCCGGGGCCGCCTCGTTGAATGCGCTGATGGTGGCCGTCGCGGGGTTTTTAGTCGGTATGACGGCGCATTGATTTTGGTAGGGACCCGGCCCAGCGGCCGCCCGAGCACATCACGGGCGGTAACATCCATGCTGGGTCGGAAGGCGCCGGTGAGTCCGACACACCCTCGCTCCTCCGGGGCGGGATGGTCCGTAAATGGATTTTCCCCGCGTGAAAAAAAAAAAAAAAAAAAAAGAGGTGCATTTCTGCAACCACATTTCACCAGGTACGTATCAGTTCCACGTAATAGGGGGCGAACCTATTGCCGTTTTTCGGGCACATTTCCAGACTCCGTGCTGTTACTGAGAATTTCCTAATGGAAAAACCCAATAACACTTTGCCCGACCCGGGAATCGAACCCAGGACCTCTAGATCGCACGGAACATACTTGTACCGCGAGACCACAAGGCTTGTTTTATATAATACAAGAAAGTTCTTGACAGTTATTGGATATCTATTGGATGAGGTTTCAGTGATCGGTGTATGGGTATTAGATATGTATTAGGTTTAGTTGACAATGCAGCTACCTACGCAAGAGATCTTATTCATGTTTGAAGTTCGAACCCAAAAACATGCTGGTGGTAGGATATTCGTATCCGCCCGGATGGCGACCACCGTACACAGGGCGTAAAACCCGCCATAGTGGCACATGCAAGTGTGCCGCGTTCCGGGATCAGCCAGTGTATATCCGGTTTTCGGGGGGGCTTCAATCATGGTGAAAGGATGACCGTGCCGGCAATTTTATTGGCCGGTTTGTCGCGGTCGGTCCTTTGATCGCCATGATTGATAGTCCCCCAAACTTCTTCACAATAAGGTGAAGAGGTATTCGGCCGGCATGATTGTGTCGACCAACGGGAGACCATCATCTCTCGCTGGTCGGCACTTTTTCTGGACTCCATTGCGCTTACCATCAGGTGCAATGGGGTCACTTTGCCGTGCCAGAATAAAAAAAAAAAAAAAAAAAAAAAACATGCATAAGTAAAACTAAGACTCCCAAAGAGTCCTTTTTTGACACGTTCCAAGCACAATAAGAAAGAAAGAAAGAAAAGAAAGAAAGAAAGAAAAAGATTTTATTATTGGCTAGTGCACGAAAATACATTTTTTTTTAAAGAAAACAACTGATAACTACTTATATAACTCACACAGCCAACAATGGTCCTCTCATTCAGCTACATAAGAGGAACGGCATTTCGTCTATGAAATTATATCATCATCATCATCAGCCCATATACGTCCCACTGCTGGGCACGGGCCTCCTCTACCATTGAGAGGGTTTAGGCTTTAGTGAACCACGCTGGCCTAGTGCGGGTTGGTGGACTACACACCTAAGAAATTCCTAAGAAGTTTTAGGTGTGCCGGTTTCATCACGATGTTTTCCGTCACCGTTAAAGTAAGTGATAATTCATTGTGAATACACACATAACTTCGAAAAGACCGCCGAAATTCTCGACCGCGCGCCTAAACCTCGAGGCCATCACCGCTTCAATGCCCAGGGTTCAATGCCCGGGTTGGGAAAAGTATTATTGGGACTTTCCATTATGAAATCTTAGTAGAAGCATGGATTCCAAATGTGCCAGAATACGGCAAAGATCTGGCCTTTATTACGTGGGATTAAAACAACACACATGACAAAACTTGGTTGCAGGAAGGTACTTTGGCATACCACTTCAGTTATACAGGAAAAAATATAAAAATAACAAACGTACATACATACATACATAACGTAACGCCTGCATATCCCTAAGGGAGAGAAAAGGTGCATATCTGCACCCACATTTCCCCAGGTATGTATCATTCTACATAGGGGGCGAGACTATTTCCGGTTTTTTAGACACATTGACAGACTATGTCGCTACTGAGAATTTCCTCATGGAAAAAGCTAACATTTTTCACGACGCGGGAATGGAACCTTACACTCGCTCGTACGGCACACACCTTTACCGCGAAACTACAAGGCAGGTAATAATCTAAATTAAAATTAAAATGTCATCGCATTAAGCAATGTCTTACAGACCATCCATGGAATACTAAACGTTTCGAAGCATTAACATTACCCAAACGTGAGTCTATTAAAAAAGTGTTGCGACCTCCGAGGTCCGGAAGGGCTCCCGTTTAATGGAATTACAGCCGTGTAGGGCCCGGCATTATGGTATGTTAATGTAATCTGTTTGGACCCTTATAAAGCCCTTTGTGGTGGAGTTTTTTGACCGATTGCTCGAGGGTTGGCGGTTAATGGTGGAGTTTGAAGATGATGCCTCGTTTCGTTTGAAATACAGTTATTTATTATGGTTATAACTTTTCAATGTAACGAATACAAAATGCAATTTTGTCTGTTAAAAGAGTTTTATAGTAATTTCATTGTTGCAGTTCAATATAGGGATTAGTTACTTTAACGCCATGATGCATAATCTAGGCAATGGCGGTACTTCCATAGAAACTCAAAAGCGTTGCATGTGAATTGTGTAATGTTTAGTTTAAAATTGTTTACTTTGTGGTCAGGATATTCTCATTTATCATCATCATCATCATCAGCCCATATACGTCCCACTGCTGGACACGGGCCTCCTCTACAACTGAGATGGTTTAGGCCTTAGTCCACCACGCTGGCCTAGTGCGGGTTGGCGGACTACACACCTAAGAAATTCCTAATAAATTTTAGGTGTGCAGGTTTTATCACGATGTTTTCCTTCACCGTTAAAGCAAGTGATAATTCATTGTGAATACACACATAACTTCGAAAAGTCAGAGGTGTATGCCTGGGGTTTGAACCTGGCACCGCCGAAATTCTCGACCGCGCGCCTAAACCTCGAGGCCATCACTGCTTTTTAAGATGCAACAATAATAATAATAAATGGATCTTTTATGTCACGCTTGGCTAATTAAATAAGTATGTGCGAGTTAGAGCCCTCGGATTTAATTCTCCTGTGGTGGGAATCCAATTACATACATTATAAATACATGCCTGTATTCCCCGATTATTCCGCTTATTGTTTAATCGTCCCTTGTAATAAGGGACCGAGCCTATTGTTGATTGAAAAACCCAAAAACACTGTCCGGATATCGAACCTGGGAACTTTAGATCGCACGGCAAATACTTATGTCGTAGGCCAACGTGTCTGTATCGTCACAAACATAAATATATAACTACACCCCAATTTTATGGCATCTGAAATACAAATGATTGAATGTGGGTGAAGAATTGCACGATATGTTTTCCCTTTTGTATCCACTGCCCCCCCAACAAATTCCTTCAGATTATCCGTTCTATGGGTGTTTCACGATGTATTATATTGTTTTTATAAATAAATAAATAAATAAATAAATACCGACCAGCGAGAAACGATATGGTCACCCGCTGGTCGACACAATCATGCCGGCCTGCACAAATGCTTCTTCACGCTTCGCTTAAAGGATCTAGGATCATAGGAAGGAGGGAATAATAAAGATGCCTCCAATAATAACGATGCCGTTGCTATTCTTAAAAATACTGGGCTATAAGCCTTGTCAATTTTGAAGTTTTCGTAAGGAAAACCCAAAATATGAATAATCACCATGAAACCAACAATGTTTTCCTAAGGAAAACCCAAAATATGAATAATAATCACGAACCAACAATTGTGACGTCAGAGTTGCTGACGTCACGCATTTCAAAAACATTTCAAAGCCCCTCCTCCACCGACATGGACAAAAAAGTCTTGAGTAAATAAGTGTGAGTACGTGTGCGTGCGTTGGTACCTTGCAGACGTCATAATTGTATTAAGTTACATAAGACGACGTCTGACAGTTGATACTGTATTCACTGCTTGGGCTGTCTCGTTCATTCTGTTGATAAGTGTGCGATGTATACCTCCAGACTCAATATCCGTGTCTGGCAAAGTCCTATTGGGTTTGTGTATTCTTGACACTAATAAATTGGGAATAGATTCGCTCCTTATTACACAAGACATAATAACTAAAGCTGAGAGGGTACAAAAATATTCCCGTGACGTAAGAATATGACATGCAGTCGCGGTACTTCCATAGAAGCGCAAAAAGCGAGCTTGCCTTGCAAATTTTCTAATAATAAAATCTTTTAGTTTTAAAAGCATTTTGACATATAAATGAGAATATCCTGACCCCACAATAAACAATTGTAAACTAGACATTACACAATTAACGTGTAACGCTTTTGGGATTCTATGGAAGTACTGCCACTGAAGACAATATGTACATAACATATTTAGTCAACACCATAATTACCATCAAATGAAGTATTGTAACTTTACCCTAAAACTATTTAAACGAAATCTAAAACCCACAATTCTAACTACAATAATCATCATAAGATTATCTGGCGAACCTCAAGCCGGACTATCGACGCATCTCAGGGAGTTCCCGAGGGATTTCCGACTGTTTGGAAAATGAGACGGAAATTATGAGGTATTTAGGTTACGGTCCCGCTATTGCTCCGTCAGATAAACGAATCTTGTTTGGTTTGTCGATGTAAATAGGGTTCGGGTAGGAACATGCAAAATTAAACGTTTAGTTCTGTTTAAACAAATAACGAGGAATGAAGTATCTATTTTGTTGATTAAAGCTGTGGTTTATTCTGAATCATATGTAGGTAAAAGGTGTTGAATATGAAAGTTGAAGGATGGACAAGCAGAGGAAGGCCAAAGAAAAGATGGATGGAGTGCGTGACTGAAGATATGAAAGAAAAAGGGGTGAATGAAGACATGACGGCTGATAGGGATGTGTGGAAGGATAAAACATACTGCGCCGACCCCAAATGAAATTGGGAACAGGGCAAGGCAATGATGATGAAAGCTGTGGTTTATTTCACATATTCACGAATGTATCTCAAGAGGTAGACAGGGGTTATAATTCTAGATCCTTTGCCAGGAAATTTTGAAGTCCGTGAAGAATTTCTAAGATTAAAATAGCACTACCCGACCCAGGTATCGAAGATATGTAAACCTACCGATCACATGCGTCAATTTATAAATCGGGATTAATTTGACTAAATACTAATGTCACCAGCATAATGTAGCCATCAGGATATAAGTATATTAAGAAATCGGAATATTAAATTATTTAAAAACAAAAAGATTGATTCGGCCAGGAGCCGTAACAAACATAAAAGAAACTAAAATGACTAAATGTTAATAATGACGGGGGTAAATTATACACAAGACACGCGTAGACGTTCAAGCAGAGATTCTGCACTACGGCCGATGAGTAAGAGAGCGAGTGATGGTCAGCAGCGCCGTTATATAGGCAGCAGACGTGGTTCTACTACCCGCCACCAATTTTAGTTATCTAACTGTACATTAAGTCGCTATAATGTCATCCCTGCTTAAGTCAAACTTCATAATCATCAGCTCATATAACATACGTCCCACTGCTGAGCACGGGCCTCTTCTACAACTGAGAGGGCATAGGCCTTAGTCCACCAAGCTGGCCTAGTACCTACTTACGTTCGCTTTTTTGTATAGTAAATCCGCTGGTCACGTTTAAACGCCCAGAGCCTAAAAATATCGATAACACGTTCCGAAATGGCAGTAGCTTATTTAAGCTGACGATTCAAAAATACTTAGTAAAAGTCTACTTGAATTTTGACTTTGACTTTATCCACAGATTTAATACTATTCGCCTGTTGTTGTGAAGTCAGTTCCTTTATCACAAACCATTTAAACTTCAACTATGTCCATTCCATTTCTCAGCACATTCAAATTAACCCGATTGTGGAGACTGGACAAACGGTCTTACAGTCTCGGCGGTCCCACGGCGGCGGTCCCCGCGGACTTGGCGATGCCTCCTACGTAATGAATAAAAGATCACCCGGTATAAAGTGTCCCGGGGACTTAAGCTCGTCAAGAATTATGTGTTTTCTTGACAAGGATCACTTGCTGTTGGATGGGCGAACAAAATTGCCTACGGAACAGAGTCCTGACTCTATGATAAAATAATTAAATAAATCTATCATATTGTAGAATAAAGGTTCGAAGCACACAGAAAATCAAAGATGGTATTGATATAAATAGATTTTAATATTTGTGCAGCACTTGACTTCTTTTCGCTATGAAGACTCGAAACAGAATGCCTCGCTCCCCCCGGCAACACAACCGTTGTTAATTCAAATCAATAACGGTTGATAGTGTTGCCAACTAAAAAATATATATTATGTAAATTTTATATTTTGACTACGATTCACCAAGGAGTCCTGGTGCCTACACTAATGAATGCCTACACGAGACCAATGAGATAACTGGCATAAGACAAGACATCAAATTATTTTATTTCATGAGACAAATCCAGAATCTTTGCGTTACAATCTCTCCATCTGTATGTCAGAGCGACAAAAACATCTCCGGGCATCATCTGAAACGTCAGTCATTCCAGAAGCGGGTCTCATTTCGCGGCCCAACGAGCTCGTTCCCATGATTCCCTCAGGATAATACTGTTCCGCGCGGAATTGTTATTGGTCTCATACCTGCTAGCGTTTCTGTTTAATTGAATCTACAAAACTGGTTTGTTGGGTTGGACTTTTAATTGAAATATTTTTGGCTAAAAATATTCTGATGTTTCACGGTGGTGTTTGATTCTCAACTATATTAGTACGTATTAAGGTTGAATATCAAAAATGCTTTAACCTCATAGAAGCGTGTTCGTATATGAAGAGTTATTTCCGTATCAACAATACCTTTCAACAAGAATTTTCAGTGAAATTAAAAATAAAAATGAAAACTAATTGAATTCCAAAAAATAAATTAATGTTTAGATTGCACATCGAAGAATTCTCTTCAATAAAAATTCTTGGGTAGGTAAATATATGTACTTTTTTTTTTTTTTTTAAAGGTAAATATATGTATGTGTACTCACGACCGCATCCCTAAAAGGATAGGCCACTGCCTATCATCATCCATCCATCAGCCGATGGAGGTCCACTGCTGGACATAGGCCTCTCCTAATGACTTCTACAGGGACCTGTCTGACTAGATCGTCCGACCATCTTGTCGGGGGACGTCCCACGCTGCGCTTTCTGTTACGTGGCCTCCACTCATGAATTATATTTTTGTTTAAAATTTGTTTTATTTACGAACCAACGCACCCGTGTAATAAAAACACGAAATTGGCACTTATATATCTTTCATGAAATTTATGACGTTTTGGCCCTCTATTTGAAAACCACAAAGACATTTGTTTAATGTCACCTTAATATCGAATTCATGTACAGTATTAGAAAAAAAATGCAGTGATGGCCTCGAGGTTTAGGCGCGCGGTCGAGAATTTCGGCGGTCGCAGGTTCAAACCCCAGGCACACACCTCTGACTTTTAGAAGTTATGTGTGTATTCACAATGAATTATCACTTGCTTTAACGGTGAAGAAAAACATCGTGATAAAACCTGCACATCTAAAAGTTCTTAGGAATTTCTTAGGTGTGTAGTCCGCCAACCCGCACTAGGCCAGCGTGGTGGACTAAGGCCTAAACCCTCTTAGCTGTAGAGGAGGCCCGTGCCCAGCAGTGGGACGTATATGGGCTGATGATGATGATGATTAGAAAAAACCGTCTTTTTAGAGTAGCGTAAATTAGAAAAGAGAGGGCCGAAAATAAAATATGTAACATCGAAAGTGCTGGTGTAAAGTCAATGATTGACATTTTAAGTCCCTTGCCAGTTGCCGGTCTAACTCAAGACTGCCTCGTCTATACCAGAACACTCAAACTTTGAAATATTTATAGACCAAGTCGTTTTTTATTAAATTGGTTTAACACCTTTCCAATGGACTGCCTCGTAGTCTCGCGGCACAAATATGTGATATGTTCTAGAGTTCTCGGGTATGATTCCCGGGTCTAGCGAAGTGGTATTGGGCCTCCTCTATAATTGAGAGGGTTTAAGCCTTGGTCCACCACGCTGGCCTAGTGCGGGTTGGTGGACTACACACCTAAGAAATTCCTAAGAACTTTTTAGGTGTGCAGGTTTTATCACGATGTTTTCCTTCACCGTTAAAGCAAGTGATAATTCATTGTGAATACACACGTAACTTCGAAAAGTCAGAGGTGTACGCCTGAGGTTTGAACCCGCGACCGTAGAGATTCTCGACCGCGTGCCTAAACCTCGAGGCCATCACGATTGGGATGGCATTAGGAAATTCTCAGGAGCAGCACGGAGTCTGGTAATGAGCCCGAAAAACGGCAATAGTTTCGCCTTCTATTACGTAGGGCTGGTACATACCTGGCAAAATGTGGGTGCAGAAATGCACCTCTGCCTACACCATCGAGTTATACAGGCGTGAGGTCTGTTTGTATGTACCTTTGCAATTGTCAAAATATTTAGCAAAGGATGCAGTGATAGGGCACATTAAATAATATTGATATCGATATGTTTGTGCTGAAAAAGAAACAAAATTTTGTATCAGCACGATGTGAAAGCAATTTGCTGGACGAAATTTTCAGTTCTATTCCGCGAATTTTGATAAAATCGCCTGAAATTTACGCTAATGTTAATGTGGATTACATTTATGGCAAATTGTTGCTTAAATAAAGCTTATATATCCGCACAAGTGTTATTCCCGCGCTGGGTTAAATTTTATTAAATTTTTCCATAACAAACACGGAGCCTGGAAAAGTTCCACCTTTAACGTGGGCCTTAATGATATCTAGAGAAACACGGGTGCAGAATTGCATCTCTACAAGGTGTAGGCCTTCGAAAATACAAGCGCGAATGAATTCAAAGGTAAAAACAGAACTGAGAGAACTCAAATAAACTGCTATTCGCAGATCAAAAAATCCTTTTTTCAGCGCGAACCCGAAGTCCGAAGTGGTTAGTCTCAACGTGAACAGTCCCTAATCCGACACATCTCGTTTTTCAATTTCCCGCCAGAGTGAGATTTCTTGTAGCATAGCGATCAAAATAATGACGGCACGAATTGTGGAGCTGGGAACACGCCACCCACGCCACGGCACGCCATGGGCCATTAGCATTCTGTTTTTGCGGTTTGTGTATTTTTTTCGTACCGATTTTAAGTCGGGGAAATTGTTTGATTCATAGAAAGTATTAATGAATATTGATTTTCTCCTCTAATAATGTAAAGCCGCAACTTAAAAGCATTGATGGCCCCGAAGTTTAGGCGCGCGATCGAGAATCTCGACGGTCGCTTATCGAAACCCTAGGCATACACCTCTGACTTTTCGAAGTTATGTGTGTATATTCGCAATGAATTATCACTATAATATATGTCTCAGTTTAAGGAGGCCCGTGCCCAGCAGTGGGACGTATTTGAGCTGATGATGATGATAATGGTGAAGGAAAACGTCGTGAGGAAATCTGCACATCTAAAAATTCCTAGGAATTTCTTGTGTGTGTAGTCTGACAATAGGCCAGCGTGGTGGACTAAGGCCTAAACCCTCTCAATGGTAGAGGAGACCCGTGCTCAGCAGTGAGACGTATATGTGCTGACGATGAAATAACTAATAAGGTACATCAATAAAAGCCCAAAAGCGTTAATTTTATAGTGTTTAGTTTATAATTTTTTATTATGGGGTCAGTAAACTCTCAATGATATGTCAAATTGCTTCTGTGAAATAAAGATTTAAAGCTTCAATATTATTCGGAATTTTGTAAGGCAAGATGGGCTTTTGGGCTTCTAAAGAAGTACCGCCCCTGCTTAAGTACCTTATCTTAAATACCTTATTACCTTATTTCTAGACTCAAACAGGTCCATTATTATATAGTTAGCCTATTAACAAACAAGTTAATCTATACAAACGGGCTTATCGTCTCGAGCAGTCTTCCAGACAACCTCTAGAACTGTAATTAAGTTACGCACGACTAAGACGCCCATTAAAAACTATTATCATAAGAAAATAAGTTTTTGCCGCAGTGGATAGGAATAGTAAGTAAGTATTATTCGAAGAAGTGATGGCCTCTGGGTATAGGCGCGCGGTCGAGAATCTCGAACCCAGTCACTTCTAACTTTTCGATGTTATGCGTGTATTCATAACGAATTATCACGTAAACTGCTGAGCACGGGCCTCCTCTACAACAGAGAGGGTGTAGGCCTTAGTCCACCATGTTGGTCAAGTGCGGGTTATCGGACTACACACCTAAGAAATTACGAGGAACTTGTGTGCAGGTTTCCTCACGATGTTTTTCTTCCCTATTAAAGTAAGTGATAATTCATTATGAATACACACATAACTTAGAAAAGTGAGAGGTTTGTACCTAGGATCTGAACCCGCACCTCCCAAGATACTCGAACGCGCGCCTAAACCTCAAGGCCAACACTATCATAGCATACATAGAGTTATTAAACCCCGTCAATAAATACACAGGCATACCTGATAAAGCAATTTGGATGTAAAGATGTTATCACGGGCTGATAAAGTCACGATACGTGCGTGCGGCATCCGTCACGTGGCGTGGCGTGCCGACAGTGTGCCCGATATACATTTTTCATGCATTATTCATGGCGACTCTTAGTAGGTACTGGAGTCTCGGATTGTCGCTCACTTACAAATTTTATTAATAAATCGAGTTATATTTTCTAGGCTTAGAATTCCGTCCTGGTATAAAAGTGATAAATTTAAATAAAAAAAATGTTGCCTGCAATCAACGACTTTCTTTGTCCCACGGCGTAGGTATACTACAATTGTGTGGTGCTGGATTCGATTTATGGGCTGGACAGAGGTAAACAGGTTTTATTTTTTAGAATACATACATAAACTCACGCCTGTATTCCCTGAAGGGGCAGGCAGAGGTGCATTTCTGCACCCACATTTCGCCAGGTATGTATCAGTCCCACGTAATAGGGGGCCAACCTATTGCCGTTTTTCGGGCACATTCCCAGACTCCGTGCTGCTACTGAGAATTTCCTAATGGAAAAACCCAATAACACTTTGCCCGACCCGGGAATCGAACCCAGGACCTCTAGATCGCACGGCACATACTTGTACCGTATAGAATATTAAACTAGAATCTAGAATTGTGCGCAGTAAATGTTAACTCTCCAATAGTGTTACTATTGCGTTGAAGTGGAGACCACACTTAGGCAGACGTAGTGTGGGACGTCTTGCAGCACGATGGTCCGATGACTTGAGAAAGGTGGCGGGTAGCGGATGGATGAGGGCTGCTCAAGACCGGGATGGTTGGCGCCTACATGGGGAGGCCTTCGTTCAGCAGTAATTCAAAAGTAACTGACTTATTCCATCGGACTTAACGATATACAGCGACAAGTGGCCTTAAAATGAACGAAATTAGGGGATTTGACGCGGCCTATCGAGATACGACTGAGGCGGTTGTTTGATCGAACTCACGGCACAAGAAAATGAATTTATAAATGAATTATTACTTCCATTGACTGTGATGGAATCATGTGAAAAAAATCTAAGAGATCTCACAAAAAAATCCTTTGCATTTAAAACTCATACTACTCGTAGACTAGCATATAATATGCTATATATGCAGTGGAAACGCAGTGATGGCCTCGAGGTTTAGGCGCGCGTTCGAGAATTTCGGCGGTCGCAGGTTCAAACCCCAGGCACACACCTCTGACTTTTCGAAGTTATGTGTGTATTCACAATGAATTATCACTTGCTTTAACGGTGAAGGAAAACATCGTGATAAAACCTGCACACCTAAAATTTCTTGTGGTGTGTAGTCCGCCAACCCGCACTAGGCCAGCGTGGTGGACTAAGGCCTAAACCCTCTCAGTTGTAGAGGAGGCCCGTGCCCAGCAGTGGGACGTATATGGGCTGATGATGTGATGATGATGCAGTGGAAACCCAGCAGTGGGATGTATGTATGTATATAAACTAGCATAGATACCTATTTATACTCAGCCTATCGCCGTCGACTGCTGAACGAAGGCCTCCCCAAGTAGGCAAGTAGCATAGATACATGATACGTACTATGAAATATCTGCTATACACTACAAGTCGGTTTCATAACGCATAATGTCGCCTATACATTTGTTGTGTCATTGTGCCCACGTCGGACACGCTGAGAGGTGCCACACAATATCGGTACAGACACAAACACATTTGCGCATTGTTCAATAGAATTTTAAATAGGAAAAATAAGTATTTTAAGAAGAATAAAAGATAGAGTGCTTATACGCCTACATAGCGTCCGTTTGTTACCTGGTCCCTTCATTGAAAACAGGGCTGCAATACCGTGCAAGCGGAATTGGAGCATAGCTGAAACAAGGGATCATTGCAATATGACATGTCGTGTTGCTGAGGAAGTTTCTTGCCGTTTCTTCTCCACAGCGATAACACGTTTCGAAGCGGCATTAGTTTAAAATTGACAATTCAAAAGAACTTGTAAAGGTCTATTTCAATAAAGATAATTTGACTTGGACTTTGAAATCGAATCAGGGACTTCTCGATGGCACTATACACAATTGTACCGCAGAACAAACGATGTTATTTTATACATTGAAAACGGCAATAAACAATAAAATTATTTTTTACTCAAAATAACTGCCTGCCTCGTGGTCTTGCGGCACTAGTATGTGCCGAGCGATCTAGAGGTCCTGGGTTCGATTCCCGGGTCGGACAGAGTGTTATTGGGTTTTTCCATTAGGAAATTCTTAGTAGCAGCCCGAAGTCTGGAAATGTGCCCGAGAAACGGCAATAGGCTCGCCCCTACTACGTTAAATGTGGGTGCAGAAATGCACCTCTGCCTACCCTTTCGGCGAATACAGCCGTGAGCTTACATCACATACATAAGGATGAATGTGTTTTTTCCTAAACATATTTTGTATTTGAACCTATTTCTCTGCGAGCGTACACGCCGGCGGAAAAATCCGAACGCCGCCGGATATCGGTTCCACGTCACCACTCACTCGCGACGCCCAAAATAGCCGGCTCGTACCACATGCCGCATATTACTTCTCATTTTACAAACACGTATTCCAAGCAAAAATATTTAAAACTAGGTTTTATCTTTAGCTTAAATGACGTTTTTATAGTGATTAAATCTAGTATTTTTAGAATAATTCTGTGATATACAGCGATTTCTTTAAATACACCCAACAGTCATATACACAGTTCTGACCCCACACTAAGACACTAGTCTTATGTCGTGGCTATTTATTTGTAATTCACACAAACATTTTTCGGTGCTGTGATCGAACCCGCGGCTGTTCGATTTGCAAGCTGGTGTTAAGCTTGTCAATAATAGGTTATGTCGTCCGTTTTTGTGGACTTGTGAACTAGATTTGTGAACTAATATAAACTATGATGTACCTTGAAGTACCGCCTATCGCCGTCTTATAAGTCGTCCATCTAGAAGAAGTTAAAGTAAAAATATGCGTCATCATCAACATCATCAGCCCATATACGTCCCACTGCTGGGTACTAAAAATAAATTATAAAAAAAAACCGTAAATGTTTTTGTACAAATTATATAAAATGAACCATAGTTAAATTATAATGTAATAATAAAAGATTTTTCTTTTCTGTATTGACTTGTCATAAGTGCTATTTGATTGCCTACGTGACTAAATAAAGCAATTTCATTTCATTTCATTTCATTTACGGGCCTCCTCTACAACTGAGAGAGCTTAGGCCTTAGTCCACCACACTGGCCAAGTGCGGGTTGGCGGACTACACACCTAAGAAATTCCTAAGAACTTTTAGGTGTGCAGGTTTCATCACGATGTTTTCCTTCACCGTTAAAGTACGTGATAATTCTTTGTAATTACATAACTTCGAAAAGCCAGAGGTGTGTGCCTGGGGTTCGAACCTGCAACCGTCGAGATTCCAACCGCGTGCCTAAGCCTCGAGGCCATCACGACTTATGAAATATGCGTGATAATCTTAAATATTATCCCTATATCGAAACACCATCTCGGAGGTCCATGAGACTTAAACAGTGCAAAACATGCAGAAATTCATCTCTGTCTAATCCTTTGGGGATGCTGGCGTGAGTATGCGTCGTCACAGTCGCATTGCAGTAGTATTTTGGTGGATAGATGAGGTTGTACGTCATACGGGACACGTAAAACAAGCAAGTTGTACCAAACGACGCGGCAGCTGGCGTCAATAGTTCACGTTTGAAACTCAAAGAGAAACCTCGCATGCAGTGTATTAAAACTAGCGACCTGGTGTAGTTTCACAGGTCGGAAAATGAAAGAATTGTATGTACAACATATAACAGAAGTATGAAGATGTAAATAAATAGAAACAGTCATCAGGCACAATATAGATAGACATCATCATCATCATCATGATCAGCCCATATAAAAACTATGAGCTACTTAACGGTCTTACAAACACCCAGACCCGAACAAATATGTTTCGATCACACAAACATTAGTCTCGGTACGGGAATAGAACCCGCGGCCTCTCGTCTCGAAAGCGTGTCAAGCCGACTGCGCCACGGGGCTGTCAAATCAATAAATTCTTATTAGTCAGATAAAGCAGCCAAAATCTATCCTCCAAATTTTTCAATCCTACCTTTGCCTAATACTAGACATTAAATAAACCTGAAGTCGTTCATACGCATCATGACACATTTTAATATTAAAACTAAAAGTATTTTAATAAAATCCAACGGCATTAACATTTTTCTTTTAAAATATAACTTTTATTTTAAAAAGACGCCATTTGTAATCATCATATTAAAATGAAATTATTAGTTTGTGCGAAGAAGGCGCGGGGCTGCGTCTCGACTGCAAGCGGTCAGCGTGAGACCATTAATTATAAAAATTCTTTTTATTTTAGACATTGTAAGGTATATTAAGAAAGATTAAGTATCGTGACCTAGAATGGGATATTTTTTATATTTCGCTGCAAAAAAGAGGTTATTAAGGTTCTAAATTAATAGGAGTTTACATACACATACAACCTCATGCTTGTATTCCCCGAGGGGGTATGCGGAGGTGCATTTCTGCACCCACATTTCACTTGGTAATTATTCCTAGGTAATGTGGACCAAGGTCTAAACCCTCTCAGTTGTAGAGGAGGCCCGTGCTCAGTAGTGGGACGCATATGGGCTGATGATGATGATGATGATGATGAATGACGTAGAAGAAGGCGAGCCTTTTGACGTTTTTCGGGCACATTTCCAGGCTGTGCTGCTACTGAGAATTCCCTATTAGAAAAACCCAATAACACTTTGCTCGCCCCGAGAATCGAACCCGGGACCTTTAGATCACCACAGCACATACTTGAGCTGCAAGACCACGAAGTAGTCTTAAAATAGTTACAAATAGGTTACATAAATTACGAATAGTCTTATACGAATATTGTCTCTGCAACGGGGTTGACAGAAATGTTACTTTACAACCATGATTTACTAGGTACGTCACGCGTAGGAGACGAGCCTGTTGGCGTTTACGCAATTCCAGATCCAGCGTTGATATTGAGAATTAGCCAAGCGAAAAACCAAATAATACTTTTCCCTCGCCGGAAATCGATCTGGAGAATTCCTAACGCGAGACTTAAAAGTCAGTCATTTGTTGCAGCGCTTAAAGGTTAACTAAAATCGCTTATCGCTAACAATGAGTCCTTGCACGATATTTGTAAGAAGGTCGTAATATGAACGTCTAGACTTGTATTTAAAATAATGAGGATAATTACGTTTATTATGTTTGTTGATATACGAAGGTAATATCAACATAATTCAGGTTAATAAAAAAATCAGATTTAAATTGTGGTTTATAGGCAGTTTTGAACCTAACATCATTTTCAATCTAGCACGGCAAAGTGGCAACTGTTGATAAGTGCAGGGTAGTACAAACACTGCCCTGTGGCAAAGGGGCGTAAGAATCTCACCACGGTCTCCCCTGCCTGTCGTAAGAGGCGACTAATGAGGGTCCTTGGGTTCACTGGACGCGCTGCAGAGGCAGTACGTCCTCACTTAAACAGACCCAGAAAGGGGCCGCGACACGGTGGCCTGTGTCCGTCGAGGGCACCCAGTTTCAACCAGGGTGCCCAAAGAAAGCTAGTAGGGGTGCAACTGTGCCCCCTATCACGCCGGGCCGCCACGGAATCATGATGGGCGCTTCTCGCCCACATATAATCATGCCGGTCTGTGAGTCATTGGAAATATTTCCCTCTGGCTGCGCTATAGAGGTCCCGATATCGATTCCCGGGTCGAGCAAAGTGTTAACTTTTGCCGTTACGATATTCTCAGTAGCAACACGGAGCATGGACATGTGCCCGAAAAACGGCAATAGACTCACCCCCTATTACGTGTTACTGATAGATAACTGGCAAAATGTGGGCGCAGAAATGCACCTCTGCCTAGTCCTACGATGCATACAGGCGTGTACGTATAAGTCAGTCTGACACAAACTAAAAAAAAAATTTTCTAATTGACATACAGCCAAAGTTGAAACTTATATTTGGGGATCACACTAATTAAATTCTAAATATTCAGTCTTTTATTTGATGTTTTCAATCGTCCTAGGATGAAGTAGACCATTGTGTAGTTTATATCTGAAACTGGCACGAGCAGCTACAAAAAGTAGCAATAGTTTGAAAAATCCACTAATAGTCCAAGCAATGAAACGTTAAAAACTTATCAGGCAGACAGATCCGAAGCGGCAAACTCATTGTCCCCAGCCAGTCTGAAACTGAGGGCTTTATTACATCATAACTGGATCCCGGGAGCTCGAGGAAATAAACGATATATTTCAAAAGTGAGAGGACGCTGGAATGGATACGCGGCCAGTAAGGAGACTGTCTTGTGACCATGCATTTTTGTCTCATTGAAGATTTATGATGACTACCTTGTAGTATTGAAGTAATGATGACCTTGAGGTTTAGGCTTGCGATCGAGAATCTCGGCCGTCGCGGGCTCAAAACCCACGCACACACCTCTGACTTTTCGAAGTAATGTGTGTATTCACAATGAATTTTCACTTACTTTAACGTTGAAGAAAAATATCCTGAGGAAACCTGCACACCTAAAAGTTTTTAGGAATTTCTTAGGTGTGTAGTCCGCCAAACCGCACTAGGCCAGCGTGGTGAACTAAGGCCTAAAACCTTTCAGTTGTAGAGGAGGGCTGTGCCCAGTAGTGGGACGTATATACTCTATACATTCTTGTACATATATATTCTTGTTGGCAGCCCCGTGGCGCTGTTAGCTATACTAGCTTGCGAAACGAAAGGCCGCGGGTTCGATCCCCGCACCGAGATAAATGTTTGTGTGATCACCAAATATTTCTTTCAGGTCTAGGTGTTTGTGAGACCGAAAAGTCTCTCGTACTTTCTGATACTCACGACACAAGACTCGTATCTTAATGTGGGGTCAGAATTATGTATGACACTGTTGGGTGTATTTATGTATTAATTTATTTAAATAGCCTACCACTAGCCAAATACTTTTAGAAGGCACAAAAAACTCCACGTAAACTGGCATCCTGCGCACCGGCTCCAACATATTATTCCTTTCAGAAAATGTTGAAAACTGAACTCATTACAATTTTACACCGGTTTTTACGTGAAAACTTTACACATCTTAATAAAAAGTGATGTGATTTTTTCCAGAGAAGAAATAAAGCAAACTCTCCGGACGGCCATAGTGTTAAATTTCAATTTATTTTATGGCGTCAGCGGCAGGTACCGGATGGATGTGTGAGCTGCGAAATGAGTTAACATTTATGATATCATCTCGGGGTACGAACCAATGTTCATTTATTATGTGTAGTGGGCTGACAAGTTGGAATTTTTAAGCTTCGCCGTGTCGCAATTTTGCCTGTGGTGCAGGTTTAAGCAATTCATGTTTGGTGCAAGCGTTGTTAATCTGGTTGCAATGTTGAATGTACACATATAGCAAATTGATGACGCAATGAATAATACGCAAAATAAAAAAATACTGTACCTGAGAGCATATTTCAAGTGCGGTGCAACCAGACTGTCGCCTGACAAGAAACGACTGCTATCATATCTTAATCATCATCATCAGCCTAAGGAAGTCCACTGCTGAACATAGGCCTCCCCCAATGACTTCCATAGTGACCTGTTGGAGGCAGCCTGCATCCAGCGACGACCCGCGACCTTCACCAGGTCGTCAGACCACCTTGTGGGTGGACGTCCTACGCATATCTTAATAGACGCCAAAATTATGTTAGCTAGACTCAGGAACGAAGTGACAGTAACTTTTCTTCGCCTCGATGTAGGACTTTTATCATCAGTCACATGATATCTAATGTTGACCATAAGCCTTTCCCAAGAAGTCTAGAGTGACCTGTTGGAGGCCTTCATCCTGCAACCTTCATAAGACCATCAACCCACCTTGATAGTCCTAGTTGTTCTTGGATTCTGACGCTACATTTACTAAAATATGGCTTCCACTTTTAGGCCTTTTAAGTCATAACAGTTAGGTTATCAATTATAGATATAAACCTGTCCTAATACCTCGAGGAAGCAGTGATGGCCTCGAGGTTTAGGCGCGCGATCGAGAATTTCGGCGGTCGCAGGTTCAAACCTCAGGCACACACCTCTGACTTTTCGAAGTTATGTGTGTATTCACAATGAATTATCACTTGCTTTAACGGTGAAGGAAAACATCGTGATAAAACCTGCACACCTAAAAAGTTCTTAGGAATTTCTTAGGTGTGTAGTCCGCCAACCCGCACTAGGCCAGCATGGTGGACTAAGGCCTAAACCCTCTCAGTTGTAGAGGAGGCCCGTGCCCAGCAGTGGGATGTATATGGGCTGATGATGATGATGAATACCCTAGATATTTTCCTTCTCTAATCCATCCCCACCTTGAAACTCACCCACCGTGTGGTCACCCTACAATGATTCAATACTAGAAATTGTTTTGAAGTAACTACTGAGTATAAAGGCGACACTATTTATTGAAACTGAGCTTTCATAGCCGTCCATTTGTACCATAGCTCGCGCCAAGTAATGTTTGTTCACGTTTAATAGAGTATGAGAAACCGTTTACCTTCTGTGTCTGTGTAGTGCGATTTCACAAAATAAATCTTCCTGCGAATTCTTTTCTGTATAAGTTTATGCTTGGTTATGCATTCTTTCGGGATTTTTTTTTGTCTTTATTTATTTATGGGTTTTTATCCAGCACGGATATGTCAACCCCATCATACCTTCGACATGAACTATTATAAATACTTAACCTAGCTTAAATTAACTAAGTGATATTTTTTTTTGCAATATTTAAACTAGGATCACATAAAATGCTTTGTATTAATCCTACATCTTAAATATTAATATTAAATTCAGCAAACAATGGTTCACGCTCTTTTTTTTTACATTATAATAATATGTGTATATTGTTGTATGGTAAAAAATGTTTTAGAACTTATGGTAATTTCCTCTGTTAATTTTTTAAATAAATATACTGTATCCAATTCACCTTTTTATTCTAAAATCTTTTTAACAATTTTTTTGGAATAATTGTATAAAGTGACCTTTTATCATATAGGTTTTACAACCCTGCAGTCTTAATAATCCAAATTTAGGTAAAACTAATAAAAAGTACTTGCTATTTGTCACCGAAGTTAAGTAAATATGACAAATATTTCGATTTTATAAAGGTTTTTACTACAAAAGTTTGCATGGAAGATTTAAAAATGACGACAGCGGATGCGTGTTAAAAAGTGTCGGGCGCTCCGCAAATCTGTAGGTTTATGAGAGGGACGGAAGGGCAATCGGACCTCTAACTCTCTCGGAACTTTAGGGTCTGCGGTTTTCATACCTCCACTTGGAGTTTCATAGTGTAAAAGTATTTAGTGGCATACTAGTGACCGCTCACGGGTCCGTTTGCGGAAACTAACCATCGAATTTAATGCGAGCACTGCCGTGTTTTGTGGTCAACACTTTTGGAACATTTATAGTTTAATTGTTAGTTATTTGAGCGTTAGTTTTTGAGTTAGTCCTTAGTATATGAGCCATAGATGCGGTTTAAGTTTGTGGTTCTCGTGTCGGGATCAAACTTATATTTCCGGCAATAAACAGACCGGGATAATGTACGTATTTGAATCGGATATTTAGTAACATAATACATATTTTTCACATCCCAACTTTATTTTCATTGTGCCGCTTAAACCAGGGAAAAATTGAAAAATAGAAATATTAAATACTAACAACAGGTTTCATTTATTATTTTCCACAAATTTCATATCTGTCCATACGGAATTCTGAAGAAACGCAGATGAAGTCACACGGCACAGCTAGTCATTTACAAGCCAAACAAAACTCGCTCCATCATCAACCCATATACGTCCCACTGCTGGGCACGGGCCTCTTCTACCATTGAGAGGGTGTTAGCCTTAGTCCACCACGCTGGCCTAGTGCGGGTTGGCGGACTACACACCTAAGAAACTCCAAGAACCTTTGACTGTGCAGGTTTTATCACGATATTTTCCTTCACCGTTAAAGTAAGTGATTATTCATTTTGAATACACATATACCTTCGAAAAGTCAGAGCCTGGGGTTTGAACCCGCGACCGCCGAGATTGTCGACAGCGCCTACCTCGAGGCCATCATGACTTACCACGCTCACCTTATCACGCTCAAAAAAAGGCAATTTATTATGCTAACTAATAGTTGAGGTTATATTGTAAGGCGTATACTTTCCGCATTATGAACAATTTCTGGGGCGCCTGCCACCGCGCTGAACCAAAGGCGACGTAATAAACTCGCGTTTAGCTCGCACGCAATGTATTTCTTTATGCTTTTAACCAACAAAATAAACAAAGCGAAGACCTATATTAACGGTATAATAGGTAATTTCAATTACTTACATGATGTAGTAATATTGAAAGATTGGGAGAATTTAGTCGTGTGGCTTAAGGCGAAATAGGTAAAGGCCGAGCTCAAACTGCCATTTATGTACCCTTGGTATGAGTATGCGTGAAATAAATAACTGCCTCGTGGTCTCGCGGTACAAGTATGTGCCGTGGGATCTAGAGGTCCTGGGTTCGATTCCCGGGTCGGGCAAAGTGTTATTGGGTTTTTCCATTAGGAAATTCTCAGTAATGAAATGAAATGAAATGAAATGAAATGAAATGAAATGAAATGAAATTATTTATTGAATCTGTAAAATGTCAAATACATCACTTAGATTCAGTCATTTCAAAATTTGGTTTACCACCCTGTTCGGAAGGCAGTCATCACTAGAGAAGAACGGGCAAGAAACTCTAGTGTTGCTCTTTTCCAATCAAGAGATAGTTTACAATATTGATACAAAAAATGAATTTCTCAAATTAGAGCAGCTCATTAATACTATACCAGATTATTGTATTGAATATGAGAATAACATAGTCATCTTGAATGGAGAAACTGACATTTAACTAGGTTAAATTATAAATTTAAGTTTAAGTTAGGATAAGGTTAAGTTCATAAATACAAATAAGCAAAAATAGGCAGACCAGTCCACACAAACAGCACCCGTTCACGAGTATGACGCATGTGCCAGCCATCGGTCTCCTCAACCATTTCATAGGGAAGTGACCGACCCGACACACGACGCCGCCGTAAGCACAGACATTTCAGCGAGCATGACATACCTAATTGCTTACAAAGTACTAAACTAATAAGTAAATATGTATAAACAGCTATGTCCATTGAAGAAGACTCAGTCAGACTTGGGATTACAATAATTATTAATTAAACCCAAGCTTCGTTATCCTCCATATATTCTGAAATTGTATAATAGGCTTTGTTACATAACTGTCTCTTAGTAATTTCTTTAAATTTATTGTAGTTTAAGGCCTTAATATGAATAGGGATTTTATTGTAAAAGTGTATACAGTAACCCTTAAAAGATTTGCTGATCTTGTGGAGCCTGGTCTTATAAATAACTAACTTATTTTTATTGCGTGTATTTCTATCATGTATGTCAGAAACCTTTTTAAATTTATCAATATTCTTATGAACATACATAAGATTTGCGTGTATATATTGAGATGCCACTGTCATAATATCAATTTCCTTGAACTTTTCTCTTAAAGAATATCTAGAGCCAAGCGAATATATAGATCTGATGGCTCGCTTTTGTAGTAAAAATATGGTATTTATGTCAGCAGCACCACCCCACAGTAGAATTCCATAACTCGCAAGTAACAGCACGGAGTCTGGAAATGTGCCCGAGAAACGGCAATAGGCTCGCCCCCTATTACGTGGGACTGATATAATACATACCTGGCGAAATGTGGGTGCAGCAATGCACCTCTGCCTACCCCTTCGTGGAATACAGGCGTGAGTTTATGTATGTATGTAAATAAATAAATAAATACACCCAACAGTCACACACATAGTTCTGATCCCACACTAAGATACAAGTCTTGTGTCGTGGGTATCAGAAACTACGAGAGACTTTTTGGTCTCACATACACCCAGACCCGAAACAAATATTTGTGGATCACACAAACATTTGTCTCGGTGCGGGGATCGAACCCGCGGCCTCTCGTTTCGCAAGCTGGTGTCTAGCCAACTGCGCCACGGGGCTGGAAAGCGAATAGTCGCGGGTTTGATTGTCGCTTTGGACTGTGTTTTTCCATAGAATAATTTTACTAGCAGCTCAGACTGTGGAAATGTCATCAAAAACAGCAAAAGCCTGGCTCTCCAGATAAATTGGTGTTGAAATACACCCCTGCCTATCCCTTCAAACATACATCAAAAGCTTTCATAAAAATTACATTGTTTCTTTTAAAAACCTTAATTAGGTTTCTCCTTCGTGGTGTTTTAATTTTGTAACCTAATTATGATGACAGTACATTAATGAGACAAGGCCAAGCAAGCTAAATTAGCGATTAAAAATAAACTGAGTGAACAATGGTATAAATACAAAACAGATGGGCACAAGAGAAATTCATCGCTCAGACACCGCGCTCTAATTACACAACGAACGAGAGACAGGAGAAATGGCACACTTATAGTTATTTTTAAACATTTTTTGCCATTTATTTATCATGTTTAATATCTGTCACGGGACGCTCAAGTTTTAACGAGACTTTAAAAAAGGAACCGAATCATCATCATCAGCCCAAATACGTCCCACTGCTGGGCACGGGCCTCTTCTACGACTGAGAGGGTTTAGGCCTTAGTCCATTACGCTGGCCTAGTGCGGGTTGAGAGACTGTAGTCCTGTCTAAGACTGACTGTCTAAGAAATTCCTAAGAACTTTTTAGGTGTGCAGGTTTTATCACGATGTTTTCCTTCACCGTTAAAGCAAGTGATAATTCACTGTGAATACACACATAACTTCGAAAAGTCAGAGGTGTGCGCCTGGGGTTTGAACCTGCGACCGTTGAAATTCTCGACCGCGCGCCTAAACCTCGAGGCCATCACTGCTTCAGGAACCGAATAAAGTTCTTAAATTTTTCCTGGAATATTAAAAGGTTTTTGGAGTTATTTGCTGGTTGTGGCCAGACACTAATAGCTCCCACGAGACTTCATTATGCCGAAATGATAATTTAATTATATATACTGGTAGATTCTGGTACAAAACACATTTGCGTGGGTGACTATCGTAAGCTTTCTACGCACATTTAAATATCATTTCACGAAGGCACGCTTCTACTCTCCAATTGATATGCACATATCTACCGTTTTTCAGGATCATTTTCGAACCCGTACTGGAGAGTTCCTAAAAACTTTTATCCCGACACGGGAATAAAACTTGGACCTTATTAACGGCAAACACTAATACTACCCACGTTTCACTATGTTCAAAAAAATTAATATTCAAGTTCTGTTAGTTCATTTAGGTACATATAAACAAAGTGCTTCAAAACCGCCCCGGAATCCCTGTCTCGTCTAATAAATAATATGTAGGAAAAAATGAAATTGTTTTACGTGCAAAGACTCGTTTTATCAAGGAAGTACGAAAAGTTGATCTTTTTGTTAAAACTCTCGATATGTCACGAGCAATTTCGTTCAGAATGTTTCTCATTTCGATATGTAGTCACACGGCCAGTAGTGGATGAATTATACGATATCATCATCACCATCATCAGCTCATACACGCCCTACTGCTGGGCACGGGCCTCCTCTACAACTGAGAGGGATTAGGCCTTAGTCTACCACACTGGCCTAGTGCGGGGTGGTGGATTACACACCTAAGAAATTCCCAAGATTTTTTCCTCATTTTTTTTATTTCAAAGTTAAAGTACGCGATAATTTATTGTGAATACACACATATGTAACTTCGAAAAGTCAGAGGTGTGTGCCTGGGGTTTGAACCCGCGACCGACGAGCTTTGACTTGACTTTGCGCCTAAACCTCAAGCCCATCACTACTTATACGACCACCACTTATTTTAGACCCCACATGAAACCAGCGGTTTCTCTTTCCCCATACCAAATTACTAGAAATACATACACAAAGAACGTATATTGATCATTGACTGCATATGTGCCGTGCGAAAGATCCCGCGTTGGATTCTCCGGTTGGGCAAAGTCTTACTAGGTTTTTCCATTATGAAATTCTCATTACAGCTTGAAGTTTGAAAATAAATAAATAATAAATAAATACACCCAACAGTCACATACATAGTTCTGACCCCACACTAGGTACAAGTCCTGTGTCGTGGGTATCAGAAACTACGAGAGACTTTTCGGTCTCACAAACACCCAGACCCGAAACAAATATTTGTGGATCACACAAACATTTGTCTCGGTGCGGGGATCGAACCCGCAGCCTCTCGTTTCGCAAGCTGGTGTCTAGCCAACTGCGCCACGGGGCTGTCAAAAGCTCGAAAAACTGCAATTGGTTTGCCCCCTATTACGTGGGACTGATACATGCCTGGTGAAATGTGTATACAGGCGTGAGGTTATGTATGTATATTTAAAATAAAGGTTAAATGACAAAGCACCTCTTTGAACCGAGCTCCTAGCCCGCAAAAAAATAAAGCAGCGCGCGGCTCCATTCGGCAGCTGTCAAAACGTTCCACAATCCTTTAATAAAAGAGTAAGGTATTTCACCACAAGCCCTTCAAATACATTGAAATATTTTACATAGGTCGCCTCAATATGACTGATTCGTTGATTTAGGGATCCGTCTATAATTGAACAGCAATGAATCAGGCTGGGAAAAATGTCACGACTGGTGTTAGACAGAAGTAATAGTCTATTTTTGTTTACATACATACATAAATAACCTCACGGCTGTATTCCCCGAAGGGGTAGGCAGAGTTGCATTTCTGCACCCACATTTCGCCAGGTATGTATCAGTCCCACGTAATAGGGGACGAGCCTATTGCCGTTTTTCGGGCACAATTCCACACTCCGTGCTGCTACTGAGAATTTCCTAATGGAAAAACCCAATAACACTTTGCCTGACCCGGGAATCGAACCCAGGACCTCTAGATCGCACGGCACATACTTGTGCCGCGAGACCACGAGGCAGGCACGAGGCTATTTTTGTTTTTGGGTAATAAAATTTGTTTTTATATTATTAACTGAAGATATGAAAGAAAAGGGGTGAATGAAGACATGACGGCTGATAGGGATGTTTGGAAGGATTAAACATACTGCGCCGACCCCAAATGAAATTGGGAACAGGGCAAGGAGATGATGATGATGACAAAGATTTTAACATTCATCGTGAACATTTTTTTTTGTTTAGTACGGCCTTATTTATAAACGTAAGTTAATTTAATGCCTACTTAACATGTTTCGTTCCGTTTCCTGTAACGTCACGGTTCAATCAATAGAGCAAGATAAAGCGCCGCGGGCGTGACGCTCGGAGGTCGCACTCCGAATTGAAAACCAACCAAAATAAGCAGACTACACAATTTTTTTTAATTCATTTTGTTATCCTCGAATTTATTTGTGTATTTAGTAAGGTTTTGTTATTCTTTTCCTTTTTTGTTAGTTTTAAGTTGCATTTTTTTAAGCTATTATGTAAATTTTTCAATAGTTTTTTTTGAAGTATATTTAATAATAAAATTTCATTTGTTTTATTGTTATATTACTTTATTTTCGTAAAACCATGACCACCTCTTTTTTATTAATTACTATTTTATTTTGAAGAGTTCGCTAATGTCGATTACTGTCCTATGTGACACAAATAGTATAAAATAATTTCGTTTTATTTTATTTCTGTTCTTGCGGGGGCGTTTTATTTTATTTTATTTCTCTTCTTCAATAAAGCATATTATTAAACTAAAATAAATAATAATTGCAGCACAAAATGAGACATTGTTGTTTTCCGTACATTCATCATCAACATCAGCCTAAGGAAGTCCACTGCTGAACATAGGCCTCCCCCAATGACTTCCATAGTGACCTGTTGGAGGCAGCCTGCATCCAGCGACGACCCGCGACCTTCACCAGGTCGTCGGACCATCTTGTGGGTGGACGTCCCACGCTGTGCTTTCCGGACGTGGCCTCCACTCGAGAACCTTTTGGCGCCATCGGCCATCGGTTCTCCGCGCTATGTGCCCGGCCCATTGCCACTTCAACTTGTTAATCCGCTGGGTTGTGTCGGTTACTTTTTTTTCTGATTCGATCTCGTAGGGAAACCCCGAGCATAGCCTAGTATGTCTAACAACAATTAATTGTTCTTGTTTCCTTCCTGTCATTTCAGGTTATAAAAAGGCGGTGCGACATATCCAACCCCAAGTTAAATGTATTTTTCAAATGGAAAACTCATGTTAAGCTATATTCATCTGACATTTCACCTCAATCACCTGAATATAGAACACACGTCCACTAATGAGAGGATGCACAGACAGCTATCAAAACTTGGACCAAAATGTCTAACTAATGTTTTAATCTGATCCTGGAATAAGTAAATTGTTTTTAAAATACATACAAAACACATGCTAACAATATGCTCAATAGTATGCACGTAACGTCTGGTGTTGTTTATTATACCGACTTCGTGGAATCTAGAAGGAATTTCCGCGCTCTTCAGCGTTTTTTCCATGCCTATTCATCGCTGGGCACGGACCTTCTCTACAACTGAGAGGGTTTAGGCCTTAGTCCACCACGCTGGCCTAGTGCGGGTTGGCGGACTACACACCTAAGAAATTCCTAAGAACGTTTTAGGTATGGAGGTTTTATCACGATGTTTTCCTTCACCGTTAAAGCAAGTGATAATTCATTGTGAATACACACATAACTTCGAAAAGTCAGAGGTGTGTGCCTGGGTTTGAACCTGTGACCGCCGAAATTCTCGACCGCGCGCCTAAACCTCGAGGCCATCACTGCTTTTTTTGCCTATTATTGGAAGCTAACATAACAGATCGCCTTTTAGGTCCCATTTATTTATTAAATATAATATAGTTATTTACAGATTTATTTAATCTTGATAATAAAAGACGATCTTTTAAAAACCATTGCTTCTATTTTTATAAATCCGGGAATCGAAGAAATCAAAGAAATCTGCTTGATCGAAGAGGCCTAACATTTAATTCTATCCTAATATTATACATGCGAAAGTTTTATCTGTTATGCTTTCACGCCAAAACCGCAGTAAAGATGTAGAAGGAACCTTAGGAAATGTCCTACTCGTATACTACTATTTCGTTTAAAACCGAGCCCTGGCGAACCTGAGCCCCCTGGAAAATAATAATAAATAATAATCACAATTAATAAACCAAGGTCATTTTTTAAAATTTAATAATTAGTATACCCAACAGCCACATACATAGTTCTGAGCATTCGTGGATCACACAAACATTCGGGGATCGAACCCGCGGCCTCTCGTTTCGCAAGCTGGTGTCTTTTTGGCTAGAGCCAACTTTTTTTTTTTTTTTTTTTTCCTACGGGGAAAATCCTATTTACGGACGGTGTGTCGGACTCACCGGCGCCTTCCGACCCAGCATGGATGTTACCGCCCGTTGTCGGGCGGCCGCTGGGCCGGGTCCCTACCAAATATCAATGCGCCGTAATACCGACTAAAAACCCCGCGACGGCCACCATCAGCGCATTCAACGAGACGGCCCCGGAATACCCTGAAGCCAGAGCTATGGATTGACCCGGGACCGCCTCTGCGCGGTGCCAAAAGGCACACCGAAGCAATTGTTACCCCTCGGGGGCCGCCAAGGTAGGGACGGCGGCCCCGCGTGGCCTCTGGGCGCCGGGCTAGATGTTCGCCCGGCGCCTCCTACGTCGCCTGTTGCGACGAGCGGGATCGGTCTGCTCCCGATCCCGCTCCGCGCTCTCCTTCTGCGAAATGACACGTTCGCAGAAGGAGAGCATAGCTTTCCACGACCTCCGGCTGCCGACCATGGCGGCGACCACGGTCGGCAGCGAGAGGTCTCTCCCCACGACCGCTACGAGAGCGCTGCGCTCCTCGTCCCAGGCTGGGCACTCCTCAAGCGTGTGCTGGGCCGTGTCCTCACGGCAGTTGCCACAATGGTGGCACACGGCGGTCTCCTCCACTCCGACGATGCGACACAGGTACGCACCGAAGCTGCCGTGCCCGGTGAGCACCTGCGTCAGCCGGAAGGTCGGCGCACCGTGGCGCCTGTCCATCCACTGCTGGAGGACAGGACGCACTGCCGCGACGGTCGCCACGCCAGCACTTGGACTCTCCAGCCTGGAACGCCACTCCTCCACGGCGGCGCTGCGGAGGGAGGCCAGCATGGCCTCGACCTCTCTTGGGGCCGGTCTCTGTCCGGATCGCCGGTACGCCTCCTCCCGCCAGAAGAACACTGACGAGAGGGACTTGGCGTCCAGCTCCCAGGGCAGAGTACCCGCCAAAACGCAGGCCGCCTCGTGCGAAATCGTGCGGTACCCTCTAACGATTCGCTGCGCCACCATACGTTGCGGACGATGCAACAAGCGGACACAGCGAGCGCCGAGGGAATTGGCCCACACGGGACACCCGTACAGGGCCATGGACCGCACGACTCCAGCATAAAGGCTTCGGCAAGGGAAGCCAGGACCATTAATGTTGGGCAGCAGGCGACCGAGAGCGCCCGCTGCCCGGACCAACTTCGGCGACAGCATCTCGAAGTGCGCACGGAATTTCCATCGACTGTCCAGAATCAGACCTAAGTACTTCATCTGGGAGCCGATGGGAATCCGCACGCCCTCCACCGTCAGGTGTGCCTCCGGCGGTGGCCTAGACCGAGGTCCGTGAAAACACAGAGCCTCGGTCTTGTGCAGGGCCACCTGGAGGCCAAGTCGCCGAATCCTGCCCACCACGAGTTCGGTCCCGAACCCGGCGAGCAGGGCGGCCCACTGTGGGGTCCTGGCCGTCGCTGTCACCAACGTGTCGTCCGCATAGCAGACGACAGCGACGCCCCGAAGGTTGGCACCACGAAGCACCCAGTCGTAACCGATGTTCCACAGGAGCGGCCCGAGAACCGAGCCCTGTGGAACACCGCACGACACCGCCCGACGGTGCCACCCGTCGGCGCCCGGATACACGACGTACCTGTCACACAAGTACGCCTGCACCAGACGCCGTAGGTAGGGCGGAACCTCGTGGTACCGCAGTGCCTCATTGATGCAGGCCCAGGGCATGGTGTTAAATGCGTTGGCGATGTCGAGTGACACCGCCACGACGCACTTGCCCCGAGACACTGCATCCTCCGCCTGTGCCCTGACTCGCAGAATCGCGTGTATCGTCGACCGGCCCCTCCGGAACCCGAACTGGCAATCTGCCAGGTCCGGGCCCGTGCTCTCCAGATGCTCGACGAGGCGCGCGTGCAAGATACGCTCAAAGAGCTTGCACACCTCGTCGAGCAGCACGATGGGCCGGTACGCCGACGGCGACTCTGCGGGTCGCCCCTCTTTCCTCAACAGGACAAGCTTGCCCGTCTTCCACCGCGACGGGAAGCTGCCCTGCTGCAGGCACGCGGAGAACAGGCTGCGGAGCCTCGTGCCCAGCGACTCGACGGCGAGCACCCAGATACGTCCAGGCACCCCGTCGAGCCCCGGGGCCGAGTTCTTGCCCCGCAGCCGAAGCACTGCCGCCTCCAGCTCTTCAGGCGACACCTCCGGGATATCCCTTGCCGAAACCAACGACGATGGCGCCGGTGGACGTGGCGCCATCGGTGGAGGAGTGAACTCCTCGGTGGCCGGGAACAAAGCCGCGACGACGTCCTCGACGAGGTCTGCCCGAAGACTCTCCGTCAGCGGGGGCGCCCATGGGCGGAGCTTGCTCAACGCCACACGGTATGGACGCCCCCACGGATCTCTATCGAGAGACCTCCGGGACTCCTCGTAAGCCGCGGCCTTTGCTCGTGCAATGGCCACCCGCAGCGCTCTCTTCGCCCCTCTGTGGAGGCCGTAGAGCAGCCGCTCCTGTTCGTCGTCGCCAGGTCGGCGGACCCGACGACGACGGTGCCTGGAGAGTCGGCGTAGCGCAGCCGCGCAAGACGCGCGCAGCTGCGAAAGCTCCGCCGACCACCAGTACACCTGGCGCTTCACCGGGAGGCGGGTGACCCGGGGCATCGACGCGTCGCAGACGCGCGACATCGCCACCCCGAACCATTCCGCCTCCTCCTCGACCCGCACCGGTCCGTCCGGTACGGAGATCCACGCCTGAACAAGAGCGGCCTCTTCCGCAGCCTCCGCATCGAGGCGCTTAGCGGCCCACCGCCGGCCGCCCGTGAATCGGGTAGCGGGACCACCACCGGGCTGGGTAGGGGCCCGGGAAGCAGAGACGCTGTACCGGATGTAACGATGATCGGACAGCGTCTCCTCGTCAACCAGGACCTTCCAGCCCCGGACACGGCGGGCAAGGGCCGGGGTGGCGAACGTTATGTCCACCACCGAACCGCCATTATGCCGCACGCACGTGTCCTCCGACCCCCGATTCAGGACGACCAGCCCGATGGAGATCGCCCATTCCTCCAGGGCCCTACCCCGCGCATCCGTCACCGACGAGCCCCAAGCCAAGGACTTGGCGTTGAAGTCACCGGCGACTAGCACGGGGTAGGACTGACTGCCTTGCACCACCAGGGCCCCCAGGCGGACCAGAAAGCTCTCGAATTCCGCCAGGGACCTGTTGGGAGAGAAGTACACTCCTACGACCCAAATCCCTCCCAACAGGACCGCCACGCATCCCGAGCCCTTCGCTACTTTTTCGAAGGGCGGGGATCCGGCGGCGCCCCGAGTGATGACGGCCACCAAGCCATCTAGGTCCCCAGCCCAGTCATCCCGGGAAGGAACAAAGTATGGCTCGGAGACCACAGCCACTTGAATCGACCACTGCGCCAGGCACTGAACAAACAAATCCTGCGCCCTGGCGCAGTGATTGATGTTCGCCTGGAGGAAGTTATGTGCCATACTAACTATGGGCGATCTCCATCATCTCCGGGGTGGGCGGTTTCGGCCGCGCCACAACCTCAGATCTCGCACCGTGTAAAGAGCGGTGCGGGACGGAGGAGGCGACGCAAGCCTTAGCGCCCACCCTGTGCCCAGCGGGCTTACCCGCAGCTGCACAGATTGTGCAGTGCGGGTCCGCTTGGCAATCACGGGCCTTATGGCCCTCTTGACCGCACCGGTAGCAGATCCCGGTGCGGTCACACTCCGCGGTGCACTTTATCCTTACGTGCCCCCGAAAGAGGCACCGGAAGCACCGCAAGGGCCTAGGCTCTAAAAGCCGGACCCCAGCCGACACCCAGCCCACCAAGACGCGTCCTGCCCTGGTGAGCTTTTCAGCCGCTTTGGCCGGGCACCGGAGCCAAACGGCGCCCATACCGGAGCGCTCGGCCCGGATTTCCCCCACCCGAATATCTTCGGGCGAGCACTCGCCGAGCCGAGCGACGGCCGCTGCGACTGCCTCGGGGGTGACGGACTCGTCCAGCCCCGAGATGCGCAGCTCCGCAGTCTTGACGGGTCGGCTGACGCGAACGCCCTCCGACCCGGCAAGTACCTCCCTCATCTTGCTGATGAGGGAGTCGGCCCTTGCCTCCGACTCCGGCCCGGGCACCTCGAAGATGTAGCCCCCGGTGGCTCCTCGTCTGGCCTTCATACCGGCGATGCCCAGGCTAGTGAGGTCCACGTGAGTTTTGACCTCGCGCAGTACCTGGGCATACGTCGTGCCCCGCTCCAACGCCTCCGGCAGCACCGTCAGAGTGACGGCGGCTCTCTGCGGGAGGCGGAGCTGGGGCACCGGCTTGCGCGGCGGCTGTGTCGGCTGGGGTTTAGGGGGGGCGGTGGTGTTGTGCCCCCCAGACTTCTTCTTTTTCTTTTTCCCCCGCTTTACCACCTCGGTCCATGGAGTTTCCATGGACACGGGTGGCGGGGGGAGAGAACGCGGAGCTGGCGTCGGTAGACGCGGTGCCAGGCGCTTTCGGTTCCCCCGCTTCCGCTGGCGCGATTGGCGGTCGGGAACCGCTGCGGGGGGCACGGCACCAGGACGCTTGGCTGCGGGCTGAGTACTGGCTGGAAGGGCGGGGATTATGCGGTCCCCTCCTCCTCCCTTCCCTTGGTCTGCGGCCAGTGGAGGCCGGAGAATCGGCTCCGGAGGCAATCTCAACGACATCGCCTCGACCCGAGCGTTCAGCATTGCGATCTGACGCAATACTTGCTCGAGGCGATCATCCCCTGAAGACGCCACGGGCGCAACTGTCGGTCGCGACTGCGACCGAACAGTGGCCGTCAGCTCCTCCAGGAGCTTGGACTGGGTGGCGAGTTCCACCTCCAGTGCCGTCACCTTTTCGCGGAGGCTGGCATTTACCGCCTCCGCGCGGGCCAACTCCGCCGAGGGTGGCTCGTTCGCCAACTCCTCCAGCTCCGCAACGCTGACGTTGACGTCCCTCTGAAGTTCACCCTTCAGATTTCTGGACGTCTTCGTCACGTTGCGGAGCCGATCCGCCATCCTGATGAGCGCCTCCCTTCGGGTGGAAGCTGGCATTTCCGGAGCCTTTGGCTCACGGAAAGGGCAGGCCTTCTTGGCCCTGGCCAGCTCCGCCTCCGCTTCGGCTTTCCTCTTCACTTCGGCGGCACGCTCCTTTCGAAGAGCCGCCTTGTATTTTTTGCTGGCTTCAGCCACAGCCTCCTCGTCTGTGGCTGAAACCGGAGCGTGTTCTTTTGACCCCTTGGAGGGGCCAGGCTCGCCTGCGGTGTCACTGTCACCGAGCGTTGCCTGCCGCCTTCTTTGAATCTTCCTTCTCTTCGCCCGCGAAGAGTCGCAGCTCAGTCCGGACTCGGAATCGATCCGGGCTGGCGCGGTCCCCTCCGCGGACGTCCCCACGGACGATGCAGCGACTACCTCTCCTGGAGCTAACGCTTCCAGGGAAGGCACCCTGCTTCCTACCACTGAGCATCCCTTGTTTTTATTTTTATTATTTTGAGTATTCATTTTTGTTCCCACGAGTATGGGGGAAATGATGGTCCACCCAGGCAGTGCCCCCTGTACCTGGGTAAGCCTAGCGTAACCCGCCAGAGGGTCGGCCGGTACTCTGGCGGGGGTCGCACTAGAGACTGAACCTCCCATCAGCCATGCATCCCCTCACGGTGCGCCGCCGCTTGGGATTCGGGGTAACTTTTTATAGAGGTTTTCTCCCTCGCGGCCCGGGCAGTTAAGCCAAGACCCTCGCGCCGGCCGAACTGCGAGACATGACCACAGCTTCGACCGGGTTACGAGTTCGACGGTGGAAATGGGGTTCGCCCATTTCCTGCTCGGAAGCAAGAGATTGCTGTCCGAGCCCGCCGAGGACCCGGGACAGACCCGGGATGGCCCAAAATGCGGGCCCCACCGCGGCGCGGTCAACAGGACCGTCCGCCTGGTGTCGGGATTTGGCCGTCGGCACGGGCCGACGTTGCCCAGGGTGCACCGTCCCCGCCAGCATCCGGACTAGCAGGGCGCACTTGGAGGTATCCCGACCTTGCACCCCTGGCTAGAGCCAACTGCGCTCTGAGTTATCAAACTAACAGAATGATAGTATGGTATCTAAATGAAAGCCACGGAACCTTCAACTAGATTACCAAAAAAATTACTTGACGTATTCTAATACAGCCAATTTAAGCCGCGGCACGCCCCAGCTCTGTTTACAAAAGGTACAGTCACTATGGCCACTCGTTGTTTTAAATATTTGATGGAGCTAAGCCCACGCGGCGGCTTTTTGCCTCGTAAAAACTATTTTAGACAACTTTTCACGGCTACGATGTTTATTAACAGCTTGCTGCGGATAAAGGGTTAGGTTGGCTGAAAAATTTGTAGGTAAGGTTTCGGTTAATTTTTAAAACGAATGTGTATGACCAAATATTCAACCTGCATGATAAAGACGACTCGTGGTCTCGCGGTACAAGTATGTGCCGTGCGATCTAGAGGTCCTGGGTTCGATTCCCGGGTCGAGCAAAGTGTTTTTGGTTTTTTCCATTAGGAAATTCTCAGTAACAGCACGGAGTCTGGAAATGTGCCCGAAAAACGGCAATCGGCTCGCCCCCTATTACGTGGGACTGATACATACCTGGCGAAATGTGGGTGCAGAAATGCACCTCTGACTACCCCTTCGGGGAATACAGGCGTGAGTTTATGTATGTATGTATGTATGATAAAGACGAAAAATAATCAGCCCATGTACGTCCCACTGCTGGGCACCTCTACAATTGAGAGAGTTATATTCACAATAAACCTGAACACTTGAAAGTTCGCCTCAAGGAGTTTCTTAGATATATGCAGTTCGCCAACCTGCACCAGCGTTGTGGACTTAGGCTTAACACCTCTCTATTGTAGGGATGCTCTGGCTTAGCAATGGGAAGTAAGTGAGCTAATATACATATATAAGTGACTAAACAAAATTATAATTCCACAAAAACGGTTATTATTATTTCTGACGAAAGCTGATTATCATTACAAGTCGGAACAATCATAGCCTTTGAGGAAGCTAAGCAATGTAAATCAAAAAAGATCAACCTTATTTCCTCAAATCTCAATCATTCATACTAAATTCATTCACATTGGCTATTTATTACACTCGCTGAATAATTTCTCTTTCATTTATGGAGATTGTGTTTCATTCATGAATACTATCGTGTAATGCTCTGTTAGTCTATTCGCTCATTCATTTGTCTATTTAGATTCAAGATCATCAATTCCATCCATCATACATAACCTCACGCCTATATTTCTCGAAGTGGTAGGCATAGGTGAATTTCTGAAACCATATTTCGCCAGGTATGTGTCATCATCAGCACATATACGTTCCTTTGCTGGGCACGGGCCTCCTCTACAACTGAGAGGGTTTAAGCCTTAGTCCACCATGCTGGCTTAGTGCGGGATGGCGGACTACACATGTAAGAAATTCCTAAGAACTTTTAGGTGTCCAGTGTGCCTCACGATGTTTCCCTTCAGCGTTAAAGCAAGTGATAATTCATTGTGAATACACACATAACTTCGAAAAGTCAGAGGTGTGTGCCTGGGGTTTGAACCCGCGACCGTCGAGATTCTCGACCGCGTGCCTAAATTATTATTTATTATTTAATGATTAATATTTCTTATTATTTTTCAGGGGGGCTCAGGTTCGCCAGGGCGCGGTGTTAAACGAAATAGTATTTAATGTAGGTATGTATCAGTTCCACGTAATAGAAACGAGGCTATTTTCGTTTTCCGAGCACGTTTCCAGACTCAGCTGCTACTGAGGAAGGACCCAGGAATCGAAGCCGGGACCTCTAGATCGCACGGTACGTACGTGTGCCTCGACTCTTTGAAGTCTATATATTCTTTTCTTTAACTCCAAGTCTCATACGAATACGCCATCAAACAAGACATAGAATTAATAAATATAGCTACTTACATATTTACAAGAATGCCGCTTCAGCATAAAGACATTTCCCAAATCAATACATTTCAATGGCTGTATCGTTACTCGCGCTGATAAAGTGGGGCGAATCGATACAGGAGCGTTGAATTGAGCGTATTCAGAATAATAACTCCATTCCTATAGAATTTACGATGGTACGTGTGATTGATGTGATTTGTAGATTTCGTGTCTAGTGTTACATTCAAGCAGTGATGGCCTCGAGGTTTAGGCGCGCGGTCGAGAATTTCGGCGGTCGCAGGTTCAAACCCCAGGCACACACCTCTGACTTTTCGAAGTTATGTGTGTATTCACAATGAATTATCACTTGCTTTAACGGTGAAGAAAAACATCGTGATAAAACCTGCACACCTAAAAGTTCTTAGGAATTTCTTAGGTGTGTAGTCCGCCAACCCGCACTAGGCCAGCGTGGTGGACTAAGGCCTAAACCCTCTCAGTTGTAGAGGAGGCCCGTGCCCAGCAGTGGGACGTATTTGGGCTGATGACGATGATGATGAGTGTTTCATATTGTGACAGCCACGTGGCGCAGTTGATAAGTCACCAGCTTGCGAAACGAGAGGTCAAAGACTCAACCCCCGCACCGAGATGAATGTTTGTGTGATCCACAAATATTTGTTTCGGGTCTGGGTGTTTCTGAAACCGAAAAGTCTCTCGTAGTTTCTGATACCCACGACACAACGTATTTTAGTGAGCGGTCAGAACTATGCATGTGGCTGTTCATGATCATCATCATCATCATCAGCCCATACACATACGTCCTACTGCTGGGCACGGGACTCCTCTACAACTGAAAGCGTACTGTTGGGTGCGGGTATTTTTTTCTTACATAAAAAATTATTTAAACACAACCAGCCAAATCGAACAAATGAATAATAATTATATGTGTTGATATTTTCCCAACTCTCTTTCCTCTATCTATATGTAAAGAAAATATATTTCCTTTATTTTATTGTTCTTAATTATCTAGTAAAAACCTCGTGCCTCGTGGTCTCGCGGTACAAGTATGTGCCGAGCGATCTAGAGGTCCTGGGTTCGATTCCCGGGTCGGGCAAAGTGTTATTGGGTTTTCCATTAGGACATTCTCGGTAACAGCACGGAGTCTGGAAATGTGCCAGAAAAACGGCAATAGGCTCGCCCCCTATTACGTGGGACTGATACATACCTGGCGAAATGTGGGTGCAGAAATGCACCTCTGCCTACCCCTTCGGGGAATACAGGCGTGAGTTTATGTATGTATGTATGTAGTAAAAACCTATGTTACACAAATGTTGACATAGATGGCGCAGTATGTACGCAATACGATTATTATATTATTATCTGTGGTACTAGTAGTTATGCTAAAGAAAAGGATTATAAATCTTTCAAAACAAAGAACACGTAAAATTTGCGACACAGTGCTGAAAATTAAGGAGCATTTAAAAAAGGGAATTTGGAATCCAAATAATACACTTTAATCGTCGTTTCTTTGTTTCTACAGGTAAGATATAATTTTGTTGTTGGTAAATAAGTGTAGATGTTGCGTTTGTCCTAAAATAAAACTTTGTTTTTACAGAGCAACACGTGGTTATTTTTTGGCCGGTATTCCCAACAAAAACACATTATATATATATATACATGCATAATCACGCCTATATCGCCGAGGTGGAAGGCAGAGTTGCATTTCTGTACCCATGTTTCACTGAATGTTCCGATCAATAAATACGAACTTTGATTGCTGCGGTTTTTTCTTACGTCCTTCGTCATTATTAACTTCATACCTTATATACTTTTAGGCAGTTACAAGTTTCACTTCAGGGCTCATGATACCTACCTCAGGCAGTGGCGGTACTTCCATAGAAGCCCAAAAGCGTTACAAGTTAACTGTGTAATGTCTCGTTTATAATTGTTTATTTTAGAGTAGGATATTATACCTATAATTTATATATCCAAATCATCATCATCAGCCCAAATACGTCCCACTGCTGGGCACGGGCCTCCTCTACAACTGAGAGGGTTTAGGCCTTAGTCCACAACGCTGGCCAAGTGCGGGTTGGCGGACTATACACCTAAGAAATCCCTGAAAAACTTTTAGGTGTGCAGGTTTCATCACGATGTTTTCCTTCACCGTTAAAGTACCTGATAATTCTTTGTAAATACACACATAACTTCGAAAAGTCAGAGGTGTGTGCCTGAGGTTTGAACCTGCGACTGTCGGGATTCTCGACCGCGTGCCTAAACCTCGAGGCCATCACTGCTTGTATATATATCCAAATGCTTTTGTTTAATAAAGATTTCAATTATTATTATTCGGAGTTTTGAAAGGCAAATTGGGTTTTTGGGCTTCTATGGAAGTACCGCCACTGACCTCAGGTACCATGGTACCTCAGGTACTCGTCACAGTAAGAAAAATACAAAAACACAATATAATTTTCTTGAACTAAAATATTTATGGAACTTATCGAGTAGTAATAAAGCCTTTCAGTGTATTAAGTTATTATTCCCAAGACTTCCTGATACAATTGTATGAAATTATATATTTACTAGCTGACCCGGCAAACGTTGTTTTGCCATATATATAAAATTCTCGTGTCGCAGTGTTTTTTGGCAAACTCCTCCGAAACGGCTCGACTGATTTTTATGAAATATTGTGTGTATATTGTAGGTAGGTCTGAGAATCGGTCAACATTTAAGGGTTTAACATTTAGGGGTATGATTTTTTTTCTATTGACCTAATTTTCTTTACTTTTTATGTTTCAGCATTGATAAATTATTATAATCATAAATTTTCACCCTTCTACGATCAACTTCTATCTTATACTGACCATTTTTTTATTTTTTTTATTAAAATGTAAATAAATGATAATACCACTGAAAAATTAAAATGATACGTATAACAGTCACTGCTTTGATCGATATACAAAATAAACAAAAAAATATATAGAGAGAGATAAAATTGTATAGAGAGTGAGATATACATATACATCTATATTTTTATAAGAATTCTTGTGTCACAGTTCGAAACAGCCTCCTAAACGGCTCGACCGATTTTGATGAAATTTTATATGTATATTCAGTAAGTCTGAGAATAGGTTATCTATTTTTTATACCCCTAGGGTGGTCCAACCCGAAAAGTTTTTATTTTATTTTGTGGACATTTTTTGTTTTAAGTTTTTTATGATTCAGCATTGAAAAATACATATAACGCCAAAATTTCACCCTTGTACGAACAACACCTGTTTTGTAATCGCGATTTTTATATTTTTATAGCTTTTGCCCGCGACTCCGTCCGCGTAGACTTCAGGGTTGGGCGCAGAAAGATAATAAGTGAATCTATAAATCGTCCCTCAAGTGCCCAAAATGGCACTAACTGAATTTAAAAAAAGGTCATTCAATTCAAATGGTTGAGGCGTAAAAGTAAAACTCTGACAGTTATTTTCGTATTTTTAATAATATGTTTATCCCAATGGGAACATTACATTTTCCCGGGATAAAACATAGCGTATGTTACTTCACAGGGTCTCATTTATGGTCATACCAAAATTTTTGTTTTGGCGTGAAAGCGTAACAAACATCCCTACATGCACATTTATATAATAGTAAGGATAACCATTCCCACCTATGTTACTTCGGTGGGTCCCACCTATCTGCATACCAAAAGTCATTCAAATCTTTTTTCAATTATTTTATCCTCCGTATTTTTTTTAATAAGAAGAATCCTATGTCCTTTTTTATATCTCGAAGACTATGTGTACAAATTTTCATGATAATCGGTTAAGTAGTTTTGGCGGGAAAGCGTAACAAACAAAACATTAACATTTATAATAGCTGACCCGGAAAACTTCGTATCCCCTAACAGTCATTCAATGTTACATATTTGCATATTACCTGAATTTTATTTTTGATTTTATGGAAATAAATATTACCTAAGTTCAGCACTTTATTGAGATAAAAATACAGAAATAAATAAGTACGAAAATTAAATGTACATATGGGATGGGATGCAGTCGGTTTTATTCTCTTCATTGAAGCATCAGTGTGGTGGACTGAAGCCTAAACCCTCTCAGTTGCAGAGAAGGCCTATGCCAAGCAGTGGGACGTACATATATGGGCTGATGATGATGATGCACCTTGTGATATACATTTTTAATATATTTTTTAATTGTCTAAAAGATCACAAATATCTTTTGTTAATCGTCATTGCGAAGGCATGACGAATCGGGAACTGAATTCGTTTGAACTCAATGGTCATACCTGTTAGGATCAATGAAATCTTAGATCAATCTAATTGATGAATTCTCAAGCACCAATTCATCTCTAAGTTGTCTTTTCAGTATCGTCACGTGAATAACATTACTCAACAATTTTCTTAACACCAAGCGCATTCCATTGCATAGTTGTGGGTGTTTTAGATTTCAAAGCGTGATGCTACCGAACCTTGCCCCCCATGGTCCGCCTCCGCCTAGCGCACCGTCCGATTATGGACTCCTCCAAATTGGGAGGGCTTGAGATGCCCTCCACTTACGCTTTTTGGACGTTCACCTCTTGTGAACGTCCGCGACAGTCAAGCGGTCACGCCCTCTGCCGCAAATCTCAGGGTTGCTGCCACCGTTGTGTACCGCCCCCGCAGTACGCCCAGCCTCCCCAGTGGCCCCTGTTAGTCGCCTCTTACGACAGGTAGGGGGTACCGTGGCGGAATTCTTACGCCCCCGATCCACAGGGCGGATGCTACCGAACCTGCCTTCGTTTGTAAATCAGGTACAACCAAGGAGTTTAAAAATACATTTCTAAACGCATGCATAAATATTTGACAACCAATAAATATGTCAATCCCTTTTTATTATTGACATTATTCTACATTTTTAAAATCTAAAATACGCAATTATTCGAATATTCTGGATATATGTTGTCGATTCAAAACCTTTATTTAAATACGTTCTTTAATTTGAGGGGACCATTAACCATATTGACGGGATAAACATAAAATGTTTGACAGAATATTAGGTAGAACAGTTTATATGAGAAAATTAAATTGTTGTTTTTACGATATTCCTCGCAATTTTCTTAACTTTTTCTTTCATAAGATCCTTCTCCTAACGATAGCGAACACAACAAAAAAAGAATTAGCGAAATCGGTCCAGGCGTTGTTGAGTTATGCGCTTACCAACACATTTTGCGATTCATTTTTATATATAAGATAACGCTGGTACGCCTAACGAATGTCCGGCATAAATATTTGAGTATTGTATCACGCTATAGTTCTGCTGAAGTTCGTGTTGCTGAGGGAGTTTGGATCGTTTCGTCCACAAACATATCACTGAATTATCGCTGGTTCAAACCCATGGCACACACTTCTGGCTTTTCGAAGTTATGTGTGTATTCACAATGAATTATCCCTTGCTTTAACGCTGAAGGGAAACATCGTGAGGCACACTGCACACCTAAAAGTTCTTAGGAATTTCTTACATGTGTAGTCCGCCAACCCGCGCTAAGCCAGCGTGGTGGACTAAGGCCTAATCCCTCTCAGTTGTAGAGGAAGCCCGTGCCCAGCAGTGGGACGTATATGGCCTGATGATGATTTTGAGTTTGACTTTGAATAGATGAGAAAATTAGTTATTTATTTTTATTTTTATGAATTTAATATATATAGACTAGGCTGTAAAAATAGTCTACTTCCATTTTCCGGTCATTTTCACGTTGCTCCTGAGAATTTCTTTATACAAAACTACCAACGCTTTTCCCGACCCTTGGGTCGGGAATTCTTCCTTCAATTCTTGAATTGAACTCATCAATAAAAATCTACGCTAAAACACGAGTGTAACACGCTGCGCCAAAGGATTATAAAATATCCTTTATTAAATAGTATTATACCCAGTGGCGGTACTTCCATAGAAGCCCAAAAGCCCAGGTTGTCTTACAAAATTTCGAATAATAATCTCAAATATTAAATCTTTATTTAACAATTAATGTAATTCGACATATAAATGAGAATATCCTGAGCCCACAATAAACAAATATAAACTACACATTGCTAATTGCTAATTGAAGCAGTGATGGCCTCGAGGTTTAGGCGCGCGGTCGAGAATTTCGGCGGTCGCAGGTTCAAACCCCAGGCACACACCTCTGACTTTTCGAAGTTATGTGTGTATTCACAATGAATTATCACTTGCTTTAACGGTGAAGGAAAACATCGTGATAAAAAACTGGCACGGCAAAGTGACTCCACTGTACCTGATGGTAAGCACAGTGGAGTCCAAAAAATTAATACCGACCAGCGAGAAACGAAGGTCACCCGCTGGTCGACACAATCATGCCGGCCTGCACAAATGCTTCTTCACGCTTCGCTTAAAGGATCCAGGATCATAGGAAGGAGGGAACACGTGAGCCGGCAAACTATTCCACAGCTTGATGGTGCGGAAAGTTCTTAGGAATTTCTTAGGTGTGTAGTCCGCCAACCCGCACTAGGCCAGCGTGGTGGACTAAGGCCTAACCCTCTCAGTTGTAGAGGAAGCCCGTTCCCAGCAGTGGGACGTATATGGGCTGATGATGCTTTTGAGTTTGACTTTGAGTAGATGAGAAAATTAGTTATTAATTTTATGCCACAATGGCACCTAGAGACCATAGCAATTGGCACTAAGAATGGTCTTAAAAACAGTACGACCAAATTTTTTACGCTCTCTGACGTAGACGTCACATAGCCTTCAGCACGGTAATACTATCATACAGTAGTTTAACTCGGCCGCATTTTTTAAATAAATACCTACAGCCGCGCGGCACGTAAACATGCGATAGGGCTGCGAACCTGCAGAATTTTAATTCAATCTGCCCACTTTGACTTTCTATCTATTTTTGTGATTGTAAATATTTTTTATTTTTATTTAAACTGATAAAATATTTTGTGAATAGAATTGGAAGTGTTCAATAAAAATGCATGTTATTTTTTGATTGGAAGATTTCATGCAACCAAAAACAGCACAATATATAAACACAATATATACTTGTCAAATTAAATAGGCACTTGCACTTATTTTGTATAAAAATCGCGCGATTACTGCTTAAAAAACAACACCGCCCGTTTGTCACTGCGGCACATTCGCGACTGCCTGCATGCCTTGCGCATGCCGCGATCGAGGCGCGTAGGTATAACTTGCGTTTCGCCCGTTTTATCGTATTACCGTGCCTTCAGCCCTTCACACAAAGCAAAACATTACAAATAATGCATTTACTTAATCGGCCTTTTCCTTAGGGAACGAACCAAGTATTTAGCACCAATTAAATTAGTCTAAATATATGGGGACATGGGGTATTCGAAGGTTTATTACCCCTAAATAAGCAACCAAATACGCGGATATCCTAACGGGGTATACTTTGGGGTAATTAAGAACCATTGACACGGCCTGGCCACATGAACCCTGAACCGTTTTTAGCATTTAACGACATAATTACGTGTGATTACTTTCACTATAATTGCTATGTAATAGCAACCCCGCCCTTATTAAGTGTCGGTCTTAATTAGCACGCCATTTTCGGTCTTGCTAATTGAAGAATACGGGACATATCAGCGTGAATGATCTGGGTGAGTTTTTCATGACCCATTTACTTGGGAATGACTTCATCCATATTCGATTCCAGGCGGTCACTGATTGTTTCCGAATTGGAATGTTAACAAGGTTTAATCGAGAAATCCCGAAGGTAAAGGCGATAATACAGCTTAATGAAACGGGAACCTATTTGAAATTGGTTTATTGGTCTGTCTATCTGAAAGTCGTTTGTTCCAAGGTTTGAATGTGCATAAATCACGAGTTAGTAGATTGCCAAATCGGTTAATGTGGAAAATTATCAGTAACAGCTCGCTGTCTTAAAATATGCGTTAAAATTGGCACATTTCGTGGGTCATAAACGCATAGTACAATATTTTGTCTCCCGCTTTGCTGTGGAGGGAAGTGGTTGTTTCCAACTCCTCCTTTACATCACTTTCTGTTTAACTTCGTTGCGGGATCATGACAAATTAGGTTCCCTTAGATTCGCTTAGCTTCAGTGCTCGGCGTCAATACTGTGCGTGCCGCTGTTGATCCAGGAGCACAGGAGTTACAGTGGCTGATGTGCGATGGTATAAGGACATAAACGCAGCTGATGAAACATCGGAGTTTATGTACACCTCTGCCTACCCTTAAGAAAAAGGCGTGAGTGTTAGGCACCCGCTTGCTCCATAGTAGATCACGATAGGCCTTAGTACGAGTTAGTGGACATTAAATGAAATTAATGTCCTATAGAGTTGTGATGTCCTCGAGGTTTAGGCACGTGGTCGAGAATCTTGACGGTCGTAGGTTCAGACCCCAGGCACACACCTGTGACTTTTCAAAGTTATGTGTGGATTCACAAGTAATTATCACGTACATTAACGGCGAAGAAAAACATCGTGAGGAAAACTGCACACCTAAAAGTTGTTAGGAATTTCTTAGGCATGTAGTCTGCCAACCCGCACTAGGCTAGCGTGGTGAACTAAGGCCTAAACCCTCTTAGTTGTAAAGGAGGCCTGGCTCAGCAGTGAGACGAATATGGGCTGATGATGAAGATCCTATAAACCTATCGTATAAGTAAATGGGTCCATTTTTATATCGTTTTTAAACCCACACAAACACTCGAATAATCTATACAATTAAATAAAATTCGAGTGTTTGTTTGTAATATTGAAATAACCGCTTTTTGATAAATGTATATGGATGTATACCCGGTACATATACCAAAATAACGTTTTTTACAATTTTTGTCTGTCTTCTGTCTGTTCGTTCCGGCTAATTTCTGAAACGGGTGGACCGATTTTAACGGGACTTTCACTGGCAGATAGTTGATGTAATAAGGAGTAACTTAGGCTAAAAAAATATACACTAAAATGGTATCCGTTTCTAAGTTAAAGCGATGTATTTGTAACATATATTTTTGTAAAATCTACTTCATTATGTATTCACTTTATGTAAAAATTGCTTGAAAAACATACCATTTCAATAAGAGTAAAAAAACGTTTATCGAGGTTCGCAAATTTTAAAACTGTGTAAAAATGTTACGAATGTTAAAATATTGCTGTGAAAAGTTTATAAATTCCGTTTTTTAATTAATTCGTCACTCGATGACGATTAAAGCGATTCGAGCGCAATGAGCGATACTCGCGAATTATAAACACGGCCCACTAATTAAGTACGTTTGCCCAAACACGATAAATAAATGGTTATTTTTAATTTACATTTCTTTTTCATTAATAAACATTTTTCATTATTCAACTCAATTGCATCATGACACGCCAAAATACTGGACCGCTGATGTAAATGCTACCCGAACTATACAGTCTGTCGACCATGAATATGCCTCATCATCATCATAATCGTCAGCCAATATACGTCCCACTCATGGGCACGGGCCATCTTTAGCATTGAGAGTATTTTAGGCCTTGGTCCAGAAACTCCTAAGAACTTTATTTAGGTGTGCAGGTTTCCTCACGATGTTTTCCTTCCCCGTTAAAGTAAGTGATAATTCATTATGAATACACACATAACTTCGAAAAGTCAGACGTGTGTGCCTTTTTTTTTTTTTTTTTTTTTTTTTTTTTTCACGCGGGGAAAATCCATTTACGGACCATCCCGCCCCGGAGGGGCGAGGGTGTGTCGGACTCACCGGCGCCTTCCGACCCAGCATGGATGTTACCGCCCGTGATGAGACGTGTGTGCCTGGGGTTTGAATCCGCGACTACTGAGGTTCTCAACCGTGCGCCTAACCTTGAAGGCCATCACATCTTACAATATGCCCTACGAGTATAAGTCGACATAATTATGCATGGCCAATTCTAGTTGTATCTACACAGTCTGAACCCGAATGCGACTCATTTTCGTGTGTAGGTTTCGCGGGCTTTACGCCTTACGTACAGTGATACTTAAAAAAAAAAAAAAAAAAAAAAAAAACAATAAAACCAACCCGGGAATCGAACCCCGGACCACTAGATCGCACGGCACTTGCTTGTACCGCGAGACCACGTTGTAGTCATTTAAACATTACATTCAAAGGACCTAGAGTATTTCGAAAGGGGAAACACGTAGGTAGTCAAATTACTTCACATCTAATTTAATTAGTTTTGCCTATAAACTCGTTCATAGCGCGTTTCAATGAATGGCCAAAGGCAAATTCACGCTTACAGTAAATGGCTCCCTAGCGACCCCAGCAATTTGTCCTAGATGTTTCACTGCATTTCAATTCATACTAAGTAATTTAGGCCAGGACTGCCTCGTGGTCTCGCGGCACAAGTATGTGCCGTGCGATCTAGTAGTCCCGGGTTTGATTCCCGGGTCGGGCAGTGTTATTAGTTTTTTCCATTATGAAATTCTCAGTAACAGCCCGGAGTCTGGTAATGTGCCCGGATAGCGGTAATAGGCTCGCCCCCTATTACGTGGGACTGATACATACTGGCGAAATGTGGGTGCAGAATTGCACCTCTGCCTACCCCTTCGGGGAATACAGGCGTGCGTTTATGTATGTTGAAAGGCTAGACACTAGCTTGCGAAACGAGACGCCGCGGGTTCGATCCCCACATCGACACTAATACATGTGTCGAGTCTGGGTGTTTGTGTGACCGAAAAGTCCCTCGTATTTTGTGACGCCCACGGCAAAAGACATGTAATTTTTGGGTGTATTTATTTAAATTTCTTAACTTAATAACTATACCTAAGCACTAAGCAGGGATCGTTTGCTAGTTGATGATATCAGACACTTTATAATAATGTATTTACAAAGGCGTAAAAAGCCCCGCCCGAATCCCCTCTAACTTGAACCCGGTGCCATCCGATGTAACCTGACGTCAATTACGGCGTGAATTTGATGTCGCACTAATTTCTGGTATTGGAATTAATTTCCACCGCTCCATTGTGTACATTAACGCTGATTTATGTTTGTAAGTACATTGACTATTCGATTAAATTTGCAACTACATGAAACACCTGGCCTCACTTGCTGAAGGCAGAAAAAACCGGCCAAGTGACAGCCCAGTGGCGCAGTTGGCTAGATACCAGCTTGCGAAACGAGAGGCCGCGGGTTCGATCCCCGCACCGAGACAAATGTTTGTTTGATCCACAAATATTTGTTTCGGGTCTGGGTGTTTGTGAGACCGAAAAGCCTCTCGTAGTTTCTGATACTCATGACACAGGACTTGTATCCTATTGTGGGGTCAGAACTATGTATGTGACTGTTAAAAAAAAGAGCGTGTCGGCACAGAATAGGGTTCCGTAGTCACCCATAATGGGACGATGTTTACATAAGATATTATGTATTTCCTGATGAAAACTAAAAATAAATTATAAAAAAAACCGTAAATATTTTTGTACAAATTATATAAAATGAACCATAGTTAAATTATAATGTAATAATAAAAGATTTTTCTTTTCTGTATTGACTTGTCATAAGTGCTATTTGATTGCCTACGTGACCAAATAAAGCAATTTCATTTCATTTCATTTCATTTCATTTCAATTTCATTTCATTTCATTTCAAGCTCGGCATCCGTAACTCCTGAACTAACAATGGTACCTAAGCTGTTATAGTCTTGCTTCAAAGTTCTTTAGATGCATTAAGATCAAGATTTTGTTCAGATTTTTTCTGTCAGGCGTGTAGCTTTTAGCCATCTAAGAGCTCTTTATTTTCATCATCAGCCCATATTACGTCCCACTGCTGGGCACGGGCCTCCTCTACAACTGAGATGGTTTAGACCTTAGTCCAAAACGCTGGCCTAGTGCGGGTTTGCGGACTACACACCTAAGAAATTCCTAAGAACTTTTAAGTGTGCAGGTTTCATCACGATGTTTTCCTTCATTTTAACAAAAATAAATGCGCTTAAAGTTGAATATTTTGCACACAGATACCTAAATAAAACATCGTCTTAGCAACCTCCAAATACCCATCTAATGGTACCCCACAGTATGAGGTAGACGCGAGGCAAAAAAAAACATCCCCACGTTACGTGTAGGGGAGGTACTCGAAAAAAATAAAATTTGTGGTTATATTTCTGCATTTTGTCGACGCGGAAAATACTCGTGTCCATGCGATGTTTCATATTTCTAGCATTAATCGTTTTGAAGACAAGCCGAGGACAAATGAATGGTTGGCTGGACGGACGAACATGAAACTATAGACTACAGAACACTAAAAACAATTTTTGCGTCTAAACCAAATCTCACTAATAATATAGATATGTATATCATGGAATCTTGATTAACATAACTCGTATACTAATTTCTGTCTCCAGTTGTTTAAATTTTAAGTGGAGTAGAGTGAGATTAATTACAATGAGGATATTTTTGTAACAACGATCCCGGATTAAACACAGCTAGATCGTTCGATAAAAGTAGTCATAAGTTTGTCTCCTAAATTTTATTTTTATTTATTCATTAATTCAACACACACAGTAATTACAGGTTTAGGTACCCAATTCGAACTGGCGGGACTATAACACATATTTATACAAAATAAAACAAAACATAATAACACTAATACTAATAAATTAAGCTTTTTATTTATTTATTTAATACAAATTACACACGTACAGGACATACAAGTAGTAAAAAGTATACAATGATAACGTATGCAATTAATTATTGACCCACAAGTAACAGTCTAAAATGGTCCCCTCACTAGGCAAGCCTGTATCGAGGGGTCCCATTGTATCGATATAATAGTATGAGACTATCGTATTCGCTCACGTAAACTTATAACAATTAACCAATTAGGTACCACTTATTCTCTAATACAAAACAAACTAAAATCTATTTTTAAATACCACAAAAACAATAACAAATCTATTTTTAAAAACTTACAAGACAACAACAACAAGACACCACATTTCCACACAACAAAATAAAATTATAAATATAACAGCAACAAGATAGACTAATAAACTAATGTTACAAAAACCTATGATATAGTACTTAGTTACAAGACTTAAGCTAAGTAATAAAATTTAATTTAATCAGTCAAACAAAATACAGTTACAGTGCACATTCAATCGAAGATTTAATATTCAATTTATCTATAAAAACCTAATATTTATGTCACGTATAATTTGCTCGGTATGCTCATAAGACAAGTTGCTCAAGAATTTACTAATTTTGTTTTTAGCCTCTGAAATTGATAACAAACTGATATCACATAGTTTGGCAATGTTATTGTAGATAACAGTAGACACGTATGGAAGAAGTCGCTGAGCGAAAGTAGATTGTCTAGTGGGTAAAGGTAATTTGAAACGTCTTCTTGCAGTTGCAAGCTAACTCAATTAAATTAAGTATAGCAAATAACATACAACAAACATTTTACGAGCTCACTCCGATTGCTTGTAAAAACATCTGTTTTGACATGCACCTCATTAATAGTTTTAATCGCTCGGGTGAGAGGCGTCTTGGCCAAGAGGTTGGTCCTGGATGTCGGTACCGCCAGTAACGGTGGGCGAAATGAATCCATTACACGTTTGTTTGCTTGATCTCATGAACTACTGGTCTGATTTGAAAAAATCTTTCAGTGTTAAGTAGCCCATTTATCGAGGAAGGCTATAGACTATATATCATCACGCTACGACAATTAGGAGCGGAGCAGCAATGAAAAATGTGGCGAAAACGGGGTAAGAATATTCCTTTTGAAGTCATGTTTTGCATACGGAGTTGCGTACAATGTTAAAATAATAATACTAATTACAGATATATAAAACAATAATCACACTTACAGTTCGCTCGGCCAAGAATATTATCTGTAACAAAATAAATCTTTATTAATCCCGCGCACTTATTTATTTATTTTAGTTATTTATTTATTTAAAACTTTATTGTACACACAACACTAAAACTAAGGAGTACAGAGAACTAGAAAAATACAATGGGCGGCCTTATCGCACAAGGCGATCTCCTACAGGCAACCTGTTATGGAGATGCAGGAAGACAAATGAAAGGTTATTTACTGTTCGACATATAAATTTCTAGAAATACATTTACTCTGTCTTACATTCATTTGTAGTATAAAGAATACAAATATAATAAAAGTCAGGGGAATATAAATAGAATACAGAAAGCCACTTCGTTTCGCACGCAAACATTCGTCCTTGAAAAAATATTACAGTTGTGGCCATAAGATATGGTAAATAAATTAAATTGACTCTATTATTAAGTCAGAGACTGTATATACATAGTGATGGCCTCGAGGTTTAGGCGCGCGGTCGGGAATCTTGGCGGTTGCAGGTTCAAATCCCAGGCACACACCTCTGACTTTTCGAAGCTATGAGTGTATTCACAATGAATCATCACTTACTTTAACGGTTAAGGGAAACATTGTGAGAAAATCAGCACACTTAAAGTTCTTAGGAATTTCTTAAGTTAACCCGCACTAGGCCAGCGTGGTGGACTAAGGCCTAAACCCTCTCAGTGGTAGAGGAGGCCCGTGCCCAGCAGTGGGACGTATATGGGCTTATGATGAATGATGATAATGATGATGCGGGAATCGAACCGAAGACCTCTTGATTACACGACACATATTATACCGCAGGACACCGATGTTTACCCTTATTTATATGGTGTTAATAAATTACTGCCGCGTGGTCTCGCGGCACAAGTATTTGCCGTGCGATCTAGAGATCCTTGGTTCGATTCCTGGGTGGGGCAAAAGTTTTATTGGGTTTTTCCATTAGTAAATTCTTAGTAGCAGCACGGAGGCTGGAATTGTGTCCGAAAAACGGCAATAGGCTCGCCCCCTATTACGTGGGACTGATACATACCTGGTGAAATGTGGGTGCAGAAATGCACCCATGCCTACCCCTTCGGGGAATACAGGGCGTGAGGTTATGAATATATGTAAATAAACTAGGGATCTCAGAAGTTGTAACAATATTTAGTGATGTGTTGTTTTAATTTTTAAAGGATCAAATAGTTGACACTACTACTATCTCCCAAAAAACGTGTTCCTTAAAACCCCTTAAAATATTTAAAAACAAAGTATCTTTTAAAAGAAAAACTCGAGGTATAAAAATTAATATTAAATGACAAGTTTCCATTAGGCGACGCATTCACTCTGCACTAATTAATAATGAATGAATGCAAGAGAGCCGCGGTTCATTCATAGCCTTGGCTTTTATCAAAACACCTCGTAATTTTTGCTCATAAAATTCATAAGTGTTGTTCATTCTACTTTGAAATTTGATAAATAGCTCGCGAAGAACTTGCTGACGCTGGTGATAAAGGGAGAATGGACCGAGCTCATCTGTTCCTGCGCTGACAAATGTTGGAGCAGACGAAGTTTTGTGTGGAGAACGCCTCTCGGCAAACGTAATGCGGGAAGTTGATATACACTGCGCGCGGGGACCAACAAAAATATGTTGGTCCAAACTGGAATTAAACTCAACTTTGTACAACTCTTGTTTGACTGAAAACTGAACTTTTGCCTCACTTAATTAGTGTTGGGCGGAGGTGTACTACTAACGATGTGTCTCAACCTGATTTTAAGTTCGGACTTTGTGGGTAATGATCGTATATGGAATTATGTGATTAAGAACGTTGCAACTTTAAAAATGATGTGGTAAGTATAAAATAGATAAAATCGGAGGATAAACGAGCATACAAGGAAATTCATCGAGCAAATATGAAAGGAAAGTCAAATAAGAATAGGTAATTATGTGAAGCCATCAATAAAAAAAAAGAATAGGTAAATATAATTAGGTCCATTGGTGGCAGATAATTTTGATCATTATTTACCAGACATTACCCTACTTAGACGGTTATGCTCTTCTAACCAACAATTAGATTATCTTCGTAAACTTAGTATAAAATACTCGACTGCCTTGTGGTCCCGGGTCGGGCGAAGTAAATAAATAAATACACACATACATAGTTCTGACTCCACATTAAGATACGAGTCTTGTGTCGTGGGTATCAGAAACTAAGAGAGACTTTTCAGTCTCACAAACACCCAGACCCGCAACAAATACTTGTGGTTATCCACAAACATTTGTCTCGGTGCGGGAATCGAACCCGCGGCCTCTCGTTTAGCAAGTTGGTGTCTAGCCAACTGCGCCACGGGGCTGTCAAAAGTGTTCTTATGTTTTCTATTGTGAAATTCTTAGTTACATCACGAAGTTTAGAATTCTGCCTGAAAGAAAGCAATAGGCTTACCCCCTATTGTGAAATGAAAACGAAAATGGCGAAATGTGGGGGGCAAAAATGCACCTCTGTAAAGTAAGCATCAGTATTGCAGTTTATAATACTCATAATCTTAACCGACACCTGCAGATAAAGGCTTAAGTGTTTGTGGCTGTTAGTTCCTATGATATACTGCGCTTACAACACTTCCTTCCACTACCAATAATAAAATTGAAATACAACATGCCATAGTCGTTTATGAGGTGAAATTTACTCATGTCTATGCAGTGAATCATGTAAGAAGGGGTGCTTTCCGCCCATCTCGCGCTTAATGTGCCGTGTTCGTCGTAAAATGTACAACATATTTGTCTTTTTACGAAACAATAGCATTTCCTTGTGGCTGGTTGCCTGATGGCTTGAATTATGTATTTTTGAAGTCCTAAAACTTATCCATATTATCACAAATTGTGATAGTAACTCTGTCTGTCTGTTATGCTTTCAGTATTAATTCGCAGAACCGACTTGAGTGATTTTTGGTATGTAGGACATTTAGAAAGGACACATACTTTTTTATGAAATTGGACTAGTGCGGAGCAGAGCCCAATATAATACAAAACTCATTAAACACATTGCTCAGAATGTTATGACAGGCGTTTTAAATTTTTACTAAAATTATGAAGAGGAAAGGTTAGTATTGTGTTCCTATGGGATGAGGAACTTAAATTCCGAACGGAGCCGGACGTCACAACTATTATAGTAGCATATTGACAGCCCCGTGGCGCAGTTGGCTAGATACCAGCTTGCGAAACGAGAGGCCGCGGGTTCGATGCCCGAACCGAGACAAATGTTTGTGTGATCCACAAGTATTTGTTTCGGGTCTGGGTGTTTGTGAGACCGAAAAGTCTCTTGTAGTTTCTGATACCCACGACACAAGACTTGTATCTTAGTGTGGGGTCAGAACTATGTATGTGACTGTTGGGTGTATTTATATTTATTTATTTATATTTATTATAAGTGCGTATAAGTAAGGTTATATAAACAGCTGTATTTATTAGATTTGACACTAGAAATAACACCGTACCTGATGGTAAGCACTGGGCTGTACAAACATTATTATTTACTGAAATTTGATCGCTAAAGATAATGTACTCAACAGTTGTACAATCACCAAAAAGGTTTACAATAAACGGTTGTTGTAGGTAATCGCTCCAATTTAAAAATACGAGCTAATATGGAAAAAACAAAAGAAATTACAAAAGCAATTATTTCATAACATTTTGTAAAAGCGATAAAACGATACTGCCATTATGAAAACAAACCGTTTCAAATTACTCCTGCCATTACAAACTCTTAAATACACTAGCATACAAAAGCAGTGATGGCCTCGAGGTTTAGGCGCGCGGTCGAGAATCTCGGCGGTCGCGGGTTCAAACCCCAGGCACACACCTCTGACTTTTCGAAGTTATGTGTGTATTCACAATGAATTATCACTTGCTTTAATGGTGAAGGAAAACATCGTGATGAAACCTGCACATCTAAAAAAGTTCTTAGGAATTTCTTAGGTGTGTAGTCCACCAAACCGCACTAGGCCAGCGTGGTGGACTAAGGCCTTAAACCCTCTCAGTTGTAGGGGAGGCCCGTGCCCAGCAGTGGGACGTAGGTATATGGGCTGATGATGATGATGATGATGAAATACACTGGACATAGAGCAATAAAAGGCACCTATAATAAAGAGAGAAATGTTTTTAATTACCTAGCAAAATCCGGCGCTAAACCAGCAACTCAAACGTCTTAATTTATTCACGAGAACAAGATAGAGAAAGGGGCTAAATCCTTTAAATAATTTCGCTTCAAAATTGTATTAAGTGTACGCTTACATGCGGGCAAGTATTTAAGCGAAGACTTCCTGCATTACTCGACATTATCCGGGAGTTAATTTCTTGGCGCCCAGTTTACCTGCCCGAGGTGTTATTCCGCAGGGGGGGGGTAAGAGAGACGAATGGGTTTGACGCTACATTACGATTTCTACGTTTCACGCCCGCACGCTTTGTCTTTTCATCTGGTTTTAGATTTACAGATAGAAATATTTTTAAAGACTACAATAACGCTATTATCACTGGTTCTTAGTTATCATTTGGCATTGTGATGGCCTCGAGTTTAAGGCGCGCGGTCGAGAATATTCGCGGTCGCGGGTTTAAACCCCAGGCAGATACCTCTGACATTTTTGATGTGAACGGATCAAAGATACATCATTCAGTCCCACAGCATGATTAAATTAAAATTTCACGTCAATTATCGGAAAATACATTTACACACGCCCACTTCGCCGAGCCAGCACTGTACCCAGGTGGGTGTGAACGCCTAATGGCGCATGTGTTGTGTCAAACATGTGATACTTTGTACAAATACGCATGGGATTATTTCGACTTGGCTTTTGTTCACATTTTTCGGGGCTTACAAGGTGATTTATATGAAGGAATTCTTTTTTTTTCAGTAAAAATCGTCTTCAGATAAAAAAAAAGTGTGTGTGTGTACTTATGTACACGCGTTAGAAGTTATACCACACGACTGAAGTAAAACTTATAAATACGCCCAACAGCCACATACATAGTTCTTAGTTTACACAACATATTACATTTTTGAACGCACTCATAAATGTTTGACTACTAATAAATATGTCAAACCCTTTTTATTACTGTCACTATTCTACATTTAAAAAATCTAAAACATATAAACTTTTTCCGAAAAATATTCGATCCGAAACATATTGTATTAAAACCTTTCTGGTCCATTTGACACTTTCATTTAACATAGGCAGCTTCAATCTGACAATTATATTGGAGCACATAGGCAGCTTCGACGTGTTACAGTGATGCGCGCGCATCTTAAAATTTCACTCTCATATTTTTTTCATAACGCGCCTAAAGAAGTATAACTTCAAAAAGTTATTTAGCCTTCTTGATGTAGACAGCCCGTGGCGCAGGTGGTTACAGATCAGCTCGCGAAACGAGAGGCGGGGGGTTCAATCCGTACCAAGATAAATGTCTATCCAGAAATATTTGTTTCGGATCTGGGTGTTTGTGAGAGCGAAAAGTCACTCGTAGTTTCTGATACCCCCTATACAAGACTCGTATCTTAGTGTGGGATCACAACCATGTATGTGACTGTTTCGTGTATTTATTTATTTATTCTTGGTGTTTCAACGTGAAATTTGTCGTGGTGACGTGGTCCTTTCGTCTGTCAGATTGTAAATTGATGAATGTGAGTATGAAGTCCCAGATACTAGGGATGTTATGGATATGATATTTCAGATCTGGATACGGATACGGTTATAGGAAAAAAATTATATCGGTTTCGGATACGGATATGTAATTATTTCGGATTATCCGTTAGTTTCGGATAATTTCGGTTACGGATATCAGATTGAAGTAAAATATAACTGATTTCGACACTGTTGTAAAGGTATCAGCTGTTTGGATGTTTTTGGTTTTTGTTACTTATTTTGTTCCAACAATAACAGATATTTGTACTTAATCACTGTGTTTGGATTTTATATGAAGTTTCAGTCTCCACTCAGTCAGTCAGTGCCTCCGCACTATGCCTTCTTTCCGGCTAAAGTTTTTATCACACTGTTTACATTTTGCACAATCTACATTACATTGATAAAAAAAATGTCCAAATTAAAGTCGACATTGGTCGTTTTTTGTCTATAAAAAATAATTTTCTACTTAACACAAGACTTTCTTAAACTATCCGAAACTTCTGAAACGGATACGGTTACGGTTACGGATATATTTTTATTTCGGATATCCGATAGTTTCGGTTACGGTTACGGAGCTCCATAACATCCCTGCTAGATATGTTATTCTTTATAGTTGGGTAATATCAGTCGCCTTACTATGAAAAATATTTCTTTTTCACAAGAAATATTTTCATCTGATTAATGTTCAACTATGGATTCCACGGTATCTCGTCTATCCATCGGATACATAAAAAATGGGGCCAACGTCGCTCAATAAAAGAATGATTCAATTGACCGGGAGTGAATGAACGAAATGAACTGAAACCTATCGGGCGGGGAATGCGCCTTTTACGGTAAACGTTCACAGTGATTGCACCGATGGTTTTACGATGTTTCAAATTGGAAAATAATGGTGATCGAAACGAACGAATGGACTAATTGAACGAACGAATGGAATGGTAATGTTTACGAGGCGATTAGCGGTGGTGTTATACCGTCTCGAAAGGGCGGCAGTAAAGTTTGAAGTGCTAGTTTTAGATTCAGTCCTCGTTCTTTTATTCAGTCGTATGCATTAAGTAGTGATGGCCTCGAGGTTTAGGCACGCGGTTAGGAATCTTGGCGGTCGTGGGTTCAAACCCTACTTTAACGATGAAGGAAACCATCGTAAGGAAACCTGCACACTTAAAAGTTTTTAGGAATTTCTTAGAAGAGTAGTCCGCCAACCCGCACTAGACCAGCGTGGTGGACTATGGCCTACAACCTCTCAGTTGTAGAGGAGGCCCGTGCCCAGTAGTGGGACTTATATGTAAGAAAAGAAGAATGATGGCATTATCTGTTATTAATGTTATGTCAACACCCCAACAATGAACCAAAACCCAGTAAAACAAACAATAAAATGCCGCTCAAAAATTTATACCTCGACACAATATTATCGGACAGCGTAAACAGCAAATGAATTTTCTTATTAAAGATTCATGCAAATATTCCGCAAACAAGTATATTACGGTTGGAACAGGGCCAGCAGCGAGGAGCCTCTGTCTTTCTAGTGTATGGAAATCTACTCTTTACATTACGAAAGATGTTCGGATTATTTCAATGTAATTATCACTATTTGGGAGAGTGGGGAATGAAATGAGCATTCTGCTTATATGTTTCTAAAAGCAGAAATAATAATACCATTGTTATATCCACTACTGGCGTCATACCTAAGTACCTCCATAGTAGATTAAAAACTCTCCAAATTTATCCACTTACGTACACTCCAATGCAATGCTGTCATTCTAAACACCTGCTGAATAGTACGAAAATTTATCTCATCATATCTCCATTCCGATCCACTATTAAATGATGAGGTACTTTTCAACATCAGTATCGTTTTGGCACAGGCCTGAGCAACTGGTAATTCCGATATAATTAATTATACAGGGTGTCCCAGCAGTCGACGATAACCCGGAAACGGGGAATAGCCCAAGTCGTAAGAGTTATCAGAAAAATATTTAAAAAAATATAAGTTATGTATTTAGAAAAATATAGGGATTTCAAAAAAATCTAGAAAATCTACACCCTGTGACGGTTTTTTCACTACTGTTGCTGCAAATCTCTACTTTTTTAAATTATTATTTTTGTTATGTAATCCTGAATAATGCCTCTGCAAACTGTTATCCAACATTTAGAGCCACCTTGCTATACTTCGGAAGAAAATGCCATTGTTTACCAAACCGCATATTTAAAATTAATCATACGCCCAAATTTAACTGACTGCCCTGAAAAAAAAATGTACTACGAGAGTTTGGCAAGTAGCTTTAAAAGTTGGCGCATTAAACAAGGAATCTAAAATGGTATAACACTTGCTACATTATTTTTTAAATGTGGCACAATATTTTTTTATTTTGTGAAGAAACCCATTTGATCAAATTTTCTTTTTAACTAAAGATGTTTCTATTCGGCTCTTGGAGACAGCAATTTTAAGATACTATTTGAGTGAGATGGAGAGAATCGTTTCACGATGTGTGAGCGAGACAGATAGTGACGCTAGTTCAGTTAAAGAATATTTCGATTAGGAATACCGGAGTAGATGGATAGGACGAGCTGGCACAATCCAATGGCCAGCCCGTTCACCTGACTTAAATCCTTAAGGCTATTTTTTACTGGGGAACGGTGAAAGAAAAATTTTGTTTAAAGCCAATTGAAAATTTACCTGAGCTACGGCAAAAAATAAATGGAAGTAGCTGAATTTGTTAGGAATAGAAGATTTTCGCCCCTGATAACCCGATCTTTTTTTAAGAAGATGACGAGCGTGTATTGCGGCTGAAGGAAGGCAGTTTGAACATGTATTGTAAATTTTACTAAAGAAATATTTGATGTTAAGCAATTACTTAATAAATCTAAGATATCCAAGTAAAAAAATCCTAAATTTAAAATAAAAAAGTGATCATTGCTCCGATGCGAGGTGCCCATGGACTACCTGACAATGGAGTATCTGTCTCACTCACACATCGTAAAACGATTCTCTCCATCTCACTTATCAGTTCATCATCATGTTATCTTTAGTTAATAAGAAAATTTGTTCAAATGGGTTTCTTCACAAAATAAAAAATATTGTGCCACATTTAAAAAATAATGTAGCAAGTGTTATACCATTTTAGATTCCTTATTAAATGCGCCAACTTTTAAAGTTACTTGCCAAACTCTCGTAGTACATTTTTTTTTCAGGACAGTCAGTTAAATTTGGGCGTATGATTAATTTTAAATATGCGGTTTGGTAAACAATGTCATTTTCTTCCGAAGTATAGCAAGGTGGCTCTAAATGTTGGATAACAGTTTGCAGAGGCATTATTCAGGATTACATAACAAAAATAATAATTTAAAAAAGTAGAGATTTGCAGCAACAGTAGTGAAAAAACCGTCACAGGGTGTAGATTTTCTAGATTTTTTTGAAATCCCTATATTTTTCTAAATACATAACTTATATTTTTTTAAATATTTTTCTGATAACTCTTACGACTTGGGCTATTCCCCGTTTCCGGGTTATCGTCGACTGCTGGGACACCCTGTATACACCTAACAGCCACATACGCAGTTCTGACCACACTAGGATACAAGTCTTGTGTTATGGGTATCAGAAACTACGAGAGACTTTTCGCTCTCACAAACACCGAAATTAATATTTTTAGATCATATCACATAATAAGCAACGAAATCATATTTAAAAATTAGGCGCAACAAATTGGCGGTCTTATTGCTAAGAGCTATCTCTTGCAGACAACCATGAGGAGTAACTACGATTGAAACTTTAAACGATATAAGGGAGTCTAAGGAGGTAAATAAAAAATATAGGCTTTTAAAGGCAGCTAATAAAGTTTATTTATGAAGTAGTTAACAATGAAGAAAATGACAAATTGTGAAGAAGAGAATGCATTCTAAAACTAATTAAAAAGTTCATTAGTAATCTTAGAATATTAACCAAATTTATGCGTAACAGTTCTATTCTTGTATGCTGTCTACCGAAACGATAATTCAAGAAATAAACCACTCCTAATAGTCTGCATCAGCTCCGATGTATCCCAAAGCTGGATTTGGATCTCATAGACCTTAGACCGACTGCCATGTGGCAAGGGGCGTTAGAATGGCGGCAAATTAAATAAATAATAAATACACCCAACAGTCACATACATAGTTCTGATCCCACATTAAGATACAAGTCTTGTGTCGTGGGTATCAGAAACTACGAGAGACTTTTCGGTTTCACATACACCCAGATCCGAAACAAATATTTGTGGATCACACAAACATTTGTCTCGGTGCGGGGATCGAACCGGCGGCCTCTCGTTTCGCAAGCTGGTGTCAAGCCAACTGCGCCACGGGGCTGTCAAAATCAAAATTAGAGCTATAATCAGCTTTCTCCTCGCTAAAAGCCTATGCCTGTGGTGTTCCCTGCGTTCAAGAGATCCCGGGTTCGATTTCCATTAGGAAATTCTCAGTAGCAACACGGAGTCTGGAAATGTACCCGAAAAACTGCAATCGGCTCGCCCTCTATTACGTGGGACTCATACATACCTGGCGAAATGTGGGTGCAGAAAATGCACCTCTGCCTACCCCTTCGGGGAATACAGGCGTGCGGTTATGTATGTATATAATATATTATGTTATAAAAGGCAGTGACAGAGCTGTAATGTTTCAGACTGGCATAGTTAATAAATTGCTGAGGACTCCTTATCCACTCAATGTGGTATTAAAATTCATATACCGACATGTGTATCACTAAAATACTTGAAAATAAGAATGTACCTTGGATTAAAACCCACGACTATCACGTCAAAAACAATCAATATCATACAAAAATAAAACATTTTCTTTATATATAAATTCTCAGTTCGTCCTACAGTAGCGTAATAAATATTACGAGGCGGCCTTTCAATTTGCTTCATTAAGTCTCAGCAGAGGCAGACATCTTAATTATTTTCGCTAAACGTTACTCTATTTAATATCGCCTTAATCTGTATTGTAAGAATTCGAGCACACTTCATTTCGTTCACAATTCTAAATATGTTGAATATTTTCTAAGATTTTACGTTTTATGTATCTTTATTTAAAGTAGTGATGGCCTCGAGGTTTAGGCGCGCGGTCGAGAATCTAGGATGTCGCGGGTACAAACCCCAGGCACACACCTCTGACTTTTCGAAGTTATGTGTGTATTCATGATGAATTATCACTTACTTTAACGGTGAAGGAAAACATCGTGATGAAACCTGCACACCTTCAAGTTCTTACGAATTTATTAGGTGTATAGTCCACCAACCCGCACTAGGCCAACGTGGTGGACTAAAGCCTAACCCCTCTCAGTTGTAGAGGAGGCCCGTGCCCATTGGGACGTCTATGGGCTGATGATAATGATGATCCTTATTTCAGTCCATAAGATTCCATAAGTCCATAAGAAGAAGAAAGAATATTAGATCACACAAAATGCAGGGCTTTTGCATAGATCGACTAGAGTTATTGAGTGTTTTTAACAGGAAACAAGTTGTGTCCGGAAATCCGTATGAAAACATTAAACTTAAATAGGAACGTTCCCCGTGTTTACCACAGTTTCTATTAGTGCTCCGCTCCTATTGGTTATAGCGCGATGATATATAGTCTATAGCCTTCCTCGATAAATGGGCTGTGGAACACTGAAATAATTTTTCAAATTGGACCAGTAGTTCCGATTACCATGTTCAAGCATACAAGCAAACTTTTTCCCCTTTCCATTCTCTATAGCCATGATCCAGGTCCCTGTGCAAGTCATTAGGAGAGGTCTATGTCCAGCAGTGGACTTCCATTGGCTGATGGATGGATGATTCTCTATAGCAGCACGGAGTCTATTTTCAGACTCGTACTCGACAAACTGCAATAGGTCTACTCTACATTAAATTTGACTCCCACTATACCCCTTCCCAAACCTACCTCCTACCATATTTTAAACATAACTGACAAAAGTGGATGTAAATTACGCCTATAAAAATATATCAGTTCCAAATGATTCAAATATACCTATCGCTAAATTGATAAGATTTCAAACAAATCACTTTCTAAAATTGGTCTGAAAACTTAATCTCCGTACCTGTGAAATACGTCTAGGACGAAATTTACATAATTTACGCACATACAAATTATCGTGTTTGCCTTCAATTTATTTCAAAGCTACATTACATAATAATTTGTATGAATTACATAACTTTTTAATAATACTGTGAGCAGCTGTGTATAATATTATTTACCTTCAATTTTAATTGAATAACACTTATTTTATTTATATTATACACCAATAAAAAAAATATCACTCAACTACTTATTCGGGCATCTATTACTGACAATTTAACTGGCGAAATGTAGGTGTAAAATAAAAAAAACGACCCATACCTAATTACATGCATTCACGCTTGTCTCCCCAAGAGGTTGGCATAGGAGATTTTCTTCATTTACGCTACATACATACATACATAAACTCACGCCTGTATTCCCCGAAGGGGTAGGCAGAGGTGCATTTCTGCACCCACATTTCGCCCGGAATGTATCAGTCCCACGTAATAGGGGGCGAGCCTATTGCCGCTTTTTCGGGCACACTTCCAGACTCCGTGCTGTTACTGAGAATTTCCTAATGGAAAAACCCAATAACACTTTGCGCTACAATAGCTATATATTTAAGTCCTAGATATTCTTGTTGATCCTGCTATTGAAAATTTCATGACAAAAATCAAGACTCATAAATCATTCACAGGATGCAAAATACACCATATTACCAAGATCCTGGTCCTTGTAAACAGTGGTGGTACTTCCATAGAAGCCCAACAGCGTTACACGTTAAATTGTGTAATGTCTAATTTATAATTGTGTATTTTGGAGTATATTAGGTCATTTACATATGAAATAGCTTTTGTTAAATACATATTTAAAGCTTAATGATTATTATTCGGGATTGTAAGGCAAGCTGGGCTTTTGGGCTTCTGTAGAAGTACCGCCACTACATGTAAGGATAGGCAGAGGTGCATTTGTACACCCACGTTTCACTAATTGTGTTTTAAAACCCACCTAATAGGAGCCTATCGACGTTGTTCGGGCATAATATTTTCCTGTACTACTACTGATAAATTCCTAACGGGACACTCTATAAGCCTCTACGTTATCCAGAAATAAAACACTAATATCCACAGAACAGCTGAATAAGATTAGAAGGGAAATAGACAGTATTTTGTTTGGGGAAGAGTGTCGCCGCTTGTCTGTCACCTATTGTCTATTGTTATTATTTATTTATTAGTAGCTTTTGCCCGCGACTCCGTCCGCGTAGACTACATGGTTGGGTTCAGAAAGAAAATAAGTTGTAGTCTATTTTACTCCACAGAGTCCCATTTATGTCCATATCAAAAATCGTTTATATCAGTCAAATGATTTAGGCGTGAAAGCATAACAGACATATAGTTACATATACATAGTTTTAGTCGTCTACACAACATACAACCTTTCATCCCCCCTTTCAATCCCTTAAAACCCCTTTTCCGGGATAAAAAGTAGCCTATGTCCTTTCTCAGGGTCTAAACTATCTGTGTACCAAATTTTATTTAAATCGGTTCAGTAGTTTTAGCAGGAAAGCGAGACAGACAGACAGACAGAGTTACTTTCGCATTTATAATATTAGTAAGGATAGTAAGGATTTATTTATTCATTCTACTACGATTACACGACGAATGATAAAAATTACAAACAAAACTAAAGGGCTGCTTGTCACAGATTTATAAGTCTTACACGCAACCTGAATTACTAAGAAGCGGCCATGTCAAACATATGATAGTCTAATCGTAGGTTCTGCACGCTCGGCATGCTGACATTTTCTATATACCAGAAAATCAACCACCAAAGTTATTACCCGAAGTGAAATAGCCTTACAAACACATTTAATCTCCCCAACGCCTCCAATTGACTCGCATCATTCAAAGGCCGTTGACATGATGATCGTTCCACAGTCGTGTATTGCACGCAGTCGGATCGGAAACGGCACGGAATCGAAACGGGCTCGCTTAAACAGGGTCACGTTAACGCCAAATTTGCCATTACGCTGTTTGAGCGGATGAAATCTTTGTGATCTGGTATAAGTTGTGAGCGTTACGCGTTTATGTATTTATTAATTTAATGATAAATGTCACTCCTACTCAAATTCATGCTAACCGATATATTTTATGAGGTTGGTAGCCGTGTATTATTACACTCACGTTTAGCCCGCTGAGTTTTTAGTCTCAAGTAATATACTCAATATAAAGTGTCCGACTCGGAAATCGATGTTGTAATCTGTCAATACCACGCCGCTACTTTTCGAATCAAACAGCAGTCCCAGCTAACATACTTTTTATCTAAGATTAAAAATTATTAATTCAATACCAGACTAACATAATATGTTATCATCATCAGCCCATATACCTACATCCCATTGCGGGCCTCCTCTTCAACTGAGAGGATTTAGGCCTTAGTCCACCAAGCTGGCCAAGTGCGGGTTGGCGGACTACACACCTAAGAAATTTCTAAGAAACGTACGTGATAATTCTTTGTGAATACACATATAACTTAGAAAAGTCAGAGGTGTGCCTGGGGTTTGAACCCGCGACCGTCGACATTCTCGACCGGGCGCATAAACCTTTAGGCAATCACGACATGTATGTATGTATCCACCACATGTTATGTATGTCTTATTAATTACCAAAGCACTTTATCCTTAAATACGTGTTAAAAAATATTATTCGGAATTTTGAAAGGCAAACTGGGCTTTTGGGCTTTTACAGAAGTACCGCCACTGGTGTCTACTACTTGGGGGATATAAGAGGTAAATGCCTGTGTATGTATTATTTCCTAAAAGTTCATGACTTGAACCACAAAGTTAGGTAGACCGGCGTTTATTAAGGGACGTTCAAAGGACTCGGTGGCCGAGGCTCTCAACAAAAACTCCGTGTCTCGGGAAAAACAAAATTAAGTCTTACAGCTAAAGTTATCGTCCCGCTTTGTAATGAGTTCTTTATTTATATGCCCAACATTGATTTATATTAGGAAAGTTGTCTTGTTATAACCCTAATTTAATGTATGTAAGTCGTGATGGCCTCGAGGTTTAGGCAGGCGGTCGTGAAAGCGTGATGGACTGAGGTCTAAACCCTCTCTGTTGTAGAGGAGGCCCGTGCCCAGCAGTGGGACGTATATGGGCTGATAATGCTGTTGTTGATGATGACTTCAACTCCCGGGTTTGTCTGCAGTGTTAGAAATCCAAAGAATGGTGTTGAATTTTACGATTTTATGACGACAGATTATGTTAAAATGTTTTTTTTAAACAGACATGCAATCATATTGTTATCGGTTTCCAATAGAGATCGAGGGATCTCTAAACACCCAGACTGGGAACGAATATTTTTGTAACACATGACGCGTGTATTCGCACAGTTCTATCGTTCATTAAACAGCGTACGCAAATCCCCAGCCATTTACCCTTTATCCATCACAGCCTATCAACAATACGAGAGGAGTTCAGCGCATTGTTCGGAGCCCTTTATTGCCGTGTGTTTTGATTATAATCCTATTGTACGGGGCGGATTTAAAGGCCGAGGGTTACGGGAAATTCAAACAGAAAATATCTGCCACTACAAAAAGTTGCTTGACGTTGCTAATTTCGCCAGTCCTGCTATAAGAAAGTTCAGGTATTCGAAACGTTTCGGCTGGTGTAATGAGCGTCTGTAATTGGTTTATTTTTTATCGTTCAAATTTGAGCAGGCGTATGTATAAAATAAAAAAGTTGGGGGAGTGTGCTAGGAGGGGAGTGTGCTGGGGGGGGGGGAGAGGAGGAGATTACGTAAGGCCACGAAAAAGTTACTGGAACACTAAAATATTAGAAATAATATTAAAATTTACACTATTACACGACTAGGTCTCGACCATACGTGACGAAACCAATACTGTCGCTTTTTCGTTTCATCGACTTTCAAACCGCAACGATGCTAAAGAAGTTTTCACTTCAAAAATATTATAATGATTCTCCGTGGCTTTGTTCGTGTCGCTAATATAGATTCGCTTTGTCCGATTCCAATCGTAGGTGTGGCAAAAACTGCATGACCTGATGTTTTTTCACAAATTTTCAAACAACAGCGTAATCAAATGTTACAAAGCTTAAGGCTACAAGGAGTTTGTTTGTTCACTAAAATCTCCGAAACACTTTGAATGTTGTAAGTTTAACCTACTTATGGAGTTAACATATAAGCTTTCTAACATCACGGTATGCCTGTTAAGAGGGGTACAGTTACCACAAAATGAAAATCAAGTGGAAGTTATCAATAAATCATGTCACATTTTTAAAATGAAGAAAAAAGATAAAAATTGTAAGGCATACTCTAATCGTTAAAAATTTATGAAATAAACAATGAAAATTAAGAGAATTCCTCTAAATTCAAATAATAACAAAGGTATGCTTGGTCCACAGTTCAGATAACGTGGTTTATCAGTGTGGGCTGCGTGTGACGTGCAGATCCACCGGCCTAATGGATCGTATTGACACGTCACAACGCGAACAATGAACGTCCTTCGCTCTCGATGCTTTAAAACATCGACGTTTCATATTAGAATTGTTTATGCGGGCTTATGTAATTTGAAGAGTGATTTTGGTGTGAAATTAAAAGCATTGTTTGATAAAAATTAAATAAAAAATTATATAAATTTGGAAAAGATTAAATACAGTGTTATTGATGATTTTGAGCGGAACTTGATTACGTGGGATGCTTTAGCTGGACTTATTTTTGGTAAAACTTATTTTAATTTTGATAATTTAACATTGCTTAGTACCAACCTATTCCAAGGGAAAAGATCATTTATCTACGAGTATAATAAAATACAAAAGTCAATTATTCAGATTTACAAACGATTAAGTTGAAAAATTTAATTTAATATAAAATTAAATTAAATTTATGACTTAACGTAAAATTGGTTTCCCTTTGGCAAAGGCCAAAAGCCTCCTCCAACCATATCCATTCGTGTCTTTCTTCAACTAAATGTCATCAACACATATTTTCAGAGGTTTATCTTTATGGTAGTACTTAAATTAGGCTTCCTTATTGGTCTAGCGGCATATCGACGGCAGAAAGCGAAAACGCAGTAATCCACAAAAATGAAAATTTTCACCAGGGCCAAAAAACTTTTGCATGATTTTTCAAAAAATCATAACTAGCGTGTTTTTAAACTCAGACTCACGATTTTTGGATAGTAGACTTGTTATTTTTTACGAAATGTAATTCTAACTCTTAAATATCATATAATATAACATTTTGAACTATTTTTACAGAACGTTAAAATGCTGTAATTGCACTATTGAGTTGTATGGAGTTGAATCAAATGTAATACTTGAACTAGGATTGTTCAACTGTACTTTATAAACATGGTTATTTAATGAATCCCATCTCTTAGATATGCTGTAAACTAAAATTATTCCTGGTTTGGGGTAATACAAATTTCTTTCTTTCTAATTGTGACTTAAATTCGACAGAAAATTCAAACGTATAAAAACACGAGCAACAAAAACGTAGTAGGTCCGCACTGGAGCCAACATTCCTGCTAACATGAATCATATTTACGGAAAACGAAAAATGTCGTAATCAACATAGAATAAATTATTACTGTTTTTTCTGTAACTAACAGCGTTTTTGTATGCAGGCATTTAAGTTAAATCCTGATTTTAAACCGACTTCAAAAAAAGGAGGAGGTTATCAATTCGTCTGTTTTTTTTTTCTAAATGTTAATTTATAAACTATTCATCGTAGATTTACGTGACCCGGACCATTTAACGCAGTTTTTTTTTCTGATTCGAACAGTGCAATAAAAAAATCATACTTTGTGGACTACGACGTTTTCGCTTTCCGCCGTCGATATGTGCGCGGCGAGCGATCGAGGACTTCTGTTTTTTTTTAACCTTTAAACAGTTCTCTGATTCAGTTGCCTGAAACTGTCATTCTCCAAAATGGAATGGAAAATCGTCGGTATGTTTTCTTTTCATCATCATCATCATCAGCCCACTGCTGGGCACGGTTTTCCTTTATGAGTGATTTAAAACGCAGATTTCGTGTAAAAACTTCTGCCTACCCTTTTCGTACACAAGCTTGAATGCATAGCAACAACGGAGCATTAACCTCCTCATTTCCCTCAAGAAATAAAAAGCCGACAGTTGATGAGTGTCGTGTTGTACGCACCGAGCTCGGCTAACAATGCGCGACGCGGGTTCAAAGCGGGCTCATGAAATTTAAATTGCTCGTTACCGCGCAAAGTAGATCACGCCGCGCCATATTACAAACTATAGACAACTCCGGCGAGGCATGGTTTGTTACGCCTTTGTTTTTGGTTACAGAATTTCTCTTTGGATTTGTGTGTGACAATTTGCTCAAATAAATATTAGTTAGTACATACATACATACGAGTACATAACCTCATGCCTGTAATCCCCTAAGGGGTAGGCAGAGGTGCATTTCTACACCCACATTTCGCCAGGTATGTATATCAGTCCCACGTAACAGGGGGCGAGCCTGTTGCCGTTTTTCGGGCACATTTCCAGACTCCGTGCTGCTACTGAGAATTTCCTAATGGAAAAACCCAATAACCCGACCCGGGAATAGAACCCAGGACCTCTAGATCGCACGGCACATACTAGTGCCGCGAGACCACGAGTTTGTATTTAAATAAATAAATTTATACACCCAACAGTCGCATACATAGTCCTGACCCCACACTTAGATACTAGATTTGTGTCGTGGGTATCAGAAACCACGATACTTTTCGGTCGCATAAGCACCCATATTTGTGGATCACAAACATTTGTCTCAGTGCGGGGATCGCAACCATGGCCACTCGTTTCGCAAGCTGGTGTCTAGCCATTTGCGCCAAAGGGCTACCAACATTACAAGACTTTTAATAACCCACTCGTTATCTCTGCGTCATAAGTTTGTGATGAATGATCGGGAGGTTTCAACTTTGTTTATATTATCTCAAAAAATATTCTAGTATAATATTTTAGAAATTATCAAGACTAGAACAGAGTCTTGAAAACACCAAAATGCCCGACAAAGGGAATAGACTCCCTGTTGAGTGGGACAATTGATGAAATATGGATATTGGATTACTTATCCCTACTGTTTCAAGAATAAAGCGCGATGGAGCACAGATAGACCACACCGGATAAGTAGATAAGTACGTTCTCAAGGGCGTCTATTATTATAAAGGCAGCATATTAATATAATCTAGTGAGGACTAGTAGTCTTTTCCACTGAGTTAACATCACATTCACTTACCAGTATGAAAAAACTACCGTGTATTTTTTACACCAATAAGGCGATTTTGGAAACTCAAAATATTTTTGCTAAAATCATATCCGAGGCGGCAAGCTTTTATAAATTCAGGGCTAACAAGGGCGCGCCATCACAACATGATTAAGGGTTTGTTTGCCGGCGAGAATATTACGGTTTTATTCCGTTAAAACAAAATGTTTCGCCGAACCTGGATCAGTGTTTATTAACATAATGAAAACACAATTAGCGGCCATGTTGGGGCGTACACTTTGGTATGTAGGCGTAGGATTCCACTACTTTTATTTATATGCAAAGGGTTGAATCATACGACTGCCTCACTGGTCCCATTGGGTTCAACAATGCGTCATTGATTAGTTTTTTTCAGGAAATTCTAAATAGTAGCACGGAATCTGAGAATGGGCCTGAACAACAGCAATACTCTCACCACTTACATCATCATCATCAGCCCATATAATTCACACAGCTGGGCACGGGCCTTCTCAAAAACTGAGAGAACCGTACCTAGTCTTAGGACTCTATTGGCCTTAGTCACCATGTTGACCTAGTGCAGGTTGGCGGACTACACACCTAAGAAATACCTATGATTGTTTTTGCTGTACAGGTTTCCTCACGATGTTTTCCCTCTCCGTTAAAATATGTGATAATACATTGTAGATACACAAATAAGTAAAGTTTGAGGTATGTTTTAAACGGGATTTTAATCAAATAAAAATATTATTCTGGCTCTGGTAGGTAAGTGTAATGATGACTAAACAATCCCGACTAGTGAAAAATGGATACCGGTACGAAAAATAATGCGGGCCTATTCGAAACCAAATGTATAGACTACTCCTAGTAGAACCAGTGGCGGGACTTCCATAGAAGCCCAAAAGTGTTAATCGTTAATTGTGTAATGTCTAGTTTATATTTGCTTATTATGGGGTCTTTATTTAGCAAATTGCTTTAGTTAAATAAAGATTTCAAGCCTAATAATTACTATTTGGAATTTTAAAAGGCAAACTGGGCTTTCGGGCTTCTATGGAAGTACCGCCACTGAGTAGAACCTGTAGTGTTTTAGCTCAATTTTATTTCTTATTAACGGATGAGAATATCCAACCCCCGTCTTAGAGAATATCAAAAACTGGTTCTCTTTTAAATATTCGTCTCTTTGATACCAAAAAAACTCGAGAATATCCATTAACTTTCGTCCTAAGTAAATTTAGCGACAGATAAATGGTGATGCTTGAAGTTTTTATGTTGTTTGAGGCGGACGTAAAACATTTACCCCTACGAGATAAGACGTATTGTACAGGAGCTGCTGTAGGCCATGAATTTTTTATAATGCGTTTCCTCATATACCATAGACTAAGGAGTTTGACAGAACGTACAACTTTGAGAAGCCACCCGCTAATTTAGGCTTGCGTTTATGTTTGCCTCGTGGTCTCGCGGTGCAAGTATGTGCCGTGCGACCTAGAGGTCCTGGGTTCGTTTCCCGGGTCGGGTAAAGTGTTATTGGGTTTTTCCACTAGGGAATTTTCAGTAGCAGCACGGAGTCTGGAAATGTGCCCGAAAAATGGCAATAGGCTCGCCCCCTGTTACGTGGGACTGATACATACCTGGCGAAATGTGGGTGCAGAAATGCACTTCTACCTACCCCTTCAGGGAATACAGGCGTAAGTTTATGTATGTATGTATGTTTATGAAGACTTACTCGATCAGTATCATCAAACAGATGTAGGGTACTGTTACAAAATACATGCAATGTTTACCTGGGGGCCAATTTGGTACATACATATCACGCAGAATTAAGGCCTCAAGGTTAAGGCGCGTGGTCGAGAATTTTGGTAGCACCGGGTTCAAACCCCAGGTAACCTCTGACTTTTCGAAGTTATATGTGTATAGGCGTAGGAAAACATAGTGAGGAAACCTGCACATCTAAAAAATTCTTAGGAATTTCGTAGGTGTGTGTTCCGCGAACTCGCACTAGGCCAGCGTGGTGGACTAAGGCCTAAACCCTCTCAATGCTAGAGGAAGCCCGTGCCCAGCAGTGGGATGTATATGGGGTGATGATAATGATGATCCATGTGTTGCCTCTTTCCTCTTATCTGTCATAATTCACGCATCAATTCAGTAGGCCGCCATAAGTGTGTCGAGTGACAAGCGATGGGAGTCGCTCGCAACTTGGCGCCCTAATGCGCGAAGCTCGCTCGCACTCTCATCATCTAGAAGCCGTAACGCACTTTATGCATGAAATTCCAACTTCAACTGTAACTTCAGAACTATCTCGCAATATCGCATCTGTAAGTTAATGATCATCGGCAGACCGCCCGGTTTTACTATCCCTGTAAAGTTTACGTCTACGAGGGAAAGCGTTCGTCTTAATTCTACTTTGTGGATTAACCCAGCAACGGTTTTTAGTATTCTTACCTAGCACTTTGTATTAAGTTTGTTTATATTCACTTTTATGGAGATTTGATAGGTAAAGCCGGTAGATGCCCAAGTTGCGTCGAGTTTTTGGGTCGCTCTAAAATTGAATTAGGTTTTTGTTCTAGAAAACTTTGAGTGAGTGGGAGTATTTTTTTACCCAAAATATTGTTTTGGTGAACTCTCAGGCATGCTAGTATTTTCATAAAGTTTTCTACGCCGTTTAAGTGCGTTATTATTAATTGAGGATATGATTAAAATTACAAAATAGCCGGAGGTGTGCTATTTAAATGTAGTACGACCTAATCGATACCTTGGAAGGCAGAGCATGTAGATCACGCACTGCAGAAAAAATCAACAGGTAGATTTTTTTTCAGCACAGCAAACTACACCTGATGTTGAATGTAGTCAAAATTGTGTCGGTTGGCGATGATACAGTCATCTTTAAGCCGTCGACAAAATTATTCCAGCCTGATGAACTTTACTTTCCATAAAAAAAACTTAAAAGAAAAAAAATCACACAGTCACGCATATACTCGAAGGGTTAAGAGACTGCTTTTCTGCAGCTGCTGAGAATTTTTCAGAGGAAAATCCAATAACACTTTTGCCACTTTCACCCGAGATCTCTAGATAGCACGAGACACAATTGTGTCATGAGACCACGGAGCAGTCAATGCTATGCTAACTTAGTGACTCACACAGCGTAGTGAGTACTAACTCGTCGCGACCAACAGAATGGCTCCTCTGAGACTCCGTTCGCGAGATGCATAATGCATGCTCCGCTGACCCGAAACCGCGCTAACGCAATCAATAAAGTATTTTTAGTATCTTGTAAAGCGGTTTCAGCACGTACAGTCCAAATAGCATTGAGGTAATATCGAAGAAGCATTGAAGAAGACTGGGGACAATAATAATAACAATAATCTTTTTTCAAATAATCATAAGTTCATCGCCAGTTCTCTCCTTAACTACGCTCTATGTCAACGCCGCCATAGGGGGTCTTTGTATGGCGTTGTATAAGTTCTGTCAGCATAGTATCCGTAATAAGTACTCAATGATATGTTAGATCTATATATAGCATTGTCTGCTCAAAACAATTACTATCAACACCAGTCAACACAAAAAGGTCTGACAAAAAAGGTTTTCAATCGCAAAAAAAGAATTTATATTTTTCCAAATATTTTTCACGTATTTGTTAATTCGTTAATTACGTTTTTAATTCGTTTTAATCCGCAACAACCTCGGCATGATCGAATTCTGTTAATCCGGCTCCTATTAATGGCTTTAAACGTTGGATTTCACGAACATGCGACGAAATAAAAATGCTGCGCGAATGTTGAAGACCTAGGGGACAGTAACTGTTTTTAATTAAGCTGCATTAGCATGTAGCTGCTGCTGGTAGATAAGCCGCTTCCATGTTAATCTACCAGTATCAACACTAAGCTACGCGGAACTTAATTACAGCGAAATTAAAAGCGTGTAGAGTTTTTCCACCAAAAATATATTTACGTAATACCAATGTGTTTCTTAGCACGTCGCTGGATGCAGGCTGCTTCCAACAGGTCCCTGTGGAAATCATTGGGAGAGGCCTATGTCCAGCAGTGGACTTCGATTGGCTGATGGATTGGATTGGAATGTGTTTCGCTTCAAACGGCTCATTAGCAACGCGTTTATTTATTTATTTATTTACACTTTATACAATTAAACACATAATTGTAAAGGTGGACTTAATGCTAAGGCATTCTCTGCCAGTCGAACCTACACCAATCACGGGACTTTTAAGATACTCATCATCATCATCATCAGCCCATATATATATGTCCCACTGCTGGGCACGGGCCTCCCCTACAACTGAGAGGGTTTAGGCCTTAGTCCACCACGCTGGCCTAGTGCGGGTTGGCGGACTACACACCGAAGAAATTCCTAAGAACTTTTAGGTGTGCAGGTTTCCTCACGATGTTTTCCTTCACCGTTAAAGCAAGTAATAATAATTCATTATGAATAAACACATAACTTTGAAAAGTCAGAGGTGTTTGCCTGGGGTTTGAACCCGCGACCACCGAGATTCTCGACTGCGCGCCTAAACGTCGAGGCCACCACTGCTTAAGATACGGATAAGTCGGTAATTTGGTTAAGATTTTAACGGTTCTATTTTGAATGAAATTCTCAAGTCTTTTGGTTGTTTACGAGTGACTGTGGATACGTCACGACCATCACTTAAACTGCAGGATATAAAGCTGGAAGGGTTTTGTAATAATATTAAAATTGAGAAACAGGTAAAGAGAATTGAAAATAAATCATGGAACCATGCCGCAGTAAGGATGGACTGCGCTACAAAAGAGCCGGTTCGACTGGTAAGTTAGAACGCCAAAGGCCTAGTGATTGAATTTTCTTACTCGCGCGGATATGATATCCCACGTCAGTGTATTCATCATCATCAGCCCAAATACATCCCACTGCTAGGCACGGGCCTCCTCTACAACTGAGAGGGTTAAAGCCTTAGTCCACCACGCTGGCCCAGTGCGGGTTGGCGGACTACACACCTAAGAAATTCCTAAGAACTTTTTAAGTGTGCAGGTTTTATCACGATGTTTTCCTTCACCGTTAAAGCAAGTGATAATTCATTGTGAATACACACATAACTTCGAAAAGTCAGAGGTGTGTGCCTGGGGTTTGTACCTGCGACCGCCGAAATTCCCGACCGCGCGTCTAAACCTCGAGGCTCTCAGTGTGTTATACAATATGATATTAATCTTTTCTTAATTTTTAACACGTTCTGGACCCCGCGGCTGACAAAAAAACAAATCAAGGATGTAATTCACGTACATACATACGAAGAGATCGCTTTGAGCGATAAGACCGCCGATTGTCCGCTTTGTTATAAGTTGTTTCTTGTATTGTTATTTCTCTGTTTAAATGGTGAACAATACACTTTGTATATCTATCTATCTATCCAACAACAACCAGATCCTTTCGGACAAAATTGACCCACTAGCATTGCGAAGAGACGTTGCGTCTCTATGTGTCCTTTATCGCATTTACCATGGGGAGGCTCTGATGAACTTTTCGGATTAATACCTGCTGCTGAATTTCACTACCGCACCACACGCCAGAAATTGAAGTTCCATCCCTACCATCTGGATGAATGGCGTTCCTCAACGGTGCGGTTTAAACGGCACCGATGACTCCTCTGGTATTGTGGGTGTCCATGGGCGGTGTTGACCACCTAACATCAGGTGGCTCACCAGCTCGTTTGCCTCCTTTCCCATAAAAAAAAAAAAAAAAAAAAAAAAAAAACTATACACGCACGCCCTTATAGGAGTATATGAGGATGTCCCCAAGAGGTTGGCAAGAGTCTGTTACTTAACGCACTTTTGTCCAGCAGTTATTTAAGATACATACATAACCTCACACCTGTATTCCCCGAAGGGGTAAGCAGAGGTGCATTTCGGCATGCACATTTCGCCAGGTATGTATCAGTCCCACGTAATCCTAATGGAAAAACCCAATGGAAATCCATCCCGATACCTCTAGATCGCGCGGCACATATTTATGCCGACCACTTAGTGATTTGAAGCCATGATATTTTGTGATATAAACGAACTCAAAACATCGCGGGACGCTGCAAATAATAGCGCGGGACCAACGAGAGAGTCTACAGGGCTAGGAATATTTTAAAATACATACATATGTACATACACAAACTCACGCCTGTATTCCCCGAAGGGGTAAGCAGAGGTGTATTTCTGCACCCACATTTCGCCATGTATGTATCAGTCCCACGTAATAGGGGGCGAGCCTATTGCCGTTTTTCGGGCACATTTCCAGACTCCGTGCTGTTACCGAGAATTTCCTAATGGAAAGACCCAATAACACTTTGCCCGACCCGGGAATCGAACCCAGGACCTCTAGATCGCACGGCACATACCTGTACCGCGAGACCACGAGGCAGTATTTTAAAATAATAATGCGAGAGTCGGGAAAAGTCAGTTTGACGGAGCAGTACACCGACATAGAGTAACCAATAGTTCAGAAATATTCAGAGGTTATTTAAACGTGGTTTGGACACGAGAAAATTAAATTCGCAACATCGTGAACAATTTTACGAAGCTTGTTTTATTTTTTCCGAACTATAATATTATATCCGCGAGCAACATCAAAGGAAGCTAAGTTATTAAAGTAAATTGAAGTTTAAAATCTCGCTCGGGAAGTCTTCAACAAAATAAAGTGAGGGGGAATATTTGAAATTTTTTGAAGAAAAACTTAAGCTCTCCGATACATAAAAAACCGGAACTTTCTTATTGTCGGTTGTTTTAATAACGACATCTTATGTACAACTGGAGCTTTCGTATTCTGCGCGAGCTTTGGAATGTGGGCGAGCTTTGTTCCTATTGAGTCGGTTCAGATTGTCTTGGCGATATTATTGAAATCGAAATTATATGGACAAAAAGGCTATTTTGAACCAATATTAAAAAACCTTTAAACAGAAATTACAACGCTAAGTACAAATATTAATTGAAACATACACACCTATTACAACACAAGTTTAAGCAATATATGATTATACTGTGCTATTTGTCTCATTGTAAGGAAGAGTGATCTCCACTCCAACACTTGTCTGCTCCATCGGCCGTCGGGCCGTCGGCAGACATTGAGAAAGGTGGCGGGTAACGGATGGATGAGGGCTGCTCAAGACCGAGATGGTCGGCGCTTTCTTGGGGAGGCCTTCGTTCAGCAGTGGACGGCGATAGGCTGAGTATATAAGGAAGAGTGAAAATGATGCAGTTTTTCGGCCAGTCTTCACTTTGCAACTGCCAATTTCCTCAATATCACTCTATCGCTCACTTATGTAGCGAGACTAACAAAGCAATACCTAAAATCGTTTATGACATAACCTCAGGCCTGTAATAGATGTAGACAGAGGTGCATTTCTGCACCCATTCCGGCAGATATGAATCAGTTCCACGTAATAATGGGCGAGCCTATTGCCGTTTTTTCAGACAAGAAATAATAAAAAGATAGATAGTATTAGTACGTAATTGACAGCCCCGTGGCCGTAAATACCCGCTTGATAAACGAGAGGCCGCGGGTTCGATCCCCGCATCGCGACAAATGTTTGTGTTATCCACAACTATTTGTTTCGGGTCTGGTTGATTGTGAGACCGAGATCTGATACCCACGACACAGAACTGGTATCCTAATGTAGGGTTAGTACGTATGTGACTGTTAATAGAGTCCATGTCTCGTCATTTACTATCAGGAGACATGATGGAGTCACTCTTACCCTTCATCATCAGCCCAAATACGTCCCACTGCTGGGCACGGGCCTCCTCTACAACTGAGAGGGGTTAGGCCTAAGTCCACCACGCTGGCCTAGTGTGGCCTGGCCTGGCTTACCCTTAATTAAAATATATTTTTAAAATACCAAGCATTCATGATGAGTCCGTCGGTATTATCATTAAAAGTTTAAAATTAGGTTATTATAAACTCACATAATAACACCCACACAATTCGGTTGAGCGGTTTGAGCGTGAAGGCGTAACAAATAAATCCATTCCGCATTGTACCAGAGTGATAAACAAATAAATTAGACACATTATATTTTTAGATAATTAATTTGAATAGTTTTCGATCACCGCATCACATCGTGTGACTCACAAACACTTTTGGATATTTGTGTTAGTTTGGTCATAAAATCATTGTTTTTTTATATAAGTGGGACAACATTGTGTTAACATCGAGTGTTGCATTTTAGTATAAAAGTTTTTCACCACAACACTTGAACTTACTTATTACTTACAATAACAAACAAACAATACTTGAACTTACTTATTACTTACTTCAACTCGTGGCAAAAAATTATGACGGGCGACCGAGAGGTCACGTGTTTAATTCTCGAATAAGTGTCATTTCGGTTAGTAATATTTAACAGCATGGAAATGTGCCTTGTAAACGTCCTATTATATGGGCTATCATATTAGGAGCTGTGGGTGTATATAGCCTATCAATTTTGGAGATACAGCTGTGACACAATAATATTAATTATAAATTATAAAAGAGTATATTATTATATTATTATTATTATTATCTATGTAATCAAAATTTAGGATGAAATGATTTTGCAAGGATAAATTATTCAATCGATTTAACCCAATTCAAATGGAGTCAAAATGCAAAATCTATACCTACTATTTTTATATCACATGAAATTTTATAATATTATTTATACCATATCCGAGTTTTGTCGAAATTTGACGACCGTACGATAAGCTGATTATCAAATTGAAACAAAAGAAATATTTTTACCTTCGAAAACGTCGGCAACAATTTGTACCAGAGTGTTGTTTGTACAAGTTTGTGTTCCCACTTACGAAATCGCACTCGTGTCCCAAGTTTTGGTAAGTTTCATTTGGAATACGCTCTGCAGTTTCTTAAGTACGAGTAGTAAGCCCCTAGGAGACTACTAGACCATTTTCTTGTAGGCTAATAAACAAATAAAATTGTTCAGCAAATTACAATGTCGAGAACAGATGCCTGTAGGGATTGTAATAGTTCTTTTTTCCAGGATAATGTGATTACGAGCCCTTCTGGCTGTTGCGGGAAAGGGACGGATAATGGGTATCGTGGTCACGGTTTTTAAGTTAAACTGCTTTGTATTCTCGAGATGTGTTAAGGTTATTTATATTTAACTACTACACATTTTTATTGTTCATTATATGTATTTGCAATAACCAGTTACGACCAGGCATAATTTTATAAACAAAAATTAATCTTGTAAGCTCCGATCTTGCTCCTGCGCAATTTTGAATTCCGTTTCCATTCCACGAAAACACGAAATACCAAACTACAAGCCTTTCTTCTTTTTAATAATAGTATATATTTAAAACGCCTATCAAAACTTTCAAAGCAATATGTTTCGTTAATTTGTTTTATATTGTATTGGATCCTGCTCCGCCTCAGCGCAATTTTATATAAAAAAGTACCCTATGTTCTTTCCCGATCTATCTCCATACCAAAAAATATTTAAATCGGTCCAGCGATTTAGGCGTGAATGCGTAGGATCATACCGATCACTGTGCATAAGGTAAAACCCTAAGCCATATAGGTATCTCGTATTTCGTTAACCTCGTTATCTTCATCATAATAATCAGCCCATACACGTCCCACTGCTGGGCACGGGCCTCCACTACCATTGAGAGGGTTTAGGCCTTAGTCCACCACGCTGGCTTAGTGTGGGTTGGCGTACTACACACCTAAGAAATTCCTAAGAACTTTTAACTTAAGCACGCGATCGAGGATCTCGACGGTCGCGGGTTCAAACCCCAGGCACACACCTCTGACTATTCGAAGTTATGTGTGTATTCACAATGAATTATCACGTACTTTAACGGTGAAGGAAAACATCGTGATGAAACCTGCACACCTAAATTTTTTTAGGAATTTCTTAGGTGTGTAGTCCGCCAACCCGCACCAGGCCAGCGTGGTGGACTAAGGCCTAAACGCTTCCAGTTGTAGAGGAGGCCCTGCCCAGTAGTGGAACATATGTATATTGGCTAATGATGATGACACTAATTTACTCTGACAAGATTAACACCTCCATACTGCTTGAATGTATTTTTAGCATACTACGTTTCCAAAACAGGTCACTGGCCTTCTGATACCTTAAAATACATGTCTAGCGGCCGAAGCATTAGCAAAGCAAACGGCTAAACGAGCGGCTATACTCATAAAAATTAAAAACAACCGCGGTACGGGTCTGGAAAATCTAAGCTGAATTTCAGAAGTAGCCGGGGTCGGGACGGCGTGAAATGTACAAATTACGAGGGAATGAAAAAGAGACAAGGTACGGGGGAAGCTTTTATTTTGCAAGCGCTCGGGGAGATTAAAGAATGCTTTGAGCGGAAGATTCTTTACGCACTGTACGTGTTTCGCGTCGCGTTGGGATTAACTTTCCCGTTAGTTAAATGCCTGGAAGGAGGATGCCAGATATCACGTCTTTTACTCCTTCCTCTTCTGCTTTAAAAGAAAACTTGAACCTGTTCGATGTTTAAATAAAACTACATTAATAATGTCTCTGAAAAACTTTTTGTATAAATAAATTTCTCCATTTTTTTTAATTATTTTTTTTGGATAGCCTTATGCTTACCATCACATGTAGTGTTGTCACCTTGCTGTGTCAATATGAAAAAGTCAGAGCTTTATCCTGGAGATTCGAACCTGCGACACTTTAGATGGCCCAATCCTCTGTTTCATCTCTCAGCATCACTTCATAAATTTATAATAAATTTTGGTACCTAAATACTTTTTTACTTATTTTGTAATAAAATGTCTGTGACTTAACATAATGTAAAGAATATTTTGTCATTGTTAGCTTATTGCGCAATGAGTATTTTTTTCCTTAATAAATTTAAAATAAGTGTACACAATATTTTTCGGTTCGCGATAACAATATTATGTCGAACTGGAGCAAATAATGAAGCGTTATACTTAAAACGGATTTAGTTTTACTAACTACTTCTCAGTGCGGCGCCAGGCGGCGAGAATTAATCCAAAAGTTGAGTTTATGGAAGCAAGCCCCGAGAGCGCTTAAAAGTAGTTTTATAAGATGCTTCCACAAAGTTATTGCTTATAATGTAACTATGTACGTTACGCAACTCGGCGCTTCTCTTGGGTGCACATTAATATTTGGGACTTGGCCTCCTCTACATTCTACAACTAACAAAAAATATATAGAGGAGTTTTATTTGAACTTTGAAACATAAAAAAACACATTATTGAAATCATTTTCAATATTTTGAGCGTGTAAAAAAACGCTGAAACGACCCGTAGCGTTTTCCTCGTACAGTAAGAGTTGAGGAAAATTTAGGGCGATACATATCTGGGGGAGGCTTCCGATTATCTCGCGGTCACTTACGCGTACACCGCGGCCCGTATTAAAACTTCCGTCATGAGAATTATAATCATCTCATTTTGCCGGCGCTTTATTGTGATTCAACAAAATGATTCGTTTTAAATAATTGCCCGCTTCTTTAGCGTATTTAGATTTAAAATGAGAACAGATAAGGACGAGAAAAAGTATTTAAAGCTTGAATAAATAAATAGTAGGGCAAGTAGGTAGCTTGTATTACGTACAGGCCGGTAAAATTGTGGCAACTGGTGAGAAATAGCAAAAAAATATTTTTTATTAATACCGTACTGCGCCCAATATCAAAAGCAAGTTTCATCATTTGAATATACCTACTAATATTAAAACTATTTTTTTATAATAACTCCGCCTGACAAAGGCGAAGGAAAGCAGTAAATAGGGCTTTGTGTCTCGCGGAAAAGCCGACGTTACACAGCAGTTTCGCTGATGTGTATCGATTGGATCTCTATAATCAACTACTTTACCTCCTCCCCTTTTTACGAAAGCATAGCGTATTAAGCTCCTTTCTCGGGGCTTGATGGAACCCTTATAGTATACTAGGGTTTCCGAAATACCAACTTATATTCTATATCTTAAAAGATAGCAAAGTAAGAGAGAGTGGTAATAAATTGATATACGCTTCTATTCCCAGAATTTTTGTCTAATGATAAAGAAAACTCTAAAAAGTTGGATGGGCTTAATGCGCCCACCATGATCGCCCACCATATGGAGGAGTGACAAAAGGGTATATATTGGTTTCGCCATCTTGAACTCGTCATACTGAAGTGCAGAACATACGTATGATGTTAAAAAAAATGTCCTCTGGAAGTAATTAAAGAAGTCCATACATACATACATAAACTCACGCCTGTATTCCCCGAAGGGGTAGGCAGAGGTGCATTTCTGCACCCACATTTCGCCAAGTATGTATCAGTCCCACGTAATAGGGGGCGAGCTTATTGCCGTTTTTCGGGCACATTTCCAGACTCCGTGCTGTTACCGAGAATTTCCTAATGGAAAAACCCAATAACACTTTGCCCGACCCGGGAATCGAGCCCAGGACCTCTAGATCGCACGGCACATACTTGTACCGCGAGACCACGAGGCAGTAATAAAGAAGTCCTAAGAACAATAATAAATATCTTCCTACACAGTCTCTTCCGTTTTATTTTATCACCGGTTTTCCATAATTAGTTTTATTTATAGCACAATGCTCTTTAAAATAAGCTTCCCACGTAATTTCAAGAACTTGCGTCGTGCAATATAAAAGTATAAAAAAAATCTTAAAGAAAAAAACTCAAAGAAACTGTTTTCACGAATATGATAAAAATATGTTGAATTTTGTTATTTGAAAATTTCAACAGCTTCTATAACATATTACATTTCATATACATAAAAAAATATTAAAAGTACATGTATAATTATTATTAGTTCATCGAGATTAAGTACAACCAAAACCTACTCCACACCTGAGCCCAGCATTGGGACATAAGACTTAATCATCATATCAATCCCACGACCATTATCTGTAATGAAGAAAAATTTTACTCCACATCCCCTGTTTCATTCTCCTGGCCTTGACACAAAAAAAACCATGACGAGAACTATATGCAGGTTATAAACTACCACAAAGGGACGGCACGTGCGCGTCTCGGTTTTTGGTGACGACTGTAAGCATTGTATAGTGTGCATTCTTAGCTTTATATGACAATTGTGACTTACATCGCTAAGATTATTATTATACTTCAAGTTCTAGTCTGGCAAACTATTATATAAAATTCTCTTATGTCTACAATATATATTATTATTATCATACATATATATACGTCTGCCTGCCTCGTGGTCTCGCGGTACAAGTATGTGCCGTGGGATCTAGACGTCCTGGGTTCGATTCCCGGGTCGGGCAAAGTGTTATTGGGTTTTTCCATTAGGTAATTCTCAGTAACAGCACGGAGTCTGGAAATGTGCCCGAAAAACGGCAATAGGCTCGCCCCCTATTACGTGGGACTGATACATACCTGGCGAAATGTGGGTGCAGAAATGCACCACTGCCTACCCCTTCGGGGAATACAGGCGTGAGTTTATGTATGTGTGTATGCATACATATATATACACACGCCTCTATCTCCGAAGGGTAAGGCAGAGGTGGAATTTGACATTTTCAGGCACATTCAAGTCTCTTTACTGCTGGATCCCGGAACTCTCTATACCTTATTGCACACTCATGCTGAGGTGTGACAATTTTTGTATTTTTATTGTCATGATAGTAGATATGTTTGTATCAGGAACAAACGTTTTTTTTGTTTCTGTATAGTCTCGACAAGAACACGCATTTTTGAACCTTATGGCAATGGTTTATGGTCTACTTTTGATAAACGTACAACTTAATGGCATCATAAAACCAAATTCCTCTTGAGCACAGCCCCACATAATTTCAAATAATCCCATAAAGTGCGTCACCGTCGCGCTAAAAATCACATACCAATTACGAGGCCAGTCACAACGCTGACAATTTCGTGAATCTCATAAGAGTATGTCAGGGGAGCATGGCAGAGAATAAAATCTGAATAAAATTACGGCACGCTGGTGTGAGACGACAAAACGTTTAATTTTATCGCGTGTGCCCTCCGCCGGATCGCGTTTGTACAACCAGGATTTGCAGTAAAATTGTATGACACGAATACTTCTCTCACTTTGCCGCGCGTCACGGTAACGTCAGATTGAAATTGTGTTGTTTGAGTACACTGTCTGTCTGTACAGAACACACCTTATACTCAGTATTGGCAAATTAATTCGGTCTTATTACAAAAAGTAGACTAAAGTTAGTACCTGATTAAATTCACACATAAGTCAAGCAGTGGCGGTACTTCCATAGAAGCCCAAAAGCCCAGGTTGCCTTACAAAACTCCGAATAATAATCTTCAAGCTTTATATATTTATTTAAAAAAAGCAATTTCACGTATAAATGAGGACTTTTATTCTGACCCCACAATAAAAAAGTATAAACTAGACATTACAAATTAACGTCAAACGCTTTTGATCTTCAATGGAAATACCGCCACTAAAATCAAGTATAGTACGCGCAAATTACGAAGACCCGCGAATTTATTTTTACATTGAGTATGTTTGTTTGAAAATACTTTCATTAACATTCTTCGAAAACCAGTGTTATATGTGTGTAAAATAAATTTGTTCATGGCGAATTTATCGTTACGTTATTAAATAATAAAATTTTATACAAAACGTCATCAAAGACTTAAGTATGCCATCAAAAAGACTTTTGTATGAAATCTTTCATCCTTCCCCTAAACTAGCTTTTATCAAATACATAGGTGGGTCTAAAATCTTTGTCTTTAATGCTGTTGAAAGGATTTAGCCCTTGGTTTTACGAATGGCTTCAAGCCCGGCTTCACCTCTTCCACGAAACATCATCCAAAGGCGATTTATCAGATTACCGTTGTATTTGAATTTTGTCACAAATTTAAAAAGAATTAGAATTTATATTCAACGCGATTTTTGAAACTTTATTCAATATATTATGATAAAAACAGCTGACATCTTTCATCCTTTTAATTTAAACGTGTGCCCACCACTTCTCAACAATTTTATTCTTTTGAATACTTTTTTAATAACTGTATGCCAAAGTTTACGCTTCCTACATTGCTGTGATAGTCTAATTAAAGAATAGTCTGGAAAAAAGTGGTAACTGCCATCTCCAGCCAGGCAACTTAATTAGGTCCAACTTAGTAGAAAGCGTGACTATTCCTCCTTTATGAACACATATTCAGATTTCCTTGTGGTATAAGTATGCCAGTCGAACTTGTTATCCTGGGCCGATCCCTGTCTGTGAAAAAAATCCTATTTCAGTTTCAGTTTCCTTTTACGAAATTGTCACTAGAAAGTCTGAAAGTCTGGAAATATGCTTGGATATATTTCCAGAATTCGAGGAGGGCTAACCCCATATTACTAGGGGCCTTGTATAAAAATATCTTACAACAAGCAAGATTAATTTATTATTTAAAATTATAATTAGGCAGCATGCTGTTCTGGCCAGTCGCTAAGCCACGTCACATGTTTCGAGTGGCTGAACAATATGACGTCACAGTGGTGGTTAACCAATGCCGCTTATTACATTAAATTATTCACTTATGTAATATTAAGGCCCTTATTTACTGTGTTAATAATCGGAGATCGACAATTGACCCTTTTTTGTAATGCTATACATAAAAAGCCGGGCTTGGGTTGTCTTGGGCTATTGGGAGACTAAGTCTTCGTCCATCGCGATGGTCTGACGCCTGTTAGCCGTTTTTGCATATCCATTAAACTTGTTATGTTAATGCATGTTTGCTCTTATATAACTCCGAAGTCAATTCGAACACAGAAAAAAATAGTGTCTTATTTCATCCATGCTTTGAATCCTCGAACCTACATAGTCCATTGAGATTTCTGGCCCACTCCACCCCTAATAAAGCAGGGTAACAAATAATAAACAACATAAATGTATACTTAATCCCTTACTGAATTATAAATAGCCAAATAAAGTAATAAATATTCATTAATATTTGATAGCTGAATATTTCCGGCAATTGTTTTATAATAACTACACTGTATTATCGTAGCGAACAGCGCTACGAAGTGCTACGTAAATTATAGGCTACGGTCTGACCTCGGCGTTAATACGTAGATATTACAAACGGAATCCAGTTCCTTATTTATTTGTAATTATTATGTGGCTGTTGAATTAATTTATTTCTTAGTTTTATTTCTCAAAAATATATGTATCCAATTGCAAGTGAATATATGTTATATAATTCTTTTGTGAACCTTAAAAAAACCTTATATTCTTCAGAGTAATAAATATTAAACATGTAAATTCAGGTTTTAATTCCCTTATGTGCCAAATTTAATTTAAATCGGTTCATTTAAACTTTCTAACAGTCTGTGTAATATTAAGATTATTTACTTTGTTATAAACATGAAAACATTTGCGGCTTTTATTAAATTTTCAAAACTTTAAAACTCTTGCCACATTGTAGCGTTATCTGCAATTGGCTACACTTTGTCTACGAAGTTGAGTGCCGTAGCGCTTCGCCGTAGAACTGGCTACGCGACAACACATTTTGTAATTCTACAATTTATATTTTCTTGAACGAGTGCTATGAAGTACATTGAAACTTTATAATGCTTTATATGTTCGATGTTAGGATATATAGGATTTAAAAAAACTCGTACATTCAGAAGTGTTTTGTAGTTTTGTGCATAAGCTATTTAGATTTAGCCCCGTGATACCTTCTAAAAAAGAACCTTAAATATTTACCTGGAAAACAGAAAATATTAACATAATCTAATTTTTGAGCTCGCACTTCGTGATTAAAGTTCGATGGCTTGTTGATAGGATGACTTATACACACACTTACAATCTTTTTAATTTATATATTTTTATCAATTTTCACGCTCCTTAACGATAAGTAACAAAATACAATGAAGTAGTCTGCTTACGTGAAGGTTATTCACAAGGATATTTCTCAAGCACTTGAAGGGCATCTTGCTAAACTCGCCTTACTTGCTTGCCTTATCACTCTCAACCATAAAGGAGGCTCATGATAAAAATACGTTATATCGGCCAGAACAACTCAAAACAAATTATAATTACTAAGAAGCATAAAGACGTAATTAATAATGATTCATGAATATCTTATTACAATATAAATAAGAAAATAAGTTAAAGTTTTTATTAATAGTCTTTGGAAAATTACCTACGAATAAATTAATTAATTTTAAAAATTCTTCGAATGAACTATAATTGGTTAAACATTAACGTAATACTCTTAATATTGTAAAGAGAAAATTAAAATACATTTTAAAATAATAAAGCAAATAGCAATCACAATGAAATTAACGTGCAAACATTACTATACGAACGCATTCGTCGAGAATTATTTCAGAAGAACAAACAGTGAGTTAACGAGTCATATTTTATTCAATAACCGAATGAAAGAACATCGGTAACTCCGGATTACGTTTTACACGCGGCCGCGTTTACGTTTCCTTAGCCACTTAACCGGGAGCTGTGAAAACTCAGGGGGCTTCAATCATGGTGAAAGGACGACCGTGCCGGCATTTTTTGGCCGGTTTGACGCGGTCGGTCCTTTCAGCACCATGGCATTAGTCCCACAAACTTCTTCACAAGAAAGTTGAAGAGGTATTCGGCCGGCATGAGTGTGTCGACCAACGGGAGATCATCATCTCTCGCTGGTCGGCACTTTACGTGGACTCCATTACGCTTACCATCAGGTGCAATGGGGTCACTTTTCCGTGCCAGTATAAAAAAAAACTCAATTCCGTGAATAAATAATGAGACTTAATTTTCCACATTTTTTTCAGTTAGACATTTTCAAAATTAGGTCAACGGAACGTGAAGTGTACTCATACGTCCGAACGGGAATTACATTAAAACAACCGCGAACTCCGAACGTACCTTGTTACCGAACCGAGGACTCTTAATGGGACCCTTTTGTTCGCCAAGTCCACGTGTTGGAAATTTTCCGAACATTTTCAAGGATGCCGTTGTTACTTTTATCTGTTTGTTGCTATTCACTTACAAGTAACAAGTAGTGATGGCCTCGACATTACAGCGCGCGTTTGAGAATCTCGGCGGTCGCGGGTTCAAACCACAGGCACACGCCTCTGACTTTTCGAAGTTATGTGTGTATTCACTATGAATTATCATTTACTTTAACGGTGAAGGAAAACATAGTGATGAAACCTGCACACGTAAAAGTTCTTAGGGTTTTTAAGGCGTGTAGTCCGCCAACCCGCACCAGGCCAGCGAGGTGGACTAAAGCCTAAACCTTCTCAATGGTAGAGGAGGCCCGTGCCCAGCAGTGAGACGTCGGTTAATAAGATGTGCCTATTTCACGCTGAGAGTGTAAGACCTTAAAAAGTAAATTTAATAACCCAGTTTGAGAAATTTTATAATGCCAGTAGAATTCAAAATATATTGTTGGTTACAGACTAGTTTGTAAACCACAGGCGGTGTCCAATAACTCACCGAGACAAATATTTGCGTATTTTACAAATATTTATTTTAAGCACAGATGTTGATGAGACCGAATTATTGTAGTTTCTAATACATGACGTGTATCTTAGTGTGAGATAAGTAGTATTGTTTAGTATGATATATATTTATTTATCTTCAACAAGATTTAGTTACAACAGCGGTCGGCAACACGCGGCCCGTGGACATCTTACTTGCGGCCCGTGAATGTTAGCATTAGTTAGATATTTTCTTTTTTTTTCTATGGGATTTGACCAATTATACATAGGTATTATATAGAATATAGGGTAAACATCCAGTGGCGGTACTTCCATAGAAGCCCAAAAGCGTTACGCGTTAATTTATAATGTCTTATTTATATTTTTTTATTCTGGGGTCAGGATATTCTCATCTATATTCAAATTACTTATTTAATTGTATGAGTCAAAAAGTATTTAAAAAAATTAAACAAAGATTTAAACCTTAAAGATTATGATTCCGAATTTTGTAAGGCAAACTGGGCTTTTGGGCTTTTATGGAAGTACCGCCACTGTAAACATCACAAGTGCGGCCTACCTTTAGTCTTTTTTGCCACATTGCGGCCCTTGCCTGCCAAAAGGTTGCCGACCACTGAGTTACAACCTTAATCAACAAAAACAGAATAATATTAACTCAACAACCTATCCTTTCGTCATTAATAAAGTGATTAATTAAAACTATGTCTACATGTCTAGTCTAAGTCAGTATGACTTGAGCACAATAGACACACAGAAACTCTAGCGCGTCATTGAAATCAGTCTAGATCATCAGTATTAATTAATACCTCGCGGATACTATCTAGTGTTTGATGGATGACGGCGGTTCTATTAATAGTAATGTGGTGTAGATGTATCGATTACAGTATAATTATTTTCGACGGGATGTAGGGCGGAGTCATTAAAGGATCCAGAAAAAACATGCTTCCGGGAAGTAGACGATGCGAAAAGGTGAAGGACAAATTAAGTTGAGCTGAATAAAATGCCACAGTTTTTATAAGTATAAGGTGTTATTTTTAATTCGAATTTCTATTTTCCGCTCTGGCACTTAATGATCAAATACTATTTTTGTCAGAAACGACCGAGTTTATCAAGATCTCGGCCGTCATAATTATTCATTTTTTTTATAATTGAATCGTTAGTGAATCGTTTTTTTTATAATTGAATTGAAAAAGCAGTGATGGCCTCGAGGTTTAGGCGCGCGGTCGAGAATTTCGGCGGTCGCAGGTTCAAACCCCAGGCACACACCTCTGACTTTTCGAAGTTATGTGTGTATTCACAATGAATTATCACTTGCTTTAACGGTGAATGAAAACATCGTGATAAAACCTGCACACATAAAAGTTCTTAGGAATTTCTTAGGTGTGTAGTCCGCCAACCCGCACAAGGCCAGCGTGGTGGACTAAGGCGTAAACCCTCTCAGCTGTAGAGGAGGCCCGTGCCCAGCAGTGAGACGTATATGGGCTGATGATGATGGTGCTGATGATGAATAAAATGTAACAGTTTTTTATATTGTACTCGTATAAGGTGTTATTTTTTTATTAGAATGTAAATTTTCCCCTCTGGCACTTAACGATCAAATACTATTTTTGTCAGAAACGACCGATTTTATCAAGATCTCGGCCGTCATAATTATTCATTTTTTTTTATAATTGAATCGTTGGTGGCGTTTTATGGCCCATGCGATTTGGATTACGCTTGTTCGATATTGGGGTCGAGTAATGCCGGCAACGCACCGATGATTCCTCTGGTATTGTGGGTGTCCATGGGCGGTGTTGACCACTTGACATCAGGTGACTCACTAGCTCGTTTGCCTCCTTTCCCATAAAAAAAGAGTAAAGTTTGATTAAGTTTTCTATTTCTGAAAATTCTCCGTAGGAGTACGGTGTAAAGAAATGTATTCTCGAAAAAAGGCTATAATCTCCTTTTCACTTATTTTTTTTATCAGCCCAAATACGTCCCACTGCTGGGCACGGGCCTCCTCTACAACTGAGAGGGTTAAAGCCTTAGTCCACCACGCTGGCCTAGTGCGGGTTGGCGGACTACACACCTAAGAAATTCCTAAGAACTTTTAGGTGTGCAGGTTTTATCACGATGTTTTCCTTCACCGTTAAAGCAAGTGATAATTCATTGTGAATACACACATAACTTCCTGGGGTTTGAACCTGTGACCGCCGAAATTCTCGACCGCGCGCCTAAACCTCGAGGCCATCACTGCTATCTTATTTTATACCGAAACAAAATTTATCTCTCGTATAAGAAGATTTTATTTCAAGTCTGAAAATAGATTGCAATGTAGTTTCACTTTACGTGAAACTCAAATAGTAAGAAATTGCTAGTTTCTGCTTATTTACCTTTACTTTGAATTAGAAAACATGAGAAAGAGTGACGTCGACAGGCGGTTACTCGTAACATACATTTCGAACAATATTTACAAGCAAATGATACTGTTTTATATTTAAACTACCTTTTGCATTTAGAATTGAGGTAAAACAGAAAAGATTTTTTTTACTGCCTCAGTGGCAACTGAGATTGGGTTTATAAAAAAAATGACTACACTATGACTTCCCCGTGGTCTCGCGGCACAAGTCTGTGCCTTGCAATCTAGAGGTCCTGGGTTCGATTCCCGGGTCGGGCAAAGTGTTATTGGGTTTTTCCATTAGGAAATTCTCAGTAGCAGCACGGAGTCTGGAATTGTGCCCGAAAAGCGGCAATAGGCTCGCCCCCTATTACGTGGGACTGATATATACCTGGCGAAATGTGGGTGCAGAAATGCAGTGAGTTTATGTATGTATGTATTACCTCACTAAAATACATTAACAATACACATAATGATCTTGGATCGCGACATTTAAAAGTGTATTGTCTATGGGGGTTTTACACCTAAAGTACTTACAGTGTGGTATATGTGGGTGGTTACAATAGCATACCAAAAATGAGTGATAAAAACTGCAGAATACTTCCTGTATTTTTTTTTGGTAATCCAAACAAAAAATAACTTTATGGTCACTTATTTGTAAGATTAGTTTCATTTACCTTTAGATAGGTAATTATTCATATTTGAAGTTCTCTCCCCTGCATGCATATGTAGGCTTTTATTCCCCCTGGTATAAAGGTACTTGTTTGCACAAAGGGAACACAACTCGCTTAATAATTTATTAATAATGTCTGAAGCCGCTCTTGCTGTGCATAGGTACATTTGTCAGCACATTGGGTGCAGTGGACCGTGCTGTAAACGAGACACGGGGATTTTATCTCTACTAACATACGAATAAACTGCACATAAAAAATAAAATGTGTACTGACTTATTTTATCATAGAAGCAAGAACAAGTTTTTTTTTGGATAACTTAATAAATCAGGAATTAATTTGAACACGCGATAGTACTGCAGTACTTATTCGTAGAAATATCATATAATCAACGACTCCATAGTTTATTATTTATCTAAAAGGCGCAGTGTCATGCTACGTGGACAGTGAAACTAAACTTTTCTAACATCCTCGATTTTTGGCAAAATTATCATTCGTATTTTACTCAATTTTGCATATTGTTTGAGGATATTGTCAAAAACACGTGGTTTAAATTATTTTAATAATCAAGATCACACAATACTATAATGTACTCATTGCATTCTATAACTATATGAGTGTAACTGAGTATGAAGGTTGAAGGATGTTAAGCAGAGAAAGGCCAAAGAAGAGATGGATGGAGTTTGTAAACGAAGGTATGAAAGTAAAAGGGGTAAATGAAGACATGACGGCTGTTAGGCATAATTGGAAGGATAAAGGCCTTGAGGTTTAGGCGCGCGGTCGAGAATTTCGACGGTCGCAGGTTCAAACCCCAGGCACACACCTCTGACTTTTCGAAGTTATGTGTGTATTCACAATGAATGAAGCAAATGAAATCACTTGCTTCAACGGTGAAGGAAACATCGTGATAAAACCTGCACACCTAAAAAGTTCTTAGGAATTTCTTAGGTGTGTAGTCCGCCAACCCGCACTAGGCCAGCGTGGTGGACTAAGGCCTAAACCCTCTCAATTGTAGAGGAGGCCCGTGCCCAGCAGTGGGACGTATTTGGGCTGATGATGATGAAACATACTGCGCCGACCCCAAATAGAATTGGGAACAGGACAAGAGAATGATGATGAACTACATAAGTGTAACTAATATTTCAAGTCGTGACTTCCGAGCTAGTCTTAGCAGTGGGCGCGCTTATTTTCCTTTGTTTTTACCGCAGTAAATTTACCCAGGTGAAACCCGTGTCAAATGAATGTACGCCGTCCAAGTTCCTTTGTAAATCATCCTCAGTGGACGTTCAAGGCAAAGCTGCTTGTCCCTATAACGTATTTAACTGTGAATAAATGATAAGGTCGCGTTCTCGGAAACCGTTGGGTATGCCAACCTTGACCTCGACCTTAGAACGCGTTACCCTAAAATGCGACACCCAATTTTGTACACACACCATTAATATCATCAAACATGTTGTAGTGACGCTAGTACAAAGTGCTTTAAAAAATCCATTTTTTCAGCAATTTTTTTTTTCTTATAAATACGTTAAGTAAAGAGTGAAATTTTCCAGCTATAGACATTTTTGGAGCGTTATACATTAAAAAGTGTAAAGGATTAAACGTTTAAATAACTTATAATAAAGCCTTCTTAGTAATTCGACAGCTTTTAAAGAAAACTTGTTTAAAAAGCTTGTTAGCAAGTTTTCCTTAAAAGCTGTCGTATTATTATATTTTTAAAAGATTGGTCGCAAGAAGACATATTTGATGTGTTTCTTTAATGTACATATATTTAAAATACATTTGTTTTTTCCATTAAAATTAAAGAGAACTACCGACCTCATTCAGCCTACGTGATATATTAAAACTGTTATTTTCCACAAAAAATATATTTACATACATCATACATAAACTCACGCCTGTATTCCCCGAAGGGGTAGGCAGAGGTGCATTTCTGCGCCCACATTTCGCCAGGTATGTATCAGTCCCGCGTAATAGGGGGCGAGCCTATTGCCGTTTTTCGGGCACATTTTCAGACTCCGTGCTGTTACTGAGAAATTCCTAATGGAAAAACCCAATAACACTTTGCCCGACCCGGGAATCGAACCCAGGACCTCTAGGTCGCACGGCACATACTTGTATCGCGAGACCATGGGGAAGTCATAGTGTAGTCATTTTTTTATAAACCCAATCTCAGTTGCCAGTGAAAAATATTTTCTGTTTTACCTCAATTCTAAATGCAAAAGGTAGTTTAGTATCATTTGCTTGTAAATATTGTTCGAAATGTATGTTACGAGTAACCGCCTGTCGACGTCACTCTTTCTCATGTTTTCTAATTCAAAGTAAAGGTAAATACCTACTTAAAGCCTTTCATTAATAAATTCTCAGTCGCAGCGCGGAGTCTCAAAAAGTTGGCGGTGAACGTCAATTTTCCTCGAATAACTTGGACTTAAAACCTATAAAGGTATAGTTATTTGTAAATACGCCTCTATCATTTTGACAATACAGACGTGAATGCATTTAAGTATGCAAGTATGTACAATAGAAACATTAAACATTGAAAAGAGAAACCGATTTAAAAGAAAGCGCCAACGCCATCCGAACCATTTCGGGAGGATGTCGCAAAATCTAGGATCAGGAATAAACAGCTAGGACCCTAATAAAGTAGGTAAAACGAAATAAATAGCCAGAGTAAGGGTGGTTCAACATCGCATAAAAAAATGGCGCGTTGGGTCGAGCGGCGCTCTTGTTGTGAAAATAAAACTCCTGCTGTGACTTACTGTGGCACACACGGCCGCCGAGAAATATGAACGATTCATCGAACATTAACTTAGTTGGCCTTTTATTTAACATTACTCATCGCTGTGTCTGTAATTTTTTATACAATTAACATACATACATAACCTCCCCGAAGGGGTAGGTAGAGGTGCAATTTTGTACCCACATTTCGCCACCTATGTATGTGTCAGTTCCACGTAATATGGGCGAGTCTATTGCCGTTTTTCGTCATAATTCTAGACTCCGCATTGCTACCGACAATTTCCTAACGTAAAAGTCCAATAACACTTTGCCCGACTCGGGAATCGAACCCAATACCTCTAGATCGCACGGCCGATCCGAGACCAGGAACATACAATTAAATGAGACGTAAATTAAAAATCACTAATAATAATTTAAAGTTAAGGCACAGTTATTTTAAGCGTTTACGTTAAATAATAATTCAATACAATATATTTTTTTTTTATATCGGGTACGACAAAATGACAGCATTGTACCTTTTTTTTTTTTTTTTTTTTTTTTTTTTTATCGAGGGGAAAGCTGCTTATGGCTCTACCTCCCACCACCCCTGGGGGGAAGGGGGGCGGGAAGCGTATGTCGGGGTCACCGGCCTTCCAGCCCGGCGCGTGGCGGCGTCACGTCCACGCAGATGTTAGTGCCGGGCTGGGTCCCTAACCTACCCTAACCTACACCGGCATACCGACCAAAACCCCCCGGTGGCCATCTCCGCGCCGAGTTGGGCGACCACGGTGCGTGGGCGAGAGGCGCCCACAATGATTCCGCAGCCGCCCAGTGCGCTTCCGAGACGAGAGCGTCTCGGCCCTCTCAGATTTTTAAGAGGTGTAAACCCCCACTTACTCGATTTGGGCACCTCTTTTGGGCGCCCGCGACGGTCACAGGCCACCGTACCGCCGCTCTCTCGGGGTCACCTATGTGGACGCACTGCCCCCGCAGCGCGTCCAGCGACCCCAAGGACCCCTTTGAGTCGCCTTCTACGACAGGCAGGGGATACCGTGGTGGGATTCTAACGCCCCCTTACCACAGGGCATGGCGCCGGGTCTAATTATCTCTGTTGACCCGGCGCCTCCTTCTCTGACGTCTTTGGCGGGCGGGATCATTTCGTTCGCGATCCCGCTCCGCACTCTCCTTCTGCGACATGATTTGCTCGCAGAAGGAGAGCATTGCTCGCCACGACCTTGGACTCCCGACCATCGAAGAAATGACGGCCGGGAGCGAGAGGTCACCACCAATAATCGCGCGGAGAGCGCTGCGCTGCACCTCCCAGGCTGGACACTCTTCTAGTGTGTGCTGGGCTGTATCGTCTCGGCAGTTGTCACAATGGTGACACACGGCCGTCTCCTCCTTTTGTGCCACCCGACACAGGTAGTGGCCGAAGCATCCGTGCCCCGACAACACCTGTGTCAGGCGGAATGTTGCCGCGCCGTGGCGCCTGTCCACCCACTGGTCGAGGACAGGACGCACTGCCTCGACGGTCCTAGCACCAGCACTGGGATTCTCCAGCCTGGTTCGCCATTCCTCCACGGCGGCCGCACGGAGGGAGGCTTTAATCGCCTCAACCTCTCTCGGAGCCAGTCTGTCCCCGCGACTTGACGCCTCCTCCCGCTGGTGGTAAAAGCGCGAGAGGAGTTTGGCGTCAAGGTCCCAAGGCAGGGACCCGGCCAGAACGCAGGCCGCCTCGTAGGAGATCGTGCGGTAGCCCCTGATTAGTCGCTGCGCCAGCGCACGCTGGGGCTTGCGCAGGAGAGTGACACAGCGCCTGCTCAGGGACTCGGCCCATACTGGACTCCCGTACAACGCCATAGACCGCACGACTCCCATGTACATCCTTCGGCAAGGGATGCCCGGACCTTCCAGGTTGGGCAGCAGGCCAGTTAGAGCGCCTGCCACCCGCAGCAATTTCGGCTGCAACAACTTAAAATGGGCGCGGAATTCCCATCGACTGTCAAGCAGCAGCCCTAGATATTTGAGCTGCTTGCCGATGGGAATTCGCACGCCATCAACCACGATATGGGCCCCATCAGGTGGCCCCATCCGAGGCCGGTGGAAACAAATGGCCTCGGATTTGTGAAGGGCTACCGTGAGGCCCAGCCGCCGAATTCTCCTCGCATGTCTCGTCACTCGATACTACAGCTAAGCTAGTTAGCTTATATCGCCTTTCAGCTGTCAGCCTTCTGTTATCAACACCAATACCATTTTACTATGAATGTAATTCAGTCGACGCTTTCGATACAACATTAAGGGCCTGTCTGATGCTTGGGCCATATCGTACGCGACAATAAAGACATTTGAAAAGAAATCATGCAGGCATTAAAAGATGGCCGACTATTGAGGAGAACGTTACGTTAAATTTAAACTTTGACCAAACTTATATACGCGCCAAAGATTTAATAAAGTTTATTTCTCACAAACTGAAACTGTAAACTTTGATTTATAATAAATGAAACTGCCACAAGCAACGTGCAGAATTTTCAAACTTACCAAGCTTAATTTAATAGTTTTAATTAAAGATTGGACTTTCCCTCTTTTCTTTTGAAGAAAACAAACATCAATTCCTCTTTACCTTACTCACCCATCTCCTTCCCTATCTCTCCCTGCCTTATTGGTATAAAAAAATAATCTTCGCAAGTAAACACAAAACTACATATTACCGCTTTTGATCTACATATATTTTCTCTACATATATGATACTAGGGAATGACAATGATGCATTAATATTGAACATATAAGATATATAAATACAGGGTGTCAAAAAACACAGATCGAAAACTAAGGCAGGTAATAGGTACGATGATTAAAAACATATAGACGCTAAAAAAATCTTAAAAAAGAAATAATAAATTTGACGTTTTCCTAATCACTGTTTACACTCTGTATATAAATAAAGATTTGACTGTGTTAAATTTTCAAGGATAATTAATATAAAGATAAATTAATGTGATATTCCGCACTTCTTTGACCAGATCGGTTCAGCAGTTCTGACATAGAGATGACAAACATTCAAATAATCGTAATTACAAAAATATTTTTTAAAAGTATAAGTGAGTCATCCATTCCGACCGTGTGTAACACATGTATCATTACGGGAACAAGTTTTATTATTGTTAAGATCTTTTCACTTCTACACAATTTCCGCGTCACAAAGAATACGATCTTTGCTCAATGGAGATGTTATGTATAGTCGGCGCGTATTATTTTAATAGTTGCAGGGTATTTACCCTGCTGATGAGCAGACTTCAAAAAGTTAAGTTTATGTTTAGTCTGAATGTATAGATGATGGACAAATAAAGATATTAGATCTAATTAGTTAGATTTTTATAGTATAAGTAGAGGTCCTGTGTGCAATTCCCGGGTCGGGCAAAGTGTTAGTATTTGGTTTTTCCATTAGGAAATTCTCAGTAGCAGCGCGGAGTCTGGAATTGTGTCCAAAAACAGCAATAGCCTCGCCCACTATTACGTGGGACTGATACATATCTGGCGAAATGTTGGTGCAGAAATGCACCTCTGCAATCAATATCGGGGAAAAGGGTGAGGTTATATATCTATGTATGTACAAAGAATAAAACAGAATAAAAAGTTACCAAAGATTCAACCCAGAATCCATTCACTTTCTTTTCTCAGCCCGCCATTAAACCAACTGCCACCCCAATGCTTTCGTGCTTAAAATACCCCAATATAGCTTAATAGAGGCTCTCAGTACCAGAGGGAGCACGGAGGCTCATTATCAGCGATAAAACAAAGTACACTGTTTCCAATAACAGCATTATTAAAATATAAAAGCGTGGTCCCATTAATCTTAAGGTCAGAAATGCACATGGCACGCGACACCGCGCCGCTACGACGCAAACATTATTTTTTATGGGATGCTAAAGGTCACGCCATAAAAAATCGACGCTGGCGAAGGTCAAGGGACAAAGTAGACGAAAAACTTCTATATTTTTCGTCGCACAACAAACATTTTATATAATCGTGCCAGCGTCGCTTAGTTGTCATGTGCTTTCTGGACTTTTCTAGATAGTAGTTATCTTCTTCAGGCTCCATATAAATGGCATTTGTTTTTTTTAATCTACCAACATCATTCATGTTTTACGTTCCTACTCAGCTCTTACTTACATCATTAGCCCATATACGTCCCACTGCTGGGCACGCGCCTCCTCTACTATTGAGAGGGCCACCACGCTGGCCTAGTGCGGGTTAACGGACTACCTACTAACCTAAGAAATTCCTAAGAATTTTTAGGTGTGCAGGTTTCATCACGATGTTTCCCTTCACCGTTAAAGTGCGTGATAATACTTTGTGAATACACATAGCTTGAAAAAGTCAGAGGTGTGTGCCTGAGGTTTGAGCCCGTGACCGCCAATATCCTCGACCGCGTGCCTAAACCTCGAGGCCATCACTACTTCCTACTTACACGGTTATATGTCCGGTACATTTCTATACCCACTACTCGTTAGCTTATGTTTTATTGTAATATGGAGCTAGATGATTGTCGTGTTTGAACACATCAACAGTCTTCATGCTCCTGAAGAGTCTTGTCTAAAGGAAAAATCCTACAGCATTTTGCCTCACCCAAGCATCAAGCACTGGATCTCTAGATCTCACTCCGCAAACTTTGATAAAGGGTTAATGAAGCAGTCTATACTATATATTACATTCATATTAATTATTACAACCCTCCATTTCTATACAAATTTACATAAAATGTAAAAACATTGGAAAAAAAAACAGCGACACACCAAATCCCCATTCGCAATCTGTTCGTGATCTCGGCGAATTCATTCCGACACAAAATTCAGCGTTCCTTTATTCAAATGTCATATCTTTATCTTTTTCTTTTGTAAATAAAAGACAAAAGGGACTTTTTTATATTCACGGCGGCATTATCGTCTTGTAAAGGGTTGGGCTGGTTTCATATTTGCCGAAGGGTCGCTTAGTGTGGACGCTATTTTCGTTTAAAACGTCCATTTTACAGTTTATCGACGGACCCCTGCGGCGCGGCGGTACGTGGGTGAGAACACGGTCTCCATCCCCGCATATATTACTGAGTTTTATGCGAATATTTTTATTAATCTGCTTATTTATGGAGTTTGGGCTTTATCAGATTAAATAAGGAGAAACAAACCTACTTACAACTTTTTCTGTCTGTCTTGTTGGTTTTATGAAAGTAGGCGTCGTGTGATGAAAGGAAATGTGACAGAACATTAGGTAGAAGTTAAAATGTAGCTTGCAAAATGTGGATTTAGAAATACGCCAGTCATTAATACAGTCATTAGATTTTAAGCGTATGTTTTGTTAAGTATGAAATTGTGTACAAAAATGTCTATAGACCAACCCTATTTTATGTTAATACCAAGGATAAGGTGTAGAAAGAGAAAAGTCAATTAAATTAAGAAAGAGAAAATTAAAATGCTTAAGTAATGAGTTCCTTACCAGACATGAACAAAAGTTTTCCAATATTAAGGAAATGGCAACATTAAAATCTATTAATAAAACTCGATAAATTATATTAAAGCCGTGACAAAGTTTACATAAATCAAATTTTAAACAAAACGTATTAAAACTCTCGTAACTCGGAAGAAAACCGCACCGCACCGGAGTATAATATGAAACTCGTTAATTACTGAAAATAATGTACACTTCCTTGTTGGTCCCGAGGGAAAAAAATATGCGGCGATCTAGACCTCCTGGCTACATTTTCCGAGTTGGGAAAAGTGTTATCAGGTTTTTCATAACAAAATTCTTAGTTGCTTCAATCATTAGTCCCACTCCCATCCCACCATCAGTGACGGTACTTCCATAGAAGTCCAAAAGCGTTACACGTTAATTGTGTAATGTCTAGTTTATAATTGTTTAATGTGTATATAGTATATTCTCATTTACGTCAAATTGCTTTTGTTAAATAAAGATTTAAAGCTTATTATTATTCAGAATTTTGTAAGGCCATCTGGGCTTTTGGGCTTCTATGGAAGTACCGCCACTGCTCCCTATTATATGGGGTGTTTAATATACCTCTGCCTACTCCTCCAGGGATACAAGTACGTGAATGAGTTATATTACTGACTGATATTATCCCAAAAACTTTCGTTATAATATCCGCATTTCATTCAAAGTTAATATTTTTATAATATCTTAAGAAATACTTAAATCCGTGTCCTCATTCCATAATTACCCTTCGAAGGACCCCGAAGACCTTTGCAAATACTCCACTGTGTGTACAGCTTGATGAAAATAATTAACACCGAGAGTCCATTATTCGAATGGAAATGCGATATCTTCAACACGAATATGATTCTGATGAGAATTTTCGACTCAATCGTAACTCGTAACTTGGAGAGACAAGTTCGAAATTAAATTTTAAGATTTAATATGATCGATCTACGCGCCCTTGAGACTGTGATTTTACAGTTACAGAGTACAATCTTGGAATAAGAATACTCAAAGCCATTATTTTAAGGGGTAGGTAATTCTGGAAACTATTCCAAGAACCACATAAAATAAATAAACATTGAAAACAAATAAAATTGATATTGAACTAACATTGACATCAAAAACAAACAAACATTGAATATTAAAAAAGTAGTTTCTAGCAATATATCATTATTTTTTTAAATCTAATTGTTACGACAATAATGTGACAGCTTCTGTGGCGCAGTGGGCTAGACACTAGCTTGCAAAACGAGAGACCGCGGGTTCGATCCCCGCAACGATACAAATGTTTGTGTGATTTTGATTTGTTTGTTTTGGGTGTTTGTGAGACCAAAAAGTCAGAACCATGTATTTGACTGTTGAGCGTATTAATTAACTATTATTATTACGTAATAATTGTAAAGTTGTGTTGTGTTAGAGACTGCTTCAAAATAGCAACATTACTCGTTCTATTTTAGTTAAACCTGCTTTATTTACAGCATGACAAATAAGGAAATATGATTGAATCTAAAATGCGCACGACATTTAAATAACCTATTTCTTTTAAGTTGATCTTTGAAAAAATGAAGATAACTTTCACAAAAATTCTCCAGCAAAACGAATGTCGACAAAATTTTAAAACCGTTACAAGTTGCATGGACGTGTGCAACAAATGGCATCTCACGAATAGAACAAAATAAAGCTGGGATCGAAATGTTTCTCCGGGCTTGTAAAACAATCAATTTTGAAGAATAATAAGGAACAGTTGCCGCTTTTCCATCGGAACTGTGTATTTTAATCAATAAATAAAGCCTTCTGTAACTTATAACTCGCTTTTTCTGTAGTTTATCTAACGTTAAGGTCTATCAATTTAGAAATTTAGCTAAGTAGTGTAGCTAAGTTTAGCGGTTGTGTGTAGATGGTCGGTGTGCCTGGTTGTGGGCACGTGGCGACAGCGCCTGGTGTTGCGTGAGGATGATGTGCCGGATGGTGATAGGTGCAGGCGTAAGCGTAATAATTAGCACAAAGCAGTTCAAGCGTTTAATGGCGCACACAGTATATATATACAACAAAAGTCACAGTATAGTCACGGCACAAGAGGATAAAGTTCACACAAAACACAATAAAGTCAAGATAAATAAAAATAGCAGAAGGAGACGAGACAGTTAAAAGTACAAGAATATTAATACAAAAGGCAGCTGTTAAGCGCGGACGAGATAAGGCGGTGCGGTAGCAAGTTACACGGCCTTCGCGAGCGAGAGAGGTGTACCGACTGGCCGCGTCGGCGGCCGACGCGGCCGGCGCGTGAGTTGAAGCGATGACGCGCATCGCTTATCTCTTAGCAAAACAGGTTTACGCCCGACCCGTGGTATGCAGTGTCTCCAATGTACTCCACATTTAATAAATTGGGTTCTGTAAGTGTAATGTATTGTAATGTATACATATGTGTTGTGTAATGCGTGTGAGTGTAACTGTGGATAAATATACATAATATTAAATATGTTAATAAATAAAAATATTTAATAAATAAATTAAATATTAGGTACGCCACAGAAACATCAACAGCCAAAATATTTCTTATGCATTTTGGCTCGGACGCTATCAACCAACTATTTATTGTTGATCCATACCACATCAAAGTGTTTGTGCTGATGCAAAAAAAAAAACTCGGCCAAAACGTGCAAGTTAAATTTACCTTGTTATTGCCTTGTTTGTATTTTTATACACAACACTAAGTTTTTTGTCTTTTTGAAACAAGCTGATATTCTTTTTTTATGTGAGGGTGGAACTACAGTTCAATGTTTTGTCACCCTCTTTGCTGTGGAGGGAAATGGACAACTCTTTGTTTTCCAACTTCTCCTATATATGGTCTTTCTGATTAACTTCGTTGCGGGATTATGACATTAGGTCCCCTTAGATTCGCTGAGATTCACTGCTTGGCGTTAATACTGTGCGTGCCGCTGTTGATCCTGGAGCACAGGAGTTACAGTGGCGGGTGTGTGGTGGGATAGGGCCAAACGCAGATATTCTGTACCCATGACAATACACGAAATTTCAGTGCGATCTATTCAGTACTTTTTTACGGGCGCGACAACCTGACAACACCGTATTTCATAGTAATTACGATGCAATGAAAAAAGAGCATCAAGGAGCGAAAGACTTCCAACAGTAAATAAGGCTGGAAAGCGTTGCAAAGTTACATTACAATATGAAGATTCCAATCCAATCCAATCCATCAGCCAATCGAAGTCCACTGCTGGACATAGGCCTCTCCCAATGATTTCCACAGGGACCTGTTGGAAGCAGCCTGCATCCAGCGACGTCCCGCGACCTTCACCAGGTCGTCCGACCATCTTGTCGGACGCTGCGCTTTCCGGTACGTGGCCTCCACTCGAGAACTTTTTGGCCCCATCGGCCATCAGTTCTCCGCGCTATGTGCCCGGCCCATTGCCACTTCAACTTGCTAATCCGCTGGGCTATGTCGGTTACTTTAGTTCTCCTACGGATCTCCTCATTTCTGATTCGATCTCGTAGGGAAACCCCGAGCATAGCCCTCTCCATAGCTCGTTGAGTGACTCTGAGCCGTCTAATGAGGCCCATAGTGAGAGGCCACGTCTCAGTGCCGTATGTCATCACTGGTAACACACAACTATCGAAGTCTTTCGTCTTCAGGCACTGAGGTATTTTGGACGAGAAGACGTCGCGTAGTTTCCCGAACGCTGCCCAACCGAGTTGGATTCGACGATTGACCTCTCTCTCGAAGTTGGACCTGCCTAACCGGACCACTTGTCCCAAATAGACATATTCGTCTACAACTTCGAGAGTCGAGCCCCCAACTGCGATCGGGGTGTGCACAACATGGACATGAAGACATATGGAGATTAATATTCCCAAATTCAAAGTGAAACTAGCCTGACGGTATAATGACAAACAAACCCCGTCTGTTTAATATAATGGTAAGTCCACATATTATTGTTAATGTTCCGTAGTAAATCCTGAAGTGTAAGGCTTTGCAACTCCTAAAACCATATTTCACTTAACCTATTCGCCTTAGTCCCGGGTGTATAGCTTCTGAACGGCCGCGAGTGGTCATGGTGGACGAGAGAGCGGAAACGGTAGCGACAAGCGGTTTATGAATCAAAATAATTAATAGGCTCCTTAGAGAAATTCATCATTATGAACATCAGCCCATATAAGTTCCAGTGCTGAGCACAGACCCCCTCTACAACTGAAAGGATTAGACCATAGTCCACTACGCTGACCTAATGCGGGTTGGCGGACTACGCACTTAAGATTTTCCTAAGTATTTTAGTTCCTTAGACAAAACGTTTCTATTACAATATTTGTTTCACGTTTGTGTCTTATTGGAGCTGAGGAGTCTAACGTACCCTCTCAACTTGTTACTTGCATAAAAATATGGGGTCAGGGAAAAAATGACTGTATGATGTTTCATGTACATGGCGCCACTCAGTATACGATTAGCCAATTCAACAACGGCTCACCACGTCAACTGAATGAGAACTTTATACAGCATGGATATCACAATTTAGTAAACTGCGACCTATATACCGTATTGTGTCTAAGAATATTTTGAGAAAAGTTAGTAAGGAAGTTGACCCTAGCATTGACGACTACAGCAGCAGCCAATAAATAAGGATAATAAGCTTAATCCACACCAAAACATTCTTATTCTTCTACGAGTATGCCTGTTCAACGTACAAAGGCCGCCACTGCATTTTGCCAAACCGCGAACTCAAGATATCTTTTTAACGCGAAGCTAAATTCATAGATAGCATCTTAATCGCTCTCCCAATACCAATATGGCCGCACGTTAATGGGGCTTCAAGCGGCATTAAGTAAATCTACTTGGCTCACGAAGGGTTTTGATTTTGCATACCTTCAATAGTAAATTTATTCGAGACCCCGACGAGATTAGTGGGTCATTCATGGAGTTGTTGTTGATTTTTGAGTTTAAGCTGTTTTGAGGTTAGAACGGTGCAGTACAATTAAAGTCGTGATGGCCTCGAGGTTCAGGCACGCGGTCGAGAATCTCGACGGTCGCGGGTTCAAACCCCAGGCACATACCTATGACTTTTCGAAGTTATGTGTGTATTCACAAAGAATTATCACGTACTTTAACGGTGAAGGAAAACATCGTGATAAAACCTGCACACCTAAAAGTTCTTAGTAATTTCTTAGGTGTGTAGTCCGCCAACCCGCACTAGGCCAGCATGGTGGACTAAGGTTTAAACCCTCTCAGCTGTAGAGGAGGCCCGTGCCCAGCAGTGGGACGTATATGGGCTGATGATGATGATGATGAAGTACAATTACCTTTGTCTTGGGAAGAGGAAGGTTTATTAAAAATGGCTTGGGGAGCCACTGCAGATATGATTTAAAATATTATTATATTTGACGGCCACGTGTTCGCTGCAGGTTTTCTGACGGGAATAAACTAGAGTGACTCACAACGGGCGATCGCCTCACTAAAGTGTCTACAAAAAGCCGCCCGCTGCAGCGGAGCAGGCATTCATTTGTCCACACACGAAACTAAATGTGAATTTTGATCGAAGTCGATTGTTTAAATTACTTTTCAAAATGGGATCCTCCGATAATAATGATGTCGCTGCTAAACACCCCTGCGCTATCTGCCTCGACATATATCACAATCATGCCTTTTTCCCCCAAGGGATAAGTAGAGGTAGGTACATATATTTCAGATCCCACATGTCACCAACTGTGTTTTTGAGTCCTAGGTCCAAAGGAAACGAACCTTTTACCTTTTCAAGTACATTTCATGAATCCGAATTGATGCCGAGAAATATGTGATGGAAATGCCCAACAACGCTGCTTGACCCGGGAATCGAACCCAGAATCAGAAGAAATAAGACAGTAGACTTAGTAATAAAAGATATTATATTTGGTACTTATAATAATTAAAATTTCCTTATTTTACAAATTACGTCTTATTTTATTTTACTAGCATACTGAGATTACAAATCTGACACGGTAATCATCATCAGCCCATTCGCGTCCCACTGCTGGGCACGGGCATTCTATACCATTGAGAAGGTTTAGGCCTTAGTCTACCACGCTGGCCTAGTACGGGTTGGCGGACTAAATATGTATGTACCTAAGAAATTCCTCAGAACTTTTAGATGTGCACTGTGCAGGTTTCATCACAATGTTTTCCTTCACCGTTAAAGTTTTCAAAAATTCAAAAATTCATTGTGAGTACACACATAACTTGGAAAAGTCAAAAGTGTGTGCCTTGGGTTTGAACCGGCGACCGCCGAGATTCTCGAGCGCGCGCCTATTCGAGGCCATCACTACTAACACGGTAATGCAAGCAAGTTATAACCGATTGCAAAAGTTAGAGTACTTGCGTTCATTTCTCGCCAGTCGAACGTCTATCGGGCCGCACGGTACTTACTTTCAGGTCTTAGACGTCATACTCAAGTGTCATTATATGAAAAGAGCATTTTCATTCCACTTTTATACCTTTTCCTTTAGTTAATGAATCGAGGCAAGCATTCCCATGTACTGTAATATAAAAGGGAATAAGTTGCCACTAAAATTTATGTTAGGTAACCTACATTTAAAGGTTAATTAACATGACCTCTTAGGCGTGTAAAATGTGAATTAAAATTTATTTTAATACACGTGGCCGTCACGCGGCATAAGTATGTACCATGCGATCGTGAGGTCCTGGGTTCCATTCCCGACACGACCAGAGTTATTGGGTTTTTCCACTAAGAAATTATCAGTAGCAACACGAAGTCTAGAAAACCTGCAATAGTGGCCCTTACTTGGGACTGGTACCTGGCGAAATGTAGATCCAGAAATGCACCTCTGCCTACCCTTTCCGGGAATAAAGGCGTGAGGTTATGTTTGTTTGTATGTATGTGTATTCTCTAAAATTCGCGTCAAAAGTTATCTTTCCCATTAAGAATTCCAGTACAATTTTTAATGTAACGTTTTAAAAATATTGCCTCATTACAGGCGACAGTCTCTAAGAACTCATTACGTTGCTTAAGTCCTATTTACTCCGCAGTCAGGGCAGGTGAATGACCCGACCTTTTTAACTATTGCGTGCACTCGTAATATTCATTTTATATTCTACAAACAAGTTTAAAGTTAGAATAGCCTCGGCTGGAAATATAATTTTGTTTCGCATTATACCCGCCATGCTTGGGCTATAAATTAAAATTATATTAAGCGGTGGTATGGTAACTACGTTGTCTTTTTTCAATCTATGTCAGTCATTTATTTAAAAAAGAGTGTGTGTCTCACATCCAAATAAAATAGAATATGTTTTGTGCGTGATAAGAGATCTTAGGGTTCGATTCTCGACACAGATAAGGTGTTATTAGGTCTTTTCATGAGCTGCCCTGTGGCAAAGGGGCGTTAGAATCCCACCACGGTATCCCCTGCCTGTCGTAAAAAGCGACTCATTGGGGCCCTTGGGGTCGCTGGACGCGCTGCGGGGGCAGAGCGCCCACCCAGAACGTGACCCCGAGAGGGGCGGCGGCCCGGTGGACTGTGTCCATCGCAGGCGCTTAAAATAGGGGCGCCCGAATTGAGTTAGTGGGGGTGCAAGTGCGCCCCCATAAAATTCCGAAACGGCCGAGACGTTTTCGTCTCGGAGGCGCACCGGGCGGCTGCGACACTATCGTGAGCGCTTCTTGCCCACACATCGTGGTCGCCCCACTTGGCGCGTAGATGGCCACGGGGGGGTTTTGGTTGGTATGCCAATGTAGGTTAGGGTTTGGTTAGGGACCCATATACATAAGTAGAGTCATATATAGCTTTCCCTTCGAGAAATAAAAAAGTATTCTCATGAGAAACCAACTAGCGAAGCCTACCAGGGAATATGGACGTGTGTGTGAGTGTGCACGTTAATCTTTCTGTCACTGAAAAATGGCTTTTGTCTAGGCAGTTTACCGAAGACTCACCGTGCATCAAAATGTGACATTCAATGGACTATAAAATATACATAATAAATGATATTTTACAGCACCAACGTATCGCGTGCGTTGTGTGTGATTTATGACGTAAACTTCATTACGACCTTCGAGAACACCGCTTTAGTTCGTGACTGCGTGACCGTAGGTATTTTTAAGGATTCGAAGTCCATACGCAAAGGATGCCACATGGTAGATATGAAAAATTAAAAGAGTTTTTCTTAATGGTAGGAGAAGAAAAAATTTGTGAATATACGTACGCCAATTCAGAACGGTCTAATTATATCTTAATATATTCGATGTACTTATGTATAGGTATTATGATGAAAATTCATATCATTCATATGCATTTCCACTCCTAAATTTCCAGTATGCACGCATTTATATATATGCTTTAATAACGAAAAAAATACGACCTTTGGTCGACAATATGTCATATACAGGCTGACAAATGTTCCACCCTAGCCTTCTTCTATTGCATAGACTAAACTCATCAAACCTTGATAACATCGCAAAGATAATAAACAAGAACAGATAGGAAACGAAAAAAAAAGAAAATGTGTTGAACTTAGCCAATAGCGGAACAAAGAAACGCTCATCTGCATAAAGAGTTAGTAAAAAAGGACCTCTAACTTACGATCCTTGGAGGGATCGGTCGGGCGGTTTAGTTACGGAGTCTGTTTACCTTTACCAAGTGATTTTCTTGGTGATTCTTGTTGATTATTTTTGTAACAGATTGACAAAGAGACCGCCGAGCCGGTGGTAAAGTATCGACTGACGAGAAACTCACTTTGCAGTAAGTATGTGTTTAAAATTAGAATTATGCTGATATTTATGACACATTGCTATCCCGCGGATATGAATATCATACTGCTATCAATCCGTCGATCATCCGCGCAATTCGTATCGTTTGTAAACGCTATCTTCACAGTTCACGTGTATCTTCAATGTGAGATGTCTTGGGTCTTGATGTGGGAAGACTCGGGGTGAGATGGCCCGGGCTTTGATGTTAGATGGCTCGGACCTTACTATGTCGTGGTCTGGGCCTTGATGTAAGGTGATACAATATCTAAGCTCTGTGTTAGTGAACATTGCCCCACAAAAAAAACAGTACTGCTTTGATTAATCTAGGAAATAATCCCTGGACCCATGTATCGCGCGCCACATTTATGCTAAGACCAACAAAACTATTATTTTTCTAGAGCAATAATTATCGTAATGGAATATAATTACAACTGCCTGCTTTCAGAAACAATCTGAAAACACTTTCGCAGCAATAAACAGAGATAAGCAGCGAGCGATCAAAACAAGCTTTGTGACAACGTAAACAAAGCCAGATAAGATTCGGCCGGCGACGCGGCCGAAGCCGAAAGGATTATTCGCGAAACAGATACCGTAAGCCTGTTGTCTTGTTGGAAGGTGAGACGGCTTAAGTCGTAACGTGACGGCGTCAGGCCCCGCTTGGTCTCGCGGCTGAAGTGTCGTGGATTGATCGAATACTTAGGCATTAAGTCCGCCTTTATACAATGTATATAAAGCATAAATAAATAAATAAATACTAAACTTAAAAACGCATAAATTACTTAGCAAGTCGATTGAAATCAAAACTTTTGTTTTGTATTAAGTAAAAGTCGTGATGATCTCGAAGTTTAGGCACGCGGTCGAGAGTCTCGACGGTCGCAGGTTCAAACCCCAGGCACACACCTCTGACTTTTCGAAGTTATGTGTGTATTCACAAAGAATTATCACGTACTTTAACGGTGAAGGAAAACATCGTGATGAAACCTGCACACCTAAAAGTCTTTCAGGGATTTCTGAGGTGTATAGTCCGCCAACCCGCACTAGGCCAGCGTGGTAGACTAAAGCCTAAATCTCAGTTGTAGAGGAGGCCCGTGCCCAGCAGTGGGACATATATGGGCTGATGATGATGATAAGTGGAATGTCGATTTTAAAAATACTGCGAGAAACCGCTGCAGTCATGCATCTTATAACTGAACGTTCCGGAAGTCTTTGGGTGAGGCAAATTTTCAGCAGTAAATGTTTTTTGGCCGACGATGATTTTTTGTTAGACTTACAGTAGCACATCACAGGAAATATGCTCAAAAATTGCAAAGGATCTACCTACCTGGGACTATAAACGCAATAGGAAAAACGTGGATAAAGTAATTCGCCTTTTTTTCTTCTTCTTTTAGAATATTCGTAAATCCATGTACGTTTCCTTCAAATGTTGATAACATTCCTTAAAAACTTTTATAACTTTTTTATATTATTCATAAGTAAACGACTAATGAATTGTGATAGGCAGCGGCTGGGTTGTGCCCCTGGCATTACTTTAGTCCATGGGCGGCGGTAACCGCTTACCATCAGGCGGACCGCTTGCTCGTCTGCCTACTGAGGCAATAAAAAAAAAAAATATAGATTTAACATGAAATAAATATATCAATGATTTTTTTTTATTCATAGCGCTTTATTTTATACAAAGGGAGTCATACAGAGAAAATCACGAATAAAGCTTTGAAAAGCTTAGATAAAATACGTCTGTAAAAGTCACTGACATTTTATAAAAAATATATTTTCTATTTTGTTATCGCGAGACCTGCGGGTACACACGGCATATTTTTTTTTCAAATAAATTGTAAATAACAGTAAAATATTTTTTTGTGAAAATCTCTTTTGGTTATGAATAGACAAAGCAAAATGTCGCAGTACATATCTATCGCTTTATCAAAAGTCTGTTTGAGGATAGGTGTGTGTGCCTGGGATTTGAACCAGCAACGAAATGAAATGAAATAATATTTATTGAATCTATAAAATGTCAAATACATCACTTAGATTCAGTCATTTTAAAATTACCACCCTGTTCGGAAGTCAGTCATCACTAGAGAAGAACGGGTAAGAAACTCTAGTGTTGCTCTTTTCCAATCAAGAGATAGTTTACAATATTGATACAAAGACTAAATTTCCCGAATCAGAGCAATTTATTAATACAATCTCAGAATGTTATATTGAATATGAGGATAACATAGTCATCCTAAATGGAGAAACTGACATTTAACCAGGTTAAAAGTTCATAAATGCAAATTACAATTATACCCAGTATAATTATACCCAAGCTTCCATGGTTTTGCTCCCTCATGCACCAAATCCTGGAGGCCATCACTATTTACCCAAATGTATCATAAATTCTTTCGTCAGCAAGCCACCTTTCTATTTAAATGGTCAAATCACCAAAATTAATATTTCTGCCTTTGGTTGTTAGTCTGCAGCAAGTTAGTGTTGGCGCTTAGTATTAATATTAGGTTTTTAATATAAAATTTTCAGTAGCAAATTTGACGTATTATTTTGCCTATCCCCTTTTGCTCATAAGCGTGAGATAGAATTTCTATAAAAGTAATCAACAGTTGATATGTCCAGAGAAATACGTTGAAAGACAACAATTTCATCGTATCGCTTACATCTTACTTTGTGATATAAAGTTTGTGAAATGTCCCGGCGACCGCAGCTGTTGCTACAACTTTTGTATCAAATAGAGACGGGAAACCCGTCGCGTCACACAACATATTTTAGAAAGTTGTGCCGCCGATTGCTTGGTCTCTTTACGTTATCCCTCAGTTATACAGGGTGTATTCAGACCGTGATCGGAAACTAAGGCAGGTAATAGCTAAGGTGATTACAAACCCCCTGGCGTTGAAGAAAATCCCGACAAAAAAAATATTGACGGTTTCCTAACAACCACATACAGTTTATACCTATGGTTGATATATCTATATCTACTGTATTGTCACACAGACAAAATTAGTACATTATATCGATGTGTGTTTCAATGTTTAACATTTATTTGTTTAAAGCGAATACACATATGTACATACATAACCTCATATTTCATACAATTACGTGCTGCTAGTAAAAATTCCCTAGTGGACAAACTTGATAACATTTTGCCCGACCCGGGAATCGAACCCGGGACATCTATTTAGTGCAACACATGCTTGTACCGCGAGACCATGAGGCAGATATTTTAATGATTTAAGCCCGAAAGCAGATTTAAGTTACTTTATGGCGTACGAGTAAACGAGTATGCATGAATTTCCCGACCACATATACCTACATATATTATTAGAAGCTAAACTACGAGCCCTGAGACTTAGGTTCCGATCTCTACCCGGAGTTATAATTCTTGATCTAGATGTTCGTGTTACTGATAATATAACCATGTGTCTTCCCAAGTCGAAACTTTTTGGCCCTATCCCACCACACACCCGCCACTGTAACTCCTGTGCTCCAGGATCAACAGCGGCACGCACAGTATTGACACTGAGCAATGAAGCTCAGCGGATCTAAGGGGACCTAAATTTGTCATAATCCCGCAACGAAGTTAATCAGAAAGACAAAATAAAGGAGGAGTTGGAAAACAAAGAGTTGTCCACTTCCCTCCATAGCAAAGCGGGTGACAAAAAACATTGAGCTGTGAGGTTTCACCCTCACATAAAAAAAAGAAAGACAATTACAATTAGTCAAATTAGACGCAATTAACGCACCACGGATAAATAACTACTTACAGATTTATTGGGTAAATTGGACCTAAGGTGTGAGCTGTTATGTACCCTTCCAATAATAGGCATGGCAAAAACGCCGAAAAGCACGGAAGTTCTTCCTAGATTCAACGAGGTCTGTGTAACAACACCAGAAGTTACATGCATACTATTGAGCATAATATTACGCTCATCCGACCAAAGATTGCACTCCCAAAGGATGTGATGTGCGGACTGTTCATATTCGCAATCATTTGTTGAACATTGGCACATAGGAGAGTCAACCAACTTAAATGAGAATAATTTGCTACGAACATTGCCGTGACCCGTTAGAAATTGCGACACGTAATGATCAATCTCGAGCCAAGTTTTTGCCAAGCGATCGCTAACTGAAGGAATATATTGATAAAGATGACGTCCCTTTACCGACAGACTCCATCGTTTTTGCCATTCTTCTATTAATTCCAAGTAAGTCTCGGGGTATGGTTTAAATAAACGAGTAATTTTCGAAAGGTCGCGCGATGAAAGAAAATCTTTATCAATATTTTGCCTGTTGGCAAAATATAACGCTGCGCGACGTTGCACTTCTAGGTCGACTGGAAGTACTCCCGCAAGAACAGGTAAAGCCTCAGTACTAACAGTTCTGTACGCCTTACACAAAAATATCAACGCCAAACGTTGACTCTGGAGCAATTTCCTTCTGACTGCGCCGACGGTCGCCCTATCGGCCCAGACAGGGGAAGCGTAACAAATACAACCCAAATATGTAGCTCCATAAATTACTTTAAGTTTACTTTACTTTAAGTTTTAAGTCGAAACTATGTGAACGACTGTTAGGTGCTCTCAATAATGACCAAAAACCTCTGACTGTTGCTGAGCTATGACTGATGCAAAAAAAGAACAAGGCGAGCTAATGCCCAGCACGTACAGACGCCCTAATTCTAGCGTATTCATTCTGCGAAATCCGAGGCTGTTGACGCCCGGACAAAGTTGGAGCTAAGCGGTTTCTGCATCCAAAAAATAGATTGTGCGGCGGGGCGGGCGATTATCTTGAGGACCTCTCAGTTGCACGCTTTTCAGAGGGAACCGTAATAAACTGGAATCCGGTAATGGCCCCCTCCGACCTATTTCCAAGAGGCCAGAGTACACACGACTCTTTATGTCTCGATATAGTTTGGTTAAAAATAAATGCTTTTAAATAGTAGCACAGAAAACTATGTGTATTTCTAGTTGGAAATAGAGTCTTGTCGACGTACCCATAAAGTGTTGTAGAATGAGGTTAGTAATATGTAGAATATACGATATATCGTATAAAATATAACTCTGTATGGCTGGCTATTTGAAGGATGCATACAAAAAGTCGTGATGGCCTCGAGGCTTAGGCACGCGGTCGAAGAATCTTGACGTTCGCGGGTTTAAACCCCAGGCACACACCTCAGGCTTTTTGAAATTATGTGTGTATTCACAATGAATTATCACGTACTTTAACGGTGAAGGAAAACATCTTGATGAAACCTGCACACCTAAAAAGTTCTTAGGAATTTCTTAGGTGTGTAGTCTGCCAACCCGCAATAGGCCAGCGTGGTGGACTAAGGCCTAAACCCTCTCAGTTGTAGAGGAGGCCTGTGCCCAGCAGTGGGACGTATATGTGCTGATAATAATAATAAAAAATAACAGTTGAGGAAAAGGAACCAGAGTGAATTTTGAGACAAAATTTGGCTTTTAAAAAATGGGCTCTTTAAATTGAAATCAAATGTCAGGATTATTACAAATATCAGTCATCAAATATAATAAACATAATTATTTGACGATGATGTTGCTTATGTCTTGTTGAATTATATGAAGCTATGCAACTTTAACACAATTGAATCACTTGAGACAATCATTAGATTAAATCTCAGTGATTTGTCGTTCATGACGAAACAATTGCTTCTATTAATCAAGGCTAACAGTTTAATTGGCTGTTGAAGACATTAAGTGCTTGGGACTTATCTGACGGCAATTACTCATTCTGTGGGCGTGCGGGTTCTATCCCGGGGACAGTATCAAGCCAATGAGCTCAGATTCAAAAATAAATTCTTGTATTGTATATTAGATATTTCATATCTAAGATGTTTCTGATATACCGTTCTTTCATATTCATTTTTACATTAAGTAATATAATGTCATTTATTGGCATACAGTATATCAGTCACATATTTACAATAAATAGTGATGGCCTCAAGGCTTGAGCACGCGGTCGAGATACTCGGCGGTCGCGGGTTCAAACCCCAGCCACACACCTCTCACTCTTCAAAGTTGTGTGTGTATTCACAATGAATTATCACTTATTTTAACGGTGAAAGAAAACACCGTGATAAAACCTGCACACCTAAAAGTTTTTAGGAATTTCTTAGGTGTGTAGTCCGCTAACCCGCACTAGGCCAGCGTGGTGGACTAAGGCCTTAACCCTGTCAGTTGTAGAGGAGGCCCGTGCTCAACAGTGGGACGTATATGGGCTGATGATGAATTTTACGATTTAGGCAAATATCACAAGGTATTTTTTTAGGTACCTACGTGTAATCCGCTTCGAAAAGGCATAGGTGTGTGCCTGGGGTTTGAACCTGCGACCGTCGAGATTCTCGACCGCGTGCCCAAAGCTCGAGGCCATCACGACTTGTTGACACGTAAAATTGCCTGACACACAATACAATAACAATACACAATATACTGCATTAATTATTATATATTATAAATATTAATGGCATGAAATCTGATTAGCCATTATAGCTTAATAGATGAACTCTTTACAGTACATACTCTGTTTTAAATATAAACAAAGACATTGGGGAGTTACAGAAAAAGTACATCGGATGATACGTGGCCGGTATTATAAGTAACTTTGAATGCAATAACTTTCCCCGCTGGCCGACTTTGTACGAAGAAGTTTGGTTACAAAAATAGCCTCGTCTGGAAGTAGCACAGTTGTAATTGTTGGTTCATTAGGTACGGAAAAACTGGGGAATAATCTCTTCACTATACATTTTGGATGGTATTGGATTTTAACACTTTGAGAGGAATTATGTCCCAGGTTTGTCCTGTAGCTTAAATGTATTGTGTGCGATCTAGAGGTTCGGAGGTTGATTCCCGGGTATTACAGTGTAATATTGGTTTAAGGAATTGCTCAGTAACAGCACAGAAGCGTATCCGTAAACTTACACCTCTGCCGACCTGTTCGAGGATATAGACGTATGTACATAGTTGGACTATGTATTTATTTATTTATAAACTCTTTATTGTACACTAAAAAATAATGAACAAAACAATATACAAGTAGAATGAAGAACAATTGGCGGTCTTAAATTCTTGTATATTATATAAATTCTTGTATATATATATATATATATATATAATTGGAATCTCGGAATCGGCTCCAACGATTTTCATAAAATTTTGTATATAGGGGGTTTCGGGGGCGTTAAATCGATCTAGCTAGGAATCATTTTTAGAAAATGTCATTTGGAAGAAAAAAAAGGAGGCGTTTGAGTAGTCTCAACTGAAAAATATGACTCTTCCTGACATCTATTGGCGAATAATAATACTATTTTTTGTGAGCAACTAATTGCTTTAACGACACAACAGCAGATGGCGTTGTTAAGTAACATTATTCATATTTCATCATTTTATTAGTAATTCGTACTTAAATATAATTTCCAAAAAACACAATTTTAAAAAAAAAACCGAGCAAAGCTCGGTCATCCAGGTACTATTTAATTAATTTACATAATCCATATACAAATATATTCAAAGCATGTATACATACATAATACATACATACATACAAATATGCATAATACATACATATATACATAAGAATAAGCGGTCGAAGCATTAATTTTTTCCAAATGACTGACAGGAGAAGTGATCTTTCACAAGTCTTTTGAATTGAGACAGTGTTTGTGCATGTCGTACTTGAACTGGGAGTGCATTCCACAATCGAACAGCCTTAACGGTAAAAGAGTTCAGAGGTGGCCTAGACCTCGACACAAACATTAATCCGTAATTAATTAATCCTACTAATATTATAAGAGCAAAAGTTTGTATGTTTGTTGCTCTTGCACGCAAAAACTACTGAATGGATTTTAATGAAATTTGAATGGAGGATGTTGTCACTCTGGGTTAAGACATAGGTTAAATTGTTTCCGTGAGATGAGCACGGAATTCAAGATTGTGCCTGGGAGGATCTGGGTCCCACCTCTTGATCCTATCTCCTATACATGATGTATTCAGACCGAGATCGGAAACTTAGACAGGTAATAGCTAAGGTGATTACAAACCCCCGGGCGTTAAAGAAAATCCCGACAAAAAAAATACGTTTTCCTAAAAACCACATACACTTTATACCTATGCTTGAATACACCCTGTATAATTTATGCAAACGAATACCCAGTAGAGCATGATGTAGTCTAATCTGATTGCTTACATTTGGGCTTGGTCGACCGGAACATCGCCATTATCTCACAGCATTCGGGCGTTTGTCATTTTGCTCCATCAATATACAAAACATGCGAAAAATTCTTCGACAGTTACTTTTCAAGTAGCACGCAGTTCATCAAAGGTCAGTCCCTGAAGTGCCGTCTCAGTGGGCACAATCACAGCCCATATAATATTAATGATAGCATTAAACCAGCCCTCCTTTGTGGCGTTATCTGAGAGCCCCTTTATCTGCGTCGGGACATTACCGCGAATAATGCATACACACAATCAGATCGAGTCGGGTTATTACAAAACAGCTTGTAATAAGGTCCGGTTTCATGGGACCTGCGAATCATTTTATAGGTTTAACTACTTAAAATTATTGCAGTGCGTCCACAATGTTTGCACAGGCGTATGTAGATAGTTTTGATGCTGTCATTAGGAAAAAAGCAGCATCTTTGTTGGACCGGATGCGGGGCAGTCCAAACAGTATTATACGAGCAGTTGTTGAGAGTGTAAATTGTCCGCTTGTTTTGCACTTAGTTAAGTTATTAAAATCCCCTGCCAAATATGTACTAACGTAGTTTTTAAAGAATCGGTTACATTGTGGATCTATGTTATCTTAAATAAATGAATTATTATTATTATTAAAATATTACGTACTCGCAGTCAGACACCTACATTAAAAAATATGTTTCTATGATCCCATTTATGCCTATTCCAATAAACATTAAAATCCAAAGATGAAATTCCTTGGTTAATCCTCATCATCAGCCCATATACGTCACGATCGTCACGTCACGTAGGCACAAATACAGCCACTTTGCCGCACCACTAACATATATAAAAAAATTGCGAATTTACAACTAATTAAAATTAATAAATATAAAAATATATTTTTCCTGGGAAATTTCCGCAATAGTGTCCCATTAGCATTAGTACACAAAGCGGCAGCACGCGGAGCATTCTTGTCTAATTAACGAACGCACTGGCGTCCGCAGCGCCATGTTCAATGTAAACACCATTTAGTATTAAAACGGCCTCCGTCGCCGCAGCTTAATTACACGACTTGATGGAAATTATTCAGTTTTTTATTATAATTCCGGCTTTAAGAATTCAAACCGGGTTTAACATACAATTTCTAAGAATAAACACAAAGTTATTTACGTTCAAATGATGTGGAACTTGTATTGCACGAACACAAATAAACGTTGCGAAACGAAACGAGTGCAAAATTTACATTACTGTGTGTTTGTAATTTAGTGCAGATTGTGAAAATGGCCACGGAAACCCACGAGAACAACAGCTTGGTTATGAATAGCTTAGCTATTTACCAAAATAAGCTACGAGAATACATTCTGTTGTAACACGCAAGCTACGAGTACGCGTATTGTAGCCAAAAAACGGCTATAAATCCGCTACGAATTTAAATATTGTAGCCACTTATCAGCTACGCGGAACGTAAATAAACTAGTGCCGCTCCTAATTTATTAATCAACGACTCAAATATGTAGCGCACGTAGAAGTGGCGTACCACTATTTTTTATCAGCTACGCAGGTATGATGTGATGCAGTGCTACGAATTGCTAATGAGTAGTAACTTTCTGCTACGCGAGTGTAGCACGCTACTAATGTACGGTTCGTGCAAGACTTGGAGATTCATCATAACGAGATATACAGAGTTAGTTTAACTTTGTTATGTGCTTGTATATGTATTTGGATTATGAACTGATGAAAATTAAGATGTTCTATGATATTCGTACCTACCCATTATAATTGTAAAACCAACCAATTTTTTTAAGGCGATTGTGAGTGGTTACGGAATTTATCTGTGTACAACCATATTAAATCCGCCGTCATTATAATGTTGAAAGGATTTAATTCTCGCAAGTTTATATTAACTGTTAGTATGGTCACTTTGTATCTTGATGTTTGCAACTCTCATCGCAAAAGCGACTGAACGAGTTTCGGACAACAATTGCCAAACAAATACATATTATTGCCAACTGTATTATCGTTCATCATCATCACCACCCCATATAGGTCACACTGTTGGCATGGACCTCCTGTACAAGTGAGAGAGGTTAGGCCATAGTCCACCACGCTGGACTAGTGCGGGTCGGCGGACTAGACATCTAATAAATTCCAAAGTATTTTAAGGTGTGTAGGTTTCTTCACGATGTTTTTCTTCACCGTTAAAGTACGTGGTAACTCATTACCATTGGTAACATATATAAAATATTGTTTCGGAGTAAATGACGTTATTCCGATTATTAGTTATAATTATAGGGATTTTAATTGTATTAGAATAACGACTACGTCTATACATACTAATTAGCTTATTCATCTCCTTGCCATGTTGTGAGGAAGATTATAAGATCGCTCTTAGTGATATAATCCTTACTTTGATGCTTTTTAGTATTATAATACATACATACATACATAAACTCATGCCTGTATTCCCCGAAGAGGTAGGCAGAGGTGCATTTCTGCACCCACATTTCGCCAAGTATGTATCAGTCCCACGTAATAGGGGGCGAGCCTATTGCCGTTTTCGAGCACATTTCCAGACTCCGTGCTGTTACCGAGAATTTCCTAATGGAAAAACCTAATAACACTTTGCCCGACCCGGGAATCGAACCCAGGACCTCTAGATCGCACGGCACATACTTGTACCGCGAGACCACGAGGCAGTATTATAATGTATTGTTGAATTTAAAGAGTTACGTGATTATTAATCTCTAAGGTTCTGAATCCTGATATCCACGCACACTGAACCATTTACAGAAGTGGTAAACACTGCCTTACTTTTCTTCATATTCTCGTGCACTCCATCCGTGCGTAATGAAAAATATTTTTTGTAAAGTTTCAATGTGTTATGCAAATAAAATAAAGTAGTGCGGTGTAGGTTATCAGCCGGCGGAGCGCGGCGCTGCCTCACGCCTCCTCTCGCAAACGGTAATGGATTAAATATGTGCACGGAAAAAACGCGCCACTTTCGTATGAGCTTACATTTTTTAATGAAATATATTTAATTTAAATCAATTACTTTATGTATATGCGGCTTATTTATTCTAGGATGTGGTTTCTCTATGTTTTGAAGGGTTTTTAAACCGTAATAAACATTTAGTGTAATGCAGCCACGACTTTGAGGTCATGCAAAGTTTGTAAGTTTGGAATACGGCTAAGCAATAGTTTAGTTTAAAATAGCTTAAAATTGACGATTCAAAAAAACTTGTAAAATTCTATTTGAAAAAGATAATTTGACTTTGTCTTTTTTTAGGTCCGTATTTCCGGGTTTTCTAAAGTTGAAAAAAATCATAAGACAATCGATTCTTCAGATACTGAAATGCAGAATCACGAAGTGAAAGGACTCCGGGAAAATGTCAGACGTCTTGACAATCCTTGTATAACAAAAAATAACAATCTTTACTTATCTACTCTATAATAGACACACGCATGAATAAATCTAGTTATTTATGTATTGAAATAGAACGAAATAAACGTAATGGAAAAGGGAAAGTTTATCGACATATTTTTACATTACCGAGTTGATTCAACAGAAATTTGTTCTCACAAACAGCCCAACATTATATTGAAAGATCAATAACAATCTGTGTTCCATGGGGAATAAATTTACTTGTTCGGTTGACGGGTTACAAGTCAGGGCCGGCTTGAGGGAACGACGGGCGGGCCCGCTGCCAAATCGACGCGAAGAATGAATCTAATAAGAAAAATCGTATGTAAATTTCACGGTGGTCATAATATTTTGGTCTGTAGTGATGCTTTGTAGGTTTGTGATTCGTATTTTTTGGCGATGAAAATATATTGATGAAATAACAAGATATAATACGAAATAGTACGATTAGAAAAGTAAGATATATTGGATCATAAACTATAGTTGACATCACCTTGGGAAACGCTGGTTAGGATCGAATAGCAAATCTCTAGTTATTTTAAGGTTTTATTGATTGTCAGTTTAAGTATTTAAGTAATATATCGATTTTACATTTTTAAAGCGTAAGCGCAGGTGCATATCCGGATCCAAATTTGGCCAATTTTTTTTTTTGTATCACGTCATAGGAGGAGAGCTTTGCCGTTTTTAAAGCATATTTCTAGAACGGTGCTGCTACTGAAGTATTGCTAATATAAAAAACCCAAAACACTTTCCCCGATATCAGGGACTAGATCGCATGGCCCATACTTCGCAATATCACGCGGGAGTCATCAATAATTTCGTATACCAAATTCAGTCCTGCATATATTGCCAAGTTAAATATTCACACCTACAAATTGAAAGTGCCACAAACGTCATCCATTTTGAAGTGGCGCTAACAACCGACTTAAATTAGTTTTACGTGACCGCCGGCCGTGGCTTTTGTTTGCTCTCTAACTGGGACTCGTGTCGCGGCATTGTTGGTACAAAAATAAAGGAACGCGTGATACAGTTGTGAATTGCCTTGACACAGTCATTGCGGGGTTGTTTATATCCCACTGGGTACTAGATTTGTGGAGTTTGATGGTCTGGATGACTGATTTTTTTTTTGTTAGTGTACCACGTTGGTAACCTTCTAATTGCGCATGAGACTGAGAGGTCAAGAATTAGTACTAGAAAGACATGTTACTCGAATTTCCTTGAGGTATTTAGTAACAGAGTGAAAATGAGCTCCGAAAACGGAAATAAGATTGCCCCTGTTATATGGGACCCAAAATATAACTAACGAAACGTAAGTGTAGAAATACGCGTCTGCCTACCCTTTCGCATTTACAGGCGTGAGTGTATGTCTGACTTAATTTAAGCACAGCTTAAAATTATTAAAAAAAAAATTTAATCCCATATTCAAATCTGTCAGGCAATTACTCTAAATTGAGACCTCCAAAATGAGCTCTAAAATAAAAGTCACAAAACGTTCTTCGCAAAGGGTTCACGTTACGAGCGGCAATAATCGCTTATCGTTACGCGGGACATATTTAAGAAGAAATATATTCATGTAAGAACGTAAAGCCCCCAAAATGACCTGACGTTTTCATAAAGAAAGATCTATCGCTGCAGATCTCCATCAAGAGAACGCTCATCTCACTTACGAGTGTTTTAAAAGAGTATTAGTGTAAAAATATTGGTGTCGTAATCTTTTGGTCTCGTTTGAATATGATTGGCATGATTATTATACGAGGTATTTATTATGCTATAACATACATACATACATAACCTCACGCCTGTGTTCCCCGAAGGGGTAGGCAGAGGTGCATTTCGGCACCCACATTTCGCCAGGTATGTATCAGTCCCACGTAATAGGGGGCGAGCCTATTGCCGTTTTTCGGGCACAAATTCAGACTCCGTGCTGTTGCTGAGAATTTCCTAATGGAAAAACCCAATAACACGTTACCCAACCCGGGAATCGAACCCAGGACCTCTAGATCGCACGGCACATATTTGTGCCGCGAGACCATGAGGCAGTCATGGTATAACATTGTGTATTTATTCACGCTGGTATCAGTGAAGGGTTAGGCAGAAGTGGAAATCTACACCCACAATTCGGCAACTGTTTTATAATGCTCGCGTTTAAATGGCAAATCTAAATTTACGTTTTTGACCTCAGTTCTAAACGATAAGACATTCTTTGGCTTGGAAATCGAAGCAGAGACTTCTCGATTGCACGCCGCATACTTATCCAACGTTATCTAGTAATTGTTATAGATGCAAAAGGTTTTAACATTATGGATTATTAAAGGCTACATTAATCGTTGCAAAATCTATGTTATCGTTAGTGGTGGAATGTAATAAAATCAGTATAAATATTCTGTTTAAAATTTCGCAGTAAAAATAAATTGAGTGTTAAAAATATTGACCGCATTGCCGTCAGTAAAATGTTTCCGAAAGTGTAAATGTTTAATCCGCTGAGCATTTTATAAAAAAACACGCGGAGCGTGTTTCCCCGCATGGCGCTCGTTATTATCTTTTCATTTCAATTACCAAATTGCCGAATTATTTTCATATGCACATGATAACGGATGAATTACTACATTTAATTATGCTTCGACATATGCATTTATTGTCGCCTTTGACGTACGAAACCTTGCAATTAATTTTATTACAATCGGTAATATTATCAAAACCACAGAACAGCTGAATAGTATTAAAAGGGAAATAGAGGGTATTTTGTATTGGGACGAGTGTCGCCGCTTGTCTGTCAACTACTCGTATTCATTGTACTATGATCACACGACGAATGATAAAAATCAAACAAAAAAGAAGGGTTGCTATTGGTTGCCACATAATTATAAAAGTTTTGATATTACAGGCAACCCGCATTAGTAAGAAGCGGCCGTGTCAAACATATGAAGTCTAATCGTAGGTTCGGCACGCTTAACATACTGACATTTCCTTTCTAGTCTTATTCAACGGTTCTGAGATCGAAACACTGGTGATTAAAGAAAAAAATACGATATATTTGTAAATAATTAACAAATACCTCGAAAAGGTCGCATATAGTATAGACTATAGTACTATCTTTTTTAGTCAGTCTTGTATTATTGGTAAAGAGACTTTTCGGTCTCATATAGAACTGCATAAAAAGATAGGAGTAGAATTTTCTAAGAGTAGAGGCCATTAATCAGCAAGCACAGTGTTGACGACGTCGAAACGTCGCTGGGTGCATGCCGCTTCTATCAGGTAGCTCTGAAAGTCTATGAGGAAGACGATTTTATGAAACAAAAAGAGTTTCTTGCTGGTGGTAGGATATTCGTATCCGCCCGGATAGCGACCACCGTACACAGGGCGTAAAACCCGCCATAGTGGCACATGCAAGTGTGCCGCGTTCCGGGATCAGCCAGTGTATATCCGGTTTTCGGGGGGGCTTCAATCATGGTGAAAGGATGACCGTGCCGGCATTTTTTGGCCGGTTTGTCGCGGTCGGTCCTTTGATCACCATGGTATTAGTCCCCCAAACTTAACCATCATCTCTCGCTGGTTGGCACTTTTTCTGGACTCCATTGCGCTTACCATCAGGTGCAATGGGCTTTGCCGTGCCAGTATAAAAAAAAAAAAAAAAGTTTCGTTATTCCTGGTACCTAAAAATTGAAAAACTCAAAGCGAAGTGAAACCTTTATGCGCGGTTAAAATAATATTACATACATACATAGTACATACATACACCTACGTCTGTATTATCCTAAGGAGTAGGCAGAGGTGCATTTTCGCACACACATTTCGCCAGGTATGTATCAGTCCCACGTAATAGGGGGCGAGCGTATTGCCGGTTTTTGGGCACATATTTAGACTACGTGCTGTTACTGAGAATTTTCTATTGAAATAACCGTTCGAACCCGGGGTCACATAAAACAATATTACCAAACACAAATAAAGCCTATAATAATTGAAGCAGAATGTGAATTGGGAATACTTGGAACTAGAACAATAATTATCAATTGTTATAACTCTCGCACAATTAAACAATTATCGTTTCCCGAATCTCAAGTGAAGAATTCTCCAAATTCAGTCATAATTATCTTAACTGAATGAAAACAAAGAGGTCAATTAACGGCGGCTCAGATTACACGCCGCGAAAAGCCTATCCAGTTAAATTAAGCCTTTGAATTTAACATTAGAATGGAGTAATCACTACCTGAAAGCTCTACGAGAGTCGTATATGTAGATTATATCGATTCTAATTTATAACGGTGTCGGTATCATCAAAGGCTTTGTTACAACTTGTTGGTGATTAGTTAAAAAGGAATCAATATTACTTAGTAAATGTATAAATCGTAAACTAGAGTCCATAGTTCGATCCCCGAACTAACACAATTTTAGTGGTCAAATATTATTTATTTTCGGATTTGAAATGTTTTGAGACCTTAAATCTCACTTAATAGAGAGCGAAGCTCATCAAGCTTGAGACTCACTTTTTTTAAATAAGAATTGCTAATAAAAAAAAACTATTTTCCCGTGCCGGAAATCGAAACCGGAACATCCCTATCGCGCAATTTTTTGCCCCTATACCAACGCTACAAGCATAAAATATTAAACGTCAATAAAATTCCCAAGAAATAAATACCTACCTCCTACAACACCCCATCAATTTAAAGTTCCACAACGTACAAATACAACGTACACCACGATTCCCATTTCAGGACGTTCGGTACATCTCGGCTGTCGATCAAAGATGCAATTTCTTCTCGATGTGCGAGCGAACGGCCTCGGGGCTTACGTCCCGGGCGGAACTCCGTATTCGACACATATCTTGGGAAAAATCTCCGAAGATATTGTTATTGAAAACGCGTTTATTTTGTTTTTGGGGAGATTTACTTGTGTTTTGGGACGAAATTAAACTATAAGTTTTGTTTAGTGATGGGTAAAGGGATGGTGCTCGTTTGCGTTCTAGGCCATCGAATAATTTATCAAAAACCGGCCAAGTGCGAGTCGGACTCGCGCACGAAGGGTCCAAAAAAATCATGTATGTTGTATGGGATTATATTAGAATTTGTTGTTATAGCGGCAACAGAAATACATCACCTGTAAAATTTCAACTAGGTACTATCAAGGTTTATGACATACAGCCTGGTGACAGACGGACAGCGAAGTCTTAATAATAGGGACCCGTTTTACGCTTTGGATACGGAACCCTAAAAACATATGTTCTGTACTTTAACAGGCTTCGTTAGTCCAGCGACATAAATTAGCGCCTGAGATTCCACCTTCGATTCCCGAGTGTAAGTGACAGTAGTAAAAGCTGGAAATGTACTTGGTACCCGGAAACTGGCTCAGAGTTTTAAATATAACTATTGGAATATCGGTGTAGAAAAACATCTCTGCCTACCCCTAAGGATGTACAGAACAGTACGATTGCTAACATAGGTTTTACTCTTTTTTACTTTTATTGTATTGAAGTTAAGCTATTACGCAAGCCGTGTTTTAGATTTTTAAATGCGAAAACGTTTTATTAGTCTTTAAGCAAATTATGTATAAGTATAACTAGATATTTAAGTGACTGTTTATTGCCTAATAAAATAAAATCATCATCAGCCCATATACGTCCCACTGCTGGGCACGGGCCTCCTCTACATCTGAGAGGGTTTAGGCCTTAGTCCACCACGCTGGCCTAGTGCGGGTTCGCGGACTACACACCTAAGAAATTCCTAAGAACTTTTAGGTTTGCAGGTTTCATCACGATGTTTTCCTTCACCGTTAAAGTACGTGATAATTCATTGTGAATACACACATAACTTCGAAAAGTCAGAGGTGTGTGCCTGGGATTTGAACCCGCGACCGTCGAGATTCTCGACCGCGTGCCTAAACCTCGAGGCCATCACGACTTATAAAATAAAATAGCTGAAGAAAATTAGGTCTAAAAACAATTTATTCACTCGTACCGCCGTTTCAAGTACGAAGGTAATTACAATGTGTCTTTAACAAATAATTACTTATTCCAACTTTTTGTTATATAAAGATAGTTAACAGATAACCTCGTACAATGTTTAGTAACAATGGACGTTTTAATAGCACTTTTGTCTTTCAATTAATCAGATCTAGACTTCATAAAATGTTTTACGACCAACCTTCAAAGTACTCGTGAAATTGAATTTAGTTTAAAGTTTTAATAAAATTGTCTATAATAGAATATGGGATTTCGCACTGGCCCAGTCTTTTAGATATCTTTTTAAGTTATATTTTAAGTCGTGAGTAACTGGGCTCAATTTACGCTTTAAAAGTCGACCATCACCCTGCCAAGTGGCAAGTTACTAAATTCATCCGTACAAATTACATTACATACATACACGCACACTCGTATTTCTGCTCCCACATATGGCCAATAAAAAGTCGTATTTCGTTGACAATAATAGAGTGCAAGCCTATTGCGTTTTTCGGGCACAATTCCAGTCTGTGTTGCCACTGAGAATATACTAATGGTAAAACCCAATAACACTTTGCCGACCCGGGTATCGAACCCGGGACCTCGTGATTGCACGGTACATACTTGTACCGCAAGACCACGAGTTAGTCACTATTCATCAGTAATTTTAGTCCCTGTAAAATATTAGAAGGGATTAGCGGTCGTTTCATCCCCAGATTTTTAATCTTTCTCTTGACCGAATTTTAAAGTTAACGTTGACAAAATCATGAGCAGAAAGTTGAAGTTAAAACATCCAAGTTTAAAGCTTTATTTATCAAAAGCAATGTAACATATAAATGAGAATATCCTGATCCATTAATAAACAATTATAAACTAGACATTACACAATTAACGTGTAACGCTTTTGGGCTTCTTTGGAAGTACCACCGCTGATTCTCTTGTATCAATGTTAGAAATTCCAAATCTCTAATCTCACTACACTTAGACCTCAAAGTGGAAAACCTGTACGTAAATAAAAAAATCTTCGCTCAGCTTTAAATTTCTCTATCCAAAAATGCGTAGAATATTATGGCTGCACAAAACCATTTCCTTGCACATAAAACAAACATGAGTTCGTAAAAAATCAATTGTAACCGCCATTAAGATAACTCGCGAACATTACCGTAAACTTATAATTTGCTCAAACTCTTCACATTAACAGCGATGGAACAACACACTAACGGCTGCCGGTCACGACAACACACGCCCAGCCTGCCTTAATCATCGCGTATTGCTATTCTTTCTAAACGAAACTTTTTACTAGAAAAACATTCGAAACGGACCTCATTATGTATAGTTGAATAGTTTACTAAACTTTTACACACCCTCGTCTATTTTTCAATGGAGTTAGATTATTTATTATATTTGAATTTGTCCAAGCTTATAAGAAATGTCATCATCATCATCAACAGCCTTTATTCACGTCTACTGCTGGACGTAGGCCTCTCCTATGGCACGCCACTGGGCTCGATCTTCGGTCCTCCTCATCAAACCGCTGCCAGCCACCTTGCAATTATGTGACATTTAAGAAACAAAGCTAACGAAATTTGGGTGTGGTACCACACCTCTGTGTATTTGTTTTGGGATACAGAAGTGAATTTAAATTGAATTTTTCAGATTGACATTGGCATTTTAACTTCTATCTCGAAAAAATCTCAGGAACCACTGATCCAACTTGAAATATTCCATCGGTATTTTATAGACCATTTATCGATGAAGGCTTCACGCTAAATATCATTACACTAGAATAAAAACTGCCTCGTGGTCTCGCGGTACAAGTATGTGCCGTGCGATCTAGAGGTCCTGGGTTCGATTCCCGGGTCGGGCAAAGTGTTATTGGGTTTTTCCATTAAGAAATTCTCAGTAACAGCACGGAGTCTGGAAATGTGCCCGAAAAACGGCAGTAGGCTCGCCCCCTATTACGTGAGACTGATACATACTTGGCGAAATGTGGGTGCAGAAATGCACCTCTGCCTACCTCTTCGGGGAATACAGGCGTGAGTTTATGTATGTATGTAGAACAAAAGCGGAGCAGAATTTGAAAACAGTAGCAAAAACGGGGGGAAAATATTCATTGTGAAGTTAAAACTTTCAAATACGGCGTTGTGGGTAACAGCTTCTAGAATTATATTAACGCTTAAGATGAAGGCTCTCAGTGTGTTAAACCAAGACTAGATACCTATAACAAAAGTTAAATACCCCCGTCAGAGAACTCGCAAAAACAGTATGTTTAACACAAAAAGTCCATAAAAAGGCCTCTTTCATATTGATTGGTGCTCCGCTACCTGCACGGACCGTTCCATTACGTTTAATGGCTGCCTGCGAGTTCCTACGCCTAAAACCCAACACGCAGTAAATGAACCGTGGTGTTAAAGTAATAGCGTGCCCCACGTGTTACAATGTGAAAGAATATAAAGTTTTGCCGTATAATCAGCGAAGAGTGCATCTGTGGGCGGTTGGGTGAAGAAAAAAGGTTATGGCGAAAATTCATAAGGTATGTTTAAGCAGTGATGGCCTCGAGGTTTAGGCGCGCGGTCGAGAATTTCGGCGGTCGCAGGTTCAAACCCCAGGCACACACCTCTGACTTTTCGAAGTTATGTGTGTATTCACAATGAATTACCTGCACACCTAAAAGTTCTTAGGAACTTCTTAGGGGTGTAGTCCGCCAACCCGCACTAGGCCAGCGTGGTGGACTAAACCCTCTTAGTTGTAGAGGAGGCCCATGCCCAGCAGTGGGACGTATATGGGCTGATGATGGTAGCATTTTTTTTTTTTGGGATATTTTTAACGTCAATGGGTTAGTAATCACCATAGCTATAGCCTGTCTTAGCTTTCTATTAAGGTCTTATTACATCCTGTATGTATAATAATCAATATCCGAGAAACCCAGCTTTTGTACCACAAAGTACGGTCGTAACAGCGATTCCGATTCACATCTTTGTAACTAATTCCTTTCTCTAACAGACATTAAAAGTAATTTATTGACACTTATCAAATAACGGTCGGCCCTAAAGAAATATATCATATGAATAGTTCCAGATACAGAAATTCCCCGGGAGAAAAAATTATCGGGTCCTTTTAAAGTGATAAGTCCGGGAATAAATAGGGATTTATAGCACTTTCCGAAGCTTTTATCGGCTGTACATATTTTCACTTTCAATAGTTTAATTCCACGAAATTTGTCAAAAACATTTTCAGGTTTTTTTTATACAAGTACGGTTGAATGACCGCAATCGTGATGGTTATTTAAGCGTACTAACATATGTACATAAATTATTAGTAAACGTAAATCCTATTTGATGCGTAGGTCAAATAGTATGACAACAAGCAAGTTATTGTTATTAATTACAGTGCAACCTCGATATAACAAATCGGAGGGGAACAAGAAAATATTCGTAATATCAAGTAATTCGTTGAACTGAGGTTTGTTATGTTGAGGTTAGATTGGTCTAAAATTCGTTATAAAGAGGTAAAAGAATAGTTTTATTCACCTCAATATTACGTACTTATCTTGTTATAGCGAACAATCGCTTTTCTGCGACCGATAAGGAACACCTTTTACGTTTCTGAGCCATTTTAACTTAAATCTTTAACAATAGTGACGAGCAGAGGTGTTTACATTACTTTCCATCAAAACAACAATGATTACTTTACAAACCAAAGCGTGTCGAAACATGTCGAGACATGAATCACATTATAAGATTAAGAGTTATATTATTGGTGGAAACTTTATATAAAGGTTTTGGGTTGGCAAAATTCGTTAATTAGAGGTATGAATACTTTTTCTTGATAGTTGAAAATTCGTTATAAAGAGGTTGTACGCAAAGAATGTTCGCAATGTAAAGGTATATTTTATATTGACTCTTATGGACAATTCAAGGGGATTACGAAGAATTTGTTAAATCGAGGAAGTCTTTATATTGAGGTACGTTATATTAAGGTTGCACTGTATTATCATATTCATCTCCTCCACTATTTCATTGAGAAATCATGAATTCTCATATAATAAGCAGCCATTTGACAGCAGGTTTCATCACGATGTTTTCCTTCGCCGTTAAAGTAAGTGATAATTAATTGTGAATTGTGTATTCAAAGTAAACAATATTATCAAGAAAAATGTAGAATTTTATAACTATTTTATAAACTTTTACCTAAACTCAACCTGTACATATGGAAGGTTTCTGGTGCTTTAAGTTCAGGGTTACCGTTTTTAAAGTACCGGCGCTCAATTTTTAGTCTTTAAGATAGTTCATAGTTAATTTTTTGACAGAAATTTTGCTGAAATAAATAAAAAAAAGAATCCATAAAGTGCAATGCAAAAAGAACCTGTTCTAAATGCAATACCGAGTTAAACGTCTTAATGCAATTGTACAGAAGCGATGTAAATTAAGCGAGTAATTAGGAAAAGCTAGTTAGACCGCAGACCCTCAGTTTTCGTCAAGAAGGCACCGTTTCACTACACCGTCTTCAACGTTCCAGCACAAGTCAAACAAAATGTAATAATTAGGTACTTACGTTTTAATTCGCTGCCACTTTACGTTTCACTCGACACAGCTGCGGCGGACCTGGGACAAAAATGTATTTATTATTTTGTGGGAAAGAAAGTTATTCATATACAACGTGTTACAAAATACCCCGTAAAAAATATAATAACCTAATTATATTAGAAAAAAATATTGTCAACCCTAGTAAGCTGTCATGTCAGGGAGCCAGATTATTTAACAGAAAGGCCTACGTACCTATTTTACCTAATGATTGTCTACTTTAATAGTTTTTATATTTTTCATTCATAAATGTCCCCCTCAATACAATACAACCTCAAATATTTAAGTACTGGCTTCAAAAAGTGTCAAGTTGGAAAAAAAAAGTTGTGAATTTCAAATCTAGCACGACCTTACTAATTGCAAAAAATCTTTCATTGAAATATATGTAGTTTATGTATGTACATTACAAATGACAGCGTCCGTCGCGCAGTTGACTTAACCCCAGCTTGCGAAACGAGAGGCCGCGAGTTGTGTGATCCACAAGTATTTGTTTCGGGTCTGGGTGTTTATGAGACCGAAAAGTCTCTCGTAGTTTCCGAACATCATCATCATCAGCCCAAATACGTCCCACTGCTGGGCACGGGCCTCCTCTACAACTGAGAGGGTTTAGGCCTTAGTCCACCACGCTGGCCTAGTGCGGGTTGGCGGACTACACACCTAAGAAATTCCTAAGAACTTTTAGGTGTGCAGGTTTTATCACGATGTTTTCCTTCACCGTTAAAGCAAGTGATAATTCATTGTGAATACACACATAACTTCGAAAAGTGAGAGGTGTGTGCCTGGGGTTTGAACTTGCGACCGCCGAAATTCTCGACCGCGCGCCTAAACCTCGAGGCCATCACTGCTTTTTGTTTCCGATACCCACGACAATAATACGACGAGGCTTGTGGGGTCAGAACTGTGTATGTAATTGTTGGGTGTATTTATTTATTCATGTCCTTCATTCGCCTAAATATTCACCCATCCGAATATTAAACTTAAATATTTGTGTTTTTTTAGCATAGTTATCCGTATACGTCAATAAAACTACCACACAATCGCTAAAGTGTTCACCAATACCAACAGTGAAAATGTTAGGTTATTCTTTAGCTAAGTAATGTTCCCTCAACACGTTCCCATATGCAACTGCAGTTGGAACGATGACTTGCGGACGGCGTCCGACGGATGCTAAATGAGCGGCGCCGAAGACGCTCCCTCAACAACCTGAGGCTGCTGTACTGTACTGTACTACAAGATACTCCAACAAATGCTTATCTTACCTTCGTAGTTAATATTCAAATCTTGGATACTTAGTACACCTTAAGAGCCACACACTAAATATTAGCAATTATGAAGTAAACATTATAACTAGTTATTATGTAAAGAATACGCGGTCTTAGACACACAAAAATAAACATTGATTACTAAAAATATAAGTCGTGATGGCCTCGAGGTTTGGGCACGCGGTCGAGAATCTCTACGGTCGCGGGTTCAAACCCCAGGCACACACTTCTGACTTTTCCAAGTTAAGTGTGTATTCACAATGAATTATCACGTACTTTAACGGTGAAGGAAAACATCGTGATGAAACCTGCACACCTAAAAAAGTCTTAGGAATTTCTTAGGTGTGTAGTCCGCCAACCCGCACTAGGCCAGCGTGGTGGACTAGGGCCTAAACCCTCTCAATGGTAGAGGAGGCCCGTGCCTAGCAGTGGGACGTATATGGACTGATGATGATGATGATGACTAAAAAATATATACATATAAAAAAACACACCTTATTATATAATTTCATTAAAATGTGTGACTTTTGTAAACCAAAATCTATTTTACAATATGCCAATATTAGCATGTTACTTTATTTCACTGTTTTTTAGTTTCATTATTAAATACATTCCTCCTTTTTTAGTATAATAAATTAATTAAAAAAATGTAGTATGCACCTACTTACTCCACATGAGCATAAAATGACTGCAATGCGAATAAACATGCATAAAATAATAAAAAATATGTGTCAAATTATTAACATCTCACCGACCCACTGTGCGGTTTGAAAGTCGCCGTGTTTCTTGAAATAGATTGACACCCTCGGGACGGTATGCTTGACGCCAGTTTTTAATTTTGCTAATGGTGCCATGCAATTAAGTGTATACCATAATAATCGATACAGCGGGTAGAACGTTGTGTATCAAGGGTAATAGTGTACTCGTACACCTTTTTATACTGGCATTGAGACAGAATATCTAAATTTAACCTTGAAAAGGGGCATTTCTGAAATAATCATCAGCCCGTATACGTCCCACTGCACGGGCCTCCTCTACAACTGAGAGGGGTTAGGCCTTAGTCCACCACGCTGGCCTAATGCGGGTTGGTGGACTACACACCTAAGAAAGTAATTTCTGCATTTACGGTTTACAAAGTGTGTCTTAAATCAGTCGTAATAGGGGGCAAGCTCTGAGAGACTTCTGTGAGGTTCCTAATGGAAAAACCCTTAAAACACTTAGCCTATACCGTAAATAAGGGCATCTAGGTTAAACGGCATGTCTATGTATGTGTAAGTGACCAAACACTGACAAAAACCTGAAAAACACAAAAACAATATTGGCTATGCTAAATAAAACTCGATTGTTGTAAGTGTTAAGACCAACGAAAAAATAAATCTGTCTCAAAAAAGTATTACTCAATCATACATACATGCCTACATACAAAACCTCACGCCTGTATTCCCCGTAGGGGTAGGCAGAGGTGCATTTATGGACCCACATTTCGCCAGGTATGTTATCAGTCCCACGTAATAGGTGGCGAGCCTATTGCCGTTTTTCGGGCACAATTCCAGACTCCGTGCTGCTACTGAGAATTTCCTAATGGAAGAACCCAATACCACTTTGCCTGACCCAGGAATCGAACCCAGGACCTCTAGATCGCACGGCACATACTTGTGCCGCGCGACCACGAGGCAGTCAATTACTTTACATTATTACAAATATTACTCAATCGAATATCAAAAAATCACATTAATATTACGATTTTATTACCAGGATTAAACCTACTTATCCTCATTTACGGTTGAAGTCTACTCACAAAAATGCTGGAACATGAAATCAGTTAATAACGAAGACAATTATTAAAGGTCCAAAGAAGCAATTACATAAGCAATAATATCTTCATCTTATTTATATCCTTACGAATGACGAATGAGATTGTACTAATTGCTCGAGGACAATAATGCCGGGTCCTAAATCTGTTTCCTCCAAAAAGACAAATATACGAAATCTCCTCACCGCGTGTACACACACAGACACCCACACCCGCGAACGTATGTATGTACATTATCATAAATATTTTTGATCTATTTTGTCGTAAGTAGTGATTTTCTCGAGGCTTAGGAGAATTTTGGCGGTCGCGGGTTCAAACCCCAAGCACACACCACTGACTTTCAATTATATGTGTATTCACAATTATTTATTACGTATTTTAACGATGAAGGAAAACATCGTGAGGAAACCGACACACCTTAAAGTTCTTAGGAATTTCCGCCAACCCACACTTGGCCAGCGTGGTGGATTAAGGCCTAAACTCCCTCAGTTGTAGAGGAGGCAGCAGTGAGACGTATATGGGCTGATAATGATGATGATTTTGTCATACATGTTTAACTTTACAGATAGCAATGCCATTGATGATAAAATAGATTTTGGTTACTGTCGTTAGTCGACATATTTAAGAACTGTGAGAAACAACATGTATATCTTTAATTTTTAATGTTTTTAAAAAGAGTTTTCGACAAACGACCTACACGGCTTATTCCAACTTAATTAAGGATAATACCATGTCTTGTCGAACGACACAATTTTTTATGTTGGTTTGTCAAATTAATAACACTTAATTATACTGTACTTCAAAACAGTATTTAATTCTTATTACCTAGAAATCCATAGATTTTAGTAAAGCTACTTTAAACCAGTATCACCAACTTTACCTAGAACATTTTCGCCTATGAATGAATAAAACAAGACCCACAAAAAGGGATTATAAAAATAAATTCTCATACATTTTAAAATTATTATGTCCCTCTCCCAACCATAATATGAATTTACAGCGGCCATAAATACGATGTTCGGCGGATCATTAGCTCGCGGTTCTTGCCGGCTGTGTGTCATGGGATAAGTAAAATATTAATGCAGAGCCGCATTGCGGGCTCGGCTCGGACGCCTTTTGGACAATGCTCCTTCCAAGCTGATACAAAAATATATTGTGGGCATGCCCTTGTGTAATACGAGGGGCGGGACGTACTAGCTTTGCAATCTCGCTGAAAAAATATTCCCTTTGCGAATATTTTTGCTGGGAACAGGATTTAGCTGAACAGCATAATTGTATTGGTAGATTTTCCTATAAAATAATTCTTGTTTATGCATGTTAAATCTACCTACAAAAATTCAAATGAAAAAATTATTAAAAAAACGTCCAAAAAAAATTAGCCAATTGCGTCAACCAAGGAATTTAGTTGCCAACATGACTTCAGTCATCAAACTCCACTGAAAATTTGAGCCATAACATAATTTTTGAAAATTTTTACACTGTTTTAACATGTTTTTAAGCCGTCTCAGTGAAGCAAGAACACGGCACATAAGCCCAATAAGCCCAATCCTTTTCAATAATAGAGGAAGTTTGTGAGACATACATATGTGCTGATATACATACATAGATAAGATATATGTACATTTATTTTTACGAGAGGAAAGCGCCTTAAGCTCCCCTTTGGGTAACTCGGGGGCGGTTGCAATGGGTATATCGGTGTCTCTGGCCCTCCAACTCGGCATATGTACATTGACTGGCCTATTGACTGTGTCCAGACTATCATAAGCAATGTTACAAACAGCTGTATTTTAAGTTAATTATATGTTTGTGCTTAATTGTTTGTTTATGTAATAACTAATTAAACCAAATAGGGATGCAATTACACAAAATCAATGTGCCAGTAATAACTCAGGTAAATACGATTATACTAAATGACATCGGTAACAAAATAGATGAATCATAGTTTCAATTTCGACAGCTTCCGTGGCTCAGTTGGCACTACATTGCGAAACGAGAGGCCGCGGGTTCAATGCCTGTACCGAGACAATTATGTTGTGTGATCCACGAATGTTTGTGTCAGGTCTGGGTTTTGTTGTTGTTGAGACCAAAAATATTTTTGTAGATTCTGATTACCACGACACAAGACTTGTACTGTTGACTGTTGGGTGTATTTATTTATTGAAAAATATAATAATATGATAATTGGTTAATCTGCCTTGGACATGGCGGTTCGTGATAGGAGATATTTCAATTAGAAAATTCTCAGTAACAATATCTATTAATGTGCCCGAAAAGTGGTAATAGAAACGTGGGTAGCAATACACCTCCATATACCTTTTCGGGGATAAACTTGTACATATCTTTACTAATATTATAAACGCGAAAATAACTCTGTCTATTAGGCTTTCACGCTTAAACTGCTGGACCAAATTGAATGATTTTTGGTATTGCGTTAGAAAGGAGCTTGAGAAAAGACATGAAGCAATTTTTATCCCTAGAAAATGCAGCGTTCCTTGGGAATGAGCATGAAATTCAAAATTGCGCAAACGATAGGCAGTACATATAAGCACGATAAAGACAATATAGCATAAGGACGTCCACTACACGGTATGCGTTCAAAATGAGAGTCTGAGATCTATTTCTCAGTAAACTGGCAGAGTCATCTTGCTGAGCTTAAGTCTATTTATGAGTGTTTATATGAATATTTATTTATATATTTTTTTTTATATTTACTCAGCTATGTCTATTTTATATGAGTTTATATGTATGTATGCAAGTATTTAGATGTTTGGTCTACAGTACAAGTTTCTTTATACACCAACCATGCTTCATCTCTCCAACCACCCTAAGTAAGACTGGTAGAGAATGCCGCAGGCATTAAGTCCGCCTATGTACAGTTTTGTATATGAAGCTTTATAAATAAATACAAACATAATTGAAACAGACACTTAACAAATCCATTTAACGCCTTCGCAAAACCCTCATATCCATTTATTTACGTTTCCAAACTGTAGATGTTGAAGGGCGGAAGTGCGAATCATTAATTTCCCTTTTATTTCAACATACCTTAACGTTGAAAGGAACTTGTGCGGCCCAACTTAGTAACCAAACACATTCAGTATTGTTGTATGGTGTACTATTAATCCTTACTAAAATTATCAAAGTGAAAGTTAGTTTGTACTCTAGTAGTGTTCTATTGGTTTACCGATACCGGCGGGTAAACTGGCGGGTAAACCCGAGTACCGAATCGGGTCGATTAAAGCGTTAATGTATTTTTTAATATGAAATTTTTAGTCATCATCATCAGCCCATATACGTCCCACTGCTGGGCACGGGCCTCCTCTACAACTGAGAGGGATTAGGCCATAGTCCACCACGCTGCCCTAGTGTGCGTTGGCGGACTACACACCTAAGAAATTCCTAAGAACATTTTAGGTGTGCAGGTTTCATCACGATGTTTTCCTTCACCGTTAAAGTACGTGATGATTCTTCGTGAATACACACATAACTTCGATAAGTCAGAGGTATGTGCCTGGGGTTTGAACCCGCCAACGTCAAGATTCTCGACCGCATGCCTAAACCTCGAGGCCATCACGACTTAAATTTTTAGTAGCAGCACATAATTCGAAAATGTGCCTAAATAACAACAATAAGCTTGCCTCCTGTCATTCCACATAAACGTAGCTGGTTAAACATTGGTGACGAAATTTATTTAGAGGTGTACCTCTGCCTACTCTGTCGGGGTACAGACGTTAGTATGTGGGAGTAAACTGGACCAATATTGATGAGTCTAGATACCGAAATTAATAAAAATAAAGAGATTTTTACACTTTTAACACTTAGTTCGAGTGAAGCCACATTGAATCGCTAGTTTCTGGTAATATTAAAATACACTCAACAGTCACATACATAATTTTGACCCCACACTAAGATTTATTGTCGTGGGTATCAGAACCTATGAGAGTCTATAAGTATACGATCTCAAACACCCAGAGCTAAAACCAATATTTGTGGTACACAACAAACATTTGCCTCGGTGCGGGGATCGAACCAGCGGCCTCTCGTTTCACAAGCTGGTGTCTAGCCAACTGCGCCACGGATACTGTCGAAATTGAAACTATGATTCAACAATTTTGTTACCGATGACATTTAGTATAATCGTATTTACCTGAGTTATTACTGGCACATTGATTTTGTGTAATTGCATCCCTATTTGGTTTAATTAGTTATTACATAAACAAATAATTAAGGCCAAACATATAATTAACTTAAAATACAGCTGTTTGTAACAGTGCTTATGATAGTCTGGACACAATGTATCTATTTATGTATTATACATACATACATAACCTCACGCCTGTATTTTTCTAAAGGGTAGGCAGAGGAGTATTTCTGAGCCACATTTCGCCATTTATGTATCAGTTCCACGTAATAAGGGGCGCGCCTATTGCCGTTCATCAGGTATCTACAATTTCAGATCCCCTACCGGTACTGAGAATTTACTGAGAAAAAAAACAATAACACTTTACCATCAATTGAATGTCAGTAAGAAAATAGTCACTTCAAGTTTCTAATACCATTATATGAAGATAATTGAATTATTTTTTATTACTAACTTTGATAAGTTAATAACACAAGCCCAAGGTCTTACGTTGTTCAAACAACAGCATCGTAAATTCTAATTTAAGTTGCGTAATAACCTTAATTACATACAAGGAAAACAATAAACGCTCTACAGTGTTCCCTAATTATGTTCTTCAATATTTTGTGCTGTGAATTTTAAAAGAAAGAGTATTTTATTCATTTATACCAACGGTAAAAAGACCATCACTCCATTAGGTTAATAATAGCACACAATACACACACACACACGCACGTACGTACGCACGCACGCATGCACGCACGCGCACAACCAAACGACACGGAATGGTGAAGCTCAGTGACTGCCTATGCGGAACTATCTTGTCTTTACTCCGCAATGATATCAAGAAAAAGAAAATAGGAATTGGAAATATTCCGCCTTAGAAGTTAGAAATTATAGAAAGGAATCAGAGTAATTTTCTCGATATTCATATAATTTTTTACAATACAGATGTCTAGCATTTGTGAAATTGTAGGTTCTTACGCAATTGCAATTGCCATTTAAAAATACTTTTAATACGCCAACATGATATTGCTTACAAGAAAATAGGTATCTCATGCGACAAACAAATACGAAATGGAACTTTCTAGAATGCTGCGAATGCGGTTTTCTTGTAAATCTTACTTCGCTGCAATAAAAGCTATATTCGTTTGACGCGACCGGCGTATCCGAACAACGAGCAAATCTCATATCGCGCTACAATGGCAATTGTATTGTCTTTTTTGTATTGCAATTTGTTGTTTGTTAAGAATTGTTGACAAGTGCCGATTCGAATGCGCCCAGACGAATTTGGGACCGATTGCTACTTCAACTTGCTCATGTTTTGGAGAACGAAATGTCAAAACTGTTTTTGTTTTACACAAGTTCACTGACTTTTTCATTGTAATTATAATGCCGCGCGCACTTAGGACACGAATTCGTGTCGTACGGTATACGTACGATCGTGGTCGTACGTATTGATTGCGCACACTGTATACGTTTTTATAAGTAAAATGAGCAGTGTCAGATTAATTAATTTTTCTACGTCCATTTCCTATGTCAAAACGTACGAATGATTTGTAAAATCCCAACGAGTTCGGATTGATTTCGGACGTCTGAACTACACGTACGCATACGCACGACTTACTCGCACCCAGTCTGCGCGCTCCCATAGTACTTGGAATGTCGGGATCGTTCGTACGTGTGCGCACGAGTAACATTCGTACGAAAACGTGTCCAAAGTGCGCGCGGCCTAAGTTTTTAACGATTCTACATAAGTTAATCTTTTAAGAATTAGCCTATACAAAAAAATATTATATGTTACGAGTGAATTTTAATAATATACTAAGGTACATAAGTATATTTTTATCATAAAATCCTAAACTAGGTATATAGACCATGATAAAGCACGATATTCATAAGTAACTCTGAGGATTATTTGATTGGTATTTGAAGCGGTATCGGTATTCGAGGTTTAGGCACGCGGTTGGAAATCTCGACGGTCGCGGGTTTGAATCCCAGGCACACACCTCTGACTTTCCGGAGTTATGTGTGTATTCACAAATAATTATCACGTACTTTAACGGTGAAGGAAAACATCGTGATGAAACCTGCATACCTAAAAGTTCTTAGGAGTTTCTTAGGTGTGTAGTCCGCCAACCCGCACTAGGCCAGCGTGGTGGACCCTCTCAGTTGTAGAGCAGGCGCGTGCCCAGCAGTGGGACGTATATGGGCTGATGATGATAGTGATGATTTGAGGCACACAGTGGTCATATGTTTATAAGACCCATAAATATTTGTTTCAGATCTGGGTGTTTGTTTGATCGAAAAGTCTCTCGTAGTTTCTGATACTCACGACACAGGACTTGTATCCTAGTGTGGAGTCAGATCAATGTATGTGACTTTTGGATGTATTTATTTTTTATTATTATTAAAATCCAAATCGTAAGGGACAAAAGTATTATTAACAAAGACAAAAAATATCATTATATATAGTCGTTAAAATATTGATCTTTATATCGTGACTTTACAAACCATTAGCTTTTAAAGCAAAAAATGTGTGTGTGTACCCGAGTACACAGGTAAGAAGTGAAACTTTTTTATGACATATCGTTTTTCTACTATTTACAACTTCACAGCAATTGGATAAATAAGACTTTAGAATTATTGTTTTTAGAATTAATAATGTTTACTATAATATTTACAGTCATATTTTGTTAATAATTGCTAATTTAAATAGATTAATATACATTAACTGATACTTACAATCAAAAAGTGAGGTTAACCACACATAAATATTAAAATCACGCTCACGTGTTGGTTTTATCAAACAAAATATATAATCACTCACTTTTGCTATAAATTCACTTGAATTTGAAAAAATCTTTTTATTTTATCACTTTCAAACTAATATATTATTCTTTACGTCACTATACTAAACATTGATAAAAAACAACATGGCGCGTAACCGAAAATCATGACGATTTTTCTTTTGTTTTTTTTTCTCTCATACGTCGATAAAGAAGTTTCACTTCAAATATAAAAAAATAAAATTTATTCACTTAACGGGCCGCTGCAGACAAATTTGAAGCGAGTAACAAGTTGAAATGAGGTCCTTACTACGCCAACGCTATTTTTTCCCCAGAAAGATGTTAAAAGTTGTTTAATATTTATTAATTAGGCCTTTAAGCTCTTCAAACGGAGAAGCGTATGATGTGAGGTATTTGGTTCGGTAAATTTATATGAATAAAAATGTGTTAAGCTTAAAGAGGCCACTTGGAACATCAAAGTAAGACGGTGTGGGAGCATCGTCAGCATAGTCGATGAACTCGAATTATGTCAATATTTTGGTATATAAAGCAATAAAGTTTTTATATGCACTGAGTCATCTATTAGCACGCATCAAGACCGGTCGTTTCATTTACGTCGCTGCTCTTACCCTACTCACGCAACAATACAAGTGTATCACAGGTTCACGTACATCGGTGACTCCACGTGAACAGATACACTTACAACTGGTGACCCCGACGCAAAACCGACGTTCTTCAATATACCGACGCAAAACCGACGTTCGAAGCAAACTTCATTAAATTGTGATAACTGTACTGCACAGCCTTATCAGCCTTCCACCAGCGGATCTCCCTGATTGGGCTTTCAAGAGGCATATAGTTATTCAGAAAATGAACCCAAACGCAGGTTGTGAGTACGCTAAATCCAGTAGTCATTCACAGCTCATGATGCAGCTAATGAACGAAATGTGTAAGCTCACCATGGAAGTCGCAGCACTGAAATCAAGCTCAGTCAGAAACGGACATCGTCACCATAGACGCAATCAAAGCCTAACGCGTCAAAGATCCCGATCGCGAACGAGAATCACTCCGGAAAGTCCTCAATGGTTATGTAAATATCACTTGCGCTATAAGGATCGAGCTTGGAATTGTGAACAACCGTGCAATTGGAGAAAGCCGTCGGAAAACTAGAATCAGCGTTGACAGAGGCGGTCGTCAGCGCTATTGTACCATCAAACCGCCTATGCGTTACCGACCGAAAAAGTGGGTATCGCTTTTTGGTTGATACTGGCGCTAACATCTCAGCAATACCGAGAAGAGGTAACAAATTAAAAACCGACGGCACTTACAAAATATATGCCGCAAACGGCACTCCAATAAAAACATACGGCGACAAAACGCTGACGTTAAATCTGAATTTGAGACGACCGTACCGTTGGACTTTTATCGTCGCTGATATTACACAACCAATACTTGGAGCTGATTTTTTGGAAAAACACAACATTTTGGTCGACATTAGAAACAAGCGTTTGATAGATGGTACGACTGGACTTCAAAGAAACGCAAAGTTGATGAAGTCAAGCACACCAACACTTCGGACCGTTGATTTAACCGAAGATTACGCAGATATTCTGGCAGAATATCCAAATATTTTAAAACCGCTCGACACTCTGTCCCCACCAAAACACAACGTGGTTCACCATATTATAACTGAGGGACATCCTGTGTACTCCAAGTCAAGACCTTTGCCGGCCGACAAATACCTAAAGGTGAAAAAAGAAATAGAGGACATGTTACAGACAGGCATATGTAGGCCTTCCAAGAGTCCCTGGGCTAGTCCACTACTGGTGACAAAGAAGAAAAACGGCGAATTACGACTATGTGGCGACTACAGAAAATTAAACGCCATCACTGTACCGGATAGATATCCGATCCCGAGGGTATTAGATTTCTCATACCTGTTGCCTGGAGCTACTATATACTCAAAAATTGATCTAAAACGAGCTTACAACCAAATACCCGTCAAAGATGTTGAAAAAACCGCAGTAATTACCCCGTTCGGTCTATTCGAATTCACTAGAATGCCGTTCGGTTTACGAAACGCGGGCCAAACGTTTGTCCGATTCCTGAATACAGTACTAGCAGGATTAGACTTCATTTTTGTATATATCGATGACATATTAGTGAGGTCATCGTCACCCAGTGAACATAGACAGCATCTACATGAAGTGTTTAAACGACTCAACGAGCACGGCATCACAATAAATCGCGCCAAATGTGTATTTGGACAACCCCAAATAGAATTCCTCGGATATTTAATTACTCCAGAGGGTATCAAACCATTACCCGAAAAGGTTGAAGCAATCAAAAAATACCCGACTCCAACCACGGTGCAAGAGCTACGCAGATTTTTGGGCATGATCAATTTTTACCGCAATAACATACCACAGGCAGCCCGACATCAAGCTCTTTTGAACAAATATCTCATAGGCTCAAAGAAAAACGACAAAACTAAAATACAATGGACTTCCGAAGCACTAGAAGCATTCGATCAATGTAAAGAAAGTCTAAGCGACGCTGTTACGTTGACGTCTCCGGATCCGCATTCTCCATTATCACTCATGACAGATGCTTCGCAAACTTGTATTGGCGCCGTTTTACAACAGTACGAAAACGACACGTGGAAGCCACTTGCATTTTTTTCAAAGGCACTGAGTGAAGCACAAACTAAATACAGTACATATGATCGAGAATTGCTGGCAGTTTACATGGCTGTAACGCATTTTCAACCTTATATCGAGGGACGAGAATTGATAATATACACCGATCATAAGCCATTATGTCACGCCTTTACTACTAAACAAGACAGTTCAAGTAAAAGAATATCCCCAAGACGACTACGTCATCTAGAGTTCATTGCACAATTCACGACAGACATACGCCACCTCGCCGGTAATATGAACCCAGTGGCCGATGCACTATCACGAGTCGAACAAATAGATTGCCCCACACCTGTGGATTGGAATGACATAGCAGATTTGCAACGCAGTGACAATGAACTCTCTCAGCTGTTAAATAATAACAACCTCAGCTGGAAAAGTATCCAGTTACCGGGAACGAGACAATTATGGTGCGAAAATTCAAGAACAAATTCACGACCGTACATACCGAAGTCGCTTCGAAAACAAATATTCGACTCTATGCACAACGTTACGCATCCTGGTGTAAGATCATCAAAGAAAATGATCTCTGAACACTACTTCTGGCCAGGCATGAATACAGACGTAGGCACATGGGCGAAAACATGCGAGTCATGCCAGACAAGTAAAACATACAGGCACAATTCAGCCCCAATTGGAAGTTTCACGTCAACAGCACGTTTAGACCACGTGCACATAGATATCGTCGGTCCATTGCCAGAATCCAATGGAAACAGATACATCGTGTCAATGATCGACAGAGCAACAAGATGGCCTGAAGCCGTACCAGTACCAGAAGTAACCGCAAAAGTTGTAGCAGAAGTTCTCCTGAATACCTGGATAGCAAGATTTGGATGCCCAACTACCATTACATCAGACCAAGGACGACAGTTTGAGTCAGACTTATTTACCGCCTTAACCAAAGCACTCGGTATCAAGAAAACCAGAACTACCAGCTATCACCCACAATCAAATGGATTAGTTGAACGCTGGCATAGATCAATGAAAACCGCACTAATTGCGCGTGGAAACACAACTAATTGGTCAAATGAGTTACCCCTAGTCCTATTAGGGTTGCGAGGCGCCTTACGACTGAAAGAAAACATCAGCCCAGCACAAATGTTATACGGAGCAAATATACGTCTACCTGGTATGTTTATCGAGCCGAAAAAGCAAAATACATCACCAGAAATTTTTACACGGACACTACAAAGGACAATGGCCAATCTAAGCCCGTTTAACAACAGTCACCACGCTACAAACCATAAACCATATATACACCCGGACATGAAAGATTGTGAATACGTATTCGTCAGAACAGATGCTGTAAAGAAGCCCCTAACACCTTCATACAAAGGACCATACAAAGTGTTAGAGAAATATGAAAAATATTTTAAAATACAAATGCCAGAAAAAACATCCATAGTAACAGTAGACAGATTGAAACCTGCTTACATGGTAAATGAAGAAAAGGCGAACGAACCTTTGGCACACTTAAAAAGCACATGCAGCAACAACGTCAACGACCACAAGAATGCTGAGCTCGCGGAAAACAACAAGGCCACGCTGACGACAACACGTTCGGGTCGCGTCATACGCCCTGTTGTACGATTCGCTATAGAGCCTGATCAGCGGAAAAGCAAGAACCTATAATTAGTTTATTTTTGTCATATACATTTACATTTAATTATTTTTTATTATTATTATACATATATTTTTTCAAAAAAGGGGGGAACTAATGTGGGAGCATCGTCAGCATAGTCGATGAACTCGAATTATGTCAATATTTTGGTATATAAAGCAATAAAGTTTTTATATGCACTGAGTCATCTATTAGCACGCATCAAGACCGGTCGTTTCATTTACGTCGCTGCTCTTACCCTACTCACGCAACAATACAAGTGTATCACAGGTTCACGTACATCGGTGACTCCACGTGAACAGATACACTTACAACGGTAATATACATGCATATTTCCCACACCTATACGTAAAGTGGTGTTTATGTATCCACTTTAGATGTTTCTTAGTAGATCACATAAAAAAACAACTTCAGTGATTTAAATATGACGCCACTAATTACACGATTTAAGAAAAATGAACTGACTGACTGCCTCGTGGTCTCGCGGAACACAATACAAGTACAATTTAGAGGTCCTGGGTTCGATTCCCGGCTCTGGCAAAGTGTTATCGGGTTCTTTCATTAGGAAATTCTCAGAAGCAGTACGGAATCTGGAATTACGTGGAACGAAAAAACAATTGGCGAAATGTGGGAGCAGGAATGCACCTCTGCCTACCCCTTCGGGGAATACATGTGAGGCTATGGAAATAACCAAAAAAATTGACACCTAATCTCTAGATCCCTCCATCTGACAGCCCAAAATTTAAAGGCAATGAATAGTAAATAAATTAGCAATTTCCACGCGAATTTCGCTATTCAAAGAAAGTTAAAGTGAACTCACAAGACATAAAGAGTATATGAGATGGTGGCGGGCCGAATTTAATCTAGAAAAGAACAGTAACGTTTGCCGGGGCTCGCCGACCGCAGTAAATAGAAGGCTATCAAATAAACGGTCCGCTCCGTACAAACCGCTTCAGTTTGGCGCACATTACAGGGCGGCGCTGCATCGCTTTACATCGCTTTTTAAGCTTGTAGGGTAGAGGAATTGTTTTATTTAAAGAATACCACACACCCGCCACTTCTGTAAATCAGGATTGACAGTGGCCCAGAAATGACAGAGCTGTAATCAGCGAATCTTGCCTGTCTTTACCCCGGAAAGAAATAATTCAGAAGAAATAAATTGGAAAAGTTGGAAATATTAATAAGATTAATCAGCCCATATACGCCACTGCTGGGCACAGGCCTCCTTTACAACTGAGAGGATTAAGGCCTTAGTCCACCACCTTGGCCTGGTGCGGGTTGGTGGACTTCCTAAGAAATTCCTAAGAACTTTTAGGTGTGCAGGTTTCAAGTTTTCGCTTTTACACCGCAATTACTCATTAAACATCCGTTTTTCGCAATCTAGAATCGAATTAAAAACAGCACAGCCTTACCTCAAGTGCCCAACTGTGCTGGGACGCATACATATGATCGTGAATGTTTGTCGGTTATCCGGTTACCGGAGAAGGATCGCGGCTTTGTGGATGTTACCCGGATGTTCCCGACATTCCTCGCGGGATGGAGTAGGTTCAGAATTAGGTCAGCGGGCAAACACTTCGTGTTACGAGGGACTATTGAGATTCGAACAATAATATTTACCAATCGTACGAGTATAATATAAACGTTAGATATTATTTCAAGTGGAAATGTAGGTATTTTTCAGCTGTGGTTACTGTTTATTGATGCGAGCGAGACGTTCCGAGTACAATTCCCGCACATGGCGAAGTATTATTAAATTTTCATCAGGGATTTCTCAATATAGTGTCCAAAACTATCGGTAAACGTTATTAGGCTCGCCACTTGTTTTATTTATTTATTAACCCTTCATACATAACATGTACAGGTGGACTTAATGATCGAGGCATTCTCTAACAGTCGAACCTTAAGTGTTGCGGAGATGAAAGGCGTGCGTGAATAAACTTATGATATATATATAATGGCATAAACCATATACTAAGAGCTATGTGATATGTATGGGCACATCACTAGCGACAGCGGGGAAGTCCCGGTTTTGTATGCGCTTTTATCTATGACGATTGACACGCAGTAATAAACAAGGCATCTGCAAGAAACGTTTTATTGCGCTCCGCATACATCTCACTATGTCATCGCTCCACATGTTCTTGCATAAACAACGATAATTCACAAGCGATCATCCCACTACAGTGTCGATCGCCCCACTGCAGCGGACCTATTCATTCGTCCGTCTACGCACGGTAGCAAACATCCGATTTATTGGGAAATTATTATTGTTTAAATTACTTCTCAAAATGGGTCCTCCAATAATAACGATGTCACTGCTAGTCTTAACAATACTGGGCTATCAGCCTCGTCAGTTGGTTTTCCTAAGGAAAACCCAAAATATGAATAATCATCATGAAAACAACAATTCACACATTTCAAAAACACTTCAAAGCACTTCCTGCCTCAACATATATAAATAACAAATATACTATGATGCGCAAATATAATATACATACAATAAACAAACAATTGGACATATCTTAATTGCCTTGGAATTAAAACAGAATTGATAAAACGTGAACGTAGAAATCCACGTCTATCCACCCTTTTGGGGTATACAAGCGTGTTTGTATATATGTATATCCAGTAGCAAACAGGCGACATAATATTATTATACAACTCACAAAATCCTAAAATAAATCCCTGTTGTAGTTGTTAAGTTATTGAAGGCTGAGGCGGCACGCGACAGCGTTCCAACTAATTATTTTAATCGGCTCATGCGTACTCGCGTGGTAGCCTTCAACTATTTAATAAAGCTTCGAGTCTCGAGCTCGGAATTATTTCAACAATTTTCATAATTAGTGTAGACAGGGGCAATTATTATATACACACATATTTATACACTTAGTGTCCTATTATCTCCAACGAAACGACGCAGCCTTTTACCAGATTGACCGACGATACTTCTGGAAATTTTCAAAGAAAAAAACGAAATATCATACACACAAACAACCTTAGGCCTAGATTCCGCGAAGGAATAGGCAGAGGTGCATTTCTGCACCCATATTTCGCCAGGTATGTATCAGTCCCACATAATAGGGTGCGAGCTTATTGCCATTTTTCGGGCACTTTTCCAGACTCCGCGCTGTGACTGAGATTTTCCCAATGAAAAAACCCAATAACACTTTGTCCGAACTGTGAATCGAACCCAAGACCTCTACATCGCAAAGCGCATACTTAAACCGCGAGACCACGAAGCACGAAAAATCACTTCGTTATAATTCGAACCCGCGAACTGTCAATCGTATGTAGCAAAATATACGGTAATTATGTACTATTCCGGTAAAAAAAGTTGCAGGATGGTCGTAGTCGTGTCTTCACTATGACAATTAATTTGGACCGCGCTACGCTTACCATGAATTGAAAACACAAATAATTTATAAATAATATTTTAAAGAGGAAAGATTTGATTGGTTGTTTCATTGTTAGTTTGCATTGAATAGACTACGAAACTATAGGACCGATTTGAATGATTTTTGCTATGAGACCCAGTGAAGTAGCATAGGATACTTTTAATCCCTGATAATTTTAGTGTTCTCGTGGGAATGGGTATATGTATGCAGTGGCGGTACTTCCATAGAAGCCTAAAAGCCCAGCCTTACTTACAAAATTCCGAATAATAATATCTTAAAGCTTTAAAATTTTTTTTAGCCAAAACAGTTTGACATATAAATGAGAATACTCCCATGATAAAAAATTGTAAAATAGACATTAACAATTAACAAGTAGATTAGATTTTGGGCTTCTTTGGAAATACAGCAACAGTATGTACATATGTATGTTACAAATGCTAGAATAACTATATATTGTCTGTTACGCTTGCACGCCTAAACCATTTGACTGATTTTTGATATGGACTTAAATGAGACTCTTTGGAGTAAAATAGACTACAACTTATTTTCTTTTTGAACCCAACCCTGAAGTCTAGGCACACGGAATCGCGTGCAAAATAATTTGTAAAGAGAACGTTAATGAGCTAATCATCATCATCATCATCATCATCATCAGCCCATATACGTCCCACTGCTGGGCACGGGCCTCCCCTACAACTGAGAGGGTTTAGGCCTTAGTCCACCACGCTGGCCTAGTGCGGGTTGGCGGACTACACACCTAAGAAATTCCTAAGAACTTTTTTTTAGGTGTGCAGGTTTCACCACGATGTTTTCCTTCATCGTTAAAGCAAGTGATAATTCATTGTGAATACACACATAACTCCGAAAAGTCAGAGGTGTGTGCCTGGGGTTTGAACCCGCGACCGCCGAGATTCTCGACTGCGCGCCTAAACCTCGAGGCCATCACTGCTTTATTTGCATGCATTTTGCAATGAGCTAATAATCATCATAAACCAAAACGACTTGAATTAAATACATATGTAAAAATGTGATTTAATTCAATAATTTCGCTCACCTTTTGTGTGCAATTAGAAGCGCCACAAGTTACACCTGCGCCTATCGTGGCAGATACTTTGGTAATCCAATAAAACTTCTACAGACTAGTAACAATATCGAAAAGAAATTCGATTACAAAAAGAATAATTGAAAATCAATGCGCCAGTCTAGACTGTAGGGGTGAAATGAAAAGCAACGTTAGTACCGCGATGTTGTAATTTGACATATTTTATAAATGGATTTTAAAAAACGACGTTCTCGTGGTCTCGCGGCACAAGTAAGTGCCGTACGATCTAAAGGTCCTGGATTCGAATCCCGGGTCGGGTAAAGTGTTATTGAGATTTTCCATTAGGAAATTCTCAGTAACAGCACGGAGCCTGGAAGTATGCCCGAGAAACGGCAATAGGCTTGCCCCCTGAACAAGGACGACTAAATACAATTGGCGAAATGTGGGTGCAGAAATGCACCTCTGTCAACCCTTTCAGAGTATACTGGCGTGAGGTTATGTATGTATGCGTGTGTATATTACATCAGGCGCGGTGTTATTCCTCTTACAAAAAACCCAGTAAAACAACAATCTTTATACAAAATAAAATGCAAACGCAAGTAAACCTGTTCCTGTTTTACTATACAGAATACATGTGCGGGATAAATGATTCATGCGCCTCCTTTCATGCAGAGTATACAGTGAGAAACACCCACAAAGAGCTGGGCCCGTTGGGAGCCCAAATATTATTCACGTTAGCTTCGATCAAATATATACTAGATTTCCGATGAGCGCTTCAAAAACGGCCCGAAAAATAAGAGCACAACAAAAAATGTGGTCTTATTTCAAATCAGTATGGTCCAATCGTCGCCAACGCTAACACGTCAACATGCCGCAGTGCGCGTTTAAAAGTTGTGAAAATAATCATCGGAATACAAAAAAATTGGAGGGAATATCTTTTTTTTGGGAAGTTTATGTCAATAAATATTTATTTTTAAAATATAAATAGAGAATTAGACATAAATATGAGCAAATTGACAAATAATATTATTGTTTCACCAATGTTTGGTACAATGCGCCAACCTATGTCCAAAATTGGTTATAGTAGAACAAGAATGGAGTTGAGTAGAACTAGTCTTTTTTTTATTTCCCTAGCAATCCATTTCGCTGTGCAGAATGGGTATCAAATATCAATAGTTGCAAGAGAACGAGGAGAAGAATTTTACAAGCCTTGTAAAAAATCAACAATATGCTCTTTGCATTTTGATAAAATGGATATAGCGGGCAATACGCAAAGGCGCGACTGCCTCGTGGTCTCGCGGCACATGTATGTGCCGTGCGATCTAGGGGTCCTGGGTTAGATTCCCGGGTCGGGCAAAGTGTTATTGGGATTTTCCATTAGGAAATTCTGCCCGAAAAACGGCAATAGGCTCGTCCCCTATTACGTGGATCTTATACATACCCGGCGAAATGTGGGTGCAGAAATGCACCTCTGCCTACTCCTTTGGGGAATACAGGCGTGAGGTTATGTATGTATGTATGTATGTACGCAAAGGCGTAGGTTACTAAAAACAGCGATGCCTAAATTGCAGGTAAATACAACAAAGTATTTAAAATACTATGCAACGTTTATGTCTTATTTTATATTATTATCGCCTATCATCTCTGCACCACCTAAGGTTCGACTGTCAGAGAATGCCTCAGGCATTAAGTCCACCTTTACATGTATTGTATGAAGGGTAAATAAATAAATTATTCATTAATATTTCGCAATTTGTAGGTTCATGAGTTTGCAAATAAAGTGCAAGTACTTACCTGATTGTTCCAACCTGACAAATGAATTATCAAATCAGGCAATATAAAATTATATATAAAGAATGTTTATACGACATTAATTGTATTTTTTTTTTATTAAGTTTATCAACCTTCCCATAACTAGTTCGTTTTTACAGGCCACACCCACAAAAACTACTTATGTGGACTCTGCAATAAAACGCGGTATTCCTCAGAATGATGTAGTTTCTTTCAAAACTCTTGAAGCTTTTGTATCAGATGTGACATCTTTATGTGACACACCAAGAAAAGAATTCGTAAAACAACAATTGACAACGTGCCGCAAAATTATACTCGGGGAATTCGAAAAAAAACATAATTATCAAAAAGTGAATAAGCGTCTTAGAAATTTATTTTACTTTAATTTAGTTCATGGTAATTAAAAGGATAACTTAGTGTGTGTGCGTACCTAAATGTCTGAGCATAATGATTTCAATTATAATATTTGACAGCCCCGTGGCGCAGTTGGCTAGACACCAGCTTGCGAAACGAGAGGCCGCGGGTTCGATCCCCGCACCGAGACAAATGTTTGTGTGACTCACAAATATTTGTTTCTGGTCTGGGTGTATGTGAGACCGAAAAGTCTCTCGTAGTTTCTGATACCCACGACAATAGACTTGTATCTTAGTGTGGGATCAGAACTATGTATGTGACTGTTGGGTGTATTAAAAAAAAATCTTTTAAGTTTTTTAATTGCAGTTTTCATTTTAATTATTATTTCTCGATACCAAAACCTGTGGCGTGATCAACAACGATTTCTACTTTTGCTACCAAATATAACCGAAAATAATACACTTACGAAGTAAGCCTAAACATAACAAAAAATAGCCACTCTATGTCTTTCTATAATGACTCTGTTCGAAGTGGACGCTTCAAAAACTATTTAGTTCTAAAACAGCGTGAGCGCCGAATGTCAACAAATTATTTTCAATCTTATTGCCTAACAGTGTCGTTTTATTTTAGAATATTTGTATTCATTTATTAAAGACTTTCTTTTAAAATGGCATTTTTATTTCCTCGTTTTCAATGACATAACGTCTTAAATATAAATATATTATAAGCTTTGTTAAATCTTATTGTAAAGAAATAAGGTTTATTGTTTCCTGGAGTTGTTTATATTTTAATACTTTTTTGTACATATCGTAGTACGAAACACAAATGTGTAAGTATAAGCAACCTCGGCCACTTAAGACAAGTGATTTTGTTCGCGATCCTCAATCTAGTGTATATTTGATCGAAGCACGTTAGGTTAAAAGTGGACGTAAAGCGAATGATGAATGCGGACGGGCGACGCCGCGGGGCGCTGCCAGGCTTGTGTGCGCCTGACAACTCTTAACAAGGGTCACCGCGTGTATAAAAAACCGAGGATGTGCCGTGTGGGATTTCTTGGGTTTTTTTATTGATTGTTTTGGAAGGACTCGTGGTCTCGCGGTACAATTATGTGCCGAGCGATCTAGAGGTCCTGGGTTCGATTCCCGGGTCAGACGAAGTGTTATTAGGTTTTTCCATTAGAAAATTCTCAGTAGCAGCACGCAGTCTGGAATTATGCCCGAAAAATGGCATTAGGCTCGCCCCCTATTACGTGGGACTGATACATACCTGGCGAAATGTGGGTGCAGAAATGCACCTCTGCCTACACCTTCGGGGAATACAGGCGTGAGTTTATGTATGTATGTATGTTTTTGAAAGGGAAATGTCTTGAGTATATAAGAAGAAGTCGTAGAGCTAAATATACTTTTAACATTATTATTAGAAGAGCCACGGCGTTATCAGAGCTATGGTGTCAATAAGTCACTTCTACTTTTACTTTTAATACGTTTAAATTTATTATAGTGATATGAAATGGAATTAAATAAAATAATATTTACTGAATCTACAAAATGTGAAATACATCACATACATAGATTCGGTCATTTCACAATTTAGTTTACCACCCTGTTGAGAAGGCAAACGCAAAGTTCAAGCCTTAGTCCACCCAGCTGGCCTAGTGCGGGTTGGCGATTATATGTAATGTGATGTCGTAAATACACATATTTTTTGCCCTTACACTGCAAACGCTGACACCTACGAGATAGATTTAAATAATGTACTACAATATTGTACACCTTAAAAAGGTCTACAAAAAAGTCCGGTATGTTATATATCTATACGGTGAAGGAATACATCGTGATGAAACCTGCACACCTAAAAGTACTTAGGAATTTCTTGGGAGTGTAGTCCGCCAACGCGCACTAGGCCAGCGTGGTGGACTAAGGCCTAAACCCTCGCAGTTGTAGAGGAGGCCCGTGCCCAGCAGTGGACGTATATGAGCTGATGATGATAATGATGATGTTATATATCTATATCTTAGGGATAACCCACAATAACCATTAAATCTCGAGGCCATAACTACGTACGGTAAAAGATTAAAAAAGTATTAAAAGGTGTTTTAATATAAGTGAAAAGTAAATGGCCAGGATAAATATTAATTCGACGGGCACACGATATTCCAGTTGGGAACTAGACACGTCTACTGCGGGTATCACGTATGGTTGACATACGGACGTGAGCCGAGTGGGAATGAACCCGAGACCGGACACTCGCAGGACGTCTGAACGTCGACCTTCATACAATTATTCATAAGCTTTGCATTAATGCATAATTTAATTTTTTTTTGGCGGTAAAAAAACAATGCTCTTTGTAATTTATTTGAGTAGAAATCTATAAAATAAAAAGCACTTCTGTCTTTTGGGGGTGGATGTTTTAAAAGTACCACCTTATTTCTGATGGATACAATTTTTATACACACACTTCTGAAGGGGAACTATATAAATAAGGGGACCTAACTATTGCGGGCTGCCTCGTGGTCTCAAGGCACAATTATGTGCTGTGCGATCTAGAGGTACCGGGTTCAATTCTCGGGTCGGACAAAGTGTTACTGTTTTGTTTCCATTGGGAAATTCTCAGTAGCAGCACGATAAATGGCAATAGGCTCGCCCCCTATTACATGGGATTCATACACACTTGGCAAAATCTGAGTGCAGAAATGCACCTCTGCCTACCACTTCGGGGAATACAGGCGTTAGGTTATATATGTGTGTTCTAACTATTACTTCTAACTTATTACTGCTATTAATTTCCTAATGGAAAAACCCAAGAACGCTTGTCGAAAGCAAATATGGGACCCTTTTTATAATCGTGCATTGATGGATAAGAACGATGCAAATTAATTAATCAGGTAAATTTGCTCCATAATCCCTCTTGGCTGTAAACCTGCTTATAAAAATAAAATAGACACGCAATATCATAATAAACACCTCACACATTATTCCTCGCATAATGCAAAATAGAACCACTTTAATCTGACTCGGTAAACACTTTATCCATTACTCAAAAGCGCATTAAATTTGTAGGAAAGCAAGATAATCCACACAGACAGACGTCACTGGGGATTCTGTTATACTTCAGCCAGTATTTTATATAAATTACTATAGTTAAGTATATTGGTAGAAGCACGGTGTTTGTGTAGACTGCAGTATGATCAAGATGTTGTAGAACCACGGTCTTAGATTTGTATCGAAAAACAACAACATACACACGCATTGACGCCTATATCCCCTGAAGGGGTAGTCAGAGATGCATTTCTTTTTGATATATTTTGACTGCCTCGTGGTCTCGCGGTACAAGTATGTGCCGTGCGATCTAGAGGTCCTGGGTTCGATTCCCGGGTCGGGCAAAGTGTTATTGTGTTTTTTCATTAGGAAATTCTCGGTAACAGCACGGAGTCTGGAAATGTGCCCGAAAAACGGCAATAGGCTCGCCCCCTATTACGTGGGACTGATACATACCTGGCGAAATGTGGGTGCAGTAATGCACCTCTGCCTACCCCTTCGTTGAATGCAGGCGTGAGGTTATGTATGTATGTATATTTTTATTTATTTTGACAGCTCCGTGCCGCAGTTGGCTAGATACCAGCTTGCGAAACGAGAGGCCACGGGTTCGATCCCCGCACCGAGACCAATGTTTGTGTGATGTAGTTTCACGACACAGGACTTGTATCCTAGTGTGGGGTAAGAACTATGTATGTGACTATTGGGTGTGTATTTATTTATTTCTACACCCACATTTCGCCAGGTATATATCAGTCCCAAGTAAAACGGGGCGGCAGGGGTCTATTGCCTAAGATATTAAATCACACCGCACATTCTTGTGCCGCGAGATCACAAGGCAGTCAAAACGACACATTGACTGAATATATTTGGCCCTGGATTCAATCGATTGGACAAAGAATCGATTCTCGATTTGACCGAAAAAATATTGGATTTTTTTTTGACAGGTAATTCTCAATAACAACACAAAGTAAACTTTAACGACAATATATCTACCCCTATTTGGTGGCTCTAAGAGGTGTTTGTATATCTCTGTCTCCCCTCTTATACGAAACTGAGTCGTGCATACAACACAAACAGAAAACATTAAGTTTCGCAAGGCGCGATGAGGCTCGGGAACATTTCGAGTTATCTTTGGTGCATTGCGCAATGGCTGTAATAGGGCTATAAACAAACTTTTCAGTTAGGACTTGATTACGGGTATAAATATCTGTTAATAAAAGACGATCGTCCGCATGCAATCTGCTTTTGAATATTTGTTTATATTATTGTCTTATTCACGAAACTGCGCGATATTTTTTTATATTTTCTTTTTTATTCTGCTAACGTCAATATGAGAGTTTGTTCGACTGTTTTTTTTTTTATTATGTATGTAAGTCTTAATGGCCTCGAGGTGTAGGCACGCGGTCGAGAATCTCGACGGTCGCGGGTTCAAACCCCAGGCACACTCCTCTGACTTTTAGAAGTTATGTGTGTATTCACAATGAATTATCACGTATTTAACGGTGAAGGAAAACATCGTGATGAAACCTGCACACCTAAAAGTTCTCAAGAATTTCTTACGTGTGTAGTCCGCCAACCCGCACTAGGCCAGCGAGGTGGACTAAGACCTAAACGTACGGGACGTACATGGGCTGATGAGGGAGGAGGTGAGGTATGTATGTATGTATTTACGATATACTGGCTGGCGAATTTTATAAAAAAAACCTTGGGTAAGGCTTTTAAAGACACAGAGTATACATAATACGGTTGTTATTAGTAGAATCAGGATAAAAAGCAAAAAATTCTTAGCCAGACACAATAATACTATGGAGATTAGAAGCACTAGCATTGAATAAACCCCACACCTCTTACAATAATGAGAGTATTTACGATCGGTCAGGTCCGCTACGTCTGAAAGCTAAAAAACCCTAGTCGGGTACGGTAATTGACCTTTCCTGTCTGCTCCCCAACCGACATCGTTCGGTACAAGCCGAGGCTCCCGCTGCTAAAATTTATTACCTACCTTTTTGCTTTTCCATCACACGAAAACGGTTGAATCGATATCATTTGTACATTTGTAGGTAAATTCATCGGCTAAAGTACTTGCTTAGACTGCGAATTTGGTCGTGTGGAATTTTGTTTTATGATAATGTATCATATTAAAAAAATACAGTTTAATAGATACGTATTTGTGTTATTTTTTGGCTAATAGTATGGAAAATTTACAATGTTCCAAGAATTTTATTAAACACTGATCAATTTTTGTGTTAAATTTTATAAACCTATGTGATGTACAATGAATCATCACTTGCTTTAACGGTGAAGGAAAACATCGTGATAAAACCTGCACACCTAAAATTTCTTAGGTGTGTAGTCCGCCAACCCGCACTAGGCCAGCGTGGTGGACTAAGGCCTAAACCCTCTCAGTTGTAGAGGAGGCCCGTGCCCAGCAGTGGGACGTATTGGGCTGATGATGATGATGATGATTTATTTATTTATGCTTTTTATACATTAAGTATAGAGGCGGACTTAATGCCAAAGGCATTCTCTAACAGTCAACCTCTGGGTGATGCAGAGATAAAAAAATGATGATGTGATTTATATTTTATTAAAACCCGTTTGTCCAGCACAGTTTACTAAGGCTTAACATTTCCCAACCTTATAAAAGACCAGTCAAACTTCTCTTAGGAGTGGAACGTTTATAGTACAGGAACATTATTTTTCATACATTTATTGAATTTAGTATTAGTTCTTATTAGATTTATTTATTGTTATTATTTAAAAAAAATTGCGTACATCATTATTTTACAATTTTAAATTTACTAAAATTATGACCACTCACTCTATGTTTCTGATCTCTCCAGTCCATCTAACGGTTGCCTGGAAGAAATCGCCGATAGCGATAAGGCCGCCATTTGTGACACTACCTTATTGAGTTGTGACCAGTAAACAATGTTGTTTCTATCGTTATGGTGTACAATAAAGCACAACAAATAAAAAAATAAAAAATTTACAGTAAAGTTGGCTATGTCCAGAAGATAAAAACTGCTAAAAGTCGACATGCTCTGAAAAGATTTTAAGCATCGTAAAGGAGCTTCTGCTCGTTTCTCGTGTCTCGTTATTCATGCTGGCTTGCGTGGCCACAATTTCGTGATCACTCTACCGTAGCTTGAACCAAAAGGTACCCAAAATCATATTATTGTCATAACATTAAATTTTGTAATAATTAGCTCCCTTCTTCTCATTAAATCCTTTAAGGGTAGCGTGTGGAAACATCACAGCAAGCTGGTATAGTTGTATCGAGGACGAGATATGAAATGAAATGAAATAATATTTATTGAATCTATTAAATCTCAAATACGTCACTTAGATTCAATCATTTCAAACTTAAGTTTACCACCCTGTTCGGAAGGCAGTCATCACTAGAGAAGAACGGGCACGAAACTCTAGTGTTGCTCTTTTCCGATCAAGAGATAGTCTACAATATCGATACAAAGACTAAATTTCCCGAATTATGGCCGAATACTGAAACGCTACTTAATCTGAGGGTGACTTATATTTAAGTGTCTGTTATAATTTAAGCGGTATATACTTAAAAAATGTCATGTAAAAGAACTTTTTGTAGTAATGTTGCCATTTATGGAAATTTAAGTGGGCATTAGTTAATCACAGTCTTAAAACCGATAATTGATGTTTCAGTATACCGCTTAAATTATAACAGCCACTTAAATTAAAGTCGCCCTCAGATTAAGTAGCGTTTCAGTATTCGGCCATTAGTCTCATTAATAGAATCTCAGACTGTTGTATTGAATAGAAGAATAACATAGAGTCATCTAGAATGGAATAACTGATATTTAACCATATTAAAAGTTTATAAATACAAATAAAGCAAATCAGGCAAACCAGTCCACACAAACAGCACCCGTTCATGAGTATGACGCCTGTGCCAGCCAACAGTCTCCTCAACCATTTCGTAGGGAAATGACCGACCCGGCACACGATGAATTTCCTATGCGACTTAATACTCTGTTTAGACAACACCGTACCATCAGCTATGGTACTATCAAAATTACTTTACACTGAGAATGTGATGAAAATTACTTAAGAATTTAAATCAGTAAGTTGTTAAACTATTGAAAGTAGCTCCTGTGATAGAAAGGCTGAAAGGAAACCGTCTGTCGTGGTGTGGGCATGTTATGAGGAGGGATGAATCATACGCAGGTAAAAGGTGATGAATATGAAAGTTGATGAATGGGCGAGCAGAGGAAGGCCAAAGAGAAGATGGATGGAGTGTGTAGCTGAAGATATGAAAGAAAAAGGGGTGAATGAAGACATGACGGATGATGGGGATAAAACATACTGCGCCGACCCCAAATGAAATTGAGAACAGGGCAAGGAGGTGATGATCAATCTATTGAATAAACTCTGTATCAACGTAGAAAATTTATGTAAAAAAATCAAGGCAATAAACAGCCCCCCTCTCAGCGGCTTCCGGAGCCGAACCCTTGAGCCTTCACGAGAGGTCTCGAGCGCCCTCTGCGTTACTTTACTGACAATTCCTTTGTTATCCTCGTCCGCCGCGGTCTGGTAAAGGAATAATTTATTTTATTTATTGTTTGCAAAGAGATATTTTTTTCAATTTTGCTCGTAAATATGCATGAGACACAGTTTACTTTGGAAAGGGTTACTCCTATTATTATTTAATTTAAATAAATGCTTTAAAAAAGTGGAGCAATATAATGCGCGTAACGTTAGTGTTTTAAGTCCCATCCAATAGGCGCTCGGCCTATCACGCTCGGCCTATCATAGTTTTCCTATCACATTTTCGGTTATTACGTTTTCTAATAAAGAATCCCATTTACTCTTTCAAGCATTATGCATATTTCGTAAACATTTCATTTTATTTAAAAATTATTTCTTTATACACAAATATTAGTGACATGGGAATGTAGAGGCTCATCCCAGTATCGTTTCATTCGCAACATTGTATCGAAATTAAACCAAAACATAACCTTTGATAGCACATTCCAAGAGGCAATTTACATTGTTTCCCATCCAATCTGTTCCTTCCCACGTTCTAGATAAGATGCATAACTACAGCTATGTATACGACATTATCAATCTACGTAAATCGAAAATTTTGTGACGAAATATTACCTGATTTGTTTTCTTTAGTATTTTCTTCCAATCGTTTATTTCGGCTGTATCGTATTACTTTGGGAAGGTTATTTTTAATATTTTTGTAGTTTTTAGCAGCGCCACCTTTACCATCATCACCAGCCCATATTGGTCCCACTGCTGGGCACGGGCCTTCTCTACCACTGAGATGGTTTAGGCCTTAGTCCACCACTCTGGCGTAGTGCGGGTTGGCGGATTACACACCCAAGAAATTTCATAGTATTTTTTAGATAGGCAGTTTTTCTCAAGTTGTTATTTTTCACTGTAAAAGTAGGTGATAATTCATTATGAATACACACATAACTTTGAAAAGTCACAGGTGTGTAGCTGTGGTTTGAACCCGCGACCGCCGAGATTCTGGACCGCATGTCTAAGGCCATCACTACTCCTACCCGTACCACCTTATTCCATACATTACATATTTATATCAATATACATTACATCACAGTATACGAAAGTCAAAAATTACTATTACTTCTCGAAATTCCTTAGAAGCGAAGACCAGTACTAGACACTGAATACAGAGTAATTGGACACTCCAAGAGAATTTACAGCCTCACCATAAATAAATTCTAAGCAGAACATCATTTCATATCTTCAAAACAGCACATAAATAGCGGCGTAGCTCTCACGCTCCGCGGCGCTACGAGTGTGCTACGACTACGAGAGCTACGCCGTAGCGTGCACGTAGCCAGTACATCACTGAACGTACATCCGTCTGGTAACACTCATTTTAAAGTGCTTTATATTTTATGGCGATTCCTTTTAACTGACTGCAGTTAAATGGTGTTATTACTTGGACATTTATACTACAATTTCTGTGAATTATTTTTATGCGGCGAGGGTTTATTTCAAATGTTTTATAACGTTGCGCGATTTAACCTATTTTGATATTTTGCCGATTTAAAACGCAGGTATAGTCGATATGGATATTTCTTGCAAAAAACCTTTTACCTGTTTCTAACTGTTGGTATTTTTTACACGACACTTGATGCCTTTCGCAAAAACATTGAACATATAATATTTTACATTTCTCCCAACTATAAATTTAAAATTTTACTTTAAGACCACTGAGGTTATATTTACATCAGACCAAACACATAGTACTATATTTTACACCGTATACTTTAAGAGAAAACATTTCAATGAACAGACAAATCAATAGAAATGACATAATATCTAGCATACATCGTGCGCCATAACACAAAATTGATTTCTAAAATTCTTGCAACGCGCTTCTGTATCGGTCGTATAACACGTCATCTTTGAAACGATTCCATCTGAGACGAACCGGTACATTCTAAAATCAATTTTATTTTCATATTGTTAGAGATCACATTCCCAGGGGATTGGATGACATGTATTTCAATATTTGAAATTCAAACTGTTTTTTTTCCACTGCAGACCGTCTTGCTGGCTAACGGCCAGTACGCGAGACGCTTTATATGATATATTTTTTTTTAAATTCAAAAGACTGTGTAGGCGTCTGTATAACGGCCTGAGTTACACAACAATTTATAATTTGAGAATACTTCATTTAAAATTATTATTTAATATAATTAATACTAAATATTATTTAATTATAAATGTTAAATATTTATTGTAATTAATTAATTTGCATGCAATAAAAAACTATTTAATGATGCCAATAACTTCTCACGCATGTACATAAGTACACGCACCCATTTTTTTAAGTGTGCATGATTCCTCACGCTGTTTTTCTCCATCCTGTAGGTATGTACATGATACAAAGAAACAAAATTAGCCGTCTCATTTATTATGTAAATGTATTCGTATATATTATTCACGTCCCTTCTGTATATAACATGTTGTACGTATAATAATTAAGCGAAAAAGTTTCCAACAATTTATTTTATCAACTTTTTTCCCTTCGTTATTCCAACGACAAAAATGATTCAGCCTAAGTTTGCCAAATAAGCAGTTTTATTTGATTTACGAAGTTATTTTATAATCTACATACATCACAAAATTGTTGCTTCTAGGGCTCAAAAGGAAAGTTGTAAGGAAAGTACAAGTGAAGGAAAACATTTTCCGTGCGACTTTTTGTGGATTTAAAAGTTTCGTCTTACTTTATTAATAAATTAATATGCAGGTTTACAAATGTAAAATGCTTAAGTAAAAAGTGTTTTCGATAAAAACAATATTGTTTAAAATTAAAATTAATTAAAAGATTCATCTAACAGTCTTAAGTTCTAACTGATATACATTTTATCAGTGTTCTGAACGCACTTGTTTATACTGGCATAATAAAGTGTCAACATCGTACCTGAGAGTAAGCACGATGTTGTCCAGACAGAACCTTAAGTTGCGAGAGACTCTCATCTCTCGTCACTCGATACCCTCAAGCCGGCCTGATACTTCTTCGTTTATTTATACTAGTACAAAGGAGTTGCAAATGCAGCTGTCTGTCTGGTCAGTATATTTTCATATTCAGTGGCAACACTTCTATAAAACCCCAGCTTGCCCTACAAAATTCCGAAAAATGATCTTCAAACTTTAAACCTTTATTTAAATAAGCAATTTTACATATAAACGAGAACTCCTGACCCCACGTTGAACAATTTTAAACTAGACATTACACAATTTCCGTGTAACATTATCCTAAGTTCTACACACTAGCGTGCTAATAATAACCTCTACGAAAGACTTACGACCAAAACATCCATCTAAAGACTTGCATTGACACCAATTGCCTTCTATTCAGCGAAATGCTGACACCAACATAGTATAGGTGAACCCGACATCACGATATTAATTTTAACCACGTGTTCGTGACGAAATCCCTTATAATGTAAAAAAATTGAGCTGAGACCTCAAGTAGTTTTGTCAAATCTGCAATATCCATATAGCGATGTGCTCGTCGTGATGGCCTCGAGGTTTAGGCACGCGGTCGAGAATCTCAACGGTCGCAGGTCAAACCCCAGGCATACACCTATGACTTTTCCAAGTTATGTGTGTATTCACAAAGAATTATCACGTACTTTAACGGTGAATGAAAACATCGTGATAAAACCTGCACACCTAAAAAGTTCTTAGGAATTTCTTAGGTGTGCAGGCCGCCAACTTGCACTAGGCCAGCGTATTGGACTAAGGCCTACACCCTGTTTGTTGTTGAGGAGGCCCGTGCCCAGCAGAAGGACGTAGATGGGCTGATGATGATGATGATGAGATAAGATGAGGTGCTCAGACCCACTTTGTAGGTAAATAATAGGCTATGTGGCCAAGTGGATTATGCGACGTTGCCGCGCCGAAAAATATTGCATATTAACTATATGACACGTTAAAATAAATTCTGGTCCTGTTTTAAATTTTAAATTATTATTTTTTTGTTTCTATAACAATGCATACATATATTATCTTTTGCTTAGTTTTGTTCTCATTGTTGTTTTATTTAATGGCATAATGTTGGGATCACCAAGACAATAAATTGCCTTGGCTTGGTGTACCAAGATTAAACTCCATGCGTTCCCAAAACGTGGAACACTAACTCGGTTAAAGAAAAACAATTTCCCCAAGCAACAAACCCAAGCGTATTGTCTTAAATTATTCAGAAATTATATACTCAAGCGAAACTCTCCAAGATAATGCAGCGGAATAACAAATCTAATTTTTCGTTTGTTGTGGGAAGTATGATTGTGTCTTCAAGCAGTTCCGGAAAAGGGTCGGTAGAAATTAATAAAGATGTATTACTGTTATCAAAGGAATATTTGCGGATAAAATCCTTACATATCCATCTTTGTTGTTTTACTAATATAAGTGGGACAATATGGGTTGTCGCTATTTTCGTCAAAGCCAAAATGTTGAGTGGTTCATTCAATTTAGCGAAGTGGCAAGTTAAAGTCAAATGGTAAGTTGAACCCTACGATTTAGAATTTAAACTGCAGCAGCCGAAACGAGGGTATATAAATAAACTGATTCTAAGTCACAGGGCGTAAAAATGTGGTTGCATGTATGTATAGTCTAAAGTACCTTTAACATATTTAGCTTATTAAAGTTTCACCAGACAAGAAGCGGAGAAAAAAATCTGCAGTGTTATTATTATCACTAATGATTTCAGACAAAAAATTGCCACCGAAAAGTTCTTAAATAACTTGAGGCATCACATTTAACTTCAGCGATTTTCCGGATTTGATTTTACGCTCGAATAGCCAACTTAACTTCATTCTGCGGAAATTGTGTTTTATAATATTACAGCTATCACATATTCCTGACTCCTACATCGCCGATTAGTTAGGCAGTAGTGTCTTTCTACAACCACGTTGCGCCAACTGCAATTTTAAGTCCAATGTAAAAGGGGCCTAGTTAATTGTCGTTTTTTCGGCCTTTTCTGACTCGATGTTTCTACTGAGAATTTATTGAAGGAAAAACAGCATGATACACATGAAGATAATAATATAATGTATAATTCCGACACCATGGCATTTATTTGACAGCCCCGTTGCGCAGTTGGGTAGCCACCAACTTGCGAAACGAGAGGCGGCGGATTCGATCTCCGCACCGAGACGAATGTTAGAGCCACAGATATTTGTTTCGGTTCTGTGTGTGTTTGTGACACCAAAAAGTTTCTCTATTTTCTATTACCCACGACACAAGACTTGTATCTTAGTGTGGGGTCAGAACTATGTACGTGACTGTTGGGTGTATATTTTTAATTACAAATTTCAATCTACAACATTTATTGCAAAACCACATGCTAGTTGAACTAAATATCGTGATTTAAGATTTCTAAATTTTCGCAAAGCGCAACACCTCGCTTTGTAGATAAATAATAAGCTAGTTAGCAGTATGAGATATACGACGTCACCGCAATGAAGTGTTGCCGCATGTGTGGCACGTTAAAATTATTGTTTAAATGCGTTATTTTTTGTTAATAAAAACACTTTTTCGTTTTTGCTTCTATCCTTAGTACATACAACATTTGCTTAGTTATTCTCGTAGTAAAATTTAATAGCACGATGTCGGTATTGGTATAAATTGCAATCTTATTCCCAATAACCGATACCCAGCAACAACCACAAAGTATCATGTCCGCTGCACAAAAGCCGAGATAATCTAATCTCAGCATGATCTCTGTCGTATTAATGAGCCTGCGAACTGTCCTCCAGGCTTATTGACCTAATTTCCTCAGCCCTCTCGTGGCGGGAATTTTAAATGCGAAATAAATAACTCGCTACCCACCAGTGTCTTAAATACTATGTACTGTGGAAAGGCTTCCTATATCATTGTGATGGCCTTAGTCCGCCATGGACCAGCTACTGGTTAGTGGACTTCTCATACCAGAAAAATTCCTTGAGGAGACCTCATTCAGGTTTCGTCATGATGTTTTTCTTTACTATTAAGGTGTAACAACTTCGAATATTCAGAAGGTTGGACTGCGACCGCCGAGATTTGATCTCAACCACGCGCCTTATCCTCAAGCCGTCATAACTCTTAAGACTTTGTTTATATAGGTATATATTTGACAGCCCCGTGGCGCAGATGGCTAGACACCAGCTTGCGAAACGAGAGGCCGCGGGTTCGATCCCCGCACCGAGACAAATGTTTGTGTGATCCATAAATATTTGTTTCGGGTCTGGGTGTTTGTGAGACCGAAAAGTCTCTCGTAGTCTCTGATACCCACGACACAGGACTTGTATCCTATTGTGGGGTCAGAACTATGTATGTGACTGTTGGGTGTATTTATCGTATTTATTATCCTCCTGGATCCCAATAAGAAAAAAATTACGCTGCTATAATAGCCGATAGTACTTTATAAAGAATTTAGCCTAGAGTCCTGAAACTTCTGTCGCTTGTATTAAGGTCTAAAATGAATACCTCAATTAATGTCAGGACTTGACACGGGCATCCATTTAGTTCTTTCTACAGGACGCAGGGATCCAGGAGGATATGTTCGTACCAATGGCGGTACTCCCATAGAAGCCCAAAAGCGTTACATGTTAATTGTGTAATGTCTAGTTTATAATTGTTTATTGTGGGGTCAGGATATTCTCATTTAAATGTTTGTTTTTGTTCAATAAACATTTAAAGCTTAAATATTATTATTCGAAATTTTGTATGGCATGCTGGGCTTCTATGGAAGTACCGACACTGGTACGTACCTAACCATCCCAAACTATAACCTGTGGAATGTATCCACCAAGTCATAGGCAAGAAATTTTAAACTAATTACTTTTTCACAACTAAATATTGTTTTGTCAAATTTTCTCGTGTTCATAAAATATATCAAAACTGCATAGTTATGGTAGATTATCCTAAATTTAAGCCAGATAGTGCATAAAAACAATCAGTAGTTACATTCCATTTTACTCAACCACAACAACAAAGGCACTCGATAAAATTCACAATTCATTTTTAATTTAAAAAATCCATTTTGTTCTGAAAAGCGTTTATCTCTCATCGCACAATGAACGAAATGTCAAAAGTAACCCCAAGCAATTTCGTCATATTGCGGGCGCGGCGCGGGTCCCCAAATTATTATTAGCCCATTGAACCCGGAATTATCCGACAACTTTCACGGGATATTGGTGGTATAGACGTTGGCGACACATTAGTGACGAAATCGGTTCAATTACCTATTGTGGGGGATTTCTTTGTGTTATAAGCGTGGTTGATTAGTATAATTTATATAAATACACAAATAAACACACCCAAAAGTCGTATACATAGTTCTGACACCACACAAAGATACAAGTCTTGTGTCGTGAATATTAGAAACTACGAGAGACGTTTCGGTCTCACAAACACCCGGACCGAAACAAATATTTGTGGATCCCACAAACTAGATCTAGATCTCACTGAAGAACAAAACAAACTTGAGCGTCTTCAAAATTTCTGCATCAGATTCATATTTGGCTTGCGCAAATATGATCATATTTCTGAATTTCGTACTCAGCTCAAGTGGTTATCTAGTCGATTTCGCCGGAATACCCACGTTCTCTCTCTTCTTTATAACATACTCTTTAATCCTGCCACCCCTTTCTATCTTAAAACCCGTTTTCAGTTTCTACACGATTCTCACTCTAGATTCTTGAGGTCGTCAGATAATTTAAAACTTAAAACGCCAGTGCACTCTACAGTTTTTATGGACAGTTCCTTCACCGTTAAAGCTACTAGACTATGGAACTCACTTCCAGTGACAATAAGAAGAGCTAAGTCATTGTCATCTTTTAAAAAACTGCTTAAAGAGTATTACTTGTCCTGCTAATTGAAGGCATGTCGTGTAAGTTGATGTTTGTGTGTATGTATAATATGTATGTATGTATTTATGTATGCAAGTATGTATGTTTGTTTAAGTTTATATATGAATATTTATTTATATGTTCTACCATATTTATTTATATGTTATACCAGTACACTTCGGCTACCTTTCATCTCTCTTCCTGCATCTCCATCCCAGGTTGCCTGTAAGAGATCGCCTCGTGCGATAAGGCCGCCCATTGTACTTCTCTAGTTCTCTGTACTCCTTAGTTTTAATGTTGTGTGTACAATAAAGGTTTAAATAAATAAAATAAATAAATATTTGTGGATCCCACAAACATTAGACCCTGTTAAGAATTGCCTAATAAATTCGAATCTGCAACCAATGATCGCCGCCGCAAAATCAAGAATTTTAATACAAACTTTTCCTTATTACATGGCTGGCGTATAAAACGGGTAAACTCCAAATTCCCCAAGATTAATTTGCAAGCGACTGATAAGGTTTAGATTACAGGCGGGATACTCGATACGGCCAATTACAAAGCATACATAATTAACTTAAAAGTTTAACCAAGTTTCACCCCATTAAAAGTTTGCTTTGCAAATTGTTTATAATTTATTTGCCGAAAACTGATAGCTGGCGTCTAACTGACAGCTCCATTTCTCGTCACAATAATTAGGACAGCGTTCGCTCAGAATATTCTAGAAATGTAGACATTTTATAATAATTATGTTACAGTTATCAAGTTAGTTGAGTCAGTTTAAATTACAAACATAACCTGAATAATTGCTATAAATCAGAGGTTCCCAAACTTATTTTGTCTACTGCCCACTTTGAAAAAATTTTTTTAGCTCCCCTCATATTTTTACTTATTTAAAAACCACTATAACTTCAACTAAATGAGATTATCATTATAACCCGCAAGAGTTAACTTGAGACCTGAGCGCAGTAGGTGGTACAGAAAGGCGCTCAGGCCTATTCAATAAAACAAGACAGATATATACATACGAACTAACTAAATATCTAACTAAATAAAATGTTGTGTAGTTTGGATTTTGATGAATTAAAAAAAATTAAGTACCTACCTAGATGAAATTACAAGTCGCCTCCTAAGCCCGCCTGTTTTCTGGGTTTCTTACCGCCGATTAGGCATGCAGCGCCCACTTTGAGAAAGACTTATAAATACACAAGCATTAACTTAAAATAATGTAATAAAGACCGCGTGATAGATGTAGTGTAGGACGTCCTACATCTCAATGGACTAATGACTTTGAAAAGGTGGCGGATAGAGAATGGATGCGGAGTGCTCAAGACTATAAATAAAGACTAATAGAGTAAAAAGATTTGTATTTTTGTTTGCAACGCATTAACTTAAAAGCTACTGGATTTGGATGATCAAAGACGGGACCTTTGGAAATTCATACTTCATGCTGTAAAACCTCACGATCTCACATCGAAATCTTATTCCACAGGACCAACTCATGAAAATAAAAAAAAGTGTGTGTGTACTTATGTACACGCGTTAGAAGTTATACCACACGACTGAAGTAAAACTTCTAAATAAGCCCAACAGCCACATACATAGTTCTTAATATTTGACAACTAATAAACATGTAAATCCCTTTTATTACTGTCACTATTCTACATTTTTAAAATCTAAAACATATAAATTTATTTTGAAAAATATTCGTTCCGAAACATATTAAAACCTTTCTGATCCATTTGACACTTACATTTAACATAGGCAACTTCAATCTGACAATTATATTGGAGCACAAAGGCAGCTTCAACGTCTTACTTTTGTGTTACATGATGCGCACGCAACTTAAAATTTCACACTTGAATCATTTTTTCATAATGCGCCTAAAGTAGTATAACTTTAATAATATTTTGATCTCTATTCCGAATGAGTAAATTGGCTCGACAATTAACTATTGTCATTCACGCGTATTGTCATTGAGTTGTCCGCGTCTAGACACTAGCATCGGCGTGATGAGACGTGGACTGAAACCGAATCCATCGGCTTGTTAGTTTCCACACGTATAGCTTTCTAGGCGATTCTCTTTTATTTCAAATCAGATCGACGATTGACGAAGCACTCGAGCAAAATATCAAGATATTTCTTTAGTTGACTTATTCATTTTAATTTTATTTCGAAGCTATCCTTCTTGTTTAGTTAGTTCAAATACCTACTTATCTGATGATCGAAATCCATCATCATCATCAGCCTATATACGTCACTGCTGGGCACAGGCCTCCTCTACAACTGAGAGGGTTTAGGTCTTAGTCCGCCACGCTGGCCTAGTGCGGGTTGGCGGACATGTTGACATTGAAATCATGGGTACTATAATGTTGTAAATGCGGAAGTAACTATGTTTATCTGTTACGCTTTCACGCCTAAACTACTGGTTCGATTTGAATGATTTTTGTTATGAAGTTTGATAAGACGTTGCAAAAGGTTTTAAGATACTTTTTTTCCGGGTAAATGCAGTATTCTGCACAAATGAGCACGAAATTCAAAATTGTGTCTGAATCAAGCCGGGTCACACATCTATGAATAAAATACAATACGGTAGGTACGTACCTATTGCTCTTCCGTCCCGTTTGTATATTGTTTTTTTTTTCATTGTTTCCTAGTTTATAATAAAGAGCTCCATAATTAAATAAATAAAATTACGCTCTTTCACAGTTAACATATACCGGCTTATTCATATTTCATATGCACCTATACACAACAGTTGTACCAACATTATCACATTATACAGAGCTATATTACCAACACACAGTGAAGCTCGACGCGGCGACGCGTGAACTTTGCGCCAAAGATTAATCGGCCAAGTTTAGGATTTAGGTTGGATTAAATTAGTTTCGGTCAACGTAGGCTCACAGTGAGGCGGATAGCTCATATTATGACGCAACGATCGCATTAATCTACAGTAATAGGGCTAGTCCAACTGGAATTTGATTAGGTGTTAATGTAATGAGTTGGTTATACTTTTATTTGAGCGCCTCAAAAAGATCTGTCAATTACTGTAGTGTCCTGACCTATCAGGGTTGGTTCGTGTAAATAAAACTAGTAACGCTTACTTGCAATAGCGTCTGGCCCGTCCACTCAGTCCGATGTCCGGCGTAGTAGTGAACCGGTTTGAGTGGGGAACAGGAATTTTTTTCACGTTTACCTTACAATTTATTATTAATATAACATGTACAGTGTACACTACAATTGCCTAATTTCTTAGAATAATTACTGTAAACCTGTGCCTGTGACAATCGCATCGAAATTGGTTTTAAAGACTATAATGTTCAACATGGTACTATGACTACTGAATAATTTATCATTGCCACCGTGTAACTCAATATTTTCTAATAAATTTACTACTTTACTTTTCACCTGGATAATTTTAAAAACATTTAGCAATGAATATACATAGTAGTAGTGCAAGTGGCGAAACACAGATACAGAATTGTACCTTGGCTTAGCCCTATGGTAATACAAGTATAAATGTATGGGTACAATGCACATATGAATAATATCTTGCTCTCAAAAATTCGTCAGGAAGTCTTCACGAGACCTGATCCATCACCGCTATCAGAAGAAGCAGGCGTATTAAATTAATTTTATCTCCGACTACAGGCCTAATAAACTGTTCGCGGAGAAATCAATCTTCTTTTAATTAACTAGTCGGAACGGCGCGCCATCGATCCGTTTCCTAAGGAAATGTCCCTTTACCCAATTTGTCGGATTTTTTAAGGCGGCGAAAATGCCGTGGCTTAATGCTACATGGTTAATAGTTTGAAAATTTTCTTATATTTATTCATAAATCATCATCATCATCATCATCATCAGCCCAAATACGTCCCATTGTTGGGCACGGGTCTCCTCTACAACTGAGAGGGTTTAGGCCTTAGTCCACCACGCTGGTTTAGTGCGGGTTGGCGGACTACACACCTAAGAAATTCCTAAGAACTTTTAGGTGTGCACGTTTTATCACGATGTTTATAAATACATACATTTAACTCGTGATAGTCTCGAGGTTTAGGCACAAGTCAAAAATCCTCCTTTCCCATTAAAAAATCGAAACATTGATAAACTGTATTCTCTTGTTTACGAATCTAATAAAAACAGCTGTAAAGCCGGATAGCTGCAAGCTTTGTGTTCCACCACGCAACATTAGCCGAATCCACTGGGCTGTGGGCAGTAATCTGCACATTCGGTTGAACGATATACAAACGTCCCAAATTGACTTTGTTTTATATTTCAAACTGCAAATGTCGACCGCTAACTGGGCTGGCGCGGGCCGTGCGCGGTGCAGTCAATAGCCAATAAATACACTATTAAATCTATTATACTGTTGTAAAATAATATCACAAATAATCGAGCATTGAAGAGAGCCATCACGACTTTTTTGGTGTATTGTCAATAAATAAATAAATAAAATGTTGTAGCAGCATAATGCGCTATGGTATGAATAGACAATTTTTGAATACGTAGACTCACGCCTGTATCTTCACTGGGTTAGGTGTTTTTCTTCAAGTTGTGGTTGTTAGTTTATCAAATATTTATATCAGGGTAATATCTCGAAAACTAACGTATTCTTAAGTTCCATAAGTAATAAAAGTATATGGTGATAAGGAAAAAACATTAAACTTTTAATATTTTTTCGGGATTTATTTTATCGTCGATACCTATGTTTGTAATCGCCGTAAGTATTACCTGTCTTAGTAGGGTCATTATACTGTCGATCTCAGTCTTTTTACACCCTGATAAAAGTGAGTTTGTTTGTTAAGCTTACACGTCTAAACGGCTAAACCGGTTCCGATGAATTTTGGTAAATCGTTAAACGGGATCTTGGAGACGATTATAGTTTACCTTTGACAATGATTTTTTTTAACAACTATATATTCCTTTCTACCCGAGCTGGACAGTCGCAAAGATACGATATTACACGATGAATTTATCGCGTGAGACAAACTCCCCGCCCTTCAAATATGTTGCGTCAGATCAATCTCAGAGTAAAAAAATGTTGAATTGCAAATGGTTCTCATCCAACTGAGAGAAATATGATAAAATATGTGAGGGACGTCGGAATAACATTATCTGTCTTACAATATGCATCGTTTATCGGAATGTATTCCATGAAAAATGGATATCGGATTGTGGGATTTCATTTTGTTTACAACTACAAAAAAGAAAAAGAAAAAAAATACCTACCAAGATACCAGTGGCGGGACTTCCATAGAAGCCCAAAAGCGTTAAACGTTAATTGTGTAATATCTAGTTTATATTTGCTTATTATGGGGTCTTTATTTAGCAAACTACTTTAGTTAAATAAAGATTTCAAGCCTAAAAAATATTATTTGGAATTTTAAAAGGCAAACTGAGCTTTTGGGCTTCTATGGAAGTACCGCCACTGCAAGATACCTATTCAAGAAGAGAGCCTATATTTTTCTCAAAGATCGGCTACACACCGATGATTCCTTTAGTATTGTGGGTGTTCATGGGCGGTGTTGTCCACTTAACATCAGGTAACTCACTTGCTCGTTTGCCTTTTTTTTCTATAAACAAAACACTAACCTGTATATAGAATAAACTGAAGTGGATTTGACCAACTGTTATTCAGTGGAACCTTCTGTTTTTTCTGACGCATTAACATACTCAGCTGGTTCTTAGAATTTTCTAATGGAAAAACTTTGCATTACTTTGCCTTGCCCGGCTACCAAACGCGGGACCGACGAGTCATAAAGAATGTTATTTTATTAAAAAAACTCTTTAACTTGAATGTGAAATGCACAGACGATGAAAAATAAAAGTATACTATATGTCAAATAAAATTAATTCAATGTATAAAATAGAATAGACTAAAACCCAACCGTTCTCATTAGTAGTTAGCCTGTGTCGTGTACGACTTATAAGGGCTGATATATGTACATCATCATCATCATCATCATCATCATTCCATAATACATTATACTGTTGGGCACGGGGCTCTTCTACAGCTGAGAGGCGTCATGCCTTAGTCCACCACGCTGGCTTAGTGCAGGTTGGCGGACTACACACCTAATTTCTTTTCACTGTAGGTGTGCAGGTTTCCTATCGATGTTTTCCTTCACCGTTATAGTACGTAATAATTGATTTTGCATACATACATAACTTCAAAAAGTCAGAGGTGTGTGCCCGGGTTCGAACCCGCGACCGCCGAGATTCTCGACCATGCGCCTGAACCTCGAAACAACGCCGATTTACATTAACTTGAACATAACAGACAGATAATTTAAGAAAATAATTCACCTACAGATTAACTTAGGAAAGCGAAATAAATTCACATTTTTACCAAAATACTCCCAATAAAACTTCACAAAACCACGTTAACAAAAATTGCAAACATCAAACAAATTTATTGAGAAGTATGTTAGAATTCTGCCCCTTAAGCACTCGTTGTTAAAAAGGGATAATTGTTGAGCGCGGAGGATCAATTTTGTAAACAAACTGTTATTGGAGGGTCTTATAGGAGCTTTCAGATCATTACAGGAGGGAAAAACATCTCACCTCGCGTTAACAGGTCATTCTTAGAAATAGTGGGGGGTAAATTGGTCTTAGCTCGAGGCACCTTAAGCGGAATACTCGTACTGAAACCTAACAACTCCGCCTTAATATTAAAAAGGCGTATGTGTAGATACTCCAGCGTCGGATAGGCTGTTTTACTTGAGAATTAGTTCTGTAGGTGTACGTGATATTGCGGACGGGAGGTTTAAGACTGTTTTTAATATACTCGCCTAGCGCATAACTTACATAAGAATGAGAAATTGCAGTTTGTAAAGTCTGGATGTAGTGTTTGCCGCATTATGTTTCGGTTTTTCGTATATACACAAAATGTGTCTGATAAATGATTTTAGATAATTTTGCCGATATTTCCGTCTAAATGGGGCGTGCAATCGAGAAGTTTCGGCGCGATACGAGGCAAATTGATATCAGTTTTTTTATTGGGTGTAGGTTAAATTGAGAATGGCTGTGCATTCTACGACTTTCATTGAGAGGCTGTTCGAGTGTGAAATACCCTTACACCTGCCATAAGACGAGCGGAAACTATTCATTCACTTAAAAGACAAGTGAAAGAGCACTGCCTTTCTACTCTCTTTTCTCCTTTTACCTCACTTTTAGTACGCTATGCATTATCTATGTGTATTTATGTATTTAAGTAGGTATATGTGTATTAATATGAAGTTATTTGTGGTGGACTGAGGCCTAAACTCTCTCAGTTGTAGAAGAAGCCCGTGCCCAACAGTGGGACGTACATGGGCTGATGATGATGAAAGTTGACTTCAGTTTTAACAGGTCATTTTAGTCGAATCGGGAACAGTGAGAAGTCCACAACTATATATTTGCTGAATCGTTTTGTCGCCGGGGTCCAAGATGTCGACCTATTTGAGTATGCTGTAATGCATATTATTAATTCCGTTATATATTATTTTAGTTATATTTGTTTTGTATAATTTTATTTTATTATTATTTTTGTGTTTGGTGTATTAATTAATTAATCAACTAAACGCTTTGGTGTCATGCTGTCAGCTTATGTTGTATTTTAATGTAAATAAATAAATAAACTGACTGCCTCGTGGTCTCGGGGCACAAGTATGTGCCGTGCGATCTAGAGGTCCTGGGTTCGATTCCCGGGTCGGGCAAAGTGTTATTGGGTTTTTCCTTTAGGAAATTCTCAATAGCAGCACGGAGTCTGGAATTGTGCCCGAAAAATGGCAATAGGCTCGCCGCCTATTACGTGGGACTGAACATACCTGGCGAAATGTGGGTGTAGAAATGCACCTCTGCCTACCCTATAAGGGAATACAGGCGTGAGTTTATGTATGTATGTAAATAAATAAACTATCAGCATTGCATCTGAAATAACTTTATTCATTTTAGAAACGGACATCAAGAACACCGGGCAAACAACCGGAAAAAAGCTGAAACGATAAATAAAAATCCGGAATAGTGCCGATACCGATCGGCACGGTTTACCGGTTTTTATGGCGAATCGGTAAGGTTTTGTTGCATTGTTTTTTAACTTCCACCAGCTATTGTTAAACTCTACGAGAGCGTGATCTTTAATAAACATGTCCTTAAAGATAAATAAACAGACAGTTTGTTACTAAATGTCATGGGTTTAGTCGTGGTGAAACCATTTACATTAATATATGCATCGACAGCCACGTTTTCATAACAACCACATAGATTTAATACATATGGTTGTATGGAAAACGTCAATTTTTTTATTTTTTGTCGGGATTTTTTTACCGTACCTATGACCTGCCTTAGTTTCCGATCACGGTCTGAATACATACTGTATATGTATATATTGACGTATAGAGTATTGCGTACGTATTAAGTATCAGATATCGTGTATCGTGCGGTTCTCACCGCGCACACAAGCATTACATATGTTCCAGCTACATGTACATATTGTACATCTACTATTGTTACCTATTACTATACAACGCTTTTTATATTTCCGATATGTTTCACTGCAGACAATTGTGTTGAATTCTATAATATCGGGTTAGTATAAAAATATTGAAAAAGTAATGCCATAAAAAACAAATACAAAGTCGATGAATTTATTTAATCCCCATTTAAGGGACCTTCTGTCTTAAGTTATTATGCACTTAGCTTACCAGACAACATCTTATAGTGTCCTATAGGACAGTATTCGGTATACCGACCGCAGGTTGAATCACAACACTATTGTGTTATGTGTGAGATATTTACTCGCAATCGAATATCGTGATGATCGAAGCAGTGATGGCCTCGAGGTTTAGGCGCGCGGTTGAGAATTTCGGCGGTCGCAGAGTTCAAACCCCAGGCACACACCTCTGACTTTTCGAAGTTATGTGTGTATTCACAATGAATTATCACTTGCTTTAACGGTGAAGGAAAACATCGTGATAAAACCTGCACACCTAAAAGTTCTAAGGAATTTGTAAGGTGTGTAGTCCGCCAACCCGCACTAGGCCAGCGTGGTGGACTAAGGCCTAAACCCTCTCAGTTGTAGAGGAGGCCCGTGCCCAGCAGTGGGACGTATTTGGGCTGATGATGAATCGAATATCGTTCAAGAAAAATTAAAACGAATATATATCGATTTCCGAACCATGGCCATTGAAAAGGCTCTCGTCACTTGAAATCCGAAGCAATCATCATTTAGGCGGTTCACACGGCGCGCTCAAATTTGGAAGTTGCGAATTCGTAAGCGCTTCCAATAATGGCGGATGTAATGGCCATATCGCGTGCCATACACACCGCTTTTATTCCCAGGCTGTGCCAACCACAGGGAGTTCACGCCTAGCGTGGTACGATGGTAAAAACCTTTGATGAATTAGTTTTGGTCATACTGGGTTTTTAGAAAAACATGAATGTCTCGCTTTGCTAGTTAATTCTAGTTGTTTTGACTTTCTGCGAAACTATTGACACTGGTTATATCATAGTCCAAATAACGCCGACTGTCTAATATATACATATTATGTACTTACGCATGTACGACTGCCTCGTGGTCTCGCGGTACAAGTATGTGCCGTGCGATCTAGAAGTCCCGGGTTCGATTCCCGGGTCGGGCAAAGTGTTATTGGGTTTTTTTCCATTAGGAAATTCTCGGTAACAGCACGGAGTCTGGAAATGTGCCCGAAAAACGGCAATAGGCTGCTCCCTATTACGTGGGACTGATACATACTTGGCGAAATGTGGGTGTAGAAATGCACCTCTGCCTACCCCTTCGAGGAATACAGGCGTGAGTTTATATATGTATGTATGTACGCATGTTACGGTATAGGCAAAAGTGTTTCTAAACCTGCGTGTCTTCTGCTTTACTTTAACTCTTTTCCGAACTATTCTATTGAGAATTGTCTATGAAAAAATCCAGTTATGCATTCCACATCTTGGAAATCAACTCCTCTCCATCTTGCACCGCACTCCTTGGACCAAAGAAGTCAAAGTCAAAAGTCAAAATCATCTTTACTCAAATAGACTTTTACAAGTTCTTTTGAATCGTCAATATTAAACTATTTTTTAAAACTATTGCCGCTTCGAAACGTGTTATCGCTGTGGAAAAGAAACGGCAAGAAACTCCCTCAGCAACACGAAATGTCTTTTTTTTTTAAATAATAAATATAATTATTATAATTACATTTTTTAAATGTCATTATATAAATTTAATCTTATGTATGCATAACGATACAAATTGTAGCAACGAAACTTCTGCTGTTTAAAACAGTGGAATTCTGTCTAAATTACGCTGATTTTTCTCAGACGTAACAGACAATTGTGATATTTATATGTAATGATTTTTTTAACGTGAGAAAACCGCTTGAAACTCCGCGTTAGGTACCTCGAGGAGTCCAAAAAGGGTATGTCGGAGGAAATATATACGAGTAAATACACCCAACAGTCACATACAAAGTTCTGACCCCACATTAAGATACGAGTCTTGTGTCGTGGGTATCAGAAACTACGAGAGACTTTTCGGTGTCACAAACACCCAGACCCGACACAAATATTTGTAGATCACACATACATTTGTCTCGGTGCGAGGATCGAACCCGCGGCCTCTCGTTTCGCAAGCTGGTGTCCAGCCAACTGCGCCACGGGGCTGTTAAAATACAATATAAATTTATTAATGTTAGTGCATATACCACACAATTGCGATCCCCATGTTGCATGCTAATTGCCGGGGTATTTCCACGTTGTCACGCGACTGAACAACAAAAATACATTATTTGAATGTATTTATAAAGCCAACATGCTTGTTGAGGTAAATAACACTTAAAGCTTATTATGTAACTGAGGTACGGGTTGTCGGACTTCGCCATGGGGGGAGATGATGATTATTTCATCATCATCAGCCCATGTACGTCCTATTGCTAGGCACGGGCTTCCTCTATGACTAAGAGGGCTTAGGTCTTAGTCCACCACGCTAGTCAAGTACGGATTGGCGGACTAAGAAATTCCTTAGAACTTTTAGGTGTGCAGGTTTCCTCACGATATTTTCCTTCACCGTTGAAATACGTGATAATTCATTATGAATCGAGGATATGGGCGTGAGTGTATATAATTATTTGTATATATTTGTGTGTAGTGTATATTGACAGCCCCGTGGCGCAGTTGGCTAGACACCAGCTTGCGAAACGAGAGGCCGCGGGTTCAATCCCCGCACCGAGACAAACATTTGTGTGATCTACAAATATTTGTGTCAGGTCTGGTGTTTGTGAGACCGAAAAGTCTCGTAGTTTCTGATACCCACGACACAAGACTTGTATCTTAATGTGGGGTCAGAACTGTGTATGTGACTGTTGGGTGTATATATTTATTATATACGTGTGTGTGTGTGATTTATATAATCATAATCATAGAGCTTCGCTGTGGTCCCACTGTCCCATACAAAACCGACGTGGAGCAATATTGTAGCACTTCGTTCGGTGAGTGAGATTGGCGGACACCTAATTTCCTGTTGGTCTTGGTTGGTTTGTGCGGTATTCGTTCGGACTAGAGATGTAAAGAACTCGAGTCTTTGAGTCCTAATTCGATAGACTCGGCTCAATTTTGCACAACTCAGTGAACTAACTAAACTCGGAGTCTTGAGTCGAACCGAGCTTCAGTCTTTCCACAAAGACTCGAGCGCTAAAATAGAACTCGAGCTCTTAAAAAGAGCTCGAGTCTTAAATAGAACTCGAGTCTTATTAAAGCTTGAGTCTCAAAAGAACTCGAGTCTTATGTCTTGAGCGTATTAAGGTTTATTTTACGTATTTGCAAATTATTCTGGACTTTATACATACTTATTACATAAATATGTGCGTCCTCAGATCAATTTTGATTGCTTGTGATTTTATTTATTTAATTTTTCATGATGATTCAAATGATTTTTCCTATTAATTAACGCTTTTATTTTTTCAAAACACGTTTCTGATTACGAATATATCCCACAAAAGTAACATTTTATTACCTGATTTAAAAAGGACTCCAAACGGAAAACGACTCGAGCGCGACTCGCCCCGTAAAAACGACTCGAGCGCTAAAAAAGACTCGAGTTCCATGTTGCGCTCAAGAGCTCATATAGACTTAACTTCTCTAGTCTTGAGAGTCTTATTGTAATGAGTCGAGTCGTTCAATTTGTCAGTCGAGCTTGAAATTTAGGACTCAAAGACTCGAGTTCTTTACATCTCTAGTTCGGACTGCGAAAAACCATTGTGTGTAAATTCTGTTATAGTTACCTAAACTGGTTCATCGCATTCAGAGTTCACCTGTACATCATCATCAGCCCATATACGTCCCACTGCTGAGCACGAGCCTCCTCTGCAACTGAGAGGGTTTAGACCTTAGTCCACAACGTGGCCTAGTGCAGGTTAAAGGACTACAAACCTTAGAAATTCCTAAGAACTTTTAGGTGTGCAGGTTTCATCCCGATGTTTTCCTTCACCGTTTAAGTACCTGATAATTCATTATAAATACACACATAACTTCTAAAAGTTAGAGGTGTGTGCGTGGGGTTGAACCCGCGACCGCCGAGATTCACGACCGCGCGCCTAAACCTCGAAGCCATCACTACTTATAATTACAAAATACTAGGAGTTAACACATCATCTTACATAGAATCCATACTGAAATTTAAACTTGAAGTTTCTAGTGTATTTCATGAAAGACGCTCGTCTCTGCGACAAATATTCCTTCAACGTGCAAATATTTGCCTAGAGACAGGATTTAGCGACGCGGGCCGGGACTGCATTCCTCTCCTGTTATTATACGCCGAATTATTTGGTGTAAGCAATTTTACGTGTAAAATTGTGGGTACTGAAACTGAGCGTGTAGTTGTGTCGAAATTAAAACGTTGATCCACTTTTAACTCGTGGAAATTATTAAACATTTTTTTTTTTTAATTCTAGTGCTTTAGGCATTGGTAATACATACCGTATTACAAACATATATAACCTCACGCCTGTATTCCTCGAAGGGGTAGGCAGAGGTGTATTTCTGCACCCACATTTCGCTAGGTATAGGGGCCGAGCTTATTGCAGTTTTACAGGCACATTTCCAGGCTCCGTGCAGGTGTTGAGAACTTTCCTAAATGGTAAACCAATAACACTTCGGGAATCGAACCCGGCACTTACACAAAAAAAATATTTAATACAATTTTTCTACTAGGATTTTGATGTTTGTGAGACAAAAAAGTCTAAGGTATTTTGTGATACCCACAACAGAAGACTTACTTGTATCCTGTGTTATATTTATTCATTTATATAATGTTAAAATATATCATCGCAAATAAACTCGTGGACCCTCCTTATGCATGGAATTTTAAATATAGACAACAAGCGATAAGCTTCTAACCATAATGACGAACTATATCCTAGCAGGCTATATATATATATATATACCTATCTATTTTTATCTAATCTATAAAATGTCAAATATTTCATTCACAATTTAATATTCATCATCAGCCCAAATACGTCCCACTGCTGGGCACGGGCCTCCTCTACAATTGAGAGGGTTTAGGCCTTAGTCCACCACGCTGGCCTAGTGCGGGTTGGCGGAATACATATCTGATATATATATCATATCCCAGTGTAAAAGGCAGTATTCAATAGAAAAGTGGGTCTAGTTGAATAAAAGCATCTCATTTCTTTACACACAAACCATCAAATGAGTTTTGCAAACGTAAAGAAGTCTAGTATTTGACTTATGAAGGAAGTTATATCCCTTTCTTTTGTATTCCATAAAGATTTTAATCCGTATTGAAGATTTCTTCGTAAGGCTATTCGATACACGCATTCGACGACACATTGAAGTATGCTCGGCGCTTCTTAAACACTTCGCGCGCCATCCATCTTGTGGGACACCCGACGGATCCGCTCTTGACCGATTTTCCAATATAGGAAGGTGTTTACAAGTATTTGCACTGAGCTCTCGGAATTCATGCTCAACGTTTAAGCCGTTGTTTAAATACCAAATTTTGTAGGGATATTTTTATGTTTCATGTTGCTGAGTCTCGTTGGTTCCGTTGTATAAGGGTGTGGGGTATGGTTGAGAGATGCCGGATCAGGTTATTATCAGGGTAATGGATGTGACGATGGTGGAGTAGCGAAAAATAATTGAGATACTCTCAAAACATCAAAACATCGTGATGAAACCTACACACATAAAAGTTCTTAGGAATTTCTTAGATATACATACATACATAAACTCACGCCCGTATTCCCCGAAGGGGTAGGCAGAGGTGCATTTCTGCACCCACATATCGTCAGGTATGTATCAGTCCCACGTAATAGGGGGCGAGCCTATTGCCGTTTTTCGGGCACATTTCCAGACTCCGTGCTGTTACTGAGAATTTCCTAATGGAAAAACCCAATAACACTTTTTGCCCGACCCGGGAATCGAACCCAGGACCTCTAGATCCCACGGCACATACTTGTACCGCGAGACCACGAGGCAGTCTTTCTTAGATATGTATCCCGCCAACCCGCACTAAGCCAGCGTGGTGGACTAAGGCCTAGACCCTCTCAGTTGTAGAGGAGGCCCGTGCCCAGCAGTGGGACGTATATGGGCTGATGATTATGACGATGACTCTCAAAATTATGCTGGCTTATCTATATCCCATATACAATACATTAATTCTACTATAATTTTATGTAATGTTAATTTTAATTATTTTCCGTTATGTTTTGCGTCTTTTTCTTTCATATTATTCTTCTTTATTTTTATATTTTAAAAAATTGTTATCGATCAGTGTAATTGGTGTTTTTGTACTAATTGGATAAATAAATAAATAATTAATAAATCACACAGCTGGGCACTCCTCTACAACTGAGAATGGTTAAGGCTTTGTCCAACAAAGGACTAGTGAGGCGAGTCGGACTAATACTTAATTTATAGAATGGAGGTTTCTATACCCTTAAACATTGCATAGGTACTATACATAACATTGAATACTAAAGCAGTCTTCAGAAATCTCATTTACCTACTTTGATAGGTTAGGTTGTTAGGTACTCAATGGTTTCCAAAACGTAAACGTTGCGGTGACTACAAACGCCGTGACATTAAAAATATCCTGAAAAAACCCCTGTTCCTTACAACCACATGCATTTAACATCTATGATTGTTAGGAAAATGTTTTTTTTTTGTTGGGATTTTTATTAACGCCAATGGGTTTGTAATCAATGTAGCTATCACCTGCCATAGATTCCGATCATGGTCTGAATACACCCTGTATATTTTCTAAGATATCATGATGAAACGAATTCTCAATAAAATATTCACAAATGTATTAAAAAACACTTAAGGATTTTACATACATTTGCAAAAAGGTATAAAATTTACGTCCTATTCTCCAAACGCCTATATTCTGTCCCTTCCTTCAGACTAGTGCGTCTGACAGATTTGTCCTTCATCAGTCGAGAAAGGTATTATGTTTAAAATTGTGGTCTTTATGTTGCATCGTAGCTTGAAGACTATTGTTAACTAAATAATAGACAAGTTTTAAGCATTTAAAATAATTTTAAGATTTTAAGCTGCCATGCTAGCATCTACCTAAAGCAAAAACACTATTCAAACCTGCTAACACCATCTAGCGGTGCTTTACGTAAACAATTTTATTAAGAGATTTTGAAACTATAAATTAAACTTGAAAACGAATAACTTTGATTAAAAAAAAGTGTGTGTGTACTTATGTACACGCGTTAGAAGTTATACCACACGACTGAAGTAAAACTTATAAATACGCCCAACAGTCACATACATAGTTCTTAGTTTACACAACATATTACATTTTTGAACGCACTCATAAATATTTGACAACTAATAAATATGTCAGTCCCTTTTTATTACTGTCACTATTCTACATTTTTAATATCTAAAACATACTTTTTTATCTAAAACATAAATTTCACTCTTATCATTTTTTCATAACGCGCCTAAAAAAGTATAACTCCAAAAATAATTACTTAATCACATTATTTATCATCATCAGCACATAAAATACGACCAACTGGTTGGAACGGGCCTCCTCTACAATTCAGAGAGGAAATAGAGGAGGGGTTCTCAGACCTTAACTTCATAATATGGTTTAGTGAACTTCAGAAATCTGAAAAATTGTTTGTATTCAGATTTCTGTCAACATAGTTATCAGCGCGTGATAATTCATTGAATTAATTGAATTCAGACTTAATATCAAAGCAGCACTCGCGACCTTCAAGATTTGGTCTCGATAGAACGCGCGGGTAATTCTAAGCTAAATTCTTTTCGGCTTTTCCGTTGCTTTTTGTCTAGATTAACGAAAAATGATATTTGCACACCGGTACTGTCTCCAGTAGAATTTTTGGAAATATTTGTAATTTTGTCCACCAAATGCATCGTTCCATCCTGTCCATCCCATCCCATCCCTTGTATATACCAAAAATCATCCAAACCTGTTAAGTATATAGAAGATTTTTTTTTGGATTACCCAGTCATCTTTTTACATTTCCTTTTTGCAAATTAGGTTGTCTGGAAGAAATCACAGTCAGTGATAAGACCGCCTATTGTCACTTAGTCCTAAGTATTCCTTTTTCTTAATTTTGTTTTGTGTAATATGTCCATGGTGTAAAATAAAGTGTTATAAATAAATAAAGATTTTCCGTAAAAAAAATATATTATTTTACTTTATAATATACATAAGTATAGATTACTTAACTCCCACAAGACACAGTATGTCTTTAAATGTTTCGACCGAATGAGAACGCGTTGAATTTCGGCAGGTTTCTAGGTAAGACTTTCACAAACCCTAGGTTCTCTAGAGGCCTATTAACTGTGATTACACTGAAAGGGGATAACGCATTCAGGGGCTCATGTTTTTGACTGGAAGCCCTATTTCATTTAGACGTATTACATTTACCTCATTCTTTGTACAGTCCCAGAGCTCCACACAGAGCTAAATGGAATATAAAAACGTATATTTATAGTAATTTATCAAGCATAGTAGTGATGGCCTCGAGGTTTACGCGCGCGATCGAGAATTTCGGCGGTAGCAAGTTCAAACCCCAGGCACACACCTCTGACTTTTCGAAGTTATGTGTGTATTCACAATGAATTATCACTTGCTTTAACGGTAAAGGAAGGCATCGTGATGAAACCTGCACTCCTAAAAGTTCTTAGGAATTTCTTGGGTGTGTAGTCAAACCCGCATTAGACCAGCGTGGTGGACTAAGGCCTAAACCCTCTCAGTTGTAGAGGAGGCCCGCGCCCAGCAGTGGTACGTATTTTTTTTTTTTTTTAAACTGGCACGGCAAAGTGACTCCACTGTACCTGATGGTAAGCACAGTGGAGTCCAAAAAATTAATACCGACCAGCGAGAAACGAAGGTCACCCGCTGGTCGACACAATCATGCCGGCCTGCACAAATGCTTCTTCACGCTTCGCTTAAAGGATCCAGGATCATAGGAAGGAGGGAACACGTGAGCCGGCAAACTATTCCACAGCTTGATGGTGCGGCAAAGGTAAGAGTTGTCGAACTTTTTGGTTCGAGCCGCGGATGTTGTGACCACAAAGCTGTGGCTTCGCATGCCAGCACGCGTGGTTCTGGTGAGGAAAGGAGAGGATGGGACAAGCTTAAACAATTCTTCAGAGCATTCACCATGATACAGACGGTAGAACACGCTAAGTGCGGCAATGTCCCGCAACTGTAGCGGCTCCAAGTTAGCTGTGACGTCTGCATCATCCACAATGCGGATGGCACGCCGCTGCAATCCATCCAAGGCATCGAGAAGGTAATTGGCGGAACCGTCCCAGAGGTGCGAGCAGTATTCCATGCCCGGCCGAACCTGCGCTTTGTATAAGCGGAAAAGCTGACCGGGCGTGAAAAACCGGCGCACCCTGTTCAGGATTCCGACCCTGCGTGAAGTGGCGGATATAATGCCCTCGATGTGAGTCCTTGGATTAAGATCGCAGCGGATATCCACACCTAGGATATTAAGGCCGTTCCGCATTGCGAGTGAAATGCCCTGAAAATTGGGGAAAGGAGAAAACGGGGATTTTTTGCACGAAAACGCACAGACCTGGGTTTTCTTGGCATTGAACTCAACCAGATTCCGGGTACCCCATGTGGAAATGAGCTCCAGGGTCCGATTGAGCTCAATGACAAGCTCCTCGCGTCTACTCTCAGTATCCGCCCGGCAACCTGGTGGCTTACTGCAGTACCGCCCATGGACCGTGCTGTCATCTGCATAGCAATGAATGTTGCCAAGTGGCAACATATCATTGATATGCAGAAGAAACAGGGTGGGCGATAGCACAGAGCCTTGTGGAACCCCGGCACTAACTGACGTATATGAGATGATGATGAAAATTAGTCATAATCAAAGACAAGTAGATTTTTTAACCCCATAACAACTGAATTAATTCAACTAAAAAGTAGAACACAAAGCTATCATTCATGATGAAGTACGAGTAAAATAGAATTAAAACAACATTTATTGGGACTGGCTAAAATCGTCCGATTTGATTTCAACGATCATTCAATTAATCGAGTTTTGTCGAGTGATTGATTAAACGTGCCGATGATGTTTTTAATGATGATGGATACGATGCGATCAATTTCAAAGTTTTACTTGGAATACATTCATTTCTACTAAATTCTGACACTTATTTATTTATGGTCGTCCAATTATAAAATAAAATCAATACGTACATATGTCACTCCTATGTCCCCATAAATGCAGGCAGAGGTGTGTGTAAACTAATAATGGACAAACCTATAAGCGTTTTTCCCACTCATTTCATCATCATCAGCCCTCTACAACTGAGAGGGTTTTAGGCCTTAGTCCACCACGCTGGCCTAGTGCGGGTTGGCGGACTACACACCTAAGAAATTCCTAAGAACTTTTAGGTGTGCAGGTTTTATCACGATGTTTTCCTTCACCGTTAAAGCAAGTGATAATTCATTGTGAATACACACATAACTTCGAAAAGTCAGAGGTGTGTGCCTGGGGTTTGAACCTGCGACCGCAGAAATTCTCGACCGAGCGCCTAAACCTCGAGGCCATCGCTAAAATAATGTATGACAAAATTGTTCCCCTTTAAAAGTTCTAAAAAAAAGTCCGCGACAGCATATATCTATCTTTTAAGGTTGGCTCACTATAACCTTTTTTATGCTAACCAAATTTATTCTAAAATAAAGCATTATTTGTGAAGGTGTTTTCATAAAGATGATATTAATCCTTATCCAAATAAATACGTTATTCATCACAAGTATTTAATTTAAAAGAAATTTGCCCTTTACATCATTTGATTTCAATGAGTATCTTAGAAGATATCGCAGTTTTAAAATAACACCGCAGCGAAAAAATTATCAAGCGCGCAATTATGATGTACGAGTACAAGGCGCCGGCCGGCCGGTGCGCGGCGGCACACGTTTCACGTCTATTTGACCGATTTGAATGATTTTTTGGTATGGACATAAATGGGACTCTGTGGACTATTTTCTTTCTGAACCCAACCCTGTAGTCTACGCAGACGGAGTCGCGAGCAAAAGCTAGTTACCTATATAATGTCGGTTAACATGTATGTAATTACATTTTTTAGGTTTCGTATGTAATACGCGAATACACCTAACTTCGCTCTAATTACTATCCACCTTGGCCTATAAAGTTGTGACAAATCAATACCCATAAACCATACTTAAGGCCACTTACTTGTAATTCCAATGCCTTGTTTTATGAAAAAAAAAAACACAAACACTTAACAACTTTTTTAAACACTCAGTCGTCACACACTGGCCACTCACATACACAGAAATAAAGATAACTCGCGTAAATACAACGAACACTGCGTGAAGTTAATTTTTAAAATTCTAAATTCAATTATTCATGAAGGTACTCGCGGATCGGCGGAAGGCGAGCGCGACGTCCTCCCCCGTCCTGAACAAACGATCAACTGAGCGCGCGCTATACATTCCGACGGCATGCGTACTACATATAAAAAGTAAACAACTTTTTATTTTATTCCGTTGGTAGAACTGAAAATTATGCAAATAACAATTTGAAAATCGAATAACGGGTATATCAATTTAAATCGACAGTCATTGTGCATCCTTTGTTCTATATATGATTTAGAGAGGGAGGGATGTAGATATGATTCTTAACGGTCAGAGGCCGCGACGTGACGATAATCCTCAATTACTTAAGTTTCATTCCCTCAGCGAGCGTTTGAGTGTGTGAAAACTGTTCAATTATGACGTGAGCTACATCGGTCAATGTTAGTATGGGCTGGTAACTGGAATTAGATATGTTAAGGCACGCTATACAAGGGTATTTGTACGTGTTTATTGCGCCAACCTCGTGATAAACTTTTGTGTTATCGCCGGGTCATTCTTAATCACGCGGCAAAAATACTGGGGAAGTCTTAAGTGCGGTCCTCAGTGGTTTTGATGGCGACCGCTTAGGACATCTACGTTATAACTTCATCATCAGCCCAAATACGTCCCACTGCTAAGCACGGGCCTCCTCTACAACTAAGAGGGTTTTAGGCCTTAGTCCACCACGCTGGCCTAGTGCGGGTTGGCGGACTACACACCTTTTTATTACGATGTTTTCCTTCACCGTTAAAGCAAGCGATAATTCATTGTGAATACACACATAACTTCGAAAAGTCAGAGCTGTGTGCCTGGGGTTTGAACCTGCGACCGCTGAAATTCTCGACCGCGCGCCTAAACCTCGAGGCCATCACTGCTTCACGTTATAACTTATAAGGATAATTTAATATTTCGTCATCAGTAATAAATTCTACAACTCATAAGAAACCAACAATCTCCCTCTGTAATAAACTGCAAAGTTGTTGCTTCATGTCAATTTTCTTTGACACAGTTTTATTGTATCTATACAGTAGCTTTACTACATAAAACTGTATTGTATACGGTGAACAATATACTATAATATATTTCACGCGATATTTTTCTACACCGTTGAAGTACTTTCATTGAGAATAAACACACAACTGTGATAATAATCAATCATCGAATATTGTGATAAGAAAAATATGTGTGTTAAGAGTTTATATGGCGATTGACGTATTAATAAAGAGATTTAAATTTATCGGGCGAATGTATAATGATTAGTCGGGAAAGAAATTCCCAGGAGAAAAGATAATAGGTAATAATGTTCAAATATTTTTTGATAGCCATGTGGCGCAGCTGGCTAGACACCTGCTTGCGAAATGAAAGGCCGCGATTTCGATCCTCGCACCGAGACAAATGTTTGTGTGATCCACAACTATTTGTTTCGGCTCTCAGTCCGGGTGTCTGTGAGACCGAAAAGTGTCTCGTAGTTTCTGATACCGACGACACAAGACTTGATCTTCGTGTGGGGTCAGAACTATGTGTGTGACTTATTTATTTATTTTCTACTTAAAGGACATTCAGGTTATCAACAGCCCTTACTTACCCCTGTAAAATATTGGCGTGAGCATATGAAAACTGAACTCTGTAATTTATTTTTCTCTCATTAAGCTACTCATGATTTAAATAAATAAAAAAAAAATTAACGATTCAAAGTCCATAATTCTGTTATTCTAAATATTTTTACAAGACTTATATTAATGCCGCCCTCGGCGGGTCGCTTTAATCCCTAAAAAGTTTGGGCTTACGTCCCCAACTTAGTCGACATTGTGTCACGAAAACGGCTATTTTATTTTGGCGTTGGAAATAAAAAAGTTAAAAAACCCTAGGTCTGTTTAACTAGTTCACTTAATTCTAGTTTTATAATGCTTAGGAACTTTGTAGGTTCAGACAGCTTACTGGCACGGAGGACGGCCTTACTCACGCCTGTATCTCTTAGAGCAGGGTTTCTCAAACTTTTGGTTTCACGAACCCCTGTTAAAGTTTCCAGGTGACTGCGAACCCCTTAAGTCTTAAGTAACTAATTAAATGCCCCCCAACAAAAAATAATAAAACTGTCTGTTAAATAAAATAAGATTTTTATTTCAAAAGAAATATCTTTCTAATACGAGTATTAATGTCATGGGTTAGCTTGTTTCTTGTCGCAATTGGAGTCAATTTTAGAAGTCATTTTGGAAAAAATTAACCTTAATTCTGACTCAGTGAAGTCGATTTCTGTATTTACTTTTTATCATGACCACGTGTGAAAACCCATTGTGCCGCACGTGGCTGCTAAGCATCAAGTCACTATTACGTAAATATTGTCGCGAACTCCCTTCTGTTGAATGGCGAACCCCACTTTCAGAAACACTGTCTTAAAGAATAGGCAGAGGTAAATTTTAACACTCATGTTTCACCAGGTTTTTAAGTGCATATTATTGTGGACCAAATTTTTGCCGTCTTTCGAGCACATTTGCAAGGTCTATGCTCCTAATGAGAATTTCCTTCCAATGACTTTGAAATCAAACCTAAGACCTTCCGGCCGCACCCCTGATGCATATGAAAGACCAGCGAGACATTCAACCATAATAGTAACTGCTAACTTTTGCATTTTTCGAAACTATGTGTTGTTTTGATGTAAACACCAACCAGAAACAAAAACATTTATACAGACTAAAATAAACATCTGAAAAATGAATAATATATTTCTAGTTTACACCGCTCAAATACAAAAGCAGCCGGTGCAATCGGAAACGGGGGAATAACTGTGTTGTAACAATAATAATGTTTACAATCCCGGTTTACAGTTGTTAAAGCAGTCCTATTGTGCATGGGGGAACTTAAAATTGTATTGTCGGGCTTTGCAGTACAGTAGACACAAGCTTTGAAAATTAAGGCAAAATCAAACTTCAAATGTCTATTCATGTATTCTTTTAGTAATTAATTAAGTAGTGATGGCCTCGAGGTTTAGGCGCGCGGTCGAGAATCTCGGCGGTCGCGGTTTCAAAACCCAGGCACACATATCTCACTTTTCGAAGGTATGTGTGTATTCACAATTAATTATCACTATTATTTTATTATCCATCCTAAGGTTGCCTGGAAGAAATTGCCGAAAACGCTAAGACCGCCTCTTGTTTTCTTTTTTTAATAGCTAAGTTTCTTTATATTATTACTAGACATACAAGGAAGTGTTAATAAATAAATAAATAACTTCGCGGGTTCAAACCCCAGGCACACACCTCTGACTTTTCGAAGTTATGTGTGTATTCACAATGAATTATAACTAACTTTAGCGATGAAGGAAAACTTTATGATAAAACCTTCACACATACATGTTCTTGGTAATTTCGTAGGTGTGTAGTCCGCCAACCCGCACTAGGCCAGCGTGGTGGACTAAGGCCTAAACCCTCTCAGTGGTAGAGGAGGCCCGTGCCCAGCAGTGGGATGTATATGGGCTGATGATGTTGATGATGAAGTACACCTAACAGTCACATACATAGTCCTGTCCCTACACTAAGATACAAGTCTTATGTCGTGGGTATCAGAAACTACCAGAGACTTTTTGCTCTCACAAACATCCAGAACCGAAACAAACATTTACCTCAGTGTGGGGATCGAACCCACGGCCTCTCATTTCACAAGATGATGTGCCAACAGCGCCATGAGGCTGACATATTTTATGAAACATCGATTTATACTAGCGCCCGTACTACCTGCGGAGCATTAACGGCATTAACTCCTTCAGCACTATGAAATTAAATAAAAAATTCTCTTTTGTCACGCGGCATAAGTTTACAGTGTTGACCAACAGGGCGTTCGATTCCGGATCGGTAATATTTCAATATTTTTTCTTTTCATTAGTAAATTCGTTGAAGAAGCACGGAATCTAGAAAATGTGACCGAAAAACACCAAATTTATTTATTTATTTATTTACGCTTTATACATAACATATGTAAAGGTGGACTTAATGCCTGAGGCATTCTCTACCAGTCAAACCTTAGGTGGTGCAGAGATGAAAAGCGTAGGTGCGTAAATTGTTGGCTAAACATGAATGCAGCCTACCATTTCTAAGCAACAAGCGTTAACAATAAGTGACATGATTCAGAAGATATTGCATTAGTCAGGAACAATAAATTCATTCAAGCAAGGAACGTCCATTATATACAACGAGGGAAGTCGTAAGCCGCGCACGCCAGAACAATTAATTACAAGCAAATCAAGCGGATGTGGGCAATGTGAAAGAGGAGCTGTGCCGACCGCACACATAGCCATGCCGAAACCACCGTGTTCTTAGTCCGTATTACGTGTTACCACTCTGTAGTTTTGGACTAGGTGACGTTTAACGCTAATAAAATTAATTGTACAGGATGTATTCAGACCGCGATCGGAAACTAAGGCAGGTAATAGCTACGGTGTTTACAAATCCATTAGCGTTAAAAAATCCCGACGAATAATAAAAATTTTGACGTTTTCCTAACAACCACATGCATTTAATACCTAACTATTGTATGGAAAACGTCAAATTTTGTATTTTTTGTCGGGAATTTTTGTATATCGTAGCAGGAAATAAATATTCTTACCGTCACTTGTCAGTTTATATACGAAAACTTAATGTACGTCCAAAAGAATCTTGATAAATTTAATAAAATTTGTAATGTACACAATAAAAATACTAGGAACAAATGTAATCTTGTACAACACGTAACTCGTCTCCGGAAAGTTAGTAACTCTTTTATGGGGCAATGTATACGCTTCTATAACAAACTTCCGAAGGCTATTAGGGAGCTTCCCCTGAATAAGTTTAAGGAATCAATTAAAGATAAACTTTGCAAAAATGCATACTATAAAATTTCAGATTTTATTGAAGATAAGCCTTGGGAGTAAGTAAATTGATCGGAGTTGTATCGTGTTGCTACAGTTTGTATCGCTATGACATGTATCTCTATGACATGTATAGTTATGACATTTATTATGTAAAAATGAAACAATGTGAATTAAAAAATAATAATAATATTGCTGTTTTTAAGAAAAAAAAATGACAAGTCGTGTTGCTGAGGGAGTTTCTTGCCGTTTCTTCTCCACAGCTATAACACGTTTCGAAGCGGCAATAGTTTAAAAAAAAATAAGAAGTGTAAAATTGACGATTCAAAAGAGCTTGTAAAAGTCTATTTGAATAAAGATAATTTGATTTGATTTGATTTGATTTAGGAAAAGGAGTTTAAAAAAAGCCCTTAAACAGAATTGGGGCTTAAAAGATGACGATTATAATTTACGCATATATATGTCAATGGAGAAGGAATCGCTTGCCCAGCATCAGGCAAATATGGGCGTAAAAAGGAAAACTGGTTTTCAAACATGTGAAGGTGATTGTCTATCATTCATTAAACCAAAGCACGAAGTCTTTAGATCTTGTCGTCCATTATTTTGTATTAATCTCACAAAAGGTGACCTTTTCACTAACATGTAACTGTTAACAGTACACAAAGGGCACAACCAGCACTTTCTTTTATTAATATTTTCGTAGAAAAAGTGCTGAATGCGAACAAAAATGTACAAAAATTGAGAATTTAATCAATTCCTGTATTTATTAGTAAAATCAAGCAGCGTTGTTCGAAGAGTTGCCTGAACATTTTACACAATTTAGATAGTGTAGCTGTTTTTTGTAAGGGCTTCGTTTCGGACAGAATAACAGTTATGCCAGCAGGCCAGCATAATTGTATCGACTAATAAGGATTGAATGTAGTCTTTGTCTGTCAGTCGACACCCCATTTATCATACACCAAATTCTGCACTTGCGTTGAAGGTAAGTACTATTAAGTACGTTTTCTCAATTTGCAGTATCAACATAACAAAAACCACCTTAATAATTTTACCTTAGCATGAAAAAAAAACACCATTTTTACTAAAATATTGTTTACTAAGCTCGCTTCATAGTTCCATAAGGTTTTATTTTATATCGTTAAAAGTTTATCAGGGAATCTCCATGGCACGTAATCGGATCCGGTCGGCAGCTGTCGAGAATAGGTTCCCGCGGGCTCCTCGCAAGTTTGTTCATTAAGCGCCCCCCTTGACCTGTAATCAAATGTGAAAAGTTTAATTGTCGGACTAGGATCCCACGCCTTGATGTATAAGTTGAGGAATACAAAAAAATTGGGACCGAATACCGAAGAGACGAGCATACAAGAAATATCTTTTTCATACGGCACGACAAAGTTCACCGTACCTGGTGATTAAAGCACGATGTTGTCCAAAAAGAGCATAAAGTAGCGAGAATACAGAACAGCAATAGTATGGAGAATGTCGTAGATACTTTTAGTAATATTATAAATATATATACAGAATTGTTTAGAACAAGAAATATTAATCGTATAAGAGAGGTTCGTTTAATACAATATTCAGAATTGAAAGACTTACAACGGATTACTTCGCTAGCTATCGGACATTATTTTACAGTTTTCCCTAAAAACCGGCTCTTTAGAACTAAGACGATGCAATATTTGAACGGATTTTATGATCTTTCTATATCAGAATATGCCTGTTGCGAAAAATATGCATAGGTACATAGAGGTCTAAGTAATTCGTATATTTCATTTTAAATAGACACGTAATTTCAAAAAGTCAGAGGTGTGGGTCTGGGGTCATTGAATTGTCACGCACTTGGAATGATCAAGGTCTTGAGTCTCCTCCATGTCAGAGAGTTCACTACAAGACATATCTCAGGTATGTACTAGAGCTGCATATCTTGTTTGTCCGGCCTTTTCCCGTTTCTAATCGGGGTAGGCTCTCCCTATCTTTCTTCTCCAGAGACGTCTGTTCTGGGTCGTCGTGGGGTCTACCCTCTCTTCCTCGGGGTCTTTCCTGATGGTCGACATCCATGTAGATCGGGGTCTGCCACGGTTACTTGGTCCCAACTCTAGTTGCAGCACTTTTTTGTTCATGTGTTCGAGAGCTGCATGGACTAATTCATGATCCCTAGTTCAAGAACCTTGCAAGATATTCGCGGACGGTGGTAACTAAAACCCATTACACAAGCTGAAAGAATACATATTTTAGTCCTCCCCCTACATCAAGTTGCCAACAGTTTCCCCCATAACATTTTGTAACATCGAGCGCACTCCCACCATTAGCGTAAATCATAACTCTCAAACCTTTTATCATAACTCTTATCTTTTACGGGCCTTGCCAACAGATTTGTGTACTTCTTTCCTTATATATGGCGAGGATGGGCCGCAGGAACTGGAAAATACATAAATAAATACACCTACAATACAAGTCTTGTGTCGTGGATCAGAAACAAAAAGAGACTTTTCGGTGTCACAAACAAATATTTGTCTCGGCGCAGGATCGAACCCGTGGCCTTTTGTTTCACAAGCTGGGGTCTAGCTAAATGCGTCACGGGGCTGTCACTGTTGCTTATATAAGAATATATATGAAACACACACATACAAAGCTCTGAGTATCGTGAATATTATAAACTGTGGGTTTTTTTCCACAAACGCACACCGGCTACAAATATTTGTGGATCACACAAACATTTGCCTATGCTCAGACTCTCAAGCTAGTGCAACTAACAATCACGTAAGCTGCCAAATCCTTATAAAATCGACATCAAACACTCCACATAAACACACTAGGGGTTTAGCAGAGGAAGAGGAAACATAAAGAGTGGAGCGCGGACCGATAGCGCGGTAATGTGACGAAACGATACAGTCTGTGATGTATTGTACGCTGATAACTCGACGCACCAGTGTGCACGGGATTTTGCATGTAAATACGTTGGAAATGGCCGCTATAATGATGTTTATCGTGTGAATTTTAAATAGGGATTGGAAACACGCGTTGTAGTTTAACAACGCGTATTAGTGTCTTGGCCGCCTTAATAGGATTTAGCTATTTCACATCAACACGTTATTGATTGAAGATACATACACAAACACTGTACACCCAGGAGTTAATACACATCCACTCCCACGAGTGTAAAAATACTTTTAACACCATGTTTTGCCTGGTGTGTGTTTAGTCCCAAGTTATAGAATACTACTTGCGGTTATTAATTAAGAATTTCATAAAGATAAAAACTAATAATGAATAAAAATTTAAAATGGTATGATCTTTCACACTTCCTTCTCATACTGTGGCACCCACAGTACATACTCGTACATAACCTCACGTCTGTATTCATTCATCATCAGCCCATATACGTCCCACTGCTGGGCACGGGCCTCCTCTACAGCTGAGAGGGTTTAGGCCTTAGTCCACCACGCTGGCCTAGTGCGGGTTGGCGGACTACACACCTAAGAAATTCCTACGAACTTTTAGGTGTGCAGGTTTCATCACGATGTTTTCCTTCACCGTTAAAGCAAGTGGTAATTCTTTGTGAATACACACATAACTTCGAAAAGTGAGAGGTGTGTGCCTGAGGTTTGAACCTGCGACCGTCGAAATTGTCGACCACGCGCCTAAACCTCGAGGCCATCACTGCTTGCTGCTGTCGTCATTGTAGGTGTACAATTCGACAATAGTGTTTGCGTACCACTGACCACCGGTCATGTAGGTAATAGAGTGCGAGCCTTTTGCCGTTCTTCGGGCACATTTCTAGACTCCGTGCTGCTACTGAGAATTTCCTAATGGAAAAACGCTATAAAAAAATCCCAACCCGGGAATCGAACCTAGGCCCTCTAGATTGCACAGCACATACTTGTACGGTGAGACTACAAGGCAATATTTCCACAGTACTTTATAAAATAAGGATAAATGGCGACCATTATACAAGAACACTTCTAACACAAACGTATTGGGGTTAAACTTACCTTAAGTTCTAGGTTCCTAATGACAAAGACACTCCACCTCGCGATTATTTTCACAAACGCCTTGAGCGCTCTTGAAAAGGGACAGCGGATTTGCACAAGGTGTTGTATAGGGACTGCGAATCGGACTCGCGCACGAAATGTCCCGTACCATTATTTATAAAAACGGAAAAAATCATGTCTCTTGTATAGAAGCCCCCTTTAAATATTTATTTATTCTGTTTTTTATTTTTTGTTGTTATAGCGGCAACAGAAATACATCACCTGTCAAAATTTCAAGTGTCAAGTATCTACGGTTCATGAGATAGATTTCATTTGAGTTCATTGACAGACGGACAGACGGACAGCGAGGTCTTAGTAATAGGGTCCCGTATTACCATTCGCGTCGTGATGGCCTCGAGGTTTAGGCACGCGGTCGAGAATCTCGACGGTCGCGGGTTCAAACCCCAGGCACACACCTCTGACTTTTCGAAGTTATGTGTGTATTCACATTTAATTATCACGTACTTTAACGGTGAAGGAAAACATCGTGATAAAACCTGCATACCTAAAAGTTCTTAGGAATTTCTTGGGTGTGTAGTCCACCAACCCGCACTAGGCCAACGTGGTGGACTAAGGCCTAAACCCTCTCAGTTGTAGAGGAGGCCCGTGCCCAGCAGTGGGAGGTATATGGGCTGATGATGATGATTACCATTTGGGTACGGAACCTTAAAAAATAGCAAAAAAAGGTGCAGAATTGTACCTCTGCCTACCTCTTAGACGATAAAAGGCAGGCAAGGTATATTTATATTTACAAAAAATAAAATATATTCAAATAGATACATAAACACAAAAGCGTATTGGCAAAATTCACAGAAATAATTCAATGGTTCGAAAACATAATATAGCCGGCGCCTGTCGAATTAAGTGGTAAAGGATATGTAAGAAATCTTTTGCTATTAGCCTTTTGTCAGGCGTTTACGAATTTTCCCTTTAATATTTCCTTAAAGGTTTCCTATTCAACAGACCCCAAATAACGCGTTATTAATAGATATATATTTGTCTGATATTTGCAAAATATTGTTTTTTTTTTCGAAGGCTACAGTTTTATACGCTTGTATAATCATAATCATCATCAGCCCATATACGTCCCACTGCTGGGCACGGGCCTCACCTACAACTAAGAGGGTATAATGTATTTAGTCAATTATTCGATAAAAAAAACCTTGTTATTTATTTTAAACGAGTAATTAAAATTATAAGTACCTACTTAGATTTTTAAAAGGAAAATAATTGTTTTTTTTTGTTTTCTATGTGAGCATAGTGAAAGCCTCGTGGCGCAGTTGCCTAGATACCAGCTTGCGAAACGAGAGGCCGCGGGTTCGATCACCGCACCGAGACAAATGTTTGTGTGATCCACAAATACTTATTTGTTTCGGATCTGGGTGTTTGTGAGACCAAAAATCCTCTCATAGTTCGCTCACGACACAGGATTATATTCTAGTGCGGGGTCAGAACTATGTATTTGACTGTTGGAATTAAAAAAAAAGTAGATATCAATTACAATCAACCTGTGTTACGCTATTCAAGCAATTTGAAAATGTTCAAAATACGATACTCGTATGTGATTCATTGCAATAATTATAGTTGAAAAGGCAAAGTGAAAATATTAAATATCGCTATTTTGTATTCCTTTTTTTTTGTATTTACAATGAATGACGTCATCGTTGCATAAACACAATCGACACTTGACAAACATCTTTTTAAACGTATGTATCTGATTAAATTTTCTTACGCCTTTAGACTAATTGTATTGGATGTAAGAGTGATTGTGTAAGAGTGAGTTTATGTTTGTTAGTAAGCAATAATGGCCTCCAGGTTTAGGCGCGCGGTCGAGAATTTCGGCGGTCGCAGGTTCAAACCCCGGGCACACATCTCTGACTTTTCGAAGTTATGTGTGTATTCGCAATGAATTATCACTTGCTTTAACGGTGAAGGAAAACATCGTGATAAAACCTGCACGCCTAAAAGTTCTTAGGAATTTCTTAGGTGTGTAGTCCGCCAACCCGCACTAGGCCAGCGTGGTGGATTAAGGCCTAAACCCTCTCAGTTGTAGAGGAGGCCCGTGCCCAGCAGTGGGACGTATATGGGCTGATGACGACGAGTTTATGTTTTACGAACTATAGGTATAAACTACAACTACACATAATATTTCGCATAAGCAATTTATTAAAGGGTCCTACCCTATTGCGGTACAAAGGACAATGCACAAGAACAATTTAAAACTTCATAACAATTTCCCTTCATAAAGAAAGTACCGCAGGCCACCCTACAATATCCTGTATACAATGTTTGCGCCGTCGTTTCGAGCGCGATCCTACGGGATCCCCGCCGGTTCCTTACAAATTGGAACTTTGGACAAAATCCCTGCTATTATGTCCGGAGCGGACGGCATTATCAAAGGTTTGTAAATCAATGTCTGCTTGTAATTATGTAGATGAAGTTTATTTTGTTGCATATTCAGCTATAAGACATCCCCGTATCGTGGGGCGTGAGTGTATGTATGTAACTTAAAACTAGCAACCACCGTACATAACACATCATCATCATCATCAGCCGATATACATCTCAGTGGCGGTACATCCATAGAAGCCCAAAAGCCCAGTTTGTTTTACAAAATTCCGAATAATAATCTTTTAGCTTTAAATCGTTATTTACCAATAGCAATTTGACATATACATATATGAGAATATCCTAACCCCACAATAAGCAATTATAAACTAGACATTACACAATTAACGTGTAACGCTTATGGGCTTCTATGGAAGTACCGCCACTGGTCCCACTGCTGGGCACGGGCCTCTTCTACAACTGAGAAGGTTTAGGCCTTAGTCCACCACGCTGGCCTAGTGCGGGTTGGCGGACTACACACCTAAGATGATTGTTTTAGGTGTGCAGGTTTCATCACGATGTTTTATTTCACCACATAACACGTTGCTTACCAAATAAATAGATGTGATTGTGAGAGCCTAAATAGTTTCTAACTAGTCGAATTTCCATTTTTTTTTGGGCGGTACCTACTACCTAATTATAACTTTATAACTTCAAAAATTCAGAGGTATGTGCCTTGGCTGGGGTATGAACTTGCGATCGCCGAGATTCTCGACTGAGTGCCTAAACCTCGAGGCCATCCCTACTTAAAGCGATTGAATGAGCAGTTTGATGCCTTATTGGCGTGAATGAAAGGCCTCATCCCCTTTCTATAGGAGTAAACAATAGAGAACATTCCACCGAGAGCGTCACGTAGCGTTCGGTCGCACGTACGATTTTTATGCAGCGCATCAGAAACCAAAGCTGTTTGCGATAACCTCATAATTTTTTTACAATATACACGATATATTAGAAATGTTGGATTTATTTTTCCTAGATATTTAATAAATAATAAATACACCCAACAGTCACATACATAGTTCTGACCCCACACTAGGATACAAGTCCTGTGTCGTGGGTATCAGAAACTACGAGAGACTCTTCAGTCTAACAAACACCCAGTCCCGAAACAAATATTTGTGGATCACACAAATATTTTTCTCGGTGCGGGGATCGAACCCGTCGCGTCTCGTTTTTAATTTTAAAACTATAGGACCGTCTTTCATAGACGTCTCATAGATGGCGCTACATTTTAATTTGCTACAATATAAACCGCGTTCACGAAACTTTGCTCAGAAAGTGGTGGCAGGCGTTTTTAATTTATATACATAGGTTTGTATTGTTTCCATGGTAAGAGCACAAAATTCAAATAATAAAAAAAAAACTATTTTATTTATATGCATATTACAATATAACGTAATACACCACTTACACTACACATTCATTACAATAACATTAGTGAGTATATGAAATAATAATATATTATAATAAAATAATAATACAAATAATCGGATTAAATTTCATCAAACATATTTGCAAAATCTCGGGCATTTCAACATTCCGACCGGATGGCAGTCACAAATTGTTACACTCTGGTTTTGAGTCTAGAAATATGAGCTTGAGAGTGGAAACATAGATTTAGCAATAGTCCTGCCAAGTGGTGCTATTATAATGAATCATCACGTACTTTAACGGTGAAGGAAAACATCATGAAGAAATCTGCACACCTAAAAGTTCTCAGGAATTTCTTCGGTGTGTAGTCCGCCAACCAGCACTAGGCCAGCGTGGTGGACTAAGGCCTAAACCCTCTCAGTTGTAGAGGAGGCTCGTGCACAACAATGGGGCGTATATGGGCTGATGATGATGAAAGTATACACACATACGTACACTCGACTGTACCTACCCTTGAAATGGAAGGGAGCAGTGTATTTCAAGTTTTTTAAGGACTAGGTTTCGCCAGATGCTTTTCACTCACGTAATATGAGACTAGCCTATTATCGGTTTCAGACATATGTCTAAATTTCTAGCTGCTATTTTGATTTTCGCCCTACAGCCCAATAACACTGGCCGATGCAAAAATAGTACCGATCGAATCAGAGAATTTGTCCGAGAAACACCGCTAACCGATAATGCTCGCTCCCCTTTACTTTGATGGTAAAACATTTCATTCATATTGCAACTTTCCGTACCCGTTTGATATAGGTACACCACGCTGACCACGCTGTCACATTTCCACGAAATTCTACTAAATCCTCTTATTTTGATAATTTCGACACTAGCAAATTCAGAAAAAAAGACTATATAGGCATATACCTACACTTCATGATGTTTCCTTTGTAAAATTTATCAATATAAACGCAATATTAAGTAGGTATCCCAATTTAAGTAGAAAAGATCCGTACCATTAAAAAGTTGTTGGTAAATTTGTGTTCAATGACCTAGTAGTATTTTTGTATTTTATTTCGTCAATTCATAATAATGATGTCAAGAATTACCAAAATATAAATAAAATTTAACAAAATTAGAGAGAATAAAAGGTTACGAAACCTTTAAAACCTTTGAAAAGGTTAAAAAAAAATTCCGGACGTTTTGCAGTGGCTAAAATCACTGCGCCAGCACAACTCAGCCATGCGAAAGTTTAATTCAGTGACCTTTCAGTATAGGTACCTACATTAGGCAAGCGTGTGAGTTGACACATTTCCATGCACCGATACTGTCGCCAACTTCCCGACACGATTAATCACCAGGATTTGCTGGCAAAGAACAAGCGGTAGATCTGATACTCCTCGCACTTTTTTCTTACCATAAAATGGAATTTCGTGTTTCTGAGGGAGTTTCTTGCCGTTTTTTTCTCCACAGTGATAACACGTGCCGAAGCGGCAATAGTTTAAAATTCAAAACCACATGTCAATGTCTAATTGAGTAAAGATTATTTTGACTCTGACTTTATTCCCTAACCTAGCGACATAACTAAGAATAAAACTATGGATGACATCAAGAATATAATTAGCGTAAAATATCCGAAGATCGGGAAACGGCCGATATATTTCATTTATTTAGAACCAGACGATATCATCATTATCAGATAGGTCCCATTATCAAGAACTTATGAATCCCCTCTAGGACTGTGGGTTAATCAACCAAGATGGCCAATTCGCAGTAGTTCATATTCATCTCAAATTCGTTGTGTATAACTTTACCTTCTTGCCTAGCAAAGAACTATGATTATACTAGACTGACAAAGGAATCTAGAGTATGAACCTCATCCACACCACCCACAATATCAACTTTCAATCTACAGATTTCTAATCACACTTTTATTTACCTACAGTTTATTTACTTTTGTAATTTTACCTATTGTCCTTCTTTCTCAGCCTATATTTACACACTTCTGTGAATAGGCCTCTATATGCTCGCCGCTTGACAGTTACTCAAACTTTAATCAACTATCATCTCTACTGCATTTATAATCTATGGCTCAGTTGACATCTTGCCCGCTCACAGCGACGCGGACGGACCGTTTTAATTTCGGACCGTTTTTATTCCGGCAATAAATCATAGGGAATATTGTCATTGATGCGTTACATTTTATTGAACGCTGAATGTCGATCGGTTATAGAGCGCGTTATTGCGAACTGTTACGATAGCGTGTATCGACAAAATGAGCGCCAAAAATGGTTAAAATCAATCTTATTATATAAATTCTGAATTCATTTTTATGTCATGTAACTTTTTAACCTGATGTTAGATTAAAACATTTCGAATATCTTTTTGGAATCAATGTTGAAATTTAAAACTGCCCTCTACACAAGATGTACCTACCTACATACGAACTTTTTTAACGAGATGAATGCTATTGAGCTCCTTTTTTGAGCTTACGGGTATGACTAAAACGGTAATATCAAACCTCTCGATGGCCGTCACGCACTGTAAGGGCGGTGCGCGATTACCCAGAACAAAAGCGCTTCAGTTAAAACCATTGCAACCAAGGTACTCTGCTAAATTTAATTCAATAAAAAAGAAGGGTGCCGATGCCTTTCGGTTACACCTACTTTGGACGTTCATCTTGTATGCGTTCTCGACAGAAACAAGGCCACATGCCCTGTCACTCGTCAGCAATGTCTCCTTAAGTCTCTTCACGACGGGACACTGTGGCGGAATTATAACGCTCCTGTCCACTGGAATAAGAGTTACATACAAACTGCCATGGAGAAAAATGCTATTAAGCTATGTAATAATTCTGAGTCTGAAATCGATAGTATTAACTGGTAAGAGATGATATCGCTATTATGCAAACCCTCTCAGTTGTAGAGGAGGCTCGTGCCCAGCCGTGGGACGTAAATGGGCTGATGACGATGATGGTGATGATGCAAATCCCGAATCCAGAAATTCGACACCCTGTACCTATTGCTTTAATTTTTTGTATTCATAAACAAATCTAAAAACAAATTGTTTTGTTTTACTGGAGTAGTCATACCAGAACCATATAAACAAAAATACTCCTCCGCACGTTAAATACAGCAGGTAGTTTTTTAACATAACTGAAACTCACACATTCTCGCTGGCGTGTTGCATTTTTAACCCGTGCATATTTAAAATGTGAGTTAATGCGTGAAAAGTCCAGTGTACGTTGCGGTGTTAAAGCGAGACGCCATTTTCGCGGGAAACGGAAGTTATAAACCATCCGGGGGGCGTTCGATAAGCTCTAATGTCATGACTGTTAGCCGGGGCAGAATGGGACGAGCTATCCGGGGCGGCACACCCGCGTTGCTAAAATACGAACTCTAGTTTTTGTTTTTCTATGATCATGTGAACCAATTTGCACAGTCTCTTACTTTAATTAACGACTGCCTGATCTAGACGTTCCGGGTTCGATTCCCGGGTCGGACAAAGTGTTATTAGGTTTTTCCATTAGGAAATTCTCAGTAACAGCCCGGAGTCTGGAAATGTGCCCGGAATCTGGATAAGCGACAATAGGCTCACCCTATTACGTGGGACTGATACATACTGGCGAAATGTGAGTTCAGAAATGCACCTCTGCCTACTCATTCGGGGAATACAGGCGTGATATTACGTATGCATGTATGTCTTACTGGGGTAATTCCTCTCGAAATAACAAATCCAGTCATGACGTTGGATGCCGACTGCTCCAAGATACCCACTAAGAAAGTCTTCAACAGTAGTAGAGGAGTTTCTTTTTCTCTTTTTTTTTTGGACTAGTAGAGGAGTTTGCATAGATAATAATATTGTCAGCAATAAATTTGTGTTGCGGGTGGCAGTAGACGTCATCACGTCGGCTGCCTATATAACGGGCGCTGCTGTGCGTCACAGGGCACTCACTCATCGGCCGGTCTACAGTGCGGTAGCTCTGTCCGAACGTCTCCGCGTGTCTTTTGTTAATCATTTACCCTCAGTAATGTTAACATTTTGTTATTTCAAATTCATGTTAAATGTCATGTCAATTTATGTTTGTTACGATCCGTGATCGAATAAATCTTTATGTTAAAATCAATTAATATTCCCATTTCCAATAATATAGATACCTCGAAACAGCCAAAGATGAATTAGCGCCATTAGTCATGCGTTCCGAATCCACAAGATGCGTTTCATACACACTTTCCGGCCCTACAAGAATATTTTTAGTTGTAGGAATCATCATCATCATAATCAGCCCATATGTGTCCCACTGCTGGGCACGGGCCTTCTCTACGACTGAGTGTTTAGGCCTTAGTCCCCCTCGCTGGCCTAGTGCGGGTTCGCGGACTAAACACCTAAGAAATTCCAAAGAACTTTTAGGTGTGCAGGTTTCATCACGATGTATTCCTTCACCGTTAAGTACGTCATAATTCTTTGTGAATACACACGGAACTTCGAACCCGCGACCGTCAATATCTACTATCATAACTTTTACGACTCGTAGGAATGAGCCCTTCCAATTCCAAAGCTAGTCGGAAACCAGCTGCGCCACGGCGTGTTATTAGCCACTCAATATGGGCCCCATGCGCGACCTCGTTCCGAGCCTGATCATTAATGCCGTGGAACTATGCAAATTTTACAGGACCTTGTAACACGCGTTATAATATTGGAGCAAATTTTGCATTCACTGGTGTGCATAGATAATAATTTATGGGCCGTGTATTAACATTGCAGAACGGAAAGCTGACCGCAGAACCCGACAGCCACTGGTTCTATTGTAGTAAATATGTAAATACTTTGTTTATTTAGCAAGGCTAAAGCTGTTTGGTGGTAATGATCAGGAGTTATTAGCAGTCTACATTCCAGAATATTCTTCTATTTCTTACACATACATACATACATAATCTCACGCCTGTATTCCCCGAAATGGTAGGCAGAGGTACTGCACATACATTTCGCCACGTATGTATCAGTCCCACGTAATAGGGTGCGAGCCTATTGTCGTTTCTCGGGCACATTTCCAGACACTTTGCCCGACCCGGGAATCGAACCCAGGACCTCTAGATAGCACGGCACATACTAGTGCCGCGAGACCACAAGGCAGTCTATTTCTTATATAGGTATACATATAATTAGGAGTAAAAGATAATATTACGCACTTTGTTTGTTATATTTTATGTTGAAATACTTAAATTGATTGAAAGTTTGTATTTTTTTAACACAGAAATGTAAGTATAATAGTTAATATTGAAATCCTATTACATGTACAATATTTATTACAATTTATGAAGGGCTATAATTCAGTTTTCCTTCAGACATTAAATTATTCCGAATTTTGATTATCTCGCTAATTTGTCTGGTAAGTACTTGTTTTTATATAAAAAAAGAAAAACCAAGAAATACACATTTAAAATACCATGTTACATTGTCTCAGCACATTTTTGTAGAGTAAGCGCTCTCTAGCGGCAATTGAAGGAACTTTATAAGTGTGTTGCTTCAGTTTCATATCAACATTTAGAATAAGGAAAAAAAACATACTGTGAAAATATAATTTAACCGTACACCACTTTGGTGCTATAATTATTTTACAATTAAATTATTATCCCTTCCTAGAAATAATAAATTATATAAGAGATTTATAAATAACTATATAAAATATTTGGTTTATATGACTACTAGGTAAATATGAATTTGATATACATAATTTAAATTAAAGTATGAATACACAAAACGTTTAATTACTATTTTTTATATTTATTTATTTCTTATGATAGTCTGACCAGAATAAAGTTGCAACACAAGTTTTTTTTTACTGTGGCAATGTAATACATTATTGTCTATTCACATTTCACTATTGAGTTCTCATTTCTCTCTTCTCTATTATTTAGATTCTGGGCATGGAGCAATCATTGTATTTCTTCGTTTTCTCTTTAAATTTAGCGTCTAAATGAAATTGTGTAGGTAGTGGGAAGTCATCTGGTTCATATTGGTCTTTCCTCAATTATTTTTTCATCAATAGTTATGCCTCGAAAACCATGTTACTGGACGCGTAAGTTAGAGTTAGAATTGGTGGAGTTTGTTCACCAACGTGAATTTATATGGAAACCTTTCGGTAACACCAACCATCACATACAACAAAAATATAAGGCGTATGCTGAATTTGCTGCCAAGTTAGGTCGAGGTTTTACCGGTAAGTTGTTAATCATTTTGTTTTAAGAATTAGCCTCCATTTTACAAAAAAAAAACGCCATTTCTCGTCAGTCAGCATTGTCATAATTTATACTATTTAGTATTTAAATAATATTGGATGTTTCTACCGAACACGTTTATTATGTCAAATGTTATTGTTGCATTCTGCAGATTGACATGCACTTGAGTTCAGTGCAGTTCTTAATCTTTTGCGTTACTCATATATTTGATAACGCAATTCAACGAATGTCAAATTCAAATTCCAAATATTTTATTGTGGTACATAGGTGAAGTTGGTGTTACATTGGCTTGTTTCGTACAGCTATGACCCGCCATATTGGCATACAATAGTATAGGATACATTTTTTTTCCCGTCAAAATCGGTCCAGCCATTTCAGTGATTAGCGGGAACAAACAGACAGACAGACAAAAATTGTAAAAAATGTTATTTTGGTATATGTGCCGTGTATACATCCATATACATTTATTAAAAAGCGGTTATTTCAATATCACAAACAGACACTCCAATTTTATTTATTTGTATAGATAATTATGTTAATATGTTGTACCCAGTTAGTAACAAGCAGATTCCAAAATAGTAAACAAATTATTGTCCTCTTTGACATCTTAATAAATGTTTGTGATTAACCCTATCAATATTTAATTTACTCAATCTATTTGTTTCAGCCCGGTCAGTCCGTGACAGATGGGTGAATATTCGGAGCACATTCAATCATAATTTGCGAAGAGTAGATAAGTCAAAGGAAACTGCTGCATCACCTGCAGATATTTATGTCCCATGCTGGCCACTTTGGAAACCACTACAGTTCCTACGGGATGTATCAAAAAAGGAGGAAACCATGACAGAGGTTTGTTTCATAGAATGATGTATTTTATTACTCAATACTACTTAAGGCACCCAACAGTCACATAGTTCTTACCAAAATTATTTCATACAGTATCTGAAAGACTTCTTAGTCCCATAAACACTTAGATCCAATTTATAAATAAGCTGTCTATTAAAAATCTGTAGAATATTCCATCTCATGGATAATACATGAATTTTTAATTTGGATGCTTTCATAGATCATAAGAAACAGGATTTGAAACAATAATTTGTAGATTGTATCACAATAAAATGTAATAATTTTAATGAGTTAAGAAACTCCATAATAAATAGGAAAGCCTTTGTTGCATTTACATGTACAATATGTGATGATTTTTTTCTTTTTTTTTTCAGATATATCAACATCAGTCAAACAATTATGGCGAATCCAGTGACATAGCTGTTAAAGAAGAATTACAGTCAGAAATTGAAGATACCGAATTACTGAACATCAGACAAAGGGGTCAAAGGACAGACAGGCCTAGAAGAAAATTGAAGAAACATTCCAAAACACAGAGGGATGGCAACAAATGCCACAGATTGTTGGATGATTTAGTAAAAGCTATGGCCCCATTGCTTGAACACAATTCTGCCCATGAAGATCAAAATTATTGGTTTTTTGGTAAACATGTCACTGAGAGACTTAATAGTATGAGGCGAGAAAATGCTGAATGTGCAAGTCGAGACATTCTTGCATTATTGGATGATTGGACTGGAAGTGAAAACACATAGCTGTTTTTATTTAAGACCCCTGATGTCTGAGAAAATCAAGCATATGATGTGATAACTCAAGTTTGAATACTTTTTGGGCTGGGTTTATCAATATTGTCACCAGCCTTTTATACCCCACTACTGGGTACAAGCAACACCACAACACTTGCCTAATGTGGCGAACACATACCAGCACATAAACTTGTTGTTAATAAAACAGTATCAATCATTAAAATTTATTGGCCACTTTATGATTTTGGCCTGTTGTGAAATCTCAAGGTTATTTGTGATTTTAAATACAAAACTTCTCTTGTTTTCTCATGTTTGTTGAATGTCTTAATTTCTAGAGGTAACAAATTAGTTCTTTGCCAACTTTGGCTCATCTAGTAATTTTTTTAAATGTGTTTGTTTTTTTTTGGGTTCAATGATGTGTTTTAGTTATATATTACATACATACATTTTAGTGTAGTTGTTTCAAATACTGGTTTTATTAATTACTTCCGTTTAACAAGTTGATGGTTGTTGAAATGAAATTTTATGGTCTTTGTTCTGCACATTTCATAACTGTTGATTGTCTCACAAAGCAAAGTGGGTCAACAAGTTACCAAGCAGCAGTGTGAAGTGTTTCAAAGAAAATTATTATTATTGGCTCTGATAAATCCCACTGCTGTGAATTGATGATTGTAAATGGTTAGATTTCAATCAGTGACAGATATCATCAATAAAAGCAAGCCCTAAGAAATCTAAAAAATTTAACTACATTTTATCACACAAGAGAATAAGACAACTAATGAAGGATATTATGCAATATTATATGGTAAGCCAAGATCTATTGGGACTACTGTCTGGTCGCTGATCACCTAGCTGGGCTTCCCCAACGGGTCTCACCTGGCTGGGTTGGATCGCACAGACAATATCAAGATGAACAGAAATGCTTAATACATGTACCAATCAACATAAAGAAGAGAAATTACTGTTTCCAGAATACAATGTTGTATTGAAATCTGTCAGAATCCTGTTAATACAACAGTAATGAAAAAGGAAAAGAAAAACAAATGTGTCATGTTTTGGGATCTTTAGTAATATTATGAGCAGTCCAGCATTTTTTTTGGATGGTGGAATTTGGTTTTCATATTTTTGACAACACAGTTCGAAAAGTCTTGTTATGGTCTCTTTGCCATGCTTGTGTTATGAACAACTCTAACAATGTTTCAAGTTTATTTGGTCATATTATTTTGGTTTTATATTTATTTATTTATTTACACTTTATACAATGATATAATTGTAAAGGTGGACTTAATGCCTAAGGCATTCTCTACCAGTCATATTTATTCACAGCTTTCACAATTCAGTTTTGATTTTCATTGTCTAATATTGGCAATAACATATTCAATGGCAATTACTATAAATATGCTCTGACATACCTCAAAGAAAAATTTAACTTAAAATTTACTTTAATAGTGATTACCAGTACTACATTGGTGTTAAGATTAAGTGTACAATAGGTATTTCTTTCTAATAAATACTATTATTTCCCAAATGAAAAAAAGCGAGTGAGGCAGTACACTAAGTAGGCAGCCCTCTATTGATTAATAAAGTTTTATTCATTCATTTTAAATATTTAACACCAGTGGCAGTGGTCACACATAAAACCATTCAAAATGGTTAAGTGGTTTTTGAGCTTATTCGTTATAAACATACAAAAATATACTTCTAGATACTTCGCCCCGTGGATATGGACATGTTATGAAATTGTCACTCAAATATTTTTGTCATGTGCTTTTTGTCGCAAGAATTTATAAGTTGTCCATGGGACTCTTTAGCTCACATTGTTCTTCTTTGCAGCTGCGAAAATGGGATATTGTATTCGAACATGGAAATATTACATTTGATAAGAGAAATAATGTTTTCATACCAGCATTATAAACTTAATTGCGAAGGTCACCATCAGTATATTCGCGTTTTGATTTTCTAATTGGAAATGTAATTGGAATTGGATTTATACATGTAGGATCTGTCGCTGTTCTTTTTTCTCTAGCTGACGAGGCGTTAGATTGGTTATAATGATTAACAGGTTTAATTACTAATTGTATGCCTTTTTAAAATATTAACCTTCCATATTCTCGCATGGCCGTCATTTGAAGGCAGTTTGTACTTATGTCAGTGTTATAATCTGTGGCTTTCATTATGACAGGAAAACGTTGGTGCATACCAGTTTGGTTGAATGTGGTTATTCCTGAAATTATCGCGAGCCGCGTCACTGATTTGCATGGTATACCCCAAGTGAAACATACTGCGCCTATACGTTACGTATTTTGGCCTGTATGTCACTAGTAGTAGACATGGGTTTGTTTGTTGTCATTTTCTGTACAATTTTTCTCCAAGTCATATCCTTTTGGATGTTTCGCGTGGCCGTGGCATGCTTTACTTGTCGGTATTTTAGTCACGCATTTGTCTTTTCGAGGTTTAATAAATGGTAGAATAAACACACATGCCATCTTTTACTTGGCACCAAGAATTGCGAGTACCTACTGTGCGGGTGTAATTACTATGAAGTTAGTACGCCGGCAAATTTTTGTACATTCTGGTGTTAAATATTTTTAAACCGTTATCATTCAAATTCAGCTAACAAAAACCTTAAAAAAATAATTAAATATGGTTTTTGTAGTCTAGGAAAATTATTTACGATGATAAATACAAGATCTGTGTTTATTATCGTAAACGGGCTACTTAAGTGATAAATATTTGAAAAACCCTTTTGCTAGAGTACGTTCTGGGTTGTTGGTTGTAGTTTTTCGCTGTAAACTTCACACAGTTACAGAAATCTTTAAACAACAATGAAAGTATAAAAAATAAATACAATTTAGGATGAGATCACTTTAAAGATACAGTGTAAACTCCATGAACGAAACTGAAGGTACTGTGCATTTTATGGCGTTATAGAGTGTTGTCGTTAAATGGAGAGAAGAAAAATCAGTATTATAAAAACAATAAGATTTTTGTTGATAAGACTAGTGTTAGTAGTTATGTACATTAAAAAACAATGTTATTTGAACGCTTTTGCGTAGGGAAAAGTGGGGCAGCTTCATACAGGTTTATAGAAAGAAGTCAATAGTATCGTCTTATAGAATTTTCTTGTGTATCGATTTATCAAAAATTAATAGTCTTACTATCTGATCTATATCTTACTATCAGTGGTGCGCATTTCATTTAGATAACGTTTAAAACCTTCCCCTAAACCTTCCGTGCCATTAGTTATATTAGTTGGAGTTTTCGCATATTCAGCAAGTCGATTCAACGCCTCTCGACGATTTGAGGGATTAATACCTGCTGCTTTATCCCGCCATGATATTACTGAAAGAATGCTGAGAACTCAGTCCCAAAGTTCGTTTCAAGAGCGCCGCAAAGACATTTTTGGGAAGTACAACAGCTTTTTTACCTCTCGTCGTCTGTCGCCAATAGAACAGTAATCTCCACGATGATTTTAAAGCACTGAAATAACCCACATCAAGCGTTTGGGGAATGCGTGTAGAGTTTGGTACTAATATGATTATGCTAATAATATTCGCTGTCGCATCTATGATTTAGTAACGTTTTCATATTTGTTCAATTACTGTATTAGTAACAATAAGTTACTATTGCAAAGAGTTCGCCCTACTTTGTGAGTTGTGACCCTAGGCCACCGTCTCGAAGAGGCATTTAAAAAAATCCCTTTGCATTTCTAAGATGCCTAATTTCCAACAATTGTCAAATATTTATGTACTTAATTCCATAGTAAGCTTTGATGAACAACTTTTAATCGACATTTGTCTGTACAGTACTTTTACACGACAGCGAAATAGAAGGGTTAGGTTTGACCCGTATATGTGTATGTTTGTAGGTCTATTCGTATGTCCTCTTATAACTACTTAACGTCGAAAACGATTTTGATAAATGATACGTCAATGGATGTGTCTTGATGACGCGAGTGACAAATATAATATGTATAATTAAATTATTTTGAGAAATGAAGTACTTTGGTAAGATAACTTGGTTTGTACCTCATCGTTATTCGAGAGCGTTGTATTAAACAACTCATGTAACAAAATTAACATGCAACTATGAACCGTGCATAGTGGCTAAAGACCTCTTCGTAGAGAAACATAAATGTTGTTTCAATTATGATTACTTATATGAAATAAAACTTATTCTTGCCACAGCTAAACAACTACTTTTGAGATTTCACCTAATGTTTAAGTAATATAGGTACATCCTTGTAATATTAAAGATGTTGACGTATAAAAATAGTTGCTCCAGATATTTTCAAATACCTTCTATTTTTAATTCTCACATTGCTAGTTGAAGTTTGTAGATTTTCTAGCGGGTGAAGGCTCAGCATATCAAACACTGACGCTAGACTGGGTGATATTAAAAATTATTAGAAGAAGTTTTATATTTGTAGGTGATGGAATTTTTATAATCGTAAATTCAAGAAGTATTACTTACCCCACTTTGAATGATTTTTTACCCAATTTTGAGCTGAAAAAAGAATTGAATGAATTGAATTCACGAAATGCGCAAAATTCATAATCTTTCATACAATAACTTATAAGCGAAAGACAAGGGATGATGGAAATTTTAACTTAAACTGATCTCTTAAGTGTAAACATTTATAAGTCTATATCAATCAAGTGGTACCTAATTACTATCTAGAACACCAATGTATATTCTAGGCGTTTTTATTATTGTTTACAATGATGTGTTCCGGGCTTCTAGTTTTCTGTCTTCTGTAAATACGTAATTGTTTCTTTACCGCATCATTACGAACAAAAACGTGAGAACAAGTACTTAATTCCTTATGAACAAACAATTTCCGCGAATCGCCACCGCTTCTAGTCTTGGGACGCATGTTGTTTATAACATACATACATACATAAACTCACGCCTGTATTCCCCGAAGGGGTAGGCAGAGGCGCATTTCTGCACCCACATTTCGCCAAGAATGTATCAGTCCCACGTAATAGGGGGCGAGCCTATTGCCGTTTTTCGGGCACATTTCCAGACTCCGTGCTGTTACCGAGAATTTCCTAATGGGAAAACCCAATAACACTTTGCCCGACCCGGGAATCGAACCCAGGACCTCTAGATCGCTCGGCACATACTTGTACCGCGAGACCACGAGGCAGTCATGTTGTTTATTATACACTACCGTTCAAAAGTTTGGAAACAGCAAGGTAAAATCAAATAAAACCAAACAAAGTCATTTAAATTTAAATGTTTTGATAAAAAAATAAAGAACAAACAGAAACTAACTTATACAAAATAAAAAAATTTACATTCAATGGTAAATTAGATTAAATTTTAGCTTCATCAAAGTCTCTACCTTTCTCCTTTATAATCTTCTCACATATTATAGGCATTCTATTAATCGATTTTTTTAAATAATCTTGATCTAATTTGTTCCATTTGTTCTCTAATAACTGCTACAAATGTTCTGAGCTCGTAGGACAACGACTTTTCACCCTCCTGTCAAGTTCATCCCAAACAAGTTCAATGGGAGAAAGATCAGGGGATAGAGATGGCCATTGCATGATTTTTAAAATGTTTTCAGCTTTTTTCTTGTTTAAAAAGTTCTGGCACAGATTAGGCGAATGCTTAGGATTATTATCCTGTTGAAAAATGAATCCAGAACCAATGAGACTTAGTCCACTGGGTATGGCGGAATCTTGGAGAATTTTTAAATAGCCTTCCTTGTTTAGTTTTCCGGTTATCCTCACAAGATTTCCGGGTTTACTGTTGCCAAAACACCCCCAAACCATGACATTACCGCCACCATGTTTGATAGTAGGCACTGTACATGCCTCTGAAGCCCTCTCTTCTTTTGATCGGCGTATAAAGACACGTCTATTGGATCCAAAAATCTGAAATTTTGATTCGTCACTCCAAAGGACATTTTCCCATTGTTCTATAGTCCAGTTTTTATGCGCTTTTGTCCATTCTAGTCTTATTTTCTTATGTCGATTTGTTATTTTGGTTTATTAGCAGCAACACATTCTCTTAATCCCGCAGACAGTAAACGTCTTTTAAGAGTTGTTTTTGAAATGTGTGTTCCTCGCATATCATTCAGAGCTGCAGTGATCTGTGGTGCAGTTAAGCGTCGATTCCGTTTAGAAAGAACTCTAATGAAGTTGTCCTCTTGATTTGTTGTGGATTTGGCCCTACCAGATCTCTTTCTATCTTCATTTTTCCCAGTTTCTTGTTTTCTAGCAAAGGTAGAGTCGCCACCTTTACAAGAAATTCCGAGCCTTTCTGCGATTTGACGTTCATTATATCCTTCCTCGCGTAGAGTGCAAATAGCGCTTCGCTATTTAAGCGTGTTTAGCTTGAATTTTGCCATTTTCAGAAGAAAAAATACGGTCAAAACAGTAGCCGACATCTTTCGAATATAGAAAATGTTAATATCACAACTTTCACGTGCCAATGCTCAAGTGCGACTGAATAGGGTCGAAAGAAGTTAAAACCAAATATTATCAATAAAACCACACCATTTCATAGAATAAAGTATCCGACGGATTAAGTCATAAAACACGTGTTTTGTCAAAATTAAGGAATTCCTTAAAACTTGATGAATGTGGAATAATAATCCTTTTGTGTTTGTGTAAACAGTCGTAAAAGGTTGTAAAACTTAAGATTATTGCTAATTTTTACCGCTATTAGTCGCCATTTATTTGTTTTGTTTGAAGACAGGTGTGTTTCCAAACTTTTGAACGGTAGTGTATATCGCAATTTTTCTACGTAGGGTAAACTATCCAGTAGATGACACCTTAAGGGTTTATTAGTATGTGTATAGACATAGTTTGGTATGAAATCATCTTACAGGGAGTTTCTACTTGGTAATAGTTGCGCAAATTATTACACTTTCAGAATATGACAAGAATTGTATAAATAAAACTGATGCGTATTTTTTATATATTTTTTAATAAAATGAAGGTAGTAACCTAGTAGTTGACACCTAGTAAAAACAAAAATATTTAGTAGTTGACACTTGTTATTTTCAGTAGTTGACATAGTATGTTTAAATTAAGATGTACACAAAAATGAAATGTTATTAGATACAACTGACTGAACCTATATACTTATGTATTTGTAAACTTAAAAATATACATACACATACATAAACTCACGCCTGTATTCCCCGAAGGGGTAGGCAGAGGTGCATTTCTGCACCCACATTTCGCCAAGTATGTATCAGTCCCACGTAATAGGGGGCGAGCCTATTGCCGTTTTTCGGGCACATTTCCAGACTCCGTGCTGTTACCGAGAATTTCTTAATGGAAAAACCCAATAACACTTTGCCCGACCCGGGAATCGAACCCAGGACCTCTAGATCGCACGGCACATAGTTGTACCGCGAGACCACGAGGCAGCTTAAAAATATATACCTATATTTATACATACTGACAGCTGGAAATGAGCTATCCTGTTTAGTATCAATATTCAGTAATTTTATATCAGTCATTTAATAGTTCCATAAATATTCTAGTTCGGGAACCGAGTATACATTTCTTGTCTGACTCATTTTTAATGGCTCGTCAATATGGAACAACACATATTCCCATTCATAGTCCAATTGATCCACTTTTTCAGGCCATTTCCAAAGTCTCCCACATTTCTGCATTGACGAAATAGTAGCAGCTGTTTTAGTAACATGAGTAATTACCCCCGGAAACAACTCTTCTTCGTAAGAAAATACTACATACTCTCCTAATTTTCTCTGTACTGGTTTTTTAAGTTTTTTTTTTTAATGTTTTCTCTATCACTTTCATTTTCAGACTCACTTTCACTGTCAGCAAAAACACCATCCACATTTGAATCAGAACTATCGTCAAAATTAAGCATCCTCTTTTCAGTGTTTTTCTTACGCTTCTGAATGTTCTCTTTTTTTGTTTTCTCATTTTCTTCTCTTTTCTTTTGTCTTTTGGCAGCACGTTCCATTTTTAATTTTTCTAATTCTTCCTTTTTTGCTAACTTCTTTTTAAAATATTCTTGACACAAGTGTCCCGAAACTATAGAAGGCATTCTTTCTTTTATGGATCGTTTTCTGTCTGGTTCCTCTTTATTTTTCTTATAATAAAAATGTCTTTTAAAGGGGCTGGGGATTTCCGCAGACACTGAAGTTTCTATGGTTTCGTTATTGCACTCGCTAATGGCACCAGAAGCGAGCGGTAGAGCATCAGGGGCAAAGGGGCTAGGGAAAACCGCGGGCGCTGAAGAAGGTCCAGCTTGGCAAATGGCACCAGAAGCGAGCGGTAGAGCATCAGGGGCAAAGGGGCTAGGGAAAACCGCGGGTGCTGAAGAAGGTCCAGCTTGGCAAATGGCACCAGAAGCGAGCGGTAGAGCATCAGGGGCAAAGGGGCTAGGGAAAACCGCGGGCGCTGAAGAAGGTCCAGCTTGGCAAAGGTTCATATTATTTTCAAAATATGATTCAAAAATCGTAGGAGAGTTGTTTTTAGATGGCCGGTTGTTATGTGCTGTGCTTTGGTTTTAATAAAAGATTTGTATCTTCACTGTTTTCTGCGGTAGGCTCAGGGATAACAACAGATGAATTTGTCAAACCGTTTTCTATTTCTGATTTTGTACTTTGCCACAGTTCAAACAGTGAGATATCTTTTTCGTCTAACTCATTTTTATCTCCGTTGCAAAATATAATGAGCTTGCTTTGGGGAATACTTTGATTGAGAAACCGAAGCCCTTCTTCTAAAAATCTTCTACGTCCCTCAACATTTGTGACTTGATTATGAAGGTGTTCATTGTTTAATGGAACAGTGACTATTTCCGGGTGCCACGGAAATAGCCCACATTTTCTAAAACCATTTTCGAAGATTGTCGCGTTCAGTGTAGTGTCGATAACTTCTTTCAGAAGTTTTGGAAAATCTTTTTTCTTTAAGATTGGAGCTTCCAAATTAGATATTCTCCATTCGTGTACCCTCTTTTTCCAATGCTCTTTCAGAGTTCTGAATACAGCAACATCCATTGGCTGTAATAGGTGTGTTGCATTAGGGTACAGGGCAATGAGGATGATGCCATTTTTTTCGCAAAACTGACTCACTTGTAGACTTAGATGAGACGCATGCCCGTCCACGAAAAGAATGACCGGCAAAGGAATACTTTCTTTCTTCAGCCAAGGATGAAAAATGTCGGCAATAAATTCGAAGAACGCCTCGCAAGTCATCCAACCAGAATCTGTTTTTCCCAGACCCCATTCTGGAGGAAAATTCTGCGCAATTTCTTGTGGGATTCTTTTATATTTAAACAAAATTGTTGGAGGAGGTATAGCACCAGATGCGCTACCTGTGATAAGGACGGTTAGGCATTCTTTCTCATCTGGATTAACTTGCTGATATACTGTCTTGTCCCCTTTTTGTGCTAAAACTTTACCACCCTTCGGATTTTAAAAAAAAGCAGTTTCATCTGTATTAAAGATCCTTCTAGGATCTTGTAAAACGTCTTTTTGTTGAGTCTGATCCAAAAATGTCTCTACTTCTTTAAACCAATTTAAAATGTTCTCCTTGGATATAACAGCTCTTGATCTTGTAAGGTTTTGAGACATACGAACACTTATTCCAGGATTCCTCTTCATGAATCCTTTCATCCACGATTTTCCTGGGCAATTGTCTTTAAACGGGTTCGGCCTTTTTAATTCTGTTAATAGACGCTGCACACTAAAGACAACCTCCTTCATAGTGACGGGAAATCCTGCACGGGCCATTTCAAAAATCCAATCTACAATGGTTTTTTCCTCTGTTCTACTCAATACGGCTGGTGGCCCCATTTTTCGGTCAATTGGATGTTTTCCTTCAACCTTGTACTTTAGTGTAATCCTTGGTACGTTAAATTTTTTTGCAGCAGTCTTATAAGGAGTTTTATGTAAACGCACATCTTCTACCGCTGCTTCCATAGCCTCTTGTGTATAATTCCTAAAATTTCCTTTTGTCGGTGGCATCTACAAAACGAAAGAAAAATAATTCGATAGTTGACACCTAAATCTCTAATAGTTGACACCTGCTGTCAACTACTGAACAAAATGGTTTTAAATTATTTTAGAAGATATAATAGAGTAATTTAATGTATAAGCAGCAAGATGACACATAAATTATACGATATTAATAAATTTCAAGAAAATCCATTAGTTGACAGCACATGTCAACTACTCAATCTTAAGTCGTTTTAAGGATCAGTAAATGACATGACCCCTTATTTATATTTTTTTTTTATTGTTTGTCATGTTAAATGACATGCATTCACACTTCAGACTCTAATATAAAGGATACAATTAATATTTATTCATAATTATAAAAGATTACGTACCTTTCCAATATTAATCTTTCGGCTTGCTCTTAACAAATTGCACACGAAAATAACAATAAATATGGCGCGAAACAACCGGCTATCATGGATCGAACGCTGTGACTAGCGATGACGTTAAAACGCCACGATAGTTTTTGTTGGTGCCGCTAGATGTCTATACTATATCATAAACACAATGTCTATCTTTGGCTACTTGTTTTATTCTTGTTATTTTATTTTCTTCGTCAAAGTGTCAACTATTGATGCAGTGTCAATTACTGGTGGTTTTACCTTAAGTATAATCGTCGCCAGTGTACTTTGGACTTACTTTATTGTAAAATTCGCTTGGTAAGCGTATCGTTTGGCCTAGAACCAACTCGGCTGCGCTAAGGCCGGTGTCACCGACTAGCGGCTCGCAAACCGAATAGAACTGTAGAAAGCTCATCATCCCATGAGTCATTTTCGGACAACTTACAGGTTAATGCTGCCTTTAGAGAACGATGCCATCTCTCTATTGCACCACTACTCTGTGGATGGTAGGGTGTGGTACGAACTCTTTGAACTCCTAGCAACTTTAACAGTTCACTGAAGAGTTGACTTTCGCACTGCCTACCTTGGTCACTGGTTAATCTGGTCGGGCAACCAATCTGCATATCCAGTTTTCGTATGTAACCTTTGCTACAGTTTCAGCGGTGATGTTATTAACTGGGGTTGCTTCCGGCCAGTGTGTATAACGGTCTATAATCGTGACGCAATACCTTTTACCATGTCGCGTTGTAGAGAGCGGTCCTACAATTTCGATATGTAAATGTTGAAAACGTTCGCTAGACTCGAATGTTCCTATTCCTGTTACAACATGGCGACTTACCTTGCTTCTCTGACATGAGATACATGCTCTTGCCCATCTGGTAATGTCCTTATTCATCCCTGGCCAAAAGAAATTTTTACTTACCATTTTACGTGAAGTTTTTACCCCTGGGTGACTAATATTATGCACCGACTCGAAAACTTGTTTTCTAAATGATAGTGGAACGTAAGGTCTTATATTACCTTGTGAGATATCACAGTATACGGTTTTACTAACATTAGGCATATGCAACTGTTTAAACTTAATCTTAGACGAAACATCTCTTATCTGTAACAACTGCGAAAGCTGATCGTCTGCGACTGGGTTATCACTACCACTAATATGTTGTATACTACTAGCATATTCACTAATATAAATTAACTGTCTAACGCGTCTCAGGGTTTCTTTAGTTGAATTTTATTTTGATAGCGCATATGTGAGAGGGGCGTGATCCGTATATACAATTAAATCACGACCTTCTAACATGTATTTAAAATGCATGATTGAAATATATATGGCGAGTAATTCTCTGTCATAAGTACTGTACTTTTGTTGAGCGTCACGATACCAGTTGTAAGTGTATCTGTTCACGTTGGAGTCACTGATGTACGTGAATCTGTCATACACGTGTATTGTTGCGTAAGTAGGGTAAGAGCAGCGACGTAAATGAAACGACCGGTCTTGATGCGTGCTAATAGATGACTCAGTGCATGTAAAACCTTTATTGCCTTATATACAAAATTTTGAGATAGTTCGAGTTCATCGACTATGCTGACTACGCTCCACATTAGTCCCCCTTTTTTTTAAAAGTAAATGTATAACAATACTAATAATAATAAAAATTAAGTCAATGTAAGTTGTTGTATTGTATATACATACAATACAAGGAACTACATACGTAGTTCCCACTTTTTTTTTTATATATAATTAAAAAATGTATATAAAAGCATAACACAAACAATTATAATGGATTAAAAAATACTGAGGCTTCACGCGATTCCATGGGCTCCGCTGATTTCTTGTGCGTGATGGCTGCAACATCTTGAGATGGTTGGTATCGGAACTGGCGGATGACTTTGCCGGCTGTCCACGTACTGGAACACTCAGTGCTGCGATGTCGATGTTACTGACGTCCGTTAGTCCGAATTTAGATTTAGCGTACTCACAACCTGCGTTTGGGTTCATTTTCTGGGTAACTATATGCCTCTTGAAAGCCAAATCAGGGAGATCCGCTGGTGGAAGGCTGATAAGGCTGTGCAGTGCTTCGAACGTCGGTAAATCGTCTTAGTTATCTTCTCCGTGAAGGGTGCTTTCGGACGTCGGGTTCAGAAGGTTGCTTTCAGACGTCGGGGTCACCGCTGTTGAGTCCCTAGTGTCCGGTCTTCAGGAGCGTGGTGTCTGGGTGTGTGTGGCTTGTGTAAAGGGTTGTTGAAAGTCACTGCGTTTACTATGATTATTTATTTCGCGTGTTCACACTTGCACGGTTCACTAAGGACTGACTTAGCTTACATTACGTGCATAATTACGCTGACATAAATTAGCTGCGTAAGCAAGTCCCCACAATACTCCACCTTTTAATTACTTGAGTCCTTGTATTGGGGTGGCAAAAATTCATGAATGAAAAATAGAAAAACTATTAAAGTATACAATTATGAGATAAAATAGGTACGTAGGCCTTTCTGTTAAATAATCTGGTTCTCTGACATGACAGCTTACCTACTAGGGTTGACAATATTTTAGGCTTACATAATTAATTATATTTTTTACGTGTAATTTGTAACACGTTTTATATGTACGAGTATGTCGGCGCGTAGCCAAGGTTTTTGTGTAGAGGATCCATGTGATAACAAAATACGATATTTATTTAAGTGTTGCTTATATTGTGATCACATAAAATATACTGCTGTCACTTTTACACAGTCTGACAATTTATAGTATTTCATTAGTCATAAAAACTACAATACAATCAAACGAGAAAGCTACAAATTAATAAGAAATATATCTTAATATTTAAATTAAATGTTTTAATTAATTTTACAATACTCCAAGCAATATATTTTACATGAATAAGTATTAAAGACAATCATTATTATTATATTGTTTCATAGTTGGTTGTGCCATTAACAGGATGTACAAATTATTTTCTTAAACAATTAACATATTTGTTTGGAACATTTATAATTCAAAACAATCACTGTTTAAATACTAAAAAGGATAAATATCAGACTAAAAATAATTATTAATTAAATATTATGGCCAATAAAGGCGGTTAGCGCCCGTAACTACATGTGTGATTATAAACACGTTAACTGTCCCTGTATCACATATGATACTATTTCGTACCCAATCACATGTGACGCAAGTGGGTGGACGAAATCAATCTCTTTTATATTATAATTATAGTCTCAGTTACATTAAAAAATATCACAAGGACGCCTAAGCTAGATATTGAGGGAAATAAAAATTAAATTATCCGACAAGTTTTTATTATAAAAAAGAAATTAAGCATACACAAAATTACAAATAATTTTTAATGAAGTTCGTTGAAGCATGGGATACAAAGCGTCTTTTTACATTGTTTGCATTCCGTGTGTACTTGAGATGACTTCTTTGGAGCGTCTTTTACTGAGCTTCCAGCATCCTGAAGGATGCTACAAAAAGATGAATCTTTTTGTAGCACCCAACACAGGGTTTTCTAGCAATTTTACCTTAGGTTTTCTAGGAATATAATATATTTTGTGCGATAATACAAATGATCTTGATGGTCCTGGAGTAGATACTTCGGTACCTAATAAGTTTTAGATTATGTATTCATGATCAGTCAATTATTAAAGTAAATAAATATGAAAAAAACTTGATCTCTGGGACCCTTCAATTTAACCCTAAAATTAAGGTTATTTCGGAAACACACAACTCAACCCAAAAAAAACACTTATTATTACTTTTACTCGTGTACTGCTACACAATTTTAGAGAAAGAGTAAATCATCATTGTCAATTTATATATCTCCAGTTACATTTGATGTATATATATATATATATATGACAGTAACAATGAGCTGATCACGCCAGGTTTAAGTAGGAAGTGAGTTCAAGACACATTTGCCATCAGACCCTTGCAACAAGTGCTAAAAAGAACAACACACCTAATGAAAATCAAATTAGGGAAGAATTTAAAACACATTTCTTCACCTGTTAATATTTAAATAATTTATTCTTCACGATTGCATTACACTTTAAAAAAAATTCTTCACTCTTATGCTTCATGAAGTGAGCATGGCAATAGCTTGTAGCTCTATTTTTGAACAAAACATTTTTTTTTTCATACCAAATACAGTAGGTTCTCCTTTAGGACCACACACATCACTGTACACGATTTCGCCAAAAAGTGTTGGACCTCGGGTAGATTTCAAGAAGGGGCGTCTTGCTTGCTTAACATATTGGCACGCTTCAGAAACAAATTCCTTATTTTCACTCAATGTAACAGGAATCACACTCTTACTGATAATTTAATTGTACTAATCTCTCATGGTAAACTTTTATATCTCTTTGCAAAATATTACGATTTTCCCGTTTAACTGTCGTAACATCCAATTCATACAAGTTGTTCTCTGTTAGGTGTGCGTATAACAACATTATTTTTCAAAATCATTGTTATTTCACTCTTCGTCATTACCATGTATACTCTTCTAGGGGCAGCACCTTCCGAAAACAGACATACATACATAAACTCACGCCTGCATTCCCCGAAGAGGTAGGCAGAGGTGCATTTCTGCACCCACATTTCGCCAAGTATGCATCAGTCCCACGTAATAGGGGGCGAACCTATTGCCGTTTTTCGGGCACATTTCCAGACTCCGTGCTGTTACCGAGAATTTCGTAATGGAAAAACCCATTAACACTTTGCCCGACCCGGGAATCGAACCCAGGACCTCTAGATCGCACGGCACATACTTGTACCGCGGGACCACGAGGCAGAAAACAGATTTCTACATAAATCAGGTACATATAAAACATTCACCGTTTACTTTGATACTCTGTTTGTTACCCAATTTAACAAATTATTGTGTTGAGTCTCATTCAACTCCCAGAAGTAACCCCGCTTGAAGGTGATGTCAAAGTCAAAGTCAAAATCATCTTTATTCAATTAGACTTTCACAAGTTCTTTTAAATCGTCAATATTCAACTATTTTTAGAGTTATTTTTAGTACGCCCGAATATAAAACTTAAGATATGTGCCCATGTTTATTACACCAAAAGCACCGTGGGCCTTTGGAATGCCTTTTTTCTTGTGACTGGTTATGTGTTGATATTGCCATATTATTTTGTTTATTATATGACTTGGCATAGTTTTTACATAATCAGCAGTAAAGGCAGATTTACACAGGGTCAGTAGTTGTCGCCAGTGCTGGCGCCGAAAACTGACTCATACGATTTACACGCAGCCAGTATTTCGTCAGTAGTCGAGGATATTTCTTATGGTGTACACACGTTTGTAAAGTTAGTGCGGATAAATGAATTCTCGAAAACATGAAATTTATTTTATCCAGTTTCAAGTAGTAAGTTGCCCTCAAGTTTTTAATTTTATTATTGATCTCGGCAGGACCAAACCCTTCTAAATTTATTTCTCGCGCAATATTCTGTAATACTGTTGCGCGCAATGCTTTATTTCTATAATTTTGTGATTGATTATCCCATAGGCATTCATTATCGCGGTATACATAGTTGAATAATCTTTAAGTTCTCCGTGTCGCTCAGTTTTCGCGTCATTAGGTGCAACGCAGCATGGTACCCGTACAATAAAGCGACAGCGACTGACTTCGGCATTTACACGGTGTCAGTTGCGCTGACGTGGATGGCGGAAGGAGCGGACTGACGCCGAAAAATATGAAGCGAGAATATTGAAGTCAGTACTGACGCGACAGTACTGTACTGACTTGAAATCAATTTACGCGATGGCAGTGCCAGGTCAGCACTGACTCGGCAGTGCACTGACGTTAGTTACTGACTCAATGTAAATCTGCCTTAATATTCATACCAGAGCTCTCCAAAGCCATTATTATGGTTTTTAGTAATCAGGCAGGCCTGCGAGCAGCATCGTACCAAGCCACTCGTCTCCTACCACAAAATTGATATTCCTTAACTTATGAGCTGTTGACATTACCGTATTAACATATTCCTCAATACCTATTTTTCTACAGAGCCCGGAATCACCAAATACTTTTTCGAGTTTTGTCCAAACCTGTTTTGCTGTTGTAGCCTCCTGAACTTGGACATAATTAACCGGGTCGACCAACAGTATTATCTTCGATTCTGCCTTCGTATTTTTCTTGCTGACCGATACATAATCTGAGTCAGGTTCAATCTCCTGCCACAATTCTTCATGTTCCAGATAGTTTTTTACGGCAAATTTCCAACTTTGGTAGTTTTCCCTTCCAATTAGCTTCTCAATCGTGCCCAATTTTATTTGAGATGCTATTTTTAATGTAATTTTTTTTAAACTATGCTGAAAAAGGAGGACGAGCACGCTGGTAATGGCCGGTTGCGAGATTTTTATTTTGAATCGAATTGAATCGTAGCACTTTAGAATCGAATTACTTTTCTGAAATACTTTCGGACATATATAGCCCATAACCTGATATTTAACGAAAGAATTTATGTAATTCCAGAACTAATAATTAATAAATAAGAAACACAAAACTGAGCAATAATCTTATAATTTACGTTCGGCAAAAGGTTACAGAGTATACAGAACACAGATCAATTATAAACGTCGATAGTAGTTGGGGGACTAATACCATGGTGATCAAAGGACCGACCGCGAGAAACCGGCCAAAAAATGCCGGCAAGGTCATCCTTTCACCATGATTGAAGCCCCCCCGAAAACCGGATATACACTGGCTGATCCCGGAACACGGCACACTTGCATGTGCCACTATGGCGGGTTTTACGCCCTGTGTACGGTGGTCGCTATCCGGGCGGATACGAATATCCTACCACCAGCAAATTAATTTATTCAACAGCTTCAAATAGCATACATTTGGCACACCAACCAACGTTCTGTTCATTCAGGTCACGCTAGCCCATTTTGTTCAGGCGTGTACAGAGTGCTGGTTTGATGCTTGATACCGGAAGCTACAACAAAAGCAGAGAAATCTTTGTTACAATATTCTCTCCCATTATCACTTCTCAAGATTTTTATATTCTTCTCTAATTCATTTTCCATCTCTTCTTTAAACTTTATAAATACTGATTTCATATCCAACTTATTCTACTTGTCTACTTACTTTACTACGAAACTACTAGTACTTTTCTAGAAAAATCATCAACGAAGGTTATGAAGTACTTGACTTCTCCTGCAAAAGGTGTCTCCATCGGACCACAAAGATCAGTGTGTGTTATCTCTAGCAATACATTTGCTCTACACTTAGACAGTGGAAACGGAAATCTACTTTGTTTAACTTCACAGCAAGGTACAGACAGACTCAATTTCTTTATTCCTTATTTTTATACCCTCAGCACACACCTCTAAGTTATTAACATCTGCAATATTCAAATGGCCCATTCTTTTATGCCATGTAATCAAATCTATATCACTTTCAAATGTAGTAGTATATGCATTACTAGCAGCCCGCCCCGGCTTTGCACGGGTATTAAACGTTATATTTTTTTTTTCAAAAGTTATAATTTTTTAACCACACACTCTCCCGTACATACGTACTTTCTCGTTTTTGCGTGGGGTCATTAAAAAAGAGTAAAATAAAGAAAATTCGAATATATATATTTTTTTGTATTATTATTTTAATTTAATTATTAATTTTTGTAAAAACGACTTTACTATATACTTTACGTTCTCTGCTCCTGAAAATCAATTTATTGAGTCAGAGCTTCCCTGTAAACGATATTTGTTATTAATTTATTTTGTGGCAACAAAATAAATTGATTTTCAGGACCTCCGACCCGCGATAGACCAACATACAGTTGGCCATGAGTAAAACATTATTTTCGTAGGTCAATCCCAACTAATTCGAAAGTTTGGCGTTGGGACTTGTTGATAGTTAGGGCGAAAGATGTTTTCACCGGAAATTGAAGCCGTTTTAATGGGATTGGCAGATCAATTGGGATAATCGGAAACCTCGGTATATGGGCTAGTTGACCGGGCCGTACGAGCTGCAGGGCCGGTGATAATGGTTACTACAATTAAATTGTCCTTCAATTCCTTAATAAGCAGCCTCGTCCCGTTGCACATGCTTGGAGGGCTTAAATTCCTCTAAAGCATAATTGGAATTTCAATTTTTAAAAGTCATTTCATGTGGTGGCAGTCCAGAAGGGTTTAATGAATTTAAAAACTCCTGGGGATAATGGACTGCGTCTTCGATATTACGTCACGGTGTCTATCGATTTGTATTGTTTTTATTTGTCCGGTTTATTTTTACTTCAACATATACGGTTAATACCATTTACACATATTGAAGAACTCTAAAACATCTATATACATAATACAATACTCAAATAACAATATACAAATTAAAAATGAAATAAAATATATCGCATAAAAACAAACAAAACATATATAACTATAACAAAACAAAAAACAAACATAAAGTCGTAAATAAAACTATGTAACACTTTCACAATATTTGAGACAATTATACTTTACTTGCGGCCATGCATCCGCAAAAAGATCACAGTCCGGGTTAGTTTCCATCAGAGCATTGATAGAGCTTAGAACTCGCGGTATGGGAGAAAAGGAGCGAGCGGCGGTTCGACATTCAGGTACGGCCAATAACCTGTATCTTCTGTTACGAAAATAATTGTTTGGAGTGTAAAGTCGAACCAACTCATTATGCAGATCTGGCGCATCTATAATTCCTTTACACACTTTACGCATGAAACCCATCTGGTCGGATGCTCGTCTTGTTTCAAGCAAATTATAGCCTAAGCATCCTGCGAGAAATTTTGTGGGATATAAATAAGGATAGAAAGAGAAAGTTCTTTTGTACAAATATCGTAAGAATACTTTTTGCACCTTTTCTAACAGGCTAGCATAATTTTTCTCATGTGGATTCCAGACACATGAGCTCGCCTCTAACTTACTTCGGACTAAGGTGTTGTACAAAGTTCTTATGACATGTTCATTGCGGAAGTCTCGAGAATTACGTAAAACAAAGCCTAGTCTTCGAAATGACTCTTGAACAACTGTAGTGATATGGTCGTGGAATGAGAGTTTTGTATCAAATGTGGTCTCTAATTGATGTGGATCTGGTAATATTACAGTCGTTAATTTTATATTCAAACTGAATAGGATTACGCATTCGCCCAAAAGTCATAACAAAGCATTTTGATATATTAAATTCTAATATGAATGAATATATTTATGAATAATTAGATTGTTTATCGTATCCCAGTGACGCCTACATCGCTTATTATTATTATGGTGCCGTCTAACCGAGCGGCGTGAGCGGCCACCATGCGACATTTTTCAAATAACTTACATTTTTAAACTTGTGATATCTTTCGAATGGAATGTCAATGTTTTTCAAATCAGTCAAGTAGTTTCGGAGCCTATTTAATGTAAACAAACAAAAAAAAAACAATCAAATCTTCCCTCTTTATAATATTAGTGTAGAAAACAATATTCCAAACTTAATTCGATAATATTGAGTGAAAGCCGAAGAAATATTGTGTCGCGTTAAGCGTCGCGCGTAACCTTTTCGACGACAGGAGCGTGATTATAATAATGTTAACCAACCACTCATTTATTATCTTTAAAAACAGTTTGCTTTGTTGTCTAATAGTATAACTTTATTATCACTATTAGGCAACAAAGTAAAGTTAAATTCTTCTTCTTGACTATCAGCAGTAAAATTATAATTCAATCATAATATTCAATAATCAATTCAATATAATTCAATATATACATACATATACAAACTAAATCATCTTAGTTTGTATATGTATGTATATATATTTATGTATAATATATATTTATATAAGTAGGTTTTACAAATATACTATTTATGTTTATTGTTTATATATTTATATATATATAAGAGTATATATTCTGTATCAACAATATTTATGCACCTACCATGTATCTCTGCACCACCTTAAGGTTGACTGGTAGATAATGCCTTAGGCATTAAGTCCGCCTTTATACGCTATTATGTATAAAAAGCATAAATAAATAAATAATTAATTAATCGTAGTGGTGGCTGGTTAGGTACCCTCGAATTCATCTGTTCGATACCTCGATGGCAATGGACATGTTGTCCACTTTGATTCCACGTAAATGCCATGTTGTTGATTGAGTCTGTTCCTCGAATCAAATTTCGTTATTGATATTTATAACTTTGCTTTGGAATGTCAAAGTTTGTAATTCCATAAAGCCGTCCAAAGAAGGCAAAATTCCTTCGAAAAATTATAAGTGTCGGTTTTCTTTCTCTTGCAACGCTTCTAACGTTTGCGCCTCACAATCTTCTACTGCTTGGTATGATTTCCTGAGGCTTGCAGGCACGTATCGAGAAGTACCTGGGGGTAACGAGGACATTTCCTTTGTAGCAAATGGGGACAATGATGTTATGTTTTCGTTTCGTTCCGTTTCTTCAAGAACCATTTCAAGGCTACAGTCAGTTTTATTTTGGGCAACTTTAATCAAAAACAGCAACTGATTGTAATAATGATATTTTTTTACAATTGTTTTGCGGCTGATCCAGACGAACTGTTTTATTTTTTAATTTATTTTTTTACGCATCTAAAAAGTCCTTCACGCTTTTCCATTTTTTTCACAACCTCGTTACCTGCAAAGAATGAAAAAATGTGTAAGTAATTAAGCAGTTTTAAGTACAATGTAATCTCACTAATCCGGCACTATTAAAAACCGGAGGGTGCCGGATTATTGGAATGTTCGGATTACTGGGTTATACTGAAAAAGTCATCGGTAATAAATAAAATAAAGCATTTCATAGAGAGAATAAATGTATGTAATGTATTATGGAACAATTGAATTAACATATGTAATTAACTAGTTTTGAAATAATCCTTAATTGAGGTCTGCTTTTGTGCAACTTGTAGTCCTTGCTTAAAAACCTTTTCTCGCATTTTATTATATTCGTAGTTTTTCTTGACATTAAAATCGATGACATGATACCTAAGACCGTTTTTAGGTTCTTCGTATGTCTAATAGTTTCAGACAAAGAGTTTATAATTATTGCCTTAGCAGAGCTCGTAGATACGTGGAATGTGCTTGTGCATTTGGGATCATGGAAAATAAATGGCGCATTTTACATAGGCCAATTGATAATAATGATTGAAAAATAATGATTTAACTATACTTGAATCGAAAATACCTGGACTATACACAGCAACGTAAACACTTCACTTTTTAGACGCCGCAGCATGTCTAGATTTAGAGGCTCACTTGTAACAGCAGCAATATCACTGACACTAGCGATCGAGCCTATGCGATATCGTACGCCAGCACTCAGGACATAGACGTTACCCTCTCGAGTCTAAGCATTAGTGACACCAAACTTATCACGAGCTGCCATGAAAATGTCATGCCTGGGTTTGGTTAGAAACTCAAGACAGAGTGATGCCAGTACCTTTTACTCGTAGTAGTAGTAGTGAAAGTGCGTTGAAAAGAAGCACAATGGCTTGAAGCCAATCATGTTTCTCCTTAGAAAACCGAGCATTTGGGAGCTTTTGGTAACTATTTTATCAATATGTGCAGTAAACTTTAATTTCTGGTCAATGATAACACCCAAATCTCGGATCTCATCAACTTCCGTTATCGTTGCGCAGTCAATCTCGTACACCGTGACAAGCGGCTTTTCGAAATCGAATCGTAAGAGCAAATTTCTGGAAACTTCGTGTCAAGAAAGCTCTTTATACAGACCATTGACTCTATTGAATGGAACAAGGAAAACTTAAGTTCATCATCTGTAATGAGAGTGTTTAAGTGTCCCTCGATAAAAGTTGAATTCCGCTTTGGATCCTCCATTGAGAACTAGGAATTTTATAGAGTTGTAGGTTGTTTGTTGTCTAACGTGTATGTGACGTCTTTTGTCTGGCGTTAATACCGTAATATAACCTTTAAAAAAATGCCTCCCTCTCAGGACCCTCCCAAACAACAAGATGATCCGCTATCAAATAGAAAAGATACCGACTCACCGGAAGGTGTTGCCAAGATACCCCTTGAAGGACGGTGTTCACAATGGTGGACTTCCTTGACCGCAGTTTTACCACCGTTATTTCTATCTGGACCACACGTGCAGCATGTTACAGGAATCATCTTCTCCAACGGACGGGAAGAACTCGGAGTGTCTTGAGGCTTGACTGATCCCAGCTCATCACGACGTTTCCGGCATTCCGCAAAACGGTGTCCCGTTATTCCGCATAAGTTACATCTGCCAGTCAGTGTTGGGCAAAAGTTAATTGGACTAACAATTAACAATTAATTAATGCCACTGCAATTAAATAGATTTAGACTAAATATAAAGAATGATCACAAATTTTAATTTATAAATAAAATGACTCAACGTGTCTTATAAAATAATTCATCAGATACACCGTCATTCGAAAATGTTTCTTTACTGTTTTTAAAATAGACCTATTTATTGAACATTATCCATTTTCTTCATGGAGTTAAATGATTTGGTTATAGTTTTAAGTCTTTATATTTAATCTATCAATAAAGTTATTTTTGTTTAATATTAAAATAGTTCTTTGTAAGTATAAAAGATCAAAATTATTCTGCATTATATATTATTAATTATCTCGAATTTTAATTTCTCTCAGATTTTCCTTAGGAAAAATAATAACACCTATCATTATTATAATTGCTAATAATTTCAAACTCTTTATTATTATATCACAATAAATATTATGTTTTCTTTTCTAAATCAGGCTCTTTAATTAAGCATTTAAGTCATAAATTTATAAAAGTACACACTTTCGTCATTTAATCCAAAACTCTTCATTTCCTAAATAATTTTGGTATTTATACAAATCGATGTCCAAACTTAGTTAAAAACTAAGGCAAAATACTAAAGTTATTCTTTATAAGATACTACATAGTGAAGATTCATTTTCGAAAACATTCAGAAATATAAATTATATAAGTATTGAAACACTGAATCTTTTTCTAATTTACTTTAAGATTTAAATTAATTACTCGATAAAAGATAATAAAAATTAAGCGGATTAAATTAATTAATAAAGAATCCTTGAATAGCAATGTGAAAATAATAACGATCAGTCACACAATTATAAATTCAAATATTTTGAAGTTTAAATAAAAAAATTGCTTAATTTAAAAAAAATTAAAGATCGCAACTTAATATTGCATATCTAATCTAAAAATACTATATTATAATGTAAACTATAATTGCTTATCATTATTACTATTTATCATTGGTAATTTTTTCTAAAAAGTATAAAAATTAAATCACAAGAACATTTTTTTTTGACTCGTTAAAAAATTAAAAATTAAATGACTTATTGTGGTTCTAAAACATGAAAAACTCCGAGAGGCTGCAATTGAGTGCTATGAGATACATACTCAGGTTTCACTTTGAGGTCATTGAATTTTTTCCAACTACCTGATATTTTCCTACAGTACGCAAAATAATGGCCGATGATGTCGAAGCTGCTACTCCAGACAATCTGAAAATTTACATAGAATAACAATTTTAAGATCTAAATATATACTCGTACATGTAAAAAAAATATAAAATAAGGTTAACTAACCGGTAGTATCACTAGCCGAATAACAACGGTAGTAATTCGCGGGGTTGATTAGAACTACATACGCGGATGGTGCCATACGTTCGGTGGCCTCTCGGAGATGAGATAGTGACGGATTATTCAAATTTGAATCATCTTCTGACACAGCAGACTGAGCTCCAGCCAGGTCCGTATTGGCAGCATCCGCGTGCCCACTATTTTGTTCTAGCACGTCTAAATTTAATCGATTTAGCTTTATCATAATGGAGAATATCAGTTTCCTCACCAGGTCCTCGTTCACTAGCTTCAGTCTTAAATGCAAAGTCGATTTTATTCTCATTTTTCATACTAGCATCTATTTTATTCAACCAGTCGTGATCTAAATAAAAAATCATTAACATTTAGAAATAAATTTATTAAAAAAATTATATATGCGCTATGTGCATAAGCCAAACGTCAATAATTACGGCTCACTGAACACACTCGTTAACAAAATGCTAGTAAATACGGCAACTGCAAGCTGACTGACAACACCAACGCATGCGCAATGTAGGCAAATTAATTAATAAATAAGATAAATAAAAATAAGAATGTAATTGTTTTCATAATCGAACAATCTTCAATAGTGGTCGAACAACAATTGATCAAAATTAATTAATACATACATACATACATAAACTCACGCCTGCATTCCCCGAAGAGGTAGGCAGAGGTGCATTTCTTAATTAATCTGAGTGATTAAAATAAAGATATCTAGTAATGGGGGCCAAGTTAAGGGTGAGCATTTGTTTAATTAATTATAAATAAATAAAATACGAACAAACAATTTTTACATTTCAACATTAACGAACAAACGACGAACAAAAAATAAAAATTCAAAAATCAATAAAAGTGGAGCCAAATTTAGTGAGCCTTCCGAGACGTTCATGTTAGAATTAACTCGTCGCGGTTGGCAGTCCGGATAATCGCGAATCCGGATAACTGAGGTCCGGATACTAGGGGTCCTACTGTATATTGGTTTGCTTCAAAGCACACTTCAAGTTCAATCACTTTTTAAGAGAAAAAGTGCCTGAAATAACGAAAGTGATAAACTCTCGGAACAAAACTAGTTTTTCTATCGGTATCCAAAAATATGCTATTTTGAGATCCAACTTTGTGAATATTGATTTTCACTACTTTTACTGGTACGTAAAATCTTGTATGCACACGGAATCAGATACCTATCTGGAACTGTGACTGCGTTGTGGCGTCTATAGTCACCACCTATACGTAGTGAGCCATCATTTTCTTAAACACGTGTAGTGGACTGGCCCAGGGACTTTTCGAAGGCTTACAAATACCCATGTTAATCATGTTTTCCAATTCTCGTTTCGCGGCTTTGTACTTGTCCGGCGGCAGGGGGCGTGGCCTTTAATATATTGGCGCGCCCGTTGTTTCTGTTGTTCCATTTTTTCGGACTTTAAATTTAGAATGACGGTTGTCGCATAACCACACAATTAACTAAAGCTGTTGGCATTCTAACTCCACTAATAAATTTAGTAAAGTTTATTATCGCGTCACCGTGTAACAAATTAAAAGTTTGACCCTTTATTCGCTACGCGGAGGTAAAATATAAAATTCACATATCGGTTGACTGTAAATCATCGGTATGCAAGTATCCTTAGTAACTAATCTTCTATTTTTCATGTCAATATTTGCATGGAGTTGCATCATGCTTTGACTGCAGGTGTTGCGAGCCGTGCTGTGCGTTGTCAGCAAATTACCGGCCTGGGAACTGTGACCTTGCTTGTTCTAATGAGTTATAATTATTAGTGAACGGATTATTTTGGTAAAAAGGATTATTTTGGTTCCTATTATTATTTCTTAATGGAGAAGGATTATTCGATTTTTTTTTTTGAAAGTTATTTCTATTCTATAACTGCATGACGTTATTATGCCGATAGTTATGATTTGCACTGCAGTCGTTGTTAAAAAGTTGCATATTTTGTGAACTAGTGCCTGCCCTCGGCGATGCTTGTGAATTAAAATTGTTATGAGAATTGTTTCGTCCCTGGAAGTTTTGATTATTTCTAGAGTACCGCGGTTGTTTTTGGTCGTAAACTTCTTGGAAATATTGCTCTTCCAAAACAGCTTTTAAAGCATCTTCCAGTGTCGAAACATTCTTTTGCCGTACGAGTCTTAACTAAATATTTCTGTAAATTAAATAAGAAAACATTCATACATAACCTCACGCCTGTATTCCCCGAAGGAGTAGGCAAAGGTGCATTTCTGCACCCACATTTCGTCAGGTATGTATATATAAAGATTAAATAGAAAGATTTGTGTAAATATTTTGTTTAGAAAACCTCGCAACTGCATTGTCTACAGTTTAATTAATTTTTGCGATTAAAACACTTCTGACTATACACGGTGGCAGAAATCTAAATAACTTTCGCCCTTATAAATTTGTAAAGTTTATAATTCAAGGACTAAACAATCTTTCGTCTTTGGGTCCCCAAAATGATCTTGTAAAACCTGCTTTAATTCTACCCGTAATTGTATAGAATCTCGTTCCCCTATTAACCCTTAAATTGACAGTACCATATATAGGTGAAATTGTGATTTTTTTTGAATTCATTTGTATTGTTAGGGATAAATAAAGACAACATACATGGAAATTAAACAAATATATTATATCTCAACAGGTTTTTCTCACGTCACTTGTAAGTGACATAGCCACCTTGCCTTCATATTTGAGCGCAGAATATATGTCACACAAAACGTACGATGCCCGTTTGACTAGTCAACGAAGTAATATGAAATAAAATTAAAATAATAAGCTTATCACAACTAAATATAAGATCAAGTTACAATTTAGGAACTATCAAGAATAAAAATAATAGACTTCTCACAAAATTAACGTAAAACATTCTTAAAACTGGAAACTAAACACAACTATTCACCTTTAGTTATCAAAATAAACTTTTAAAACAAAATCAAACAAAACACTTACTTATTTTTGTGAAATAACAGGAAAAATTTTTTTTTACTGTGAAACAAAGTCGCTGTTCACATTTTGTACACATGACCATCGTCTTTCCATTTTTACACAAACTACATCGTCCTTGAGACGTATATACGGGAAAATGATCGAAGCAATCAAGACGTGATTCATCGACAGAACGGGAGAATTTTATAAATGCTTGGTGATGGTATTCTTTCAACTCAGCAGATGCTGTTTTACGAATGTATTTGTCTATGAGGGCTGCCTAAGTGGCTGGATATGACTGCGATTGGATTATCAGAGGCCTCGTCTCCCACAAATACATGTGGCATTGCATGATTAGTACCTGGTAATGGTTTGTCACATGGAATATTTAATGTGTTTCTTTCAAGTGCCTTTCCAAATGTAGATGACGAATAGATTCCGCCATCGCTGTTTTTTCCATAGGCTCCTATATCAACCGCTATGAATCTGTATTCAGGATCAACTATAGCTAACAAAACAATAGAAAATGTTTTTTTATAGTTAAAAAACAACGATCCACTATTGGGAGGTGCAATTATATTTACATGTTTGCCGTCAATGGCGCCTATGCAATTCGGAAAGTTCCATTTATTTTTAAATCCTTCTTCGATTCCTTGCCATGCGGCTGTAGTTGGTTGAGGTATATGAATTGGCATTAATTTGTTTATTATTGCATTGCACACATCTATTACTATCAAACGAATAGTTGATTCTCCTAAACGGAAGCTCGATGATAAATTAGTAAATGTAGATCCAGTTATGAAGTACCTGCAACAATAAATGTATATTTATATAATACGTGTATATGTTTATGTGAATGTGTGTGTGTACGTACTCCCTTTCACACATACCTACATTATGTAACTACATGCGCATGTGTGACTAACCATGATTTATTTTATTTCAGAATCTGAATGCAAGAAAACTTGGTTAAATCTTAGAGAGTCTCACCGACGAGCTATGAAGAAGCGTAAAACTAAGAGTGGTCAGGCAGCCCCGACGACGAAAAAGTGGACCTTTGAAGATGAAATGAGTTTTTTAGTACCTCATTACAAAGAAAGAAATACGATCTCTTCGGTTGATTATGATGACGATTCAGATATTAGCAATTTCTTGGATAATGATGATTCACAGAACTCAATAAACATAATTCAGTCTCCAGAAAACATAATTCAGTCTACAGAAAAATTACAACCGGAAACATCTGCACTTTCACCGCGTCCTAAGTCTTCTGCATCTTCAGTTACATCCAAAATTTCAAAAAAAAAAAGTTGATAGCAATTCAGCGTCACAAACTTTAATGAAATATTTATTACATCACAACGAAACCAAAAAAGAAGATGAGATAGAAACATTTTTTAAGAGCATTGCGGCAACGGTTAAAAATTTTTCTGAATATAACCAAGCGGTTATAAAAAGTAAAATATATAACGCAGTTTCGGAAATGGAGTTAAAAGAAATCGCAGAGAAACAAAGCTATTACAGTTATCGCAACCCTTACATTCCCCAAAGAGAAGATGACATGCCTCGAGGTTATACCACTCTAAATAACATTAGCCACGAGATACAATCAACATCCGGCTCTTCAAACATTGATGATTTTAATATGTCAAACTTAGAAGAAAATGCCGCGTCAAATGCTGACGATCTTAATACTTCAAACAATCTTTAATTTATACAATGATTGTATTTTTGTTGTAGCGCTATTTTTGTTTAATTGCCATAATTTTTTGATTTTATAATATCTTTTAGAATGATAAAAAAATATGTTTTTTATGAGTATTTTTTTTTACCTAAACTAAAAAAAAGTTGCAGTTACTAACATACCTTACGCATACACACAAAATATACACACACACACATCAGACATAACACGTACACTCACCGTACACACCTGATCGTTAATGAGGGTTGCGTTCTAAAACAAATAATTTTATCGACAGAGGGTAAAAATTAATCTATCTCGGAGTTCCGGAACCGAGTTTTCTTTTGTACACTTTATAGTACAAATATTTTTGTAGACCAGATTAAAAATTCCAAAAACAAATGCATTTCTCACCTTAACGTTACAGCTAGTTTTTCTTCGGGCGATATTGTTTCTCTGAATGTTGTATTCTTCTTCCTTATACATTCATCTATAGACTGCAATATGTTATAAAAGAGACATTTCGGCATATGAAAATAAATATAAAATTTCTCTTCATCATCCATCAAATGTTTTTTTATAGTCCGAAATTCCCCTTCAGTACTCCTTGCTTTATTCATATTGTGTACCCAATATCTTTTTCTTTTTTTCTTGCTATTTTCTTTCTCCTCTTCATCAAGTACTATGGCTATGATAGCCAACTCGCGTATTTAAACCAAGACATAACCGTGCGCTACACTTAACGTTTGGATTCAAACTGATCTGGGGTCAGCCAGCGGGCGGCGAGGCGTAAGCGCGGTGTCGCCTAGCCGTAGCCGAGTTGACGTACAGGCGCTGCTGATACGCTTTCATTACGTGCATACGGTAGGTTGACGCCTGGTTGACAGCGAGGTGAAAGGCGTTACGGTTACGATCCCTTTCCGATCCCATATGTGTGCTGAGACCTTTAGAGTGAGCAGTGGAAGCGTGCCATTGCTGACGAACTGCAGTCGTTTGAGGACAGTGATGCTTGGGAGCTTGTTGACAACCCAGGTGATGTTACAATTGTGAAGTGTCGATGGGTGCTAAATAAAAAGTTTGATGTGGACAATAATGTGCAGTTCCGGGCTAGACTCGTGGCTAAAGGTTTTTCGCAAAAACCTGGCATTGACTATACGGACACTTTTTCTCCAATTGTAAGACATTCCAGACTTAGATTATTATTTGCACTCAGTGTTAAGTTGAATATGAGGATTGATCACTTAGATGTAACTACAGCATTTTTAAATGGTTACTTGAAAGAAACTATTATGTCATTACCTGAAGGTTTTGTGAACAAAAGTGGGGAAAAGGTTTTGAGATTAAAAAGAGCAATCTATGGATTAAAACAGTCTTCTCTTGCATGGTATGACAGAGTTAAGATTTACTTTGTAAATTGGATTTCAAAAATAGTCAGTATGAGCCTTGTTCACAAAAACTAAGGGTGAAATTAAAATTATTGTGGCCCTATATGTCGACGATTTTTTAATATTTCTAATAATTATGTTGAAATTGATAATTTGAAACATGTTTTGGGTGCAGAATTGGAATTGAAAGATTTAGGACCTGTAAGAAAATATTTAGGCATGAGGATAAATGTGGATAAAAATAAAAAACAGTATATTGAACAGTTAGCCTCTAGATTCAATATGTCAGATTGTAAAACATATAAAATCCCAATTGAATGTAAATTACATGTTAAGAAAGCTGATCAATGTGTATCTGATCTTCCATATCAAAAGTTAATTGGATCATTGATGTATTTGGCAGTATTAACTAGGCCAGACATTTCCTATTCTGTCAGTTACCTGAGCCAGTTTAATAATTGTTACAATCATACACATTGGCACTATGCTAAACGAATTTTAAAATATTTGTTATGTACAAAAACTTATTGTTTAAGATTTTGTAAGGATGATAGCAGGGCTTTGTAGATAGTACCTGGGCTAGTGACGCCTTAGACAGGAAGTCATATACAGGCTTTTGCTTCACAATGTGTGGATCTGCTATTTCATGGCAAAGCAGGAAGCAAAAGACAGTATTGTATCCCTTTCCAGTACAGAGGCAGAATACACTGCTCTGTCTGAGGCAGTTCGGGAAGCAGTTTATCTTAGAAACCTTCTTCATGAAATTATAAATAGTTTTCATATGATTGAGGTGTATTGTGACAATCAAAGTGCATTAAAATTGTCAGTAAGCAATCAAAGTCACAATAGATCCAAACATATTGATGTCAAATATCATTATGTAAGAGATGTTGTTAAGTATAAATATATAAAAATCCTATATTTGTGTAGAAATGACAGCTGATATTTTGACGAAAGGTTTGTGTCCTGTTAAACATTATCACCCTTATTAATAAACAATGATTTGCGTCAGAATAACTTTACTCCAAGACTTACGCAAAGATTAGGCAAAAATGGTATTAATAAACTAGGAGTAAGGACGGAGTTAACTAATCAAAATTTAAAAGTTATTCCGCGGAGCCCCATGGTTTAACGCTTGAGTTAGCATAGATTTGTATTGTATTTCCAACTTCCATTGAAATATATGTAACTAAACATAACCTAAATATTTTTCGTATTTGTTTGGTGTTCGTTCGAGTACTTACTAGTGCCTGATTTTGTAATTATTGTGGATTAAAATGAATAGATATTATTTCATTGACATTTGAGAATGATAGAAGGAATTGAAGAAATATTACCATTAAGGCATGTGAAATTGTATAAACCTCGCAATAACCCTTTTGAAGACCTTGAAGAAGATGAGTTTAAATATAAATATTGATTTACACTCTCAACTGCATATTGCATTACTGAAATGGTGAAAAATGATTTAGCTGGAGATGTACGAGGATGCTTTATACCACCTCACTTGAAAGTTTTAGCTGCAATTAGGACTTGGGCTTATGGAGAGGTAAATAAACTATCTCAATAAACTATAGGTACTATTATTAGCCTAGATTGCCCTAATTAGGCCTAATTGTTATATACTTTCTTGCTTGAAGTCTGTTAATAGCCAAGTTTGAGTTCAAATAAATATAAATATTTAGTATAATGTTAGCAGTTTATAAGGCGATTAGATGTAAATGAGTTAAATATACTACTTAACTATTTATTTGTACATTACACTTCTATCTTATTAAACAACTGCATATAGATAGTATAACCTGTATACAAAATTTAATCTCATTTGTGTTACAAAGATTTAATATTGTCGGTATTTAGTAAATTTTGAATCCATACCACTTATCTATTTTACAGATTCTAGATGATGCAGGAGATCTGAGTCGGTTTAGTCAGCCAACAATATCCCTTGTGTGCAAACAAGTTGCTTTGGCAATAATTAGACACAGGGGTCAATAGATAAAAATGCCTGCCTCTGACAGTGAACAAAAGTGTGTGTATATATATAGTTTCTTGCCCGTTCTTCTCTAGTGATGACTTCCTTCCGAACAGGGTGGTACAACAAATTTTGAAATGACTGAATCTAAGTGATGTATTTGACATTTTATAGATTAAATAAATATACCTAATTTCATTTCTTATATATATACATATATATATATATATGTCGGAGGAAGCTACGAGTGGATTTGATTGTTGTTTGCATGAATAATGTACAAACCTTATTTGATCTCATTTCCTTTTTGTTTCTAAAATTATCTAGTTTTGTATTCTAAATCTAAGAATGTAATAAAAGAATATCGTATTTGATGTAATGACCAATCAGAGCAGAGAACGTATGGAAATACGTTCTAGAGCGGGGTCGAGGCGACGCCATATTTTGACAGGCAGAGAGTTGTGTAGTACGTTCTTTGGAGTGGTGTTAAAGAATCAAGTCGTAATGTAAAGATAGTAAAAGTAGAATGGTGCCCTGAACCCGCTGCTCGGTGTTACTGTTTAATTCTGTTGTAATTACTTCAATAAACTTGTGAATAACTGTGAACATTGTGTTTTGTGCTCGCATAACACCCTCATAACGCCCACTAAGCAAGCATCCACTAATGATGATGTCGTAGAGAACCATGTTTCTCCGACATATATATATATATTATGATTGCCACTTCCATGTGGGTCTCTATAAAAAAATAGGGAAATGCATTATTCTAATGTGCCAAAGAAACTATACAATTATGAAATTTTGTTGATATCAATTTGATTGTGTTTCTATTTTAATAAGGTATAAAATGATGTGTGTATGTGCGATCACAATAAATGGACCTAGTTATGCCTAAATGAACCAACTGCAAAAAAGTGATTTCGAGAAAATGAAGTTTGAAGTTTGAGTTGTAATTACTCTTGATAAAACTATTCGAATGAAACTTTTGTTGATGCCAGTTTGTGATTTATTTTCAGAGCCTGGAATCATGTCTTAGTTAAATCTGTATTACTTACGATTTGTTAAATAATTTAAAATCAAAGCACTTGGTACATTTTGGTAAAATTGATTTTTTCAAGTAATTGGACAAAAATGAGATATGCCAAAATGTATCATTTAATTTTAATTAAACGTTCTAAAAAAGGTATTCAGTTCCAAGTAATACTTTGTTTATTACTGTATAATATAAATGAAACTATAATATAAATAAAAAGGTTTTTATTCATTCTCACACACATCATTATACAGAGTACTCTATTTCATAATCAGGCCTGTCAATACCATCGATATCATCTACAACATTGCTGCTACCTTTAATTTTATTGTAAAAATCATGACAATCAGCTGGTATTAAATGCATCATAGACATGATGTCATCCACTTTAGCCTGGGCAATTTCTTTGCCTTGTGGCCATAGTGGTGTTAAATTATTGACATTGATATTCAACCTAACTTGGTTCCTGACATTCTTTTTAGATAAATCTAATTCTTGGAATTCCCCACTTAGGCCACTCCTCATAAAAATTGAATACTCGTCCTTCTTCATCAGTATTTCTTTAGTTGCTAACCAACTAACCTTATTCTTATTAATAAAAGTTTTTCTATTTACTATTTGCTTTTCCAATAGGTAACAACTTACAAAATCTTCTGTTTTCATTCTTATAACTTTTAAGGGATTAACTTTTTTGCATGTTTTCATAATCTCAATATAATCCTCTACAGTATAAACTCTTTGATGTAGTTTCAGACGTGTTTCAATTTATTGAAAGGGTTATTGCCTTCAAGGTGTGGGCCTCACCTATACGCGCGAGCAGGTCTTCGCCAGATTTAACTCCTGGGTGTAAAGTTTGTCGGACTAAGTCTTGCACTTTGTCCAGAGTTTTGGCTCCTTCAACTCGTCGCTTAGTTTCCATGCGCTGGGACTGGTACCCCTGTCGCGCCTTGGTCTGTCCTCTCCCTCGTCGTGGAGGACGCTGTTGTCCGCGCTAAGGCGGAAACAAATCTCCGTACCCTGCGAAAGTATTGTAGCGGTTGCGGCTGTTGCCGGTAGGATTAAACATCTCGAAATCTCTATCCATGATTTTCGATTTGTCGGGACTGGAATCAGCACCCCTAAAAATTAACCAGCATGGACAAACAAAACGACTTAACCAGCATGGAGTAACTATCAACCTAGCCAAGTGCGAATTTGGAAAGTCCGAAATCGACTTCTTGGGATATCATGTTTCTAAGGACGGTATACAACCTATGCTTGAACGAGTTGTGGGCTACTAACATACATATGTACATATAAAATTATATAAATTAAATATCGGACTCTCCGTCCGCCATTACATGCCGGGGCCGCGATCGTGCACCGGTGGGACAATAGGTGACGTATAGCGGGCGGTCCGCTACCTGCCTTTCGTCCCCGCAACCCCGCGCCGGCGCATCATATATACGTAAAAAGATTCTTCTTTGTATCCAAACATAATAAAGCATCTCTATTAATTAAACTATGTGAAAAAATCAAACATAATAAAAAGAAATTATTATAAGTAATATAATTGACAAGACCTAATAAAATATTTTTTTTCATTTTAATAACTATCCATTATGTTTAAATCAACAATTACGAAAAAAATAAATAAATAAAAAGGTTCTTCTTTGTATCTAAAAGTTATACAAAAAAAATCTTCTTCTTTATTAAAATTAACAAGTGGTACTAATCAAATTGGTTATGTAATTGTTAATTATCACTTGTGGATTCCGTTAATTTTCTGAATCAGTCTCAGCATTAAAATTAGAGGAGTCTTCAAGAAGATTCTTATAAAAATTGTGATGCACTGTAGGAATAACTCCACTATTACAAAGACTTAATAAATATATTTTTTGGCTTTGGGTATAGATAACACATGATTATAAAGAGGAGCAACATCAGTCCAATCTTGTTGTCGCCGTCTCGTATTCGTTTTAGTTATTATTGTCATGTATTGAGATTCCTCCAAATTATATTTATAATGAATTTTATTAGGCGCAGACGGAAGAATCATCACTTCTTTTATTTTCGTCCATTGTACACCACACCTAAATTTTTGGCCCAATTTCTAGTAGTTAATTTTGATTTAAAATCAAAAAATTTGGTGTGATCCAGCTCAATTACAGTGTACGGTTTTCCGTCTTGTTTGGCCCATCGAACTAATGTAAACCATTCCAGCGAAGTATACATGCATTTGTTTTTTTCAATTAACGCATGGACACTATCTCCTTGCTGCGTGTGACCCTTTTCCAAATCATCATCAGCCCATATACGTCCCACTGCTGTGCACGGACCTCCTCTACAACTGAGAGGGTTTAGGCCTTAGTCCACCACGCTAGCCTAGTGCGGGTTGGCGGACTGCACACCTAAGAAATTCCTAAGAACTTTTAGGTGTGCAGGTTTTATCACGATGTTTTCTTTCACCGTTAAAGTTTCCAAATAGGTATGTTTAATAGTTTTTTTTTTTTTTTTTTTTAAATAATAATAAATACACCCAACAGTCACATACATAGTTCTGACCCCACACTAGGATACAAGTCCTGTGTCGTGGGTATCAGACACTACGAGAGACTTTTCGGTCTCACAAACACCCAGACCCGAAACAAATGTTTGTGGATCACACAAACATTTGTCTCGGTGCGGGGATCGAACCCGCGGCCTCTCGTTTCGCAAGCTGGTGTCTAGCCATCTGCGCCACGGGGCTGTCAACATTACAGTTACATTGTGTTTCTGAGCCAATAACATATAGGGTGTATTCAGAGCGTGATCGGTAACGAAGACAGGTGCTTGCTATGGTGACTATGGACACGTTGAGGACAAAAATATCGTGGAAAAAATATATAAAAAAAGTCGGGTTTTTTTCCTAAATTTTATCACATCATCATTTGAGATACACCAATACGTGATTTTTTCATAATAATAAAGCATCTATTCCCCCTTTAAATAACGCAGTGAAATGCAATTACAATTACTCTTAACGCAAGGGGTCATCGCACTGGCCGCGACTCGCGAACACGAAGCAACTACGCAAGTACCTACCGAGCAGTGTTTCCAGATTGGAAAATTGAAATTACAGTGTAGGCTTTTTGAAATTACAATATTTTTGTTAAAATGACAGTGTTTCACTGTCGAAAAATACAGTAAATATACAGTACATAATAATCACATGTTAAGACGTTTTTATTTATTCGCTGTCACTTTAGCCGGTTTTGTTTGAAACACAGTGGTAATTGACTTTTTCGAAGTAGTTTTGGTCCTGTATAAGTGCTTGCAACTTTCCCATGTCTTTTAATCGCTCCCTTATCAGCCAGTATTGACGCATTACACAACACACAAATTGCACGATAATTATTCTTGGGATCACTCAATCGACCAAGTTCGTAAATAGTCGCTGTTCTACGGGGGGAGGTGTTACGATGGCCTAACCACAGTACCACCTATTGCACCATCGTCACCGTCATCGCAACACAGTTATGCGCTACCGCGAAACGACCACCGTAATATCGTGGGAGACCACCGGAGGCGAGGCGGCCGGCTGACGAGGATCACAGACACAATTCACATAATTGGTTCGATCGCCGAACTGATCACTTGCTCTTAGATTAATAATTTTAATTGTAAATTTTAATAGTATATAATAAATTAATTATAAGTAGGGGAGATACGTACAAAATGACATATACGGACAAAATGACACAGGCATCATATTTCAAATTCTGCCGCTTCTAGTCCGGCATAGATAACTCCATCACGTGACTCTAGCCGGAAATACGAACCTGTGAAAACGTGAACTCGCGCCAGTCTCTTGTTTGGGTGTTATGGCCGACGATAAACATAGGTAAGTTACGAGTTTTTATTTAATGCAGGGATTTTTGTGTATTAATGTTATGTTTTTCATAATATTATCTTGTGTTTACATTTATTACATCCCTTAAGTAATTATTGTTGCCTTCAAATAGTTTTTTCCGTAAATAATAATCATTTTGCATTTATTGTTGAATTTTTATTTTTTATAACGTTTTATGGACAAAATGACATACATATGTAACGGACAAAATGACATAGGTATGTCGTTTTGTCCATAAGAACTCAATGAGTTAATTGTAGGTACTCAATATCTGTTTCTCGTTAATCAGCTGTTAATTTCTTTACAGATAATGCCGCGTAATTATAAGCGGACGACTGATCGTCAATCCTGGAGTGAAGAGTCAATGCGTAAAGCTGTGGAAGCAGTTCGCAGTAACAAAATGGGCTGGCTTTTAGCGTCGAAGACATTTGGAGTACCACAAGCAACACTAAGAAGACATGCTTTGGATAGTAACAAAACTTTAGAGTCCTCTGTAAAGGGTCTAGGATGTTGGAAAGCTACTTTTCCACCTGATGTGGAAAGAAAATTAGTTGAGCATTTGAAATTACTTGAATCTCGTTTGTTTGGACTGACGCGAACGTCTGTTCAAGAATTAGCTTTTGAGTTGGCTGAGAAAAACGATTTTGCACACAAATTTAACCCTCAAAAACAAAAAGCTGGACAAGAATGGTTAGAAGGGTTTTTGAGACGAAATAAAGATATTTCTTTACGCAAACCAGAACCTACTTCAGCTGCTCAAGACCTTATTTTACCTGCTGCAAATCAAAATCGCCCATCTATTGGTAATGAAAAACATCCCTCATCCTATACGTTAGCAGTGCCTATTGAAGTTATATCTCCTGTCCCAAAAGGACATTACGTAAGTGGCCAAGGCAAACTTAAGCGAAAGAAACAGCAAACCTCTTTAGTTTTGACTTCAACTCGAAATATGAAAGAAATTAAGGCAAAAAATGAGCCTAAAGCTCCTTCAGAGAAGAAGAGACGAAAGGTTACCAAAACCATATTCCAAGAAGACAGCGAAGAAGAAAATTTGCCAAACTACGCTCAAGATGACGAAGAGGATTGTGCATGCATTTATTGCAACGATCTTTATTCGCGATCAAAACCTGGAGAAGACTGGTTGCGGTGTTTAAAATGTTCACAGTGGGCTCACGCTTCTTGCGCGAATGTTTCTAAACGAACCAAGCAGTTCATTTGCGAGCTTTGCCTTTAATTTTATAACTTTTGCCGTGTATGTCATTTAGTTCGTATGTGGTATGCCATTTTGTCCATAGCATATGGACAAAATGGATTTCGTTTATCTCAGTTGAATTTAAAATTATATTTTTTTCTAGTTTGTTTATCTTTTAAGTATCTATTATAATTCAAAGATATGAAACCTAAGATTACTGGTGTGCAATGTGAATGCCCTGTGATTTACCATTAAAGAGTTATGACCCAAAACCTAAACTATATGTCATTTTGTACGTACTTCCCCTACTTATTTTGTTTTTTGCCTGCAGCCTCTATTAGAGTATAAATAGCTGTAAATATTTTTGATTAAATTGTCTCGTGCGATCCGGATATTGAAGTTTTAATTTCCTTGGCTCTGATACCAACTGGAAATGGTCCTTCGAGCCGGATCGTCTTTTTGAAAGAACTGTGCCCTCCCTTTATCAAGTCATTAGTCAAGTGAAATTTAATTGTTGGAAAGTGAGTGCTGTGCATAATCAAGTATTGGAGATAGCAATTAGCAACACCGCAGTAGAAAACAGGCGAAATTACAAGCGACTGCGGCGACATCTAGCGGAAATCTACGGTCAACTTACAGTGGTGGTATAATATGGACCAATTTCGTGTGTACAAATCAAACATTTCTATAAGTGTCAGTGTAATACATCCTTAGTGCACACCAACCCTACATTGGATGATGTCCAGCGCCTACACTACCTAAAGACTCAACTAAGAGGAGAAGCAGAGCAATTAATTCGACCCGTTCCGACTATTGCTCATAACTACAAAAAGTGTTGGGACTTATTACAAAATCGCTTTGATAATAAAATATATTTGTCAAATTGTACTCTTAAGCGCTTATTTAATCAACGTTCTATGAGTTATGAATCTTCTCAATATTTTAAAGAACTCATAGATACTACATCAGACTGTATTCACGAATTGTCAAATTTGGGTATCAAAGATTTCGGAGATCTTATTATTGTTTATACGAGCCCCGATGCAAAATAGTTCGTCTAGTGTGAAATTTTCCCTGTGAGATTTTTTTAACTTCATTATTTTTGTATATCTATATAAAATATTAAGCTGTTCTTCTATCACATGTCGCGTTACTTATGCCATTTTTTTATTACACTGGTCAACATGACTTTTTGCCGTTAATCCAATTGTACTTTTTCGGTATCTTTTATGTATAATTATTAACGGAAAAATAATAAAAAAGAATCTATTACATCGAAATATCTAAATATGTACAATTACATATATGTACGATATATTTGGCTTAATTTTGTGAGGGTATATCGAAAAAGAGTATTGCAACAGCTGATCTTACTTACAAAGACAATATTGTTGTTGGTAGTAGGTACACGATATATCCGTAAACCTGTATATTTTCAACTCGTTATTGTTCGTTCATTGATGTTTAATTTTTTAATATTACTTTAACACGTACCATTACGTAATACGAGTATTGCTACGACGACGCGCAGTTTCTGGTGTTTATTCCAAAGTGTTGTATAAATTGTGAAGTTTTTTTGTCAATTTGAATACGTTTCGGTTTTGAAGAAGTGTACTAAATAGTAAATACATATATTTATATAGTTTTCATTATGAATCGAAAGTGTTTCAATTCATCGGATCTCTTCTATTTTGTTAGTGGGGAGTTTAATTCAAGTTCCAATCGAGGACGTCCTACGCCGTTACTATATAACATTTACAATTTGTATTTTGGTTTCAAGATTTCTGAGAGTATTAATCAACCTTGGACACCAAGTTTTTTTTTTGTTTAAGAAATGTATGTTATTTGAGAGGGTGGTTTAATGGTACCCACCGATTAATGCCTTTTTCAAACCTGTAATTTGGAGGGAACAAAGATCATGAGAATGATTGTTATTTTTGTTTAAGGAAACTGAAGAGATATTCTTATAAAACAAGAAGTAAAATTACATATCCTGATGTGGAATCTGTAACTAAACCGATTCCTTATACTGAAGACAGCCTACAAATAAATTTTAAATAATCTCTTTTTTCTTAGAAAGTGGGTGTTTCAATTTTTTTTTTATGAACGTATTTTAACTAATCTCATGGTAAGGTACGGAAAAATACAAGTTTCAAACCGCGGCAATAAAAAATATTTTTTTTGTTGACCAGTGTTATGAACCAATAAACTATTTTAGCTTTTTAAATTTATACATATCCTGTTTTAAGTTAGCAGAAGTTATAAGCAAAATAGTTGGTCTAATTGTTAATCGATGCAAAAGAGTTCGTCTATCGATGAGTTAAATAAGATTATTCCTTCTTTATACAATTATGGTGCATAATTCAAATTTGTAAAAGTAATTCTGAGTCATTTGTCAAGTGAGACAGTATAAATTCTGAAAATTTCAGTTTTTTTTTTCATTAGTTTTCAAATAACAATGGGTCGTGGCAAACCCGTGTGTGAAGAGCTTCGAAAGCGAATAGTTTGTGGGGTCGATGCTGGCAAATCAAGTTACCAAATATCTAAAGACTTGATACTTCCCAGGTCTACAGTCCAATCTATCATTCGGCACTATAAAAAGAATAGAACGACTTCTTGTTTGAACAAAACCGGTCGACCATGCATCACAAGTGCAGTAGAAAACAGAATCCTGAAGAAAATTATCAAAAATAGTCGTCGTGCTCGAGCTGCAGAACTCATGGTGCAATGGAAGGACATGATTCACAAAGACGTCTCAGTTGATACTTGCAAGAGTCCTAAAAAGAATGGGTTACGGATTTTACACCGCTAAGGAGAAACCACTGTTGACTGCTGTACGAGTACAAAAGAAAAAGAGATTGAAGTTTTCTCGTGATTATTTAAATTGAACTTCCGATCAGTGGCGTAGTATCATTGTAGTAGTAGTGTTCAAATAAACTTTAAAAATTTCCTAAAATTGTGGTTTACTTTTTATTAAACGTTCTTAATTATTTCACCAATATTTACTTTCTATATTTTATGCTTTGCACTACTTTACATACTGGACGAACTATTTTGCATCGGGGCTCGTATATTGTGCTCCAAGCTAGATACTGAGACACGTAAGCAGTGAGAACTCCACGTTAATACTTTGACAGAGGAATTGCCATCGTTTACAAGCTTCAAAGAGTTCTTGCAGTCGCGATACCGTGCATTAGAATTAGTCGAACCATGTAGAAATAAATTGAATGTTCCAAAGTCTCGCATTAGTGATAGCCCAAAAGTATTACACAACACTGAATCAAAGGTGATTTGTCCTCATTGCACTGAACGTCATAAACTATTTACATGTCAAAAGTTTATCAAGGAAAATGTACAAGTTCGTAGGGATATAGTCAAAGCATTAAGACTCTGTTTTAACTGCCTTGGTAGTAATCATACTAATAGTAATTGCAGGGTACCAAGGAGATGTCGCATATGTAACCACAAGCATCACACTCTTCTCCATGGCACAGCTCATCCAACTGCCGAAGCATCCTCAACCTACGCTACGCGGAAAGAGGAAACGCCGGAACCGCCTTCATCGACGAACGAGACCACAACAGAGATCGTCAGCAATTTACAAACTTGCCACAGCTTTGATAAAAATTCAGTCAACAAATGTACATCCCCAGGTATTAAGAGCTTTGCTGGACCAAGGGTTCCAGGCATCCTTTGTATCTGAAGCGGCAGTGCAATTGCTGAGATTAAAGAAAATTTGGGCTACTAGTTCAATTTCAGGCTAATGGAAGTCGAAGTGGTTTAACCACGAAGGACGTGGGTAAGGTTAATATTCAATCACTACATGACCCAACCTTTCAATTGCAAATTCAAGCTCATGGTTTAAATACAGTCACTTCCATCCTTCCAGAAAGGAAACTTTATTCTGCCTACTTGGACAGAGTTAAAGCACCTCAATCTTGCCGAACCAAAATACAATGCACCTAAAAAGATAGATATGCTGTTAAGAGCCGAGGTATATTGCAGTATTCTGAAAAAGGGATTGTTTAAAAGCCCTTCTGGTAAAACTATTGCTCAGAATACGCATCTCGGATGGGTATTGTCGGGTCAAGTAGAAGGTTACAATGAGAGAGAGCAAAAATCGCATAACATTATGGTAAACATGCACGTTAAGATAGACGACAACGAATTGTTGAAAAGATTCTGGGAGCTGGATGGTGAAACAAAATCATCCGAGAATATGAGTTATACAAAAAAAAAGTTTCAAATAAAAAAGATGGCAAATATTATTATCTACAACTAGCTGACCCGGCGAACGTCGTTCCGCCTCACAGCCGTTTTTTTTTTGCATAAGTTACTCCTTATTACATCAGCTATCTGCCAGTGAAAGTTCCAATGCTGTTTTGAACATATTAACCACAGCATTATTAGCGTGAAAAAATGCTTGCAACTGTGCAATAATTCGTCTCTTAAACAGTTGTGTTCCCTGTATATTGCACCGCACATTCAGCTGATCCACCATCGACGAAAGGAAATATATTTGCAGAAATTGATGCGGTTCATCTGGTGTTGGCACCATTGAACCATGCAAATGATATTTAACGCATTGCAATATCGGCATATAGTCGTCATTGGTCCAATATCTAAATTTTCATCATCACTGTAGTTCGCAGTGGGAACATATTGGAATGCCAAGCGATTGTATGATGCCAATGATCTTCGTGTGCTCACGCGTTGTCTCAATCGGGCATTTTCTCTTATTATATTTTGTCTTTCTTCGCTTACGAGGGCAGTCCGATAAGTACTTAGCCTACAAAAGAAAAACGAAAATTTTGGAAAAGTGGCGATTTATTTCTCATCACAGTCTTCTTTCAACTCGATTCACTTGACCCAGCGATGCTCCAACTTCTTTAAGCTGTCTGAAAAGAACGTTTTCTGGAGGTCTACAAAGTAGGCCTCCGTGGCGGCGATAACCTCCTCATTCGACTCAAATTTCTGTCCGGCGACGGACTTTTTCAAGTTTGGAAACAAAAAGAAGTCACACGGGGCCTAATCTGGAGAATACGGTAGATGGGGCAGCTGTTCGTAGCCTAATGTGACCAATTTGGCCGTTGCGACGGCGGAGGTGTGAGCCGGTGCGTTGTCATGGTGGAAGAGCACTTTTTCTTCGCCAAATGGAGCCGTTTTTTTCTACAATTCGGCGTTGAATCGGCCCAATAGTTCGGCATAGTAAAGCCCTGTGACCGTTTTGCCCTTCTCCAGGTAGTCGATGTAAATCACACCTTGTGAAACCTAGAAAACGGTGGCCATCACCTTTTCGGCCGATGGGACAGTGTTCGCCTTCTTCGGAGCACATTCGCCGGGTAAAGTCCACTGTTTCGACTGTTTATTGGTCTCTGGTGTGTACCAGTGAATCCATGTTTCGTCGACGGTCACGAAACGACGCAGAAACCCCTTCGGATTGCACCTAAACAGTGTCAAACACTGCTCTGAAGTTGTGTCATTGATGCGCTTGTCGTCCGAAGTGAGCAAACGCGGCAGCCATCGAGCCGACAGCTTTCTCATGCCCAATATTTCATGCAGGATATGACCCACGTGGTCTTTTGAGATGCCTACTGTCTCAGCTATCTCGCGCACCTTCAATCGGCGGTCTGCCAATACAAGATCGGGACTTTTCTCACGTTATCCTCCATGGTAGCCGTTTTTGGGGCACTTGGGCGTGGCTCATCAAAAACTGACGTGCGACCACGTTGAAACTCGTTAAACCAATTTTTGACGGTCGCCATTGAAGGAGAAGAGTCACCGTAAACAGCATCCAAGCGCTCTTTGATGTCGCTGCGCGATTTCCCTTCCAAAAACAAGAATAAAGTCACCGGCCGATATTGCTCTTTTTCCATTTTTCTAAAATCCGCGGACACGTCCGCTTACACACGCGGTCAAAACAAAACTACAAATCCAATTCGGCTGAAATTTTGACAATAGCCGTCTACGAAGATGTGCTACATGATGGTAAATTTATCTTACGATAGTGGTGCCATCGGGCGGTGAGGCTAAGTACTTATCGGACTGCCCTCGTATGTATATTAAGCATGCATCAACAACCTTTGATTTGTGGATCAAGTTGAAGAAAATGTTTGATGATACCGGCTACACAAGAAAAATCGGCCTGTTACGCAAGTAATCAATATACGGCTTGATAATTTTGATTGAATGAAGATTACAATGTACGGGCTTCAAAATTACAGATGAGTGGATTGGAGCAGATTAATGTTAGCAGGATTACCCGAAAAATATGGTCCCATGTTAATGGCCCTAGAACATTCTGGCATTGAGATAAGTGCTGACGTCATAAAAACGAAGTTGATGGACATGAGTAGTGATGTTGGAACTGTTTCCGGGTCGGAAAGTGCTTTTACCGCGAAAAATACGCAACGTCCGAAATATGGCAATAATAGATATGACCATAATCAATTGACAGGAGAAACGTCAAAAGCTGTCAAAGTAATAAAATTAAATGTAAGTAAACGGGTCATTACAAAAATCAGTGACCGAGTTTAAAAACCAGAAAGAAGAAAACAATCCAACGCTTTTAGTGCTATTTTCTCGAGTGGAAAGTTCAACTGCGATAGTTGGTATATAGATAGCGGGGCCAGTAAACACATGACAGCGCAGAAAACTTGTACAACAAATCAAGTATGTTACGTGTTGTTTAGACCATGCAAGTCATTTATTGCTTCAATTTAATTGTATGCAACAGGCAAGAAACTTGCATCGTGTAAATGGGCCTTAAATGTCACTACTAGCGCCATCTGTCATGTCTTGTGTGTAAGCCTTTGACAATAAATTATAATTAGTCTATCAAAACCGCTACTCTATAAAGCAAATATCTTTAGACGCACCTAAGAAGTACTTAAACAAATTCGCACCTCACATCTCAATGATGAGGAAAGAGAAATTTTATTACAAATATGTTTTGATTTTTCCGATATCTTTCATCTTCATGTAGAAAATTTAACACATACTAATGCCCTTGAGCATGAAATTAGAACTACAACGGATATTCCAATCCCATAAAAAACAAAACTTGTAAAAAACACCAAGTCTCGCAACACATTTCTTCTGCCCTAAAAAGTTGCGAAATCCATGTGATACCAAGTCGATGAATTTATTCAGTCTCCGATTAAGGGGTCTTTTGTCTTAAGTTTTTATGCACTTAGCTTACCAGACAACATCTTATATATCAATATTAAAAATATTTTATATTTTAAATAAAATAGTTTGACTTGGCAATCGCTCTAAAAGTGAGATACATCGTGATTTCATGCGATTGCCAAATCTAACTCTTCATTCTCTCAAGATTCAACAAATTCGACCAAATTACCAAAAAACCAACCTGTGTTCACGACATGGATGTCATGGAATTGTAAGCTTTTATAGGGCTTCTCTTCTATACAGCTATATTCAAAGAAAACCATGAACATCATACATCGTGGTATAGTAGTGACGGCACTGGACGGGAAATATATATATAGCTCTGCATTATGAGCAAAAATCGATTGGAAGTAATGCTGATAACCCTTCGGTTTGATGACTTCCAGACCAGATTAGCACGCAGAGAAAACGATACTTCTGCCGAGCTCTTCAACTCATTTATTGAACAATTTTACTGATGCAAGATCGGGGTATCTTTTGAATGCCTATATTTACCTAGGAAAAGACTCTGATGGACTGAATTAACCAACAGATGGTGCGGGTAATGGCGGTCTACTATTGGGGTATTACCGGTCATTCAAAATGAACACAGATGTGCTTCTAACATATACTAAAACAAATTAATACGACGGTTTATTTATATCTTCTTTATTTTTCATAATGCCATCATAATTATCCAAAATATTTTTACATTTTCACCAAAAACTCTGTTTTATAATTAACCAAATATATTATTAACTATTTATATTTCTACTTTGAAAATCACACATTGGAATGCATAGGAACTAGTCAAGGGATTGATAGGCGGTTTTGAATTAAAAAATATTTATTTAATCAAAACCTTAATTTAGTACAGTGTTTTCTGAGCAAGAGCGGAATACAGAATGAATTATAATTGGAATATTTCTTAAAGCTAGTGTTTTACAAAATGGTGTCAATATTTTCTGCAAGTCAACATAATTTGTTCTAGAACTTTCCAGTGGCACGTGTATACATAAATGCTGATTAAGATTCCTTCAATTGGTTATTTAGGTTTGCTTACAAAGCATATATTAGTAGGGTGACCATCCTTAACTCCTCCCCCCCTAAGAGAGAAATCGGCTGGAGACAATTCTTTTGGTTCCGGCTGATTTCGACTTAGTACTAGGATTTTCCTAAAGATTTTATATTTGACAATCAAAAATGCTAATGAAGCTACAAACATTATTACTATTATACTTATTGTCCAAACGCTTATATCTTGGGTCACTGAAATTTCACTTTTATCTACACTTTCACTGGTATATTTTGCACTATTTAGAATGTCTTTTATATCGTTGAGGTCTACGCCGCGAAGGTCCACTTGGCTGTCATCTACCGCGATGTTGTGTTGTAGTCCAGGCATGGTTACAGCTCGCAGCAGCAGGCTCATGTCGGGTGTCCTTGTTTCAGCTACCTTACTGATCATCTTATCTCCAATATATGTCTCGCAGTTCTGGCTAGGGATTACCAGAAATGTTCCTCTCAGGTTGTATTTCATGACTTCATTGTTGCAGTTCTCGGAAAGTGCCAGGTTGTGCTTGGTAAAAATCAACCATATTCCATTGGCTACCATGTGACTCCTTGCATCTTCTATTTGAACGAAGGTCTTGTGGCATGAAGAATAGTTTTTCAACAGCATTATTTGTTCAACGCACGTTGTGTCAGCGTATTGTAGGATGTCATCTTCTTTACAGAGGACACGATCACCTTCGATCTGCTCGCATGGTCTAGCTACGGGTCTAAATTTCAATCCATTCACTATGAGGTAGGGATATCTTGGAATAATAATAGAGGTTTTTAAGGAACTGGGATTATATGTAGGTATAGGTATAACCTTATAGTAATTATACGTGATATTGTCTAATAAAGGAACTTCTAACACAAAAACTAATTTATTACCATCCGAATAAGATTTAAGAACTATAGTACTTTCTAGTTTCGTAAGGTTTTCCTTACCTACCGTATACACTAACCTATTATGTTTCTCTATCTCTAATAAAATATTAAAAAGTTCTGTAGAATTAATTATAGATTGGTGAAGTATGTTTATCCTGCTAAAGGCTATTGCCGTCTCTGTTTCCTGAATTACATTGTAAAGGGTGCGAAAGTTATTTAAGATTTGGTATAGAGTATTCATTTGACTTAATATATTATGTATTTTAGACTGATTATACTGTAGAGTGTGAAGTTGCGAAGTTTTTATATTTAAGTGGATTAAATTAAACTTCAAATCATCGGAAATATTAACTAATTTATCAAAAGCTTTCTGCATTAGTGATAGTTTTCTTTCTACAGAGTGTTCTCTATTACTAAGCTTACTTATCTCTGAGTTATATCTAATAGCGTCATCATTATCTAGGTTGCCTGAAATTAATTTAATAGCAGAACCTAACGGGTTTATTAAGCCCCTTCTAAATCTTTTATTGGGAATTATTTGTCTTAATCTATCTTTCGTAAGTTCCATAAAGGATTCTATTTGTAAAACTAATCCTACAAGTTCATTACGCGATTCGTATTGAGAGTAAATCATGTCTTTTAATCTATAGTATTGATTAGTATTATTATCTAAGTATCTAGCTATAGTTTCTAAATCTAACGTCTTAAAAATAGTCCAGTGACTATTCTGAATCACTGCTGCACTTATCCGTATCGGCGCTATTCCAGGATTCTGAGTCATATCCTGCAGGTTTACGCTGCTGGCTGATTCCGCTAGGACCAGGAGTATCAGGGCTGCTTGTTGCCACCTGCGGAGGGCGTTTTACGTTTTTTATTGCCACTTTCGTATTTCTTTTTCTCAACTTTACTGGTACAATGTTCCTATCTACTTTCCCTATAACCTTAGCTTTCTCGTAACGTGGTACTTCCTTGGCCTTACGATTTCTTGTTGTTTTCATGAAAATTACATCATTTTCCTTTAAATCTGGGGGTATTTCGCCGCCCTTTTTCTCTACAACTTTACATTTATTTTCTTTAATTTTATCGCTAATATATTCATATAAAACTTTGAGTCTTTTTCTATGATCCTGAACTAATTTCTGTAAAAGATTTTTATCCCTATCTATGTCAAATGCATTGCCTGATTCTGTGTGGCCAAATACCATTTCAAAAGGTGTAAAGTTAGTTGCACTATGTATAGTGTTGTTGTAGGCCATAATGGCGTAAGTCATCACTGACGCTGCATCCTGATCGCTTTTTTCGTACTTAGCTAACCTATAAATTTCAATAATCGTAGAATGGAAACGTTCTACTACAGCCATCGAGTTAGGGTTATTTGGGGTGCCTACATGCATTTCGATTTTATATAGGCCTAATAATTCTTTAATGAGGTTATTGTTAAATTCGGTCCCAGGATCGCTACTTATTTTCCTAGGTAATCCGTAGATACTAAAGTATTTAATTAATGCCTTAACAATTTCAGGTGTACTTCTATTGGGTACATTAAAAGCTTGAGCCAATTTGCTAAATGCATCGACTATGGTAAGATAATAATTATTTTCTATGTATAAAAGATCCATAAAAACTTCTTCAAATGGCATACTCTGGGTCTGAGTAAGTTGTATTGGAGGCTTAATTGGTTTCCTATCGTATTTCATTTTTCGACACTGTTCGCAAACATTTATAATAGCTGAGACTGTGTCTTTCATATTGGGCCACCAATAAGACCTTTTAAGCTTTGTAAGTGTTTCCCGAATTCCCCTATGAACAGTTTTTCCTTCATGATACTTAATGATGATATCCCTTTGTTCTTCTTCATTCTCCACGGAAACTACCCTATCCGTGCATTCTATTAGATTTTGAGAACCTTTTTTATACAATGTTGTTACTACACTACTAAATATTTTCCGAAATGCTTCTGTCTCGAAATAAATGAAATATTTCCGCTTAAAGTCTACATATTCTTTTAAGAATTGTTTAACTAGATGTTCATTATTAGCAGCTGGCATATGTACTTCAATTATCTTTTGACTATTATTTGAAATGTCTTTAACATGAATTTCGTTTTTAAACCAAGTGTACACAAGTATCTGTCTAGGTTTACTATCTATGGCTTCATTTAATATTGGTATTCCTTCATGTTCCCTATTAGAAACTGAATGAGCAGTAACTCCGTCATCTGACTCAGATATGTCTAAGACAGGAACTTCCTTTCTTCGTACGTTTGACCTTACTATATCAGAGTCCGAGTCTGATATTGATATTTTTTCGATTCCATCGTTATTCTCTAAATTTCCAGTAGTTTCTTTATTATCTACATTTACTTGCATAGACACATTGTCATTGTCTAGCACATTAACTTTTATTTCCCTTATCTTATTACCGTTTAAACTAACTACAATATTATTACTATCGCTTAAGTTATTTATCTTTACTCTGGACAGCGCATCTGCATTAGAGTTCTGCGACCCTTTCTTATAATTAATTTCAAAATCATATTCCTCTAGCCTAAGGCGCCATCTTGTGAGCTTACTATTTGGTTCCTTTAACGAATATAGCCATGCTAATGGTCTGTGGTCGGTATAGATGTAAAACTTTTTACCCCATAAATATGGCCTAAAGTGCTTAACCGCCCAGATGACTGCCAAAAGCTCCTTCTCTATGGTACTGTATCTTGACTCTGTATCGCTTAAATTTCTACTTGCGTAGGCTACAGGTTTGTCTGAGCCTATGGTTCCCTGTGAAAGTACGGCCCCGATTGCAAAGTTTGATGCATCCGTGGTCAAAATAAAAGGCTTTTTAAAATCCGGAAATTGTAATAATGGAGCATTTGTGAGTAGCTTTTTGCAAGTTTCAAAGCTCTCTATATATTCATCATTAAACTCTATAGTTTTACCTTTTTTCAAGCAAACTGTAAGTGGTCTAGTAATTTTCGCAAAATCCTTGATAAATTTCCTATAGTAGCCTATGAGACCAAGAAAACTTTTAATCTCGGTCGTTGTTTTGGGTAAAGGGTACTTTAATACTGCTTCTATCTTGTCATTATTGGGTTTTAAACCTTCACTAGTTATGGTGTGGCCTAAATAAAGTACCTCTTTTCGTAGAAAATGGGATTTGTCTAACTGTACTTTTAAATTTGTTTCTCTAAATCTATTAAATACTGCCCGAAGTTTTCATTATGTTCCTGAATACTTTTTGCAAAGATTATGACGTCATCAAGGTATACAAGGCAATGAATACCTTGTAAGCCTCTCAAAACGTTATCCATGGTGCGCTGAAATGTTGCTGGCGCTGTTTTCAGGCCAAATGGCATTCTGTTGAATTCATAATGGCCAAAAGGCGTGCTGAAGCCTGTTTTTGCCCTATCCTCTTTATCTACCTCAATTTGATGATAGCCGCTGGCTAAGTCTAATGTAGTGAAATACATGCTCTTGCCTAACATATCAAAAAGATCATTAATATTTGGCAGAGGGTATTTATCATCGATTGTTATTTCATTTAGGCGTCTGTAATCCACGACCATCCTCCATTTCCTTTTACCAGAATTGTCTACTTTTTTTGGTACCAGATGAACTGGTGCACTCCAAGGTGAAAAAGATTTTTGGATAACATTATCTCTAAGCATTTTCTCTACCTGATTCCTAATTTCTGCCGTTTGTGCGGGTGGTAACCTATGAGCTTTAATGTGGATTGGGTCTTCGTTTTTCGTTCTAATCCTATGTTTAACCTCATTTGTGAAGGTGAGAGGGACGTCCTCGCAATAAAATATGTCCTTATATTCTTTACAAATATCAATTATACACTGTTTCTCTTCCTCGTTCATATGGTCAACTTGTAACTTAGAGAGATTATCTGTTAACAGTTGATCTAATTCATAACTATGTTTATCAGTAAAATTCAAATTAACCCTATCATAATGTAACGTATTTTCTACGTATGGTTCAACCTTAAACGGACTGTTGACCATTAGTTCCATTTTTTCAGACCTTAAATTTTGAATGACGGTTGTCGCATAACCATTTACACAATTAACTAAAGCTGTTGGCATTCTAACTCCACTAGTAAATTCAGTAAATTTTAATATCGCGTCACCGTGTAACAAATTAACTGGAAGTTTGACCCTTAATTCGCTACGCGGAGGTAAAATATAAAATTCACATATTGGTTGACTGTAAATCATCGGTATGCAAGTATCCTTAGTAACTAATCTTCTATTCTTCATGTCAATATTCGCATGGAGTTGCATCAATAAATCACTACCTATTAGGCCATCATATCTTTCATCCACACAATAAATATAAAATTTATGCCAATCATGACTCTTAAAAGTCCTAGGTAAAGGTATGTACACAACTTCGTTATGCTTACTCATAGCGTGGGTGCTAACTACTTCAAAATTTTCGTTTCGTTTAAAGTCGCAAAAATATTTATTCGCTAACTCTGGATTTAAAAACGAACGTTGACTACCGGTATCTATCATAAAAATTGCATTAAGTTCCGGTATACGTATATGTGGGAGACTTAACGAACTACAATTTAATTTTATTTGCTCTGGTCTGTAAAGGCCCTTATACAAAAATTTCCGATCTGTTCGTTGTCGTTAGAAGTACTTGGTAACATATTATACTCTTCGCCATTATTATCTGTGTAATTAATACGCCTAGAACTTGCAGTTCTCATGGTCACGTCGGTATTTGAACCTAATCCCGAGGGTTGCATCGGCTGAAGGTGTTGCGAGCCGTGTTGTGCGTTGTCAGGAAATTGCCGGCCTGGGAACTGTGGCCTTGCTTGTTCTAGTGAGTTATAATTATTATTGAACGGATTATTTTGGTTAAAATAATTATTTTGGTTCCTATTATTATTTCTAAATGGAAAAGGATTACTCGAAAAATTATTATTTCGAACGTTATTTCTATTCTGTGACTGCATGACGTTATTATGCTGATAGTTACGATTTGCACCGTAGTCGTTATTAAAACGTTGCATATTTTGTGAACTACTGCCTGCCCTCGGCGATGCTTGTGAATTAAAATTATTATGAGAATTGTTTCGTCCCTGGAAGTTTTGATTATTTCTAGAGTACCGCGGTTGTTTTTGATCGTAAACTTCTTGGAAATATTGCTCTTCTAAAACAGCCTTTAAAGCATCTTCCAGTGTCGAAACATTCTTTTGCCGTACCAGTCTAACTAAATATTTCGGTAAATTAAATAAGAAAACATTCATAGAAAGATTTGCGTAAATATTTTGTTTAGATAACCTCGCAGCTGCATCGTCTACAGTTTCATTAATTTTTGCGATTAAAACACTTCTGACTTGTTGTACACGGTGGCAGAAATCTAAATAACTTTCGCCCTTATTTATTTTTAAACTTTCTAATTCAAGGACTAAACAATCTTCCGTCCTTGGGTCCCCAAAATGATCTTGTAAAACCTGCTTTAATTCTACCCATGAGTGTATCGAATCTCGTTCCCCTATTAAATTAGCTGCTTCCCCGCTTAGTCTACTCGTTATTGCGTTAAAAAGATATTCGTTTTGTAAATCATCACCCCGATATAGATTAATTATATATTCAGTTTTACGAATAAATAACGACAAAAGCCTTGGTTCACCACTAAATACAGGGATTATTCCTAGAACCCCGGGTGGTACAACCATGATTCCTTCCATTTTAGTTACAAAATAATAAACTCACTGACAAAAATACCTATTAACCTAACGTGAAAATTAAATCACTTTATCTATCTATTAACGTAAATGCGCTACGTGCCAGACGGGCTTTTTCTAATCCCTAAAAATACACGAAACACACACGTATAATGATCACCAGGAAAATCAAAGGAAAATTGACAGGAAAGTGAACAGATCTACTCACATGACCCACAGCTTTTCCGCTCTCCTTCTGTGATCGGTGATTCTGCTCCTCAGCTTGCTCTGCACCGTGGCTTTTCTTGACGAATTTATTTGGTTCGCTGACCCGCTGAATCGTTGAAACGAAATTTGGAGTCTTTTCCGCGCCCGAAAATTTGATTCGCGATGGCACAGAGGACCCAAACGACAAGGTCACTTACCGGCTGCGCCAGTCAAGGGATTGATAGGCGGTTTTGAATTAAAAAATATTTATTTAATCAAAACCTTAATTTAGTACAGTGTTTTCTGAGCAAGAGCGGAATACAGAATGAATTATAATTGGAATATTTCTTAAAGCTAGTGTTTTACAAAATGGTGTCAATATTTTCTGCAAGTCAACATAATTTGTTCTAGAACTTTCCAGTGGCACGTGTATACATAAATGCTGATTAAGATTCCTTCAATTGGTTATTTAGGTTTGCTTACAAAGCATATATTAGTAGGGTGACCATCCTTAACTAACTCTCTTTTGCTTAGTTTATAAATTTATTATATATTTTTTTTTATATTTGTAAGTGTATCTGTTCACGTTGGAGTCACAGATGTACGTGAACCTGTGATACACGTGTATTGTTGCGTAAGTAGGGTAAGGGCGACGTAAATGAAACGACCGGTCTTGATGCGTGGTAATATATGACTCAGTGCATATAAAAACTTTATTGCTTTATATACCAAATTTTGACATAGTTCGAGTTCATCGACTATGCTGACGATGCTCCACATATTTTAATCAAAATTAACTCTTTTTACATTAAACCAAACAAATTATTAATTACTTTCAGAATCATACATTGTGTCGCATAGGAACTTCCTTTTACTTAGTTTTTAAGTATATTTTTTATATTTAAACCAAAATTAACTCTTATTTGTAATGAACCAAACATATTATTAATTATTTATATTTATACTTTGAAAACCTATTAAGTTTTCTTATATTACACTTCTTATTTTGTCCACTTTCCTTTCGTTGTGGTTCTTTCCCTATGACGCGGCATCAATAATAAGTGGATAATAAGAAATTATTTTACAAACAAACTAATAATAAGATGTCTTATAACTCCATACGGGGTAATACCGGCCACTGACCGGTATTGCCCGCTTAGAATGATTGCCATAACCCCAAAATATGAAAACAGTTTCTTTTGTTTGTCACGAAAAACGTGAATAACTTTCACAAAATATAACAAGCACATGGGATACGATAGTAAATGTATTGTAATGAATTTAAAAAAATATATTCAATGGTATAAATCATTTTAAGCTTACATTTAGCTGAATTTTCGATTTTATAACAACAAAACACGTCCGTATCTTTACATAACTGCCAAACTCACTAAGGGCGATGCAAAATAGCGCCGCTTGGTAAATAAGTTTACTCGGCCCCATACTTGATGGCAATATTAGTAGCAATACCAGAATGTTTTTGGAAGTTTAAGATATTAACGTGACCGGCATTGCCCACTGACCGCCATTCCCCCATCTTACCCTATTAATTCTTCTCCAAATGCCAAAATATATTTTCAAATTTTTTTAAATCAATCCTTCCTTCATGATACAGTACCCGATTCCTGGATGAATCAAATAATCATTGCATAGCGTTCACTCGCGAAGAGCACGTCATTGGAGCTTTCCTAGACGTTAGCTCTGCTTATGATAATGTGCACCTTCCCCTGCTCAGGCAGAAACTGCTTCAGCTGAGTATTCCGTCGAGGATGATAAATTTCATATTTAATATTTATATGGGTCGCTCAGTTTTTTAATAAAGGGGTGGATGTAGGGCTTGGGGAGAAAGAATTACGCCAAATTGACAACAATGGCAGATGGTCACTTCCGAAAGAGAGAAGAAGAGTAGACCAAGATGTAGAAGGACATAAAGCAGGAGGAGCAAGAGTAAGATCCACTGAGCTAGGATTTTGAGCGGGGGAAACTTTTCTTGTTGGCGACCCATCAATCAGCAGACAAAAATTCAAGTCGTCGAATAGGTCAAGCAGGGAAGTCGAAAGGGCGTCATTACAAACTGACCCCCAAAGTGTATGGTGAATATTAAAATCTCCCATGATCATAAGGGGATGAGGTACTGCCATCAAAAGCCTTCGAATATCATTAATTATATTTATGTTGGGATGGGGAATATATAAAGAAATGAATGATACGTTTGGGGCTCTAATACAAACTATATGAAAAGAAGAATTATGGAGTGGGAAAGCAATTTGTGAGAAGACTACAGATCTTTTAACGAGAATGGCACAACCAGCCTATCCTTCATACCTGTCATCCCTAAGACAGGAATAGCCCGGCAGTCTGAAGGGAGAGCCAGGTCTAAGCCAAGTCTCCGAGATGGCAAAAACGAGGGGGCTGTGTTTGTTGATGAGGTGGATAATTTCGTTTTTTTTTTTGAGGCGGATGTTCCTACAGTTCCATTGTAGGAGACTGTTGGCCATTTTGGAGCTTAAAATTATGAAATAGTTGTTCTAATAAAGAAAAGACATTGGGAGGAAGGGCATCGCTAAATTTGAAAGCTATATTTAGAAGGGCGGATAAGAGTAGCTCAATAAGATTTTCGTTGGGGAAGGGAGAGGGACAGGATGGCATGCGTTGGGATGAATCCAAAACTCCTTGAGAGATGGCACAGCCATTAGGCATAAACATTTTAGGGGTTTGGGTTATATTATTGTGGGTTTTAATGTCATAACTTTGAGGAGCAGGACGATTAGGTCTAATATTTGGATGACGTTCAATATGGATAGATGGACAACGTTCAATATGTACCTATTTTTGTGTTTGAGGCTGGAAAGAGGAAGTAGCAGAAGAGGTGGCATGTTTAGTAGGGCTTGGGTTGGAAGGCTTTGTAACGTCAGCAAATGTCTTACGGACTGGACGGAATCTTGGGGATGCCTATGAGAAGATGTTCCCCTCCGACATTACCAATTTAATGGCCTTTTGCCGCAAATGCTCAGGGCAGTTAGGGAATGTATTCATGTGTGTACCCGAACAGAGTTAACAAGATGCTTCGTTTGTGGGGATCGTACAAGTAGAACCTCTATGATCCCGTGCACAACAATAACATCTTTGAGGTGACCTGCTCTGAGACGCAACGTGACTGAAGCGAAGGTACTGGCGGCACTGGATAGAAGGCAGGTGGTATAGTGAGACCGGCATTGAAGTGTTGAAACAAAATACTTTATCAGGGAGAATGTTTCCTCTGAAAGTTAAAACTACAGTTGTAGATGGAGACCACTGAATAACGTCATGCCTAACAGTTTTTCTTTTAAGTCGACGAGCTTTAATTACTTCACCGCAACCGTCTTGGTATCTTAGGCCCAAGATAAAATCATCTAATGACCAATCTGTAGGCACATCCCGAACTACACCCAAACGGTATAGTTGGAAGTGGGGATACATAGCCACCAGATTCTCTGTTATAATTTTCGATGGAGCAAAATTGTTGACTCGGCAGAACTGAAAGATAAAGAAATTTTGCTACGGCCTTATTTTTATTGCATGCATTTACATAACTGTCTCTTAGTAATTTCTTTGAATTTATTGTAGTTTAGGACCTTAATATGATTAGGGATTTTATTGTAAAAGTGCATCAACTTATTTTTATTGCGTGTATTTCTATCATGTATGTCAGAAACCTTTTTAAATTTATCAATATTCTTATGGACATACATAAGATTTTCGTGTATATATTGAGATAATATCAATATGTCATAATATCAATTTCCTTAAACTTTTCTCTTAAAGAATATCTAGAGCCAAGCGAAAATATAGATCTGATGGCTCGCTTTTGTAGTAAAAATATGGTATTTATGTCAGCAGCACCACCCCACAGTAGAATTCCATAACTCATCAAGCTATGAAAGTAAGCAAAATACACTAACCTAGCTGTATCAATGTTGGTCAGCTGACGTATTTTGCTCACCGCAAAGACTGCTGCACTTAATTTTTGAGCTAATGCTGTTATGTGAGGACCCCACTGAAGTTTGGGGTCTAATGTGTTTCCCAAAAACTTAGTATTATCCACAAGGCTCAGCTTATCCCCATTCATTAAAATGTTACCATTGGCTTATTTTACATTAGGTGTTATAAACCTAATACATTTAGTTTTTTGACTATTTAATAATAGGTTGTTAATGTTAAACCAATGCACGATTTTAGTGAGAGTGCAGTTTACATTGTCAAGAGTTGGTTGATTACGCCTTACTTTAAATACTAAAGAAGTGTCATCAGCAAACAGCACTACATTACAGTCGTCCCTTATATAATAAGGCAAGTCATTTATGTACATATATCAAAAAAAGAAAGGGTCCAAGAATTGAGCCCTGTGGAACTCCCATAGTAACAACAGACCCAGATCTTTTTCCATTTACATCAACAACTTGAATTCTATTACTTAAATATGACTTAAACAATTCAAGTGCAATACCTTTAACTCCATAATGGCTTAATTTCCTGATAAGAATATCATGGTGAACACAATCAAATGCCTTGGATAGATCACAAAATACTCCTAAAGCATCCTGTGAAACCTCGCAAGCTTCAAAAATATTATGAATAAGCTCCACGCCGGCATCGGTAGTGGAGCGACCCCGAGTAAAACCAAACTGTTTACTATGAAGCAACTTGTTTTTTGAAAAGTTATGTGCAATTTGTAACAACATTAGTTTTTCAAATATTTTACTTATTGAAGGTAAAACCGATATAGGTCTAAAGTTAGTTGGGTCATCTTTGCTACCTGATTTATAGAGAGGAATTATTTTACTTAATTTCATTCTATCAGAAAATATACCACTATTGACACACGAGTTACAAATTACAGCAAGCTGGGGTGCTAATACATGTATTACTGAGTGTAATATTTTTGTAGAAATTCCCCAGAGGTCACATGTATTTTTTGTTTATTAGCCTAAATGTTTTAATAACATCTATACTATTGACACAATGGAATCTAAATGAATCTTCACTCCCAAGGACAATTTTCTGCAATAACTCACTTGCAATAGATGGGGATGAATTCAAACTTCTAGTTATACGAGGGCAGTCCGATAAGTACTTAGCCTACAAAAGAAAAACGAAAATTTTGGAAAAGTGGCGATTTATTTCTCATCACAGTCTTCTTTCAACTCGATTCACTTGACCCAGCGATGCTCCAACTTCTTTAAGCTGTCTGAAAAGAACGTTTTCTGGAGGTCTACAAAGTAGGCCTCCGTGGCGGCGATAACCTCCTCATTCGACTCAAATTTCTGTCCGGCGACGGACTTTTTCAAGTTTGGAAACAAAAAGAAGTCACACGGGGCCTAATCTGGAGAATACGGTAGATGGGGCAGCTGTTCGTAGCCTAATGTGACCAATTTGGCCGTTGCGACGGCGGAGGTGTGAGCCGGTGCGTTGTCATGGTGGAAGAGCACTTTTTCTTCGCCAAATGGAGCCGTTTTTTCTACAATTCGGCGTTGAATCGGCCCAATAGTTCGGCATAGTAAAGCCCTGTGACCGTTTTGCCCTTCTCCAGGTAGTCGATGTAAATCACACCTTGTGAAACCTAGAAAACGGTGGCCATCACCTTTTCGGCCGATGGGACAGTGTTCGCCTTCTTCGGAGCACATTCGCCGGGTAAAGTCCACTGTTTCGACTGTTTATTGGTCTCTGGTGTGTACCAGTGAATCCATGTTTCGTCGACGGTCACGAAACGACGCAGAAACCCCTTCGGATTGCACCTAAACAGTGTCAAACACTGCTCTGAAGTTGTGTCATTGATGCGCTTGTCGTCCGAAGTGAGCAAACGCGGCAGCCATCGAGCCGACAGCTTTCTCATGCCCAATATTTCATGCAGGATATGACCCACGTGGTCTTTTGAGATGCCTACTGTCTCAGCTATCTCGCGCACCTTCAATCGGCGGTCTGCCAATACAAGATCGGGACTTTTCTCACGTTATCCTCCATGGTAGCCGTTTTTGGGGCACTTGGGCGTGGCTCATCAAAAACTGACGTGCGACCACGTTGAAACTCGTTAAACCAATTTTTGACGGTCGCCATTGAAGGAGAAGAGTCACCGTAAACAGCATCCAAGCGCTCTTTGATGTCGCTGCGCGATTTCCCTTCCAAAAACAAGAATAAAGTCACCGGCCGATATTGCTCTTTTTCCATTTTTCTAAAATCCGCGGACACGTCCGCTTACACACGCGGTCAAAACAAAACTACAAATCCAATTCGGCTGAAATTTTGACAATAGCCGTCTACGAAGATGTGCTACATGATGGTAAATTTATCTTACGATAGTGGTGCCATCGGGCGGTGAGGCTAAGTACTTATCGGACTGCCCTCGTAGAGACTGGTATATCAGTAAAAAATGTTTCAAAGGCCCTAGCTACCTCAAAGTTAGATTAAATAATATTATTATTAATGTTTAAACTAAACTCGGTGTCTCGAGGTTTAGTTTTACCAGTTTGTTTATTTTTTACACTCCAAGTCATTTTAATGGTATTTTTAGCCATTTTTATTTTATTACTTATGTATAAGGACTTGGCTCTTATGCAAACTAGCTTAAATATTCTAGAGTAATTTTTCACATATTTTTTTTAATTCTGAACTGTGATTGTATGTTTTTTCATAGTATAGGTCATACAATCGCTTTCTACTTATGTGAATACCTAATGTTGCCCAACTTTTAAAGGGAGTCTTTTTGCCAATTGAAACTGATCTGGGTGTGAAAATTGATTCAAACTCGTCACAAAATGTGTTAAACATGGAGTTATACAATACGAGGGGAGGTCCAAAAGTCCGCGGAATGGAAGGGTTGTCGAATAAATAAAATTACCAAAATATTTTTCGTTCTAAATATAATCCCTCTTGAGCTCAATACACTTTTTACTTCTTGGTATTCACTTTTCTAAACCTTAAAAAAAAATTTTTTTCATTGCCCTGAAAATGTGCTAAAATTGCCTCCTTCACTATCATGTCATCCGAAAATTTTCTTCCCCTTAACTCTTTTTTTAAAATTTAGAAATAAATAAAAATAGCTGGGGACTAGATCTGGACTGTATGATGGGTGGACAAGAGGCTCGAACCCACACTTGTGTAAGGCATCCATTGCAACTTTGCCCGTGTGAACCGGAGCGCTGTCTTTTAAAAACAGCACACCCTTAGAATTTTTTTCTCGCCGTTTTCCCTTAATAGCATTTTTTAACTTTTCTAACATTGTTGCGTAGTATCTTTCGGTGATTGTGCTACCTTTTTCTTTGTAATCGATTAGTAAAATTCTGTCACAATCCCAAAAAATCGTAGCCATCAACTTCCCGACCGATTCCGACACTTAAATTTTTTAGGGGGTAGTGTACCATTCTTATGCCACTTCATGGACTTCTATTTAGGCTCAGGCTCGAAGTGATGAACACATGTTCAATCTCTAGTAACAATTTTCTCCAGAATCGTGGTGGATTCATCGCCACACAGCTCCAAAAAGTGTTCAGACGCATTGACTCGCTGTTGCTTTTGAGGCGACGTGAGTATTCTGGTACCCATCCGGCACTGACTTTTGTCACACCAATATGGTCATGCAGGATCCTCAAAATGATGGTATCTGATACTCCAACTAATGCAGATTATATATTTTTTTTAAAAGAGCGTCATTCAAAACAAATTTATCCACTTTTTCAATATTTTCCAACGTGATGACCTCAGTCCGCCGTACAGGACTGAGATCGTCTTCAATGGATGATCTGCCTTGTTTAAAAAGTCCATGCCATTTATAAACCATCGTTTTACTAGGACAACGATCACCATAAGCAGAACTTATAACGTTTAAATAGTTTGAACGGTTTTTCCTTGCTTGTTTAGGAACTTTATGACAGCACGAAATTCAATTTGCTCCCTAATTGCAATTAACTTCCCGATTTACTTTTTATTTGGGCGATAACTCGTAAACTAATAAAGGTATGATGTTGTAATTTGACATTTAAAGTAATAATGAGTTCACGTATACGACAGTACTAAAAAAATATTTCTATCCCCATTCCTTCATTACCATTCCGCGGACTTTTGGACCTCCCCTCGTATGTTAGGATCACTTCCAGTCACAACATTACAGAATTTTTTATTTAATTTAATTTTAATTTTCTCTAACAGAGCCTTTGTTACCGGGACAACAGTCAGTTTATTATTTGATGGGTCCTGGAATACACTTCTAAATGTGACCAGTTGCCCACAGTGATCAGAGTCTATGTTATTAATGATACATTTATTATGTGGCAGGATATCTGTAAAAATATTATCCATGCAGGTAGCACTGGTGTTGGTTATTCTTGTAGGCTCTGAAAAAAGATTGGTTAAATTAAATGACGAAAATAGAGTTTTTAATTTTAAGGCTACTGTAGAGCTTTCCAACAAATTAATATTAAAATCTCCACAGATCAGCAATTTCTTATTTGATTTATTCAGTTTCCTTAGTGCATCTTCAATTATCAATTCAAAATTATCATAAAGTGAGGTGGGTGGCCTGTATACACTTAAAACAATGAACTGCTCTAACTCAATACATGAAATTTCTGCAGTTTGCTCAACAGAGAGGCTCACTATATCTTTGCGTTCTTTATATTTTAGAATTTTGTTGATTAATATAAGTGAGCCACCATGTACAGCATTTTTCCTGCAAAAGTTCCTACTAACTATATGATCTTTGAAGTTGAACATGAGCTGTTCAGTTCTTAACCAGTGTTCTGTAACACAAAGAAAATCAATTTCTTGACAACTCATGAACCACTCCAGTTGCAGCTCTTTACCTAGCATGCCTTACATATTCTGATGAACTAGGTATAAAAACTTTATATCAACACTGTTGCAAACCATATTCTGATTTACTAATGGTGGGAGTCAAATTAGGAATACATAACTTTATATCATCTGGTAATTTTGATAATTGAAGTGCAAGAGGCTGGCTCTATTGTCTGTGTTTGTAATTTAAAGAATTAGTATTTTCTGGAATAGATACTAATGTATCATTCCATGTTATTAATTGATTCTGCTCAATAGAAGCAGATGAGGCAGCCAAGTTCTTAGCTTTGTTTAATATAAATATACATAGCAACTTTGCTATTTGTCTTTTATAGTTATAAGAATAAAAGTCATTTTTTACTTTATACTTACTAAAGTAAGTATTAATGTCAAATATTGATACCTTATTGCAATTATTTGTAAGGGTCTCTTTCAATGTCATATTTAACTTATACCTATAATTTTTTTTCACCTGTGGCAAATTTTTAATTTAAGGAAATGTAAACATTACAATGTGCTTAACATTCAGTGCTGTTAGTTTGTTAAGGAGTTCTAAGTATTAGCTTTTGTTTTCCTTACCCCTATTAGCAATTAAAATGATTAATGTAGTATTGGGGACAAATTTATAATTAAATATTTTATTTAAAATTTGTGGATATGAAAGTCCCGGCATGCAATGATTTAAAACTGTTTGTCCTGTCTTGATATTTAATAGTTCACCTAGTCCTTTCCCAACACTATCACTAAATATAACTATTTGGCCGTGACAGTCAACATTTGTTTTGGAAGTAGGTACTGTTATTGTTCAAAATATTTATATTCTTTTTTGCAGGAGTGATAGATAACTTACTGGAACGGTCACAGTTGCAGGTGTGGTTATTTATGAGTGAATTAAAACGATCTGTATTGTATTGACATGTCTCCACTAAGTCATTCAATGCTAAGACATGTTCGTTAATTTCTTTTTTGGATAACTCATATTTGAGGGTCATTGATTTTAGAGACTCTTCTAGGCTTATGATTTCCAATTCCAGTTTGCTAATTTCATTGTCATATTGTTTTTTATTAGATTCAATTAAGCCATAACAACACTGTAACTGTTCCTTTAAGTTTATTCTTAGTTTTGTGTGTCTCAAATTTTTTAAGCTAGGTTTATTTTTACTTATAAATTTTTGGGTCTTTCTAATATATTTATTAATATTTATATATTTTTTTAGTTTGTTAATGCTGCATTCACCAATGCCCTTTGTGTTCTTACTAATGTTGTCAACAGTCAAATTGGCAGGGGTATGGTTACTTACAGCATGAACCAACTGCGGAGAGGTTGCAACTAATTCATTGAATAAACTTTGGTTTTGCAAAATGGTTTCATTAAATTTGTCCGATTTCAGCTTGTTAATTTGATTATGAGCTTCTTGTAATAGAGTTTCCAATTCAGCGATGCGCCTGAGAGCCTGCTCATACTCATCACTGCACTGACTAAACCCTTCCACAACATTATGCAACCTCTCACGGTCTTCTAAACATGCTTCTAGTTGTAGATGTAATTGACACAGCTCACTCCTAAGCTTAGAATTTTTATCAGAAATTTCTAACAGTACATTTTCATTGTCCTCTCTTTCCCTGTTGAGATCTTCAACCATCTCCTTGGTAGCCTTCAATTCTTTCAACGTCAGTTGGAGTTTGGTATCCTCCTGACGTGAGTACCTATGCCTTGCGAGTCATCATTTTATTAGTGTAAATTAATTCGCAAGATAAGATATAGTAAGTAATATAAGCGGTTGGTACCAAGTTATGTTGGATGTGTGAAGATTTACTTGTTATATACTCAGTTTGCAGATTTTTAATAGAAAAGTGTATTTTAAATACTTTGTGAGCTCGGTTTATAGATAATTTTAGAGGATAAAGAGAAAACAGTGACTTACATACAATTGCAATGCTTGAGTTTTAAACTTGTAACATATTATTCTGGTTACATTCAAATGTCACTTGCCATTTTGGATGTTTTACGTGTTAAATAAGTTCTTATTTGTTAATATAGGTTTTAACACAATAAGCCACAATTAATACTATTATTACAAAACAAATTATTGGGAAAGGACACTAAAATAAAGATTTTTGAGATAAAAAAGTTTGAGACACGAACAAAACAGCTGTTGCCACACGCGGAAAAAAACTGTGTCGACCTTAACTGATTTACACAACTCATCGCTTGCCACACAACTTTGTTTAAAAAAAGTGACAATATTTTTTACTTTTGTTATGATTAATTGTAATTCAAGAATCCCCAAAATATGTTGAGCAACTAAATTAAGTGTATGCGCAAAGCAAGGAAAAGCTTTTTTTTTCCGAATGCAATTTCGACAGCCTTCACCATATTTGTAGCACTAGCATTATGAAGGCAACAGTTGATGTTCGTTAACGGTAGATTTCGACATCGTGATAATATCTTGTTATGAAGAACCAGGGATAGGATTTGACAAATCTGAATCTTTTGTAACCGCAGCAGCAGCAGTATTTTTATTTTGGAAAACTTCCAGATAGAGAGCTTTATGAATATTTTTTATATTATGAGCCATTGCATTGGAGGTATTGCCAGCCGTTTTAACGTTTTTTTGACATAGCTTGCATCTGGCTGTTTTCTCGTTATTTTTTTCGTAATATTGCCAAACAATACTTGTTTTTATTAGGTGCCATGTTGAGAGAAATCGTAATTTCTGAAAAAAAGAGAACAGCATGAGGAAGACAAAGAGTAACAGTCACAAAAATAATGAAATAAAAAATAAATCCCCATCCCTAACACTCTTGAAAATAAAAACAAAATGGTAAATTGACCACAAGATTAAAACTACATATTGAGGAATTTCATACAAATACTAAAGCATTCAATTATTTATTGTTTCATGCTAATAAATAGTAATCTTTGATAGCGCTTTAAAATCACGTTATACTTACTGTATGAATCGTAAACTGTAGTAAACAAAACAGATAATAATTGTCACAGCTGGCTTCTTTTGTACAACTGAATAGTGACCGTTTTTATATATCTTTATCCACACTAACTGTATTAACACATTTTTTAAACTGTATTAAACAAAAATGACAACTTTTATTTATAGGTTATTTTGTACTGAGGTCTGAGAGCGAGAACGAAGCGAGTAATCACAAACCACAGATTAATTAAAGATATAGTACGAAGCCACAGATCATAAACTAAGAAGGTAGTAGTAGTAGTAGGTAGTAGTAGTAGTAGTAGTCCGTGAGGGCAGCACTAGTAGTAATTTATACAGATTATATAAATTACTACTAGTGCAGCACTACTAGTGCTGCCCTCACGGAGAGTAGAAGAATTTCGTGTCTGAGTTTTATTATTGTGAACAACTTCATTACAGACAGATATACGGCCGAATACTGAAACGTAACTTAAAAATTAAAGTCGACTTAAACGTCTAATGCCGACTTATTTAAGGCGGCCGTTAAATTTAACGAAGACTTGAGAAAATTAAGTGACAACATTTTAAGTACCCTTTAAGTATGTAATCGGTATACTCAAACGCTACTTAAAGTTTGACAGCTCTCTAAGGGCCGTTTAAACTTTAAATTACTTTGACAGCAGTCAAATTTAAGTGCACTTGCGACCTCCGTTAATTTCAGTGATTAAAGCTTTCTGCCCACTATCCCGTAGCATACCATGACCGTACTAGGACCGTTTCAGATAAAAAACTATTCTTTGTATTGAGAAGTATGAGACTATGCCCACTAGACCGTTCCGTCACCGGCCGACACCGTAGCGTGCCATGCACGGGCCGTCAACTATTCGTCGGAGGGAATATTTTGCCGGTGCGGACACGCTACGTGCATGGCACGCGACGTTGCCAGACCGCTGCGCGCACGCGGCTGAACGGTGACTGAGCGGGGAGTATGACCGTTACAAACCCGTTTTATAAGCGTTGTAGCAGCGTTGGCTCTGTTGCCAGTCCGTTCATTAGTTCAACGAGAGGCGTGAATGCGTATAGATGTTTAAAAATGGAGGACGAAAAACTAATAGAAAGCGTACGTAAATATGAGTTTATATATAATTTGCAACATCCGAAGTATATGGACAGTGTAAAAAAAGAAATGGCTTGGAAGGAGATTTCGGAACAAATAAAACAACCAGGTATGACAATTATTATTCAATTATCGTTTATTTGAGTAAGTAATTCAATTACAAACTAAATATCCAATCTAATTGCCCTTGAGCGGTTTGGAAAAAATCGGCAAATTTATCGCGTACTTCAAAAGCGGTAGAAACTGCATTACCTCCTTGGTGTCTTAGGTTGTTAAATTGTACAGGAGTATTAGTTTCCGTAAAGGATACAGTTTCGCCGCGTCTTATAAAATTATGCAATATGCAAGTAGTTAGTACAATTTTTTCTGCATATTCTGGTTTTAGATGCATTCGTCTATTATAAATACGAAATTTTTGACTTAAAATTCCAAAAGCATTTTCTACGACACGTCGTGCACGGCAAAGACGATAATTAAAATGGCGTTTCTTGCTATCGTTTATGGACTGTTGTGAGGGATAAGGTCTTAGAAGATTGTTTTTTAAGGGGAAAGCTTCGTCTCCTAATATTACACACGGTGCACTGACATTAGTCCCCGGCAAACATCTATTACTGGGGATATTAAATTTATTTTCGAATATAGCTCTGCCCATTTTTGATTTTGACAAAATACCCCCATCACTATCTTTGCCGAAAGCACCAACGTTAACAGCTATGAAGTTATAATTAGCGTCGACTAAAGCCATAAGTACGATAGAAAATGTTTTCTTATAATTAAAATACAAAGAACCACTGTTTGGTGGTGCTAAAATAATAACATGCTTTCCATCTATAGAAGCTACACAATTAGGAAAATTCCATTTATTCCAAAATTCTTCTATATTTTTTTCCCATTGCTCAAAGCCAGGCGTCGGCATACTTTCTCGCAGTACATTTTTTATTACAGCATCACAAACTTCTAACACAGCACGTCTCACAGTACTGATTCCCAAACGATAACTAAAAGCAATGGTTGTAAATGAATCACCTGTTGCTAAGTACCTGCAAACAAAATATCAATAGTAATTATTTTTTACAGCTGCAGCTTGCAAACAAAGATGGCAAGGGCTAAGGGATGCATACAGACGAGCATTAAATAAGAAAAAAGGCAAAAGTGGACAAGCAGCGAAAAACATTAAGAAATGGAAGTATGAAGATGAAATGGCTTTTGTTGCTTCGTTCTTTGTCGAGAAAAAACCTTTAGAATCCGTTGAGCTGACAAGTGACGATGAAGAGTCACAGCCGAATAATGATACAGGAACTGAAATTCAGAACCATCACTTCAACAATGAGATTGATAATACTGTTGATATTGCTGCTGTAGAAAATATTACAGCCACCGAAATTCAGAACGAAGATGACATTACTGCCAGTAAGAAATACTCACAACCACTACACGGTCAAGCAAAAAAGGCCAAGACAATAAAAAATTCAACCACCACAAACAGCATCCGCTGTATTGATGTCGAAATTGTTAGAAGCGCAAAATAAATCTCCACGACAAGACGATGAATTAGACCGATTTTTTTTGCACATATCAGATACAGTAAAGAAATTTTCTCCTTACTTACAAGCCATCGCAAAAAACAAAATATTCAGTTTAGTTTCCGAAATGGAGTTACAGCAGCTCGCACCACCTAACTTTGCTGCAGCTACACCACCGTATGCCTATGCTTCATCTCCAGCATCGACTTCTTCAAGCGTACAACCGAGTGCTACACCTATGCCTCCGTCTCCTGAGCTTTGGAACACTAACGATTGGAATAATAATAATTAAGCATAGTTTTACCATGAATATCATAGATCAAAAGTTTGATTAAATATTAATAATAAACAAATTGTTTTTTACTTACCGTAAACACACAGCAAGCTTTTCTTTAGGTAGCAGGCATTCTCTAAAGTTTGTGTTTTTTTTTACAATGTCATTTTCAATTTTTTTCAGCAAATCGTTAAATTGGAATGTACACATTCGGAAGTACTGAAAAAACTTTTCTTCGTCATCAACTAAGTGCCTGAATAATGTCCAATATTCTCCTTCCGTTTTGCGTTTTTTTATAGAATTGTGAATCCAGTAGCGTCGAGTGTTTTTTGGGAATTCCTCTTCCTCTTCATCCAAAATGATAGCAATCATTGCCAGTTGTTCAATCGTTAGTTTCCTTATAGCCATAACTATTTCAATATTTCACCACCGAACCGAATATACTCCGCGAAGAAATAATAGAATTGAAATGCCCTCGTTAAAATATAGATTCCTAAAAACACGTCTACGCAACAATGATATTTGTACGAGAATGAACGAGTGTAATGAAAGTATTTCTGCCGTGTAACATACGGACAACATACGGGTTGCATACGGGCACCATACGCGATGTATAAGGGCGCAGAACGCGGTCGAGCCGCTGCAGTGGGCATAGTAGACCGTATCGTATTTCTTTTCGTGTCTGATACGTTCCTAGCACGGTCATGGTATGCTACGGGATAGTGGGCAGAAAGCTTAAACGTAAAAATGTCTATCTCCTCCTTATCATTATCTGATGAAGAAGTAGCTTCGGCTGGAACCAGGAGAATGAACGAACCGAAATTGAACGCGTTCGAAAAATATGACGAAGAACAGTTCAAAATTAGATTTCGATTTAACAAGGACACTGTACGTTATATATGCTCCTTATTTGAAGACAACATCAAGCCAATCACAAGAAGAAATCGGGCTATTCAACCGATTAATCAATTGCTGATAGCTTTACGATACTTCGCCACTGGCAGCTATCAAAGGGTGATAGGCGACATATTTAAGGTGGAACAATCCACTGTTCACCGTATTGTCCACAAAGTGGCAACAGAGTTGGCCACTGTCGCCTATTAATAGGCGACAGTGGCTACCCATGTAGGAGATACCTTTTAACTCCTGTTCTAAATCCGAGAACACCAGCTGAACAAGCCTACAATGTGGCACATATAAGGACTAGAAACCCTGTGGAAAGAGTTTTTGGCACACTCAAAAGAAGATTTCCATGCCTACAAATCGGCCTTAATTTAAAAATTAAAAATATACCTACCATAATTGTGGCATGTACAGTACTGCATAATATTGCAATTTTAAAAAATGACAATATAAGCAGTTCCGAAGATTTTTTAGAAACATCACCATCCCCAGAGTTTACACCGTCAGTACAAGGTGGCAGTGATCAGTTTTATGTGAGAAATAGCATAATAAATACTTATTTTACAGTTTAAAAATGTTTATAATTTAACCATGAATAATTTAACCATTTCTTCAACGCAGGTAGATCCCAGGTTTTAATACAACAGGCTGTGGGGTTTATAATTTAAATTTGTTGGAAAACTTTGTCAGCCGCTTTCTTTAATAGATTGGAAAAAGCATCTGCACAAGTGCACAGGTCTTGTGAGGATATATTTGGAAGAGAAGGTATATCTTTTTCAACAATTAGTTGATACATTCTCCAATCCCCGCCATTCAATTTATGTTTAATTCATGGACTTTGCTGTATATTTTTTGGGTATTTTTCAGGAAATTCAATTAATATTGGGAAATGATCGCTTCCAAATGTGGAAAATAATGTTTCCCAAGACAAGGATGAAACAAAATTAGGTGAACAAATTGATAGGTCAATTGCACTGCTAATCTCACCAGGACCTGTTCGATGAGTTGGACTGCCAGTATTTAAAATGCAGAGATTATGACGATCTAAGAGTTCCAATACAGATTCACCATTGGTGTTTGATATTAAACTACCCCAGGATCTATGGTGAGAATTGAAGTCCCCTAGTAATAGAAGTGGATGGGAGAGAGATGAAAGAATATTGCTGATTTCATTGAAGATGATAGAAGAAGGACATATACAGATATAACACATATTTTATTAATGAGTGCTGCAATAATTGAGAAGTCACTACTGTGTTGAGGTAGGGAGAGGGGGAATTTTTTTGTGAGTTTTCTATAATTAGGGCTACTCCGCCATATCCATCAGGCCTATCTTCCCTAAGGCATGTATAATGTGGTATTTTAAAAAAAGATTCTGGTTTGAGCCATGTCTCTGAGAGGGCAATAGTAAAAGGGTCATATTTGTTAATCAAATATAATATATCACTCATTTTGCTAATTGCACTACGACAATTCCATTGGATTAACTGGTTAATTATTTCTGCTATCCAGTAATAGATTTAAAATTTCAGGGGCAACGTGGGATGGTTCTATAATATTAGTTTGTTTTAAATATTTAATTAGGGCAACAACTACTTCTAAAATGGAATTGTTCTGTTGAATATTTTCTTGTAGAGCACAACCATTTTTTGATTGAGATGGCATGTTGTAATCTTTAATAAGAGATTGATGTGCTTCTATGTTGTAACCACTTCCTATCTTGGGTATTGGGCGAGGTTTTAAAAATACTGTTTTTTTTTAATATTTTAAATCTTTATATATACATATTATATGATACACAATTTTCAGCCATGTATAATTTAATTTCTTTTTATCTTATTCTTCAGGACAAGTTTTGTTTGTAGCGAAATGGTGACCTGAGCATAAGCAACATGAGCCATAACCCTGCTCTATGTTACAGGTTTCTCCTGTATGACCTTGACCACATTTAAAACATCTGGGTTCTGACCTACACTGTACTTTTATATGGCCAAACCGACAACATGCAAAACATTGTATGGTAGGGTAAATGTATAACTCCACTGGAAGAGCATTGTAGCACATAAATACGCGTTTGGTAGTATTTGTCCGTCAAATGTCAGTACAACAGTTTGTGATGGTTTGTAGGATGTAATTAGAGAATGCCATTGCGATTTTGTTTCTGCCTATTCCTTTAACGCTGCCATTAGCAATTTTTTTTTTTTTTTTTTAAAGTTGCCAAAAGATATTGGATGGAGGGTGGAGCCGTCATTCGGGGATGTTGAAATTCTTTGAGTGTGGATAATATATGGAGCGCTATCAGTAGACTCGTATAAGTTCCTTCCAATCGGAGTAGGTTGCTGAATTGGGAGAACATTGTTTTGGGTGTCTAAAGTCTTGTAAATGTCCTGCTGCTCAGCAGGCTCATTACAATTGCAATCTGTAATCTTACTCTCTAACCCTTGTCTCTTTCTGCGTTTATTGCAGGTTTTGCAGATTTTATTTAGTCTACTTCTTTTGAGTGGACGTTGCGAATGAGACCCGTCTGTATCAATCCCAGTTTCCGAATCAACATTGGATTGTATAGTTACATAGCTTCCTACCGGTGGGACTGTCCCACCCGGATCAGGAGGCTCCTCCATCCTCGTTAACAAATATTAGAAAAGACTTACCAGACAGCAAGACAGGGAAGAAAAAAAGCACAAGATAAATTAAATACTCTATATACAATATCGATAAGTAATACTTAATCATCTGTTCACTATTATAATGAAAAAAATAAAAATTATATTTAAGAAAAACAAAAAACGCGCCTTTCAATTTGAAAGCTTCCCGCCCTTTTTTTCATCTTTAATCATTAATCTTATATTTTACAAATTGTTGGCATAAAGTTGGCAAAAGTAGTAGGAATAAACATTACGTCGACATTTAATGAAATATTTATGTTTCGTTTTAGTTTATTTTTAGATCATATATATATATTATTTTATTACAATTGTATTATTATTTAATTTGTAAAATTTATGATGAGAAAATAACATAATTGGAACTAATAACATTCAATTTATGGTAATGTTTTTAGATGATATAGCGTAAAAAGGACTGTTATGCAGTCCTAAAATTATAAAAAGTCATGTAAATGAACATTTTGTGGTAATGTTGCCATTTATGGAAATTTAAGTGGGCATTAGTTAATCACGATCTTAAAACCTATAAATGACGTTTCAGTATACCGCTTAAATTATAACAGCCACTTAAATATAAGCCGCCCTTAGATTAAGTAGCGTGTCAGTATTCGGCCTATAATCATTTTATAAAAAAAATATAATGGAATGTGCTTTTAATTTCTCCCGATAATTGATATATCGAATGAAATATAATATCGGGTTGCATCGATATATCGCGTACATATATCGATATTTTACGGAATATATATCGATTTATATCGTGCCCTCCTAGTCGGCTGTCAACTCAATGCCTGAATATTCCAACGCAATGCTTATTATATCGGTGTAAACTTTTCAGGCAATCCTGCTAGTAATAAAGAGCCGATCCACTCGTCACTGATTTGAAACTTGTATTATTCAATCGCTGACTTGTTTCTAGCAGTGAAGTCACATATTGAGACATTGTTTTACAGTTTTTCTCGACGAATAGATATGAAGTTCCGAAGCAATCCGATGCGCCGCGTGTAGCCATTATAAGCACGAATAAACTGGGATCTATAGTTAAAACTATCTTGGCTATTGCTTTGGCGTCATTTGGATCTCCGCCGGTGTTGATGCTCTGTTGCAACCCTTCCAATATGAGGTAGTTCTCCACGGCAAACGCCCAATCTTCATAACTTTCTCTGCCTCTAAGCTTCATAGTTGCTTCAACAGTTTTGTAATCCAGTGATGACAAGAATCCATAGTAAAGTTCTCGGGGCGTATTGCATTGATAAGCTTTAGCGTTTGCTCGTATTTCTGCATGTAGGTCTCTAATTATATAGGAAATTATCTTCTTGCGAAAATATTTTGTCATCGTCTTGGAATCACTTTTGTTTCTGGACAAAATTTCTTCTAAACGGTCTACAAAGTCAGTTGATCGAGGAAAAGTGGTTTGAGAGGCCAATTTCCAATCTTCCCAGTCGAGGTTATAATCTTAGCCGTAGACGTCTCCAAGTTGGTCACTTTTTTTTAAGGTTTTCAAAATATTTTTCAGTCACATATTGTTTTATCAGCACATGATGTTTTTATATTTTGTGTAGACCGTTATGTCAATCTCTATTTGTGCGACTAACGAAATCTTGAACCCACCTTTTACCTGGTATTTTGTCGTCAAAAATCCAAGATTTATTATTAGTAGCTATATAGTTGTGTACAATTATACACAACTCAAGACGAGTCAGTGAACTCCCATACTCTCCGCAAATTATTAGCGCATTCACTATGTTACTCTCCTCTTCTCCACTTAACCTAACCGGAGAACCAATTTTTGAAGTTATACTTCTTTTGGCGCGTTAGGGAAAAATGATGAGAGTGATTTTTTACGATGCGCGCGCACACCGATACCAAAAAGTTATTCAGAAAAAGTTTGTTTTAAATTTTAAGAATGTAGAATAGTGACAGTAGTAGTTTTTTTGAAGTTATTACGATGCGCGCGCACACTGTCATGAAAAACCGACACCATGAAGTTATTAAAATATTATTTTATAATATATTATTACCTATATTATTTAAGAAAATATATATTTATCTATGAAGTATAACTTCTAACGCGTGTACATAAGTACACACACTTTTTTTCATATGAAGTAATTTAACTTTTATTAAATTAGCAATGGTTCGCCGGAAGATTCCATATTGCTTTTCAGCTTGATAACTCTTAATATGAAGAATAACACTTGCTGTATATCCAAGTAAAATTCCAATTTCTGCTTTCTTGTCCTATTTAGATCTTCTGGTATTCGTACAAAGACTCTACTGCCATACATTGTATCACTTTTCTAAATGGGTTATATATTTTTGCCAATCTCCCCCTTGACACAATTGAATTTTTGTCTGTGATTCTTGAGTAACTTAATAAGTTCGCTTTCATTTCTTCAACATAGAATATATTTGTCAACGTCACTTCTGATTTTTCTCCATAAACTCGAAAATATGCCTTTATATTTCCAACCTTCGTAGCTTCTAGTATTATTCCATCACCAATTTTGACTTTCACAGGTTGCTGTAATGTCTCACAAGATTCAAAGTATTCATCCGTGTTAATGATATGGTCTGTACAGCCGCTGTCAAGTAACCATTTTATTTCTCCTTTTTTTGTCTTGTCCTTTTCTTTTTTTGTAGCATTATTTGCAATAGTTGTGTGAAAACTATTCCCATATTGCTCATGATGATCATTCCTGGGTCGCTGATTATTATAATTTCCTCGTCCATTTAAGTATATTGAATTATATGTACCTCGTCCTCTATTGACAGAATAGCCGCGACCTCTATCCATATAATATCCACGACCTCGTCCTCTTTGTGTATGTTCAGTACGGGTACGACAGTCTTTTTGAAAATGACCCAGTTTACCACAATTATAACAATTAGGGTGTGATGCTGTCTCAGTTTCCGCTCGAAAAGCATTAGAGCTGTCATGTGATGTCTTAATTTTATTTTGCTTTTCAAATAATCTACTGTTCTGTCCTTTTCTGGGAGAACGTCAATCAAGTCCCCGATATGACTATAATTCTGGGGCAATGATTTGAGCATATAATTGAGTTTTTCTTGCTATGTTATAACCACCCCGGCTTGTTTTAATTCGTTCACACACTTTTCGAATTCGTCGAAGAACAATGACACTTCTGCGTAATTTTTCAATTTGACATTTTCTAGGTTATGTCGGCATACAATTTGCAAAGCCGTCGACTTTTTTAAATACATTTCATCAAACTTTTGAATGATTTCGTATGCCGTCTCTAATTCACTTATGTATTCCAATTGTCTGTTTATTGCGCTGTAAATATAGTTGGTCGCTTGAATATCACGATCGTCCCAGGTGGCATCGTCGGCACTTGTTTTAGCCAGCATTATCACATCTTTACACTTTTTGAATTGTAAGAACTTGAGAATTCGTATTTTCCAATTGCTGTAGTCTGAACCGTCGAAAATCGGAATATTTATATCGCTGTTTTTCGCCGCCGTTTCCACGTGGATAGTCAAAAATTATTGTTTTCACTTTTTTCCTTTTAACCACGCTCTGCTACCATCTTAATATGAAAAATAACACTTGTTGTATTGTTCATAGTTAGTTCTATTTAGAAAGAAAAACTGTTACAAAGCTCAGTCAAAACACACCATTTCTGCACCAAAGTGCCACACACATAAATCTTCATGGACTAAATAAATACATCCGCATCATGAACTTCCAGTTTCCATATTTAGATATTAGATATAAGCTTCTCGAAATTGATTGTAATTCCGGAACTTGTTGCTGTTGAAGATGATTGCGCCGGCACTGGCACCGCGTCGTCACGCCACATTGCGTCTTTCTTGTATTTTTCGTATTTTACGATTTTTAGAAGAAAACTTTTTTACGCATACTTATTTATCGCGTATCCTGGGCCCATAACCTTATGGGATAGGGCGAAAATAAACCAGGATTAAGTTGGTACAGTGAGATTTAATTACAGACAGTTAGCAGTACTTATTACCAACAATAACTTGTCAATTTTTTATTTTTTATATGGCAGTACACATTTAGAAGACTTATAATCTATACTTATAATCTTTATACCGCCTGACCCTGGCTTTCTTCTGTTTCTCATTATGAATCTGAAAGAACGAAACCACGACTGAAATAATTACGCGCAGTTTAATGTAGCTGTTAGTATATCCGCACACATTTAGTGTTTCACAACTTAATTGGTTATATACAAGGCCATTGCCCGGGAAGTCCAATGGAGGGGATCATCCGGACCTATTATGGTACCGGCCGGTCTCTGTTGGTACATGGTCTCCGTCGGCACATGGGGATGTCCCCTAACGATCTCAACAATCCTCCAGGGATTGATCACTTCCCCCTCTCCCCCGATCCTCACTCCGAATGAGATCCAGTCCCGAGGAAGACGATACGTGACCTTGGTGCCGTAATGATGCAAGAAGACTAGGACAGTCTTCATGGTCAGGGATGCACTGGCAATTCCTCCCTTGACCGACCGAATGAGGTCCTCCTCCGTTCCCCTATAATCCGGAATAGTTACGCTCGGTTTCTGATCAGGATTTGCATCAAACCAGTCCTTAGGAAACCCAACATCACCCTTGGGATCCGTGTAGCTGAATTCCACTGCGCGTCTAGATGAGAGGTGGATACTACGATTCCCCTGGATGTCCGCCATTTAGATGGTGATCGATAATTAGTATTGAAGTGTTTGAAGCAGTGATGGCCTCGAGGTTTAGGCGCGCGGTCGAGAATTTCGGCGGTCGCAGGTTCAAACCCCAGGCACACACCTCTGACTTTTCGAAGTTATGTGTGTATTCACAATGAATTATCACTTGCTTTAACGGTGAAGGAAAACATCGTGATAAAACCTGCACACCTAAAAGTTCTTAGGAATTTCTTAGGTGTGTAGTCCGCCAACCCGCACTAGGCCAGCGTGGTGGACTAAGGCCTAAACCCTCTCAGTTGTAGAGGAGGCCCGTGCCCAGCAGTGGGACGTATTTGGGCTGATGATGAACTTAATTGCCGTTTTGCTTTGTTTTATCATTTTATATACCAACAGTCATTACCAAATTGAGATTTTAACTAAACCTGACTGCCGAACAAACATGTACCCTATTGGATGATGTTTAACAATATTATAAAATCTGAATCATTCCAGCCGTTTAGAAGTTATATTAAATAAAAAAGCCAACAACCATTACTCTCATATTTAAGGCGACTATGTAATCAGCGTCACTAGCGACAGCCTTAGCTCAGGCAAAGTTGCAAATACTAAATCGAAATGATTGTGAAAACCTTGCCTAAACGTTAAAAACGTTTTATTTGTCACAATAAACATTCTAAATTAATTAAACATTATAGCAAACAACATACTACTAACATATTAGTATGAAAACTTGTTAATATTTTATTAACAAACTAATTTTCATCATAGGAGTACCTTTAATAAACCCCACAAAGTTCAACCTATACAAGAATTTGCCGTTGCCTACCCCTCGCGATAACATACATTATTTAACATATGTATTGATTCATCCTTCTAAGTTGTATGTTGCATTAACGGATGATAGATTGTATTACGTCTTATTAGATAGTGTAAGTGAATGTAAGCATGTTAATAATGACTATATTATATGTCCTTTGCCGTCAATCTTATCAACTATTAACAACCTTTTTTGTGAATCTAAGTTATTATCTGAAGTTACCTTATCACTTCCCGAAAGTTGTGATTCTAAAGTTGTATACGGAAATATAAATGTTTGGCAAAAATTAAATGACAATAGATATATTTATGTACAATCAAAGCCAAAAAAACTGACCATGGAATGTAATGATAACATTACGGATTATATTCTACAAGGAACAGGAATTTTGTCAATCGAAGATAATTGTGTAGCTTTAAGTACAAATCTACAGTACCAAGCCAAATTAAATTAAGGTTTGATCTAACTTTGGATGATTGTTGCAATTATCAGATTATTAATGAATCTTCTCATCTGATTAATCCAATAAGCTTATCTAATGTTGACCTAGAATCTTTAGAACTAGCTTCACATAAATTAGACCATTTAGAAAATGAAATTAATGATAGTGAAAATCAATCTCACAATGTAAGATATGGTACTTATTATTCAGGATTTACATATGTGATAGCAATATTTTGCTTCATAACTTACAAAATTTATAAAAAATGTTTTAAAACTAATAATTCCTCTTGCTGTATCCAAATTTTTTAATCAGTGTTATAATACAAGAAATAATAAGAAAAAAAATAATGTGCACCCATCCATTGAACTTACAGAAATCTCAGAAGATTCTAATTCAGATAACAAGTCTGTGAAAAGCCTACCAAATATAGGAATTGATAAAAATTCTACTTTCCTAAGAAACTTAGATAAATCAACCAGAAATCTTAGTAATTTTTTATCTTTACTGATATTTTAGTTTAACTTTATTATCTTAGCAACTTAAAGTTAAATTTCTATTTTTGGGGCCTTACCATTAATGTGTTGTAGTAAGTTCTATATTATTTTAATAATAAATATAATTATTTTAATTTCTAACGAGGTAAATATTATTAATTTTACTTGTTTAATGTAAACTGAGTTTTATTTTAGTGACTGATTAAATTCGATATTATCAATTAAAAAACAAAAAATATATTATCTTTCATATAAAATTTTATCCTTCACTTTATTCATAAAAAAATAAAGCTCAGTCTTATGGGGGGAGATGTTATGAATTATTAAATGTACAAGTAAATTGCTGCATAAGCGATAACCCCCGTCGCATCCGCCACGATGCCGATAATCAAAAAGGGCAACTTCACGTGGTTTTTCAGTTCAGTTCAATTCAATTCAGTCTTAATTAATTAACTCTATAGTAAAATCGCAAAAATCCTCAGTGTTGTAATAATTTTAAATTTGATTAAAATTTGTAGCAGTATAAAAGTGTTTTTTTTTTTAAAAAGGACCCACGGAACGTCATCCTAACAGCACGTATAAGCTGTTTTGTTATATAAAAGTGAGTGTTGGACAGTAAAATAACTATTATTAAAGTGACACTGTGATTTATCTCGAAATGGAGTCAATATTGCAACCGCCACGGCCATTCAATTTTGAAAATGATATAACGAACGTTACATCTGGCAATTTATGTAACGAGTGGGAGAAATGGAAGAGTTATTTTATGATTTATTATGAAGCTTGTGAATTATACAAAAAAGAGAAGAAGGTTCAGATGAGCATATTGCTGCACATCGTTGGAGAAAAATGCCGGGAAGTATATGAACAATTTAAAGGAGAGTATATGACGCTAGACGACGTACTTAAAGCATTTGACGATTTTTTTATGCCTAAAAGGAACATAACGATAGAACGTCATGCGTTCTTCACAAGAGAACTAAAAGAATTTGAATCTGTAGAACAGTACCTATGTATTTGAATTAAATAAAATAGCAAGAAAATGTGAGTTCAAGGACTTGTGCAACGACTTGGTCAGAGATAAAATGATATGCGGAATAAGAGGTGGAAATTTACGAGAGCGATTATTGCGGGAAATGGATTTAACACATATGCTCAGTAGCGGAAAGGTCACGTGTTCAAGCTAATAATATAAAACTCCACAAAGAGGAGCTTAATGTTGACAACGTTGTTGCATCTGACCACCATAAGGAAAACCACGTGCATTATCTAAAAGGAGCTAGGCCACGCACTTATTCTGATGAAAAGACCCGTCAAACAAAATGGCGGACTTCTCAGCAAAAATTTTCAAGTAACATAGAGGTATGTACCAGTGTAACCGTCCAGTTTCCATTGGAAAATCAAATAATATGTCATCATACTACAGACGTCCGGTAAAGGGTAAGGTGTGTGGAAAATGTGGAGTGAGGCATATGAAGTCTCAGTGCCCAGCATATGGTCAAAGGTGTAGCAATTGTAAGAGGTTGAATCATTACGCCCGAATGTGTCACATAAACGAAGTTCAAAGGAGTTCCAACGATCAGGTAATCAACACTGTTAATAACAATTGTTCTAGTAATAACGAGTGGTCTGTTGCATTGTTAATTAATAAAGTATACATTCATTTTAAGTTGAATACTGGAGCCGATGTCAATATATTACCAAAATATTATTTAAATAGGCTGAAAATATTGAAACAAGATTTAGTTAAAACAACTATGAGGTTACAGGTTATTCTGGCAGCAACATAGACGTAGTAGGTAAATGTTTTTTGAAAACAACGTATAAAAATAATATCCACATATAACAATTTGTGGTTGTAAATGCACGATCGGTTCCAATTTTAGGCAGAAGTTCTTGTGAGGAGTTAAAATTAATAAAAAGGGTAATGATGAGGGTAAAAGAAATAATTAAAGATAATTCTTGTATTTTGAATGATTTTCCTGACTTATTTGTGGGTATTGGTTGTTTACCAGGGACTTATAAAATTGAATTAAAAAAAGATGCGCAACCTGTTGTTCACGCCCCAACGAAGTTACCAATTGCACTGAAACAACGAGTCAAAGAAAAATTAATGCAAATGGAAAAAGATGGTATCATTGAAAAGGTAGAACGACCCACGGATTGGGTAAATAGTATGACGGTAGTAAAAAAGACGAATGGAGACATTCGTATCTGTTTGGACCCCCGTGATTTAAATAAGTCAATAAAACGTGAACATTTTAAATTACCTACACTTGAGGAGATAACGGCTAACCTTTCAGGTGCCTAATACTTTAGTACTTTGGATGCAAAACAAGGTTTTTGGAACGTAAAACTAGACAGTTCTAGTTCCGATTTGTGTACTTTTAATACTATATTTGGCAGATATAAATTTTTACGTATGCCTTATGGAATAAGCTCTGCGTCGGAAATATTTAAAAACGTTTATGCAATCACTTTGACAATATAGAAGGTGTGATTCAATTCATAGATGATATTTTGATTTATGCCAAAACTCAAGAAAAGCATGACGAGATATTACGCAAAGTATTAGAAAAATGTAGGGATATTAATATTAAACTCAATAGATCAAAATGTAAAATAGGATTAAGTGAAATAACTTACTTAGGGCATAGAATTACAAAAGATGGCATTTATCCTGACATGAAGCATGTTTCTGCAATAAAAAATATGCCCGAGCCGAAAAATGTGAAAGATGTGGAAAGGTTTTTAGGAATTGTAACTTATGTAAGCAATTATATACCAATTTTTTCTGATAAAACTGCGCCACTTAGGGAACTTTAAAAAAAAGACGTGGCGTGGCATTGGAATCATACACATAAAAAATGATTTGTATTAATTAAAAACCTATTAAGAAAACTTCCTATATTAAAATATTATACTTTAGAGAAACCGGTGGTTATATCAGTAGATGCGAGTAAAAATGGCTTAGGCGCATGTTTAATGCAAGACAACCTTCCCGTCTGTTATGCTTCAAAAATCGCTATCTAAAACCGAACAAAATTATGCACAAATAGAAAAGTATTTATACGCGTGTGCGCATGTGAAAAATTTTATACGTATATTTATGGTCGGCAAGATGTTACTTTAGAAACAGATCATAAACCGCTGGTAAGCATAATCAACAAACCGTTGTATAATGCCCCACCGCGATTACAAAGAATGTTAATGAGGCTCCAGCCGTATTCATTTACATTAGTGTACAAGCCAGGTAGATACCTTTATATAGCTGACGCACTGTCGAGGGCAGTTGCACCGAGTAGTAATGATTAATACGACGCCGCGTGACCATCTGGAAGCGCAGGCGCAAGTGTGTGCGTTATCAGCTGATAATCCGCTTACCGACTCACATTTTATTCAAATACAAAAGCACACTAAGGATAGCACAGAGATGCAGGAATTAATAAGAATTATAAAGAAGGGCTGGCCTGTGCACAAAAGCGAAATTATAGATATTCTTAAACCATATTGGAATAGTCGAGAGTATTTAAGTGTAAATTACGGCTTAGTATGGAAAGGAAATAGAATTGTAATACGGCGCAGTGTGGTGGTGTGAGTGCGCGTGCGGCGGGGTATCGCTGTGAGCGCCGCGGAGCCCGCGGATTGACGAAATCGAGCGCGTCGAAAATGTAATAGCTAATATCTATTTATACATTGACATTTAGCTAGACATCAGTTGTCACGAAATTTCAAAACACTCACGTTGATCATCATCGTATTATTTCTAAGATTTATACATATTATTTATCATTTTGTTCAACAAGAAAACTTGCATTCAAGGTCACAACATGAAAATTAACTTATGAGTATGGGTAATTTTTAGAATTTGACTGTTTACTTTTTAATTATGTGGTTTGAAACCAATTCGAGTCGAGTTATTTGTCTAATAAAATTCAATATGATATATTCCGTGTCTATGTAATAACATCTCGCATTCAAATTTAGAGAGACACGACGTTTGTGCACAATTTGGACATATTACTGTTCCAATAATTTTCGCCGACATTTTATGGTTTTTGGTACTAACTATCACTAGCGACATATAATTGTTTCTTTGTTGGGCCAGTACTACTACTATACGTACGAGGGGAGGTCCAAAAGTCCGCGGAATGGAAGGGTTGTCAAATAAATAAAATTACCAAAATATTTTTCGTTCTAAATATAATCCCTCTTGAGCTCAATACACTTTTTACTTCATGGTATAAAATTTTCTAAACCATCCAAAAAAAATGTTTTTCATTGCCCTGAAAATGTGCTAAAATTGCCTCCTTCACTTCGTTATCATCCGAAAATTTTCTTCCCCTTAACTCTTTTTTTTTAATTTAGAAATAAATAAAAATCACTGGGGACTAGATCTGGACTGTATGGTGGGTGGACAAGAGGCTCGAACCCACACTTGTGTAAGGCATCCATTGCAATTTTGCCCGTGTGAACCGGAGCGCTGTCTTTTAAAAACAGCACACCCTTAGAATTTTTTCCTCGCCGTTTTTCCTTAATAGCATCTTTTAACTTTTCTAACATTGTTGCGTAGTATCTTCCGGTGATTGTGGTACCTTTTTCTTTGTAATCGATTAGTAAAATTCTGTCATAATCCCAAAAAATTGTAGCCATCAACTTCCCGGCCGATTCCGACACTAATTTTTTTTAGGGGGTGGTGTACCCTTCTTATGCCACTTCATCGACTTCTATCTAGGCTCAGGCTCGAAGTGATGAACCCATGTTTCATCTCCAGTAATAATTTTCTCCAGAATCGTGGTGGGTTCATCGCCACACAGCTCCAAAAAGTGTTCAGACGCATTGACTCGCTGTTGCTTTTGAGGCGGCGTGAGTATTCTAGTACCCATCTGGCACTGACTTTTGTCATACCAAGATGGTCATGCAGGATCCTCAAAATGATGGTATCTGATACTCCAACTAATGCAGATTACTATTTTTTTTTAAATGAGCGTCATTCAAAACAAATTTATCCACTTTTTCAATATTTTCCAATGTGATGACCTCAGTCCGCCATACAGGACTGGAATCGTCTTCAATGGATGATCTGCCTTGTTTAAAAAGTCCATGCCATTTATAAACCATCGTTTTACTAGGACAACGATCACCATAAACAGAACTAATAACGTTTAAAATAGTTTGAACGGTTTTTCCTTGCTTGTTTAGGAACTTTATGACAGCACGAAATTCAATTTGCTCCCTAATTGCAATAACTTCCCGATTTACTTTTTATTTGGGCGATAACTCGTTAACTAATAAAGGTATTATTTTGTAATTTGACATTTAAAGTAATAATGAGTTCACGTATACGACGGTACTAAAAACATATTTCTATCCTGATTCCTTCATTACCATTCCGCGGACTTTTGGACCTCCCCTCGTACATCAATATGTCAAAATCTTGAATGTAAATAATTTGCGGTAGGTATATTATTTATTAGTTCTCTGACTTTCTGGACCAAAAAAATACACTATAAAAACGGTAATAAAAATTTGGGCTTGCCCTAGCTAGAGACTAGAGATTGCAAACCGGGCCCGCCCGGGCCTGGCCGGGCCCGGTCAGCGGACCCGATAAGTAAATCGCGGCACGGGAGCGCCTACTCGTAGTAGTTACTGTTGTAAAATACTCGTATCACTCATTCTTTCAGACTGAAAAATAATTGTTACTTTTTGTTTTGTTATATTATACTTATGAAGCCTATGTATCGTAACCAATTTTACGTTACATTTTGTTAGTTAAGACTAAACAAGTTTGGTTGTTTGTAGTCACAGTACAGCCTAGCCAATAAGATTTCGCTATTTGCTCAATTAGTAATAATAACATTAATAGCCAAAGCTTAAGAAAAAACATAATACATACTTTACTTTTAGCAAATAAGAATTTGGCCCGGCGGCCCCGGTCGGGTTGGCGACTGTTGCAACCGGGCCCGGCCGGGTTGGGAAACATACCGGGTTGCAATCTCTACTAGAGACCACGCACGCCACTGATATATTTCATTTTAGTGCGAAGTCATTTTTGATTGTGGTCGATTACTATAGTAAATTTGTTGAAATAGGAGAATTGCCATCGAATACTTCACGTGAAGTTATTAAACTATCAAAAAATATTTTTGTTCGTTATGGCATACCTCAGATTGTCATGTCAGATAATGGTCCCGAATTTTCATCAATATTGTTTAAAGAATTCTCAAGAAACTGGAATTTTGAACATATCACCTCTTCCCCTAGATATCCTCAGTCAAATGGACAAGTAGAACGTACTATACAAACGATAAAAAATATAATGAGAAAATCAGCTCACAATGGGTCGGAATTCAATATGGCATTGTTAGAGTATCATAATACACCTGTGGCGTACCTAATATTTTATCTATTTATAAAATATATTTATTCATTTTATACACATTATAATACTAACAATTACACTCGACACATATACATACTAACTTACACGCATTACACCTACAGAACCAAACAGATTTATTATAATATTATTAACAATGTGGAGTGCATTGGAGGCGCACGATACCGCGCCGGTGAAAACCGGTTTCGCGTAGTGACAGGGCGAGCGATGCGCGTCACCCACAGGCAAGGTTAGGTTGTCTGTGGCGTCACCGCTTCGACGAACGCGCCGGCCGCGCCGACGCGGCAGCCAGCCGCCAGTCGGTACACCTCTCTCGCTCGCGAAGCCCGTGTCACCTACTATCTCGCCGCCTTATCTCGTCCGCGCTTAATAGCTGCCTTTTGTAATATTATATTATCGTACTTCTATCTGTCTCGTCTCCTTCTGTTATTTCTATTTACCTTGACTTTATTGTGTTGTGTGTGAACTTTATCCTCTTGTGCCGTGACGCCATTAAACGCTTGAACTGCTTTGTGCTAATTATTACGCTTACGCCTGCACCTATCACCATCCGGCACATCATCCTCACGCAACATCAGGCGCTGTCGCTACGTGCCCACAACCAGGCACACCGACGCCGCCTATAACTAGCCACACATACATAGCTAAACTAGCTACTAGCTAAGCTACATCTTCATAGCTAAACACCCATTAGCAGTGAACTAGCCTCACCTGCTGAACTACTATACAACAGAAAATTACGAAGTATTGTACCGTGTCCTCCCAGCTTTTTATTACCTAAAATACAAAAAGGGATTATTAATAAACTAAGACAACGTCAGGAATGCCAGAAAAAATACTTTGATAGAGGAACAAGACCGCTAAAACCTTTAAAACGAAAACTAGAGGTTAAAATTAAAATGTATGGTCAGTGGACTTCCGGGGTAATTAAAAAAGTACTGGGCTTTCGATCTTATTTAGTTAAACTGAACACAGGGCAAGTTTTAAGACGTAATAGAAATACGTCATCGCTGATTCAGATAGGAGGGATAAGTAACTTAAACCCTGGTTACAACCAATATTCATATGATGATATAAACGTAGGAGAGGGTAGGACATACTCGAATAATATTTTTTCTACGCCCACAAAATCATATTGTGGCTCCAGTATTCCCCCAAACCCCAAACAAGTGAAGTATGCAATGAAACTAATTATTACCAAACTCGTTCTGGCAGGATAGTGAGACCCCCTGATCGCTGGGGATACCCAACAGTTGGCTCTAAGACCTATGGTAACAGGTTCAAAGCAAATCAGCAATCTTTGTTTGGTATAATTTTATCCTGCATTAATTTCAATATTATTATTTAGTCAATTAATAAATAATTAAATAAATTATAATGAATTTGCAATATTTTAATATTTAATGATCAATCAATATTTATTGGCTATTGGGTGTAATAAATTCTTTTTTTTTTGTTTTAATAATTTTATTTATAAGAATGCAAATAGTTGTGTATAGTGAAGAATAATGAATTGAAATCAATTGTAAATAATACAATAATAATGATAATATGATTTTTGTTTTGTTTTGAAAGCATCTATGTTATAAAAATATTTAATGTAATATAGAATACGCGCAAAATATGTAATTGGAAATGTTTAAAAATGATAGTAAATTGTTATGCACGTTGTGAATATATGTTATGAGATTTTTATGCGAAGTGATTTTGTTATTATTATTGATTAAGTGCATGTATACATAAATATATTAAGTACTTATATTTGTAATTAAGTAGTTGTTAAAAAGCTACCTAGTTATATTTGTTAATTTTTTTTTTTTTTTTTTTTTTTTGTAAGGGATTGGCAGTATAAATATAAATTAGAATGTGGGTACATAGAAAAGGATATAATAAAATCAGTTTTAGCGCAACTCGCTTGTTTGATTGACGCGCTTCTGTCACACCTTAACATTTTGCTTTTACAGAATTACCAGAGTTTGTATACCTTGACTCCTGGCGGCATGACATAAATATTTACATTCCACAAGTAAGGCAATGTTTACATTGTCTGAAATTTGGCCATATCGCGGAATACTGCAGGAATTCAGAGGTATGTTCGATCTGTTCCGAAGGGCACAATTATAAAAATGTAAATGTTCAAATTGTGGTGCTAATCAAGATAGCCATTTCAAATACATGTTGCAAGAAAAATTAAAAAAAGAAGAACATAAAATGAAAGGAAACTCATTATTCAAGTCTTTTTAATGAACATTCTTTTCCTCAATTAAAAATATCAAACATCAAAACCCAATTACAAAATTTAAGCAAATCCGATTTTTTTAGGAGTTTACTATCACGAGCCTTAACTAAAATAATCAACCAAATGGACACCCCAATAAACACAGCGTCGATTAAGATTCTTCTTCAAGCATTAAGAAATAATACATCTCCCAAAAATACATCTTTATTGTTCAATGGAATGATCAAAGTATTAACAGCAATAAACTTCTGTTTACACAATTCTTATATGAACATGATATACATATAGCAATTATATCAGAAACTTGGTTAATTTAAATTAGATAGAAATAATATTGGCAATGACCAGTCGTGTAGCTGTTTTAATTCGCAATAAGATTGATTACAAAAAATATATTTACATACATAATATATTCTGATAACTCCTTACTAAATATTGGTATAAGATTCTATTGTCCAACAAATTGTTCTTCAGCTTTTGATAAACCTAAATTTGAGTGTTGATTAAAAACTGTGCCTGAACCCATGTTATTTGCTGGTGATTTTAATACTCATCACACATCCTGGGGATGTAATTTTATTAATTCACGTGGAAGAGATATTTTAGAAATTATTGATAACAACAGATAAGTTAAAAGTAATAAAATAGTTGCAGTTGTCACTGACGCTGGCACCAAAATTGGCAGAAGTCGCCATTCACCCAGCTATTCCCACATGTTGAATTTGGTGCCACAAAAATCTATCAATAAAACACCTACTTTGCCTAAACTAATAGCTGCGGTTAAAAAAAAAAATGTGGTTTAAACAATGTTTGGCTGCTAGTGATTAATTCAGGCGAGAATCTGATTTAAAACTAATACAAGATGAGTCCACATGAATGAAAGATTTGGAAAACTACGCCCTGCGATTAATAACTACTCGTATATTAATTGTCACACCAGTGCACCATAAATGTTGAAAGCAATACAAATTATTGATTTGACTGAGGTTTATGAGATTTTAGGAACAGTACCCGTGAAGTCTGTGGTAAAAAATTGTCACTTGTAGTAAAGTAATGCCACTTACCACATTAATGAAAACGGTTAGCGACACCCACCTGTGAGCATCGTAAGTGTTCACTCACAGGGCCTGCTGCGTGGCTGAAAAACTGCCACAAGTAGGAGCTAGTTACAAATGCAACGATACGCGAAATACGTGCTAAGTGCAATTCAATACACTAAGCAGAGAATATACCCGAGTATACCCAACGAAATAGGACCAGAGCACACACGCGCACAGGTGCGGCGCGCTATAACCAAGACGGTGGCCACACTAACAGCCGCTGACTTTGCGTACGCCCTCTACCAAGAGTACCGCGTCGTAGCCAGCGCTGAAGTACGAAGACAGCAAAGAGCAAAATTAGACGCGCTCGACAGACACTTCAAAGCAACGGATACGGAGGTTGGTTCTGGTAACATGGCACACCAGGAACCACCGTTGGCCCGTGCGGCCGACGAACAACCGGGATGGTTCGACTGGTTCAGACGCGACAGACCCGTAGGTCCAGTCCACCCAATATTCGTCCCGGCAGCGCCACGCGAACAGATCGAGGAAGCCATACAGGGCATAAAAGCAGCACAGGAGCTAGCAGACACACTCCGGCCATTCGACACAGGATCCGCCGTTGAGTTTCTAAACGTACGCCTGTATGGACAGAAAATAACAGACAGGTACCGCGCACAATGCGCCGTCCTACTGACGCAGGAAATGGACAGGCAGGGCTTGCGCGACCTCACGAGGCGAGCTAACATCATACGAGATGCAGTTGAAATGCATATACACAACAAAATACAACACGAACCCCGCTGGACGTACCAGGCGGTTGAGGCAATAAACAAATACAACGACGCAGTCGACGGAGTCATAGAGAGAGTACACCCATGGTTTTATTGGAAAACTGAACGCACACAGTTTCGCAATAATTTAAACACCTACGGTCCCTGGGTAGACGACTCGTCGTTCAGACTATCACATATTCTAGCACCATTGGCAATGACGGCAGGAGTGGTTATCGGTGCGGGACTGGCTGGCTGGGGTATTTACCAGATGGTGAAACGATTCACTTCCCCAGCCTACTCCGACCTGGCAATATCTACTATTACCCGAAACACAGAAGCACTACCCTCGCTGCTTACGCAAAACGGCACCGGCCTCAGCGTACGCCTGAATACCAACCAGATGATGTCGCTGCTTGTTACAAGCACCTTAAAAAGTTCCGAAGCCATATCCAACCTTACACAAGAACTCAATACGTTGAGTCAATCGATGACACAGCTACTAGAAGATTGTACGCCGAAGCCAAGGACAGGCTGGATCACGGCGACGCTGTCACGGCTCGTGTCACTCCCTTCACAAAAATAGAAAAGATGAAGGCATCGAAATACAAACCGCCCCGCATGATTCAAGCTAGAGATATAAGTTTTAATATAGAATATGGAAGGTACATCAAACCACTAGAAACATACATCACACACAAAAGCAACAATAGACACAACTTTGGCAAAGGCAACTACGATGAAATAGCACGCCGAATATCCGTCTTGCTCAAAAAATACAAGTACTACACCGAAGCCGACCACAAAACGTTCGACGCCTATGTCACACCTGAGCACCTAAAGTTAACACACACATTCTACCAGGCCTGCTACTATCACGACAAGAACCTACGGACACTCTCGAAGCAAACCCTCCCACAAACTAAAAAAAAGGAGTTCGTCGCGCGCCGTCATTGAAGTAGTATCGCTCCGCACGTATTTAAACTTTAAAAATAGTTAATCCTTAACGTTATTAATAATTCCAGTAGTGAGTGATTTGGTATAATACAAAAAGTGCGAGGAAACGTTATTTCGTAAAACTATCAACAATATTTGTTAATATAGCTAATAGTATATCAGTGACTTTGTGAAGTTTAAAACTTGTATAAACTGTGCATAAAAGTGATGTGAACAAAATAAATGACAATAAACATTGATACATTACATAATTAGACCACGAACTGTGATAAAAAAAGCAATACAAAAGGAACAATTAGTGCGAACAAAGTGTTTGCAAATTCGAACAATATTAACAACGGTTAATAGGGTACCCCCAGACAACCGAACAATAAATTTGAACTTTGGACTCCTTTACTTACTGTGAGCATCGTAAGTGTTCACTCACAGGGCCTGCTGCGTGGCTGAAAAACTGCCACAAGTAGGAGCTAGTTACAAATGCAACGATACGCGAAATACGTGCTAAGTGCAATTCAATACACTAAGCAGAGAATATACCCGAGTATACCCAACGAAATAGGACCAGAGCACACACGCGCACACGTGCGGCGCGCTATAACCAAGACGGTGGCCACACTAACAGCCGCTGACTTTGCGTACGCCCTCTACCAAGAGTACCGCGTCGTAGCCAGCGCTGAAGTACGAAGACAGCAAAGAGCAAAATTAGACGCGCTCGACAGACACTTCAAAACCAACGGATACGGAGGTTGGTTCTGGTAACATGGCACACCAGGAACCACCGTTGGCCCGTGCGGCCGACGAACAACCGGGATGGTTCGACTGGTTCAGACGCGACAGACCCGTAGGTCCAGTCCACCCAATATTCGTCCCGGCAGCGCCACGCGAACAGATCGAGGAAGCCATACAGGGCATAAAAGCAGCACAGGAGCTAGCAGACACACTCCGGCCATTCGACACAGGATCCGCCGTTGAGTTTCTAAACGTACGCCTGTATGGACAGAAAATAACAGACAGGTACCGCGCACAATGCGCCGTCCTACTGACGCAGGAAATGGACAGGCAGGGCTTGCGCGACCTCACGAGGCGAGCTAACATCATACGAGATGCAGTTGAAATGCATATACACAACAAAATACAACACGAACCCCGCTGGACGTACCAGGCGGTTGAGGCAATAAACAAATACAACGACGCAGTCGACGGAGTCATAGAGAGAGTACACCCATGGTTTTATTGGAAAACTGAACGCACACAGTTTCGCAATAATTTAAACACCTACGGTCCCTGGGTAGACGACTCGTCGTTCAGACTATCACATATTCTAGCACCATTGGCAATGACGGCAGGAGTGGTTATCGGTGCGGGACTGGCTGGCTGGGGTATTTACCAGATGGTGAAACGATTCACTTCCCCAGCCTACTCCGACCTGGCAATATCTACTATTACCCGAAACACAGAAGCACTACCCTCGCTGCTTACGCAAAACGGCACCGGCCTCAGCGTACGCCTGAATACCAACCAGATGATGTCGCTGCTTGTTACAAGCACCTTAAAAAGTTCCGAAGCCATATCCAACCTTACACAAGAACTCAATACGTTGAGTCAATCGATGACACAGCTACTAGAAGATTGTACGCCGAAGCCAAGGACAGGCTGGATCACGGCGACGCTGTCACGGCTCGTGTCACTCCCTTCACAAAAATAGAAAAGATGAAGGCATCGAAATACAAACCGCCCCGCATGATTCAAGCTAGAGATATAAGTTTTAATATAGAATATGGAAGGTACATCAAACCACTAGAAACATACATCACACACAAAAGCAACAATAGACACAACTTTGGCAAAGGCAACTACGATGAAATAGCACGCCGAATATCCGTCTTGCTCAAAAAATACAAGTACTACACCGAAGCCGACCACAAAACGTTCGACGCCTATGTCACACCTGAGCACCTAAAGTTAACACACACATTCTACCAGGCCTGCTACTATCACGACAAGAACCTACGGACACTCTCGAAGCAAACCCTCCCACAAACTAAAAAAAAGGAGTTCGTCGCGCGCCGTCATTGAAGTAGTATCGCTCCGCACGTATTTAAACTTTAAAAATAGTTAATCCTTAACGTTATTAATAATTCCAGTAGTGAGTGATTTGGTATAATACAAAAAGTGCGAGGAAACGTTATTTCGTAAAACTATCAACAATATTTGTTAATATAGCTAATAGTATATCAGTGACTTTGTGAAGTTTAAAACTTGTATAAACTGTGCATAAAAGTGATGTGAACAAAATAAATGACAATAAACATTGATACATTACATAATTAGACCACGAACTGTGATAAAAAAAGCAATACAAAAGGAACAATTAGTGCGAACAAAGTGTTTGCAAATTCGAACAATATTAACAACGGTTAATAGGGTACCCCCAGACAACCGAACAATAAATTTGAACTTTGGACTCCTTTACTTACTGTGAGCATCGTAAGTGTTCACTCACAGGGCCTGCTGCGTGGCTGAAAAACTGCCACAAGTAGGAGCTAGTTACAAATGCAACGATACGCGAAATACGTGCTAAGTGCAATTCAATACACTAAGCAGAGAATATACCCGAGTATACCCAACGAAATAGGACCAGAGCACACACGCGCACACGTGCGGCGCGCTATAACCAAGACGGTGGCCACACTAACAGCCGCTGACTTTGCGTACGCCCTCTACCAAGAGTACCGCGTCGTAGCCAGCGCTGAAGTACGAAGACAGCAAAGAGCAAAATTAGACGCGCTCGACAGACACTTCAAAACCAACGGATACGGAGGTTGGTTCTGGTAACATGGCACACCAGGAACCACCGTTGGCCCGTGCGGCCGACGAACAACCGGGATGGTTCGACTGGTTCAGACGCGACAGACCCGTAGGTCCAGTCCACCCAATATTCGTCCCGGCAGCGCCACGCGAACAGATCGAGGAAGCCATACAGGGCATAAAAGCAGCACAGGAGCTAGCAGACACACTCCGGCCATTCGACACAGGATCCGCCGTTGAGTTTCTAAACGTACGCCTGTATGGACAGAAAATAACAGACAGGTACCGCGCACAATGCGCCGTCCTACTGACGCAGGAAATGGACAGGCAGGGCTTGCGCGACCTCACGAGGCGAGCTAACATCATACGAGATGCAGTTGAAATGCATATACACAACAAAATACAACACGAACCCCGCTGGACGTACCAGGCGGTTGAGGCAATAAACAAATACAACGACGCAGTCGACGGAGTCATAGAGAGAGTACACCCATGGTTTTATTGGAAAACTGAACGCACACAGTTTCGCAATAATTTAAACACCTACGGTCCCTGGGTAGACGACTCGTCGTTCAGACTATCACATATTCTAGCACCATTGGCAATGACGGCAGGAGTGGTTATCGGTGCGGGACTGGCTGGCTGGGGTATTTACCAGATGGTGAAACGATTCACTTCCCCAGCCTACTCCGACCTGGCAATATCTACTATTACCCGAAACACAGAAGCACTACCCTCGCTGCTTACGCAAAACGGCACCGGCCTCAGCGTACGCCTGAATACCAACCAGATGATGTCGCTGCTTGTTACAAGCACCTTAAAAAGTTCCGAAGCCATATCCAACCTTACACAAGAACTCAATACGTTGAGTCAATCGATGACACAGCTACTAGAAGATTGTACGCCGAAGCCAAGGACAGGCTGGATCACGGCGACGCTGTCACGGCTCGTGTCACTCCCTTCACAAAAATAGAAAAGATGAAGGCATCGAAATACAAACCGCCCCGCATGATTCAAGCTAGAGATATAAGTTTTAATATAGAATATGGAAGGTACATCAAACCACTAGAAACATACATCACACACAAAAGCAACAATAGACACAACTTTGGCAAAGGCAACTACGATGAAATAGCACGCCGAATATCCGTCTTGCTCAAAAAATACAAGTACTACACCGAAGCCGACCACAAAACGTTCGAAGCCTATGTCACACCTGAGCACCTAAAGTTAACACACACATTCTACCAGGCCTGCTACTATCACGACAAGAACCTACGGACACTCTCGAAGCAAACCCTCCCACAAACTAAAAAAAAGGAGTTCGTCGCGCGCCGTCATTGAAGTAGTATCGCTCCGCACGTATTTAAACTTTAAAAATAGTTAATCCTTAACGTTATTAATAATTCCAGTAGTGAGTGTTTTGGTATAATACAAAAAGTGCGAGGAAACGTTATTTCGTAAAACTATCAACAATATTTGTTAATATAGCTAATAGTATATCAGTGACTTTGTGAAGTTTAAAACTTGTATAAACTGTGCATAAAAGTGATGTGAACAAAATAAATGACAATAAACATTGATACATTACATAATTAGACCACGAACTGTGATAAAAAAAGCAATACAAAAGGAACAATTAGTGCGAACAAAGTGTTTGCAAATTCGAACAATATTAACAACGGTTAATAGGGTACCCCCAGACAACCGAACAATAAATTTGAACTTTGGACTCCTTTACTTACTGTGAGCATCGTAAGTGTTCACTCACAGGGCCTGCTGCGTGGCTGAAAAACTGCCACAAGTAGGAGCTAGTTACAAATGCAACGATACGCGAAATACGTGCTAAGTGCAATTCAATACACTAAGCAGAGAATATACCCGAGTATACCCAACGAAATAGGACCAGAGCACACACGCGCACACGTGCGGCGCGCTATAACCAAGACGGTGGCCACACTAACAGCCGCTGACTTTGCGTACGCCCTCTACCAAGAGTACCGCGTCGTAGCCAGCGCTGAAGTACGAAGACAGCAAAGAGCAAAATTAGACGCGCTCGACAGACACTTCAAAACCAACGGATACGGAGGTTGGTTCTGGTAACATGGCACACCAGGAACCACCGTTGGCCCGTGCGGCCGACGAACAACCGGGATGGTTCGACTGGTTCAGACGCGACAGACCCGTAGGTCCAGTCCACCCAATATTCGTCCCGGCAGCGCCACGCGAACAGATCGAGGAAGCCATACAGGGCATAAAAGCAGCACAGGAGCTAGCAGACACACTCCGGCCATTCGACACAGGATCCGCCGTTGAGTTTCTAAACGTACGCCTGTATGGACAGAAAATAACAGACAGGTACCGCGCACAATGCGCCGTCCTACTGACGCAGGAAATGGACAGGCAGGGCTTGCGCGACCTCACGAGGCGAGCTAACATCATACGAGATGCAGTTGAAATGCATATACACAACAAAATACAACACGAACCCCGCTGGACGTACCAGGCGGTTGAGGCAATAAACAAATACAACGACGCAGTCGACGGAGTCATAGAGAGAGTACACCCATGGTTTTATTGGAAAACTGAACGCACACAGTTTCGCAATAATTTAAACACCTACGGTCCCTGGGTAGACGACTCGTCGTTCAGACTATCACATATTCTAGCACCATTGGCAATGACGGCAGGAGTGGTTATCGGTGCGGGACTGGCTGGCTGGGGTATTTACCAGATGGTGAAACGATTCACTTCCCCAGCCTACTCCGACCTGGCAATATCTACTATTACCCGAAACACAGAAGCACTACCCTCGCTGCTTACGCAAAACGGCACCGGCCTCAGCGTACGCCTGAATACCAACCAGATGATGTCGCTGCTTGTTACAAGCACCTTAAAAAGTTCCGAAGCCATATCCAACCTTACACAAGAACTCAATACGTTGAGTCAATCGATGACACAGCTACTAGAAGATTGTACGCCGAAGCCAAGGACAGGCTGGATCACGGCGACGCTGTCACGGCTCGTGTCACTCCCTTCACAAAAATAGAAAAGATGAAGGCATCGAAATACAAACCGCCCCGCATGATTCAAGCTAGAGATATAAGTTTTAATATAGAATATGGAAGGTACATCAAACCACTAGAAACATACATCACACACAAAAGCAACAATAGACACAACTTTGGCAAAGGCAACTACGATGAAATAGCACGCCGAATATCCGTCTTGCTCAAAAATACAAGTACTACACCGAAGCCGACCACAAAACGTTCGACGCCTATGTCACACCTGAGCACCTAAAGTTAACACACACATTCTACCAGGCCTGCTACTATCACGACAAGAACCTACGGACACTCTCGAAGCAAACCCTCCCACAAACTAAAAAAAAGGAGTTCGTCGCGCGCCGTCATTGAAGTAGTATCGCTCCGCACGTATTTAAACTTTAAAAATAGTTAATCCTTAACGTTATTAATAATTCCAGTAGTGAGTGATTTGGTATAATACAAAAAGTGCGAGGAAACGTTATTTCGTAAAACTATCAACAATATTTGTTAATATAGCTAATAGTATATCAGTGACTTTGTGAAGTTTAAAACTTGTATAAACTGTGCATAAAAGTGATGTGAACAAAATAAATGACAATAAACATTGATACATTACATAATTAGACCACGAACTGTGATAAAAAAAGCAATACAAAAGGAACAATTAGTGCGAACAAAGTGTTTGCAAATTCGAACAATATTAACAACGGTTAATAGGGTACCCCCAGACAACCGAACAATAAATTTGAACTTTGGACTCCTTTACTTAAGTTGCAACTACTAACTCGTTATTTCGTCTAAGCAAGCGAGCGCGCGATTGGCGTAGCGCACAGTTTAGTAGACAATTGGAATAGCTGTGACGCTGGATCGAGTCCCACGCATTGAAGAAAACTTTTTGTAATTATAAAATTGTTAACGGCACTACAATCACAACTGCGAACAGTGAATAATAACAATTACTAAAAAAAAAAAAAAAAAAAAAAAAAAAAAAAATGCCTCCCTCTCAGGACCCTCCCAAACTGCCCGCCACTGCGGATGACGCCACTAGCGTTGAGTCGCTTACTGAGGTGTTAACCAAATTGGCGAACGCTATCACCCAAGCTGTCAGTGAGGGTAAAAATGTTACCGCATACAAAAAGCGGGTCATCGCCGCGGCATCCGAAGAGATTCGTAGAACTTCCCGCCGCCTTAATAATATAATTAAGGCCCAAAATGTGACCGCGGAAACCTCTTCTTCACCTGAGGCTGGAAACGAAACCATTAAGCAGGAACTAGTGGCATGTGTGAGAGAGGAGATGGTTAAACATATTGCCGCCATCACTGCTATACACCGGCAGGATCAGCGACGACAGGGGCACTCTGCCTCCACATACGCCGCTGTGGCTTCGGGCGCTGGGCGTGCTAAGGGTCAGGCCTATGAACCCTCCCCTCCCAACCCACAGCAAACTCGCCCAGCAATAATTATTACACCTAAAACTGATACCCACACTAAGCAAGAAGTTGTGGATGCGTTCAGAAAGAGCATCACTTTCCGTAATTCAGGATATGCTCCGGCCCGCGTGAAGGCCATATCCAACCAAAAACTCAGGGTGGAGTTTGACAACTACTCACAAAGGGATGACGCACTGAGACGACTGCAGGGCTCCGAGAAAGTAAGCGCAGAACCAGCTTACCGTCTTCAACCTATGCTCATATTAAAAGGCATCTTAAATGAAATCCACGCCGAGGAGCTTACCGACATTATTAAGACTCAAAATCCTGACATAGGATCAGTCATTACAAGTGACAGCGACCTCAAACTACGATTTAAGCGAAACAACCGTAACCCCACTCAATACTACAACGCAGTGTTCCTGGCGAGCCCTAAGGTTTGGCGGAAGGTGGTGGAGGCTGGCAGAGTCTGCGTGGATCACCAGCGGGTACACGCGGAGGACTTCTCGCCTTTTCTTCAATGTTTTCGCTGCCTTCAATTCGGACATACTAAAGCCAAATGCCCAAACACCGACACTCCCTGTGCTTACTGTGCAGACGCAAACCACACCATTACACAATGCCCAACTAAGGACAAAAAGGGGACACCTAAGTGCTATAACTGTACACTGCACAACAACCTATACAACTTAGATCTCGATACGGGACACAAGGCCACTTCATCACTATGCACTAGACTGCGAGCCATGAGAAATAAAATCACAAGCCGAATCGACTATGGATCATAAAACTCCGATAGACATTGTGCAGTGTAACATTGATAGGTCTAAGAACTGTCTCCAAGAATTTATAGTGTCCTTTATGACCAGTCCCACTAAAATAGCCTTTCTCTCAGAACCCTATGTCGGAAACGGCAAGGAACTGAGGCCCATTCACGGAGTAAACATCTTCCAGTTTTGCACCGGCGAGCGGGTCAAAGCTTGTATTCTCACCAAGCCAGAGCTTGACACCATAATAGGTATCTCCCAATTCTCTACTTCCAACCTGTGTGTGGTTCGGCTTGACCGGGGCGGAAGACGGTATTATCTGGCCTCCGCCTATGTTGAGCCCCATCTGGACCCACAGAACACCCTTCACCACATACAACATTTCCTCAAATCTGCCCGAGGCAGCCCCACTGTTCTTGGCGGGGACTTAAACGGTTGGCACCCCATATGGGGAAGCGCCGCCACTAACCCCCGCGGAAACAAGGTAGTGGAGCTGGCTTGTGGCAGTGACATGTATTTCCTTAACTCCGGATCAACCCCCACCTTCGAAACTGTCGCACGTGGACGTGCTCGCACATCCATCGTGGACATCACCATGGCATCGGATAACATCTTCGACCACATTCGAGATTGGCGGGTTGACTTATCCTTTTGCCCCACCTCCCAACACAATGCCGTAAGGTTCCGCATTGAGGTCGGAGGTAGTTCACACCACACCACGCACACCACACTGTCCACCTACCAGTATAAAAGCGCTAAAGCTCATTGGGGTCGCTTCGCAGACGCACTACACACATTTTTCACACAGTCTACGGTACTGGAAACAGACATACACAGTCTGGATAGTGAGGGATTGGAGTCCTTCATTGATAAAATCACACAAATAATACACACTGCCTGCCGGGACTCCATGCCAGTCAAACAGGCTGGTGGCAAATCCCGGCCGCCCTGGTGGACAGAAGCCCTGGAGTCCCGTAAAAAGTCTGTCATCCGTTTACATCGACAAATGCATAACACATCTAAATATGGATCGCCGCCGGAAGCCCTCGTCCAGGAGCTCCTAGAAACCAAAACATTATACGCGCAAGAACTTAGAGACGCATCCTCGAAAAACTTTAAGGAATTCTGTGAGCTTCAGACGAAAGAAAATGTGTGGTCACTAACAAATAGGCTCCTGAAGGACACGGCTCCCAAACGTCCTCCTGTCACCCTCAGGGTTGGCGACCGTTTCACCAGCGGAAGGGCGGAAACCGCTGCGGCACTGCTGCAATACTTCTACCCTGACGATGGCCCGGATGACGAACCCAACCATCACCTACTAAGATCCCGATTTCACATTCCACCCAACACACCTGATGACCCTCCCTTCACTGTCGATGAGGTGCTCGAACATCTGGGCTCCATGAACCCCAAAAAGGCCCCGGGACTTGACGGGCTGACTTCGGACATTTGCTACCATTTCACGGAATCCTACCCGACACTGGTGTCGGATGTTCTAAATCGCTGTCTACAACTACAGCACTTCCCCCGGCAATGGAAGGAGGCGTATGTCAAAATTATTCCCAAACCCGGTAAATCGGACTACCAATCCACAGGGGCGTTCAGACCAATAGGACTGTTGCCAATATTTGGCAAACTCCTTGAACGACTCTTCATTAGAAGGGTCACCTACAATGCTTCCAGAAAAGGCAAAATGAGTGACCGACAGTTCGGCTTCAGGCCGCAGACTAACACCACTGCGGCCATCTCAAAGGCAGTCGAGATAATTAAAAAGGCCAAGGCACAGAAGCATCAAGTCGCTGCGGTGTCTTTAGACATCAAGGCGGCCTTTGACAATGCTTGGTGGCCGGCGCTCTTGCAGAGGCTCAGGGCCGTAGAGTGCCCGAACAACATCTTCGGGCTCATACTCAGCTACATCACCAATCGTAGTGTCACCCTGGACTTTGCGGGGGCAAGGGTCACCAAGAGTATGTCTAAAGGATGCATACAAGGGTCGACTTGCGGCCCCGTGCTTTGGAACCTCATCCTAGACGAATTGCTGGACAGACCAATGCCACCTGGATGCCATGTACAGGCTTATGCCGACGACGTGCTGCTCATTGTCTCTGCAAAAGATGTGAGCGCACTGGAAAGCACTACCAACGACGCTCTAAAGGATATTGCAGGTTGGGGTAGGAGCGTTAAGCTGTCCTTCGGCGCTACCAAGACCCAAGTAATCGCTTTTACACCCAAAGCGAAGACAGCAAGTCTAACTATGGACGGACATCGAATTGATTTCACTAGAGAAATAAAATTGCTCGGTGTGGTGATTGACGAAAAACTCAACTTTCGTAGCCACGTGCGCCACATCATCACCAAAGTCTCACGCACGTTTCAAAAGCTATGCCTCTATGTAAGACCTACGTGGGGCATGAGCACTGAAAACGTGCAGACTATATACCATCATGTGATAGTACCAACCATCACATATGCCGCTGGAGTTTGGGGGCACGTGGCTGCGAAGGGGTACGTTCGCAAAATGTTTGCGAGTGCACAAAGGGGATTCGCCATTAAAGCCATTCGGGCATTCCGTACAGTCTCTACCAACGCTGCCCTGGCGCTTGCCCAATTCTGCCCTATAGACCTTAAAGTCCTGGAAGTGCACAAGACGGAAAGAACCAGGTTATATGGTACCACAGACCTACTACCCGATGACATAAGTCTGGAGCTCCCTACACCTGTACACCATCTCTTACATCCAGCGGAACGGCTCACGATCCCACTTAAAATCGCTTCTACACAGGCAGATATTGACAAACAGATCCGCGACTCAACCGTACAAATATACACAGACGGAAGTAAACAGGATGACGGAAAGGTGGGGGCCGCTTTCGTGGTTTTTGACCCCGGAGGGCAGAGAACCACGACCACCACTCGTAAGTTTAAACTCCACGACTGCTGCACTGTCTTCCAAGCGGAGCTGCTGGCTATATTGCACGCGTGCCGATGGGCCCTTGACCACATGTACCCGGATGTTATCATCTGTACAGACTCTTTGTCTTCAGTTATGGCTATCCGGGATCGCAGTAACACCCACCCCCTGGTCTCCCAAATACATAAAGCACTTTGGGAGCACCGGCGGATTGGGGTGCTCGAGATCTCATGGGTCAAGAGTCACGTAGGCATTGCGGGCAATGAGCTAGCGGACGTTGCGGCTAACGCTGCCTGCGCCCTTCACAAGGCGCCAGACTATCATAACTTCCCAATATCCTATGTTAAACAAAAGGAACGTATCATCTCAGAAACCTTGTGGCAGTCGCGGTACTTGAACGCAAAACAGGGCCAACACACTAAGACACACCTCCCAAGCCTCGAAAACATTCGAGAGTTATGGAAACATACACATCCAAGTTTTTACTTGACTCAAGCCCTTACCGGTCACGGATACCACAGGCAATACCTACATCGATTCAACATCACCCCCATGGAAACTTGTCCCTGCGACGACACCACTGTCCAAAGTCTAGACCACTTGTTTGAGCATTGCCCTCGGTTCATGGTGCGACGCTACAACCACGAAATGGTCTGCCGCCGAGCCGGAGTGTCCGCGTACCGTATCACAGAACTGGTCAAAAATAGGAAAGCCCTGGACTCTTACTTACGACTGGTGGAATCTATTCTCAACCAGTTAAAAGAATTTAACAACCAGACCCCTCCTTAGCCACAACCATAACATTGCCCTGATCAACACACACAGCGCACATGGTCTAAACTATCTAGCTGCCAGGGGCGGAAATACGCCTGCGCGCGACTTTTCCCCCGTGGCAGCAAATTGTTTTGTGCAATTTGGACGCCCCGCCACGACGGCAAACCACACCTGTAATCATGGACGCAAGTGCTATACGGGTGAAGAGGCTCCCCCAACGAGCAAACCTCCCCCACGTCAGAAGGGGAAGTTCTTTCGTAAAGGCTCGAAAGGATCTGAGAATGCGGCAGCGCCACCGCTCCCGCCACGTGACCCCACATCAACTGGGCCACGACCTACAAAACTCTCCACAGTAGCCACAAAGCCTAAGAATGAACCAATGTTTTCGGACATTGACATGATGGGCTTTCCCGGTGTCGCTCCCTACCGACGAACTAATGAGTTCGCAATTACAGCAGAGGGCTTTGTACCTCTCTGTGAAAGGGAATACGATGTGATAGCCACCCAACAGCCTTATTTCGCGAAGAGCGTATCGAAGGCTTCCTGGGTATACTATTGCGTTATGAGCTTATATGCTCGATTGATTACCTTGAAACAGGAAGAAGGCCTCTCGACTTACGATGAGGATTCTTTCGCCAGTCAGGTATTGTCTGGAAATCACCAATTGCCTACACCAATAGAGGCTAGATATGAGCGCCGCGCCGGCGCGCCGCCGTCGCCGTGGTTCGTGTCCGGCGCGCCGCCGCCGAGTAGAACGCATCGCGCGCCGCCGTGTCTTGTCGCTACTTGCTATCCCACTCGCACGAGCACCATTCATGCGTTCGCGCTTGCTCACTTTGTTTAGTTATGCTGAGATTTAATATTTTCATAGTGTTTTTAACTTACTACGACTGCCTCGTGGTCTCGCGGTACAAGTATGTGCCGTGCGCTCTAGAGGTCCTGGGTTCGATTCCCGGGTCGGGCAAAGTGTTATTGGGTTTTTCTATTAGGAAATTCTCGGTAACAGCACGGAGTCTGGAAATGTGCCCGAAAAACGGCAATAGGCTCGCCCCCTATTACGTGGGACTGATACATACTTGGCGAAATGTGGGTGCAGAAATGCACCTCTGCCTACCCCTTCGGGGAATACTGGCGTGAGTTTATGTATGTATGTATGTATATTATTAAAGAAGAGATTTATTGTTCACAATAATTTAATTAAAATATTTACATTTACTAACTTAAGGGGGGAAACCAGTTTAGACCGATCGAAAAATCGTCTTTTTTTTATTGCATGAATCGTTAGTATAACTATTCAAGAATATGTGGTCAAAATTTCAAAGCAAAATTCCCATTAGTTCGAATAATGAATGAATGCGAATGATCTCGCGCGTGACGAGACAGAATAGGCGCAGCTCATTGGAGACGAAGGAAACTCGTATAGCTCGTCAAGTGGAGTTGCAAGCTAAAAATGACGCATATGAGCAAGAAGAGGGATTGCAATATGGTGCTGGAATAGCAGATTAACCGGTGAGCATTTTTTATAAATAAATACTGCCTTGAATTTCTCGTTTTCGCTACATTTTATTTCAAACGTGTTTTTCTCGAAACAACATTTTTTCGACTTGCGTACATTCTAGCTCAAAAAGTTATTGACCAATCGTTCTGAAATTTAGTGTAGATATTCTTTATTCAATTTCACGTAACATGAATCAAATTCGGGGATTATATTGTTATTAAAATATTTTTTTTATGCAAGAAAGATGAAAAAATACAGTATAAAAACATGACATTGTGTTCAAACACCTCAAAAACATGCCATTTTCAATTTGTATGATCAAAATTTGATTCATATTCTTAGAAAATATGTTTTTAATGAAAAAAACAAATCCTGATGATTACAGATAAAAATTACGACGTCAGGGATGTACGCAAGCCAAATCCTCGGATGGCAATCGCCCATGGACTGCACGCGGTAACTCCATTGTTTCCGGCGGAAATCATTTGAATTTTTTTTAAAGTGTACTTGAAAACATAAATAAAATATCCTCCAAGTTTAAACAATTTGTGATTATTCCTTCCTGGTTAAAAAAAATCATGAAAAACAGCAAAATTTCGACCTCATAAACTGGTTGCTTAATTTGTATTTAAGTTTATGTGAGAAATTTAGATCAAGGAAAAATTAAGCCGCCCTTATTGATTCCTTCCTTCTTTTGTGATTTCTTTAATGTTTGCTTACTTGTTTTGCTGATAATAAGATTATTATTCATCAAAACGTGATTTGTTTCTGTAAAAAAAATTATAAGTACCTAATAATAATACTTTGCTTATGTGTTCCTTTCTTATAAAGCTATGTTTGAAACCAATGGTGTGTTTGATTATTTTTTACTATAAAACACTGATCTCTATTAATTACAACATCTAATTCTAAAGCCACGCCGCCGCGACGCCGCCGCCGCCGTAACATTTTTTAGCCCACGCCGCCGCCGTGGAATTGGCCCACGGCGCTCATATCTAATAGAGGCATACATCAAAGCTCTGGGCCACGTAGTGGATAGCACGTCTGTACGTTACAAACTCAGAACTCCAGCTTGGCCAAACGAGGCTGGTGATTTTGGAAGAGTTGGACCGCACACCCACTGGGCATACATGTCTATGCCATGTCCTACAGTGTGTAGACAACGCATCCAAGAAGACATGAGAGTGACTGTCACTCAGGGACCACGTGAGTGGAACCTCCCCGCCGATTTAAGACCAACAGAAGAAGGAGCAGGCACACCAACGCGCAACTGCTTAGGTTGGGCACGGGCTGCAGTATTGACGAGTGATCAGTTAGCTTTCTTAGAAAGTGCGAACATCATGGAAGATGCTTTCCCCACGAAGTTCACAAAGTTCCAGTATAACGCGGACTTATACGAGAAGGTATCCTTGGCTCTTAACAAGACGGAGGAAAAGATTAAGATCGTCCCCCAAGTTAAGAAGACCACAGAGGGTGCACTCGCATTAGTATGCTGGTCCCAAGTCGAACCCACCGTACAGGAGACATCCCCAAATGTTTTCTATTGCGAAAGCCGCAACACACAAGTTGTTACGGCATCCGAAATAGATGCTAGACAAGTGCTAGCCTCACTGATCTTGTCCTACCGAGTGAAGAAGGATTCAATCGGAAATACGCGACCGTACGCTGTGTACTATTTTGGAGGATACAGAAACGTACCACCAACATGGCATGACACGCGCAATCACGTTTTCAACTACGGCAGAGCCGATCGTTGGAACGTCATGGAGTATACCGCTCCATTCACGGATAAGTCGGAGTATCGTTTAGCATGGTTAAGACGACACGTCAAATAACCCCAACATACTCAGGGAGTCACGCCCCGAACCTGTAATCCACGGAGCAGGCTGAGTGAACATTGTTTATATTACCTTTATTTTAGTTACTTTTCAAGTCCTGAAATCTCTTAGGAGTCCCTGGCAATTGTTTCACATGTGTTAGATTCCACTTACCCAAATTAAAATAAAATAGCTCTTAAGTATTTGTGTTGCACATCGACATCCACAGCTTCATAAAGGTTTTTTTCCAAAGCGGGCAAACTCCTGTACCAGCAACGGAATAGACTAAAGGGAAAAACACATTTTTTTGCAGAGTGTGTCCAAAAGATACTGGGAATATTGATTTTACGCAAATATCGATGTTTTAGAAGTGGCATGAAAGAGCTACTTAGATTATTTTGATAGTGTTGAAACGAATTCGGTTGGCAATTTTATTTTTAAGTAGCAGCCCTGGTTTCCCGTCGCCCACAAACATCTGACAGAGTTCGCCATAACCAACGGACACTGGTACATCGAGTCAAAGTTTTTGGCACTAAAAAGTAAGTATTGTATTTATGCTTCATTTAAGTTGTTTTATAGTATTTTATTGTAAAGAAATATAGGTAAATGAAATGTAGATTGGGTGGTGAATAGGCCTTGAGAGAGCTGGCTCTTTCATAGCCCTGCATTTGAATTTTGCAAATAAAATAATACTAAATACGCAATTTTTTCATATATTATTGAATTATTTGCTTCATCATCATCATCAGCCCATATACGTCCCACTGCTGGGCACGGGCCTCCTCTACCATTGAGAGTATCACATAAATATCACGCAGTTTAACGGTGAAGAAAAACATCGTGATGAAACCTGCACACTTAATAGTTCTTAGGAATTTCTTAGGTGTGTACTTCGCCAACCCGCACTAAGCCAGCGTGGTGGACTAAGACCTAATAGTCTAAGATCCGACCGCGTGATTTATACGTTCATATGTTTGATTAATAAAATATAATTTTTATCGATATTTATAACTAAACCAATGCAGATCCGCAAAGGTGGCCATCCAAATTTGGCCGCAATTAATTTTAATTAAAATGTAATTAATTATTTATTTTTGAACAATTACGTTCACTTGTAATTGTTAAAAAATATATTTCATTAGAAAGAAATATACCTGAGATACCGAGAAAGTTCAAGGTGCCATCCCTCACTTGGCCGCAACCTAATGTCAGCCAGGTGTAAACAGGTATAATTTCGTTAAATATATACGTTCATAATGTATTATCATGTTATACATACCAAATTGAAGATTAATTCTTTCCCTACATGATGAGATATAGGTGCCTATGCAAAAATGCCCGCAAATAGTGACTGCCAACGATTAAAGATAAATAAAAGCGAGAGAAACTTAAGATAAACACCCCATGTCGAATAAAGATAGAGCATCCCAGCTGCTTGTCGTTTTTATGCTACTGCGCATGCGTCCATAGGCAAGGTGCTCAACTAAATACCGTACTGAATATTGCAATCATATGTTTTTGACAGTCTTATGCGCCACGTTGTTTTTTTTCAAGTCCAAAATTATAAAACTTTGTTAATATTAATATTGATATATTTCATTCTTAACGTTATTAAAACGTAAGAATAAAATGAAGAAGTGTTTTTTGTTGTGTAATGAAAAGCAAGAAGTGCTTAACTTTAGTGATGTATCATTTAAAAAGTGTTTTTTAATGATATTGTTTCGACGTCACAAAAATTTTATGTATCATAACCTAAAACTTAATGTTTACACCTGGCTGACATTAGGTTGCGGCCAAGTGAGGGATGGCACCTTGAACTTTCTCGGTATCTCAGGTATATTTCTTTCTAATGAAATATATTTTTTAACAATTACAAGTGAACGTAATTGTTCAAAAATAAATAATTAATTACATTTTAATTAAAATTAATTGCGGCCAAATTTGGATGGCCACCTTTGCGGATCTGCATTGGTTTAGTTATAAATATCGATAAAAATTATATTTTATTAATCAAACATATGAACGTATAAATCACGCGGTCGGATCTCGTACTATAAACCCTCTGAATTGCACAGGAGGCCCGTGCCCAGCACTCAGCAGTGGGGCGTATATGGGCTGATGATGATGAAACTATATTATGTTAAACTAGCTTTTGCTCGCGACTCCGTCCGCGTAGACTACAGGGTTGGGTTCAGAAAGAAAATAAGTTGTAGCCTATTTTACTCCACAGAGTCCCGTTTATGTCCATACCAAAAATCATTCAAATCGGTCAAATGGTTTAGACGTCACCGGCCGACCGGCGCCTTGTACTCGTACATCATAATTGCGCGCTTGATAATTTTTTCGCTGCGGTGTTATTTTAAAACTGCGATATCTTCTAAGATACTCATTGAAATCAAATGATGTAAAGGGCAAATTTCTTTTAAATTAAATACTTGTGATGAATAACGTATTTATTTGGATAAGGATTAATATCATCTTTATGAAAACACCTTCACAAATAATGCTTTATTTTAGAACTAATTTGGTTAGCATAAAATGGGTTATAGTGAGCCAACCTTAAAAGATAGACATATGCTGTCGCGGACTTTTTTTTAGAACTTTTAAAGGGGAACAATTCTGTCATACATTATTTTAGCGAAATTTTAACCGGTTCCCCGAGCCCACGCAGCAGTTCTCAAAAGGAAAAAAAATACTCCCGATTTTGAAACATTATTTATTGGTGCTCCGCTCCTATTAGTCGTAGCGTGATGTTATATAGCCTATAGCCTTCCCCGATAAATGGGCTTTCTAACGCTGAAAGATTTTTTTAAATCGGACCAGTAGTTCCTGAGATTAGCGCGTTCAACCAAACAAACAAACAAACTCTTCAGCTTTATATATTAGTATAGATAATAAATTGGAGTGCCTAGAGTTGGCTTAAGCTTCTGGATGGATGTCTGAGGACTGTTTTGTTAAAGCGCTTTAACACTTTGTCATGCATATTAGGCCATCAAATGAGAATCCACCACTGATATTGACGGATAATCACAGCTCTCATGTTAATCTCCGAGTGGTCGAATTTACCAGACAAAACTCAATCGTTATATTGGCATTCCCACCGCACTGCAGTCATAAACTGCAACCACTAGATGTTATAGAGTATATGGGCCTTTTAAAACTAGATATTGCATTGCTATGAACGAATGGATGTTATCAAACCCTGGTAAAACGGTAACTATTTATCAAGTTGGGCATTTTTTTAAAAATAGCATATCTGTCAGCTCTTTTAGTCCTCAGAATATAACACAAGGATTTTTGGAAACAGGAATTTACCTCCTAAATTCCAATATAACCAGTCTGGCAATAAATACAGTAACATAAAAATCTTTTTTTTTCAACTTTTTAATTATTTTGAATTTGGAACACATATGTATATTATTTTAAAAACTTCTTTCGATTTTGAGCCATTTCACATATCGTCGTTGCGCCTCCCAAATTCCATAATATGTGCATTTTTTATTTTTCGTTTTTTTGCACTAAACAAATCTCCATTTTATTCTTTATGTGTTGGTAAAATCATTTTTGTAATATTTGAATTAGAAACAATTCTAACAAATTCCATATGTGTTTTGTCCGTTGACAAAAAAATCGTATATGTATATGTGCAGAAATACACATAAAGGATTTGCGTTCCGTTGTCATTTGAGCGAGAAACGTGCAAGCGAGATGTGGGCGTTGTGATGTAAACCTACATAATTTAGTTTTAAGAGTTAGAACGCAGTAAAAGTGGTGGGTAAGTATAAAGTTAATTTACTACATATTAGTTACTAGCTTTTGCCCGCGACTCCGTCCGCATAGACTTCAGGGTTGGGTGCAGAAAGATAATAAGTAAATCTATTAAACGTCTCCCAAGTGCCTAAATTACACTTAATGAATTTAAAAAAAAGTAACCTATGTCCCTTTTTATGTTTCCGTTTTTATCCATAACAAAAATCATCCAAATAACTCAAATATTTTAGGAGTGAAAGTATAACACAGTAGTGTTACTTTCGCATTGACAATATATGCTAAAATCAAAGGGTATATCCGTTGGGATCAGTGAAATCATTATTTAGATTACCTACGAAGCGTGATGACTACCGAGCCTGCATTCGTTTGTAAATTTTAAACCAGATACAACCAAGGAGTTTAAAAATAAATTTCTGAACGCTCGCATACATTTTTGACAACTAATAAATGGGTTGTCTGGAAGAAATCGCAGCTAGCGATAAGACCGCCTGTTGTAGCTATATATATTATTAGTTCTTCTCATAGTTGCTTGTTATTTATGTTACATTAAGTTAAGTTAGTTATTTATGATATATTAAGTTAAGTATATTATAGTGTACAAAAAAGTATAATAAATAAAATAAAAAAATAAATATGTCACTCATTTTTCATTACTGATTATTCTGCATTTTTAAAATTAAAAGTACGCAATTGTTCGAATATTGTAGATATATGTATGTTGTCGATTCAAAACCTTTATTTAAATACGTTCTTTAATTTGAGGGGACCATTAACCGTATTGAAGGGATAAACATAAAATGTTTGACAGGAAATTAGGTAGAACAGTTTATATGAGAAAATGAAATTGTTGTTTTTACCATATTCCTCGTAATTTTAAAGATAGTTATATGCTGTCGCGGACTTTTTTGTAGGACTTATTAAGATAAACATTTCTCTTATACATTATATACGTGTAAACTCTACAGTTTTTGCAGCGTACGCAAGAATAGCTCGCAGATGCAGTTTTTCCCGACTTACTTGACAATTATCGTTATATTTTGGACAATTCACACACTATCTTAAAAATATATAGCCTATGTGTTGTTCTGATGTATAAGCTATATTATTGTAAATTTTCATTGAAATCCATTCGGTAGTTTTTGCGTGAAAACATCCAGACATCCATACATACAAACTTTCGAGTTTATAATATTAGTAAGATTTTTCATGTTATATCCACAGTTCTTGATAAATTATCGCTAATATTCTGTTGATTCCCACTGGAACGGCAACTATGCGAGTAAAACCGCGGGGCGCATATAGTAATTTAATTTAAGATTAAAAAATAAAACTATTTAAAGAATCTTGTTCGGTTGCGTTGGATATTAAAAAGACGGAAAACTACGAGTAACTCGGAAGAAATGGCGCAGACAACTGGCCTTTGACTATTATTTACTAGATGATCAGAACGTTACCGTAAAGGTGTGCAAAAGCCTTTTCATTAGTACTTTTAATACAAATAGCGATACACTGTGTAAGATTGGTTTAAACAGTTGCAGGATAATGTATAGGAAGGAACGGACTTAAAGTCTAAACATGAAAAACGACAATCCAAACTTGTAAGTACCCCTGTTTTGAAAGTTACTAGATCTGACACTCTGTTAAAGAATGGTTGGATTTATTGAATAAAGTCATCATCACCATCATCAGCCCATATACGTCCCACTGCTGGGCACGGGCCTCCTCTACAACTGAGAGGGTTTACGCCTTAGTCCACCACGCTGGCCTAGTGCGGGTTGGCGGACTACACACCTAAGAAATTCCTAAGAACTTTTAGGTGTGCAGGTTTTATCACGATGTTTTCCTTCACCGTTAAAGCAAGTGATAATTCATTGTGAATACACACATAACTTCGAAAAGTAAGATGTATGTGCCTGGGGTTTGAACCTGCGACCGCCGAAATTCTCGACCGCGCGCCTAAACCTCGAGGCCATCACTGCTTTAAAGTACCAAGTCACTATTGCCGCTCTAGCAGTAACAGAGTTTATATTGAAGATACTTTTGAATTAAAATCTCACATTTTTCGAGTTTATACGGAGTGGTGCAAGGATAACCGAAAACTAAATATTGCCCGAAAGCTGTTTAATACGATTTTAGATAATACACATAATACATTTATTTATTTATTTACATAATACACATAGCAAAAAAAAAATGTATAAAATGAGAATCATCATCAGCCCATATACGTCCCACTGCTGGGCACGGGCCTCTTCTACAACTGAGAGGGTTTAGGCCTTAGTCCACCACGCTGGCCTAGTGCGGGTTTGGCGGACATAAAAAATTGTTTCGTGCAATTTGGAAGCCCCGCCACGACGGCAAACCACACCTGTAATCATGGACACAAATGCTATAAGGGATGAAGAGGCTCCCCCGACGAGCAAACCTCCCCCACGCCAAAAGGGGAAGTTCTTTCGCAAAGGCTCGAAAGGGTCTGAGAACGCGGCAGCACCACCGCTCCCGCCCCGTGACCCCACATCAACTGGGCCACGACCCACAAAACTCTCCACAGTAGCCACAAAACCCAAAAACGAACCAATGTTTTCGGACATTGATATGATGGGTTTTCCCGGTGTCGCTCCCTATCGACGAACCAATGAGTTCGCGATTACCGCAGAAGGCTTCATACCTCTCTGCGAAAGGGAATACGACGTAATAGCAACTCAGCAGCCCTATTTCGCCAAGAGCGTATCTAAGGCCTCCTGGGTTTATTATTGTGTTATGAGCTTATATGCTCGATTGATTACCTTGAAACAGGAAGAAGGCCTCTCAACATATGATGAGGACTCTTTCGCCAGTCAGGTATTGTCTGGAAATCACCAACTGCCTACGCCAATAGAAGCGTACATAAAGGCTCTGGGCCATGTAGTCGACAGTACATCTATCCGCTACAAACTCAGAACCCCAGCTTAACCAAATGAGGCTGGTGATTTTGGAAGAATTGGACCACACACCCACTGGGCATACATGTCAATGCCATGTCCCGTCGTGTGTAGACAACGCATCCAGGAAGACATGAGAGTGACTGTCACTCAGGGACCACGTGAGTGGAACCTCCCCACCGATTTACGACCTTTAGAAGAAGGAGCAGGAACACCGACGCGCAACTGTCTAGATTGGGCACGTGCTGCAGTATAAAATGATAACAAGATTTTATAATATTTAGAGGTTTTATGTTTTTATTTTATTGAAGATATTATTTTTAAATTTCCCTTGAAAACAGTGCGTAAATCAATAGATTCGTGGCCAAACAGATAAAAGGCCATTGACAATGGCAGTAACATGATTAAAATGTGTAACTTGCTGTGAATTCGGCACATGCCATGTTTTGCCCATACTCTAAATTTAGCTGTAGACGATTGAATGGAGCTTCCTTCGGTGGAGGGTCTAACGAATAAATGTAAAAATATGGTGAAATTTTTGAAGAACACGTCAGTGGGATGGCAAGCTCTTAAATTAGTTCAGACGGAAAGAAACCCCGACTTTACACCATTGAAATTAATCAAAGAGGTATCGTCACGGTGGAACAGCACATTTTATATGATTAAAAGATTACTACAATTATCTGACATACTTGCATTAGTCTCTAAGAAATTAGTTCAGGCGCCTGACTATTTTACTGCCTCTGAAGAAGCAGCGAGTTTGGAAATTATAAAAATTCTAGAAATATTTGAGGAGGCTACAAAACTTATTAGCGCTGATCAGTATCCGACTAGCTCATTAGTTATTCCTATAATATGTGGAGTATTTGAAAAGCTCAATGTTATAGAAACTTCCGTAACAACAGACATAGGCAAGACGTTTCACTTATCAATAAGGCAAAATATGAGTAATAGACTTCTCCCATATGAGACAAGAACTGTATGCCAAACATCCACATATTTACATCCATCATTACGAACTGGATTTCGTCACCCAGAAAACATGCAGTTTCTGACAGGCCTGTGCCGTTGACTTGAGCAAGGATCTCTCACGTCCAGTGGCGGAGTAATTAAAGGAAAAAATCAGGATTGCTTGATTTTGTGTTGAATCTAAACGCAAGCGTTCAAGGAAATCAACGATTCTTACAGACACTCCAGAAAAGTTGGCCCTTAGAGGAGGAAGCAAAAATAAAATTATCAAAAAAGAAAAAAAATAGTCTGACTGAAACTAAAAATAAGGGTAAAGGCAAAGGAAAAGGGAAAGGTAAAGAAACCCGTAGAGTAGAAGTAGAAAAAGTTAAGAAGCATATTCTACAGGATTTTAGTAGAGAAGAGTCCTGCTTCTGTTTAGTTTGCGCCGAGTCTTATAATGAAGACACATCTGGACTTGACTGGATACAATGTATTTTATGCAAAGGATGGGCTCATATCACTTGTATTAGAGGTGATACCAAAATACATATGCCTCAACTGTTACTCAGATGATGAGAAATCGTATTCTGATTAATTAATGCTGTATATGGAGTACCTATTTCTTGTCTAGTTTTAAGTACAAATTAGATTAAGATTGATTAAAATAGTTACCGTATTAATATAATATACTTAAAGACTGTCAGATATTTAAAAGTATTTACACTGTGACAATTGTTGATAAAAACTAAGTAGATTTAAAATACTGTATTGTTTAATGTTACTCATAGAGGTTTTTAAGGACTGTTGATACTAAAAAGTTTATGTGATTTATTACTTAATTATTATTAAACTATTTATACAAATGCTTGTAGGCTAAAAAATCTTACACTCAATTGTTATTAATTAATGCAGATTTATATGATAATACTATTTTTTCTACCTTATTAAGAAACTTAAAGACTGTTGAACCTAAAAAGTTTAAGTAACTCTAAAACATTAAGTTTAAATTGTGTGTTTAATTGTTGTTTTAGGCTTAAAAATATTTAAACTGTAGCAATGATTGTTATTAAGTGTAGATTTAAAAGATTTTTTTATATTTTTTCAGTTCCAATTATAAAAAGTGCTGATTTATTTTACATTAAAGACAATAAATCATTGTAAGTGATATTTTATTTAAGTATTTGATAAAATTTTAGTCTTTGTTAATAATTGCCCCTTACGTTAATACTTACCCCAGCTCTGTTAATATTTGCCCCACATGCGGGGTATGTATTAACAAATGACTTTTGGTTTTCGTGGCTCTCTTTCTGAAAGCACTTACTTATCTGATGTTTTTTGTTACTAATATCATAGCTGAATAACCAAAGCATGTATTCAATAAAAATAAAACGAAAAAGATTGATTTATCAATGGAAATATAAACCATAATGCAAAAATTGTTAGTACCAGCCCCGCGCTCCCCTATATGAAAATAAAATTTCAACTACAATAGACCCCGATGTAGCCACATCCGTTGAGATCATTGTGGGACAACTGAAAAGAAGATTGGGGCGAATAGAACACAGCGGCACTTTTTCAATTTGCTCATTGTTGGATCCCAGATACAAAATGCACTGCTTCAAAGACAAGTCTGCTGCTGAGAAAGCCAAAAAAAACCCTGATAGAACTCGTCACTGCCGAAATCAACAAGAAATCTCATGGCATCAGGTCAGCGTCACCTCAACCATCCACAAGTACAAGCACATCCAGCGAACCTTTTAAAGACGGCTTATCAATATGGGATAATATTAATGAAATGTTTGGGGATGTCGAGCAAACGCAATTTTCTCCGCAAGCATCTGCAATAACAGAAGTGCAACGATATCTTGCAGATAGGTTGTTGCCGATAAAGGATGAACACGGCAAATTACTCGATTCTTCCGATTGGTGGAGGAACCACCAATTTGTGTACCCAAACTTGGCACAATTATATCGAAATAAATGCTGTGCAATGAGTACTTCGGTGTCTTGCGAGCGCATATTTTCCATTTCCGGAAATATTATTACAGAGCGCCGAACGAGGCTGAAATCGGAAAAGGTCAAACAATTGATGTTTTTAAATGTAAATATGTAATATAATATGCATTGACTGTATACATAAACGAGTAAAAATTGTACATAGTAAACCTATGAAAAAAACAAAAAATAAAAAAAAACGAAAAACAAAAAAGTAATATGTTTTAAGAAAAATACAGAAAAAAAACAATGATTATTGTACATATGTGATTAACTATTTAAATACGCCAACATAATCAACGTTGACAGTCCTAAGGCCCTTCGCACATGGCGTCGTATCGTAAGCGTATCGTAGAACGCGCGTAGTACGAGAGCAATACGAGCAGGAACATGTTAAAACAAGTCCGCACACGAGGCGGTGTTGCAGCGTATCGTATGAGGTGTTCATTGTCATTACGATAGTCGTAGCGTACTGGCGTAAAAAAGGAAGCGTAAAAAATATATTTTATAATGAATACTACAAAAGTTATAGAATTTGTGAGCCTAATCGAAACATTTCCTTGCCTATATAATCATTCATTAAGTGATTACTCTAGGAAAGATGTAACGGAGAAAGCTTGGGCAGAAATATCGTCAAAATTAACTGGACAAGTATGTTTGGATGGATCCAATGAGCACGTCGCTTTCTACTTCTAACGAAATCAAATAACAAGAAATCCTCTTTGTCTGAAGAGAAGGTAAGGTCATCAACAAATTCCCCAAACACATCTGGTACCCTTGACGCCATGATTACAACACGATATTACAAAACGATACGTCTACGCGACAATTCGTTTGTAGACCACTCCGCGTCTCGTGCGCGTAGCGTTATTACGATACGCGCACGAGACAACTACGCCTACGACCCATGTGCGAAAAGCCTAAGCCTGTTAAAGTATGAAGGAAAATTTAATCACAGTTTTATTATGCCTATTACAGAATAATAGGCATATTTCATATTCAGAGAGTAAAAGCAGGTATCAATATTAGATTGAGTAGCTATAATGAATCTGTTCACTAATATTTGACTAATACCCAGTAATAGGTATGGTATCACAATATGCGTTAACTAATATATTCAATAATATGATTACCAACAAATTACCCTAATATATAATAACATCTCTAGGTCTTATCGACCCAGCCTCAACTGACAAGCAGAAAACCAAAAAACTAACCTTCAAAATGGACACGCAATCAATGAGTGTGGAAAAATTCGATGCAAGTAATTTTCGTCAATGGAAGTTCCAAATCAAATGCGCTTTAAAAGCCAAAGATATCGACATAGCCGAGCCAAAACCAGAAGGATACTGTTCTACATCTCTCTGAGAATTTGCCAAATAAATTATGTGGCTGAAGCAAATACTATCTGATCTAGGCGAAACCAATGATTGTATTACTTTATACGTAGATAACCAAAGTGCAATTAAGTTGATAAATAATCCCGTAAATCAAATATATTTCCAGCTCCATTCAATTGGCTGACATCTTACCAAAGTCATTACCAACTCAGCATTTATATTTTTAAAAAACCATTTGTTATCGAAAATAAACAGATTTTTCTAGTTTAACAGATCGTGACGGTGTGTTAAAATTATAGAGAGGGTGTTTAAATACATAACGGAGTAAAACCATATACTGAGAGCTACGTCATCGCTCTTGCATAAACAAGAATGACTCACGGGCGGTCGTCTCTCGGCGGTGTCGATTGCCCCCACTATTCGTCTATAAAAGGCCGCCCGCTGCAGCGGAGCGAGCATTCATCGGTCGACGCGCGGACAGCAAACATCCGATTTATTGGGAAATAAAAGGAACTTTGATTGAAGTTGGTTTTTGAAATGACTTCTCAAAATGGATCCTCCAGTAATAACGATGACACTGCTGTTCTTAAACGATCCTGGGCTATCTGCCTCGTCAGTAATTGTGAAGTTTTACTAAAGAAAACTCAAAGTATGAGTTATCACCATAAACCAACAGTTGTGACGTCACACATCTTAACGACACTTCGAAGCCTATCCTGCTCCGACATACACATATAATTTTATTTAACATATAAAAATAAGACTGCCTCGTGGTCTCGCGGTACAAGTATGTGCCGTGGGATCTAGAGGTCCTGGGTTCGATTCCCGGGTCGGGCAAAGTGTTATTGGGTTTTTCCATTAGGAAATTCTCAGTAACAGCACGGAGTCTGGAAATGTGCCCGAAAAACGGCAATAGGCTCACCCCCTATTACGTGGGACTGATACATACCTGGCGAAATGTGTGTGCAGAAATGCACCTCTGCCTACCCCTTCGGGAAATACAGGCGTGAGTTTATGTATGTAAAAATAAGAGTCAGTTGATGTCAGGGGGCAGCAGTTACAGGAATTTAATTTTGTATTTTTTTTTTTAATTTCCAAGGTTTTAACTGCAATGATTGTTTGTCCTTTTTAGGAATAAAACCAACGATGCCAAAGTCAGGATTCGTCGTAGATGGGAGTAAAACGACATTGGGACATTGCAGCTATTACCAGCATTTACCAATATTCATCTTTTAAGAAACATACATGAGAATCTTTGTCATATTGGAATAAAACAACGTCGATGGCATTGTTAATTTTCTAGAAACTTTAAATATTTATTTCACATTTTAAATTCCCGGCACATGAACCAATTATATTTTAAGAAACCTCTTCATTTTAGGAACAAGGATACAATTTCTGCATTCCTAGACAAGGCCGAAATGTATTTGAAGTCTTTGAAATTTGTTGATGGACGAGAACTTGGCCAGTCTGCAAAAAAACTGGGATTTTGGGACTTCTCGTTTGCATCAATAGTTTAAAAGCACTTTATATTACGACAATCGAAAAAGAAAATAAACTACATTATTTAACATCATATAAATTTTCACAATATTACATAGAACTAACTTTTAGTCATATAGCATACGGTGTGGTTGTAATAGCAATCCAACAGCGCGACAGTTTAAATCAATGTACAAAAAAAATATTACTCATAGAATTATAAGATTTTAATGGAGGAAATTGTGTAGCCTCAGAAATTATTGTGATTTTAAATTGCACATCAGCCATTGACAAAATAAATATGACGACGTTGACGCCACTTCGGCACAATGATTCTACTGAAAACAATGGTAATGATTTATGAATATGATATTAGGAATATGTCCGAGTTTGCTTCACAGGTAGTAATGTATATAGCAGGATCCGTTCATTATTTAATTTAAAAAATTAAATGTGACACATGTGTATCAGCATTATTGGGGCCAGATAATAGCGATGAAAATGTTGATTTTATAATAATAAAAGACAACGGAGGTTTACTTATACTCAGCAAAGATGCCATTATTATTTGTAAAAAAACAGAATCGTTGTTAAAAGACTCTTTTGACAAAAAAGTGATTGCAAATATTTTTTTAATTCAGTTCATTGCCAAAACCTTGCTACATTTCTCGGGCATAAAATATTTGATGGCATAAATTTTCATCAATATGATCAGTCCCCAACTGATAACGTCATTCATTTAATTAATTGTGTAGTAGAGAAACACATGAGAATCCGCCTTAATTATTACGCCAAAAATGCCATAGATATACGAGTAGTTCCAAAAAGGCAGTTATTAATATATACTTTTGGATTCTATGTAGAGATGCCTGATCTACTACCGCTACATCCGTAGTCTGTACGAAGCCACAACGATTGGCGCCTACTTCGCCTCCCTTCGTTCAGCAGTGGACGGCGATATGCTGAGAATAATAAATACATATCCTCATTTTACGGGACAGTAATCTTCATTATTTTTTATTGAAAAATTGATTAGTTTTAGTAGTCAATAATAAAAATCTGTTAAATTAATTATAATAAATTTTGATATCTGAAATTAATGTAATTTTTTTTATATGGTAATTTTTCTCAACTTTTATTTATCTTGTTTCCTAATTGTGCAATATTTTTTATTGCCGTAGACACATTTTAACGAGACAAACTTTATGCCCACATTTAAAGTGCATGGGCAAGTTTATCATTTGATCGATAATTTTTTTCCAGCTGATGGTGCTATCCAAAGTTTTTGGAAATATACTTTCTTTCTCATACAGAGCAGGTATCCTTGCGTTCAAATTTAAACACGACCTTACAAATTGATCTGATCGTTGCGCTACAAAAATATCTTTGCGAAAATATGTATTAGTATGTTCAAAGTTTGAAATACAACCTCGAAAATAGGCCTGATGTAAAACCTGCCAACGGTCATCGAGGTCGATATAATACGCCGATAGTAGAAGTAGCTGTTCTTTTGATAAACGAGCATAAAGGTCCCCGGATGTGTTGAATGCGAGAGATAGAAACTTCAACGAGTTTCTGAGCTTCACAGATCTTATGACCCACTTCAATACCCTTTACTGTTTCCGTCTGGCGATGACGAATACTGCATAAATATTCTATAACAGAATGGTGCTGCTAGATCTAAAACTGCATCATGATGCAGTACTATGCCTTTAGACTCATGGTGAGAATAGATGATTTTAACACCTAACATTATTAGAACGGAATTTAACCATATAATATTGTGTTGATATGACGGCAAAAATGATTTCTAAAAGTGTTATTCCATAAAAAAAAATGAGGGCTGAGGAATACATCCATTTAAGAAATGCTGTGACCAATAATGGCAACATAGAGGCTACTAATATTTGCCAGCATGTAATATTGCATCGTCATTTACAGGCTCTCACCTGCCCTGTGGCAAGGGGGCGTTTGAGTCCCACCACGGTATCCCCTGCCTGTCGTAAAAGGCGACTCAAAGGGGCCCTTGGGGTCGCTGGGCGCGCTGCGGGGGCACGCGGCCTCACTGAAAGTGACCCCGAGAGGGGCGACGGCACTGTGGCCTGTGTCCGTCACGGGCGCCCATCCACAACCGGGGCGCCCGAACCAAGCTAGTGGGGGTGCAACTGCGCCCCCTACAACTCCGAGACAGCCGAGACAAATACGTCTCGGAGGCGCACCGGGCGGCTGCGGCATTACGGTGGGCGCTTCTCGCCCACGTACCGTGGTCGCCCCACTCGGCGCGTAGATGGCCACCGGGGGGTTTTGGTCGGTATGCCGGTTTAGGGATTATTGTTAGGGACCCAGCCCGGCACTAACATCTGCGCGGACATGACGTCGCCGCGCGCCGGACTGGAAGACCGGGGAACCCGACATACGCTTCCCCCCCCCCCCCGGGGCTGGTGGGAAGAAGAGCCATAAACAGCTTTCCCCTCGAGAACAAAAAAAAAGGCTCTCCAAGATACATAAACGAAAGCAGTCAATATGGCATGACATATGTACTTCAGAGAGTTTGGAAGCCCAGATCTCTTTGTTACATTCACATGTAACCCTGAATCAAAGTACAACCGGATTCTATAGATGAAATAATATCTGCTGAAATACCTGACAAACAACAAGGTCCAAGGTGCTTCTGATATCATCATATAAATAATGATACATGGTCCCTGTGGATTTCATAACCATACATCACCATTTATGAAAGAAAACATTTGTTCTAAAAAGTACTCTAAATCTTTTATTTCTAAAACACAAACTAGTGGCGACGGTTACCCAACCTACAGGCGCAGATCTCCAGATAATAGTGAAAACACGGGAATTGTTCGTGTTAAAGGAACAGAAATGATATGGATAATAGGTGGGGGGTTCCTTATAATCCAAACCTTTCACGAAGTTTTAATGCGCTCATCAACGTAGAATTTTGTCAATCAGTCATAGCTACTAAAATATATTTAATGAAATGACATTTCATTCATTTAAAGCCGCGCTTCGCGCTTGTAAGGTTATCTGTGGAAGTTGGTAGAGGGCGCAGCGGTCGGGGTGACGCGTGATTTCAAAGGCGGATGACGTTCACATTATTTTGTGCATTTTATTGTTATAAATTTTTTGTAAAGAAATAAATAAGAGGATATAATTGAGGAGGCGATATAAGTAGACTTTAATGTCGTTTCTTTATATTTTCAGGTAAGATAGTGTAATTGTCATAGTTAAACGATAATTGTTGTAATATTGTAAAGGCGTGTTAAATAAAACAAAACTTTATATTTTCAGAGAAACAATTTGTGGTTTACTTTAAAAACCCTCAATAATATATCTTATATATATATATTTGTAAATATATTCATAAAGGTTCTGATCAAGCTACATTTTCTTTAAAAATATTAACGATAAAGTAGAAAAATATCTAAATGGCCGCTACATCGTTTCATCTGAAGCGTTTTGGAAAACTTTCCAATTCTCTATTCATGAACGCTTCCCGGCATTTATTAATTTAGCAGTTCACTTGGAAAACGGACAAAGAATTTATTTTAATGATGAAAATCTTCAAGATCGGGTCAACAATCCTCCTCCAACAATACTTACATCGTTTTTTGATCTGTGCAGAAGAAATGTATTTGCAAAAACTCTTTTATATCAAGAGGTCCACCAATATTACGCATGAGAACGAAATACATTTTCCAGAAGAAAAGATGTTGATGGATTCCTAGGTGTAAAAAAAAGATACAGCTTTAGACCGTGTGAGTAATATTCATGTGGCGCAAACTGAATGCTGGAAAATTTCAGATCATCATTGGGAAAATACTCTATCAGACGCTGTTTTATCAGAGCCAGAGAGTTAAGAGATTTATTTACCATCATCCTCATATTTTGTCAAACATCTTGTTAGATATTAGGGGGAAGTTTTATATACATTCTCGATAACTGTATAAATACGCGAGCGGCCCGGCCGCATGTTCTCTTTTGACCTAATAAACGTTAACAAGTACAAGTGGCGATAAATTCAAGTGAAATACGTTGTGCAAAATTAGTTCACCATGATAAGCAAAATCGAAGCGTATGACGTGAAGACGGGTAACTGGGCAGCATATGTGGAGAGAATTGAAATGTATTTTCTCGCAAACAAAATTGAAGTCAACGTGAAGCTTCCGACGTTGATTGCCGTTATAGGAGAAGATTATTACGAATTATTGGCCACGCTGGCAAGTCCGAAAAAACCCTCGAGTCTTTCTTTTCAACAAACAGTCGGAGTATTGAGTAATCACTTGCAACCAAAACCATCCATATTATCGGAAAGGTACAGATTCAGGCAACGGCGACAAAATCAAAACGAGTCCATAGCAGAGTATGTAGCCGATCTCAAAATGTTATCCCGTGTTTGTGATTTTAAAACTACACTGGAAGAAAACTTAAAGGACCAGTTGGTGTGCGGGTTAAGAAAAGAGGCCACAAGACAAAGACTATTCGCGGAAAAGAATTTATCATTTCAACAAGCTGTATCGCTGGCTATAACGTTGGAAGCGGCGGAACGAGACGCTGGAGTCATTGAACTACCATTAGTGGAAGGCTTCAATAAACTGTTAACGGGACTTATATACGAATCATGTGGCGGAAATCATCAGGCAAGGAACTGCAAATACAGTGGTTTTGAATGCAGTTTATGCCGCAAAATAGGCCATCTTCGTGGGGTGTGCCCACGGAACACATATCGAGACAGTGACAAAAGTAGGTCAAGAGCGCAGCGGGGAAGGCGTGGAGGACGGCCGCGGCAGAGAACAGCGGATACATATTGGGTGCAGCAACCACGCACGGCGGACAGCAGTGTTCATGCGGCCGGGGGTGCCGCAAGCGCAGCGGAGCCGGCGCGGTCGGCGCGCGGCTCGCACATCCATCAGCGGCAGGCTGACACGGACGGCGACACCGATGAGAAGCCGTTATTTCAAATGAGTTTGAACAAGTACAAACCGGTCTGTAAACCTATACATGTTAATATTACATTACTCAACATGGAAATTGATACAGGTTCAACTTTGTCTTGCATAAGTAAGAATAGGTACTTACTTGCAATATTTTAATAACTTCCCATTAAAATGATGTCGTTTAAACTTAAAATTCTACGATGGTTCTATTATACAACCGTTAGGATATGTAGAGGTGAACGTTAAGTTTAAAATGTAGCAAAAATAGACTTATACATAATTGACAATGGTTGTACAAATTTATTGGGACGACAACGGTAAACGGAGTTATGTATAGACATTCCGAGATGTAAAAAAATACATGTTAACAATTTACAAATAAAAGATATAAAGCAATGTATAAACGACATTATTTTCAGACATAAGTCTGTATTCGACGGCACACTGGGCCGGTTCACGGGCGGCACGGTGTCGCTGTGTGTGCGCCTGGGAGCCGAACCGACATTTTGTGGTGCGCGAGCCCTGCCGTACGCGATGCGCGCACGTGTCGACAGCGAGTTGGACGCCATGCGGAGCGCGGGAGTCATCGAGCCCGTTGGCCGGTCCGACTGGGCCTTGCCGCTGGTCATAGCGATTTAAGCGGACGGAGGGATTCGGATTTGTGCCGATTATATTATAGTCCATTGAAATGTTACATGAGCTTTGCATTTTTTAGAGGACGCTATTTTATTTTTTGGACATGTTTGGGGGGTCAATAGAAGCTTAACCTCAAGTTTGTGGGGTCGCCACCCTTGTCCCCCGGCCGCCATCTTGGAAAAAGGGGTGAAAACACTTTTCGCGATATCTCGGAAACTATGCGTCTTACAAAAAAATTGTGAAAACATAATTTGTTGCAAATTCTTTTGTGGCGTTAGCAACACGCCAACTTAGATTTAGTTTTTTTATATTTACCTGTTCATTACTTGTAATTTTTTAATTTTATTTAAACAGGCATTGTTCTTATTTTTTAGATATGACTGCAGACGTTTAACCATAAACATCTGCGAGTCGTAAAATTTATCACAGCAAGATTTTTTTATGTATCATATTGTTAAATATTAGTAAATGCTGTTGTAAAACGATTGTTGATGTAATACGATCTTGTCGCCAAGCCAGTTTCTCGTATAGATAATTTGGACTTTTAGTTTTAATGTCACCAAACAATAGGATAGCCATGTGCAGTTTTCTACGTTCTTCCATTTTTAGAATGTTGGCATCATTTAAATAGGGCGTGATATGGTTACGGCGGGGGATATCAAACAGAACCGAGCGCAGGCGTTCTGAACGCGCTGAATTAGATATTTGGTTCGCAAGAGTAAACAAGGGCCATAGACTACGTCACAGTTGCTAAATCTAGATAACACTAAACTGTCAACAAGCAGCTGTCTCAATAAAACATTAAAATATGGTCTAAAACGATATAAGATTTTAAGTCTATAAAAACAACTTCTGACTACATTGCTGACATGTTCTTCAAAGTGGAGTTCAGGATCTATGATTAGCTCTAAGTTACGCGCTGTATCGACCCTCTCAATTTGTTTGCCCTTAATTTTTATAAATGGACCGGAAGACAAGATGCTCTTTATTTGATTTTTACTACCCAAGACGATTTGGTTGCACTGCGAAACTTGATAACCAAACTAAAAGAGATACTCGTAGTAACTTGGTTTAAACAAAGCAATGTATCATTCACGTCATTCGATTCTCGATGTATCAGAATCGAATGACGTGAACAACCCAGAAAGAAACGAAATTGATACAAGAGGTCCCAACGAGATGGAATAGCACTTATTATATGATCGAACCATTTTTGGACTTTCGCAGCGTCGTTTATAATTAATTATTCCTCATAAAAATCCACCACCGATGCTAACTGCGTCAGAATTATCTATTCTTTCTTCGGTTTTAAAAATTCTGCGACCGATTGAAGCTGCAAATAAGGAAGTGTCAGGTGATAGATAGGTACTGCACTAGCAGCAAAGTAATACCACTTATCCATTGTCTTCTTTCAAATGTTAGACCTCTTAAAGTCGAAGAGTCTCTTGCCCAACAAGGTATTATAGAGAGAGTAACTCCTCTCGCTATAGCCACAATTTTGGACCTCAGGTTTAAGAAAATGCATTTCACGGACGCACTCTCTTGCTCCATGGCTGTTTCAAAAATCAAGGTAATGATGAGTACAAAATGAGTCCGTGGAATCTGATTCGTCAGATCAGCCACAGCCTGACAGAGCAGAAGAAAATTTTTCGAGGTAAAAAGGCGTGATGGCCTCGACGTTTATTCACAATGAATCATCACGTACTTTAACGGCGAAGGAAAACATCACATGGCAAAAGTCCACAAAAAAGAGACAATGAAGGAAGCACAGGCCGTCCACGGTCCATAACTGGCTTGGTTACAAACACAAACAGAGGCGGTGGAGATAATATCGTTAGACCTCCGTACATGGCGGGACTCGCCAAAAATAGCCCAAACAGCGGCCCCTAATATACAAACCGAGTTGGCGATTGCAGAGGTTAAGGACAGTCTTCATCAAATAGAAATAGACATGACTGAACTGAGAAATAAAAACCCACCCACAACTGCGATGAAGGAAAAACTAATACCACCAACGACAAAACCTATATATGCGTCCGTCACCGCAGCACCTATCCACAAGCGGCCAAACCACACCTTGATCATTTTATCTACAGATCCCAAAAATACCGGGGATCACGTAATAGAAAAGATTAAGACCGCAATAGAAACAAGTTATCTGGTGCCAAAGGGTAGGACCCGTCCTGGTGGGCTGGGTATCGGCTGGGGTTCAGCTCTTGGAGCCTAGACCCATGGGATGTTACCAGTGCGTTTTTAGGAGGCACGTTCGTGTGAAGTGCACCGCAGAGTGTGACCGCACCAAGAGGGTCATAAGGCCCGTGATTGGCAGGCGGACCCGCACGGTACGATCTGTGCAGCTACGGGTAAGGCCGCTGGGCACAGGGTGGGCGCTATGGCTTGCACCCCTCTTTACACGGTGCAGGATCTGAAGTTGTGGCGCGGCCGAAACCGCCCACCCTAAAGATGATGGAGATTGCCCATAGTTAAATGGCATATAACTTCCTCCTGGCGAATATCAATCGTTGCGCCAGGGCGCAGAATTTGTTTGTTCAGTCCCTGGCGCAGTATTTGATTCAAGAGGCTGTGGTCTCCCGAGTCATACTTTGCCCCTCCGAGATGACTGGACTGGGGACCTGGATGGCTCGGGCCCGTCATCACTGGGGCGCCGCCAGATCCCCGCCCTTCGAAAAAGTAGGGAAGGGCTCGGGATGCGTGGCGATCTTGTTTGGGAGAAATTGGCATACATACATAAACTCACGCCTGTATTCCCCGAAGAGGTAGGCAGAGGTGCATTTCTGCACCCATGCATTTCTGCACCCAATTGGGAGAAATTGGGTTGTAAAATAAAGCGTGTTATATTTTGACAATTATTTTAATTCCTTGGAGCTGGTACATATGTTGGGGAAAATTATGGTATATTTAATTTAGGAACAATCAGATAAAACTGACTCAAAGATGCTGCTACAGCTAACTGAAAAGACTTTGAAAAAGAAAGGAAGAGTTGCCTTCTGTCAGGTTGTTTGTAATAAAAATAAAGATAGTATTTTCAAGTCATTTGATAATAAACAGGTCACATTGGTGAGTTCGATGGATAGCCTGCCGAAAATATAAAACGATTCAGCAAAGAAGAAAATTCTCGTGTTGATGTAAAATGTTAGCAAGTTGAAGTGGCAATGGGCCGGGCACATAGGGCACTATACGAAGTTTAGATATGAGCCTAAAAACAGCAACAGCTGTGGATGTAAATGTACTCCTCTGCCTACCCGTTCGGTGATACAAGCGTGAGTGCATTTTCAGCCGCTAGGCCAGTCGCGACGTCGAATTTAATAAACTTTTTAACTGAACCCGTTTTATATCATCTACAGCACTTTAATATGTGTGTGTATTCACAATGAATTATCACGTACTTTAGCGCTGAAGGAAAACATCGGGACGAAACGTGTAGTCCGCCAGCCCTCTCTATGCCAGCGTGGTGTACTGAAGCCTAAATCCTCTCAGCTACAGAGGAGTCCCTTGCCCAACAGTTATATGTATATATGTATGTGAGCTGATTATGATACTTTCTCAAATTAATATTCCTAAATAAATAAATAAATTATAATAATAAATAAATATACCCTAAGAGTCACATACAAAGTTCTGACCCAACACTAAGATATGAGTCTTTTGTCGTATCAGAAACTACGAGAGACTTTTCGGTACCCTATCGGTTACTTTTAGACAATCGGTGCGGAATCGAACCCGCAGCTTCTAGTTGCGCAACTTATGTCTAGCCAAATGTCAATGTATAAATAACTATATTGTTAAGTATTAACATATACACTATTATTTATATTTTTACACATGCACATCTTAATTTATACATATACAAATAAAATAACATTGTCAATTATATAAATACAAATAAATGAACAGTAAGTATAGTATTTACGCGCGCACGGTAAGGCGATGGAGACGTAGGGGCGCGGACAGCGAGCGGTCGGCGACACCGGCGAGCGGTGAATAGAATTTGTGTGCGTGCGGCCACGGCGCAGTGTGGTGGTGTGTGTGCGCGTGCGGCGAAGTATCGCTGTGCTGTGAGCGCCGCGGAGCCCGCGGATTGACGAAATCGAGCGCGTCGAAAATGTAATAGCGCCCTTAATGAAAATGGATTCGAAGCCAGGACGCAAGCCAGCTGTTCCTAGAGATCAACTATTACAAACAATAGAACGGCACGCTAAAGATTTGGTCATCGATAAATGTAAAATCATTCACAAACGCCATGAAATATGGAAAGAAATATCCTCTGAATTAGAAAATAAAATTTTACCGGACACATTATATTCGATAGTAACTAATAATAAATACGATGTACGGACAAAAATTATTCGCAATTTCAATCAAAGTCTAAATTCGACGTCTACCAGTGTAGAATGTGAAAATACAACGGCAGAAACATCGAACGAATTAGAAGCTTTGTAAGATCAGGATCTCGGTGCCGATGGCCAGTACCATTTTACATTTAGCATGACTTCTGAAGAGCTCGATAATTTAATCACAACTGTGAACTATCCGAAACGCAAGGGTGATACTAAAACTTTGAAAAAATATATTTTCAAACCGTATCAATGGGAGACCAGTCATTATCGACAAAATTTGGCATTCTACGCATCGGAAATGTGGCTTCAATTTTAAGAACCATTATATTACACACAATAAAACGTCAGGATCCATCAATGGTAAACTATAAAATTATAATTGTTTATTTGATATTTTTCACACAATTAAAACTAAAGTACTGAGAAAATAATTTAACGAGGAATGTTGATTTGTATAATTTAGAGATATTATTTTTCACTTTGCCGATAATATTTTTAAATATTATAATTATTAGATACGAGTTAAATATTTTTCATAATTTTACTATAGTTTTTTCTATTAAATTGTAATAAATATTTTATGATAATGAAATATTCTTTTTTTTTCTTAGGTAATTGTGATTGTGGAAGCATTTTGCATTGTAAATTTCAAGTTTCAAACAATGAAGCAATTTTTACGTGCGATGCAACTCAGGGCAATGGAAAATGCAGTAAAATTTATTTACGTAGTTCACATAGAAAGCACGCCGCTGAAAAAATGAAAAGTTTAACAGTTCGGATGAATACGAGGCTCAGTTTGCGAGGGACAAGTGTATGTATAAAAATGATCCGCAACCTCCACACTTGCCGAAAGCATCTGTTCTGCGGACAGCGAAATCTGAGCTAATTCGCTCTGAGTTTTATCATCCTGACCCAATAACTTCTTTGTCAATTATGCAAAGCAGTATATATCCGGGAACTATTCATTTTTTATCCATTGTGCCGTTTACTGTTTTTTATTGGACACATCACCAGCGCGATGTATTTATCAAATACGCAGCTCATGAAAATAGCTGCGTATTTATTGATGCCACTGGTGGTATCAGTCCAAAATTTACAAAGCAAATCGGAGAAAAAACATCTCAGCTGTTATTGTATTTAATCGCTATCAATTATTCCGGACAACAATTTACGGTGGGTCAAATGATCTCCGAAGCGCAAGACGCCACCGTAATCACTCATTTTTGGAATAAGTGGCTGAGTTACGGATTTCCTCAACCACGGGAAGTGGTAATGGATAGTAACGAAGCCCAATTGATAGCGACGATCACATCTTTCACCTCATACAAGACAACAACAGAGTATGCGAATGCTTGCCGTCAAAATGTGGTCCCCAGTTGTTATATAAGGATCGACGTGGCTCACTTTATTCATTTGTATGCAAAATTATTGAGTACATCTGCGAAACTTGTAAAGACATTCTATTTGGCATGTTTAGGCAAATTGTTGTGTATGACAGACGAAAAAGAAATTTGGAATTATTTAAAGTTGATCATGACTGTAGCGTTAAGTGAACGAGCCGGTAAGCTTCCTTCAGGGCAAAACTCGCCGTGCCAAACCGCAAAGGATATTTTGAGAGATTCTATAATAGGTATGATTCAATTCAAACAAACATTGATTAAAAGGTTTCTTAATATTTAAAAAACTTTATTAACTGTTGAAAAATGATTTCTTAGCATCGTAAAATTGAATGAATAGTTAATTAATTAATAGATATTTATTAACTGTTAAAAAAAAGTATTTATTTCCAAAAAAATATTTATTAAAGCTTTTACTAAAAATTATTTTGACTTAACAAATTGTTTCTCAAAAAAAGAATTTATTAAAAATTCATCATTTTTTTATCAGTTCAAAAGTTTCTGTTTAAATTATTTACTCAAAGTTTTGTGAGTAGATATATGCATACAATTTAAATTGACCTTTGATATTTTTTTTAGGCAACAGTGAATCCTTTGATGACGCTGAAAACAACGAATGAATATGCTGATACCATCGATGCACACAATCAGACAAAAAATGGGTTTACTTGTCGATGTCGTATGACCAAATGCAGGAACAACAAACGACGGCAATACTGCCCGCATTGCATTGTCTGATGTAAATCGTAAAACATTTTCAGATATTGGGTATCGAGAAATGGTTGGTCGATGATGACACACGATTCTTGTAGCTTTATCAAGCGGATTGGACCTAGATTCCGAAAAGTACAAATTATTTTGCCATGGTCTCGCTGTTAAGTACGTAAAACAGTATATTTGGTTCTACGATATTTGATTTGGTTCTTCGTATATGTCGGTCACCTAGCACAAAATATTGATACATGGTGCAAACATAAAAGAAGCAATTTTCTTATCAAGCGGTATAATTTTGGAACAATTTTGAGTCAAGGAACAAATATTGGCGTTACGATCGAGAACACCACATACGAAAATTAAGCCGAAAAATGATAATACCTACTTGATTTGTTTCATCGAGCGTTAGAGTCTTCAGATCCACTGATATCGACCACGTCCATTGGAGCCAGACAAAAATGTTCTGTTATTTCCGACAAAGTTCTGTCACTTTTAAAACCTTTTATGCCATTATAATTATTAATGATCAGTTACCACAAACTTCCGACTAATGATGATACTATTATATGTTTCATTTCAATCGCATGTTAAAGGGTTAAGTGTTTGTGGTTTATTATCTGGAAAACCCATGTTTCTCACATGGTCAATTATACGTTGCCTGTTCCCGTGTTGGAAAACCATCAGATTTGTTTGTCTATGCGCCAGATAATCAAACAAAAAACATCGTATAGCACAAAGCACTACAATGAAAATAAAACTGATTTTTATAAATAATTATGATTCACATGATTAACAAGAAAGAGATTACTTATTTTTAAATGCTTATATATGTTTTATTTGATTATATTTCTTATTCACAACGCCCTATCACCAGGGTGACGGTTCTGTTCAGAATTTTTTGCCCCGACTATAAAATATGTAGGAACAAAAAAATGTCACGTTACAAATCATTTTGACAGGACTTTACTGCAATTTAATTAGGCAGTACGAAGTCTGCCGGGTCAGCTAGTTATATATAATTATATATAGTTAATTATATATGATCACATTGGAGGCACTCAACTATTTATATAATTATGTATAAATATATAAAGCATATTGTTTTAAAGTACATGATGATGTTGACGACTTTCTTCAAGCTGTATTTTGTTTTTACTTTCCGTTAAACTAATAAATTATTTGACGTTTAAAAACTATGATATGAATAACCAATATGTCGAAACTTTCTAATGAATATTTTCTACTAGCTTTTGCCCGCGACTCCGTCCGCATAGACTTCAGGGTTGGGTGCAGAAAGATAATAAGTAAATCTATTAAACGTCTCCCAAGTGCCCAAATTACCCTTAATGATTTAAAAAAAAAGTAACCTATGTCCCTTTTTATGTTTCCGTTTATAACCATAACAAAAATCATCCAAATAACTCAAATATTTTAGGCGTGAAAGTATAACACAGTTACTTTCGCATTGACAATATATGCTAAAATCAAAGTGTATATCCGTTGGGACCAGTGAAATCATTATTTAGATTACGAAGCGTGATGACTACCGAGCCTGCATTCGTTTGTAAATTTTAAACCAAATACAACCAAGGAGTTTAAAAATAAATTTCTGAACGCTCGCATACATTTATGACAACTAATAAATATGTCACTCATTTTTCATTACTGATTATTCTGCATTTTTAAAATGAAAAATACGCAGTTGTTCGAATATTGTGGATATATGTTGTCGATTCAAAACCTTTATTTGAAGACGTTCTTTAATTTGAGGGGACCATTAACCGTATTGACGGGATAAACATAAAATGTTTGACAGGAAATTAGGTAGAACAGTTTATATGAGAAAATGAAATTGTTGTTTTTACCATATTCCTCGTAATTTCAAAGATAGTTATATGCTGTCGCGGACTTTTTTGTAGGACTTATTAAGATAAACATTTCTCTTTTACATTATATACGTGTAAACTCTACAGTTTTTGCAGCGTACGCAAGAATAGCTCGCAGATGCAGTTTTTCCCGACTTACTTGACAATTATCGTTATATTTTGGACAATTCACACACTATCTTAAAAATATATAGCCTATGTGTTATTCTGATGTATAAGCTATATTATTGTAAACTTTCATTAAAATCCATTCGGTAGTTTTTGCGTGAAAGAGCAACAAACATCCAGACATCCATACATACAAACTTTCGCGTTTATAATATTAGTAAGATAATGTTTTTTTCCCTATATATATTTTTTTTGTATTATTTTAACTTACTTGTGTATTTGGATTTTTTTATACAACTTGTATTTTCTTTTTTGACAGTTGGAGACCCATCATCAGAAGACTTACATATCTGATGACATATTATTTACTAGCTTTTGCCCGCGACTCCGTCCGCGTAGACTACAGGGTTGGGTTCAGAATGAAAATAAGTTGTAGTTTATTTTACTCCACAGGTCCCATTTATGTCCATATCAAAAATCGTTTACATAGGTCAAATGATTTAGGCGTACATATACAGGGTTATTGGTTCAGTCGACCTATATCCGTTAAGGGCGTGTAGTTTACATCGTTTCTGACTGATTTCACTATTAGACACCCTATCCTAAATGTAACCGTTTTCGAGATATTTGAATTTAATTGTATTTCCAAAAAACTCCCGATTTTCGGCTATCAGCTTAGATATTTTGAAATGTGGAAGTTTTATTATTACTTTTATTTGATTTTTACATGTAAACTAAGATGCTTTATTTTACATGCTTTTAATTGTACATAAAATGAATGAATAAGTCGCTGTAGACGATTAAAACTTAAAAACATTAACAAACATTTTGAAAGTTTATTTTTCTCGAAAGTATATCAAAAAATATTATTATGGCACCTGCTTTGCAGATGTGCCTAAAAATATCTACGTTTCATAAGCTATCCAACTTGGCACAAAAATATTTTTGCCGATACTAAGATCCATAGTCATTTGGGCATTCCCCTTTCATTTAAATCGGTTCAGTAGTTTTAGCAGGAAAGCGAGACAGACAAACAGACAGAGTTACTTTCGCATTTATAATATTAGCAAGGATAATTATACTATTTAACAAGATAAAACTTAATTCATTTCACATGAATAAAAAAAAAACGTGATTTGAAATTAACGATTATTTATAACAAGCATTTTAATAGTAAACAAATGTATATATTTATGCATTACATATGTATCTATATATGTACATGTATACATATTATATTTAAATAAACAACACATACAGGGATAAATATCAATATAGGTATCGATTGTGGCTCTGTACTGTGGCAATGACTACTAACTCTATCCATAGGTACATTTTTTTTGCAAATGGCGTCATAGTATTTCGCTACCGGGTTCACGTTGTAAGGCGTCATTTTGAAGTCAAATCAACTACTACTAAGTACTTACTACGCGAGTATAGTTTTATGATTCTGCTTTAATAAAATTATTCGAATATATTTTATTTAGTAGAGTGTGACAAATCCCGACCAACCACCAATATTAGACGATAATGTTGAGTTTTTTTATGGAAAAGTACAAAGGGGTTGTTGTTGGCATGTCAAGTAAATTAATATCGATCAGTTTAAAATTTCGATTTATTTTTCAAATATAATTCAAAGCATGGATGTAAAATTGAAATAAACTGTATGAGGTTATCTTGCCTATGACATTTTTCAATAATAATGATTCGATTATAATTATACTTTATGGGAATTTAATAATCTAATTTATTTTTCTGTTTTAAATTTAGGTAGTTTCGTTGAAAAACAATATATGTATACCTACCTACCGCAAAAAAGCGATTTTTGACGATGCAGAAGATTTATGTAGGAAGTCTGCTACATCGTTGTTACGAAGATTGATGGATGAAGTATTTAAACCTGATGTTATTTTGAACTTGAAGTTGAAGAGAAAACGTGTTCATGATGAATTCGCACAAGTTCAATTTGGAAAAATTGAACGGCCGCGACAATTTTGCCACATGGAAATTCTCCGCAAGAACCTATCTCGAACACGAGGGTTTATGGAATTGTGTAGAACCCAAGGAAGGACAAGAAGCAGACCCGGCAAAGGATATCTTGACCAAGTCCAAACTGATCCTATTGGTAAATTCCCAAAACTGTGTGAACATACAGGATTGTAAAACCGCAAAATGCTACGGGCATTGCAAAGAATACAGTGACAAAATTGCGACGAGAGCATGAATCTGCAACAGCTAGTGGCGGCAAAATGAAAACTCCTACAAAAACAAAGAGACAGAGAAAGGAATATTTCGACGGATTTTCTTTAACAGCTTTAAGAAATATAATTCATTTTATGTATACTGTGAGAAAAGAAATATCTACAACTCGCAAGATCATGGCAGCTGCAAAAAAAGACCTTAATTATACAGGAAGTGAAACAACATTAAGGAAAATAATCAAAAGTAATTTAGGATATCAATTTAAAAGATGCTACCAGAAAAGACTGGCTCTAATAGAAAGACCCGAAATTCAAGCGTGGAGGGCTAAATATTTACGCCGCAATAAAGACAATGACTTGGTAGGTGCAAACAAAAAACCTGTTATCTATCTCGATGAAATGTTGGCAAACACCAACCGACGTTGGAGTGAGAAGGAATGATAGCCCTGGCGCCGCGCCGGTGGATAATAGTACACGCGGGAAGTGAAACCGGTTTTGTAGATAATGCACTCTTAATGTTTAAGGCAGACACAAAAACCGGGGACTATCACGATCAAATGAACGCTCACAATTTCACAAAGTGGCTGACTGAAAAACTGATACCCAACATACCAAGAAATTCAATGATTGTAATGGACAACGCACCTTATCATAGTAAGGAAGAAAATAAACCGCCCAACATGAATTCCAGAAAACAGGCGATGGTTGAGTGGCTCCAAGCTCACAACATTGAATTTTCAAATGCTTGTACAAAACCGGAGTTATATTTATTAATAAAACCCGAATAATAAATTTAAAAAATAAAATTGCCGCCGTATAATTGCGACCTCAGTCCTATAGAATACATTTGGAACTTAGTTAAACAGAGTTTCAGAAAAGAATGTGGAACAATTAGAAAGCAAGACAGAACCTTTGACCTTGAATGCGTTGGCTTCAATAACTCCAGATGATTGGTCGAAAGAAGTTAATCACGTGAAGAGACTTGAAGAAGAATACTGGCGTAAAGACCGAATAACTGACGAATTATTTATCATCAATACGGCAGACGACAGTGAGTCTGACACAACGGATTCTGAAACTAATTCTGATTCAGATGATAATATGAGTGGAATAGAAGAATTAGTCTAGAATGATTAAATTGTATTAATAAACATTGATTTTTTTAATACTTGGTTTTATTTATTGGTTGTCCATTAAAATAGGTTGGGAGGTTTATTGAAAATGTAAACAGACAAGACTTCTTTCACGTGTATAATATTAGTAGGTAATTTAATAAAAAATATTTAGCGTGGTATGTGGCTAATGTATAGGCGGCGTCGGGGTGCTCGGATACCGGCACGTGGCCACAGCGCCTGGTGTTGCGTGCGTGGATGATGTATGCCGGACGATGATATAAGCGCAAGCGCCGTGATAAGCATAAGGCTAGGCGCGCACTATGAAATTTTCGCCGCGCGGCAAAAATTCTTTGCGGCATAAAATCGCGCCGCAGTATTGTAACATTAAGTTTCCACTGTTATTGCGCGCACTTAGCTGCAAATCGCCGCAGCGTCGAAAAATCTGTAAAATGTTACAACTGGTTTGCGGCGCGGCGGTTAATCGGTTTGTTGTGATACATTAATTATGCCGTAGTGCGCGCACCTGCTTATTTTTGCCGTACGTAAAAATCTCGCAGGTTTTTTCGCCGCGCGGCGAAAAACTCGTAGTGCGCGCCTGGCCTTAAACAGTTTATGGCGTTTAATTGCACACACAGTACATATACAGCAAAAGTCACGACACAAGAAGATAAATACACACAATATAGTCACAAGAAAAGTAGAAGTATCAGAAGGAGATGAGACAGATAACGATACGAAAATGTTCACAATAGTCAGCTGTTAGGCGCGGACAAGATAAGGCGGCGAGGTAGCGCGTAACGTAGCTCAGTGTTGGGCAAAATTTAATTGAACAACAATTAAAAATTAACAATTAATTAATTGTTAATCATGGTTTTATATGTATAGTATCATTGGAACCGGCGTGACGTAAGCTATCGATTGGCCCCATTGGAATCGGGAATTTCGTTCATCCTAATTTTAAGATTAAGTAAAAAACTTATTATATTATTTAAGAAAATATATATTTATGTATGAAGTATAACTTCTAACGCGTGTACATAAGTACACACACACACACACTTTTTTTTTCATTATAAATCATTCTCCAATCCACCTGAAGATACACAGAAAATATAATTAAAATTGGTCCAGCCATTAAAATTAAAATCCCAGAACTAGATCACAGCGCCACCTACCGGATCTAATTGTGAATCTAAATCAGTCTCGAATCCACTTGAAGATACACAGAAAATGTAATTAAATCGGTCCAGACGTTAAAAATTAAAATCCCAGAAATCGATCACAGCTCCACCTACCGGGTCCAATTTCAAATCTAAACCATTCTCCAATCTATCTGAAGATACACAAAATATATCATTAAAATCGGCCCAGCCGTTAAAAATTAAAAATCTCAGAACTCGATCACAGTGCCACCTTGAACACACACAAAAAAAATCATTCAAAACGTACCAGCCGTTTAGGAGGAGAATGGGAACAACACACGTACAGAAGAATTATGTATATAAAGATAAAGATTAACGTTAAAATTCGACAACGTTTTCGGACCACCCGGCCCTTATGAACAAAACTTTCCAAATAATTAATTGTTAGTTTTAATTGTTTCATTAAACAATAAAAAAAAAATTGCAATTATTTTAATTGCGAGTTACAATTGATGTGCATTAATTTAAATAATTTAATTGTAACACGCGATTAAATGGTTAATTGCAATTAATTATTTAGTCAATTGATTAGTTCAATTAAAAGTTAATTGATTAATGCCCAACTTTGCACGAGCTTCGCAAACGAGAGAGGTGTACCGACTGGCCGCGGCCGGCGCGTGAGTTGAAGCGATGCGCACCGTCGCTTAATCTCTGTCGCCACGCAAAACAGGTTTACGCCCGACCCGTGGTATGCAGCGTCTCCAATGTACTCCACATTTAATATATTGGGTTCTGTAAGTGTAATGTGATTGAAATGTGAATGTGTTGTGTAATGTCTGTGAGTGTAACTGTGGATAAATATACATAATATTAAATATGTTAATAAATAAAAATATTTAATAAATAAATTAAATATTAGGTACGTCACAAATACTTATATTTAAATTCTTACCTATAAATATATTACGTGCATAATATAATAGAAATACCTATAACCCTAGGTTATTAATATTTTTCACCACACATTCAGGGGGCAACACCTCACACGAAAAGAAGATTAACCTTTTTGCGGTGGATGACGTCACGCAACTGTTAATGTGACAAGGTTCCATCGCAATATCAACGCGCGGGGCTTTTATACATTTCGTCCACGATCTTACTGATTGTTGCGATTCCCATCCCAAATGAATACTGCAAATCTGTATATGTTCGACCCGTAGCAAGAAACCTTAAAATAAAAAGTTTTTATTATTTCAGGTAAACTAGTCCAACAAAGTTGGAAAACAGCCCGGGATGCGTTTTTTAGAACAAAGAACGCAATGAAAAAAACGCCTTCCGGAAGTGCTGCACCAAAATACAAAAAGTACATCTATTATGACGAATTAAGCTTACTAGCTCCAACAGTTGACAATGAAGTTGATAAATCACTGAATGAAACCATACCCTCCCCTTCCCTTCCCCTTAGCAAATATAGATTTAATACATTGGATAGTATGGTATCTTCAGAAAATACTCAAGACTCTGATATATTAACGCAGCAAGTATTTTCAAACACTCAACAGGGTAAGCAGAATGACCGTGGTGTTGATTCAGCATCATCACAAAAACCTTGGCTGGAAAAGAGAAAAAGAAGGGCCTCGAAAGCAAACCCAGACAGTTCTCCATTTGAAAAAGAATTATTAACTTTATTAAGTAATCAAACACCAGATCTTGCCGCTGACGACCTGGCTTTTTTCCCTTCTTTAGGTCCAATTTTAAAAAGTTTTAATGTAGGACAAAAGCTGGAGTTTAGATCGAGAGTGCTGCGCGAAGCCACGGATATTCGAAATTGGAACAGACCAAATAGTTCAAATAGCTTTTACTCCAATGACACAAGGTTTACACTCGACACGTAGGCATCATCATACAATTAATTATCAGACTCCAGGTTACCCAGGATACGAAACCAATGATGTGAATCCAGGTAACTCTGGTTATCAAACAGCTAGACGTACTGGGGAATAATTATTTTATGTTTAATTACTAATAATATGTGGTTTTTTTTTGAGACTGCCTCGTGGTCTCGCGGTACAAGTATGTGCCGTGCGATCTAGAGGTCCTGGGTTCGATTCCCGGGTCGGGCAAAGTGTTATTGGGTTTTTCCATTAGGAAATTCTCGGTAACAGCACGGAGTCTGGAAATATGCCCGAAAAACGGCAATAGGCTCGCCCCCTATTACGTGGGACTGATACATACCTGGCGAAATGTGGGTGCAGAAATGCACCTCTGCCTACCCTTTCGGGGAATATAGGCGTGAGATTATGTATGTATGATGTATGCGCACCGACGCGACCGGCCGGCGCGGCGCGGCGCCTTGTACATCATAATAGGGATGTTGACATAAATAGCGAATGTATAAAAAGTTATTTTTTTGCCATAGCAGGGAATATTAGAATGCTGAAAATCATATTTTGTAAATATAAATAGGAGTAATAAATTAATTAAAAATAATTAAAAATGTTTAAAATAATTCCAAATATCACGTGACTGCAAACTAAACATACCCCTCTCAGTTGTAGAGGAGGCCCGTGCTCAGCAGTGGGACGTATTTGGGCTGATGACGATGACGATGACGACGATACGATACAATGGGGTACCCCATTGTAACCCGTAACTGTTATAAAAGTAGGCTGAAGTAATGATTTGTTCGTTTTGTAACAGATTTATTTTTTCTTTTAGGTAATAAAAATGGTACGAACGTACATAAAAAAAGTACGAGAGGCAGTTGCATACATACATACATAAACTCACGCCTGTATTCCCCGAAGGGGTAGGCAGAGGTGCATTTCCATCCACGTGCAGTTCCACAGACCACGCTGGACCGTCATGTTGCTAAAATAAAGACGAGTGATCTGTCTCTTGACGTAACACCAGGTAATTTCAAACCTGTTTTCTAAAGAAGAAGAGATGGAGCTCGTAAGGTATATCAAACAAATGAAAAAACGTTTGCTTGGATTGACCCACTCTCGTTTTACAAAAGTTAGCCTATCAGTTAGCGAAGAAAAATGGCATAATTTTAACCATGAGTAAAAAGATGGCTGGCGTAGACTGGTTAAAAGGGGTTATGAAGCGTCACCCGGATTTATCTATACGAAAACCAGAAGCCACATCGGCAGCTAGAGCAATGGGTTTTATTTAACAAAGTGGCTATTGATAAATTTTATTCTTTGGTCGGGGAAGTATATCATAAATGCCATCTCACACGACACGACTTTCTTTGAAAATGCCTCTCCTAAGGATATTATCCCGATCCCAACATTCAAGCAAAAAAATTAAAAAAGAAAAAATTATTGCAGAGGTAAAACTGTCGTCCTTCCTTCAACTCCCTACACAAACGAGTTGGAGGAACGGGATCAAGTTAAAAGAACAAAGAAATTTTAAAACCGAAATGATCCCACGTTGAAGAAAAAAAAACCCCGCTCTGATGTGGACAATAATGAAGTATGCCTGTATTGCGTTGACGTGAATCACACTTATTTATTAGGTCTTCTTCTAGTTCTTTAGGTCTTCGGAGCATTGGGTAGCCTGCCAGCTATGTGGACGTTGGCCTCATACAGCTTGTGCAGGTGTTGATGATGAAATATGGAAGAATACAATATCTGCTTATACTGCGAGGCACAGTAACTAAGTACCCCGTCCTGCCCCGATTTGGGTACCCCATACTGCCCCTACCATGGGGCACGATGGAGTTTTGTTATTAGTTTGTTATTTTTATTTTAATTATTTTAATTTGATTGCTTGCCTAACCAAATTATATACCAAACTAAAGAAGACGATGATAAATTATTATGTTTATCATTATACCGTATAATGAATGAATGTATAATATACAGTGAATTGAAAAAAGTACCCGAGAATCAACGCCTGACAACAAAGATTGAATTGCTCAATGTCATTAAAGAAGCGCAAAATTATCATCAATCATTACCACTACAAACTAATCAACACCAATACATGTATTCTATACCGACATATTCTGGATATACCATTGTTAGACCTCCAACACAGCAGTGGTCTACGACGCCACCACCGCCGCCGTCATCGTGGTCGCCCTCACCTACAGGCTCCAGCCAAGATTCAGACAACTTTAATTTATTTGAATAAATAACCTTACCTTAACGTTATCACGAGTTTTTCTTCGGGAGAAATTTATTCTCTTAAAATATTTGAATCACTAGTAATATCTGCTTTTATAACATGGTGTAAGTCATCGAAGGATTTTATGGACATTCTAAAATAATTAGAAAGCTTAGGTTCATACTGTCTTAATTTGGGATACAATGTTACAAACATTCCATGCGTCAGTCTATCTCGTAGTATTGGGTGCAACCCAAAATTTTCTTTGTCTCTGCCGTCGTCTTCTGTAGCGACGGTATAGAAGCCACACACAAGCAATCACTTCGACGTCCATTTCCGCACTGAGCCGAGTATTAACGCCCTACTAACGCTCGTAAAACGCCGTGTTAAGCGCGCTGTATGGACGTTACCTAGGCGCGCCTAACGCAACGCCGAGCGCCTAATGTGTACTCGCCCTTAGTAAACATTCCGTAGTATTTGTGTTTGGAAGTATTTCTGCGCACAAATATAGACAACGAAATATTGATTCATGATTAATTGAAAAGTATCTTTCAAAGAGTTATGGGATCCTCGACAAAAAGAATACCATAATAAAAACAATCGTGAAGACGTGTGGAATGAAATAGCCAACAATTTTGATCTTCCCAAGAAGGAATTAAAGTCTAAAACGAAAAGTCTTTTAAGTTCCTACAGTCGAGAAAGGAACAGAGAAAAAACAAGCAATACAACTGGATCGGGTTAGTTATAATATTTTAATAATCCTCGTGGTCTCGCGGTACAAGTATGTGCCGAGCGATCTAGAGGTCCTGGGTTCGATTCCCGGGTCGGGCAGTGTTATTGGGTTTTTCCATTAGGAAATTCTCAGTAACAGCACGGAGTCTGGAATTGTGCCCGAAAACCTGGCGAAATGTGGGTGCAGAAATGCACCTCTGCCTACCCCTTCGGGGAATACAGGCGTGAGTTTATGTATGTATGTTTAATAATAAATATAATGTAAACTAATATTGCTTTAAATCTAGACCTACTTACTATACTCAGGACGTAATTGTTATTTATTCTAGTTTTTTTTTTTACTAAGTGGGTACTTATTATTTTGTTACAGGTAGAAATAATTCGTACACATCGAAATGGTTTGCTTATTAAGCATTTCACTTTTTACAAGATAAGAATAATCCTATCGACACATCTGATACAATGGTACCTAACTTTTTGGAACGAAGTTCTTTATTTTTTATTCCCTATGGCAGACGAGACGACGGTAAGTATTTACAGCCGCTCATGGACGTCGACAGTGCCAGTCACTGCCAGGCCGCTGCCAACCCTGAGACATTAGTTCTAGTCTCAATTGACCTTCCCTAGCTACAGTACCCTTCAAACCGGAAGATAGATAGAATTAGCACACTACTAGTCAGCGGCAGAACATATGATACCGCGGTAGTATCTACCAGTATTGGTAGATAGGCGTCTGCCTCTCTCAACGTACCACCAGTAAAAGTAAACTTTTTTAACTTATACCTAAAAATAATAAATGAAGTATAGTTTTATTTAGTACTTATCTTGCCACGGAATGGATCCATTTGTTATAAAGTGATTGGCTAAGAAATTGCGATTATCAGTCGGAGTGGTACCCATAAATTGGTTGTTCTGTATTGCTGAAACTGTATCATTCGTTGATATATTGGTACTACTCACTAAATAAGCTCTACGAAGAAAATTATGATGGACACCGTAGTGGGATTCTTAACGCCCCCTTGCCACAGGGCAGAACGCACCACAGTATAAGGCACCACTAAGCAAAGATGTCTCCGTTGTATTAAAACAAAAATGATCAATATACTGAACTATTGGCGGCATTTTTGGGCCATGATTCATGATGAGCAGTTCACTCAAGTGCCTACAGATTAACTTTACAAGTGATCCAAAAGGCAACGTTTGTTTCGCCGGGTCTTCTAAGTCAGGGTCGCGTTTGGATCCGGTGGTACCATTAAAATAATACGTGACGTTTCGGAAATACACAGGGTCCATCTCGTTATTTACTTTAAAATAATAATAATAAGATATTATGTATTTCCTGATGAAAACTAAAAATAAATTTTAAAAAAAACGTATATATTTTTGTACAAATTATATAAAATGAACCATAGTTAAATTATAATGTAATAATAAAAGATTTTTCTTTTCTGTATTGACTTGTCATAAGTGCTATTTGATTGCCTACGTGACCAAATAAAGCAATTTCATTTCATTTCAACGATTGACTCATCTTTTCTTTGGATTTTGAAAAAGAGTTCAGATAAATCTATTAATAAAAAACCGGAGACTGCAACATCGAAATCTATGGAGCAAGAAAAAAAATTACTCCAATAATACTAATACAAACAATGAGGTACTGAACTGATAGAAAAACTGATAGAGCAACACATGAAAATAATTTAATAAAACAGACAAAACAATATGAATCAACAAATGTGATTTATATGATGATCAAGATGGACAATTCTTGCTAGAAAAAGAAGAAAGTGAGAATAATTTAGAAAATGAATGAATGATAATTTAGAAATGGATATTTATGTTTTGTATATTGTATTTATATTATATTCACTCATCATAATATACTATGTTTATTTACGTACCTACGCCTTCCATCTCTGCACCACCTAAGGTTCGACTGTTAGAGAATGCCTCAGGCATTAAGTCCACCTTTACATGTAATGTATGAAGGGTAAATAAATAAATAAAATGACCAAGCTGGCGAAGAGATTTAAGAAAAAAAATGTTTGCAAGATACAGATGAAAATGCGAAAAATACAATTCAAGAACAACACCCTAGCGAAAATCTAGTAGAAGACAAACTGTGTGAATTGGGTCAGAATCAGAAAGAAATCTTTGATACGGCTTGTAGGGTACTTTCATATTTTGAAGTAACCTACATTTGTACTTATAGGTGAGATGCTTCGATGTATTAGTAAGTAGGACAGTATTAATTAAATACTCGAATTAAACAAACGTGTCGGTCTTTCATTTCATTTTAAATATAATAATAATTCATGGCGACCCTGTCATGCGCGCATAATATCTGATTGCGGGCTAAAAGTACGGACTTTGCACACTCCCGTGTGCCTCGGCCAGTGAATGTAACTAACTAAATAAAGGATGAATAAGAATATAATTATATTATTAACTTTGTTACTGTAATATACGCGTGTTCGAGCCAAAAACCAAAATGGGGAAAAGTTATTCTAAAAATTAAGAGCGTGAAATGACAATTACCTGTTTGTGATCATATTTTTGAAGCTGGAAGAAAGACATTAGAAATGGATAGAAAAGAGAAATAATGCGGAATTTTTAAGAAGAATGCGCACTAGACTGACTGTCTAAAAGAAGTGAAAGATGAAGATGTGTAAATTTAGGTTGCCTTACTTTCTCCGAGTGCCTTTACGCCGTATATTTGCGTATCCGGCCTACCCCTGTATTGGACCCTGGACATGAACGAGCGATCCTTGACTTCTCCAAGTACCCCTGCGCCGTATATCTACGTGTCTACTCCTGTTTTTGGACCCTGGGTGTGAGGAGACGAGCAAATGGAAAACCAGTGAGTAAATGGGAAACCGAGACACAACGTGAAACAGTGATTATATTAGTGAAGTGTTCCTAAAAAGTCCATTTTCGTTTCGGTTTTACGCGAGTGAGTCAAACCTTTTTTTACTTAAACGTGACATTCGTAATTTTATAAAAAAAAAACGAAGTATGACTAGTTAACCTTCTATTCGAAAATAATGTCAATTTTAGGTAACATGTTCAATTTTGTTTTTCTATAATATTTAAAATAGTATCAACAAGGAGAGACAATATTATTTGTAATAATTCCGGCCGCTGCGATCGGTCGAGACGCAATTCAGCATTTTGTTATCAGTACTCTGTATGACTACCTCGTTTTAGGATTAAATTTAAATTTGTTGAATGACATGTGAACCAGGTTCAAGTTAACTTTAACTTCTTTATAAAATGAATGAAATAATGGCTGAGAAAATAATAGAAGATTATGTGCACTTGTCAAAAGTGAAAAATGAAAAGTGAAAAAAAAAAACACGGTACACGGCAGAATTTCATTGCCGTGTCATAAAACACGGCAATTATATGATAAGAATTTAATGTAATTTGAAAAAAAATAATGAAACGGCAATTTCTCAATTTTTCTACAAAACACGGCAATATATTTTTATTTATTATATTACTACAGTGATTATAAAAAATGGGTGATGTTTATTGTTAATCCTCGTGGCGACTTAAAGTGTGTGCATGTTTTGCTCTTCGAAGATAAGGTAAATTCATTAAATTATACTGTGAAAAAACGGCTCGTAACTTGTCCAAAACCTACATATGCCAGACTCGAGTATTTCTCTAATTGTTAAAAATTATGAGGACGCTTAATAGATCCGATTAGTAAGTACATAACTAATTGAATAGTTGAATGTTCCCATACGAAAAGGTTATATTATATTTGTGTTGCATATTTTATATAATGTTTAAAATGTGTGGAATTCTTGTTGTTAATGATTTAAATAATTTATCTGGTTCTTGTAGAATTGCATTAAAATTTGCAACACCACATACTTTGATTTCTTTTTATAAATATTGTAAACAACGCATTGAAGTATTCATTTCTCGTTAATTATGTCACGAAATTTCAAAAACTCTCACGTTGATCATCATCGTATTATTTATCATTTTGTTCAACAAAAAAACTTGCATTCAAGGTCACAACATGAAAACTAACTTATGAGTATGGGTAATTTTTAGAATTTGACTGTTTACTTTTTAATTATGTGGTTTGAAACCAATTCGAGTCGAGTTATTTGTCTAATATCAGACGCTTTATCTAGAATAGAAGAGATAAATATGCCATCGCATGCGCATAGAGACAACATAAATGGATCTGTTAACAATAACAATCAAAATCGAACCCGATCCGGACGCCTTATTAAGCCGACAGTGCATTTTATGCCTACTTGACAAATATTCCATTCCACAATCATTCACACTTCAGTGTTCTGACAAACAACATCGATTTTTATCCATTCCACAAGTCAAAGTCGAGAAGAAGTAATCATCGCTCAGAATGGACAAAATAACGAAGTAAAACACAAGTCTTCTGCACGAAATAACGCACGAGAAGCTGAACATTATTGCGATTATTATCATCGCAACGCTCATCATACCATCTCTTACATTGGTTGGAAATTTTGCAAGAAGAAATACACCAAGCACCTAAGAAGAGAGCTGCAGGGATCGCGTGCTAGTCGCAGTAGACGCGACCCACCACATCCTGTAGCGTCATACTCCGTAGCCTGAAGCCGGATTGCGTGCATTTGTTTGTGTAATAAGTGATGTGCAGTTTCGCATATACATAGGTATAATTGTAATCGAATAGCGTATTTTTTATTATCTTTATATATTCGTTTTATTCTCATTTACTTTTTTTTACTTTTATATTTTATATTAATTGATATGTTGCCATTTTTTTACATTCTAATTTTTGAATATTTTTTTTTAAATGGAAGGGAAGTGATGTGCCTACATATTAGATACCTTTTATAGACAATTGCCCACTAAGCAATCACACCACTTTGGGTGATGCAATAATATCAATATTAGATTCATCATGAATATTGGTAATAAGCGGCAGTCGCTCTCTGAACGTTGTACTGTGCATACCTAAAATGCTCCCAAAAATATAATACATTTATACAAGTGTTCTTCGTCATTTGTGTTCTACCTCACACGCACCATCATGACACACCAACTCCATCAGGCAAATTTATATTTCCTCAACCTAAAGAACAGGATAGACGGGAAGTACGGAAACGGGTGTCTCCGTGAGATAGAGGAACTATACAAGTTAGGGGATCAGATGATAATGCATGGGGGGAATAGGGCGTATGACGGGATTAAAATGGTCGAGCCGCTGTGCAATCTCAGACTAATAGAACTTGCACAACTTCAGAGGCCTGCGATCCCCTTATTTCGTGATTTCAGAGCCCATCTCGAGACCAAAATCCGGGAAGATGACATCAATGGTGGCTTCCTTGAGCGAATGTTCCTTCGAGTGACAGAGCTGTCTGATGTGGATACAATCATGGTGATATATGGATCCTACAGGCACTGGGGTCACCCGTTTCTAGAGTACATGGAAGGCCTCAGAAAGCTCCACATGCAAACCACCATGGAGAAGAACATTGACACAGACTACGCAGGCAAATTAGCTAGCGATTTGGCGTTGATTGTTCTGAAAGACCAATTTTCCAAGACCAAAAGGTGGGCGATCGATATTGCTCAGATTGGGGAGAGACATCCTCTGAAAGAAAATTTCATCAACCAAACCTGGCCGACACCCTTCCAAATCTCTGACTTTGGGGATCAGTGGCACCTCCTCCCATTAGACAAGTGCTTCCAGATCCCAGATATCATTGACCCCAGCATCCTTTACTCCGACAAGAGCCATTCAATGACATATTCAGAAATCAAAGACCACGTGGTAAATCACCCGACTCAGCCCATTCCCTCACGGAAAGTACTTGCCACCTTCATCAATACAGCGGCCACGGACTGGAAAGAATTCCTTCAGGCAATCAATGACGAGGGACTCTCCCTAGAGCATCTGGTAATCGGCTTGAGGGGGAAGGAGCGCGAGATCAAAAGAATAGGTCGCTTTTTTGCCCTTATGTCTTGGAAACTCAGGGACTATTTTGTTATCACGGAGTATCTGATCAAGATCCACTTCGTCCCGCTGTTCTCAGGATTAACCATGGCTGACGACCTCAACACCGTCCTCAAAAAGATGCTGGACACCTCAAACGGACAGGGGTTAACCACCTATGACTACATCACACTCGCAAATCACATTGACTATGAGAAATGGAACAACCACCAAAGGGCGGAAGCAAATGATCCGGTGTTCAAAGTGATGGGGCAGTCGCTCTCTGAACGTTGTACTGTGCATACCTAAAATGCTCCCAAAAATATAATACGTTTATACAAGTGTTCTTCATCATTTGTGTTCTACCTCACACGCACCATCATGACACACCAACTCCATCAGGCAAATCACAATCAAACACGATTTCCTAAATTAGTAGGATGAAATGTTATTATAAAAAAAAACTTCTTACAATGCCAGAGGTCTAAGGTTCAACGCTACTGTTGCACCTTTAGGAACACATGGTAGACTGGTTGGCTGGCTTAAAAAGCTTTGGTATTTGTACGGGCTAGCACGTACATTTTCAAACTCAGCCGTTTACGCGACACCGATACGTTTTGTAGCAGTGCGTCATACAATCATAAAGCGGTCGGTCGCACGTACTCATTCTATCATTTTTCTATCATTTAAGTCTATCAAATAAAATTATATATCAAAGTCGGTCTATCAATCTATCAACCAAAGTTTGTACGGGTTCCGTCTCAGCCCGTACAGTATTGCTTTAGAAACTGATGTTATTGCGATGACAACTGACGATGCCAGCATTGTGGTGAAAATTGGTAAACTAGTCCCTTGCTTCCAACAATAAATTTTTCCAACAAAAATATGTTATCGAAGCGACCGGAAAGGAGCTGGTCCTTCTTTTAGACCGTCGCACAAGGTGGAACAGCCTACTCAACATGTTGGAGCACTTCTACTAACTCAAAAACTAGGTAGATAAGAGTGTTTATAGATTAAAAACCTTGTAGAATGTTTGGAACCATTCAAATTAGCAGTACAGGCTCTGCTTATGTCTTGGAAACTCAGGGACTATTTTGTTATCACGGAGTATCTGATCATGATCCACTTCGTCCCGCTGTTCTCAGGATTAACCATGGCTGACGACCTCAACACCGTCCTCAAAAAGATGCTGGACACCTCAAACGGACAGGGGTTAACCACCTATGACTACATCACACTCGCAAATCACATTGACTATGAGAAATGGAACAACCACCAAAGGGCGGAAGCAAATGATCCGGTGTTCAAAGTGATGGGGCAGTCGCTCTCTGAACGTTGTACTGTGCATACCTAAAATGCTCCCAAAAATATAATACGTTTATACAAGTGTTCTTCATCATTTGTGTTCTACCTCACACGCACCATCATGACACACCAACTCCATCAGGCAAATCACAATCAAACACGATTTCCTAAATTAGTAGGATGAAATGTTATTATAAAAAAAAAACTTCTTACAATGCCAGAGGTCTAAGGTTCAACGCTACTGTTGCACCTTTAGGAACACATGGTAGACTGGTTGGCTGGCTTAAAAAGCTTTGGTATTTGTACGGGCTAGCACGTACATTTTCAAACTCAGCCGTTTACGCGACACCGATACGTTTTGTAGCAGTGCGTCATACAATCATAAAGCGGTCGGTCGCAAGTACTCATTCTATCATTTTTCTATCATTTAAGTCTATCAAATAAAATTATATATCAAAGTCGGTCTATCAATCTATCAACCAAAGTTTGTACGGGTTCCGTCTCAGCCCGTACAGTATTGCTTTAGAAACTGATGTTATTGCGATGACAACTGACGATGCCAGCATTGTGGTGAAAATTGGTAAACTAGTCCCTTGCTTCCAACAATAAATTTTTCCAACAAAAATATGTTATCGAAGAGACCGGCAAGGAGCTGGTCCTTCTTTTAGACCGTCGCACAAGGTGGAACAGCCTACTCAACATGTTGGAGCACTTCTACTAACTCAAAAACTAGGTAGATAAGATAAGAGTGTTTATAGATTAAAAACCTTGTAGAATGTTTGGAACCATTCAAATTAGCAGTACAGGCTCTGTGTAGTAAGAGAACGTCGTTTTACTGCGATATCAGGAATATTAGTTTATCCAAACAATCCGAAAAAAATCGATCAGAAGATGAGACAAGCCGAAGAAACATGTCCCATGCCAAAGAAAAATGCTGGAGGAAGGCATTAACGAAAACAAGCGAAAGCGAAGTCCCAGAAGGTGAGATTGAGGTAGTACTTGGACTTGAAAATGATGGACTGAATTCTGAAAACGACTCTAAGAGAATAATTAAAAATGGAAGTTTTAGAAGAGAAATAAGAATTTAGTAAAATGATAAATCCGGGACTCTATAATTACTTAGCAAAGACTTTGTGGCGTCACGCCAACATAGCATATACAGTATTCACTTACCCACATACCTCTACCCACTACTATGGTTCGCACAATTCGAAGCCGTCGTCACTGCGCAAAAACCAATTGAGCAACAAAAATTCGAGCACGTCATGCCAGCACTTGAGCCAAGAGACGTACAAGAGATCGGCGACATTATTATCCTGGACGACGCGGAGAAAACAAATACCAAAGGACGAAAGAGCGATTAATTGCCGTCTATCAAGAATCAGCCAACAGTCGAAAAACGAATCGAATCGAAAAACTCCTCGGCGGTTTGGAACTTGGCGACGAAAAGCCTATCGTTTTGTTGAAAAAACTCGTCGGGTGTATATCTCGCTGCTCTAAAAAAGAATTAAAACTAAAATCAACATCGATAGCGGCGGGTATCGATGTTCCCACTACCAGTCAACGCCTATACGTCATCGACGTTCGTACGCGGGAAAAATTCCTGATCGACACCGGAGCAGATATATCCGTGCTTGCAGCGAAGAGAAGCGATAGATCAAGAAATTCCACGTGATATCAATTGTTCGCGACCAACAACACGCCGATGTGTACCTACGGAGAGCATACGTTAGAGCTCAACCTAGGTCTACGTCGCAGTTTCATGTGAACATTTATTATCGCCGACGTGAAAACATCCATCTTGGGCGTGTAGAGTTTGTATACATGTCTCAGAGACACGGGTAGTGGGGGACAGTCTCGTGCGAGCCGGTGGTGAGAGCGGACGTGTTACCCTGGCTGCTGGTGACGTAACGAGCCAATACTTAACCCTTGTGAAGGCACGAGTACTACAGGGCACCGATTTCTAGAAGAGCCACAAGTTAATTATTTACCTACATGGTCGAAAATTAATCGACAGCGTCACTGTATTATATATCTTCGCCATCAAGACAAACAGCAACGATCCAAGTGTTTTCACGCTAAATTAAGACCACCCATACCACGACATTTTATTTAAAAACCCAGATATACTACGCCCAATGTCACTGAAATCGCCCGTGAAACACGACGTGACTCATCACATCGAAACAACAGGCGCGCCGATTTATTCTAAGCCACGCCCCCTGCCGCCGGACAAGTACAAAGCCGCGAAACAAGAGTTCGAAAATATGATCAGCATAGGTATTTGACAGGCTCCGAAGAATCCCTGGGCCAGTCTACTACACGTGGTTATGAAAAAAGGTGGCTCACTATGGGTATGTGGTGACTATAGACGCCACAACGCAGTCACAGTTCCAGATAGGTATCCGATTCAGCGCATTCAAGATTTCACGTACCATTTACACGGAAAATCAATATTCACAAACTTGGATCTCAAAATGGTATATTTTGGATACCAATAGACAAGCATGGCGCGGCCGAAACCGCAATTAAATAAATAAATACACCCAACAGTCACATACATAGTTCTGACCCCACATAAAGATACAAGTCTTTTGTCGTGGATATCAGAAACTACGAGAGACTTTTCGGTCTCACAAACACCCAGACCCGAAACAAATACTTGTGGATCACACAAACATTTGTCTCGGTGCGGGGATCGGACCCGCAGACTCTCGTTTCGCAAGCTGGTGTCTAGCCAACTGCGCCACGGGGCTGTCAATGGTGTAAATGGTGTGATAATTTGATTTTGATACCCACGACACAGGACTTGTATCCTAGTGTGGGGTCAGAACTATGTATGTGACTGTTGGGTGTATTTATTTATTTATTTATTTATTTGGCCTATTTGAATTCAACTGCATGACGTTTGACCTACGCAACTCGGGCCAAACATTCCAACGATTCATGCACGAAGTATTACGCGGCCTTGACCGACGATGATGACGCTGAATGCCTAGTTTGTCATAAAAGTTTTTCCCAAGATGAAAAGAAAGAAATGCATAAGGTGCATAAAATGTTTCCAATGGATGCATGAGGATTGTGTTGATAATATCCAAGAGCAATTTTATTTGTTTTGAGAATTAAAATTACTTAAGCTAAACCAATGATTAATAAAAGTCTGATTAGATCTTATAATAATGATTACTAATAATTATTGTTAGAAATACAATTTAAGTTTACGTACTGATTATTGTGATCTCAATATCGTCCCCGGGACGTAATTAGGAGCCCAAAAAAAAAAAAAACTTATTTTTTCAATATTTGTAAAAGCTGTTACTGTAGAAAAAATAAGTAAGTTGATTAAATTTTTGATTATTTAAAATAATAAAGGAATGTATACCTAAAGTTTCATGTTTTGTTTATTACTCTACTCGCAATATTTTTTCGTTTTTTCAATATTACAAAAAGGGGACGTTATTTGGCGAGATTCCCCTACTGATATATGGTTAAATTCTACAAAAACTTGTTCGCTGCTGAGTTTTACTGCCCATTTCGTTGGGAAAGAACAGCGCCTTAAAGTGGTTCTGACTGCGACTGTTCTGGAAGACGACTACACTGGCGATTATATAGTAGAAAAACTCAAAGAAATTGCCAGACAGTTCACGTAATGTCGATGACTATGTAAATAAGATAATGTCGACTGCCCATAAACTAAGGAACATTAAATTCGACATTGATGACGAATGGCTAGGAACTCTGATGTTGGTTGGCTTACGGGATACTTATAAGCAACGTCAACGTCATCAGCCCAAATACGTCCCACTGCTGGGCACGGGCCTCCTCTACAACTAAGAGGGTTTAGGCCTTAGTCCACCACGCTGGCCTAGTGCGGGTTGGCGGACTACACACCTAAGAAACTCCTAAGAACTTTTAGGTGTGCAGGTTTTATCACGATGTTTTCCTTCACCGTTAAAGCTAGTGATAATTCATTGTGAATACACACATAACTTCGAAAAGTCAGAGGTGTGTGCATGGGGTTTAAACCTGCGACCGCCGAAATTCTCGACCGCGCGCCTAAACCTCGAGGCCATCACTGCTTATGGTTTCTATCATTGCTAGCGCCGGGCGCAATGTTATTCAATGTAAATTTGTAAGACATTCCGTCGAGCGAGGTATATACATTTCATTTAATGAATATACTCTTGCGAATTGGTATACATCATTACGTAATACTGAAGCTGGAACTGTTAATATGTTTAATGACCAGAGCGAAACACCAGCAGTATATACCATTAATGGAAAGACTTTACTCTACATGCTCAAATCCCTTTCTTCTGCTACCATTGGAGCGCGTAAATTTCCTTATGATGTACAAATAAAAGCCGAATGTTCAATGATGCGAGATTGCATCGAGACGAATGCAAAGAGACGAATGTGGAACCGTGTCATCAACGACTATCATATTAATGAAAATTCTTTTACTAGATCCGAGAGAGCAAAGTTCATCTTGCCCTCGCGGGGTCCTCTCGCAACTTTCTTTTCAATTATTTCATTACACAAATATAATTGTGAACCAATACTGCAATTGGATATGTCGCAGCCAACTAATCAGCCGTTTAATTAACAGCCTAGCATCTTTACTAAACGGCGCCGTTCAACCAACGGCCTGAATGATGTTCAGTCATTTGATCAAACAGCTAGGCAAATGACTAGGAGCGATAATGTTTAACTACTTGCCTAGCCTGTTTATTTAAATTTAGTTCCAGTTTCTACCACCTAGCCCCCAAACTCTTAAAACTGTCAATATGGTGACGGTAAACGATAAATTTGATGGTGTTTGCCAAATTTTAATAAAAAATAATACAATGGAAGCGTGTAGTAACAATAACGATGTGAATTCAGCTGTGACTGAGTCGAGCAATTTAATTTTTAAATCTAATTTCGATCGAAAACTTGATTATGACGAACAGTATCAAGGTAAATTTGGTTGATTTTTATAAGGGTAATAATTAATGTGATTTATATTTTATCTTTGCAGGATCAAATAGAAAAGCTTGGACATCGGAAATAATTTTGGAGGTTATAAACACCCAACAGTCACATACATAGTTCTGACCCCACACTAGGATACAAGTCCTGTGTCGTGGGTATCAAGGACTACGAGAGACTTTTTGGTCTCACAAACACCCAGACCCGAAACAAATATTTGAGGATCACACAAACATTTGTCTCGGTGCGGGGATCGAACCCGCGGCCTCTCGTTTCGCAAGCTGGTGTCTAGTCAACTGCGCCACGGGGCTGTCATAAAAAAAGCTCAGATGACCATGAGTTCTGGACAGCGAAGGACGGCCATGGATTATTACTGGATGAGCAAGTACGATATTATGAAAACTGCAAATGAAGATTGTTTAATTTTTTTTTAAACTCAGTCACTGCTCCCATAGTACGCATTTTACCTAGAAAACAGTATTTTGATGTCTTGTTCATACGGTGAGTCACCTATTAGCACGCATCAAAACCGGTCGTTTCATTTACATCGCTGCTTGCCCTATTACACAACAATCACGTGTATCACAGATTCACTTACATTTTACATACTCATTAGTCTGGGACTTGATCATACATGAAACGAATTAAGTCCTTAAAACACAATAAAATACACGCCATACAGCTCAGTGGTTTTTTACTATTATTGTTGGTCAGGAAGGATTAAAGAATAAAACCATTGAAACCAACCCGAAGTCTAGTACCTATCAAATAACCATTTAAAATTGAGACCATTACAAATTTAAATGCATTTGTCTTGCCTGAGCAAAATTTCAGGAAATATTTTTTGTGAACAAGAGCACCCTTATATTGATACATCCTCTGTGACCTCTGTGACCTGTGGCACTCAATCAGTGTACCCATTAGAAATGAAATTATTTCTGACAATAACGTATTAATTACAGACGACAGAAAACTAGAATCCCATATCATCTCATTGAAGACAATAATATAAAAGACTAGAATGTACATTGGTGTCCTAGATAGTAATTAGGTCCCACTTGATCGATACCAAAAATTGAATGTTTACTCTTAACAGATCAGTTAGGTAAAAAAAATTGTTGTCATCCCTTTTCTTTCGCTTATAAGTTCTGTACTTGAATATGTAATAAATAACCCCACAAAATTTCAAAATGATTCAGTTATTCCTTCCCAGTTTAAAAAGTCCTCAAAAAAAGGTAAAAATTAAGGCGTTGACATGTATCGCCCCCCTTAAGATATTTATTGTGGACAAGGGCATCCTTCCATTGATACATCCTCTGTGGCCTAAAATTATCCAATACCAGGAGCCATATGGCATAATCATATACATAATGTATATCGCATCTCATGTGCACAATTTTGAAAAATGCAACATGTATTAAGAGTACATACATACATAACCTCACGAGTACCCGAATTTATGAATGTATTAATTGACCTAAAGTGCCTCTGAACTTGGTGCGATAATGTTACTGATGTGTTACAAATAGTTTCTGCGAGAAGACATAAGTGTCGTTGTGGTTTTGACGCAAATCAAGCTTACACGCGACAAGAAACATCCTCTTATTGGTCAGTTGTGCGCTTGCGGTAGTGACACGCGAGGGAGAAAGATGTATATATGTGCGAGTGAGATGAAGATTTGGTCTGTACGAGTCAGTCTGTACGAGAGGAAATAAGAATTGACATATATACATACATATATGCGGGTCAAACACACATTACTTCTTCTTCACAGTCGGGTAAAAGTACACTAAAAGTACTGTAGGTACAGACAAATGTCGATAAAGTACTTCATCAAAGATTACCATGGAAGTAAAGAAATATTTGACAATTAGTAGAAATCAGGAAGTATGTAAGAATGCAAAAAAATTTTGTAAATTCTTATTTGAGACAGTGGCCTAGGATCTCAAACTAGGGCAAACCCAAATTTATATTTATACAGTATTTGAACAAATATGAAAACGTTACTAAATCCCAAATACGACAGCGAATATTTTTAACAAAATAATATCTCCATATTGTACCTAACCGTTCTCAATTAGTATTCTTGGGAGGGAGTCTCGTCAATAATAATTAATTAAAACAAATTTTAAATAAAAAAAAATGATATACTTATGCCAATATAAACTGTGTCACTAATATCGGCGCTATACTTCGATGAAAGAAAAAAACCTTTACTCGGAATAATGTTTAGCGAAAACACGCCAGAACTGCTCAATGAAGATTTTACCATACAGTGAGTTTGATAATAGTATGGGCATTGCAGACAAACAATGGTAGCGTGACAAGGAATTGATTACGGACATGAAAAATACACAAGATCGATAAGTAAGAAATCACCAACTTAAATTCTCGTCACTTAGTCCGGCGACTAGAAGACTTATTTATTATACATTTATATTCACATACAGAAAAGGATGCAATAAATTCACTATTTGACTTCTCGGAAACCAAAACTACAAAACACAACCAAGAAATTCTCCGACGGTAACAATATTTCTAAAATGAGACAGTGAAAAATCTAAGATTATAAATATTTTGATAAAACTTTCATCTGGGGTACACAAATCCGTGAATTAAGTCGCAGCCAAATAAGGAGTTAAAGCACAAACACTACAAATCCGTATAAAAAAATACGCAAAACACAAGGTCTTGGTAGCGAAACTCTTGTATAAGAATCTAAATTTGCCCCGGAATGTATTCGGCGCCATACGACATTCAACACGGCTAGCCGTAATGTAATAAACGAGAGATTATCCGCTGAGTTTTTAGTTCCGATTCTTAACAGTCGCTGCGCTGCCTGACTTAAAAAAAACAACAATGGCGTTGGATACAGAAAGTGTGTTGCGAAATTGCTAAGTTATGAGTGAATTAAACAAAGAAACCGTGTTAATTATGTCGGTGAACAGTGACTTTAAGAACAATTTTCAGGTGCAATTAAAGAATTTCTATTCTTCTCAATGTGGAACAGTCAAGAAACCATGGACAAAGGGCCAAGTTTCAGAGGTTATAACGCACATCAAAACTCCTAAAGTGGCTGTGGATTCTGTCGGCGGAATTCTACACAATATTATTGGTGTAAAAAATATGATGTTATGAATGTGGCCGATGAAGATTATTTGAATTTAAAGAAAAATAATCCAAAAGATCCTACTAATCGAGTAGTACCCATGGTCCATGGCAAATTATAGAAAAAAGAAAATAAAGGGACCAACGAAAGGTACGATCCTAAACTTTTCTTTTTTGCGACTGCTTTCTTAAAATGTTAAATAAAAAAGTAGATTAATTACCTATGTCCTTTTTGTATAAAAAATTAGTTTTGTATCCAGCAGTGGTACTGTGTCTATATACTAATAATACATATATGAATTAATGATATGGTTTGATGACGGACGAGATAATTCGTTTGTATGAATACGATTTATACAAAGGTTATGTGTTTTTTATTGTTAAGTTAACGTAAATGGGGGTTTCTGTTGTGCCAAAGACAAATTCAAAGATAATCGCCAAAAGAGGACGGAAACAGGTAGGGCCATAGTTTCAGCAGAACGAGGACAGACGGTAACGGTCGAGATATGCTTTAGTGCAGCTGGAAACTACATGCCATCTATGCTTATCTTTCCAAGAAAAAGCTTTAATCCAGAACTGATGATCAATTCACAAGCTGGTGCTTGAGGCACATGTAGTGATTCGGGCTGGATTACTTCCGAGCTGTTCCTCCAATGGTTTAAGAGATTTGTGAGTTTCAGTGGAGCTTCTAAAGAGAGACCCGTGTTTCTTTTACTGGATGGGCACAGCACCCACACTCAGAATATTGACCTGATCTATGAAGCCAGAGTTCATGGTGTTATAATCTTGTGTTTTCCTCCACACGCTAAACACCGTTTACAAGTAGCGGATGTTGCGTCCATGCGACCATTGAGCGTTTATTATGAACAAGCCGTTACAGCCTGCGTTCTAACCCTAGACTAGTCGTTACTATCCGCCAAGTCGCTGAAGTATTTGGAAATGCTTTTGTTCAAGCAGCCACTATGTCTACAGCAGTAAATGGAATTCGTAAAGGTGGGATTTGGCCCTATAATCAAAACGTGTTTTCCGAAACAGATTTTGTCAAACTTCGACAAACGAGAAGTATTTCACGATATAAGCAATGTCACTACTGCCCAAACTTCAGACACAGTAGCTACACAAACAGCTGATAATGCTGCGACTTTTAGCAGAGACGTTGTTGATGACTCTTTGCCAGGGTGTTCCCACTGGAGTCTCAGGCTAGTTAACCAGGAATCAGCACCGTATCAAACTAAAGACCAACCGAAGACATCACAAGCAGAACAAAATCAATTCAACCAGCAGACGCACTCACTAGAACTAGATGAAAACCCTGTTTGACAGGAACTAGAGCCATCACAACCAGCTAATGTGCACAAGCGATAAAAGCGACGGTAGCTTTGTTTTGACTTCTCCAAAACAATTTTTTCCACTTCCGCTTACTAAAACATCGTGTTGCTAAAAGCGTAGAAAAACAAACATTATCACGTCGTCTCCCTACAAGCAAGAATTAGAAGTCATCGCGCAGAAAAAAAAAAGATGCTGAACAGAAAAAACTAGAGAAAATAGAAACAAAAAGAGAAAAGGTGAATTAAAAAAACAGACGAAAACTGCTAAAAAAGTTTAAAATGAACAATCAAAGAAGAATAGCCGATCAGCGAAAACAGCAAAACCACGAAGAGTCTCTTCATCTGAAGATGAAAGTGAAGAAGAGGAGGACACACCATGTAGGTATTGTGAGAAAGTATATTCCGTTTCAATTTAATGGTGGATATCATGCTCATTATGTGGAAGATGGGTTCATAATAGCTGCGCAGGAATAGATGATGATGATGATGATGATGACGAAGCCTACCATGTCTGCGAGTTCTGCCAGATCAAATAATCATTTTTCTCTGTGATCATTCTCATCACCCCATCTTACCTCAGGGGGGTACCCCATTTTACCAGCACCATGGGGCAAGACGGGGACACTGTTTTTTTTCTCTTAAATGTGTTACTAAAAGTTCCTAATGACACCAAATATTAGAATAATAATAATTAGTTGTTAATTAAAATATTTTTTTATATTATTGACCTTTAAAGCTTAAGTACCCATCATGCCACCCTATCCCCTACTCTAGCAAAAGGGTTCTTCAAATAATTACCATTTAAATAGCCCGTTTACGATAGATAATAAAACAGATCTTGTATGTATCATCATAAAGAATTTTCTTAGACTTCGATTACCATATTGATACTTAAAGTTTTTCAGCTGAATATGAATAACGATTTTAAAATATTTAACAACACCAGAATGTGCAAAAAATTGCCGATGTACTACTAGCTTCATAGTAATTACACCCGGCACAGTACTCGCAATTCTTAGTGCGAAGTAAAAGGTGGCATGTGTGTTTATTCTACCATTTATTAAACCTCGCAAAGACAAATGCGTGCCCAAAATATCGACAAATCAAACATGCCACGCGAAACCCAAAAGGATATTTATTACTTTGTGCAAAATTGTACAGAAAATGACAATAAAGAAACCTATGTCGAATACAAGTGGCATCCAAGTCAAAAAACGTAACGTATCCGACACAGGTCGGCCGTAGACGACGGCGTGGGGTAAAACATGCAAATCAGTGAAGCGGCTCGCGATAATCTTAGGACTGTTCAGGAATAACCCACATTCAACCAAACTGGTGTGAACAAACTTTTTCCCGTCAAACCAAAAGCCACAGATTATGGCATGACGGCCATACGAGAATATGGAAGCTTTTTTTTAAAAAGGTTTACAATTTCCGATAAAGTAATTAAAACTGTTAATTCATTAAAACCAAACTAACGCCTCATCAATGTAACGAACGCCTCGTCATATTAAAGAACAAGGATGGAAATATAACAGTAGACTAAACCACAGCGACAGAACCTACATATATGTATAAATCCAATTCGTCGTAGACAATCAAAACACATATATACTGAAGGTGACCTTCGCAATTAAGTTTATAATGCTGGTAAGAAAATAGTAATTTTCTTATCAAATATAATATTTTCATGAATGAATACAATATCTCTTCTTCGCAGTCGAAAGAGGATAGGTGTGAGTTAATGAGTCCCATCCACAACTCCTTAATTCTTGATGTTAAACAAGCCTATCAAAATAATTCGAGAGACAGACAGTATATTTTTGTATGTTTATAACGAATAAGCTCAAAATCCTCGATAAGCTATATTGAATGGTTTTTGTGTCACCACTGATGTTAAACATTTAAAATTAATGAATAAATCTTTATCAATGATTTATTTTCATTTATAGATCAGTTTTTTTTAGGTACCTCTGAGCACAATAATAATATATACTAATTGCAATTGAATATGTTATCACCAATATAGAAAATGGTAATCAAAACTAAATTGTGAACATTGTGGATATATGGATAAGTATTAAATATAAAATCGAAATAATAAGAACAAATAACTCTAAGCATTGTCAGAGTTGTCTTTTTTACACAAGCATGCCAAAGAGACCATAACAAGACTTTGTGAACTGTGTTGAGTAAAAAATGATGAAAACCAAATTCCACCATAAAAAAAACATGCTGGACTGTTCATAAGATTACCAAAGATCCCAAAACATGACAAATTTGTTTTTCTTTTCCTTTTTCACCACTGCTGTATTAACAGGATTCTGACAGATTTCAAGACAACATTGTATTCTGGAAACAAAGTCATTTTTCTTCTTTATGTTGATTGGTTATTAATTGTGCGTATCTTAAGCATTTCTGTTCATCTTAAGATTGTCTGTGCGATCCAACCCAGCCAGGTGAGACCCGTTGGGGAAGCCCAGCTAGGTGATCAGCGACCAGACAGTATAGACTTGATAGTTCTTGGCTAACCATATAATATAGCATAATATCCTTTATTAGTTGCCTTATTCTCTTAAGTGATAAAATGTACTTCAATTTCTTAGATTTCTTAGGGCCTGTTTTTATTAATCCTATCTGTCACTGATTGAAATCTAACCATTTACAATCATCCATTCACAGCAGTGGGATTTATCAGAGCTGATGATAATAATTTTGTTTTTCTGTTTGGTTACCAAATTGATATCATTTTAAAACAATCCACACTGCTTGGTAACTTATTGGGCCACTTTGCTTTCTGAGACAATCAACAGTTATCTAAAGTGCAGAATAACAAGCATAAAATTACATTTGAACAACCATCAAATTGTTAAACCATATGTTGGTTTATTACATTAATAAAACCTATATTTGATTCAATCACACTAAAATGTATGTATACATACCTAAAAAATCATAATTTTACCCAAAAAACAGCAAACATATTTTAAAGAATAACAAGATGAGCCAAAGTTAGCAAAGAACTAATTTGTTACCTCGAGAAATTAAGACACACAAAAACATGAGACAACAAGAGTAGTTTATATCAATAATAACCTTGAGATTTCACAATGAGACCAAAACCATTATGTGGCCAATGAAGTTAAATGATTAATACTGTTATATTAGCAAAATCTTGTGACATGTGCCAATGACCCAACACCTCTGGTATGTAATCACCAACCAAGAATAGGCAAGTGTTGTGGTGTTGCTTGTACCCAGTAGTGGGGTATAAAAGGCTGGTGACAATATTGATAAACCCAGCCCAAAAAGTATTCAAACTTGAGTTATCACATCATATGCTTGATTTTCTCAGGCATCAAGGTCTTAAATAAAAACAGCTATGTGTTTTCACTTCTAGTCCAATCATCCAATAATGCAAGAATGTCTCAACTTGCACATTCAGCATTTTCTCTCATCATACTATTAAATCTCTGTGACATGTTTGCCAAAAAAAAATAATTTTGATTTTCATGGGCAGAATTGTGGGCAATGAGGCCATAGCATTTACTAAATCACCCCAACAATCTGTGGCATTTGTTGCCATCCTTGTGTTTTGGATTGTTTTTTCAATTTTCTTCTAGGCCTGTCTGTCCTTTGACCCCTTTGTTTGATGTTCAGTAATTCAGTATCTTCAGTTTCTAACTGTAATTATTTTATAACAGCTATGTCACTGGATTCGCCATATTTGTTTGACTGATGATGAATTTATCTGAAAAAGAGAGAATTCATCACATATTGTATATGTAAATGCAACAAAGGTTTTTTATATCATATAGAGCTTCTTAACTCTTAAATTTTTTTTTTTTGTGGTACAATCTACAGATTGTTGTTTCAAATTCTGTTTTTTATGATAAGTGTTATGAAAACAGCCAAATTAATAATTCAAGGAAATATGTAAAATTATTTGATAAAAATATTGTAGATTTTTCTTAGAAATCTATTTTATAAATTTGGTCTATGATCTAAATGTTTGAGGGACTAAGAAGCCTTTCAGATACCTACTATATGAAATTATTATGAAAAGGACTACTTACCTATGTGACTGGCCTTAGAAGTTTTGAGTAATAAAAATACATCATTCTATGAAACAATGCTCTATCAGGGTTTCCTCCTTCTTTGGTACATCCCGTAGGAACTGAAGTGGTTTCCAAAGTAGCCAACATGAGACATAGATATCTGCAGGTGATGCAGCAGTTTCCTATGATTTATCTACTCTTCGCAAATTATGATTGAATGTGCTCCAAATATTCACCCGTCACGGACTGACCAGGCTAAAACAATAAAATAATTAGCATATTAAATATTGCTAGGCTTAATCATAAATTTTTGCTGAAGATGTCGAAGAGTACAATAATTTGTTCATTCTTTTGGAATCTGCCTGTTACTGACTGGGTACAACATGTTAACATAATTATTTTTAATATACTTGTATGCTCTTTATATTGTGACATTAGTTGAATTGCGATACGTTAATAACGCAAAAGCCGTTAATTAAGAACTGCACTGAATTCAACAATGACATTTGAAATAATGAATGTGTTCGGCAGCAAAATTAAATACTAAAACGTAGACCTATTAAAATTTAATGCTAATGAGTCTGGGTACTAATAAATGACACTGCTAACTGACAAAAAATTATGATTTTATATTTTTGAGGTTGATTCTTAAAATAAAATGATTATCAACTTACCGGTAAAACCTCGACCTAACTTGGCAGCATATTCAGCATACGCCTTATGCTTTTGTTGTATGTGATGGTTGGTGTAACCGAAAGGTTTCCATATGAATGCACGTTGGTGAACAAATTCCACCAATAACTCTAACTTAAGCGTCCAGCATGGACTTAATGGCGTACAGTAACATGTTTTTCGAGGCATAACTATTGTTGAAAGAATAAATAAAGAAAGACCAATATGAACCAGATTGATTTCCCACTACCTAAGTACCTAAACAATTTAGAATTTTAGCCACTATCTAGATTTAAAGAGAAAACGAAAAAATTACAACGATTGCCCCGAAAATCCGAATCTAAAATGGAGATTGGATTGGATGGAGAAATACAATCAGGGTTGCCATAAAATAAAAATTACCTTGACTACCACTCACAATTTCTCTCGCACTGATTGTTGTTCGCATAGGGCTTGTTATTAGCTTATTGCTTTATATTCACATATTCACAAACGTCTAGTTTCTTGTATTTGTGTGGTACCCCGTCTTACCTCGAGACCCCATCATGCCCCCCCTTCCCCTACGTACATACAAATTACAATACGATCTTCTATCTCGTTTCATGTCAAGCCTAAGTGAGTGAGTTTCCTTTCTCCGCATAGCTAAAATAAAGTAAGGGGAAACTCCCGTGTCATGGAAATTTGATGTTAAATATCGCGTATTTGTGTTTATACAGAAAAATATGCGGTCGATATATTTTTTTAATTAATTGTTGTTCTTGTTCTAGTTGTTTGCGTTTGCTACATACACACTTCCGCTTGCATTTTCAAAGGGTTAGCTGTACTATTTTTGTCCGCGTATTGGGTGTTGAGCCCGTTGTCGTTTTTGGGTTTATTTATTACCCTAATATCTTTAAAAAAAGTTTTGTTTATGAATAGATATTAATCTCTGTATTAAACTATCAACTAAATTTTCCAATACTGGCATGTTGTAATGACAATTGTTTATTATTTGGAGAATAAAATAATTTATTAATAGTCAGTGTTGCTTTAAGATTTTTTAGTACTTCTGGTACGACTTGAGTACAATTGTACAATGTTTAGTAAAAAGAAGAAGATAAGAAAGCATGATATCGTTTATGACAATACTACCCGAGACACGATTCCTAAAAGAGGATATTACTCTGAGTTGGTGTCAGATATGCAAAAAGACGATCCTACTAAAGATGTTTGTGCTAAAAAACGAATGAAATTAATTTTACAGGTGGTTAATAGATTTAGTTGTATAATTCCACAATTACTTTATAATCTCAATCTTGATATATTTCCGTTGCCAATTTTATTGTAAGTGCTAAAATTAAACCTAAATCATTATATTTTTTATTGTGCAGGCAAAAACAGATAAATTGGCTCCTACCCTTCTATCACTGCCAAAGCCACAGAAACCTAGATTACTTTTGCCTCCTGGCCGATGGACCACATACAGAGAAGACGATAGCATAGTAAGCATAACCTTCATATCAACAGCAAAATATATAACATTTGCAAACTTGAGTGCAAACTCATAGACAAATATGAGTGATATATTAATATTGATTCAAATGGCGATTGAGACCTCCTTTTTAACCCCAAAATCCAGTTTACTAGTCTCGGTCGTAATTAATTAATTTTGTCGCTTTAATTCACATAGACCTTGAATCCCATAGCATTCTTTCTAGTCCGTAGTTAATACTATTATTTATGGCATTTATTTATTTTATTATTATGGGAATTACCGTTTTATCTTAGTTTATTCGTGTGCGAAAACGATAGATCCACAGTCCACACTATTAGGTATAACGATGCAATGGGACCCCTCGATAAAGTCTTGCCTAGTGAGGGACCATATAATAATTATCAGAATATCTGGGGGCACGGCAGTGCCCCCGCCAAGTCGAGCAAAAAAGCGGCACGGCCGTACTTTACTTTTCTCGAAGCAACTCAGGCCATTTTCGACACCCTATAACTTCGTTGTGGATAAACCTAGAAATCTGAATATTTAGTCACCAAGCAAGCATAGTATAAACTCTGTATACCTAATTTAAATTTCATTTATTTTGTACCAGTAGTTTAAGAATTATAACTAGTCAAACTTTGCAACTTTTGTCACTCACTGACCGATCATCAAAACTCTAAGGCACTTCTAGCCGACATAGAAGCTTCAAATTTGAAACACTATTAGTGTTTAGTGTATAACTTAAGGAAAAATTAAAATATCTTGCAATTTCGGTATAGTTTTCTAGATACACAAACTGCATAAATAAGTTTGTAATCCTATATAAATATATCGGATTACAAAGTTACATTTGCAGTGAATTAATCAGTGTTCCTGTATGTGTAATGTGTATATATGGAATTATAGTGTAGACAGATAAGTAGTGATAGTATTGAGGTTTAGGCGTGCGGTCGAGAATCCCGGCTGTCGCGGGTTCAAACCCTATGCACACTCATCTGACTTTTCGAAGTTATGTGTGTATTAGCAATGAATTATCGCATACTTTAACGGTGAAAGAAAACATCGCGAGGAAACCTTCATATAGGGGTCAAGTAATTTATTCGTTCAAAAAAAAATTGAGTGCGGTAGTTAGTGCCGTAAATTAGTTCAAGTTATACCTCTGTAAAGCTTGAAGTAATTTTCAGTTAGGTACATTGACAGTACCAATTTATAGTAAAAGAGAGATAACAATTTTCCAAAGGGATTAACTTTAACTGACGTTTAACGTGTGCGGCCCTAAGTATTTCTAACTAACGCAAAAATAATTATTATTTTAAAATAAAGAAAAAGACGCGGCGGCTCTCGTCTCGTATGTAGAAGAGGAAGACTACCTACAAAAGTAAGCACAGCTCATTAGACAGAAAATAGGCTTTAAGAAAATCCGTTGTTAGTACTCAAGAAGTAGAAGGTACCGAAAAGGAAAAAAGTGGGACTATCTACAAAAAGAAATGAGATCCCATAAAAAACAAGACTTGTAAAAAAAAACAAGTCTCGCAACTCATTTCTTCTACCGTAAAAAGTTGTGAGATCCATGTGATACCAAGCCGATGAATTTATTCACTTCCCGTTTAAGGGACCTTTTGTTTTTAGTTATTATGCACTTAGCTTACCAGACATCATCTTATAGTGACCATATCAATATTAAAAATCTTTTATGTTTTACATAAAAGAGTTAGATTTGGCAATCGCATGAAAACACGATGTATCTCACTTTTAGTGCGATTGCCAAGTCAAACTATTTTATTTAAAACATAAAAGATTTTTAATATTGATATGGTCACTATAAGATGATGTCTGGTAAGCTAAGTGCATAATAACTAAACTTGGTATCACGTGGATCTCACAACTTTTTACGGTAGAAGAAATGAGTTGCGAGACTTAGTTTTTTTTACAAGTCTTGATTTTTATGGGATTACTTGTATAACATTAATTAATTACATAGGGATGTCGGAATTCCAAAAAAAGATCGATATATACCGTATCGATATTTTAAAATATATACATATCGGTATGATTTGAGTACGTACTTGTTGTCGACCATAAAAAAAAGTATAATGCTAATTGTAACAAAGAAAAACGTTAATTTTTTTTAGGATTTTTTTCATAAAAAATATCGATTTTGATACCTTTTCGATAGGTACTTGGAATTTTATATCGATATATCGTTATTTTTTCAACAAGCCTAATTACATATGTTTACGTTGTATATTATATTTTAGTTTTACTACCTTTATGTCCTTGTACGTTTAGTATTTATATGTATTTAATCGTATGTAAGTCTATCTTATATTGTATTTATTTTTCACATATGTATACAAGTATATATTTTTATGTAAGTTTATTAAATATAGCACCGTCCATAACTAGTTTGCTTATTCCTCTCCCTGCAAGGTTGCCTGGTAGAGATCGCTTTAAGCGATAAGGCCGCCATTTTATGTCACCAACTATACTTTATTTTATATGCTTATTGCTTAGTCTGTACATGTGGTGTGAAATAAATAAAGAGTTATTATTATTATATACCTTCTCATTTATTTTAGCTTATTATTATTATTATTACGTTTGTAATTGAATAAACAATTTTAAATAAATAAATCTTAATTATGATATCATCTTAAATAAAATAGCAATAAAATAAAACACGAAAAAATAAAATAATATTTTGATCTAATTACTTTTAGTGCGTCACTAAGCATTGAAAAACAATTATTTATTTATTGTTGGAAAATCGAATAACATCGAAATAATATTAGCAATCAAATATCAATTCAAATTGGAATGTCCGTATTTTAAATTTTAATTGACAGATTGTATTGTATGGCGCTAAATCGAAAAAACAGTTCAAACTTTCACAAACTAAATTGCGTTTTGAGAAATAGAGCGTCGGAAATATTTTGGGATCGTTACTGAAAATAATATAACATTTTCATCATACTTCAATGATAATAAAAGTAAAGTAAAGTAAGTAAAGGTACGTCTGTTACAAAGTACGATTCGAAGAAACAACTATAGTCGGATTTTTAATTAGACGAAGCCAACTGACAGTAGCTAATGTCACTTTGTAAAATAATGTTGCAATATTTAAAGTAATAGTGATGCGTTCAGTTCTCATTCAATCAGATGAATGAACAATGAGTGTGAATAGTTAATAATTTTAAACTATAAAAGAATATTATTTCCATTTTACAATAAAATTGTATAAAAGTGCTGTGATAAAAGTTACTAGTAGTGTGTCATTAAACCGGTTTTTGACGGCTTATTACAAAGCGCGGCACGGCGACTAGTGCCAACACCGATCAACGCCGCGCGTGTCGGTCGCCATTTTGTTTGTCATTCGGCTCCTAACCTCCGGTTTGATAGCACGAATGTTTTATCTGCGCTCACGCTGTTTAGTTATTGTTTTTGTTAAGTTTTTCGTTACTTTGTGTTTGTGGTAATTGTTGTGTTTATTTGTTGCTATATTGTTTCGTACAAACGATATGGATCCTCAACTAAGCACGTCAAGCCAAAGCATGTCTCCAAGAAAGAAGAGACCACGGATTGCTTTAAGCGTTACCGAAAAACTCATGATACAAAACGTCTTCAAACACGTATTTGAGGAGAAAGCTGCTTCACTATTACCTATTGAGGCTCCCGAAAAAAAGACCGTGTTTCGAAAACAGCTGACATTTTGGGAATTGGTGTGGTGGGTGTCTCATAATTAAAGAAGAAGACAAAATGTATGGTCTCGACGACATGATCGACAATGTTTCAGACCGATTTATAATTAATGTGACCGAAAGCGATAGTGATGATTTTCTATCTGATGATGAATAAAAACAAATTATGTAATAAGCGATGTTTTTTATTTTTATTACCTACTTATAATTATTATATTTTATACATCTATAGTTTCAACTACATGATGTATTGAAAATAGGACAGTCTTACAAGTTTCCTCGCAATATTTTTCTTAATGTTTAAAACACTCTGTATTCAGTATAGGTAGATACTATAGGAACATAGTCGTCGAAAACTCGTTGGTATGTACGAAGCACGACTAAAATTCGAACCCCGTACCGGATATCGGCAGTTCGGCACACTAACTATTCACTAGACAATCGAGGCAATTTCATTCATTAAGGAGTTTTTTCAATCATTCACTTTGTCACAACACTATTTTTATTTCATCAAAAACTGACAACACAGTAAACGTCAGTTGACTTCGTCTAATTAAAAATACGACTATAGTTAAAGTTTATAAACTATGTCTTCTGGAAATACTTTTGGTAGGTCGCGAATACGCAAACATGATCTTGTGTTTAGGAGAAGCTTGTGGAAGCTCGTCTCTTGCATTGAGAATTTACAAGGAGAAATTTCCTAAAAGACGTCACCCGACTGATGGTCGCGTTATAACTGGCGCGTTTCAACGAGTTTTAGATAGTGGTCAGATCATGCCGACGTGTAGTGCTGGAGCACAGGTGGACTATGAGCTGAGAGACCGAGTCGTGAGTCGTGAAAGCTGTGGTGAAAAATCCTCACCTCGGCTGCCGTCGCTTGGCTAAAATAATACGTGGGCGTAATGGGAAACCCATCTCACCTGGATTTGTAAACAATGTGTCTCGCCAATATATTACGGCGCATGGTTTAAAGCGTTCTTATAAAGTGCACAAAGTTAAAGCATTGGCAGCTGGTGATCACGAACGGCGTCGTGCTTACTGCCGATTGTTACTTGACCAGCAACAACTTATTCCTGAATTTATTCAGCATGTTATCTGGACCGACGACGCAAAGTTCAGCAAAAATAGAATGCGGAACAGGAGAAATATTTACGAGTGGGCGGGGGTTAATGTGGACAATATTGAAGAAAACGAGGTTGGACGCCAATGGTCAGTTAACGTTTGGGCGGGCATCGTTAACGGTCGTATTATCGGCCCCGTATTTCTACCGCAACGGATTACATCAAAACAATATTTGGAATTGATAAACAAGCAAATGGATAATATTTTAGATGGCATGCCATTGGCTGATTACCGTCAGACATGGTTCCATCATGATGGTGCACCTTTACATGTATTGAGCTCAGTGCGCGAAGGACTCTCGGAAATATTTAAAGACCGTTGGATTGGCAAGCAGGGACCACATGATTGGCCACCTCGGTCACCTGATCTGGCACCATTAGATTTTTTCTTGTGGGGGCATGTAAGGGAAGCTGTGTATATTAAAGAGTGTGATAAAGAAAGTGAAATGCGCCATAGAATTGAAAGGGTTTTCAAGAAACTGCATCAAGATTGTATCAGAGACTCAACATTAATGGCCCGTCTCTATGAAGAAATACTAAAACGGGCTAAAATTTGTCACTCATTCAAAGGAGCACCATTTGAGCCACATCTCATTAGGTGCCAAAGACTGTAATTATGTTGTGGGATATTTGCAGCAATTGTGCATTTGTATGGGTAAAATGTGTAAGTATTGTTAGTGAGGATTTTTTAATAAACTTTTAGGCTTTTCATTGCCTATTAAATAAAAAAACGACTAGAATAATGAGTGTTCAAGTAAAGGAAATGAATAATGCTTTATACTTACCACAAATATTGTCATTTGATTTAGACTTAGTATTGACTTCAAAATAAGATACATAAAAAAACTGGCTGTCTCTGTTCATTTTATTGATAACATCTTGAACATGTATATTTTTTTCAGTAAAAAATAATAATTAACCACTATGGTCCAATCTGACTGCATCATACTTGATGAAAATCAATACAAAGGAATATGGTATGAAAGGATAATGTCATTTAGGATGTACAGTTCTGTTGAGCTGACATTGCCTTATACCCAATATCTTATGTTATTTTAGAGATCTTTTTTTTATTTTAGCAATTCCCATTTGAAACATTTGTGCCGAAACTTCAGTTCCTGAGTGTTGTACTGCCTAAAGAGCTTCCCCGGCTGGTGAAGATTGAACGCTTGCGCAGGAAGTTCTTGGCTGCAAATATAAAGGTTGTATAAGAACATACTCTGCATGTGAATTATATTTAACTTCTTATCATGTATAGCATTTTATTTCAAAAAGTAATTCATAATTTGGTTGTTCTGTTACAAAAGAGCCTCCTTATTTCAGCCTTCTATCCAACTTACTATTTCAGGGCAGTTTTGTGATTTTCATTTTACTTTCTCAAGTTTTACCCTCAATATATATATATTTTAAAGTAGACCTCTCAGTGACATACTGGTATTAAATATAATGTAGATACTAAATGTAACTGAATACTGAACATAGCATAGAGATTTATATTTAGATATTTTAATGTTTTTTATTGTTTTATTACTCCTTCTGTGAGCAATGTATAAAGTATAAAAATAGTTGCACTATGTCCTATGACTTATGTAGAATAATAATACAATATTATTTTTGTCAACAGTCTAATTTGTTCTTCATTTTAAGTAGATTAGTCTATATAGAACAAGAGCTATGTATGGCCAAATGTATGATGCATCCAATTTATCCATACTTTTGCATTCAGTAGATGTAAGAAATGTTACCTTTATAATTGTGTGTATTACTATTTAATTGAGTGTGCTATTTTTATTAATACCTCACCTTAATCTGCTCATTACAAGTAGTAGTAGTAGTGATAAATAAGATAGCTATGGAGGGTGAAGTAAAAAGGAAGTATATATTGACATTCTGGGTTGAGTCATAGTGTTGCTGTTCTAATGTTGTTCGGTTTCCTGGCCTTGAAAATTGTAATGCTTAATAGAAGTATGATTCAGATGTGAATTGGTATGTACATACTTACATTGCCTAACATTAAGCAAAATTAGGTGTTAGTACATGAATGCAGATGATACATATGTTAGAAATGTAAACATCAGTTACTAAACCTTTTGAGACAGTCTTAAAATTGTCATCTCTTTTATTCTAATATATTTTTTCTACATTAGTTTGACACCACTGATTCTCAAATGGTTGAGGGGACCCCCTTGGGTCCACGGGAGGACAAAACTATGGGGGTTCATAATTCGTAAGTGGGGTCCACAATTTTTTTTATGTTTTAATAGCAAGAATTAAAATGTGGGCTTGACTTCACCTTTCGATGTAGGCAGATAATATTTTAAGAGGCTGATCGACTGTTATTTGTAAACACTTGCATTTTCCTAATACCGTGTTGAGACTTGCAAATCGCTGTCGGTGCCGCAAATTTTCATAGGGTATTTGTCGCACGGTAATTGCAAGATACAACTTTTTGGCATCTCTCTTTCATTTCATTAAAAAATTTAATCACATTGGTTTGGTGCTAAAAAACCTTTACTAATGTACATTGTACAAAATAAAATGAAACAACTACAATATAAAAAAAAGAAAATACCAATGAACCAATGAGATAACTTTAGTGATGGCCTCTAGGTTTAGGCGCGCGGTCGATAATGTCGGCGGTCGCGGCTTCCAACCCCCAAACAAACACCTCTGACTTTTCGAAGTTATATGTGTATTCACAATAAATTATCACTTACTTTAACAGTGAAGGAAAACATCGTGAGAAAACCTGCACACCTGGAAGTTCTTAGGAATTTCGTAGGTGTTTAATCTACCCGCACTAGACCAGCGTGGTGTACTAAGGCCTACACCCTCTCAGTTGCAGAGGATGCCCGTGTCCAGGAGTGGGACGTGTATCGGCTGATGATGATGAACTACACTTAAGTAGGTATCCCGTAGAATGTTGAATAATGTTACGATTTTGCAGAAAATGTTGCGTGGGCTTGGCATCCAGCCGTTTTTGCTGCTGCCTCCTCACGAGTTCAAGTTCACGGACCAGGAGTACTATGGCTTGTACAGTCCCTTCCCTAAACTAGACCTGGAGATATTTGATAACACAGATTTTGATTGTCGGTAAGTAAGTGTATTTATCATGTCGGTTATGCCCCTATAATTTTTGTATAATGTTAATTTTATTTTCCACTTTGTTTTGATTTTCTTCTTTATGGTTATTTTAGATTTTTAGATTTTATAGATTCTATCGATTAGTGTAATTGGTGTTACCGTACTAATTGGATAAATAGATCATTTTCATTGGTCTGAACAGAATTTTGAGTTTGTTACCTAAGACGATTAGTTCACTAAATCGGGTTTGTCAGTTCAAATACCAGTTTGTTCGGAGTAAAACATTGGGAGTTTAATTCTTTCATATTTCTATACATATAATACGTTTACTCCAATTAAAGATATTTGTATTTTGCAGGATCCCTGAGGAGTGGTTATCTCTGGGGATTATCGAGGGCGAGCAGTATCCGTGTCCGGGACTTGCTTTCATCCCTAAGGAAGACACCAAAGGGCCTAAGGGAAACAGCGATGTCATACAGGGGCTCAACAATTTGTACGAAGTATGCTAATGTTGAATGATTATGTAACACATGGAGTAGGTAATGACAATTCATAACGATTTTCCCATAAATATGGTAACAAGTTATTAAATCTGAAAGGATTTTTGTAATATTTGCTCTAAGATACGTTAGGTTTGCAGATATGCATGGAAAACCACCCAATGCATCTTTTACAAAAATACACAGTCAAATGACCTCTATTTAAGAGGTCATGTGCAAGCTCTAGCTCGTAAAGTAACTACTGAGAAGAAATTTACCAATCACAATAAGTTTCGAATGAGCCAGTTTACCAAACATAATCGGATTGCGATATTTCTTATAAGAGCTCGATCTGAAAATCCTTTGGGATGATACCTAGTGGAACAGCGTAGTTATCAGTTGTAAGATAAATCGTAATCGGTTGTCGTCATTTAAAACTATTTTGACAGTACGATGCTTACCATCAGGTGTAAGTGTAGTCATTTTGCCGTGCACTTATTAAATATGTCGTAATGTATAGTGGACGAACGTGGCGGCGTTCAGTTTCGACAAAAACACGGAGAGGTGGGACATAATGGCACTCGACGGCAGCAAAAGGAGATTCCAGTAATGTTGTATACATAAACTTGCAGTGTAGTGTAGACTTCATATGTAGTTATTCGTAGCGAATAAGGTCAATACACAATTTTTCTAATAGTTTTGTCTATTATAAAGCTTAAAACAAAGTAGTTTTCACTGGAGAAAAACAGTAAGAAGTTTTAATACAAGTCACAGTGATACACAGTACTGAATAAATTATTTTGATTTAGAGCAGTTCAAACCCTATTATTCAGAGCATACAGTTACGAATAATTATGAACAGCGAGTAAAACCATAGCAGTAGAATGGTAAAATTACAAGCAAATTTGTTAGATTGATTGGGTAGGTCAGTTTACACGAGCAGCACCCGTTCTCGAGTAAGACGAATATGCCTGTTCATATGTGCGTACAAAGGGATGTAATGGCAGTTACCAGTTGTGAGTATTGTGTGATGTTGGCAGGGTGCCGCGTATCCGCTTGATGTTCAAGGCGGACGATCCTGAGACGTTCGCGCGCCGCCTGCATTTCGCCGTGAATCTGCGCAATCAAGTTGAAAACGATCTCAGGTATTTACATTTCATTCAAATGAAGTATGTGCGAATCACAATATAGCGTTTAAAAATGAACTCTTCTCTCGTTAAATAGAGCACAAAGTAGCGAAATATTCCATTACTTTCCAAGTCGCGCTGTTCCTGCTTCCGACGTGAGGTGACGGAAAGTTGCGTAAGATGGCATGAGATGACGTAATTTGGTGTTAAGTGACAAAAATCTAAATGGTATTGGTTATCTTAGATGAATGTGGTGCATGCAATTTGTTGACATGAGGTGATATCAGGTGACATGACATGACATAAGGTGATGCCATATGGGACTCGATCAATATTAATTATGCTTTAACTAAGTATAAGGAACCGATAAATTGTCCAAAACTGTGTCGAGTAGTATAAGAAGATATGGATAAGATGGCGCACGAGTGTGAGCGTCAGGTGCTGGTATGTGGTATAGTGTGACCAGTGGCGGTACTTCCATAGAAGCCTTGAAGAATTGTGTGATGTCTAGTTTATAATTTTTAGTTTTTAGTTATAGGCTCAGGATATTCTTATTTATATTTCGAATTTCTTTTGTTAAATAAAGATTTCAAACAAAGGTTCCCAAGCTCTTTTGTTTCATAGACGACTTTCATAAATTTTATGGATCCGGTGGACCCCCTGCAGCTACATTACTACCATTTTCCAAAAAATCTCCAATAAAAAACAAGACGCGTTGTACTTATTATCGAATATGCAAGTTTTTACAAGTAACAGTCGCTGAGCTTCTTAATAGAAGACCTGTCTATATTTATAGAAGTCAGCCCACAATATTTTCCTGTTCCAAACCAAATTAATTTTCATGGACAAACGTAAACCCCCGTCGAGTCTCCTGTGGACCCTGAGGGTCCACCTGGACCACTTAGGGAATTACTGATTATAATTGTGAATGTTGAAAGAATAGTTGTGGTTTGGGTGTTGTATGGTACCGTATATGTACCGCGGGCGCAGGTTCTACCTGTACCTGGACTGGCTGGTGCTGGACGGGCTGCCGCGCGTGCCGCTGGCGCACATGCCGCGCGTGCTGCGCCTGCTCGCCGCGCCGCCGCCCCGCCTGCACGCGCTGCGGGCAGAGGTACCGCCGCCTGCACCACCTCGGGGCTCTGGCATCCTATGCCACCATACCGACCAAAACCTCTCGATCCTACAACAGTATAATTGTTAAAACGCCTTTATGATCATAATAAATTTTACATCATCATCATCATTATCAGCCTAAGGAAGTCCACTGCTGAACATAGGCCTCCCCCAATGACTTCGATAGTGACCTGTTGGAGGCAGCCTGCGTCTAGCGACGACCCGCGACCTTAACAATGTCGTCGAACCATCTTGTGGGTGGAAGTCCTACGCTGCGCTTTCCGGTACGTGGCCTCCATTCGAGAACCTTTTGGCCCCATCGGCCATCGGTTCTCCACGCTATGTGCCCGGCCCATTGCCACTTCAACTTGCTAATCCGCTGGGCTATGTCGGTTACTTTAGTTCTCATTTCTGATTCGATCTCGTAGGTAAACCCCGAGCATAACCCTCTCCATAGCTCGTTGAGTGACTCTGAGTCGTCTAATGAGGCCCATAGTGAGAGGCCACGTCTCAGTGCCGTATGTCATCACTGGTAACACACAACTATCGAAGACTTTTGTCTTCAGGCACTGAGGTATTTTGGACGATTTGATTGATTTAAATTTTACAGAAGAATCATATATTCTCCAACCATTACAAACGCTTTAGTTAAAAACCAGTGCTTGCGGATTCCGCACCTTTATGCTCCAGGAGCATTCTGTCCACGTAGCATATCTAACGCATTTTAAGAGTCTACTTTGAGATGTCAGTCTTAAAATGGCGGGCGGTGGGCTGCTAACGTGGCGATGTGCGTGATGCAGGCGGAGCTGATGTACCGCAAGATGGAGGGCAAGATGAAGATGATGCACACGATCCGCGCGTACCCCCACATGTACAACTTCATCGAGCTGCCCGCGCCCGACTACGAGCCGCCCGTCCCACAATACGGTCAGTCACTCCTACTCTGCGCTGTCCATAATTAATATACAGTACCTGGATGACCGAGCTTTGCTCGGATTTTTTTTTTAATTGTGTTTTTTGGAAATTATATTTAAGTACGAATTACTAATAAAATGATGAAATACGAATAATGTTACTTAACAACACCATCTGCTGTTGTGTCGTTAAAGCTATTAGTTGCTCACAAAAAATAGTATTATTATTCGCCAATTCGCCAATAGATGTCAGGAAGAGTCTACTCAAACGCCTCCTTTTTGTTATTTTTCTTCCAAATGACATTTTCTAAAAATGATTCCTAGCTAGATCGATTTATCGCCCCCGAAACCCCCTAATATACTAAATTTTATGAAAATCGCTGGAGCCGATTCCGAGATTCCAATTATATATATACAAGAATTGCTCATTTAAAGATATAAGATTATACTCAATACATTTTTTCATTATTTATTCATTTTAGTTTTAAGTATATTCATGTACCTATATTTCAGATTGTTACGGTATGTTATGTCGTTAATGTTGATAAATGTAGATAAAAATCTTTCAAATATCATAATTGTAAAAACATTGTATCTTAAATAAAGTACCTAATCGTAATTCGTAGATGTAAGAACACCATTTTGTATAGGGCGTTTTGTAATATTTTTAATAAAGTTATTAGATTCAATCACACTTCTATATGGTAGTTTTATTTTTCGACATTCCTCAACTGATACCCGAAAAATTATCCCATTCATCAACTCTAATCTTTTCAAGTAATATAGCGTCATTTAATGCTCGAATACTGACTTGTTGTTCCCTCTTGTTGTTATACCTAAGTGCCTTGGCTTCTTACAAATGGCAGCAGTCAGTAAGCGCGGTGTTGTGCGGCAGGTAACTATCCGTGCCTGATGGAGGACTTCCGCGGCCGCGTGCAGTACAACCAGTGGTTCTCGCTCTACGTACTCTCAGAGTCCGTGTCATGCATACACCTCGTCGTAGACGAGTGTCTCAAGGTCAGAACTCATTATCACTCCCTCATTCAGTCATTCGCCCGTTCATTCATGCGTCTGTCACGAGTAAACTCCTGCACCCTTGATTTGAAATCTTTATTCAATTAACATTTAGGGTTATTTTCTGTTCGATATTTTTAAAAATCTTGACCAGGCAAACTACTCGGACTTTTCAAAGTTATGTGTGCATTCACAATGAATTATCTCGTATTTTAATGGTGAAGGAAAACATCAAACAAAAAAAATCTTATGAATTACTTATGTGTGTAGTCCGCTAACCCGCACCAGGCCAGCGTGGTAGACTAAGGCCTAACCACTCTGTTGTAGAGGAGGCCCGTGCACAGTGGGACATATATGGGCTGATGATGATGAGTATAGTGGGTGAGGTCACATAGCTAAGTAATGATATGAGGAGGACTTTAATGTTTCATTCATCGCGATAGTAAAATAGTCCGCTTATCTAGCGGTAACCGTTCGCCGTTAGCATACAGTAATGCAGCACAAGGCGGTTGTCGCAGGTGGAGTCGATGTTGTTCTTCACCACCAACTACGGCAGGAACGCGAGCCTCGCGGAGTTCGACGCCGCGCAGCAACACTGCACATCCATGGTCGGATTATTAACAATTATAATACAAAGTTTACTCGTAGAAACATTGCTAATTTCAAATAGAAAATTAATATGTGAATAATACATTTTGGACTGCCTCGTGGTCTCACGGTACAAGTTTGTGCCGTGCGATCTTGAGGTTCTGGGTTCGATTCCCGGGTCGGGCAAAGTGTTATTGGGTTTTTCCATTAGGAAATTCTCAGTAACAGCACGGAGTCTGGAAATGTGCCCGAAAAACGGCAATAGGCTCGCCCCCTATTACGTGGGACTGATACATACCTGGCGAAATGTGGGTGCAGAAATGCACCTCTGCCTACCCCTCGGGGAATACAGGCGTGAGTTTATGTATGTATGTACATTTTGGACTCAATTACTGCGCAAGAGCCAATGCATTTTTTAAACAGTCAAGGAACAGTTACACTATAGCTCATGGTAAGTGGATATTTAGTAGAGCGTCGACTTGTAACAAACGAATAGTCGTCGGTATAATTATAGAATTACCCCTCAAAAATTATGTAGGTATAATGTCAACCGAACATACACAGCCACACAGCAAAACATGTCTCATTATGAAAAGCTACAGGTACATTATGACTGTGCTCCGTTATAGTTTATACACTGCGATCACTGTATGTACTGTTTTCTTACTGGAAAGAAATTATTTCCGTTATAGACCGACAGTATACGTCCTGCAGCACGATGGTCCGACGACTTGAGAAAGGTGGCGGGTAGCGGATGGATGAGGGCTGCTCAACACCGGGATGGTTGGCGCCTACTTGGGGAGGCCTTCGTTCAGCAGTGGACGGCGATAGGCTGAGAATATATATATATATATATATGTACAGTCGCAGTGTTCTAAGGAAATATATCTTAAGTGGCCCATACACGGTAAGATTTATCTGTACGATCCGTCGCGTCAAACCGATCGAAACGACGAATCGATGGTGTATGTCAAGATCGTTAACGATTTACTTAATCGAAGATGATGTCGGAAATCGCAACAAAACCCATGCAATCATGAATATCGTAACGATGAATCGACAGTGTATGGCTCCTTACGATCAACGATTCGATTTTGCCTCACAAAAATGATTTACATGCAAATACTGATTTCGATTTAATAGACTTATTGATTTTCTTTTTTTCTTTTGAATCCGAATCAACGCTACCGCCACATAGGCAAGGAAAAGAAGTTCATTTTCAATTTTATGGGGCACGTATTTAATTATTTGAACACGTCTTTATCCTTCAGCTTCAAACAAGTAAATGATCGATCGTTACGATTAGTCGTTTCGTGTATGCGCAACATTTTTGATGCGATCAATCATCACGATTTTCATCAGATCGATCGTATAGACGAATCGTACCGTATATGGGGCCCCTTTAGATGTGGGTGTTTGTGAAATTTAAGTGTGGGTTATTTGTGATTTTCGTGACTTACTAAAAGTGTGGTGGTCAAATTGTATGACGATTCTTTGTTATTTATTTGTGAATAAATGTGAATACTTAGGATTACCTGGTGCATTTCAGATGCTGAAATACCTGAATATTACGTGGTTGAACAATACGGCGCATGCCATCAGAATGTCCTTTAGGGACGTAGGCAAAGGGTAATCTTTCCTTATTGTTCTCTTATATGCGTTTTGTTGAGTTACAAAATCATGTCAGTAAGGCTTGAAAATTGAATTGAGAGGTTCATTTCTACCGCAGTGTAAATCAGCACGTATATTCGCGTAGGCAGCGGCGGCCTTAGGGGGTGGCGAACGGAGCAATCGCCCAGGGCCTCGCTCTTGCAAGGGCCTCGCGCAACAACCCAAACAAATTAAATTTCTTTTTTTTATATTTAAAACTGATGATTTTGATGCCTTATTATTTATTTAGGTTATAACAAAGCGGTAAATTAAAATTAATTTAGTTCACTAATTCATTCATTTAAAACATAATTGAAAAATTCATTATGTAGTACTTGAATAACGCGCCTCGAATACTTTTCACAAAGGACTAAGGGCCTCGCAATGACCTGCCGCCCGGAGCCTCGCAATGGGTAAGGCCGCCGCTGCGTGTAGAAAATTCTTATTAGTTCTGTGTAGTAGGAAATGTGCTTCTGAGCTGACAATAGGCCTTGCGGAACCTCATAGCGTGGGAAACTTCGATCTCGATATACCTATATTGTAAGAACTGGATTTGATTAAATTGTTCGTTTGTGTGTGTATTTTAAAAATTGAAACTTTACCAGGTGGTTCAACATATACGAGAAGAAATGGGAATTCTACGGAGTGAGCAAGTTGTGCCGGTTCATGCAGCTCGTGCGCTTCCGCATGCAGGTGGGTGCCAACAACTACTAAAAAGAGCCATTAGGGCTATTTATAATTTAGGTCCCAGGGCTTCACTTAGAGAAAAATTTAAGGAAATAAATATTCTTACCGTCACTTGTCAGTTTATATACGAAAACTTAATGTACGTCCAAAAGAATCTTGATAAATTTAATAAAATTTGTAATGTACACAATAAAAATACTAGGAACAAATGTAATCTCGTTCAACACGTAACTCGTCTCCGGAAAGTTAATAACTCTTTTATGGGGCAATGTATACGCTTCTATAACAAACTTCCGAAGGCTATTAGAGAGCTTCCCTTGACAATGTTTAAGAAATCAATTAAAGATAAGCTTTACAAAAAAGCATACTATAAAGTTTCAGATTTTATTGAAGACTAGCTTTTGCTCGCGACTCCGTCCGCGTAGACTACATGGTTGGGTTCAGAAAGAAAATAATTTGTAGTCTATTTTACTCCACAGAGTCCCATTTATGTCCATACCAAAAAGCATTCAAATCGGTCAAATAGACGTGAAACGTGTGCCGCCGCGCACCGGCCGGCCGGCGCCTTGTACATCATTGCGCGCTTTATCATTTTTTCGCTGCGGTGTTATTTTAAAACTGCGATATCTTCTAAGATACTCATTGAAATCAAATGATGTAAAGGGCAAATTTCTTTTAAATTAAATACTTGTGATGAATAACGTATTTATTTGGATAAGGATTAATATCGTATTTATGAAAACACCATTTACAAATAATGGTTTATTTCAGAACAAATTTGGTTAGCATAAAAAAGGTTATAGTGAGCCAACCTTAAAAGATAGACATATGCTGTCGAGGACTTTTTTTTAGAACTTTTAAAGGGGAACAATTCTGTGATACATTATTTTAGCGAAACTTTAACCGATTCCGCAGCGCACGCAGCGGAAGTTCCCAAAGGAAAAAAATCCCCCGATATTGAAACATAATTTATTGTTGCTCCGCTCCTATTAGTCGTAGCGTGATGTTATATAGCCTATAGCCTTCCTCGATAAATGGGCTTTCTAACACTGAAAGAATTTTTTAAATCGGACCAGTAGTTCCTGAGATTAGCGCGTTCAACCAAACAAACAAACAAACAAACAAACAAACAAACTCTTCAGCTTTATATATTAGTTGAAGATAATAAGCCCTGGGAGTAAGTAAATTGATCGGAGTTTTGTTTTGTTGCTACAGTTTGTACCGTTATGACATTTATAATGTAAAATTTAAATAATGTAATGAAAAAAGACATATTATATTGCTGTTTTTTAAAGAAAAACATGACATGTCGTGTTGCTGAGGGAGTTTCTTGCCGTTTCTTCTCCACAGCTATAACACGTTTCGAAGCGGTAATAGTTTAAAAAAATTAAGATGTGTAAAATTGACGATTCAAAAGAACTTGTAAAAGTCTATTTGAATAAAGATATTTTGACTTTACTTATGGGCGTCCTGCACGGCACGGGCCTTCTCTACAATTGAGACTGTTTAGGCATTAGTCCATCACGCTGGCCTGGTGCGGGTTGGCGGATTAGACATCTAAGAAATTCCGAAGAACTTTGTACTTTGTAGGTGTACAGGTTTCCCCACGATGTTTTCCTTCAACGTTAAAGTACGTGAAAATTCATTGTGAATAGACATATTAATTCGAAATGTCAGAGGTGTGTGCTTGGGGTTTGAACCGGTGACCGCCGAGATTCTCGACCGCGCGCCTAAACCTCAAGGCGATAACGAGTTTGTGGTTGGTTAGAGTGTTAACATTTTTTACTTTTGAATGGTAAAACGTTGTTGACTGCCTCGTGGTCTAGCGGCACAACTATGTGCACTGCGATTTAGAGTTCCCGGATTCGATTCACGGGTCGGGCATAGTGTAATTGGATTTTGTCCATTAAGAAATTCTTAATAGCAGCACGGAGTCTGGAAATGTGCCCGAAAAACGGTAATAGGCTCGCCCCCTATTACGTGGGATTGATACCTACTTGGCAAAATGTGTGTGCAAAAATGCAGCTCTGCCTACCCTTTCGGAGAATACAGGCGTGAGGTTATGTATGTATGTTGAATGGTAATGCGGTATTGCGGAGGTACTGAGGAGGTACTGAGAGGCGTTGCCTGGTGCAGTACGCGCTGCGCTGGTGCCTGGAGCAGTCGATGGCGATGCTGGTGCGGCTGTGCGAGACGCCGTGCCTGTGCACGTACTGCTGCGGCGCCGACTACGAGTGGGACGCCTCCGACCTCATCAACTCGCCCTTCCGCTCGCCCACGCCCACGCTCTTCTACTTCCACCTCATGATGGCCGACACCGGGCCCTACTACACCACCAGCCCCGAACAGTTTGAGGTCTGTACCATCCTTATTATTTTTACATTTTAGAAGGTGAGACGGTCGCAGAAAGTCGCTTGATTCAAACCATTTTTAAAAGACGCCATTTTTTTGGAAAAGCTCTTCAACCGTTCTTTATTGCTTAACAAAATAACTTTTGTTGCAATAAGAAATTATTGGAATGTCTTTCCACTAGGTGAGATATCGGCTGATCTTCAGCATTCATCATGTGATAACGCGCTTACATTACCGGACCAGCATAACGAGAAAGGTTGATGGTGTCAGTAAATTTGTTCATGGTTTTTTCAGATTGTGATCCAGCGGCTGTTCCGCGAGATGTTGTACCGGTGCCACTTCATACCGCAGGTGCATCCGATGATAATGCGAGGTCTAGTGTTCGACAAGGAGCTGTTCCTCACCTCCATCGGTTAGTAATCCTTCCAACAATTTTTTACTGCAAATCTGAACATGTAAGATTACTTTTTGGTTACACATTTGTCCTTGCGATGCAAGTTGCAGTATAATATTCATATTTTTTTACATCGAGGGGTCTCGAGTTTAATGACTGGATAAGAAAAAGTGCTACTTGTTTTTTTCGTTATTAATATCTAAGTCTAGGTAGCACGGACCCTGGAAATGTAACAGACACATTATATATTGGTATACTTGCGTCAAAGGATGTAGGTATGGGTACATACATATATACCATGACGCTTTTCATCGGTGCTAGGTCTGATGGAGCCCAACGTGGTGGAGTACCGCGAGCGGCTGCTGAAGGCGTACCGATGCGCCATCATCCCGCTCAAAGCATACATGCGACAGTACGAGTGCTACAGGGAAATATACATGCTCGACATTGAGTCATACGTCGAGTAAGTCATTACTTTATACATCAAGGCCCTCCAGGCGATTGTTTTGAAGATTTGGGACATTAAAGGAAGCGAGATAAAAATATATGTTACTTGCGAAAGATATATGAAAGGCATGTCCTAAGTTCCTTTGTCTTTAACCACCTATTCAAAGTAACAGAAGAATCTTTATTATGATATTGAACTAGATGTAAGTAATTTTTTGTTTTGATCAGTATTTTGATAACTTGTTACTAGTATTTGATTTACCAAGCTTACACAAACAAAAATGTTACTTATTATGTGTAGGAATTTCCGCCAAGAGAAGCACTCAGCGTCGGAGACCCGCGAGGAGGTGCAGATGCACTACGACGCCAAGCAGGACCTCATCTGGCGTCTGCCGCAGTACATCAACATCGGACCCTTCGCCATCAACGTAGACACGCTCAAGGTCTGCCTACTCACTACCCGCGCATTCCCACTCTCAATCTACTCCATTATCTATGGTACTATATTCAAACTGCATTTTTGAATTCTCTCAAGCTTGTATTCATTAGGGAGTAATAAGTATATGCTTCGCTTATGTTAAACTGGCGTATCCATTGCACTGCCATTTATTGGTTCATAGAGTTTCCGTGCCGTTTTTGACCATTTCCTAATGAAAAAGCCCAATAATAATCGAGAATCTCACACGAAACAAGCAATACATGAAGGATACTGAATCGCGCTTGCCTAATCTAATGGCGCCTAGACCAATTCTAGCGTAAATGTGTAATGAGTATGGGTCCCGTGCAGCAAATGTTGGTGACGAAGCGGTCGGAGATAATTCGCGCGCTGCTGACCATGTGGGCGGAGGAGGTGCGGCTGGTGGTGGACGACGTGATCCAGGCGTACAAGAACATCATGCGCAAGCTCGGGGAGAAGCCCAACACCATCGAGCACGTGTTCGACATCCGCGAGTGGATGGAGTCCATCCCCTTCGGCCTCAAGACGCAGGAGGACATCATGAAGAAAGTGCACACGGTATGGCGCACCGTCTCGCATTCTCTTTCAACATACATACATAAACTCACGCCTGTATTCCATGAAGGGGTAGGCCTCTGCCTACCCCTCTGCATTTCGGCACCCACATTTCGCCAGGTATGTATCAGTCCCACGTAATAGGGGGCGAGCCTATTGCCGTTTTTCGGGCACATTTCCAGACTCCGTGCTGCTACTGAGAATTTCCTAATGAAAAAACCCAATAACACTTTGCCCGACCCGGGAATCGAACCCAGGACCTCTAGATCGCACGGCACATACTTGTACCGCGAGACCACGAGGCAGTCTTCTCTCTTTCAAATGTTAATGTAAATGTTAGCTTTTCTTAATATGACAAGATTTGTGATACGTTACAGGACTACGAAGTATTGGATGCGTTCTTCATGCCGCTGGAGAATGAAGATTTTAAGTCGCTGTGGGAGGCCATCGGCTGGCCTCTATCTATAACTAAACAGGTAAATTCTTTATATTATACTTGTACAAACACATTCTGTAACCCGTGTCTGCAAATGAGTAGGCAGAATTCACATCTTTATTTCGCCAGTTGTGTTTATAATAATTATAAAACCGATAAATATTTTACTCGAACTGGAAATTTCCGATTGTACGTTGGGTGCTTAGTTGTAAATTGAATATATTTGATTCACTCATTGGGTATATTTTTGGTCAGGTGGTGGCAACGACTGAGTTCCTGGAGGAGGAGCAGGAGAAGTTCTGGAAGCTCCACCAGCAGGACGAGCAGACGCTGTTCGACAAGATCGACATGTTCACCGCGCAGTGCATGGCGCTCACGCTGCAGAGCGACTTCTCCAGGGTACACATTTCTATCTACTTCACATCATTATGCTGGCCACGGTCTTTTTCTAAGAAGGATTTAGGCCTTATTCATAAGCTTAATAGCGCGGATAACGCTTATTAAAAAATGGTTCAAATCAATATTAGCTATGGTCGTTGAACTGCAAGGGAAAAAACATGATTGTACTTCACCAGTCGAACCTATAGGTCTTTTCATGAAGATTGCATTAAGTTTCCAATCTTATTTAACTACAATTGATAGACCATTAGAGCAACTGTTTTGGTGTGTAATGCAGGTGCACGAGATCGCGAACGACATTAAAAAGGCTTGGAAGGGCATGAAGGACGGCCAAGAGTGGGGCCGCGTGCTAAATCAGCGACAGAAACTGTTCGGCCAACCCGTCGTGCCCTTTGCAGACCTCAACCGGCTAATCAAGGAATTCGAACCTTACCGAAATCTCTGGGTCACCGCGTCAGGTGCGTACAGGGCTGGGTATTGCGGCTAGAGACACACCTCTCTCTACCCCGTGGCGGACAGGGGCGTGGTGTGTGATGGAGTGATGGTGAGATGTGTTTTTTTTTTTTTTTTTTTTTTTTTTTTTTCTCAGAGGTGCAAAAAAATACTTTTACGTATCATAGGATCCAGCATCCCGTATGTCGGACTCGATCAGGTGTTATTGAGCTTCTGGATTCTGTTGTTATGATCCATACCGACTAAAAACACCACCTCTATTCTGTGACCACCTTCCCGTGGAACCACCGCTAGGTATTGCTTCGCGGGAAAAAGGTATTTAGCTAAGGCTATGTCTCTATAATGCACACTGCTGTGTCATCCCCTTTCTCTCCCGCTCTTCTCTGCGTAGTTCTTTGAGAACCTCCGCGGCATAGGAGCTTGTTGCAATCCAGTTTGACTCCGAAGCGAGCATACAGTCTACAACGCTTTCTGGACATGGCTTCATCTTAACAGTTTCATGCCATTTCTGTCGCACAGTTTTAAAACGCGGGCACACAAAAAACACGTGTTCGGCATCTTCATTAGTACATCTGCAATTAGGGCATTCTGGAGAATCTTCGTGTTTAAACCGATGTAGGTACTCTCTGAAACAGCCATGACCAGACAGCATCTGAGTGAGGTAGTAATCTGTTTCACCATGACCTCGATTTAACCATACGTCTATCTGGGGGATAAGCCGATACGTCCATCTTCCTTTGCTAGAGGTGCTCCACTGTCTTTGCCATCTTTCCACGCTATTCCGTCGTTCTTGCGTTCTTAGTTCCGCCGTAGTTAGCTGTTCTGTTCTTTTTCTACGGTATAAGCATTTTCTTTCTTCAGCTAACACTTCTATGGGAAGTATTCCAGAGATAACAAACACAGCACAGTTGGATACAGTTCTGAAGGCGCTAGCGACTCGTAGAGCGCTCCTACGGTAAATTGGAGCAATTTGTCTGTAAGAATGTTGGGTCTTCAGTGCGTCAGCCCAGATGGCTATACCGTAGGTCAGTGCTGACGTGATCACGGAGGAATACAGCAGTCTTCTTTTTTGTTTTGGGCCTCCAACGTTAGGCATTAATCTAGAAAGAGTTGACCCAATCATTGCCGCTTTTCGCCCAGCGTGTTCAGCTTGTGTTTTAAAATTGAGTCTTGCGTCGATCATAACACCCAGGTACCGAATGTACGGCTGAGAAGTGAGTTTAAAGTCTCCGACATTTAAGGTCATTGTCTCGACTGCCTTCCTGCTGGTGATTAGGACGGCTTCTGTTTTGTGGTTTGCTAGGTCAAGTCCAACTCCTTTCATCCACCGTCGGGTAACATCATAGGTAGTGTCAAATGCCCATTCTAATTCTTCTAGCTGCTTGGCTACGGTAACCACAGCTACGTCATCCGCAAACGCCACGAACTTTGCCTCATCTGGTAGTTTTTGCCTTAATAGTGCATCGTACATAACGTTCCATAAGAGTGGTCCCAGGACCGAGCCTTGAGGAACCCCTCCTGTGACGATGTATTCCTTAGACCCTTCCCTAGTATCGTACCTAAGGGCTCGATTTGTAAAATAGCTGCTTATGATTTTTTGCAAGTAGACTGGTACCTTCATTTTTTTAAGGGCTTCCATTATTGTGTCCCACTTTGCCGAATTGAAGGCGTTTTTTACGTCAAAAGTCACCACGAGGCAGTACTTTTTTGTACCTCTTTTCCATCTTGCACCAGAGATTGCTTCTCGGGCAGTACAGACGACTAGGTCAATTGCGTCTAAGGTGGAACGTCCTTTCCGAAAACCATACTGGTTGTCCGACAGGTGTGGTTCAACTGCTGCCTCCAATCTGCCATGCAGTATACGTTCCAGTACCTTTCCCGATGAGTCCAATAAACAAAGCGGTCGGTATGAAGAGGGATCATCAGTTAGCTGCTTGGCTTTGGGCAAGAGTACTAACCTCTGTTGTTTCCATATATTTGGAAAAACGCCTTCTCGTAAACAGGTATTATAGACCTCAAGGAACAGTTCGGGTATCGCTTTGATGGCGGTTTTAAGCGCAATATTAGGGATGCCATCCAGACCTGGAGCTTTAGTGTTCCCTATTCTATTGCAGGCTTCCATCAACTCTTCGTACGTGACTGGAGCAATAGGTTCAGTGTTTTCCTGATCAAAGGTAAATTTGCACTTAGGTTGCTCTGGGAACAGTACCTGGACAATTTTCTTGAGCAGTATAGGACAGGTTGGTGTCATCGTCTGCTTCTGCTTAAGTTGCGCCATAACTACCTTGTAGGGTTTTCCCCATGGGTCTCTCTCGACTTCTGCTAAGAGCTCATTCCAACTTTGGGTCTTACTCTGCTTTATGGCTTTCTTTAGTTTTAGACGTACCTCCTTTAACTTGATTCCATATTCAATTGAACTTGGTCTCTTTCGGTTTCGCTGAAATAGTCTCCTGCATCGTATGCATTCTTTGCGAAGGTCGGAAATGGTGTCGTTCCACCAATGCATCGCTGGAAGTTGATTGTGTGTTCTTTTTCTTCTCATTATGGCATTGCAAGCAGAGTGGACTCTAAACATTAGCTCCTCGGCTTTATGGTTGGCATTTCCACTGACTATGGGTTTACAGTTAAGCGCGGTCCGCATCATGTTGTTGTCGAAGTCCCTTACTTTCCAACCGGTAGTGCTTGTTTTAGGTGTCGTACTGCACGTTTGCTCCGAAAGTATATCCCAGGATATAGCTCTGTGATCACTGGCAGTGAATATATCTGTTACTTGCCAGGACCACTTTCTATTTTTTACTAACCTGCTACTTACAAACGTCAGGTCCACGATGGAGCTAGCGTCTCCTCTTTCGAAGGTAACTTTGTTTCCATGATTCAGTAGTACAACGTCCAATGAGGAGAATGATTCCAATAAAGCATGCCCTTTTGCGTTCGTCTCCTTACTACCCCAATCTACTGCCCATGCATTGAAATCGCCTGCAACGGCAACGGGGGTGTGATCTTTAACATCTAGATTGAGAATTTCTAAAAAGTGAGTGAACTCCTCTAGTGAGAGACTGGGTGGAGCATAGCAACTGTAGAAATATATGTTATTCAGCTTAGCTCTTACGAATCCAGTTTCTTTCTGGTTAATTTCTTGAGGAGCACTCCTTCCTCGAACCCATAAAGCAGCCTTGCTACTTGCATCGGTAATCCAGGCATTTGTAACAAGAGACTTGTATGGCTCTGAGATAAGTACCACGTCCGGTTTTAGCTCCCGCACTGTTTGTTGAAGCAAATCATGTGCAGTCTCGCAGTGGTTGAGATTGAGCTGTAGTATTTTCATCGTGGTCGATTGTTTCGAACCGCCTGAAGCGCCTTTCTAAAGATAGGGCATCTGTTGCTCCCGGCAATGTGGTCATAGCTTTCCGTTATACCTTTTTCTTTGCAGAGAATGCAGTTCGCTTCTTTGCTACACTCAGCTATTTTGTGATTTGATTCTCCACATTTCATGCAAACATTTGTACGGTCGATAACAGTTCTGCACTTGTTAGCAAGGTGGCCATATTGCCAACACCTAAAACATTTGACGGGTCGTATGTTTCTTCTTATTCGACAGTTCACCCATCCAATTTTAATTTTGCCATGTTCGCCAATAATTTTGTTAGCAATAGCTATATTAAGCCGCACTATAGCAGTTTGGGTTCCACCGTATGCTTTTCGCAGTGATTTTATTGCATCCATGTTAATCTTATAATTATCCCCCGCTGTTTTTTGTAGTGCTTCTAGGACCTCAATAGTGGTTGTAGTTTCATCAATGTCTTTTATTTCTAGTTCTTCTTCGTGACTTTTGGTTATTACTATTGCATCTTCTCCTAGTACTCCAGCTATGATATTTTGTAATTCTGGTGCTTTCTCATTATTTTCTCTTCTTAATATTATAAGCATATCTCCCTTATTAGTTCTGCGAATTTTATCCACATAGTCGCGGGCCTGGTTAGCAGCAGCATCTTGTTTCACCCTTTTAAGGATGTCGGCATACTTCTCCTTTTCTTTTGGGTGAATAATTAGTGCATCAGGTCGCATTGCCTTCTGGTACGGGGACTTTTTCTTCTTTACGACTGCCTGCCAATGTTCTTCTTTGCTTACTGTCTTAGTTTCAGCATGCCGTGTTATCTCCGCTTCTGAGGCTTCTCCTCTCGCCTTTTTTGGTTCCTTCTTTTCATCAGGAGAAGTACTTTTTTTCCGCTTTCCCTTCTTACGTGGTCTTCTCATAGGCGTTTTGTCACCTTCTTCCATATCGGTGTCTTTTACGGAAGTTTCAGAAAATATCCTTAGTAGCCTCGGTGATGTTTGTGCCACCCCTATAGAAGTGGCCGGGCGGTTATTTTCCAATTTACACTTCTCCAGTTCCTCGGCAAATCTTTTGAAAGACGTACCAAGTGCAGCTACGTGTTTACGGATCTCTCCGTGTACGTTCATCTTTCCTTTGATGAATTCTGCAAGCGAGTTGATTAACTTTTCATGTCGTTCTAATGACTTTCTCAAAGCGTCAATGTTGACTTCCTGCTCCACTTCGTTGTTTTTTGTTTGTAAATCGTTTTCCATCTTGTTCCCACGAGAACCTAGGGAAATTTCCGTCCACTCCAGCAGAGCCCCGGTTGCTGGAGTAAGGCCACTAAATACGCCTGGGGTTGGACCCGGTGCCCCAGGGGAACCGTTTGCGACGCCACTTCCCTGGCGCCATGCAGTCCTCGACACGGTATCTCAACATCTTAACTTGGGGTGTTTTGTCCGCGGGAGCTATTTTATTTCACTCCTACCCTCTGTTCGGATGAACAGCGAGCATTCCCCTATCAGCACGAGGAGACGCGCCCGGTAGCAGTATCACCTCTGCCCCGGGATGGTGAGATGTGTGTGTGTGTATGTGTGTGTATGTGTATGTATGTATGTGTTGGTGCGCAGATTTCCTGAAGGCGCGCGAGGTGTGGATGGACAACCCGCTCATGTACGTGGATGCCGACGCCATCGAGCCGCTCATCAACGAGTACTACAAGACCATCGTCAAGTGCGTGCGCACCTTCGCAGACCTGCCCAAGGTGCAGCACGTCGCCAACACCATACGGGTCAGTCACTGGGCATTGTCTTTCTCTATTATCCAACTCGTAAGTCTCGATTCATATCGTTTATGTGCTTCTTTAGGACGACATCGACGAATTCAGGCCGCTCGTGCCTATTCTGCAGGCAGTGAGGAATCCAGGCATGAAGGAGAGACATTGGAACGAATTTATGGAGAGAGCTGGTAGGTATCGAAGAATAACATATGGGCGTGACAACCACAAATGTTCAGCACGTAGCAAATTATTGGGAAAGAGTGGAGTGTATTATTTAACTATCAAGTCACTTCGATAGCAGTAGTAATGTTTTGTTGATACAATAACACTTTGACCAGTCAGCGGGATATTGGCACAGTAGCTCGAACAAGCAATGTGTTCTACGCTGTGGTACGTGTATGTGTGTGTGCAGGCATCACGGTGACGATGAACGAGAAGCAGACGTTCACGATGTGCCTGAAGCAGGGCATGGCGCAGCACGCGGACCTGATCGCCGACATCGGCGAGCTGGCGTCCAAGGAGTACGTGATCGAGCAGGCGCTCGACCACATGCAGGCCGACTGGGCCGCGCGCGCGCTCGAGCTGGCGCCCTACAAGAACACCGGTACCGAGCATTCGTGGAGCCTGCGCTAGTCCTATCTGTATGGGTTCGACTGAAGGCAAATCGACACACCACATACATATGGACACCAGTCGAATGATTATCAGTCAATTTATCGCTTACAAAATAGTTGTTCTTGTCTTTACCCTTTATAGAAATAAGATTGTAAAAGAGATGAAATATGTACAAATATGTTTTTTGTCAATACCAGGCACCTTTATAATGAAAATAGCAGACGAGACGCTTCAAATGCTAGATGAACACATACTGGCAACCCAACAGCTCGGCTTCAGCCCCTTCAAGGCCGCCTTCGAGCTGCGCATTCAGGAGTGGGACGACAAACTGCGACTCACGCAGAAAGTCGTCGACGAGTGGATCGAATGTCAGAAGTAAGTCGTTACCTTTGCCTCATTGGCTCAAAATTGCGATCGATCCCGAAATAAAGATAAAGAAAATTAATTTATTATTCCGTTGTGTATTGAATGAATCAAATGTGTATGTGTAAATATAGGGAATGGATGTACCTGGAGCCGATCTTCACGTCGGAGGACATCTCGCGGCAGCTGCCGATGGAGGCGAAGAAGTACGGCACGATGGAGCGCATCTGGCGGCGCGTGATGGGCGCGGCGGCCGCGTGTCCCAAGATGATGGTGGTGTGTCCCGACAGCCGGCTGCTGGACAGCCTGGTGGAGGCGCGCCACCTGCTGGACGTGGTGGCGCGCGGGCTCGCCGACTACATGGAGCTCAAGCGCCTGCGCTTCCCGCGCTTCTTCTTCCTCAGCGACGACGAGCTGCTCGAGATCCTGTCGCAGTCGCGCAACCCGCGCGCCGTGCAGCCGCACCTGCGCAAGTGCTTCGAGAACATCGCCAAGGTCACGCCCAGTCTCCGCTGCCATCACTCGCGCACCATCCGTCTCCTACTACTTTTCCACTTCCCTCGCCTTTTCTCTCATACCGCGCGGCCATACAAAACGCTTCCATCACCTCCTTTCATGTCATTCCATCGAACTATGATCAACATATTTTCTTCTTCTTATGGCTTTTTATTGCAACCGTAATAAAAAGAACTCGCACATATTTGTGTGACAGGTTACATTCGAGCCGGATCTCAAGATCAGCCAAATGCACTCTAGCGAGGGCGAGATCGTTGATCTGAAATACAAATTCTACCCGTCCTCCAACGTGGAGCAATGGCTGTTGTTGCTTGAGGACACCATGAGACACACTAGTGCGTATCATTTCGAATAAAATATTTGAATAATAGGATACACTTCTTTTTTGGTCTGTACACATCGCTAATGTTTGCAATACAACGATTATCCGAAACAAGAGTGCAATGTCTAGAATGGGTGCGGAATTATTTTGGTAGTGGTTGTTGTGTGCGCGCAGTCCGGCTGTGCCTGGTGGCGGGGCTGGAGGAGCTGTGGACGATGGCCCGCGCGGCCTGGGTGCTGCGCTGGCCCGGCCAGGTGGTGATCGCGGGCAGCCAGACCGCCTGGACGGCCGGCGTCGAGAACGCCATCAAAGACTATCGCATGGATGAGTTCTACGAAGAGAACCTAATGCAGGTATCACCATCACTACATATTATTTTATATACTTACATACAATTATATAATCACACGCCCGTATTGCCCGAAGGGGTAGACAGAAGTGCATTTCTGCACTCATATTTCACCAGGTATATCAGTCTCACGTATTAGAAGGTGAACCTGTAGAAGTTTTTCGGACACATTTCCAGTATCCGTGCTGCTACTGAGAATTTTCTGATGGAAAAACAGAATAACACTTTGTCCTACCCGGGACCTTTAGAGCGCGTGGAACATCATTAGATATGTTTCATTACACAAGTAATGAACGCTTTTTCACGCGGACGCGCAGCTGGACAGCCTGCGCGCGCTGGTGAAGGGCGAGCTCACGTCGTTCCAGCGCGAGGTGGTGTGCGCGCTCATCGTGATCGAGGTGCACGCGCGTGACGTCACCAGGACCCTCGTCGACGAGAGCGTGCGCAACGTCTCCGACTTCCAGTGGATGGTTCAGCTCCGGTGACGTCATCGCACTACAATTATACACATTCTACTAAATACACAAGTTTTCTTATGGCATAGGTAGCTCTAAATTATTTTTTAAGGACCACAAATATTTGTGGTCATTACATAAGTATTTTCCTTAGCGCGTTGATCTAATTCGTGTCTTCCCCAACAGTCTGATTATGAAACTAACCAAAGGATATGCCATACACTACCTTCCAGTAATCCCGACGTTAAATGCTAAAATCCATAGAATATACATAGTTAATAGGAAGAAGCTAATAAGTGGGTAAACGTGAAACCAACACTAGTAAATTATGAGTGGGTAACAGTGTTTGTGTGCCGCGCAGGTACTACTCGGTGGTGAAGGAGATGAATCCTCTGCAGCCGGGCGAGTCCAGCGACATCTACCAGGACGAGGAGCGTCTCGACACGTCCAACTACTACCGCCAGTTCAGCCAGAACTTCTGCCACGTCAAGGCGCTCAACTCCGTCTTCGTGTATCAGAACGAGTATCTGGGCAACAGGTAACGCAATCCACTAACCATGAGGATTCAAATTATTTCACAGTGTATGAAACGATATACAGTGTTTTTTTTTAACATATTGAGCTAGGGTCTCACAATAGAGTATAATATTTGATATTTCACATAATGACGCTGGTCTGCTGTTATTATTATTTATTATTATTACACCACAGTTTAAAAAAGGACCGAGAGTTATTTATGAGGTTTTGATGGTAACGACTTTGCACATCTTTCGACTCATCTCGGGAATAGAAGGAAACACAAGAAGGAAGCGGATGAGATGCGATTTGAAATTAAGTAGGACAAAGTTAGATAAGTAATGAAGTTATAACCCTATGACCGGCTAGCTGATGAAGACATTTGTGTTTTTTTATACGGGCACGACAAAGTAACAACACCGTACCTGATTGTTAGCACGATACCAACCAAATATAGCATGTAGTGTTGAGAGACTCCCATGTCTCATCACTCGATACCTTTTTGCCGGGCTGTGAGACTATTTTTCTTGCTACTGGACACATGTTTGCTCGCAAATTATTCCACAGCTTCGTGGTCCACAAAAGAAATGAATTGACTGCCTTGTGGTCTCGCAGCACAAGTATGTGCCGTGCGATCTAAAAGTCCTGGGTTCGACTCCCGGGTCGAGCAAAGTGTTATTGGGTTTTATCCATTAGGAAATTGTCAGTAGCAGCACGGAGTCTGGAAATGTGCCCGAAAAACGGCAATAGGTTTGCCCCCTATTACATGGGACTGATACATACTTGGCGAAATGTGTGTGTAAAAATGCACCTCTGCCCACTCCTTCGGGGAATACAGGCGTTTATGTATGTGGTGGGTATTGTGGCGCAGCGGGCGGCTGGTGATCACGCCGCTGACGGACCGCTGCTACGTGACGCTGATGTGCGCGATGCACCTGAAGTTCGGCGGCGCGCCCGCCGGCCCCGCCGGCACCGGCAAGACCGAGACCACCAAGGTACTGCCCCGCACAACATATACACGTGTCTCCCTAGCACCTCTTATATCTTACGTTCCCTGGTCGGGATTCAAACTGATGCATTTTTGTTTTCTGGTTAGAACAGCAATCAGCCGCTAGGCTATAATCTGATGTGTTAAGTGTAGGAGTAACGTAAAAGACGAGAAGGCCTTTGCCCTACGGATCCTTTTCAACACAACATGCCACATCTACTTTTTAGCCTTTTATCTCGTAGGAACTTGGAGTTCAGTTGCTAGGGGATTGGTATGACAGAGTAACCGTTCAGCATATTTTCGGCTTTTTCAACTTTTCTATCTCAGCCTAAAACATGGTACACAGGAACTGATACATATGCCGAATGTATGTTTCAGGACTTGGCGAAAGCATTGGCTGTACAATGCGTCGTGTTCAACTGTTCGGATCAGCTCGACTTCATGGCCATGGGAAAGTTCTTTAAGGGTCTTGCAGCGTGAGTACCATTCCTCTTGATTGAAGTGGAAATTTCTTTAACACCGTTGTAGAAGCACAATATAGTAAAGACATGTAGTAGGTGAAATCCAAGACAAATTTATTGGCTTTTCAATTTGAGTCGAGGGTCTAGAGTTGGAGCCATAAACAGCAATGACGAAACAAGGCAACAGATTACTGAGTTAAGACAAATATTTCTGCCAGTGCAGAAATTTTACGAACGATCTTACGTTTCACAGCGTAATATTAACTCAACCATATAAATTCAATGACCATCATCGAAATATATCTCAAACATCGTCTTTTGCCCTTGTATATATTTCGTGAGAGCCCGTAACCGGCACTGTCATTTTCTACATGGAGTCTCATTATTGGTAATATATGTGCAGTTCTGGTGCGTGGGCGTGTTTTGACGAGTTCAACCGCATCGACATTGAAGTTCTGTCGGTGGTGGCGCAGCAGGTGAGTCTCTCTCCCTGCCACCTGTACTACCACACTAGTAGTCTCTAGAGTTGAAATAATATTTATTGAATCTATAAAAGGCCAAATACAGCACATAGTAGATTCAGTTATTTTATAATTTAGTTTACCACCCAGTTCGGAAGGTAATCATCACCAGAGTAGAATGGACATGAAACTCTAGTGTTGCTATTTTCCAATCAAGAAATAGCTTACAATATTGATACAAAGATTAAATTTACCGCATTAGTTGCATAATACAGGCGACTAAAATACATTTTAAATAAACAAAGAAGAAGCAAATTTTATCTGACTAATGTTTGTTGTCATGTGTTTGGCCACACAAGGCTAGAAATACATTGCGTGTCCTATAATAAAGATTGATAGGTTGGTGATGTTACTCAGAAGTTGACAACAAAACACATAGAAAGGAAAAAAGAGAGAAGGAGAAGATTCAGAAAATTCTTGACAGATGAAATGCAGATTATTGATATTCCGTAATAGTGGTGTTATTTAGTGATTATACGATAATATAAATAGTAGTTTATATATGATGTGTGTATTGGTCGGGTGGCGCTGGCAGGTGGTGACCATACAGAAGGCGCAGATCGCTCGCCAGGAGAGGTTCATGTTCGAGGGCTGCGAGCTGCCGCTCAAGATGTCTTGCTCCGTGTTCATCACCATGAACCCGGGATATGCAGGTGTTGTGCTTCATATAACTAGCGACTTGACTACATCCAGAGATGGCGATAGCCTATGTTACAAGTATGTGCTGTACAATCTAATGACCCCCGGTTCAATTAATGAGGCGGGCATATTTTTTGACTTTTCCTTTAGGAATTGTCGAAGTAGAAATCCTAGTCGCTACATGGAATATAATATGTATCCCATAAAAGTAGACTGCCTCGTGGTCTCGTGGTACAAGTATGTGCCGTGGGATCTAGATCTAGAGGTCCTGGGTTCGATTCCCGGGTCGGGCAAAGTGTTATTGGGTTTTTCCATTAGGAAATTCTCAGTAACAGCACGGAGTCTGGAAATGTGCCCGAAAAACACCAATAGGCTCGCCCCTATTACGTGGGACTGATACATACCTGGCGAAATGTGGGTGCAGAAATGCACCTCTGCCTACCCCTTCGGGGAATACAGGCGTGAGTTTATGTATGTATGTAAAAGTAAAGGCTGGCAAAATGTTGGTGTAGGAACAGACCCATGCCTATATCATCGCTTTAAACAAGTCTAACATATACATCGTTGTCCAGACCTTGTCCCCACCTCTGCTATAAAGTGGTGAGTTTTCTGGTCAGGTCGCACGGAGTTACCGGACAACTTGAAGGCGTTGTTCCGTCCCATCGCGATGATGGTGCCCGACTACGCGCTCATCGCCGAAATCTCGCTCTTCTCCTACGGGTTTTACGAGGCCAAGATCCTCGCCGGCAAGATCACCACCACTTTTCGGCTCAGTTCGGAACAGTTGTCGTCGCAGGTATACGCTGGAGAACGTACATACATTTATCTAGTTGTGGATTAGTTAACTTGTATGTCATTGTTTCCGTGACTTCTTGTTTTTAATAGCGATACCTAGACTACACAAAAAGTTAAGATTGCTAAGTTTAGCTGAGATTATTATCTTTATAATTAGTGAACGGTCATTATAATTTGTGCTAAACATATATTTCGGAAGGTCTTGTTCGTTATTGTTTTTTTAAATAGTTACAGGTAAAACTTCTGGAGGTAATTTCAAAAACTTAGTACAGAGCTCCGTTCGGTCCGGCGTTCCGAGCGAGAATGAATCATTCTCGATCGGGCGGCTGTATTTATACCCTACGTTGGACGCACAGTGGCGATGCGTTGACGCTTCGACATATATATTTTGTTTCAATGTTAAAGATGAGGATGATTTTACCATGCGGGTGCGGGTTTTTTGATGTTAATCTGTAAGCTCCCGGGCACATGTTAGCGTACAAACAAGCACCAGCCCAGTGCGGTTGGTGCGCCGCGGAGGACGCGAGTGACGTACAGCGGCGGTACTGGTGTGTGTGCAGGACCACTACGACTTCGGCATGCGCGCCGTGAAGACGGTGATCGTGGTGGCCGGCAACCTCATGCGCCAGCAGCCCGACGCCGACGAGCGACAGATCGTGCTGCGCGCGCTCAGGGACGTCAACGTGCCCAAGTTCCTCGCCGACGACCTGCTGCTCTTCAACGGTAACCCGTCCGCCAACTGCATCCTCTGCTTGCTCACACACGGAAATAAATACTACTCTATGCCAATTGCCAAATGAAACAATCGGTTATTAATAAATAAATAAATACCTACACCCAACAGTCACATACATAGTTCTGATCCCACACTAAGATACAAGTCTTGTGTCGTGGGTATCAGAAACTACGAGAGACTTTTCGGTCTCACATACACCCAGACCGGAAACAAATATTTGTGGATCACACAAACATTTGTTTCGGTGCGGGGATCGAACCCGCGGCCTCTCGTTTCGCAAGCTGGTGTCTAGCCAACTGCGCCACGGGGCTGTCATAAACTATACGGAAATCAATAACGTATTATAAAATGTGCTTTAATTATTAATTTTCATCATAGAAAAACATGTTATAAGTGTCTTCTTAGGCTTCCGTATTTAACAGTCGTTAGGAAGCTCTTTTTATCACATTTTCATTTAATGTGTTTTGTTTCTTATAGCATTCAACTATTCTAAGCTTTAGGAAACAGTTCAAATAGAATTTGTATGGACTTCAGTTGAAAAATGTTGATTGTTGATACAGGTATAATATCGGATCTGTTCCCACGTGTCGAAATCCCAGTGGTGGACTACGGAATCATGGAACAGTCCATCAGGAATATGCTACTTAAGAGGGGATACGACGATCTTTACCGTAAGTTTGATTTGCCTGTATCTGCAGTTCTATATTTTTAATGTTCATATAGTCAGGACATGGGAGACCATTGGAGACCAGACCACCACAGACCACCAGATTAATGAGAGTTCATTAATTAATTATAAGTATTTAGTATTGAGATGGAGTATAAGTCACTCATAATGCGTTTCAAGAATTGTTACCTATACTGACATAACATAGAAGCTTGCTGAGATACTTCTTTATGCTACGCTTCAAGAAAAATGTATTATTTTTAATTAAAAAAACTACGTTTTCCTGAGAAAATCGCTCTCGACTAAACATCTTCGTCTTATTTTCGTTTTGTTGTGTAGGTTCATCATTCATCATCATCATTGGCCCATATACGTACGTCCCACTGCTGGGCACGGGCCTCCTCTACCATTTAGAGGGTTTAGGCCTTAGTCCACCACGCTGGCCTAGTGCGGGTTGGCGGACTACACACCTAAGAAATTCCTAAGAACTTTCAGGTGTGCAGGTTTTATCACGATGTTTTCCTTCACCGTTAAAGCAAGTGATAATTCATTGTGAATACACACATAACTTCGAAAAGTCAGAGGTGTGTGCCTGGGGTTTGAACCCGCGACCGCCGAAATTCATTCACTGCTTGTGTTCGTATTTCAGCATTCATATTGAAGATAATCCAGCTGTACGAGACGACGGTGGTGCGGCACGGGCTCATGCTGGTGGGGCCGGCCGGCGTCGGCAAGACTAAGGTCAGTGCTGCTGTTACCATCAACCACTTATTGATGATATTCGTGATGTTTTACTTACGGTTTATTCAGTTGAATGTGCTTTTACTTATCATTATTAACTTTGTAGATACTCATATATTAGATGATGTTTGTTTTTGATTTAATTTGGCCGACAATTGTTACCGCCATTTGGTTTGGTGAGAATGAAGAAGAGTTCCGATCATTGGTCTGATGGTGAGCGTACTATTGGCGTGTTAGTGTAGTTAGTCTCGTGTGGCAGTGCTACGAGATCCTGCGGGACGCGCTGACGGCCATCCGCGGGAAGCCGGCGCCCGACGGCATGCCCTTCACGTCCGTGTTCACGTACGTCGTCAACCCCAAGTCCATCACCATGGGACAGCTCTACGGGGAGTTCGACCTCAACACGCACGAGTGGTGACCGACGACCTCAGTCCTTTACCTAATACATACATCTATATACGAACATGTTTGGTTGGGCTTAAATCAAATCTAGTTACTTGTAGCGAAATTAAGTTTGTGAAATCCAGTCATACAAGTTAATTTAATTATTTAGTTGTTCTCAATTCACAGTGGTTGTCATTTCTTTACTATAGTTTCTATAAGTTTTTCATATTTCGTATATATTCTTAACTTGATATAGAAATGTACATTCCATTTGTATTGTTTTTTTTTTGAATCCGAATTGTATTTGAACTACATTAGGTAGTTGTCGTGTAATATTGAGCTTTTTGGAGATAATGTCCATATGAGGTCGGTGTGTGCGCAGGACGGACGGGATCCTGTCGAGCCTGGTGCGCGCCGGTATCGCGGTGGAGGACATGGACCGGCGCTGGTACGTGTTCGACGGACCCGTCGACGCCGTCTGGATAGAGAACATGAACACGGTGCGTCACTGCACGGAGTGTATGTACTATACTGTATAGTGAGTATAGCGACAGAGTGTAGTGGACAGAGAGGGGTGCGTGCGCAGGTGCTGGACGACAACAAGAAGCTGTGCCTGTCGAGCGGCGAGATCATGAAGCTGACGGAGCGGCAGCGCATGGTGTTCGAGGTGGGCGACCTGGCCGTGGCGTCGCCCGCCACCGTGTCGCGCTGCGGCATGGTGTACCTGGACACGCGCGTCGTGGGCCTGCCGCCGCTCGTGGCCGCCTGGCTGCGCGCCGCGCTGCCGCCGGTCCGTCGCACTGTGTGTGATGTACACTACACCTCACCGCACACTCCGCACCTCACCTCACCTCTGTCGCCAGCTGGCGGACAACATCCGCAAGATCCTGCCGGGGCTGATCTCGGCGTACCTGTACCCGGCGCTGTCGCTGCTGCGCGCCAGGCTGACGGAGATCGTGGGGTCGATCGACTCGGCGCTGGTGCTCAAGTTCCTGGAGCTGCTGGACTTCCGCCTGCGGCCGCTCACCGGCAAGGACGACCGGCCGCCGCCCGGCGCCGCCTTCATCGCACTCATGCGTCAGTACATGCACCACTTCATTGTTGACGATTTACTTGTATAATTTATATCCAGCCAGTAAAATAAAATACTAATAATGGCGCTACCATGTCTCCGCAGCCCGCTTGGCGCCGTGCTGGGTGGTGTGGGCGGTGATCTGGTCGGTGGGCGCCACGTGCGACCACAACGGCCGCGCGATCTTCTCAGACTTCATGCGGGAAATCTGCAACGAGAACGGATTCAAACCCATGTTCCCCAAGGAAGGCCGCGTCTACGACTACACGTCAGTATCTCACATATAGCTAATTCAAGCAAACCTTGTGTACAATGTATACAAGCAGCTCAAGTATTTGCATCTCTTCCAAAAAACGTATTATCATATATTATACTTCATTCATAGTTCTTCTTTATGTGCTACTGACTGTTATAGCAAAAATATTTCAAAAATGTCACTAGTGTCCCACATCAGTCAAACTTCCAAGCGCCGTAGGATCGGATTTTATAGTAGGATACTAAGGGCCTCGTTCACCACTCTCAATTAAAGTGTCAAGTAGGCTAATCGTCAGTTAAAGTCACCCGTAACGTCACATGTCAATTTCACGACGTCCGAGTAAACTAATCATACGATTAAACTGACCAGTAACTTACTTGCCGCATCGTCTGCCAATTAGCGTGTTTACTTGACGGTTAAAATTGAAAGTGTTGTATTACTATATTCTTTGAAGTGTTGTTATTTTTATACGGATTTTTATACGGATATTTGAATAAAATGGATTTAATTGACTTGATCGATTATCACATCGAAGAATTAGAACATTCTTCTATGCGCCAAATACCGAGGAATCGTGTATTTAATGTGCGTGTTGATTATTTTACGGACCTAGACGAAACTGATTTTTTTGCAAGATTTTGATTATCAAAGTATACAATGAATCAAGTCCATAACTATGGTACTACTATTTAGTAAAAGTAAATATTACAGATATAAAATGACAGAGGTCTGTCTTACATCAAAGTTAGTTTGGGACTCTCTACCGAGCCCAATACAATTCGTTCTTATACTACCTGGGTTTCTCGCCCCCGCATCGGTCATTCTTACGTTCCCACGCATACAATTACTTTCTAAAATCCCTTAATTAAACATCTGCTAAACAACTATTCATTTAGGGATTATTTTCAAATCCCTTTTTTACAATCTTTTCGAAGGAATTCGTTAAATTGTCAAAAACATGGACTTCATAAAAAAATATACAATTAAATACAATAGAGGACAAACTACAAAGAGCAACCTTGACGTTAAGGCATTTTTTGTGTCGTTAAAAATTACTTGCCACTAAGTACAAAGGCGCAATAAAACAAAATATAAAAACTTAAACCTAAAAATGACCATTCTACAGGGCATAGGTCGAAATGAAGTAATGTATTATGTAACCAAAACACTACAATAAATTTTGATAAACGTCTACAATGCTATTGCAGGCTTCATGACGGCGGGTTCACCGATCCCACGGATGACGGCGAGCCTGCCAATCCTTACTGGTACAACTGGATGGCCAACTTGGAGAAATATGAGGTGGATCCCGAGTGGCAATATGCAGGTGAAAACTTCATGCTATTTCTAATATAATGTTATTTATACCACAAAAAGTTATTAGAAGCAATAATTTTTTATGTGTATTCCTATAAAACAAATCGCTATTACCAGCATCACATAGTCGATGGTAAATACTGGTACCGAGGTTTTCTCGTAAATGTCGGCAGACATCGAGGTGCCGACGCTGGACAGCGTGCGCAGCGCGGCGCTGCTGGGCTGCAAGGTCAACAACTACAACCACGTGGTGTGCGTCGGACCCACCGGCACCGGCAAGACGCTCACCATCGCGTCCAAGCTGGCGCGCGGCCTGCACAACAAGTTCATCTGCGAGTTCATCGTCTTCTCCGCCAGGACCTCCGCCAACCAGACGCAGGTGCCGCGCACTACTGCACCCACGCCACGCGTCGCGGCCCAGCTACAGCTGCGCTTGTGTCGCAGGACGTGATCGACGGCAAGCTGGAGCGGCGCCGGCGCGGCGTGTTCGGTCCGCCGCCCACCAAGCGCCAGGTGTTCTTCATCGACGACCTCAACATGCCCGCGCTCGAGGTCTACGGCGCGCAGCCGCCCATCGAGCTGCTCAGGCAGTTCATGGACTTCTCGGGTGCGTACTGCTCGCATACCGTACACCAGCGGGACGTCCACTTCACACCGACCCCTCCCCCGCAGGCTGGTACGACCGGCAGAACATCGGCGAGTTCAAGACGCTGGTGGACGTGGGCGTGGTGGCGGCGATGGGGCCGCCGGGCGGGGGCCGCAACCCCGTCACCATGCGCCTCATGAGGCACTTCCACTACATCTCCTTCACCGAGATGGAGTACGCCAGCAAGGTACGCTTATTCGCATTGGATAGTGACTCGTTAAAATTATGGAATTCGGTATCCAAATACAAATCTTGAGGAACGGTTATTAGTTACACGGTCTCTCGATATTCGACATAATCATGTCGGCCTGCTGGGTAATATTCCAGTATGCGATCTTCAACGTGATCCTGTGCTCTTGGACCCGCAACCTGGAGAAGGTGACGGTGCGCGAGGCTCCGTTCCTGAAGGCGTCCATCGAGATCTTCAACTCGCTGGTGGAGGAGTTGCTGCCCACGCCCACTAAGTCGCACTACACCTTCAACCTGCGGGACCTCAGCAAGGTCTTCCAAGGGATGCTCATGATGGATGCCAAGGTCGTCAAGGTGAGTAAGAAATATGGGAATAAATGTATAAAATTATGTAAGTAGAGGTATATTTCTACACCCACTTTTTGTCAATTATTGAATAGTTTTGTCGAACCAGTTTTCGTTGGCCGGATATTTTTAAACTCGGTGCTGCTACTGAGAATTTTATTACATTAGTATATTTAATGCAGTATACTAATGTAATAAAAGCTTTATTTCATTTTGTAAACTACTTGTTTCACTTATAAGGCTAAAAATAAAAAGGAAAAAAGTTTATTATCTAAGAAGTGTCCTAACACGAGAAATGTAGCAGATGATCAGTATTATGATGTGTTGCGAGGACGAGGATGACGTGATCCGGCTGTGGTACCACGAGCACCAGCGCGTGTACCAGGACCGACTCGTCAACGACGAGGACCGACAGTGGTTCACCAAGTAAGCATCGGATCTTGTTGTTTGTCTCAAGGACTATTCTGGCAATAATCTCTTTCTGTTTCTTCGAATGCAGTCTATTAAATAAAAAGATCCGTACGGAGTTCGGCAAGAAGTCTGCGGACGTTCTAGGCGGCAGGCTCATGCTGTTCGGAGACTTCATGGACATCGGCGCGGAGGACCGGAAGTACGTGGAGATCGTGGATAGGACCGAGGTTGGTATAGCGTGTGGCGTGCGGTGTGGCGTGTGAGGCGTGTGTGGCGTGTGGTGACGTGCGCGCGGTGTGCAGATGCAGGAGACGCTGGAGCACTACCTGTGGCAGTACAACGCGTGGTCGCCGGCGCCGCTGGAGCTGGTGCTGTTCCCGGACGCGGTGGCGCACGTGTGTCGCGTGGCGCGCGTGCTGCGCCAGCCCATGGCCAACGCGCTGCTGCTCGGCATGGGCGGCTCCGGTCAGTACCCGTCAGCACACGCGAGAACCTACATACTGAGGAACTTGTTTGTGAAACACTATAAGCTTAAACTAATATAAACCACTTCTAAAAAGGTCAAAAATGTTTGTTGGTCACTGTATATCATAATGTGTTTACATAGTCACTGCCATATATGACTGTAAATGATTAAGATGAGGTGCCAGGGCAGACACTTTGTAACGCTAGTACGAAGAGAGTGTCGCACTACAGGGCGGCAGTCGCTGTCGCGGCTGGCGGCGTTCATGGCGGAGCTGACGTGCGTGCAGATCGAGATCACGAAGGCGTACGGGCCGGCCGAGTGGCGCGACGACCTCAAGCAGACCATGCTGAAGGCGGGCGCGGAGAACCGGGGCACCGTCTTCCTCTTCTCCGACGCGCAGGTCTCTGCCAGATCAATTCGCATACATGCTACTACGTTTCATACATTCTCACCAGTTTTCAAGCTTGGCATTGTCTAATCATACGTTATGCACATTACATAGTGACGCCTGTATCCTAAAAGTGTGGACAGTTGACATTTTTCACCCATGTTTCGCCAAGTTTGTAAAATGATGTGTGTGTGTTTTCGGGTACGTTTCCAGACTTCGTGGTGCTATTGAGAATTTTCTAATGGTAAAACCCAGTACCATTACATGATACCTCAAATACTGTGACGCGAGACCACAAGGCATTCTGATCGGTCATGACTAATAACTTTTATTATATTATACTTACGCTTTAGAATGGTATAAATGTCGCAGATAAAAATGGAATCGTTCCTGGAGGACCTGAACAACATCCTGAGTTCTGGCGACGTGCCGAACATCTACGAGGCGGAGGACCTGGACCGGATCTACATGTCGGTGCGGCACGCCGTGATGGAGATGAACCTGCCCGCCACCAAGACCAACCTGTTCGCGTGCTACCAGCGCCGCGTCAAGAGCAACCTGCACATCGTCATCGTCATGAGCCCCATCGGAGAGGTCGATAATCGTCTTACTCGAAAACCACAACTTTTTTATAAGATAGGGAGGAGTGCTACACGACTTACGGGTACCTTAACCAACCTTAACCTTGGCTTAACCTGGCTCCTAAGGTACGATATATAGCGTGGAAAGGTTATAGTAAAAGTCAAAACAAAGTTTTGTTCAAATAATTTCAATAGTCACAAGCACATTTGAATCGTTTAAAAGTGATACCGAACACACTACAACCGGAACTTGTTATTAGTCATTTGTGTTCACCTGAACCGTAATACGATTAGTTAAAAATTATACAGATATTCCGTGCGCGGCTGCGTCAGTTCCCGTCGCTGGTGAACTGCTGCACCATCGACTGGTTCAGTGAGTGGCCCAAGACCGCGCTCGAGTCCGTCGCCAACCACTTCTTCCACAACATGCCCAACCTCAACACCTCCGAGGAGATCTACGAGGCCATGGTGGTAAGAACGACCATCACTTCATTCTAGTGACCATCAGTTCATAATTAAGACAAATATTTTTTCGCAATAGCATGCACTACCCTAAATGCATTTTGGTGTAATTAATGTGCGTATATGTATCATCATCAGCCCAAATACGTCCCACTGCTGGGCACGGGCCTCCTCTACAACTGAGAGGGTTTAGGCCTTAGTCCACCACGCTGGCCTAGTGTGGGTTGGCGGACTACACACCTAAGAAATTCCTAAGAATTTTTTTAAATGTGCAGGTTTTATCACGATGTTTTCCTTCACCGTTAAAGCAAGTGATAATTCATTGTGAATACACACATAACTTCGAAAAGTCAGAGGTGTGTGCCTGGGGTTTGAACCTGCGACCGCTGAAATTCTCGACCGCGCGCCTAAACCTCGAGGCCATCAGTGCATATGCGTATATGTATATGAAATACAATTAGGATTGCCCAGTTGCAAACCAGAAGCTCTCTAATTGGAAGGTCTGTCCAGTGGCAAGGGAGCGTTAGAATCCCATCACGGTATCCCCATAGGAAAGGCTTATGTCTAGCAGTGGACGTAAGAAAGGCTGCTGATGATGATGATGATGATGATCCCCTGCCTGTCGTAAGAGACGACACATATAGGCCCTTGGGCATTAACATCTGCGCGGACCTGATGTTGTCGCGCACCGGGCTGGAAGGCCAGTGACCCCGACACACGTTTCCCGCCCCCTGCCCCCACTGCTGGCGGGAAGTAAACCCATAATGAGGTTTTCCGTCGATAAAAAAGTGTTGGGAAGTAAGATATTCCGACCGTGCGCAGTCGGTGTGCTGCGTGGCGCACCAGAGCGTGGCGGACGCGAGCGCGCGCTTCCTGGCGCAGCTGCAGCGCACCAACTACGTCACGCCCACCTCCTACATGGAGATGCTGGCCGCCTACTCGCACATGTTCACCGCCAAGCAGCAACACATACTCACGCACTCCAACGCGCTCGAGACCGGTACGTGCACACACATACATGTAGCTCACATTCATCAACCATCTCACTACCTGTTCCCTAAACAATTTGTGTGTTGGGAGGTTTTTTGGCTTGAAGATGCCAATCTTGGTTCATTGGGGACAATTCTGTGACAGCTCTTTTCGAAATGATGATTAGTAACGTGCAGGTTAGAGCTATTAGTACTGTGGAGATTCCTCCACTTAAAAATGCATATAAACAAACATACATACACACACACACATAGAACACGCACATATACACATTCACATACTAATTTAATAAAATAAAATGAAATAAAATAAATTAATATTTATTACACAAACAGATGGACCGGCTGATCGTTATTAATATTTTGTATATACATAGCGAGCCCCGGCACAAGCGGTCAAACCAGTTCCGGGCCGCAGGTATTACGCTCGCTTTTCATTATTAGTTTCTGTGTACTTCTATACTCTTCGTCTATCGCTCATCATCCTTCTGTACTTTCTTGTGTGGTGTCAATAAACTGTTACGTGATCTTGGACTTATTCTTTCAACGACCCGGCTATCCACATCGGACACACGATACTATCATCTACCACGACACCCACTACAGTACGTAATGTTGGTCGGGGTCAGGTCTGAACAAGCTGGACCAGACTGAAGTGGAAGTGAAGCAGCTGCAGATCGAGCTGGCCGAGCTGAAGCCGCTCATGGAGCGCGCCGCGCAGGAGACGCGCGAAGTCATCGACCAGATCGCCGTCGACACGGTAACTTCATGTTGCTCCCCTTGTACTCGTCTAGTTCACGACGTTCTATTACTTTTATACCATGACACTTTAACAACAGTAGCTTAAGAATCATTCTTGGAAGATGTTACTGAAATTAAAAATAACACGTTCGGGAAGTGAAACCTTAAAAAAATTTGGCTTCAAGATTAAAATATTTTTTTGGGTGCGTTCTTTACAATATTATATAGTGGTCAAGTATATTAACGGTAAAACCTTTACTAAGATGTGTCTGTCTCTTTTTACTGTCGCTTTTTCGTTTCTGCGATTTTCAAATCACAACAATGCTAAAGAAGTTTTTACGTCAAAAAATAAAACCTAGTATTGACCTATAATTTTTAAACATCCATAATCTAAGCAATACAAATATAGGCAATAGCGGAGGAAGCTCGCATAAAAGTGGAGAAAGAGCAGGCAGTTGCCGAGAAAATGGCCGCCGAGACTACAGCCATGGCGGAGGACGCGCAACGGGACTTAGGTGAGTGTGTGAGCGCTGTGGTACCCGCGGAGGGTGGCAGCCCTGCGCGGCGGTGGCCCTGCGTGGTGGTGGCACTGTGTGGTGTTGCAGACGAGGCGCTGCCGGCGCTGCGCGCGGCCGAGCAGGCGCTGCAGGAGCTCAACCGCAACGACATCGTGGAGGTGAAGGCGCTCAAGAAGCCGCCGCAGGGCGTCGTGCTCGTCGTCGAGTCGCTCTGCGTCGTGTTCGACATCAAGCCCATCAAGGTACCGACACCGCGCACTGATGATGTACCCCCCCTCCCCCATACCCCGCTCTGTACCCGCCACTCGCCGTGTTCCCGCAGGAGCCGGGCGCCACATTCGGCGAGAAGGTGCTGAACTACTGGAAGCCGGGGTCGCAGATGCTGGCCGATCCCACCGCCTTCCTCGAATCGCTCCTCAAGTACGACAAGGAGTCCATCACGGAGGACATGATCAAGAAGCTCAAGAAGTACGTGCAGAACCCCGACTACGAGCCCACCAAAATCGCCAAGGTCAATCGCGCTCTCATTTTACTATAAAGCTGTAGTTCGGTTCAATTTGTAATAGTTACTACTTTTTGGATAACTATAATTTATTATATTATGTTTGCAGTGATGCAGTACCAAAAGGGTTTTATGACGAATATTATTGGCTAATTTTTTTGTTAACTTTTTGACATTGTTAATTGTTTAGTTTGTATAGCTTATCAGACACACGAATTTTTATTGCATTTAGCTGATATCGGCCTCGTCAAAATTCCCTCAATTTTTTCTTTCCGCGGTCCTTCCAGACCGGTAACACGCCTGCGTCTATTAGCGTTGCAGTTGTTGGCAGGCGTCCAGAACTTCTTTCCAACGGGCAAAGCGCCTGAACGAAACAAACTTGTGGTTTAATTATAATTTACTTGCACACTTAAAAGTGTATGAGGAAGTTTGTAGCCGGGGGCTGGGTATTGATAGTGTGGTGGTGCGCAGGTGTCGAAGGCGTGCATGTCGCTGTGCATGTGGGTGCACGCCATGTACAAGTTCTACCACGTGAACAAGGCGGTGGCGCCCAAGAAGGCGGCGCTGCTGCGCGCCACCGCCGAGCTCGCCGCCGTCGAGGGTACGTACCGCGGCGCGGCTCACGGGCCAACCAGCAGTAGCGACGCGGAGTCTACACTCAAAGTCAAAGTCAAAGTCAAAGTCAAAATATCTTTATTCAAATAGACTTTTACAAGTTCTTTTGAATCGTCAATTTTACACATCTTAATTTTTTAAACTATTGCCGCTTCGAAACGTGTTATAGCTGTGGAGAAGAAACGGCAAGAAACTCCCTCAGCAACACGACATGTCATTTTTTCTTTAAAAAAACAGCAATATAATTATGTCTTTTTTTCATTACATTATTTAAATTTTACATTATAAATGTCATAACGATACAAACTGTAGCAACAAAACAAAACTCCGATCAATTTACTTACTCCCAGGGCTTATTATCTTCAATAAAATCTGAAACTTTATAGTATGCTTTTTTGTAAAGCTTATCTTTAATTGATTTCTTAAACATTGTCAAGGGAAGCTCTCTAATAGCCTTCGGAAGTTTGTTATAGAAGCGTATACATTGCCCCATAAAAGAGTTATTAACTTTCCGGAGACGAGTTACGTGTTGAAACGAGATTACATTTGTTCCTAGTATTTTTATTGTGTACATTACAAATTTTATTAAATTTATCAAGATTCTTTTGGACGTACATTAAGTTTTCGTATATAAACTGACAAGTGAGGGTAAGAATATTTATTTCCTTGAATTTTTCTCTAAGTGAAGCCCTGGGACCTAAATTATAAATAGCCCTAATGGCTCTTTTTTGCAAAACAAAAATAGTGTTAATATCCGCAGCGGCTCCCCACAAAAGAATACCATATGACATAAGGCTATGGAAATAGCTGAAATAAACCATTCTTGCCGTTTCCTCGTCAGTCAGACGTCTGATCTTTTTCACTGCATATGCCGCTGAACTTAATTTGCTTGCCAATTGTTGAATGTGCGGTCCCCACTGGAGTTTTGCGTCTACCGTAATTCCCAGAAATGTAGTAGACGCAACAGGATCCATTTCTTCACCGTTAATTTGTACAGTGGTTTTTAATTGCTTACTACTCGTGACTCGTTGACTCGCTCTAATTAAGGCTCTGCTTGTGAAGTGTATTAGTAAAATCTAGTGCAGGTTGTAATGTATTGTGATGATTGATTTGATATTTATTTTACATTTAAGCTTAATAGAACGCACAAGGGGAAGACAGAGATTATTTTCTAACTCACGTTTCACGAGCTGTGTTTTAATTTATTTGTAGAGTATTTAGTGTCATTTTTCTTTCTACTGATTACTTTTTGCTGTTTTTTTTATATTTCTTATTAAAAAATCCAGTGATACTGTTTAGGCCGTGATTCAAACTCAACCCTTCATCAACACATTTATGCTGAGGGATAAACACCGAATAACCATTTAAAAATATCCGATAATACTGATAAGTTGTATTACTTTGGTTATCGACAGCGATGTTGGCAAACGCGAAAGCGAAGATGCAGGCGCTGCTGGAGGGCATCGCCAAGCTGAACGCGTACCTGCAGGAGAAGGAGGACGAGAAGCGCAAGATGGAGGACGACATCAACCAGTGCCTCGCGCGCATGGACCGCGCCCACAGGTACCGCCGCGCCGCCACACGACGCCAACCAAACTATTAACGATTAAATACTAGTTCATTTAACCACCTAACAAGTTTTGTTAAATTTTCTCCAAAGCATGTTAATTGCTGCTTTATTTCAAAAGTATTACACAGTCCACTGCGCAATTACTGCCATCTATATGATAACACACACAAATGTTCGCTATTTCATTTCAATTCATTGTAGTTCCTCATAAATAATGTAGATGTCGCTATGATGTTTATTTGAAAACTCCTTTATACCGCTAGATGGCGTTAGCGTTTTTCTATTTTATTATTTTGCATAGTTTACATAAATTATACGTACACACAATTAGATTGGAAAATGATAATTTGCAAGTTAATATTAATTTAAATACATATGTTTTTCTTTATTTATTCGTGTTATATTTATAACGTTTGAAGATTGGACAATATGCATTTTAACATAGCAAAATGTTATGTCTAATAAAATGCAGTGAAGAATATATTGCCATATTTCTCCTTAAATTGAAAAAATATAAAAAGTTATTAATAGCAGAGCGTGGTTTCGATCCACGGACCTCTGGGTTATGGGCCCAGCACGCTTCCACTGCGCCACTCTGCTACATGTAAAAATGTCGAAATTATCAGTTATATTCTCAGTATGTGACGTATTATCAACATTACTGTTTGCTTTTTAACTGCAACACGACTAATACTACAAAAGTATTTTTTTATAATACATGACAAGAAAATTAATTTAGTCAGTTGGCGTTTCAAAAATTGTATATTTATAATATTTGCAATAATTTTTTACGCATAAGGAAGGGAACCCACGCCCTTAAATAAAATAAAATAATATAATCATAAAATAAAATATAATCATGCAAATCTGTAACAATCATATCATGGAAATTTAAAATTGCTCGTGATCTCACGGTATTAGCATGTGTCGTGCTATTGAAGGGAATCGGGTTCGATTCTCGGGTCGGAGAAGTGTTTTCTTTTATAAATAATTTAATAGCAGTACTGAGTCTGGAATTGTGCCCAAAAAACGGCATTAAGCTTGGCCGCTATAATGGGACGAAAACACAAATGGCGAAATGTGTGTGCAGAAATGCACCTCTCCCTACCCCTTTGGATAATACCAGTGGAAGTGTATGTGTATAAAGCGTTGTCGCGTTGCCAGGCTGCTGTCGGGGCTGTCGAGCGAGCGCGTGCGCTGGATCAGCACCATCGCCGACCTGCGCGCCGCCAGCATCAACCTCATCGGCGACATCCTGCTCAGCGCGTGTGAGTACTCGTCTCTCACTCTGCACTATACACTATACACCCTATACACCCTGCACACCCTGCACACCATGCACACCATGCACACCATGCAAACCATGCACACCGGCGTCGCAACATAACACGCAATGGTTACAAACACATTCACGTTAAAAAACCACAAAAAAATATTTAATAAAATCTAGTTTTCCCAATCATTACAACTATTAGGTACCTGTATTTTCGATAACCGTCTGTTTACAGCCTGTATCATATTACGAAATATTAACATAAATTTATTCCTTAAGCTTTTATATAATATTTTATAATATAATATTTATTTATTTATAATATTTAAAATAACAACAAGAAAATTTAGAAACAAGAAAAGTTAGAATAAGCGTTGACGCCTGCAAGAGTATTGTAACTGTGTCGCAGACATCAAGCACCCTTCTAGTTCACAAAAACGAATCCAAAACAAAATAACAAATATTAAGGACATGTACGATTAATAACATAATAATTTTTAGAATAACATAATCGAAATACAATTAATAACATAATCGAAAGACAATTAATAACATAATAACATTTAGTAAAATAAAATCGAATTATAAATTTAAATACTAAATAGATATGTGAGAAAAAGAGAAAAGTTGTACAATTAATAAAATAAAATAATAACATTTAGAACAATAAAACAAAAATAATCAAGATGTTGAAGGATGTAACAGACCGTGATCGAAAACTGACACAGGTAGGTAATACTCAAGGTGGTTAGGAAAAGGTCATTTTTTTCTTGGGATTTTTTTTAGCATGCTAGTAAACACTTAAACTATTACCTGTCTTATTTCTAGATCACGGTCTGTTTACACCCTGTATGACATATACACATTGAACCCCCCCAGCAAATTCTGTTGTTCATATACTGCTTTAATCGTAGATTGCCTCATTGGTCCTCCTGCGTAAGTCTCATTGTTTCAATTTTCCATAGAAAAAAAATATTAAAATTGTTTAATTAGATTCATAATCCTTACTAATATTATAAATGCGATTGTAACTCTGTCTGTCTGTCTCGCTTTCCTGCTAAAACTACTGAACCGATTTAAATGAAATTTGGTACACAGATAGTTTGGAGCCTGAGAAAGAACATAGGCTACTTTTTATTGCGGAAAAGGGGTTTTAAGTTTTAAAGGGGTTAAAAGGGGGGATGAAAGGTTGTATGGAAGTATCTTCATTTTAAAAAACTAGAAACTTGAAACTTATTTTTTAGGCTGTTGATTAGATATAAATGAATATATGTTATAAATGAGAAAATAACTATATGACTGTTACGCTTTCACGCGTTAATCATTTGACCGATGTGAACGATTTTTGGTATGGACATACAACTTATTTTCTTTCTGAACCCAACCCTGTAGTCTACGCGGACGGAGTCGCGGGCAAACGCCTAGTGTTATAATATATTTCCACCACTAAACTGGCTGAAGTGTAGTGTTGTGTGTGTACGTTACTGTGGGGTGGGACATGTTGGCGGGGATGCTGAGCGGTGAGGATGTTGCAGGCGCGGTGGGGTACGTGACCCCCTTCACGGAGGAGTACCGGCGGGACCTGCTCGCGCTCTGGACGCAACACATGCAGGTACCGTGCTCCGTGCACATACACCATGCTCCCTGTCACCAACCTCAACATTAACACCTTCAACATTATCATATCCTTAAGTGCAAAGTTGTGATGGCTTTGAGGTTTTAGGCCCGCAGTTGAGAATCTCGCCGGTCGTGGGTTTAAACCCCAGGCATTTACCTCTGACTTTTCCAATTTATGTGCGTGTTTGCAATTAATTTACACGTTCTTTAACGGTGCAGAAAAACATCGTGAGGAAACCTGCACACCTAAAAAAATTAAGGAATTTCTCAGATGTGTGGTCCGCCAACCCGCACTAGGCCAGCGTGGTGGACTAAAGCCTACACCGTCTCAGTTGTAGAGGAGGCCCGTGGCCAGCAGTGGAAGTATGTATATGGGCTGATGATGATGATGGTGTCGAGTGCGTGAGTGGTGACGTGGTGTGATGATGCAGGAGGTGCGCGTGCCGCACTCGACGGGCGCCACGCCGGTGTCCGTGCTGGGAGACCCCGTGCAGATCCGGTGCGTCACGCACACACGCACACGCACACGCACACATACACAATGATCCCCGAACACAATTGAATATGGTTGTATAGATAGTTTACTTAGTTACATGATTATATTTAGCGTCAAAAGAGTTGTCAACATAATAAAACCTATAATTCTCAAATTTACATAAAATTTCAATTGCATGAATATTGTTGGCTATTTCCTGTCGAAAAACTTAAATAAAAAAAAACTGATTCAATACTCATACTTTTAGGCTGACTGCTCGCCGCTGACGTACTAACCCTGAATATTTACAGAGTCATAAAGTGTCGCTCATCGAACCTTATCTAATATCCGCCGCTGTAAGATTTATGACCTCGTGATAAATACATGTTATTGGTGTATTTATTGCCACAGAGTCGATTGTAAATAACTCACCACTTGACTTACGAAATAATTCAACTTTGAAGAGCGCACACGAATGAGGCATCTATATTTTTATTTAAATATGAGTATTTATTTCACCAGACTTTCGAATAGTTTCACTTCCATTATTAAAAGTAGTGGAATACACGTCTAATCGTCTCTCGCTACTCTTCTTATATTTGTATAGCAATGGACGAACCATCAAGAGGTTGTTCTAACGCTAATATAAGCTTACTGTCAGTTTATCATCAAAACCAATTTATAATATGATAATTTTATTGATTCGACTACCTCGTTAGTCCCGCAGCATGAGTTTTGTGACGTACGTTGAGGGCTCAGAATATGGCGAGGGTACAAACAGCGGTAGGTAACGGGAGTGGTTCGCAGGACGTGGCAGATGTACGGGCTGCCGCGCGACCCGCTGTCCGTGGAGTCGGCCGTGCTCATGTCCAACTCGCGCCGCTGGCCGCTCATCATCGACCCGCAGACTCAGGCCAACAAGTGGATACGAGCCATGGTCACTATACCATCACTTTCGCTCTATACTCATCACCTGCCTATTCATTTTAGTTGGCATGTTGAAAAACAATATAGGTACTCAAATCATTTGTAACCATTGGTTCAGTCAGTCCTACAACAAAACTTTTGAAATGTCAAATGATTACCAACTTCGGAATAGATGTAGAGGCCAAACGGCGTAAGTAATTGTCTCAGGAATAAAGACTAGTTAAAAATTTTACTGACAATTCAAACGTACCTACTAGTAAAAGTCTATTTGAATAAATATAATTTTGATTTTGAATTCAAATTATTAATTCAAAGGTATTATAGCTATTACGTTATGCCACCAACAACTTTTGTGTTACTATTTCATCCTTTCCTATAAGATTTTTTTATCCACCTCTCATTTGGCTTTTCACCGGTACAGTCGTGACTTGTCATGATATGTTCACATTCATAATAAAACTAACTTTTAGTATCTTCCCTATATGTTACAATGGTGGTGCAGGGCAAAATAGATGGTCTGTTGGTTGTGAAGCCGAACGACCGCGATCTGCTGCGCAACTTCGAGTCGGCGCTGCGCTTCGGCAAGCCTATACTGCTCGAGAACGTAGGACAAGAGCTAGATCCTGCGCTTGACCCTGTGCTCAAGGTCATTATCCCACATTACATAAAGGATGTATAAAGACCGGGATCGAAAACTAAGACAGGCAATAGCCTCAGTGATTACAAACACCGTGACATTAAAAAAAATCCCGACATTTTTTTTAATGTCACAGTCTTTATACACCTGTATACGTTGACAGACATAACGGAATACAATACGACTAGATATGCGTGAATAGACAACAAACATGCAAATTTAATGAAATGTCGAAAAAGGGAAAAAATCAGAGTGACCTAGATAAGTAGAGCAACATGATGACAAGGTTACAAAGTAACAGGTTGAGATATTGCTTTTTGTTCCCAACTCCACTGTTTATGTTATTTTGAGTAAACAACTCGGGTTGAGACAAACTAGGATCGCTCAGACTCGCTGCCGCTCTGTGTGTAAACCAACCGTGGCACGGTTGATCCTGTAGTTTTAATTAGTTTTAGTAAACAGTCATAAGCGATGGTATAAACTTGACAATTCCGCGTGCAGCGCCAATACTTCCGTCAAGCGGGCCAGCTGGTGCTGAAGCTGGGCGACACTCTGATCCCGTACATGGCGGGCTTCAAGCTCTACATCACCACCAAGCTGCCCAACCCCAAGTACACGCCTGAGACTTCCGTCAAGGTGCAGATTGTAAACTTCGCACTCGTGCCGAGGTAATATCTGTCGTTCATGTAGTTGGTTTCTATATTTTTTCTTTGTAATAGCCATTCGAAGCGGTGATGGCCTCGAGGTTTAGGCGCGCGGTCGAGAATTTCGGCGGTCGCAGGTTCAAACCCCAGGCACACACCTCTGACTTTTCGAAGTTGTGTGTGTATTCACAATCAATTATCTCTTGCTTTAACGGTGAAGGAAAACATCGTGATAAAACCTGCACACCTAAAAAAAAGTTCTTAGGAATTTCTTAGGTGTGTAGTCCGCCAACCCGCACTAGGCCAGCGTGGTGGACTAAGGCCTAAACCCTCTCAGTTGTAGAGGAGGCCCGTGCCCAGCAGTGGGACGTATTTGGGCTGATGATGAATAGCCATTCTATAGCCGTGATTCATTATGGTACATTCAGATTGTAGAAATGCAAAACATTGCAAAAATATACGAAATGTTTATTAAAACTCAAAGCGCACTTACGTGATAAAAGCTGAAGTGCACATTCCCAAGTGACTCCAGTTATGTACGTCCGCGCAGCACGCAGGCGCGAGTAGGGCAGTACGTACAGCGAGTACGTACATTACGTGTTGTGGTGCAGCGGCCTGTCGGAGCAGCTGCTGTCGATCGTGGTGGCGCAGGAGCGGCCCGAGCTGGAGGAGGCCCGCGGCGCGCTGATCGTGTCGCGCGCGCAGATGGCGGCGCAGCTGGCCGACATGCAGGCGCACATACTGTCGGGCCTGTCCAACTCGGAGGGATCGCCCGTCGACGACCTGCCGCTCATACTCACGCTCGAGGCCATCAAAGTCAAGAGCGCCGAGATACTCGTTAGTACTGCTCCTCCTCTAACTATCCACACATTTATCTACACCAACTAAATCTCTATAAAGATTTTAATTCAAACAGCATATACAATTATGTTTCTTGTACCACTACGCTGTTACATTACACAATTAATTACGCAATTGCTTGTGTATTTGTTGCTGCTTTACTTTCTGTAAGTCCGTCTGCCAAGTTGGCAAAGACCTCCTCCAACCTACTCCATTCTGGTCTTTTTCTTTAGGCCTGCAAATTGCCTGATGTCTTTATCCCTTTTTTTATATACTGGCACGGCAAAGTGACTCCACTGTACCTGATGATAAGCACAGTGGAGTCCAAAAAATTAATACCGACCAGCGAGAAACGATATGGTCACCCTCTGGTCGACACAATCATGCCGGCCTGCACAAATGCTTCTTCACGCTTCGCTTAAAGGATCCAGGATCATAGGAAGGAGGGAACACGTGAGCCGGCAAACTATTCCACAGCTTAGTTCCCTGATTTTTGCTGTAACACGTACAAATTTTTAATATTCCTTGTTTTTGGTATTCCCTAAAATTTAACTAACAAAAAAAGGCTGGGTCATACAGATGAAAGATCATTCATTATTAGCTTGAAACAAAAAATTAAAAGCTCTATATTTGTCCTTCTAAAATTGTAATAAAATATAGAAGGCATTCTAAGAAATATTTTATATATAATGTAAATATAGCTGTCAAACGAATAAAAAATAATGTCATTTTACTTGATGTATACCAGAAAAGGACATTAATAAAACTCGACATGTTCGCGACTGTTTCTAATGTTTTAGAATTGCCTAATGCTAGCTTTTGACGAGGCTACGCTATATGAATATTTAAATAAATCTCGCGAGAAAAGCGGCTGTAAGTGTAAACATGTTCTCCATGCCATGTTGTGATGAAAATGAAAAGGTTGAAAGTGAAAGTTGAAGGTGCCCTCGAGGTTAAGGTGCGCGGGCTGGAATCTCGGCGGTCGCGGGTTCAAACCCCAGGCACACACCTCTTAATTTTTTAAAGTTATGTGTGTATTCACAATGAATTACCACGTACTTTAACTGTAAAGGTTAACATCGTGAGGAAACCTGCAAACCTAAAAAAGTTGTTGGGAGTTTGTCAGGTGCGTAGTCCCGGCGTACGATGCGCTGACGTGTGTCGCGGCGCAGGTGAAGGTGGCGGAGGCGGAGCGCACGGCGGTGGAGACGGAGGCGGCGCGCGGCGCCTTCGTGCCCGTGGCCGAGCGCGGACAGATCCTCTTCTTCTGCCTGTCCGCCATGGCCGCCGTCGACCCCATGTACCAGTACTCGCTCGAGTGGTTCGTCAAGCTGTTCGTGCGCAGCATGGCCGAGACACCGCCCAACGGTCAGTGCGCTGCCACAAAGTATTGTTATTGTTAGAAGAATATAATTAGTGATAATGTTGCGCACAGTAGCATGTCGTGTAATGAATATTGAGACGTATGTGTGTGCGTGAGCGTGACTAGTGGCGCGGTGTGTGCAGAGGACGTGGTGGAGCGCGTGGAGCTGGTGGTGGCGCACCTGACGTTCCTGGTGTACGTGAACGTGTGCCGCAGCCTGTTCGAGCGCCACAAGCTGCTGTTCGCGTTCCTCGTGTGCGCGCGCGTGCTGCTGCACCGCGGCGCCATCCGCCGCGCCGAGTTCAACTTCCTGCTCAACGGCTGCAAGATCGACGAGGTACCGGCCACTGAACGCATTATACCTGCAGATACTGCACACACACTGTACGGTTCAGTGATCAAGTTTTTGTCTTCCACATCAGCATAGAGCGGTCTGATAGACTTTACACAAGTGAAATTTATTTATAAAATTTTCCATTACCATTTTAGTGCCATACTAGTTAGTCATTGTCCCTCATGTACATTGCCCCTTTATCATTATCCTACTTTACCACCTATCTATGTACATAGACCTTTGTTGCCATTTTACAAAATTGTAAAATCATTTCAATCGAAAAAATCGTGTTTGTCGTGCGTGCCTGTCTTGCTTTTGTGGTTTTATCTTCATCGTTGTCTTTATGAGGTTGCCTTAGGCGGTGAAACAATCATTTGTAATTTTCCTTATTAAAGTCTACCGTTATGGGATTTGCACAATCTCTTAGCGCCCTTGGCAGCATCGACGAAACAAATTGTCCTGATAATAATCTCCACAAAACACTCATAACATATGAGAAATTTGTAAAAATATTTTGTGTAGACTCCTGTTCGTTACGACCCTTTTATTTAAGGTTGGAATATCGATTGTACGATCAATTTAAAACTAATTTTTTTTTAAATATACTTCCATAACTTAATCCTCACAACAGGAAAAATTAAGTTTAAGCACATTGTATACGAGAGGTTTCCGTGGACAGGAGCTGGAGAACCCCGACCCGAAGTGGATATCGGAGCGCATGTGGATGGAAATGCAGCAGCTGGCGTCGCTGCCCACCATGAAGCAGTTCGTCACAGAGGACTTCATACAACAAATCAAATTTTTCAGAACATTCTACGAGTCGTACAATCCGCACAAGTGTGTATTTCATCAATATCGCCCTTTTAACCCTACCGCATATTAGATATTTATAATGGGTGCTCGTTGCAGGTTGCCGTACCCTAAGCCATTAGACTCGCAACTGGATATGTTCCAGAAGTTGTTGGTGTTGAAATGCATTCGACCAGACAAGCTAGTCCCCGGCCTGCAGGTCAGTTTTTGTAAAATTTTAGTAGGTTACGAAATTCAGTCAATTGTGTGGATTTTCTGAAAGTGGCATCGGGAGATTTGCCTAAAGTAAAAATTTAATCGTTATGAAAAATAAGAAAAGAAAGAAAGAAAGAAGCATATATTGCCAGCACAATTTACATATACAATATTACAAAAAAGGAAACAGAAAAAAACTATAAACCTATTAAATTGCACTAGTAAAGGTACCTCCTATTCAGCTACATGCTGCAGTAACGTGTGAACGATACTGCAACGCTGATTTTCGATGGGAGGCCCAACCCAAGCGACGTACGGATGTACAGTCGGAGTAACAATTGGAGAAGTAAACTTAAAAATAAACATAATTATAAGAATATGAACAATTTGTCACTAATGATACAATGATAAAAACAAAAAAAAAACAAGCACAAAATAATAATAAAAATAGTAATACTTGTAGGCAGTCGACATTGTACTCGTATTTAGCGTGGAGTGCGATTGTGATCGGTTGTGTCCCTGCGGCGTGCAGGACTACGTGGTGGGGGGGCTGGGCGCGCGCTTCGTGGAGCCGCAGCCGGCCGAGCTGGGCGCGCTGTTCGCCGAGTCCGACCCGCTCGCGCCCATCATCTTCGTGCTGTCGGCCGGCACCGACCCCGCCGCCGGTAACCCTCGCTCCTACTGCCTCTCGCTTCCTCTGCTTCCTCTGCTTCTTCCAACACCCCTGCTACTGTGTGCTCTCTGCGACCAGATTTGATGAAGTTCGCCGAGAAAATGAAGATGAACAAGCGTTTCGAGAGTATCTCGCTGGGCCAAGGGCAAGGACCCCTGGCCGAGGCCATGATGAAGGTCGGCTGCGATTTCGGCAACTGGGTGTTCTTCCAGGTATGTGACTGTGAAATGTGGTGTGACGTAGTGTCGGTGGTTGTGACGCGCCAAGTGCCGTGTTGTGTTCAGAACTGCCACCTGTCGCCGTCGTGGCTGGGCGTGCTGGAGCGCCACGTGGAGCTGCTGCAGCCCGAGCTGGTGCACAAGGACTTCCGGCTGTGGCTCACCTCCACGCCCTCGCCGCACTTCCCCGTCGCGCTGCTGCAGAACGGTACAGCCACACTCACCTTATTCAATAAACCTTGGAGTACAGTAATGTCTGATACACGTTGGTGAAACCGGCAAACAAAAAACCCATCATGTTTTAATGTAAAACATGACGGTTAAGAGCTTTCTCTTAGGCTGTACCAAATCCAAGGTCAAAATATCCTTTTAATATTTTAACGAACTACAACGACGCCCTTACGTTATTACGGTGTCAGTTTTTAGTGGTACAAAGCTGTTCCGATAGTATGGTAGAATATGGGTGCATGTGACAGGGTACAAGATGACGGTGGAGCCCCCGCGCGGCATCAAGGCCAACCTGATAAAGGCCTACATGAACCAAGTGCCCGACTTCATCGACTACTTCAACTCCACTGACAGCAAAGTGCCCAATTTCAAGGTATTAAGCAGACGCTACATATTTTAGTTGTATAATTTTAGCCACATTGCATTTTGAATACCTAAGGTACTTGTGATTGGATACAACTTAGAATATTCAGCATATAAAACCGATAAAAGTAACTTTGCTCCTTGTTTTGATTCCCTGAAATAGTGGAATCTACTAAATGGTTCATTATAAACTCTCTTAAACAATGTACAGTACAGTGAAGTTACTAGTCAGGATTTTGGTACAGAGGTAGATGCACCCTGGAAATGGTCAGGGGCTAACCATTTCTTGTTCATTACATGGATGAAATCTATATTAAAGCAAGCAAAACTCCCTCCACAAGCTAGCAATAAACACGTAGCTGTTAGTATGTGTGTGTGTGTGTGAGTGTGTGTGTGTGTTGTGTACACGCGCGGTCGCGCAGTGGTTGTTGTTCTCGCTGTGCCTGTTCCACGGCGTGGTGCTGGAGCGGCGCAAGTTCGGGCCGCTCGGGTTCAACATCCCGTACGAGTTCACGGACGGAGACCTGCGCATCTGCATCTCGCAGCTGCACATGTTCCTCACCGAGTACACAGAGGTGCCGCTCAGGGTAACTACCACCTACTGTATAAACATATCATTCATTCTTTTACGACACTGCATAATGATCTTATCTATTACACCGTTGGTAAGCTACATTTGACTAGAGGTTCGGTGTAAAATTGTGAATAATTTTTTATCGAAACATGAATCACGTTTTTACCTTGTGTCTTGTTCAGGTAAAGCTAACTTTTTAAATTATAAACAAACCACACCAAAGTCTCATTTCGAGTAAGCACGTTGTTCAGGAAGCATAACATGTTCAGACCCGTGATCAACAGTCGCAATTAGGTTAGTGTGATGGAAGTGTTGTAGGCGTAGAGGTAGACAGCATGCACGTTGAGGATGCGTGGGGTGCAGATGCTGACGTACACGGCGGGCCACATCAACTACGGCGGGCGCGTGACGGACGACTGGGACCGGCGCTGCCTGCTGTGTCTGCTCAACGACTACTACACCACCACCGTGCTCAGCGAGAAACACACCTTCGACGAAAGCGGCGCCTACAAACAGGTCGCTTATCTAACTATGTCGACACGTCTCATCACTTGCACCACCTCCTCATCGACTGAGAACGCTGGCCTAGAGGGGGTTGGCGATTCGCAAAGTTGCCCTTATCAATGAAACGTCCTTGGGACTTTTATAATATGTCAGGATTCAGTTGACATTTTATTATATATTTTATTTTTGCCATCACTATGTACTTATAATAGATAGATGTGCCCGCGATTTCGTCAGCGCGGAACAATTATTTTTCTACTATTTATTTATATTACTATAAAAAAAATATGTAGCCTTAGTTACTCCTTATTAGGTCAGCTATCTGTCAGTGAAAGTCCCATCAAAATTGTTCTAGCCATTTCAAAGGTTAGCTGGACCAAACAGACACACAAAAAGAATGTTATTTTGTTATACGTACCGTTTATACATTCATATGCATTTAGAAAAAGCGGTTCTTTTAATATTACAAACAGACATTCCAATTGTGTTAATTTATATAGATGCGTGATGTTGGTAAGTGAGGGTAGGTATAGGTATAGGTAAGCATGTGTTGCAGCAATCTCCAAGCGCGGGCTTGGAGGAGTACTCGCGGTACATCCGCACGCTGCCGCTCAACGACGACCCCTCGCTGTTCGGGCTGCACGCCAACGCCAACATGAGCTACGCCATGGCAGAGACCAACGCCTGCCTCGGTCAGTGCTCGCCACCAATATTACCCACTACATACTCGTATGCTTAAGGCACTTTTATTAATCACTTAGCCATTTAGTCTAATATCGCAAGAGCAATAAAAATTTATTCAAAAATTTCAAATGAATCTTGAAAAATCCTTAAGGTCGCCTTCTACTGCATTGATTAGTAGATAGTTCAGATAATAAGGGAAGGTAAACTGCCATTCAATTAACTTTAATTAAAAGAGTTTGTCAATGTGCTCGAGTCATGTTTTAATCAGCAATGAAGTTTAATAATAGTTTTCTGGCCGTTTGATTCGCATTAAGAAGTTTTGGAAGGTACAAAAATGTGTCTATTTTCCCTGTTCGTCGGTTCGTTGTTGTGTTTGGTTGTGGTGAGTTGGTATGTGGCGCGTGTGCAGGCACGCTGCGCGCGGTGCAGGGCGGCGGGGGCGGCGGCGGGGGCGCGGAGGGCTCCACGGAGCGCGCGGCGCGACACGTGCTGGCGCAGCTGCCGCCCGCGCTCGACCTGCCGCACATCGCCGCCACGTAACTGCACCACCGCACCACCCGCGGCACAGCCCACCCGCCCTCACACACACCTTCATTCTGTGTCACTCCCATGTAGTAGGAGACGAGGCTGTTGCCGTTTATCGGACGCATTTCAACACTGTGATACTACTAAAAAAATTCTAATAAACGACCCAATAACACTTTTTCCGACCCGGAAATCGAATCTGGGACCTCTAGATTTCAATTATATATTTTTACGTACTGATCCGTAATCGGAAATCCCACTATTTTTAAATGACACTCAAATATAATTTAATGAAAATCTGGAATTTAAACAAACACTCCAAAATTTTCAAAATTTACGGAGAATTTTTTTTACAAACTCGACGAAACAATGTTTATTCTTTTCTCTCATCTCTTTTCGACTTTAGCCTACTCCTTCCTTTCCTTGCCATGATCATCCACACACATGCACACGAATTTATATGGGCGATTATTTTAAAATGTTTTAATTACCTTCTTGATTTTTTAAAATTATAGGTAAATATAATCATAGGTAATGTAGTGCAGCATATTGAATAAGACAATGGTAGTAAATATAATGTGAGTTTGGAGAGTAGACATGGCATGCACGTGACACCCGCCCGGGTGGTGTGCAGGTACCCGGTGTCGTACAAGGAGTCGCTGAACACGGTGCTCATACAGGAGGCCATCCGGTACAACCGCCTGCTCGCAGTCATCAACAACTCGCTCAAGTAACTGCACTTCTACCACCTTCATACCATGTTTTAATTTCTCTTCGAAGCAGATTTGACAGACTTATTCGTTTTGTATGTACATACATATATCCAATATATATAAAATATACATATATACGAGTAGAAGCAGTGACGGCCTCAAGGTTTAGATGCGCGGTCGAGAATCTCGGCGGTCGCGGATTCCAAGCACACACTTCTGGCTTTTCGAAGTTATGTGTGTATTCACAATGAATTATCACTTGCTGTAACGATGAAGGAAAACATCGTGATGAAATCTGCACACCCAAAAGTTCTTAGGAATTTCTTAGGTGTGTAGTCCGCCAACCCGCACTAGGCCAGAGCGTGGTGGACTAAGGCCTAAACCCTCTCAAAGATAAAGGAGGCCCATGCCCAGCAGTGGGACGTATATGAGCTGATGAAGATACATATGTATATCCACAGTACTCCACGTTTCAATTGTTATAAGAAGTCCAATCAATAGTCCGATTGGTGTCAAAAGTCTATGGGTCACAGAAATTGTTAAAAGCTATGATAAGGTGTATAATGAATATAATTTCATATTAATCTTTATTTCAACAATAGTCAATGGGATCCATAGTATTAACGTATTGAAGCGCGATACACTATTGCATTTGGGATTACAATTCTGCGATTTGTAACAATAAATAACAACATTCCGTTGGTAAACAGTTTCATTTCGTCAACTTCCAAATAATACTTTGTAACTCCACGGCACAAATGGTTAAACAATTTGTCAAATTTTTTTTCAATTCGTAAACTTTGTGACATCACATTAAACTTTCTTCTTCGTGTCTTAAAATAGAAAATGTGTTATTAGTACAAATCTCCAATAGCGAAAATAGAATAAATATTTTATATATTAATAAGTATTTTAAATGGTCTTTGAAGAACATTGCATTTTAGTTTTAACAATATATGTACATGCCATCTATTTATACTCTATGTATTACTAAGTATAAAATCAGTTTTAGATTATTTTTAATGTAGTCTCATGTAGAAGCATATTTAAGCTGTGGTCGTTTGTCTTCACAATAATTAGTAAACTTATGTAGGTAGTTCTTACAAGTAATTTTATAATCTGAATCATGAAATCGTTTTATTTCTTCTTCAATCATTTGTTGTTTTCGTAAATTGTACATCTTGGTATGTGTTAGCTTTAGTGTATGTTCCATAGTAGTTGGCAAGGGATGTTGACAGCGTCAATGTGAATACGATGTACATATGACGATGTGTGCGTGTGTGCAGGGACCTGCTGAAGGCGCTGAAGGGCCTGGTGGTGATGTCGGAGGCGCTGGAGAGCATGTCCAACAGCATCGCGCGCAACGCCGTGCCGCTCATGTGGAGCTCCAAGGCGTACCCGTCGCTCAAGCCGCTCGGTCAGTGCACGCTCCCGCCGCTCACTCACTCACTCGCAACACTCACTCCATCACTTGAAAGACTCACTTATTCGTACACACATTTCTCTCCTTCACCATTGGAACAATTTGAGTAAATCAAACAGCCAACAGGTCATGACAATTACTACTTAAAAAAGTACTAGAATGGATGCAATACTCATCACTGAAATGGACGGTCGCGAAATGGTTTGATCATCAGAATAGCGGATGTGAATAATTAAATTGTGTTGTATGCCTGGACCGACTAGGACTAGACGTATTTTTTCACCCTATTTATTTATTTATGTACTTAGCACAAGCACATGACATGTATGTATTAAAATATTTTAAGCTTAGGACCATATTAACGTGTACATAGCATTATCCGAAATGATATATCAACAAAATAAAATATTCAGAGTGAAAAAAGTTTGTGCTAATTTTATTTACAGCATTGCTCTATTATTGTATTCTAAACATTCACAGAAACAGTTCTGACGCCATACTAAGTTTCGAGTCTTATGTCGTGGTTATCAGAATTACTACGAGAGACTTTTCGATTTCACAAACACCCAGACCCGAAACAAATATTTGCGGATCACACAAAACATTTCGGTGCGAGGATCGAACCCGCGGCCTCTCATTTCGCAAGCTGGTGTCTAGGAAACTGTGCCTCGGGGCTGTCAGATAAATTAGTCAGACGTCGGGCACATTTGGTTAGTGATGACGTAACGCGGCTCATGTTTGTACGAAGTAGTGGGGACTTGGTAATCCCGCGTGATTCGTTTGTGTCGCGTCGCACAGATGCTGGTTCACTCATCTACATATCGTTGACTCGCTGCTGTTGTACATACGATTTCTTCGTATTCATATTCCAACTATTTGTACCAATTTATAAGATACTATTATTATATTATTTATTAGATATAAATTTGATGCCTTTGTTCGTAATTTTCATGGTATTTCTTCTACGAACCTAAGCTTAATATTAAATATTGAGTATTTAGTATGTTAAAGTTATTAAGGAGGAAGCCACGTGTTGTTGGATACATTCGCTCATTAGTTTAAGCAGAGTATGGCAGCTATGATGCTTACTTTTTGTTTGTAACGCAAGCACATTGGTGATTGCTTGAAACTGATGTTCAATTTTAACGCGGTCGTCACAAGCCCCTGTGGCCTAATGGATAAGGCATCGGCCTCCTAAGACGGGGATTGTGGGTTCGAGTCCCATCAGGGGTAGGTACGTCATTAAACGGTTTCTGTTTTGGTTTTTTGATATTTTATGCATGACAAACCAAAACGTATTTACAAAACACCAACACGTTTTTATTTACGTAATATACCCCATGTCTTCTAACATGATTTTTCGAGCGTAAGGGAAAATTTGACTTTGATTATTGTTTCCTTTATAATCCACGCTTACCGTCTAACTAGAATTTATATTTTAACTGCTTCGTTGTTTTGTGGCATATTTGCGTGGTGCGATCGAAATCCGAGTTGGATTTATAGTGTATACAAGCTACATATACATGTGTACGTATGTATGTGTACAATGTACATGTCGTGTGACAGCGGCGTGGGTGAAGGACCTGTGCCTGCGCGTGGAGTTCATGCAGGCCTGGGCGGACGGCGGCATCCCCAAGGTGTTCTGGATCTCCGGCTTCTACTTCCCGCAGGCGTTCCTCACGGGCGCGCTGCAGAACTACGCCAGGAAACATGTCATCGCCATCGACACCGTCTCATACGGATTTGAAGTGAGCATACATCAGTCATCGTAATAGTATTATATTGACTGCCTCGTGGACGTGATCTCGAGGTCCTGGGTTCGATTCCCGGGTCGGGCAAAGTGTTATTGGGTTTTTCCATTGGGAAATTTTCAATAGCAGCACGGAGTCTGGAATTGTGCCCGGAAAACGGCAATAGGCTCGCCCCCTATTACTTGGGATTGATACATGCCTGGCGAAATGTGGATGCAGAAATGCACCTCTGCCTACCCCCTCGGAGAATAGAGGCGTGAGGTTATGTATGTATGTATGTATTATATAATAATATTTTGTAAGTAGTGATTGTCTTGAGGTTTTGGTTGAGGTTCGAGAATCTCGGCGGTCGCGAGTTCCAACTCCAGGCACACGCCTCTGACTTTTCGAAGGTATGTGTGTATTCACAATGAATTATTACAATAGCGTGAGGTAACCTGCATACCTTAAAGTTCTTAGGTGTGTAGTCCGTCAAGCCGCACTAGGCCATCGTGGTGGACTAAGTATAGGCCTAAACCCTCTCAATTGTAGAGGAGGCCCGTGCCCAGCAATGGGACGTATGTATGTGGGCTGACGGTGTAGAGATGGCTGAATGTGTCGTGGTGTTTGCGTGTGGCAGCCGCTGGCGGCGGCGCCGGCCAAGAAGCCGGAGGACGGGTGCTGCATCCGCGGCCTGTTCCTGGAGGGCGCGCGCTGGAGCATGGCCGACATGGCGCTCGAGGAGAGCAAGCCCAAGGAGCTGCACACGGGTATCTCCCACACTTACTGCGCACCTCACGTGCAACTGTTATGCTGTATCTCTTGTCGCTCTGTCAAAACTTATTCACGCCAGCCCACGAGGGAGGCGGCTCAAATCCGTGCAGATTTAAATACTATAGCTTAGCAAATTTTTGCGTGACTATATTACAGATTGTAGATAATAATATTTGCCATCTTTTTTATTTGAAACTTTTTTTTGTATAACGCATAGGTTTCTAATTATAGCGCTCCAACACAGGCGAGGGAACGACCCTAGCGTCACGAGGGGACAAAAATGGTTAGGATTTATACCTGAATACTGTTGGAATGTTAAGAGGGAGAAATTCCGAACGACCCGAAATATATACTGCAACTTATAGGCGCATAATTGAATATACAGCATTATAATCTCATTTACAGCTAGCTCCTAAACTATAAATTCTACGGGAAAAAGTTTCCGATAAAATTTATAGGTAATTTTATGGTCTATAATTCAGTTACTATTATTTTTTATTTTTAACATATTTTTTTAACCATTAACTAAATATTTAGTAAAAACCATATTGTAAAAAGTTTGATATTTAAAAACCTATGCGTTATACAAAAAAAAGTTTGAAATAAAAAAGATGGCAAATATGATTTCTACAATTTTTGTCGTACGATGCGCGGTTCGCGAGATATTCGATAAAACGTGTTTTCAAAGATGGCGGCTGAAGTGAACCCTCCCTCCCCCCCGCCACGCCAACTTGGATTTACATTCAGGGGACACCTTTGAACGTATTTCAAAAAAAAAAAATACCAGGTCCCGAACGATGCTTAACTTACCTACTTTTTTTGCTCCGGCGCTTGGCCTAGTAAACGAAACCTTACACCTGTATAATGTTTGAAAATATTGTTATTTTCCATGAACTTTATACAGCGTGTAAACAGATTGCGATTGCAAACTGAAACAGGTAACACTGGTAGTTAGGGGAAAGGCATTTTTTTATATATTTTTTGTTTTTTTTTATTGTCAATGTGTTTGTAATCACCGTCCCTATTACCTTTGGAGCACGGCGTTACTTCGCGCCTGTAGTTTGGTTAGCTAGGCCGCGTGCCGTGGCCAGCTGGGCGAGTGCAGCTGGGTGAGTGCGTGGCGTGTGCAGAGATGGCGACGCTGTACCTGCGGCCGGAGCAGGCGCACCGGCCGGCGGCGGGCGCGTACCTGTGCCCCGCGTACAAGACGCTGGCGCGCGCCGGCACGCTGTCCACCACGGGCCACTCCACCAACTACGTGCTCACCGTGGAGCTGCCCGCGCACAAGCCGCAGCCGCACTGGATCAAGCGCGGCGTCGCGCTCTTCTGCGCGCTCGACTACTAGACCCCCACTACTGACACATCACCTACCACTGCTTGTACCTTAATATACTGCTACTCTTATTTTGTATTTTTATTCTCTCATCATTTCCAGTCTAAGTGTATAGAATATCCTATAGAATAATCTGTTGGAAGCGGCCTGCTTTCAATTACGAGTAGGCCTACATATGTCCAGCAGTGGACATAGTGTGGACTTTGGTAATGATGATGATAACGTATAGAATGTACTAAATTCTTTCTCCGTCGTAAAAATCCATGTTAAAATTTACAAGATATGGGGCTTATTGCAGCTACATGGCTGCCCGCGAATGCGGTTGGTACTTTCGAAAAATATACTGATTGAACGTGTCCGTCACAGACTCGTAACTCTTTGATTTAGGTAGAGCGCACGCTCAGCTAAACTTCAAAAATAATACACCTTCTGTATGCTCTGGGGTGCCAGCATAGAGTACCCAGTCGTAAATTGTGTTCCACAGGACTGCGGATAAGGGCTAGCTGGTGGAATACCAGTACGAAAATATACGTTATTTCACAGATTTTTTCACATTAATTTTAAAATAATCATTAGAAAGGAACCTGTGGCCTTTGCCGTCCATGCAGCACGTAATAAAGTCTGAGCTAGTGGATTATCGTGCACAGTAATGTGGTTAGCTGGGCCGCACTCGTCTTCCGCCGGGCGCACCTCATCACGGATTTTTCCGATTGTACTGCGAGCGGACGCCGCGCCTCCTCTATTTCCACTTCATAATTACTCGAAAGAGCTACTAGTTGGATTTTCTATTACGATCTTAATAATAGGCTCTACTCGCATTATACCTAGGTACATCTAGGTACATCTTAAATGTACCACTAATGCAAAAAGGAGACATTTGAATACTTAATATTGCACCGACTGCCTTGTGGTTTTTGATTGATCCCGGGTCGGGAAGTGTTAGAGGGGTTTTCCATTAAGAAAGTCTTAGTAAAAAACGGCAACAGACTCAACCCCTATTACGTGGGACTGATACATACCTAGTTGTTTGTGTATTAAATATTGGTTAAGATACATTGCAAATGCTAATATTTGTTGGTTATACTTTGATGTCTAATAGCTGAATTTATATTAGAAAATTTTGTACAGGAGTCGATGAGACTAGGGTTTTTATTACATACACTTCAAACTATAAAAGTGATAGACGTAAGAAGGATTTTACGACACAGATTGAATTAATAGTTAAGATCGGTATTCGTTCCTCTTACTTCAGCCACATCATGATCACTAGCACTTATTTTATTAGCTAAAATAAAGGTTCCTCGTACTCTCGAAACTTTAACAAGATGAACAATGATTAAAAAAAAAGCTAAAGTGAGAAATCCGTAGGTCACGTGTGTGTGTGTGTGTGTGTGTGTCGGCGCCGCAAACGTTTGTGTCGAGTTCCAAACGGGAAGTGGCGGTGATCCCTCGGGATCGGTGTTTACCCTTCATTTGTAATAAAACATCCGGGAACAAGTCGCGACATGTTATCAACGTGCACATCTAGGAAGGATGGCTTTGTGTGAACTACCAACTAATTTCAACATACTAGTTTGTGATTTTGTATAACTTTCACACAAACTCTCCATATCAGCTCATACACGGGCCCACCCTACAGCTGAGAGCGGCCTTAGTCTACCCTGCAGGCCTAAAGCAAGTTAGTGTTCTACACATATCCAATAAATTTCTATTGGAGAACTCTTAGTAGATGTGTTGGCTTTCTCACGATAATATTAACCCTGGGATTTGCGTCCGCGACCAAGAAGATTTTGTTTCGACTGCGCGTGTATGTCTCGAGACTAACATGACTTCAATACTAATCAATTAAATACAACAGTCTCATAGCAGATGTCGTAAAATATTGGAAGATTTTTTGTGCTTTTTCGGTGTTTTTTCCATACTTAGTGTTGCCATGATATTTAGCTTACTTAAGCGCGTGAAAATGTTATCTTTCATCTGTTTTGACATAATAACAGGTTATTACGTTTAGATTTTTACAAAATCAGCACGCAGTTTAGAAAAAGAGTAGTAAACGGCAATAGGCTCGCTCCCTGTTACGTGGGACATAATAATTGAAACGGGGGCGTAGACAAACACCTTTGGCTGTCCCTTCGCGGATACAAGACTTTGAATGTAATAAATAATTTATTCAATTACGAACAGACCGCAAATAAAAATGGCAATCAATAACAGTAATGGTTGGTTGAAATCATGCATCTCGGATTCGATTTCCGGCGAGGAAAGTATGTTGTACGTGGATATTTGCGGTCGCGCCGCCGCGCCGGGTATAAAACTAGGGAACACGCTCGTGCGGAACAACACTGCTGTCTATTATTGAGAAACATTCATTCTTGATTTCATTATTTAATGGATAATAAAAATAAAATTGATGAAAAAAAAATGTCTCGAATTTCTCCATTGAAAGGATCTAGAAGAAAGTTCCTACTGATGTAGATAAATTTATATCGCCCTAAACCTTGCAACATGACTGCTATATGCGTAATAATTAATGATTAGAGCAGAAACATTGGGAAATAAAAACAAATGACCTTTTTCGTCCTCACCAAATGTGCCGTATTAGTCCTTCAATATAGAACTAGAGTATTTGTAGTCCCAATATGACATGATCCGCTGGGTTATTAAAACAGCTGGTTTCCGCGTGATTTCTTGCTAATTAAACACGCTCCCATAGTGAAGGTATAAAACAACAACAACCGCGCGATTATTAAGTTTCTGTTGTTTTTAATAACAAAGCGAATGGTTCCGGTAGCCACCTTCATTACCCTTATCTCACATGCTATACTCACTTTCATGATGTCTTATCTGTTGTTGCAGTAACAGTGCCTACACTCGAGTTTGCAATGGGATAAGTAAAGACTCACTTACTGAAGTAATATAAAGACATTACTTCAAATATTGCTCGTCACACATGCAGTCTAATTTTAATGCGAATTTTATCATCAGGAGTGATTGAAATTAAAATCTAAATTGAAATGAACTGAACTTGTATTCTTGATATAAAAAGGGAAAAATCCTTATAATATTTTTATTTATTTGTTACAAAAAAGGAAAGAGCAAGAATAAGATTGAACATAGTAATTTTGGAAGAAGACGGCGTTGTTGAAAAAGTTAAAGACTAGAGATTAGGAAAGTTGCATGTGGAGGGACGTTCAATGATACTACTTCGTCTGTTCTTCCTTACAAATATATGAACATATGTAGACTTCGTTGCCAATTGCGCTGATCCATTTTATTAAGCTTTTTATGGAGAACTTCCATGACTATCCATCCATATTTTTAGAACACTAGATAGGTAGCGTTCACTACGTGTTGTTTACCAACATACGTACTAGTAACAGGTGGTACGGTTCATTGCACCCGGCGATTATGCCAGCACACGTATTAAATTAAACTCAGCCATACAACTCCCTTGTTAATTATATCATAAAGGCGTATTTATTAGACACGAAGCGGCAATTACCCGCCGCCTTTTTGTGCCCGGAGGCTCCATTAGTGGAATTGCGCGGTGTACAGGTGACCTCCCTGCAATTAAAAAATCCTAAGTGTGTTTGTAAAGTGAACCGTGTAATGTAATTTAGTTGGGCACTGCAACCCGCCGCCGCAGAGACACGCGGCCCTCAACTCGTCACACTTTCCTCTCAAGACTTCTTACTTCACCCAAACAAACTTGTTGCATTTTGTGTACCTATAAGTGCACTAACTGCTTAGAGTAAAGAGGCGTGTTTGTTTCGATGACGAGGCGCGAGGTTTATCAAGACAAATAACGGTGGTCGCGAGTTTATATAAATTATCACGTACTTCAGTGGTTAATGAAAACAATCTGAGGAACTGCACAGTAGTAAAGTAATCCGCCGATCCGCACGAGGCACGTACTCTGACTTGTGGAGAGTGTCCGTCTCCGGCTGTAGCACGTTTATGGATTGATATTCTGTAGTTAATAGTTTGGTAAAATGTTCGTCGCGAAGTCGCATGAATGCGTAACACAGAGGTCGTCCATTGACATTACATTTGTATCCACGTGTATTTGCCCCAATTAGTTTAATGGACAGTGGAAATTACTATGTCAATGTTTGATATATGACACGAAATTCTATGGTAATTCCTTGGAAATGTAATATTAAATTAAGCGCAAATTCATACATTTGACATAAAGTGAAGGCTTTTAAGTTCTGCAAACCCAAGCTTAGACATGAGATTGCATCTCATATATCTACTTATCTTTGGCCGCGCCTCCTTAAGGAACCCGTACAATTATGGGGACAACATCTCTCTGTCATCTAATTAAAGTTTTTGTTGTGCACAAACTGTCCGCGCCGTGTTTTTATTAGCGGAGTGAGTTTTAATTTGATTGTGATTTGTTTTACGGCGGTAATTGCCGGCAGGGTCGAGCCTCCATTGTACGTCTTCCACAGTTCACCTCCAATTAATTATGAACGCAGGACTATTTGAGTTTCGTTTACGACAATACATATTATTGTACGTCCCTTGACGACAGACATTGAGAGTTGAACAGGAAAGAAGTCGAATTAACATTTACATTCATTTTATATACATACCTATTGAATAATAGCGATGTTACTGTTCATAAGAAAATATGGTTATATCGCTTTATTGCAAGATAGAATAGTATGACATTGGTACACTTTTAACGAAATGCTAATTAATGCAATCGAGCTGCGTACATGAATCTGTTTATTATAAGCACAAGCAAATTACATCTTTAAGTGAGTTGTGAGGCCTCATTTAAATAAAAAAAAAGCTGTAAAAATAATAAACTTGTAAAGTTTTGATGTGTCTCGCCCCACATACATTTTATATTAAACATTCTTGTAAATTTTCAAACAAATTCCATCTAATATAATAAATCCATAACAAAAGCGTACCATCTATTTATTTTTATGATAAAAATGTGTGAATGTGACGAGTAAATGTTAACAAACTTATATACTCGTATCAGAAAATAAGACAGCAACTATTTGGGGCGTTCGTCGGCGATGTGTAGCGATAACGAGTCTACAGGAAACCGTGATCTGTGGTTTTGTGTTCGCCACACTGCGATAACTTGGAATTATAATAATGGCAATTCCGGCCTTCTGTCGGTCACGTGTTGGACTGACAAAATCATAGACGTGCTGCTAACGTAAGTTACATCATACATACAACCTCACGCCTGTATTCTCCGAGGGGGTAGGCAGAGGTGCATTTCTGCATCCACATTTCGCCAGGTATGTATCAGTCCCACGTAATAGGGGGCGAGCCTATTACCGTTTTTCGGTCACATTTGCAGACTCCGTGCTGCTACTGAGAATTTCCAAGTGGAAAAACCCAATTACACTTCATCCGCACACCCAATAACAACATAAGTTACATCGTGTGTAAAACTGTTAACGTCACTGTCCATCCACATTAAACTTTATATAATTCTATTTAAGCACTACTTTATAGGTCGAGTCTTGTTAAAAAAATATCTATGTCTTCTAGAATATACTGTGTATATCTACGGTATACAATGCCGTATGTGAGTACTGAATGCATTCTAATCGCTTTCTCAGCGCTCTACTCCGAAAACGGCAAATTTTACAGAAAAATGCATGAGACATTTTTTTAAATAATTTCACGCCAAAAAATTCAATAGGTCGTGAGATATTTGCGAAAAAATGATTTTCGGAAACCTTTTACCTTTATAACTTATTTAGCCGGCACGATATCAATGTCGATTTTTCATATCTTCATTATAACATCGTAATAAAGATGTATACAAAAATTCATCTCACTAGGAATTATTCCGCAGATAAAACCTTAAATTACTGGACTATCCTAATTTTATAAGCTGTAGCATAAAAACAAACACTGATCAATTCAACATTGTGAATACGGTGGTAACAAATACCTAGATTGACGGAAAAAAACCCAAAAAAAATATATTGATTTTTTATAACCATCATAACTATTAGGTACCTATCTATCTTATTTTTCGAGCACGGTTTGTTTTCACCTGTATAACAGTTTACTCTGACAATCATGTGTATGTATCGATTTAAAATTATAAATGTCAAAACGTTTTGAAAGTTCTATGAGGAACGTGCACGATGGTAGTATAAATAACTTCACAAAATGATGGGGTACGATGAAAATAAAATAGTCATGTTGACAAATTTAATAACTCTAGCTACATTCAAAAACTATTTTTAAACTAGTTTTGTAGTCTGTACATGGATGGATTTGAAGCATATTGTTTTGGCGCAAAACAATACCACTTCATTTGTTCACTCGTTCGTTCGTTCATATTTTTTTGTATCCAGTGAACGATAACTAAAAATAATGTATGTATACTCTGTTGCGCCCACGTTGCGTATTGACTAATTTTATAAAGTAGGTATTATTTAGTCTATAAATTTATAGTAAGCACTTGTAGAAGTTTCTTTACTCTATTTTAAATTCCTGCATTCATTGGGATCAACGTCGCGTCATCTGCGTTTTCAGACTGAAGTTATATTGGAGGCGAGCTTATTGGCATGTTTCGGTAAAATTTCCAGACTCCGTTATTAATACATTCTTTATAAAACCTACCAACACCGCACGACCCGGGAATTTAACATGAACCTTTCAATCAAGCACAAAAAACTTACGCAGCACCAGGAACATTAGCATTTACCTTTAAAAAATTAGCCAAAGGCACGCGCCAATTCATTCCGCGCGACAAACCAAACACTCATATTTCAATCGTAATTATTATTACTAGGGATCCTCTAATGGTCGAAATTCGACCATATATTACTTTTAGGAAATTGGGAGATGAGTAGCCTATGTAATATTTTATAAGTTTGGAACATATCTTCGGTTTGTAAGTATTTACTTACTGTTATAAGGTCGTTGAGAATATGTCTGTATTTTTAAGAACATACAATGATCAATTTTTTATACTCAAATAGTATCAAATGATAATGATTATGTAGAACAATTTAATTTAAGCCCAATAACAATTTACTGGTTCCGGAATCAAACCTGTATACCAAATATTTGTGACTTACAATTAATGTGTTTTTTTTTTAACTATTTAAATGCTGCGAGTTACGTGTGTCGCTGGTGAGTGGTGTGGTTTAATGGGGAGGCCCGGCAAAAGGCAGGATCTCGCTATTTGATACAATTTTCCTGCCTTTTTTGCCTTTTCTGAAAAAAGGCAATTAATGTGTTAACACTTCCCAGCACACGTAACAAAAGTAGTGATGGCCTCGAGGTTTAGGCGCGCGGTCGAGAATCTCTGCCGTCGCGGGTTCATACCCCAGACACACACCTCTGAATTTTCGAAGTTATGTGTATACATATTCGCTTAAGATCGTTGCCCACCTTATAATATGTGCAGATCACGCCGACGAAAAATGCTTTGTGCGCTCACGGCAATCGACAATACTGTTTTGTTAAGCGTAGGTATATGACGAACTTTATTTGGCCATTCATGTTTTAACTGACACTGTTAGCAACGGTAGCTTTATTTCTGTCTTCCTCGTCTTCTTCAACCATACATAATTATGAATATTCACATACAATATGAAAAATGACATGGTGTCTGATAATGCACAATATCCTGTCGGAGGCAAAAGCTTATATCATTCTTTGTACAATACGATGTGTTCCTACAAATAGTTCCTTTTGTAAGAAATACAGTTAAGAATACAGTTCCCCATGTAGTACTTTTTCTTTGTATTCTAACCTGTTGCAAATACGTGAGGATAATCCCGGATTAGTGGCCGTGACGAGCGCCTGTGTCGCACTCGCCGACTGCGACTTACCGGGATTTGGGAGCGTTTGAATAATACATGCGGTTTGCTACGGAAGGGACAAATGATTGACAATGTACATATAGTTTAAAACTTTGTGATAGGATACTGGGTGAACGCCTAGTTAAACGCGAACTTTATTGCCCAGATTGTGGTTTGAAGAGTTTGAACTCTTGGGTTTGAGAGATCGCAGAATATGTCAAACACTTTTTAATATTTGTAAAGGTGGAATTAATGCCTAAAGCATTGTCTCACAGTCGAACCTAAAATGATGCAGAGATGAGATGAGGCAGGCACTTTAAATACAGGACAACAAAGTCTATATAATTAAGGATGGAAATTTGATTTGAACGGGAAGTTTCAGACGTGTGACACGAATACGTAATAGTAGAACTAAAGTTTACGACACAAATATACTTTAATATTGGATAAGCAGTTTTTAATAAACATCGTAACACGAAGTAGTGTAGGTAGTTATGGGCTGCAAACGCCTGTACTAGTCGGTATTGTGTTCTACAATACTAATGAAATAAAGTGCGGCGTCGGTGCGGTTAATTAAACCCGTGCGAGATATGCGCGATATTGTACAGTAGTGGTAATTAAAAGATAACTCGGCGGGAAGGCTCCCGTTACGTCAAACGCTCATATTTATTACCGTTTACTGCCGTCATATTACGTATTATGACAAGCATGTGTAACGTGGCTCAGTGGGAGAGAATCCGCCTGTAACACGAAGAGCTGCGGCTTCAATATAGCTTGAGATATTTATGTATATTTTTTTTATTGTAATAGCTATATTTTTTATTATTTATATTGTAATTTGTACTACAATATCGAACGAATTTGCTATACATTTGCTTTTTATTAGTTTAAATTTGTTACGTCTAGGTCGACCGGTTATTTTATACTCCGTTTATACTTAAATGTTGAAACGTAAGTTGATTTATATAACAATACTTTTATCTCATATAGAAATAAATGAAATATTAATCACACTTACACTTACTTCATAATTTTAGCTGTGTTGTGGGCGAGTTTACAAAAAAAGATACCTGAACCGTTTTTTTTCCATGCCAAACAGATGTTACCTACTCCGTGTGGGTATCAACCCTTTCCCTTTTTTAGTAGGAAATTACGTAATTAATCTCTAGTCCTATTAAACGTACGTAAAACTACAGATGTTTTAATATAATATTAAATAGGTTGGGATGCTGTAACAGTGTATGCGTGCGTTCCGTTATTTTAAATAACTCGTAAGAACCGGTAGATTCTGCTCCATTGTATGTACAAGAGCACTTATGAGTCCCAATATTGGTTTATGTTGCGACAAAAATGTGTTTGTGTATTTTATACTCTACGATGTCTGACGAGCTACTCGACGAACAAACAATGCATCTTTTTGTTCCTCTGTAAATGCAAAAGTGCAGAGGGAACTGTTTTATCACGCACTGTTTACTTTTCGGGTCTTGTGCATCAGCTTTTGTTCATATTCACATAGAAAATATAAGGAACTCTAATCTCCCGATGACTATTAATTATCGATTACATTTGTTATTTTTCTTTCTTAATTTAGATACGCTTGCTTTAAATTACTGCCAATCGTATTTTTTATGGGACATGGGTACCTAGAGTAAAAATATAAATACGGGTACTTACTCCTGTATTAAGATTTCACCAGGTGTTTTTAAGTTATGTTATGGGGAGAAATAATACTCCCTATTTCCGGTGCATTTTTATTAATAACAAATTACTAATGAAAAAAAGCACTAATACCTTCACTCGAAGTAGCAATCGAACCCGCTACCTATTTATCTCACGCCGTACAAACAGGGTAGAAAATATCCGTGCGCCGTACCGTCAACCTATATTCAACCAAACATACATATATGTACATATGTATGTATATTAGTAGGCGCGTCCGTGACTGATGACTGATGGTGTGTGAGTAGTGCGTACTGCGCGATGTGCGACGAGTGTCAGGCTCCATTACATGAAATGGAACGAGTAGATGGAGTGCACTTTATGGAAACAAATTGTTGAGATATTAGTGTATTTTTCTTAAAAAAATATAACATTGACAGGCGTGCCGCCTAGTGAAACGAAGAATTTATTTCGGGTTCCGTACTCCTGCTTGTGAGAAATCATGTTTGTAATAAAGTTTCTAAAATAATTGGTATCATAGTGAATGATTCAAGATTATGGTTAAGGCTGCATTTCATAATTAATAACATCATAGGTAATTAAGTTTGCTTATATATTCAGCCTATCGCCGTCCACTGCTGAACGAAGGCCTCCCCAAGTAGGCGCCAACCATCCCGGTGTTGAGCAGTCCTCATCCATCCGCTACCCGCCATCTTTCTCAAGTCGTCGGACCATCGTGCTGCAGGACGTCCCACACTACGTCTGCCTAAGCGCGGTCTCCACTCCAACACTTACTTACTTAGGCATAATTTCATCTTTTCTAGGAGTTAAGTATGCTTTCTGAATAAACAATAAAAAAATATGGAGCATGTGAATAGCAAAGTTTCGCTAAAGGTAAATAAGCTAAAGATCCGGCCCATTTTCTGAATAGTACTAAGGAAAGAATATTTATTATTGTAACAAAAAGCCATACACGTATAATAAAGTACCTACAATGAGAATCAATCAGCGTGTAGGGATGGTCACGAGATAATGAGGATGTGAGGAGCGAACATGTTCCTGTAATGAATCCTCTTAAATTGGACAGTCCAGACATATCATTCGGTCGGTCGTGAGCGGAGTCTCAATCAGGGAACGTTTCTCCGAACTGTCGCGATCTCACGTAATGACGATAGCAAATGATTTGACAGACACTGTATCAATTGTTTCAGATTGAAAGGTTGAAAGCTGATTGGTTTCTCTACTTAGGCTCAATAAATAAGCATGGAAATAGAATAAAAATAAATGTAAATACATTTTTGCAAATATCTTCATAAGTTTATTATGTGTATTCATTTGTGCGAAATAAATGCTCAGAATTTTAATAATGCGTTTATAACCAAAGGGAATGCAAGAGTGTATTTCGAGATATCCATTTGTTTAAGTTAGTTTCTTGTTTCACCTTATAGAAAATTATATTTTGAACTAGCTTTTGCTCGCGACTCCGTCCGCGTAGACTACATGGTTGGGTTCAGAAAGAAAATAATTTGTAGTCTATTTTACTCCACAGAGTCCCATTTATGTCCATACCAAAAAATCATTCAAATCGGTCAAATAGACGTGAAACGTGTGCCGCCGCGCACCTGCCGGCCGGCGCCTTGTACATCATTGCGCGCTTTATCATTTTTTTGCTGCGGTGTTATTTTAAAACTGCGATATCTTCTAAGATACTCATTGAAATCAAATGATGTAAAGGGCAAATTTCTTTTAAATTAAGTACTTGTGATGAATAACGTATTTATTTGGATAAGGATTAATATCGTCTTTATAAAAACACCATTTACAAATAATGCTTTATTTCAGAACAAATTTGGTTAGCATAAAAAAGGTTATAGAGAGCCAACCTTAAAAGTTAGACATATGCTGTCGCGGACTTTTTTTTAGAACTTTTAAAGGGGAACAATTCTGTCATACATTATTTTAGCGAAACTTTAACCGTTTCCGCAGCGCACGCAGCGGAAGTTCTCAAAAGGGAAAAAATACTCCCGATTTTGAAACATTATTTATTGCTGCTCCGCTCCTATTGGTCGTAGCGTGATGTTATATAGCCTATAGCCTTCCTCGATAAATGGGCTTTCTAACGCTGAAAGAATTAATCAAATCGGACCAGTAGTTCCGGAGATTAGCGCGTTCAACCAAACAAACAAACAAACAAACAAACTCTTCAGCTTTATATATTAGTATAGATTTCCCAGAAGAAAAATTCAGTGACAACTTTGCGAACCGAAGAATCAAAGTTATACGCGAAAAATAAGGTAGTCTTTATCACAGATTCTCATTTGGAAAGTGAAGATTCAAATTAAATTTCCCGGTTAAGTTAGTCAAACTATAAAGTTAGTGCTAATAAACTATGTACATTATAACAGGCATTTATTCGTCATTTCTCCAAAACGCGAGTTAGTTTATTTACAAAACGTTTTTTTAAAACTAAGAGTCGTAATTTTCAACTTCTTTTAGTTTAGTTCATCTATTTTAAGAAATCTTGCGTACCCTTATCAGTGCCGTTATGCGGACATCAAAGCAAATAGTCATTTCATTGAAGATGTTCGCACAATACTTTACAAAAATACTTAAGTCGATTGAAATACTTGAGCCGACCAAAACTCCGCGCACGCTATTGTACACCGGATCATTTGCGAGGAAATATTTGGAATATTTTGTTTAGAGTTTATTTGCTTCTCAAACAGCTTCGAACAACGGTTCGTCAGGTTGTGTGAGACAAGCCCAATATGATTGGTTAGTGTAGTTTTTTTCTTATATAAATTGTCCCGACAGTCATTTAACTAGTTTTGACGCTAAACTTAGATACATCTTGTACCACAAGTATACAAATTTTAGATTATGAATGTTTTCGGGTTTCAAATCTTCGTTACTTGTGGTGAATTGTTAATAAGTTGGGTAACAAACCATTGCTTAGTAATGCGGGGTACTCATAGTGTTTTCGGTACTGGGCGCAAGTTGGATTCTGTAGTTTCGTTGGGAGATTAGGGCATCTGCCTATGTTTGTATTTGTAGTTGAGAGTTGAGGCAATAGTTAATATGTGAAAGTTATTAGTAGCAGTGCAGGAAACATCTCGTATTTCGGTATATTAGCTGGGAATACAGCCATAGCCGACTGCATACATAACAATTAAGCAGCATAACGCCTACATGTGTATGTAGATACTTTAAATGCCTATATATCTGAGTTGCTGGGGCTATTTTAATTCCAGCATTACATGAAAGAGACTGATTGGAAAATTATTATAATGGCTGGCGGTTCGGCCTGCGACTTCGGTGTTTTTGCTTCGAATGGGAGTCTTTGTGACAAACTGACTTCGCTAGAGAGAAAGCTTTGAAATTTTTGAAAGCATTGTTGCATGTCTCAGAACAAAAATTGTTGCTGATTGCAATTGGAAGTAATCCGTCGCGGCGGAAAGTAGGAAAGATGATCACTCAGTGAGCATAAAAATAAATTTTGACTTTATAAAGCGTTTCAACGTTGGTAGTGATTGCCTTAATCTAAATCATCATTTATTTATTTTGGTCATAGACCCATTTTAAAACTAGTATTTTTGTTGTATTGTTTTTGAAAAAGTTTATAGGAATAAAAATATATTGTAAATGATGAAAATGTTAAATGCAAACTTTTAAACATAAAATTATTATAGTCTGGATTTAATGTGCACATAATACATACCTACTCGTACGTGGCGCCAGTAATATGGAGCTATCTGTGGCAGACAGACCGGCATAAGTCTCACATTAAGTCATTACTATTATCCGCACACACCACTCTATTTATTAGTAATTATTTTTTATTTCAATGGGGCACGAATAAGGGGCTTTAATAATTGTGGGTAAGCTGTGCGGTGGTTCAAATTCATGGAGGTACCTAATACATTCTAACGGCCGCAGTGGACGAGACTGATTAAATAAGTTTTAAACTAATTATTGGAATTATTTTCATATTGTTTTTATGAAAGGGGTCGTAGATACATATTTGACACTTACTACTTAATTTTACTTCTGACACTTCATTTTATCGCTGTACCCCTTATTAAATAAAAATCGGTTCAAGGGTTGAACCTTCAAAGTGTAACGATTGAAACATATAAACTTCATTCGGTAATTGATAATATAATAGTAAATATTGCATTAATCCTGACCTATAGAAATATAATAAATAAATACACCCAACAGTCACATACATAGTTCTGACCCCATATTAAGATACGAGTCTTGTGTCGTGGGTATCAGAAACTACGAGAGACCTTTCGGTCTCATAAACACCCAGACCTCAAACAAATATTTGTGGATCACACAAACATTTGTCTCAAATATGTAAAGACCTTGTTTGTCTGTGTCAAATACCAAAACCTATTGAGAACGTAATCAGCTGTAGCTGTATGCCCCGAAGGGGTAGGCAGAGGTACATTTCTGTGATCACATTTCGCCAGGTATGTATAGGGGGCTAGCCAATTGCCATTTTTCGATCACAATTCTATCATTCATTCATCATCAGCCCAAATACGTCCCACTCCTGGGCACGGGCCTCCTCTACAACTGAGAGGGTTTAGGCCTTAGTCCACCACGCTGGCCTAGTGCGGGTTGGCGGACTACACACCTAAGAAATTCCTAAGAACTTTTAGGTGTGCAGGTTTTATCCCGATGTTTTCCTTCACCGTTAAAGCAAGTGATAATTCATTGTGAACAATTCTATACACCGTGCTAATACTGAGAATTTACTCATGGTGAAACTCGGAACTGAACTTTGCTCGAACCGGGAATCGAACCCGGAACCTCCAGACCGCTATATTTATCTGTCACTATTATAACTAGTTTTAGTTGTTACCACGCACAGTTCCACAAAGCGATAAATTCCGCCGTCGGTGTGAGTAGTAACTGGTTATTATTGAGTTGTGAAGTTAGCTTGTTACAGCTTTCAATGCACACTGAACAGTAATACCCCAGCAGTGGGAATTGTTTGTTCATTCAACGCCACGGGCTTAAATAACAACTTCGTGTTTAGAAACAACTGTCCACAAATAGATTCACAACACCGACGTATGTATTATTTGCTTAATGTTGTTTCTTGTACGTTATAATTTCCTTAAATTATCACGTACTTTAATGGTGAAGGAAAATATCGTGAGGAAACTGCACACCTAAAAGTTCATGAGAATTTCTTAGGTTTGTATTCTTCCAATCCGCACTAGACCAGCGTGGTGGAATAAACTCTCGTTGTAGAGGAGCCCCGTGTCTAGGAGTGTGACGTACTCGTATACGGGCTGGTGATGATTTCATAACATTTTGTTCTTTTGTTTTGGTATGTCTTTCTATATACCCACAGAGCAAGTGGTGGTTGCATGAGGCATTTGATGACCGATGAGGAGATATCCATACTAACCATTAGATGCAGTGTTATAAATTTGCCCTGCTAGTACATACAGTTTTGTAGTACATATATAGTTTTTCCATTATTTCCCGTAATCCCGTAAATTATAATATTTTTTTGTAAAAATGTACCTATTATCGTTGAAAAAGTGTATTACTTACGTAAATTTTAATTAAGATATTTTTTAGTAAACACATTCCTGTGGGATGCCAGTAGACTCTCCCAAGAGGTGTGTTCATTTTGCGCGAGACATCGGTGTCGTGTTTCATTAATTATATCGCGACTTGAATTTTTATTGTGCACTTTATTAATATTGGCCTAAGTGGAATCGAATTCATATTTTGGAGCTGTAGTGAATTAATTATTTTATTTACTACAAGTTAGTCCCCTAGACATTGTCGTGCCCTGCGTGTAGATATGCGATATTGGCTGATACGTCAAATTAAGAAATATCTGAAGTTACGCACGTTAAGTAAGTTAATTAGTTTATATTAGCGTAGACACATTAATCATCATCATCAGTCCATATACGTCCCACTGATGGGCACGGGCCTCCTCTACAACTTACAACTCAGAGGGTGTAGTCCACTACACAGGCCTAGTGCGGGATGACGGACTACACACCTAAGGAATTTCTAAAAACTTTTAGATGTGCAGTTTTCCTCACGATGTTTTCCTTCACCAGTTAAGTACATGACAATTCATTATGAACACACATTTTTAGAGAATCTTAAGTAACTAAGGCACCACACGTACATATGCACTCACGCTACGCTACTAACAAATTTTTATTCGTATTACTTCACACAATATATGGTCTTACGTTTCAGTTCAAGTTGTCTCTGGCATTCTGTTTTTGGTAGTCCCGCAGCACTGGTGTGTACTGTGCGACCTATAGGTCCCAGTTTCGACTTCCGGTTCGACGTACTGTTATTAAGTTAACTACGGTACGGCCTTACAGCGTGGACCTTAAAATACAGTTTGTACCATGCGAATGCAAAAATGTACCTTTGCCTACTCATTGGGTTGATTGTATTTTATGCCTAGTCCACGAACCGTTTTCAAATCTTTGCATAGAGATAAACATAGATAAACAAACAAGATAGATAAACAAAGATAAACATTTATTAATCACATATACGAAATATAATCGGGGTAATGTACAAATCATTTTGGGATGCGGATTATTCAAAACGAATAGCAGGTATCTCCTTTTTTTTTCACTAAAACTTTTTGGATTTTTTTCTGGGAATGCGTGCAGACAATGTGGCGAGAGGAATCTCGTAGGTTTTTTTTGGTATTCACAACAATAATATATACCTTATGTGCGTCAAGACAAACAATATATTAGGTATACTTATTATATTATAACTGATAGGCATCTTTACTTAATTCATTATATTATAGTGCTTCTATGCTAAAATAAAAGGGTCGTAAGATTGAATAAGTCGTGATGGCCTCGAGGTTTAGGCGCGCAGTCGAGAATCGACGGTCGCGGGTTCAAACCCCAGGCACACACCTCTTTTTCTTTTCGAAGTTATGTGTGTATTCATAATGAAATATCACGTACTTTAACGAATTTTTGATGAAGATTGAATCTTCATTTTTCGAATATTATTAATAAAAATTAAAATTCAGTCGTTGGATTTCTTTAGTTATGATTTTTATTAAATCAGATTTAACAAGTTTTATAACAAACGTTCACACTGTTTGCCTTCAGCTGCAATGCAGGCTCTACATCTGGGGGCACGGCAGTGCCCCCGCCAAGTCGAGCGAAAAAGCGGCACGGCCGTACTATACTTTTCTCGAAGCAACTCAGGCCATTTTCGACACCCTATAACTTCGTTGTGGATAAACCTAGAAACCTGAATTTTCTGTCACCAAGCAAAAATGGCATAAACTCCGTATATTTCAAATTTCATTCATTTTGAACCAGTAGTTTAAGAATTATAACTAGTCAAACTTCGCGGTTTTGGTCACTCACTGACCGATCATCAAAAGTCTAAGGCACTTCTAGCCGACATAGAAGCTTCAAATTTTGAACACAATTAGTGTTTAGTGTATAACTTAAGGAAAAATTAAAATATCTTGCAATTTCGGTCTAGTTTTCTAGATTCACAAACTGCATAAATAACTTTGTAATCCCATGTAAATATATAGCATTACAAAGATACATTTGCAGTAAATAAATTAGTGTTCCTGTATAGTATCAAATAACGGAATAATAGGTGTAGATAGATAAGTAGGGATAGTATTGAGTTTTAGGCGTGAGGTTGAGAATCCCGGCGATCGCAGGTTCAAACACTAGGCACACTTATCTGACTTTTCGAAGTTATGTGTGAATTATCACGTACTTTAACAGGAAAGGAAAATAGGGTCAAGTAATTTATTCATTAAAAAAAAAAGAGTGCGGCAGTTAATGCAGTAAATTAGTTCAAGTTATACCTCTGTTAAACTTTATGTTGTAATTTTCTGTTAGGTACATTGACAGTACCAATTTATACTGAAAGAGAGATAAAATCTTTACATTAAGATTAACTTCAACTGACGTTTGACGCGTGCGGCCCTAAATATTTCTAACTAACGCAAAATATAACTATTATTTTAAAATAAAGATCACGACGCGGCCGCTCTCGTCTCGTATGTAGAGGAAGAAGACTACCTACAAAAGTAAGCAAAGCTCATAAGGCAGAGAGTGGGCGTTAAGAAAATCCGTTGTTAGTACTCAAGAAGTAGGAGGTACCGCAAAAGAAAAGTAGGACTATCTACAAAAAGAAATGAGATCCCATAAAAAACAAAACTTGTAAAAAAACCCAAGTCTCGCAACTCAGTTCTTCTGCCGTAAAAAGTTGTGAGATCCATATGATACCAAGTCGATGAATTTATTCAGTCCCGGTTTAAGGGAACTTCTGTCTGAAGTTATTATGCACTTAGCTTACCAGACACCATCTTATTGTGACCATATCAATATTAAAAATCTGTTATGTTTCAAATAAAATAGTTAGACTTGGCTATCGCATGAAAACACAATTTATCTCACTTTTAATGCGATTGCCAAGTCAAAACTATTATATTTAAAACATAAAAGATTTTTAATATTGATATGGTCACAATAAGATGGTGTCTGGTAAGCTAAGTGCATAATAACTTCAGACAGAAGTTCCCTTAAACCGGGACTGAATAAATTCATCGACTTGGTATCATATGGATCTCACAACTTTTTACGGCAGAAGAACTGAGTTGCGAGACTTGGTTTTTTTTACAAGTTTTGTTTTTTATGGGATCTCTTTAAAAATGAAAATGTGATAAGACGGGCGCATCTTTTCGAGTTACCGCAGTTAACAGTTAGTTTAGTTATAACACAGTTCGTAAAATGTGGGTTCAGAAGTGCCCCTCTGCCTACCCTAATGAAGAATACAGGCGTGAGTCTCCCGTCGTGGCCTCGTTTTGTTACAAAGATAACTGCCTACGCAGCGTGCGGCTGACAAATGAAATTTCGATTTCGACAAATTTCGATTCCCGCGTCAGGCAGAGTTATCTATTGTTTTTTTTAATTACGAGACGACTAGTAGGTAGCCTAGAGTCTTAAAATACCTCAATAGGCTCGTCCTTTATAGGTTTTATACCTACCTATGCTCTTGAAGCCGCCGACTAAATATTGATTTACACATAAACCTCTGCTTGCTCTTTCGGCATACAGGCGTGACTGTGTGCGTGTAGTGTAATGTTAATTTATGTTTTATTATGTCGCCCTACTCACTTATTTCTCTTAGAGTGGCTTCAAACACTCTGGCTTATACAAAGACAGGGATAGTTAGGAGTCTTTGGAGGGAAGACTAAAAGAAAACGCCCAATGCTGCAATTTCACTATTATATTTATATAATTTACTTTGACTTGTATAATAATGATTACATTTAAAATAACGAACTAGTTAAGTCTTAACGAAACTTAGTTTATCTTAGTGACTAGAGAACGCAGAGCTGCAGCCCGACACCACCCACTGCACCTTTGCACCCACATCTCTAACTGCACCCATGCTCCGACACGGGTTGGAGCTAATTCTATGATCTCTACCCCATTTCACTTCCACATCAAATAATTTCCTTACACAATTACGTTGTCAAAGAACATCAACGGACATAATGTTGTTACGGCGCTTCTAAACATATTTCAACTTTGGTTCTCTTTCTGAAACAACGTTAAGATTATTCAACTGACTTTTGCTTTGAAAGGAAATTGCGAAATATTTATTTTTTACTAAAAGTGTATAATTTGGCACTGGAGAGCGCTGGGCGAGTGAGTGCGTCGGCGCCGGAGCCCCGCGCGTAATACTTTAATTACAATGATACAATGCAACTGTTACAACTACGAGTTTAACAATAATGTACAAAAGTAAACACGTCTCTACTAAACATCTGAAGAGATAACACGTGGAGCGCCGCCTGCCCCCTCCCCCCTCCCAATAAACCCCCCACTTCCCGGTGGGTCCGCTCACACGCGGCGTGTGCTCGGAGCGGCGCCCCCTCCACACTCCGCAACATATTGGAATCGCACTAATGTCCATTATTAGAAACCACTTAAAACATTACCATACAAATAGTACGCAGTCGGAAACCCTATGTTAATTAATTTCGCGTGAGAAAACTTACGTGGAAACATTTCGCGCGACACAATTCAACGGTTCGGTCGGGCACCGCCGAGGGGTTCATTATACACTTCAATAACACCATTTCATATGAAAGTCATCGATATTAGTTGCTCGGTTAATATTTTAATTACCTTGTGAAAATCGGCTGGAGTTTCTCACAAAGTAATTAATTATTTAACAAATCATTATTAATTACTACTATATGCATATTGCTGCAGTCACAGAAACCCTAAATTTGTACAGTAATTAATCACATTATACTTGAATTATGAGACGCTATTATAAACCGATCCTGGTTCGGTTTCCACGAAAGTGTTCTCATATAAAATCAACGTAGTAAAGTAGAAAGCAGTTTAGATGTCGAAGTAATTGTCGGCGTCGGCGGGGGCGAGCGGTGCGGGGGCAGCGGCGGGGGCGGGGGCGTCCTGCTCCGAGCGCTTGCCCAGCCCGAAGCTGAAGCGGCTCATGTCGCGCTGTCTCTTGCCCAGTCCGAAGTTGAATTTGCTGCTGAGCCGCTTGCCCAGGCCGAAGTTGTAGCTCTTGGCGCGCTTGCCCAGCCCGAAGTTGTACATGGGCAGCCGCTTGCCCAGCCCGAAGTCATACATGCGCGCGCGTTTCTCCTCCGAGGTGTCGTCGTCGGCGAACCGCTTGCCGAGCCCGAAGCTGTAGGGCCGCGCGCGCTTCACCTCGTAACCTGCACCAAACAAACTCATGATACACCGCGCGGTACACATATACGAGTAGCTTCAGCGACATTTTGTTAGTGCGAGAGTGCACGAGCACATCATTAAAATGTTCCTGTGCTAGTGGTGTTTGAGTTGGAAACCATTACGATCCCACACCTGGTTTAAGTAAAATTAAACAACGATACCCTCCAGTATCAAATTGGGTTACAGTCTCTATACTTAAGTCGTCACGTTAGCAGAATATGAAGAATCGGGGATAATTACTGTCTGTAATTAAATACTTATGTTCAACTCATAATTTTAACTATCATTTGCGCTGAGATAATTTCACGAAACAGCTTAATTTTTGGTTCCATTTTGTACTCGTCTTCAGACACTCACTGAGTAGGTACAGGAGTAGGTACTCCTGACGTGAATGCTCAAGTATACTTTATTTGAAAATAATGTTAATAACATTTAGAGAAAAGTGAATGTGTCAGACATTAAGTACCACAAACGCTGCCACGAGATGTCACCTCCGATGTACGTGAATTATGTTAACGCGAAGAGAGATATTTTTATTTGAGTGTCGTTATATTTACGCGTACAAGACAAATTGGATGAATCAAATGTATGTCACGAGTCGCACGAGTGAAGGGCTCGCGAGAACCATCACCACCAACACGCGACACGACACGACGCGCGACACAAGACCACCGACTCGGGAACTGTCAGTGCGAACAAACCACGTGCGAAACTCAAGCGTGAAATGTTTTGTTGGTTGTCTGGCGAAATGTTATACAGATTTACACGTAGTTTCCGAGATATTTACTTGGTGTAAATGCTTAATGTAATACTCCTGAGGTGTTTCTTAGTACAGTAGGACTTCCGTAAGTCGAAAATCAAGGGAGACGCCAAAATTCATTTTCGACTTATGGAGGACTTGGATTCGACGTAAAGAGGTTAATTATTCATTCTTATTCCAATTGAATTTTTTAAGTCATGAAAGAAAAATATGTACCAAAACGGATTTGAGGGAATTTTTTTTTTTCGAGATTTGAAAGTTTTCAATTTATCAAGGTTCGACTTGACGAGGTTCTACTGTAGTAACACGGAGTCTGGAAATACGGCTGGGAGGTGGTGAAATTTTTTATTAAGTGGTACTTAGTACGTGGGGCTTGAAACAGTTGGCAAATATTGGGATAAAAATACATCTCTGCTTATCGCGGGAATAAATGCACGATACAATATCAGGTATATTCAGGTATGAAGATTATTTTGTAATGTTCTTGTACATATTGTATGAGAGTAAAATGTATTACACGGACTTATGTGTAGGTATAGGTACGAGTAGTCGAGTGCAGAGTGAGGCGAAACCAAGATCTCGGCGCTCAGGGACTCGCTTCGTAAAAACTTCACTCGGTAATATGTTAAATCAAAACATGCAAAAACCGAGAGTGGGAACATCAAAGTTTGTTACAACTTGTTACTCCGGCCGAGAGGTCTGGCCGCTAGGGGCCGTGCCAATGTATGTACGTACGGACCACGTTTGGGGGCTCGCTACTGCTAGTGTCGCACTTTTTGCGGGGCTCCGGGGTGCCGTGGGACGAGGTGCGTTCTTAATTACCATGTTCATACAAAAACCCCTCGACAATTATCTATACTAATTGAATACGTAAAGTGTAAATATTTTCTGTTTTAATTATCATATTTGGCGTAGGTTGTGCAAGTAAAATTTGGTGGATGCAATGAAGTATTCATGCATTTTACCAAGAAAGTGCAACATCGTGAGCAAATATCCGTGCGCAGGTAAAATTTTTCGCAAGAAATTCCTTGGGTAGTAAGTAGTTGTAGTCCGGCGACCCGCACTAGGGCAAAGTTGTGGACTGACACCTTATCCTTCTCTGTTGTGAAGGCGGTTCGTGCCCAGTAGTGGGATGTACAGAGGTGATGTAGTACGTACCTGGTTCATCGTCGTACTGGTCGAAGAGTTGTTCTAGCGCGAGCTGGTCCATGCCGATGTCGGCGGCGTCCTCCGGCTGCTCCTGCGCCGAGCGCTTGCCCAGACCGAACGAGTACGGACGAGACCTGACACACACAACCACATCTATATATGTATGTCATTGTACATGTCAGTGCTGTAAAGAAACAGGGAAAACTGCAATTCTTATAGGATCATGTAGAAATGTCTTTAGTAATATCATATTAATACTTTCTCTCGATTGTCTTGTAACCCCAGCGGTAAGCTTCGGAAGCGGTACCCAACCGTTTTTTATAGTTCACATACACACTTTCAGATATGTATTTCTACACTAATTTCTGCAACTATTTAAATTCAAAGTTATAAGAGGCAAGTCTATTGTGTCGATCAGGCCCAATTCTATTGAAATTTCCTGATGAAATACACAGTAACATTTTTCTGGGCTAGGAGTCGAACCAGTCTCGACATCGTATCCGAAACACTAGTGGCGCGGCAACGAGGCAGGTCCACAGTTGTCATGAGTGTGTACAATGCGGACTACTACGAGCAAGTTTTTAATATCGCAAGATTAAAACTGCGCTTTGTATTTCCCGCGAGCTCCACGCAAGTTTCATTTGCAGAGGATTACCTTGCACGACGCGCAGGAAACACAAACATTTTCTATTCACTATTTTTTATATTTGTTAATATATTTTCGTTAATAGGTACTTTTAATTTACGATGTGGTATAAAGTCTGGTTTGTGCGAACGAAGGCAAGATTCCGTTTCATCGGGTGGAGCTAAAAGATATTGATTTTTACATTTAATAATTCCGAATAGCATGGAATTTTGATGTATGCTTTCTCACTTCTTAACACGTGTGACTTAGACTTAAAATATCGTAATACGTCGATGTACAAATAAATTTTTGTCTATGCATTTGGGAACAAGCACAGTGTGTTAAATCAACTGTTGTGGGAGGTTATGGATACTCGATACAGAAGTGATAATAAATAAAGTTCTGTGAGCGCCTTGCATCGTAGAGTCAGGTAGCGTGGTGCAATATTAATGCGAGCTGGCGGTCAGTGGGCGCGGCGCCTCGTAACTCAGTCGCGGCGCGCCACCTGTCGCCCCAGTGAAACACTGACCATGGCTACCACTTCACTTGTGCTTACACCTTACTTACTAGCTTATCATTTGCTTTTTTCAACCTTCTCGTAGATTGTTACATACATACATACATAAACTCACGCCTGTATTCCCCGAAGGGGTAGGCAGAGGTGCATTTCTGCACCCACATTTCGCCAGGTATGTATCAGTCCCACGTAATAGGGGGCGAGTCTATTGCCGTTTTCGGGCACATTTCCAGACTCCGTGTTGTTACTGAGAATTTCCTAATGGAAAAACCCAATAACACTTTGCCCGACCCGGGAATCGAACCCAGGACCTCTAGATCGCACGGCACATACTTGTGCCGCGAGACCACGAGGCAGTCGTAGATTGTTGATTTTGGGGAATGCTCGCGACGTATTTAGATTTGTTTAGAGTTAAAACGGTGTGCGTAAAAAGTACGACACGACAAAACCTAACCTCAGTTGTACTGTTTAATGTCGGACTAACTCTGAAATGTATAGGAGTCCATACTATTCAATCTTTGGCAAGAATAGTAGTTTTGCAATATCCGTTAACGAGTGAGGTACGAATATTTAAATTCTTTCCTAATACTGTTTAGTGTTTACTACTATACGTATGTCAGCTGACCGTTTGCCGAGTCCGAAGTTGTAGACCGGCAGCCGCTTGTACTCGGACACGTAGCTGTAGGCGCGCTTGCCGAGCCCGAAGTCGTAGTGCGGCGAGCGCTTCTCCAGCGGCGCGGCGTGCGACCCCGCCAGGTGCCCGGGGTCGCCCAGCATGGGGTCCGCGGGGTCACCGGCCACGGCAGGCGGGGGCGACCGCTCGGGGTCACCGCGCGCCCCACACGACAGCGCCGCCACCACCAGCCACAGCGGCACGCACAGGTACAACATCCTGGAACAGAATAGATGGTTAATATCCTGTAATTTGATTTAAGAAATATTGGAATGAGTAAGGGTTAGGAATTTTGGAATATTATTATTAGTTCATCAGTACCAGATTCAAAAAAGTGTTTTATTTTTTTTTATTTAACATACTTCAAACGCAAAGTGTGACACTAAACTAGGTTGCTATCTCGAAAACGTACTTTGTAGACTCGAAGCTAATTACCTAATAAAAAAATATTGTAGCAAGATAAAGTTATTTGTTAAACAACTTTGAATAGCCGACGTTAATATCGCACGTTCATATTTATATGTATGTCCATCCAAGAACAATTATATTAAATAGATTCTTTAATGTATTCCATGAGCAAACATCGCTTGACCTTCAAATGTATAGCAATTTCCATAAACAGTTGTGCGGCCTGTAAGGGAGTCCCGGATATTCCACACGAGCAGACTAAAGTGTCCCGTCGCGCGAGTGTTTACTGTCGCCGCTCCACTGAGGGCCGTCGGCACACGCGCCGGAAGGAACGCAATCTGTCCGCCGCGTGCGTGTTCTCGCTTTATGTCTTAGTACTTAGTAGTCTGGTACGGGCGCCTCCGACACTCCTCATTACGCACAGGAAATTATCTACCATGACAACAAGTCATACAGTGTTTGTCACGGCTTTTAGTCGTAACGTAAGGTTCAAGCCACAGTGGGAGCTGTTGTAGCTGGAGTTATCTGTCTGGGTTATACATACATTCTCACATTTTGTATTCTTGAGGTTGATAAATCTCGGCGGTCGCGGGATCAAACCCCAGGCACACACCTATGACTTTTCGAAGTAATGTGCTTTTATAAAGCCCAAGTGTTATTGGGTTTTTCCATTAGGACATTCTCGGTAACAGCACGGAGTCTGGAAATGTGCCCGAAAAACGGCAATAGGCTCGCCCCCTATTACGTGTGACTGATACATACTTGGCGAAATGTGGGTGCAGAAATGCACCTCTGCCTACCCCTCGGGGAATACAGGCGTGAGTTTATGTATGTATGTATGTTTTCATAAAGAATTATCACGTATTTTAACGGTGAAGATGATGGCAATTTTCATTCAGTTTGCTAGTCAGACAAAAGTAAATGTTACTTAATGGAAATATCATCAGCCCATATACGTCCCACTGCTGGGCACGGGTCTCCTCTATTATGGAGAGGATTTAGGCTTTAGTCCACCGAGCTGGCCTAGTGAGTGTTGGCGGACTATGTCTATAGGTACACCTTAGAAATTCCTAAGAACTTTTAGGTGTGCAGGTTTCATCACGATAGTTTTCTTCACCGTTAAAGTAAGTGATAATTCTTTGTGAATACACACATAACATCGAAAAGTCAGAGCTGTGTGCCTGGGGTTTGAACCAGCGACCGTACCCGTTGACGTTGACGCATTTATGGAATAAGTAGATTAAATCTATAACCCAAACTAAGTATTATTTTATGTTTAAATTTGCTGTGGTAATATTAATATATATAATTATGTTATATACAATGTTGTGGGTCTTAGGTTCAAAGTAGTTGTTTGACTGACTTATAACAATTACATTAAAGGACCAATATTTAACAGCAGCGTGTGGAGCGGCGCTATTGTTCTAATACAATACAATTTGTTTGATAAGTTGTGTCTACACATACGAGTACAGTATGCATAACACGACTGTATAGCCAACTCAAACAAAACTTATTAAATAGATTACGATTGAGATCCTAAGAAAACAACGCGCGGTCCTCCGGCGCACTCGCGGGGGGTCGGAGGGACCGCGCTCATAACTTTTTACATTTAGCTTTCATAATCCATCAGATAGCGGCTATTTGTTCGCACACTTCACAATGTGAATGAAATATGCTTCTTTTTTTCATCACCGACATTGGCTAATGCGAGTGGCATTGATTCTTAACAAGCGTAGCGCGGTTTAAGTGTATGGATTGGCGAGGAATAGTTAAAATGATCCCTCACCAAGCGACGAAACAATGGTCATTACTGGTGTTCATGCAGTCTGTTCCCGGGGCCGGAGTACTTGGCGAGCGACACTATAGCCATTTCACACGTTCAGAACGGTAGCCTCAACCCGGACGAATACAAACATTATACCAGCAGCTATTTAGACCCCGGATCAACGTACCAGGATTGCTCACGTGGATATTCTGAGAGACCGTTGTACCACCCCGGTCGTTGAACTAACGAAAACATGTTGAGGTAAACATGCTTGTTGATATCGCGGTATATAAATAGTGTCGCGTTCCTCAAATAGCTGATATTAGCGCTATTATTGGCGTGTCGTTGATACCTCGCGACGCACCGGCTATTCACGCTTCTCCGTTTCATTCATATCAATAATCATATCGAATGAACGGGAATGTTTAATGAAATAAGAGACGTATAATATTATTAGATTTTCCTTATTTAAAACTGCTTGGAATTTTTTCACTTGACAGGTGTCGGTTCCGATTCCAATATCAGTTTGATAAACACGATGATTCTACTTTACTCGGAGCATCAAGAAGAATCCCGGCAGGTCAGCATGTTCGTATCAAAGACTAAAAAGAGATTGTCTCTCGCTTCTTTATAATCTTATCTGCATACGGCACGAGTATATACAGCAACCAGACACAGTGCTGACTTAACCACGATATTTAAAAATAACGAACGTGTGTATTTTTTTAGCACGATTTCTTTTATTTTTACGTGACTTCTTTAGAGCTCTCGCGGTCCTGACTTGGGTCCTATTAATATGTCTTTATGTTAGAAAAGGAGTCTTCAAATGTGCCTTTTAGCTGCAATAGGCTCATCCCCTATTACGTATGACTAAGCTGGCATAACGAGTACGTAGGAATATACCTTTGGGATATAAACTCTGCATGTTTGTGTGTGATTTTTTTATGACGTGTCATGTGGCGAGTCATCGCGTGAGGTAATTTCAATAATGTGTTTATTGAATAATAAATTTGCGGGCGGACGAGCTGAGAGCCTTCAACCCACTGATAATAATTAATGATATCGTAAGAGGCGGGCGACGCGTCATGCTTGGCCTTTGTGCTGAGACTGCTTGAACACGAGGGCCGGTAATTACAGCGTTTAAATTAGCGATATTTTTGCAGCAATTTATCAAATTAGGAGACGAAAAAAGTATGACGACGGAGCACAGGCACTTTAAATTTCATATCATTTAATCCTCTTCATGATTATTTCTGCGAAAGGAAATTGAGGTTTGTCAATGTACGCTTGGAAAATGGATTAGGTAGGGCAATTGTCATATCACACAAATACGTCATCAACCGACAAAACAATAAACACAAAAGAAAGAAAATATTCGGAGATAATATCGGCAGGGACTACGTATCGTTGAATAGGTTGTTATGATCTGTGAATACGGTAGCAATAACAATTTGTGCGGTATTATTGTTTCCACATAATGAGCGGTAATGGAGGGCTCGTTACGGGTCCGCGCTCGAACCTCATTGGGATGTAATTCCATTGAGCTTGGTGTAATGTGGTGCTTCAAGGGCGGCAGTCGACACTGATATCACTGCAATAAATATTGGTAATAATAAATAAAAATATTTTCAGTAGCGTGGAAATGGAAATGTGCTCGAAAAACGGTAATATGCTCGCCTTCTATTACGTGGGACTGATACATTCTGGCGAAACGTGGGTGCAGAAATTCACCTCTGCCTACCCCTTCGGGGAATATAGGCGTGAGGTTATGTATGTATGTACAAAATTTTTCTTCACTAGAAATCGGATTCCGGAATCTTATGAGGTACTTTTTGAGTCACTAAAAAGTACCACAATGAATCTCCCTTAAAAAAACCTTCTCCGGAAATAGAATTACAAACAAAAACCATGAAAAAGTTTCAAAGCTTTTTATAAAAAAACGTTGCTTTTAGTTGCAGGTCGTAACCCTCCCCCCCCCCCCCCCCCTCGCCTCCTCTACCCCTTCAGCCCCATCGCGACGTGTGGCGATACAAAAATGTTCGCCATTTCAATATATGTGTGGATACCGCGCGTGCCGCTGTTTGTTTACATCGCTCGCCGATTGAATTTTAAATGAGCCCTGTGTTCCCTTTAAACTATCCCGAACTGTCACATGCAGGGCAAGACAAAGTGGACTCTCCACCGTTGTGCGAAGGTTGATTGTGTGTGTGTTTCGTTGAGTTGGCGCGTGGGCCACACTCCGCCACGGGAGTGGTGTCGGCGCGCCACACGTCACGCCCGCTGAATAATAAACCGCGCCGACAGATAGTCTGCGGTTAGCGAGCCGCTTAAGGCGGTTTCAACCCGCTTTTTATTCACTCGACAAGTCGTCTCCGTTGAAATGTTCTGACGACTGTATGAATAGGCGACGTCACTGGAATTGTACCCGCTATTCCATTCACATATAATGAGAAATGAGTAGGATTGTTTGTAGTCTTTAATATTTCTTTTGCCTGTTTTCTTCTTTTCCTATATTCTTTTTCGTATTATTGCAGTTGTATATTTTTAGGTTTGTATCAACACTGAGCAATTAGATACCTACATTAAACACTAGTGGACCCGACCGACTTTGTCCGGTGCACAATTTTAAATACAAAAATGCATTTTTTTTATTATATAGGTATATTCCAATCTTAACCATTCTCAAATCCACCATTGAACAAAAAAATTAATTGTTTAAGATTCTGGAGATATGTTGTAATATGCGAAAAATTAAAATCCCAGAACTCGATCACAGCGCCACCTACCGGGTCCAATTGTGAATCTAAAGCATTCTCGAATCCACTTGAAGATACACAGAAAATTTCATTCAAATCGGTCCACGACTCCCTGGACTACGACGAACATTTCAAGACCAAAATCAGCTAAATCGGCCCAGCCGTTCTCGAGTTTTAGCGAGACTAACGAACAGCGAATTGCTTTTATATATATAGAAGATTAAAGATTGTCTACGATTAAATATGTAATCATAATCACTGCTACAGCCTACAGTTGTAGTGTCGTGAAACATTAAATTAGATTGCGAGTATATTTTCAGAGCTTTTATCATTTTGTTTCTTCTGATTTATTAAAATAACAAGGGCTTCATAAATTCGTTCACAAACTAATTTGAAACAAAGAGAATGCTAAATTAGTTCTCATGGTATTGGGGGTGTACGATAACAATATGGATGCGACATTTTACCATCACCATCATCAGCCCAAATACGTCCCACTGCTGGGCACGGGCCTCCTCTACAACTGAGGGAGTTTAGGCCTTAGTCCACCACGCTGGCCTAGTGCGGCCTTTACCATAGTGTCCTCTCAATATGATTTTTACCTCTTTGTAACATATACACCGATAGTCCACAGACGATTTAGATACCATCCTGTATAGAATGAAACACGCATAAGTTAAAATAATACTTTCTACATTTGAATAAACTGCACTTTGTGTTTTCAATATTGTAATATCTTCCACCAGCGGTACATCTCAGTTGAAACGTTCGGTTCCCAGCGGCTTCTCAGTGATTAAAAACACCTTTTTGTTTTGATTTGCTCCACGCCTACAATAACTCAAAAAAGTAAGAAAATCTTGATATAATGTGCTGTACTCACTTGATCAAGTTTTGGTCAGATGAAAAAAAATAGATTCAGAAGTTCCCATTATCTGTATGCCACAGGTACACACGCTTCCCTCAACTTTCTTACATTATGCATCGTAATTCTAAGCGATTGAAACGAACTCAATGTGACAAACCAGGCCGTACTGAGTTCTACCGAGTTGTGTATTGTGTATATGAATTTATTGATGGAATTATTGGGCCGGTGTAATAGAATTGTACACACAGCCCGGCCAAGCGTCTGATTGAGTTTGCGAGTGTGACATTGTTACCTCATAACTATACACAGATGGAGATAACATCTAACTCCGGCGACCCAACTACGATATTATAATTAACTCCCAGTAATAATTTAATAATGTAGTCACATATGTACATTGCTTTGCTCCTACATTCACATAAAAGTTTTGTGTCGTGGAATCAAAAACTACGGGGACTTTTAAATGGTTGTCAACACCCACGCTTCACTCCTCCTTATAATAAAACACGGATCTCTGATTGTGAAACGAAAACCCGGGGATATGATTCATCCACAGGCTCCAATGTTTAGGTAAATCACAAATATTTTTTGAACATTATTAAACCCTAACAATAAAAAAATTGATACTATTAATCCAATGCTCAGAATTTAATCATATTATATCGACTAACAGTATGCATTAAATATATTTCCAGTGAAGTGTATTGGGCAGTCACTGACGTTGAACCTACAGCGTGAAGAGCCAGTAAACGACTGAATAATATAAAATGATCGACACAACTGTACACAGGGGGTCGCGACGAAATATTGTGTTTTTGTGGCTCGCGGCGGGCGGCGACACAACTCGTAACTAATTTGCAGTAAAGTAGACGTCAAGTGGTAGTTAAACTCACCTTCGGGCTTTCTTCACGCACAACCGCCGTTTACTGCGACACCGATATACATCACCGGCGCTATTGCTGTTATTTTTAGAAAATATGTAAGAATATATGGGCATGTGATATGCAGGTCCCGTGTTCGACTTGCGGGTGTTGGGTTGTTCCATTAGTAAATGTTCAGTAGCAGCACCAGGTATAGAAATGTGCGCGACACAAGGCTTGTGTCTTGTTGAAATGAAAATGTGTGATGTTTGTTTGACGTTGTTAATATAACATAACAATACAGCAAACATTTCAATTACTTTCTCTTTTATTTAAATGTTTGAAAAGACACCTAATTAAACGTCAAATGATATTCGCACCACCGTTCAAATACTGGTCTAACATTGAATTAATAACTCAGCAATTTCTTCACACAAAAATCGCCATTTGTCATTTTACACACCATTCTTTTTTATTAAAAATTAGAAAACAAAAGGCAAATTATACAGTATTATATCGCGTGGAAGTTCGCGATCGGGGCCATCAGCAGCGATCCCAAGTATGTGATCTGATTGTAGATACTTTCAAACCTACTTAGTGGGAGGTGCGGATGTAATAACCTAATATATTGCGAATTAATAAGCAGTGATGGCCTCGAGGTTTAGGCGCGCGGTCGAGAATTTCGGCGGTCGCAGGTTCAAACCCCAGGCACACATCTCTGACTTTTCGAAGTTATGTGTGCATTCACAATGAATTATCACTTGCTTTAACGGTGAAGGAAAACATCGTGATAAAACCTGCACACTTAAAAGTTCTTAGAAATTTCTTAGGTGTGTAGTCCGCCAACCCGCACTAGGCCAGCGTGGTGGACTAAGGCCTAAACCCTCTCAGTTGTAGAGGAGGCCCGTGCCCAGCAGTGGGACGTATATGGGCTGATGATGATGATGATGATGTGTAGTTATAAATATTCTGTGCGTCGTGTGCCAGGTTTCCAATCCTAGAGTGCACACGGATGACAAATATTTGCGGATCAAACATTGGTCCCCACGCAACGATTGAATCGGGAACCGATCGCCTCCGAACTGTCGGCTGTCTGTCACGGATTTGTTTACTGACAATTGTATTGTTATTAAACTTAAATATTTGGTTCAATAACAATACAATTAATAATTAAATCAACCCTCCCAGTTGTAGAGGAGGCCCGTGCCCAGCAGTGGGATGTATATGGACTGATGATGATGATCATGATGATTTAGTTAGAGTAACAACCACTCAGGGATTCCGTGTGAATTCCAAAGACGAGTGCAAATAAATAATTGAAACTTAACGATGAATAATGAGGATGATGATGATGTGATGGCCTCTACATATATTGTGGGTTTTGTTAGAACCATACCTGCATAAATGCGTCAATTAATCCTTACAAAAATAAGGTTTTTAATAGTCAAAACCGCAAGCGGCACCAGGCCTGCGTGGTAGACTGATGTCTAAAATGTATGTACCGCTTATAACAGTTTCACATTTGCTAAGAAAATGAATTTGTTTTGCACTCTTGTTAAGTTCATTTAAATGTCATATTTTACTAGCTATATCTAAGTTTATGATGAAGGCCATTACAAAACCACAGTGCTCACTCGAACCATCTTGTTACAAAGCTAAGGTTTAAATTTCGCTTTAAAACCAGGAAATAGCGACATATGACGTGCATAACAAGGGGAAGTATGCGGGGTCGGTGCGAGGGAGAGGGCGGGGGAAGGGGTGGTTGTTCCTCACAACGCTTACATTATAAAATGATTTGTAAGTGCATCGAGTGGGCTTTGTCACGAGATTAACGTGTGATAGCCTTATTTACTTTTAAAATATAAGATGCAAATTTAAAATGGCAATTTTACAGCGGTTATAGCGGAGAAAAATGTGTTATACTTAAATATCTCCAGGTGGAAAATGTAATACGAAAAAATATGCCATTTTTCTTGGATACAAATTTATAGGAAATATTAAGCTTCAGCTTATTGAATTATCAGCCCATATACGTCCCACTGCTGAGCACGGGTCTACAACTGAGAGGGTTTAGGCCTTAGTCCACCACGCTGGCCTAGTGCGGGTTGGCGGACTACACACCTAAGAAATTCCTAAGAACGCTTAGGTGTGCAGGTTTCATCACGATGTTTTCCTTCACCGTTAAAGTACGTGATAATTCATTTATGTGTGTACATAACTTCGAAAATTCAGACGTGTGTGCCTGGGCTTTGAACCCGCGACCGTCGAGATTCTCGACCGCGCCTAAACCTCGAGGCCATCACGACTTAACGACTGTGTCAAAGCGCGTTCTACAAACATGATTGAAACGAGTTTCCGACCAAGACATACCTTTAATTTGGAACTTACTTTTAAAATTATGTATTATATGTATTACGAATTATCGTACATTTTGGCCGACAAAAAAAAACGTAAACGTATCTTGAATTATAAAGCAACCTTATCAAACTTCCGAGCCAGCAGTGGTCAAGGATATAGCTACTGTTAACCGTAGAGGGCACTAGTACCCACCATATACGAGTACAATAGCATAGCCGTAGCTCACTTAACAATTGTTATTACTAACAAATGTTATTGATTATAACTAACCGACGATTCTATTTGAGGGAAGAAGGTTTTTTGTTACGGTGATATCCTGTTTTCCAGTTTATAAGCGCCAAAAACGTTCTCTGAAGCAGTGATGAAACAAAACTTTATTTATGTTTTTGTACGTAAAATAAATAAAAAATCAAAAACGTGGCTATTTGAATTTTTCACGCAAATTTTGAGGTTACGTGGAAAAAGTGCAAATACAAAAGTTGTAGATCTTTTTATTACCTACAACTTTGCCATTCAATTTTTTTGCATAGGAATTGTAATTTTGCCGGAAATTGAGATAAACCGTTTTTTACCCTCAAAACCTCCCCTTTCCCCACAACTTGCCGACGTCAGTTCGCCTGTAAAATATTTTCCCCTTTATTTTTATTACATTCTCTTCCTTTTCCAATAGGTTTCATACTACTATTATTATGTTTCTCTTTTTACCATTTTTAAAGGCTTCAGCCCTGGCCTGTATGGTTTAGTGTCGTAAATACAATTATGAAGTATACAGTGTTATGAAGTGTCAGTAATTTCTTTCATTATTGAGAAGGTGGTTTTATTCTTGCAGATAGTATAAGTTGCGAACACATATGATTAACTAAGACACCTCGATGTAATATTACAAAAAAAATATTCAAGATAGTAATTACAGAGCTTTGGCTCCGAAAGTCAGCTTGCACGGTTCTGTTGTGGATGGGTTAATGATAACACTGTTCAAGAATAGAATATCTCTGTGAGTTAACTATTAACTCGCACATATGGGAGGGGTGCGTGGTGGCGACAAGCCGTCTCCAACACGCGAGTCAGTGGCAACGTCACTAAGTGATATCGCGGCGGTTAACACAAGTATACAAATGAATACGTGTTACGTCATGAACTTCCATTGTCTCTATCTACCGCTCAGATCTAGCGCTTGAGAAACCATGTGATATATTTTACAACAAGTTAGTATCTTTAAAAGATAAAAGCATTTTCGCGTGGTTAAAAGACCGCACTCGCATCTGATGGGTACTGCGCTTTATGGACTGCCAAGACACCACAAAACGCTTTTAAATCTAACAACAAGACCTGAGACCCTGACTTATCCTTGTCTGGCAAACGGAGAACAAGGCACTTGACTAAAGCAGCGTAATTTGAAGTGTCATTTGGCATGAAGCAACTGCGATCATACGAGACATTCCCATACCTATGCCTTGTTACATGCACGATGGTAAAACGGCACATTACAAGTCCTTGACTCAATTAACAGCGATGGTTTTTAAAGTTTAATTGTATCGCTTTATAATGAGGTAATTAAGAATAGAATAGAATAAAAATAAACTTTATTTTACATACACAGGAAGACAAAACAAAAAAAAAAAAAAAAATACATATTCAAAACACAAAATGCACGTACAAATGGCGGTCTTATCGCTTTGAGCGATCTCTTCCAGACAACCATGAGGTGAATATAGTAGAATATTTTTTGGTGCATATACATACTTACAATACATAAATACAATACAAGAAATATAAATAAGTTCTTATAATTATGTACATACAAGTATTTGAGAATTATAGTTAAAATACAAGAAATAATAATAAGCAATAAGCCGCAATATACTATATTATGTAAAAGATAAATAATGTTACCTTAAAAGATTTTTAAAAATATGAAAGGAATCAGCACGCTTTATATAAATAGGCAATGCATTCCAAAGTCTTACAGCCTGTACAGAAAAATAATTATCATAGAAGGAAGAGGAATGGATAGGAGTGTTAAGTTGATAGGAGTTAGTAGAACTCAGAGACCGAGTATTACTAACACACAAAAACTGAAAACGTTCTTTGAGGTAGAAAGGAGTAGAAGGATCAAAGACGATTTTATATAGAAGGGATAAAATATGAGTATTTCGGCGAAGGCGGATAGGCAACCACTCGAGTTTTTTTTACGAAATTCAGAAACGTGGTCATATTTGCGCAAACCAAATATGAACCGTACACAAAAAAAATTAATAATACTCTGAGCATTGATATGTAGTATATTGAAATTTTTACGGCAATCAATAAACACAGACTTAATTGAGTCTTCGAGAGAGGGTATACTGCTATAACTATCAGTACTTTCATCTGAGGCAATTGATGAGGAACAGGACAAATATTCATTGCTGTGATTTAAATTGCTGTTATGTAACATATATTCAAGCTTATTCACCTGCCAGTTGTGTTTAACATTTAAATATTTAAAGTTAAAAAAAAACAAATGTAAATAAAAATTCATAAAAGAAAAATGCTTTCATACTGACTACTTAAAAAGAGAGAAAAAAAACAACGAATGCTAACAATCTTACATTCATTAATATTGGAAATGAAACACTATTTAATACAAACATAACTGAGGGTAAAATAAAAATTAATTTGTTGATATCAACAAGAAGTGTCAGATTCGCCAGTAACGTGATAAGTCAGTACAAGGTATCGCAAAGTATCTTAACAACAGATAAAATTTAAAATTAACACTATGCAACTATTTTTTAACTGTTGCACCTCGTCTGGTCTACATTGGAGCTGTATTACGACCACCTGCTGCTTCCTTGGTTGCGGTTGTCGTCTTCACAATAGCATCGAGCTCCTTCACAGTGTTGACGCGATGTCGCACATTGTCAGGCCCGAGAACATAAATGTTGCCCTCACGGGTCCAACATTTGGTGACTCCAAACATTTTCCTCGCCGACATAAAAATGTAATGTCGAGTTTTTGTGGGGAATTCAGATAATGTTATTCCTGAACCTTTGAGATTGGTTTTGGAAGACCACAATTTGTCTCGAAGAAGCAAGTCATCTAATTTGAATAAGATTGGACATGGTTGGCTCGCAGTGCTACGGCTCAATCTGTGACAACGAGTGAGTTTGTCTGCCGTGAATCCAGATAATCGAAGAGTCTCCGTGACGCATTTGACAACAGCTGTGCAGTGTCTTCGTTCTGTACTTCAGGCAGACCATGCAGCAGGAGGATCTTGCGGCGCCGCTGCATTTCCAAATGGTCAACTTGTTTTGCGAGTAGTTCAATTTGACTTTGGAGAATGTTCATGGACTTTAACATAAATTCTCGGAACGTATTGAAGCTACTTGCTAAAGTATAGGCTGGAGTATTACAATGCGATGTTGTCTTCGGCAAGTGCTGGACTGGACGATTTGATTCATGGATTGTGAAACGATAGCCTCCATATTCGTGTGATGTGCGGTGGTGGTGTATAAGACACAGTGGAAAAGTTCGTTGTGTGGTTAAGTGTGATATCAGGAAACACTCACTGGCAGGTACTGTAACTTCTAATTACATTTACAAATAATCAACACTTGCAAATACAGTAAAAAACAATTTTACATTTTAAAATTCGAAAACAACGTATGTCACTTTAGCACCCAACCATAGACCTTAAGATTAGAGGGTGAATGTGAGCGCGCGGCCGGGGCCGGTGCCGGGGTCTGCCCAATCTCACATCGGGGGCTCTACAGCGCACTCATCGCGGCACAGTACCGAATTACCGCGGGAATAGCGCCCACACATACACACCTAACAATAACAACACAAAGCACCATCCTCTCCGGCGTCATTTATCATCAGCCCATAAACGTCCCATAGCTGGGCACGGGCCTCCTCTACAACTACCACGCTCCACCACGCTGGCCTAGTGCGGGTTGGCGGACTACACACCTAAGAAATTCCAAAGAACTTTTAGGTGTGCAGGTTCACAATGTTTTCCTTCACCGTTAAAGTACGTGATAATTCATTGTGAATACACACATAACTTCGAAAAGTCAGAGGTGTGTGCCTAGGGTTTGAACCCGCGACCGTCGACATTCTCGACCGTGTGCCTAAACCTCGAGGCCATCACGACTTCTTCATTCTTCATCTTATTAATTAGAAATAAAATTCCTGTCTCTTCTTTTAGTATACCCAGGTATAATACAAACATACAGTACCTTACGAGTATGTTCCGTAAGAGGTAGGCAGAGGTGTTTATATAAACCCATATTCCGCAACTTATTTTAAGTTCCACGGCACAGAAGGCGCGCCTTCGCTGTGTCTTTTGAATACATTCCCACCCATATTAGTAGTTCGTGTATAACAGGGTACAAAACATACAATATCTTGGGTAAACTTTTAAATCTTTAAAAACTTTTAAGTCGGATTTGATATTGGAGATTCCATCCTGCAATCCCAGTGCTCAAACTAATAAACTTTTAATGTGTAATACGCAAGTGCTATGACAAAACATGTATAAATTCTGGTCAACCGGCTCCTTCATCGTTCACGCAGTGCGGCGGGACACATTAACAGATTTATTTCTCTATCTATTGTACATATGTGTACTAAGACATTCACAATACATAGTAATATTTGTATGCCTCTAGGTACTTGGTTACTTCTCACGGCGAAATATTTTCAGCACGCCATTAATCTACACATATTCCCATTTTTATATGCAGTATATAACCAATCCGGTGGCAGGATAACCAATCCGCCTACAAGGTTATTCAGAGGCGACATTATCAGGAGCACACGTTTTCCATTACGCCTTTACACACAGTTTGAAGATTTTTGTTATCGGAATATGATGAGAGCACATTATGCATGTGTGTGTTGTGAGGTCGGCGACACGCCACACTTCAATATCCGGGGTCGAGACGCTCTCGGCGCCGCCAGCCGGGAGTCGGGAGTTGGGAGTCGGGAGCCGGGAGTCGGGAGTCGCGAGACGTCCACAGATCGCGATAAGCCACGCGTCTCTAATTAGGTTCACATGTACTGGGAGATCGTCGGCACACAGCGCACCCAGCGAGCCGGATTAATTCCCGGCGAAGCCTTTTTCTTTAAACCCGTCGGCGGATTAGTGTTATTAAATATTAGACGCGTCGCTGCTAATTTACTCGGAAATGTCGCCTTTTGATCGCGGTTGATACGGGCGCGTTTTATTTTACAGAAACGAACAACGTTAAATGCCAGTTGACATATTTTTTTTAAACTGATTAGCGCCATATTGGGGTTTCAGTTATGTGATAAAGTAAGTATAATATTCATACACCTCCGACTTTTCAGAGTAACGTGTGTATTCACAATGAATTATCACGTACTTTAACGGTGAAGGAAAACATCGCGATGAAACCTGAAAGTTCTTAGGAATTTCTTAGGGGTGTAGTCGCCAACCCGCACTAGGTCAACGTGGTGAACTAAGGCCTAAACTCTCTCAGTTGTAGAGGAGGCTCATGCCCAGCAGTGGGACGTATATGGGCTGATGATGATTATGATGATGATGATGTATAATATTGGTTTAAATGTTCTTTGAATCCATTGATATGTATGTACTATGTATGTATGTATGTATGTGGAAACAATAAATTATTTATTATTAAAAGGGGAACACATAAAATTGGTAATAGTTGTCTCTGTCAATATTATGGGTGCGACAGTAACTCTGATTATTACGTCGCCGCGGCTATGACCCGATCGTTATGACGCAATAGTTATGACATTCGGCGAAAAGGCATTTTATGTGAATTATGATCCATAAAACTGTACATGTTCGAACAATGTCGGAGAAAATTATCGTAACTTGAGTATGATTTTATATGTATATCTTTTCTTATATACTGCCTCGTGGTCTCGCGACAAAAGTATGTGCCGTGCGATCTACAGGTCCCGGGTTCAATTCCCGGGTCGGGCAAAGTGTTATTGGGATTTTCCATTACGAAATTCTCAGTCCCGGAGGCTGAAGATGCGCCCGAAAAACGGCAATAGGCTCGCCTTCTATTAAGTGGGACTGATACAGTGAAAATACATACCTGGCGATATGTGGGTACAGAAAAGCACCTCCGCCTACCCCTTCGGGGAATATAGGCGTGATGTTATGGTTATATGTGTTTTGTTATATATTTATTTAAGTTATTGCAATATCAAGCTTAACTTACTAATCTCCATTGCTTGATACTAAACATCTGCTATTGATGTGAATGGTGTGGGAACGGACCGATAGAAGAAAAATAATATGTGGACGTGTGCGTGGGCGATGGAGATCCAATGTGGGTTTATATATAAAATGTTAGTATCTATTAATATGCAAATAGCCTTGTCTCACATGTCCGCACGTCTGTACCTCACACATGACACGCGTCGGACACTCTGAGACAACCCGCGCACGAACAGACAACTTGTGTATACACAACACTCACTTTATTCTGACATTATTATATGCTTGGTCGATCGAGCCTTCGCCCGTAAGGAATTTATCGGGGTCATAGTTATCATATGTTATATCATCAGCCCATATACGTCCCAGTGCTGGGCACGGGCCTCCTCTACAACTAAGAGGGTTCAGGCCTTAGTCCACCACGCTGGCCTAGTGCGGGTTGGCGGACTACACACCTAAGAAATTCCTAAGAACTTTTAGGTGTGCAGGTTTTATCACGATGTTTTCCTTCACCGTTAAAGCAAATGATAATTCATTGTGAATACACACATAACTTCGAAAAGTCAGAGGTGTGTGCCTGTGATTTGAACCTGCGACCGCCGAAATTCTCGACCGCGCGCCTAAACCTCGAGGCCATCACTGCTTATCATAATATATAGTTATATCATACATAGTTTTGTTGGAAATTCATATTACAAAGCGTAGTGTAGCGTCAATTAACTTAGAAGACGATAACTCTTATTCTAATATTACACCAAAATGTAAACAAGAGCATATTATAATTTGTAGCTCGGCTCACACATATTTATAGTATATTCTGGCTGTATAGTTTAATTGTTTTTCAATATAATCCAATGTTTAGTGTCAGTGTCTATTTGAGAAAACCTTTCACAAGAACAGGCAAATCCGAATGGCTCTAAATTTTGCTTAGAGGTACTAATTGTTTAATTTGATATCCAATAGTCAATTATTGGGAAAAGTTGTGTTCTTGTGTACCTAGAAGAACTACTACAACTATAAACTATGATGTCAACGAGTTTGAGCACTTGATAACTCTCAATAAACCAAAGTATTCAGTAATGAAGTACTGACTGATACTAAGTATTCACACTTGAGATGATTCGCAGCACTAATTACACAAGTAGTTTAGTTTAAATCGCTTTCAAAATACCATCACAATAGTTGTAATATTAATGGGTGCTGGGCCAACTCTCCCGGGCCGCGAGTGTCGGGACACGCCGGGACACTTGGCCCAGCCGCTGCAGTTTAAACTTGGCTATTAATCAGCGTGACGAAATGCTTGATTTCCCAACAGACGCATGTCATAAAAACAAGTGCTACAACCACACCACGTTTTAACTATTGTTGTTAATTTTTGTCCCACGAGTGTAAACTTTGTCTCGGGCTCTGTGGCACGCGATATCGCCACATCTCTCCGCTGTCGCGCGGAGATCAAGTGGCGCGGTAACTTTTAAAAAATTGAATTAACAAACTTTTATGGACTTTACGGTTATTTTATTTTCACGCGAGTTTAATAAGTTCTGTAGCTGGCAGAGGATTTAAAGGGCGTTCGCGTTCAATTACACCACGAGCATTTGATGTTGTGCATCCACCAGATAAGTGGGAAATTTTTAGTTTTTCTCTTTGATAGTCTGTTTTGAAGATTTGCGGCGTAGACTGACAAAAATTCAAAGTATAAAATTTTATGGCTCATTTCTTCGCTTCTAATAGTATTAGGTTTAAAAAACATGTTAACGTTTTGTTACGTTGAAAGATTTATAAAACAGATATTTAGTTACATCTACGAAAAAACTTAGACACATTCTCGACGTTAACAGTTATGACATAAGGTAAATAAATCTCTCCCCATTTAAAGCTCGTCTTGGAAAGCACCTTAGTTATGGTAAGGTGCGGGGTTGTCATTCTTTTTTACATGTGTAAAATGTATGTACATATATAAAAAATATTATGGCAGTGACAGTGCACACCGTACTCGCGAAGAGTTAATCGTGTAAAAAGGCGAGCACTTTTCAATAATGTCAACTCGGTGTAGTTGTAAAATTTGTAATGAGCTCATGTCCCCCCTCCTCCCACCGCCCCTCGACCCCCGCACCACTCCGCACCGCCGTCGTAACGGGATATCATAATGGACTGAAAGAGGAGCGTTCCCGGAAAGGAAACGGCTTTTGCGACTTCAAAGAAATTATTACTCAATCGCACGGGAATACAGGAGACATTTACCCGGCGGAACATAGACAAATAAAATTATTACAAATATTTAAACTTCTCATGAAGTACGCGAAACAAATACATTGTTTTTTTTTGGTGGAATAAATTGGCATCGAGACTAAAAAGCTGGTTTCGGAGTCTAAAGGGTTGAGACATGCAATCTCTACACGAACCAATTGTTGTTTGACCTATAAATATCTATCGGTTTGAGTGATGGTATGGTTGGATGGTGTGGTTCTAAATTGAAATTTTCATGAATACTTTTTCCGAACAATCTAGTACATCTAGACGGTATACTCGTACATACGGATAGTTGTATGTCCGTTTCTACCACGGATTAAACGAAACAATTGGATAATTTTTTTATAGAGATTTTCCTTAATAACAAAATAATTAATAACGACTACCTCGGTGTCTCACGGCACAAGTATATGCCGTGCAAAATAGAGGTCGCGGGTTCGATTTTCGGGTCGAGCAAAGTGTAATTAGGTTTCCTACTAGGAAATTCTCAGTAGCAGTAGCAGCACGGAGTTTGGAATTGTCCCCGAATAACGGCAATAAGCTTTCCCCCGATTACTTGGGACGAAAACATAATTGGTCAAATGTGCAGGAAAGCACCCCTTCGGAAAATACAGGCGTGAGTAAATGTTTGTATGTATAAATAAGGCATATTATAACTGTGACCCCGAACCCGCATTTACGGCCAGGAAAGTAAAGATAAGAGGAAACGCCGATAAAATCTCACAAACATTTCTCGAAATCCAATTATTAAATCGTTTGTGCGTTACACAACTTCAATAAGAACAGCAAGATGAGTCAGAGTACCAGGAAAGTGTAGACAAACTACTGAGAACTAACAACTAGAGGTACGAGGCTTCGGGATCCAATTACGACAATGGATTCCTACGAAACGGATTATACCATCGGCGATCTGGACAAAATGGTGGTGGCTATTTAGGAAGCTCTTTTAAATATAGAATGTCATTGGAATATATCACGGGTAGCCTGCTGTTAGAATAATATTTTACCTGTTTTTAGGTGTCAGCACTTTTCCGTTTAAAAAAAAAAGTATCAGTCAGGTTCTTTTTTATTTCTACTGTATATAAACTTAGTAAAACTATCACTTTTACCGTATAAGGAGAAATCAGTGACCTTACGATAACGCAGTTGTTGTGTTTAAAATGAAAAGGGAGCCTGTGTAGACCAAAGTACGGCACTGATCGAATCTCCGGTTAAAGAGCGAACAAACTCTTCGTCCGCTTTGTGTGCAGTAAAAATTATCGACAATGCGAGCCTGGGCGTATTATCACGATCCTCTGAGTCGGCGCTTTTAAACTTTTATCGAAAATGTGCAAATTTGCAAATTTTCCAGTTTGAACGAGGCGCGTCATCGCCGCGACTCAGGAGCGCTCCGTGTATTTATTTTGGCAGAACACCCTTATGAATAGGATTAGGTGGCGCACATTACCTTCGTCCTCACTAAACGTATTGCTTTATGAGCCTTGAAACGTGTTTTCCGCGGAGCCCCTCATTTCGCGGCAAAATTTCCAACATCACCCACATGCTATGTTTGAAACTGCGTATAAAAGGGTCTAAACTTATAAAAATCCTTTAATTTCGTCTAAAGTCCAAGGTTGCCTGTAAAGATAGAAAATATAAGAAAAAAACATGGCAGAGTTTCCGGCAGACTGCTCGCTGCGGAAGACTAAAAATATAGTAAAAATGGATTATCTCAGTCGCCGAATTGAATTATCGTTTCGCTATTGAGCGGCGCTCATCAGCTGCGATTGGCGCGAAAAAGTCTCCAAAGGTGCGCTAGCCTAGTACGAGTATACATACTCATAGTTATGTCCTTAACGAGCCACCGATCGCTTTACTCACATAATGCATGTTGGTTCTTCGCAACATTCATGTCATTACATTATTAGTGACATGTCTATGTTACGTCATTAGTATCTATCATCTGAAAGAGATTTTTCTTAACACTGAACTAGTTGGACCTTTTTGAATCGCTTAAAATATTTAGAAGGTACACCACAATCGTGTATTGTGGGAATGATTTGTACTAGTTTGTATGCTAGTCGGTGCTGAGATAAGTACATTATGTTGCGTGAGCGCATTCCCGCTGAGTCGTGTCGCCCACACATTTCAACCAATTTCAGTTCAGCCGACATCACAATGGACCCGCAGTATACATTCTTGTCAAATACAACAAAGTGGGGTTATTGTGTTTTGCTTCTTCATTTGTTTGTAGAACATCTTTAATTTTTTTAATCCTGACACCTAAACACTATTGGAGTTTCTGATGCCTACAATATCTGGGCGTGGAATAAATACCATGTAGGAGACATTTAGGCGTATTTGTTTATATCGGAACTACCAGTATTAATTCTTCGTATGGTCACCAAAAATAATTTAAGGTTGTGTTAAAATTTGTTTTAATTATGATTCTCTAAAAGGTTACAACAAGACCATCCGTCATTGACGCGATGCAAATAAGCCGGTGTCGGAACAAAAGGCTGGTGCAGTAAAACTGTCATTAAACAGCTGTTAGGCGATTGCCATTCGCACAAAGGGAAGCAAATTAAAAAATATTCCAAGCAGTAAATAATGTTTATCGAGGCGGCACGTGTGTGCGCGCGCACGTAATCGCGCCACCAACATGTTTTATCAAAATTGAAACAACAACACGCCATTTGCTGAATGTAATCTATATCCACCAACAGATAGTTTTAAAGCCGCCGACGAGGACCATAATGCGGGTGAGTTAATATCGCCCGATTAAAACCCCGTTTGCTTATTGATAGCGCTGCGGCACCGCCACCGCTGTCGCTCGTAACTTGCGCCTTATTGTTTCACTCCTAAGGTGTGGCAGTTAAAAAGAATGTAAGGGAGAACATACATCAGCGGTTTTTTTTTAGGAAAATATCGTGAATAATGACTAAAAATAATGTAACCTTTAAACGCGACAGCAAATAAAATAACCAAATTATATTCTACTTTATTTTGTTTAACTTTTTAAGTTCCATTTTTTAACTAAACTAAATAAGTCATTTGTTGATTTCTATATGTTAATATCATAATTACGAGTACCTATATACATACTGTATTTCGTATTTTTGTGCGGGTTAAGTAAAACGTATTTTTGAAAACCCGATGACTTGGGACTTGCTTTTCCAAATCTGCGAATGCCTTGTATGTGACGCAGCATAAATATGCGTCGAGCGATTGAAAAGTCTCGAATTCGATGCCCGGGTCGAGCTAACTGCTGCTGGGTTTTTAAATTGAAAATTTCTCATTTACAGTTCTGAACCTGAAAACGTGCTCATACTATCTTACGTGATAGTACAAACAGCTTGCGAAACGTGAGTGTATACGAATACATACACTTATACGGCCCTCCACAGTTACATGCGTAACTGTACAAAAGAAGGCCAAATACAATTCCTCACACTGAACCGATGGTGTAACAGACGGATAGAAATAAGCAGTAATTGTGTTGTTACTGCGAGTGGAGTTCACAGCTTTGTGCGCGCCGCCAACTAAACTACTTGTTGTGGTGCGGCGCTCGGGCGCTACACTCGGGGACCCTGTTGTTCCAGCACCCTCATACAGAGGGCTCTCGTGTCGCCGCGCCCCGTTCCACGCCGCCGGACTCACCATTTGTCTCAATAAACTTTATACCTGAATATGATTATTTTTAGAAACTATTTGATGACTTTTTATGAGCACTTTATGGCAAGCGCGCTGTAAATAGAGAGGATTCACGCCTTAGTCCACCACGCTGGCCTAGTGCGGGTTGGGGGACTACGCACATAAGAAATTCCTAAGAACTTTTAGGTGTGCAGGTTTCCTCACGATGTTCACCGTTCAATTACGTTATAATTTATTGTGAATACACACATTACTTGGAAAATTCAGAGATGTGTGCTTGGGGTTTGAACCCGCGACCGCCGAGATTCTCGACAGCGCTCCTTAATCTCGAGGCCATCACTAAATCTGAAGAGATGCTTTTTAATTTTCTACTTTTATGTATGAACAAAAAGTCAACATAAAAGACACATAACAAATATTTATATAACAAATTATTCGGTGGATGGCAAACAATTGCGTGGAGCTACAATGTTTCCCTTGTCACTCGTGGAATTAAGTGGCGCAATCCGGCTCACGCGCGCCGCTTGTTCCAAACTGAGATATTTGGCGGCGCGACCTGTGGAGCGACTCGTTGTGGGCTCGCACCACCCCGCGACAAACTACTGAACTTCATGTACACATATGTAAGTACTGACTCGGGAACCATTTGTTACTGAACTGCACTGTAACCTACTGCCGGAAAGCTAAGAATACTTCTAAAGCTGATAGATTGTTTTTGAAAGTGCAAAGGTAAGTCATTCGTGGCAGGTAGGAGACTAAAACTATTTCCGGTCAAACGGAACAGATATTGGTTTCGGGTTTAGTTGTTTGTGAGAATGCAACGCCTTTCGTTAGTTTTAACACGGTGTATGTAGACTGCTGTTTGCGCGCGGTTTTCAAATTAGAATGAGCATAGCATGCAATTTTATATTCTTTGTGGAATATATGTTTAGGTTATTCTAGGTTGAATGAATAAAGCTATCATGAATTTTACGTCACGTGATGGTCTGTATGGGTACAATATGAGTGTGTAAATTTTGAATACACTAATTACAAACAATGTATATGTTTTAGCGAGGAGAGTTTGTGCCTCGACTGCAGTTAAAACTTGTGTACTAAAGCTGCAGTATTGCAAGTTGTGATTACACTAACCGACCAGAGAGGCTTCGCCCAGGTGGGTATCATAAAAAACTGGTTATTATTACCATCTCCAACGTCCCATTTATTTCATACGTACAATGTATACATATTCCCCGAAGAGATCGGCAGAGGTGCATTTCTGCACCCTCATTTCGCCATTAATTTTTGTCCCATGTAATAGGAGGCGCGCCTATTGCCGTTTTTCGTGTATGAATCCATGTGCTTTGTACCAGACCACGTGCTGCTACAAAGAATTTCCTAAGGGGAAAACATAATAACACCTTGCCCAATCCGGGATCCAACCCGGGCCGTCTACATCCCACGACACAAATTTGAGCCGCACGACTACGAGCCAGCCAGTCTTATTTATCTTTTTTAAAATTTCAGTCGGGAAGCGTCAGAAATAGTACTTTCATCCTTATAATATTAAAATAAATTACTAGTTTTTTGAATAGTGTTATTTCTCCGGCGCGGCGTGTTGTCGCGGCGTGTCGGCGGGGCCTCGCGCTGGGTGCAACAGGCGGCCGCTCGCCGGCGCGGAGGGAAATCTACGCATACCTGCGTCTATCGGACATTAGTACGTGTCACTTATTCACAATGTCGCGTTAATATTATATGTTAAGATATAATTATATGTATGTTAAGATTATAATTGATGTATCAATTAGTACATTTGTTAAGCACACGTTTATTAAAATTATAATATTACTTACTATTATATTTCGCCCGAAAAACGGCAATAGGCTCGCCCCCTATTACGTGGGACTGATACATACCTGGCGAAATGTGGGTGCAGAAATGCACCTCTGCCTACCCCTTCGGGGAATACAGGCGTGAGTTTATGTATGTATGTACACATGTATTACTTACTCTATCGTCAGAAACATTATTTTATACACCATTTTCAGACCTCAAAGTATTTTTGCATGCACGTTTCAAGTTTAATCCAATATCAAATACTTGCCCTGAATATATAACGCATCTCTATCTGAAAGCCTAGTTAGTCTTACAGCTGAAATGCGATGGGCAGTTACCGATTATTATCGACCTTCAATTCTCGGGTTAAGCAATTTTGTAATGGGTTTTCCCATTGGGAAATTCTCAGTAAATTTCCCGGAAAAATGGCAAAAAGACCTAAAAATATACCACCGCTGTCGCCAAGTGTAAGGATATGTATGGACTCTTACACCCCCCCCCCCCCCAATGCCTAACACCCCCCCCCCTCCCGTTCAATGGACGCGGTGTGACTGTCATGTACGAATAACAACATGGGCAGGCGGTCGCTGGAACTGATTGTCACAACTCTCGCGCGACACGTACGGTTTATTGTGCGCGCTCATTGATATTCGTTCCAAGCGTAAGCCCAGTCTGTAAATATACATTCAAAAGCCAATCGGGTGAATATTGCTAAATAAAGTTAGAAGCCAGGCTGTGAGCAATGTTTCACAAATATGTACAACCCTCTACTGTATTCCGAGAAGCGTAGATGTGCATGTCTATCATGTTTTGCATTTTTTTTTAAACGCCATGTAATAAGAAGGGAGCTTACTGCCGTTTTTTGGGCACTTCCCCAGATTCCGTGATGCTACTAAAAAAATCCTTATGATAAACTCCAATAACACTGCCCGACCCAGAAATGAAGTCGGTATTTTTGTATCACACGGCACATACTTGCGTCGTATGATTTGCAAGTAAAATTGCATAAATATTTACATAATCTCACGCCTGCATTTCTCGTAGGCAGAGGTGCATTCCTGCACCCACAATTCGCCAAGTATGTATGAGTCCCACGTAATAGGAGGCGAGCCTGTTGCCATAGTAAAATTGTAATTAATTTATCGGTTGTCCACCTGCACCTTGAACTGCCTTCCCTGTGTTTATCTCCAGCACGTCTGTCGGCCGTGACCGATATCCACTCCCGCGGTGTTCGACGGCGCGCTGTGAATAATCACCGCGTGGTGGGTGTGTGAATGGACTTATCTATACGATATATCTAACACGATGCGCATAAACTTCAACTAATCCCATCATAAAATAAATTATTACTTATTTATTTATAATATCAACATGACCAGGATTACTTTTGTTAATAGCGATTACGCGCAGTTGTAATTCGAGAGAATGTAGCGGAGGCGTGCTTTGAGACAGAACTGTTACACGCGGGTACTGAAATAATATATGTCACTGCAATAGTATATGAAGTTGCGATAAAATTAAAAATTATTTTTTCAAGTAATATTTTTCTGTTTTTGTTCTTTAAAAAATCTTAAAACTTAAGAAATAAAATTTTCAATTATGCGTCTCTCTTTGTTTATTTATTTTATTTTTGTTCGCACAAAAATTGTGATCTGATCTGGCAAGCGTTAACAGCGCGAATTGACTTAGTTCGCTTGTCTGTCGGTAGGAGTGTTAGCGAGATTTTCCACAACGAAACATTCATAAACATTGGCATTAGACTTTACTCCCTTATTGGGACATAATAACTGGGGAAACGTGGGTGACGAATATACCTCATCCTTTCCTTCAAAATCGTGATGGCCTCGAGGTTTAGGCACGCGGTCGAGAATCTCGACGGTCGCGGGTTCAAACCCAAAGCACACACCTCTGACTTTTCGATGTTATGTGTGTATTCGCAATGAATTATCACGTACTTTAACGGTGAAGGAAAACATCGTGATGAAACCTGCACACCTATAAGTTCTTAGTAATTTCTTAGGTGAGTAGTCCGCCAAACCGCACTAGGCCAGCGTGGTGGACTAAGGCCTATAAACCCTCTCAGTTGTAGAAGAGGCCCGTGCCCAGCAGTGGGACGTTTATGGGCTGATGATGATGATGATTTCCTTCAAAAACACTGCATAGAAATCACGTCAATGGTTCCCACGAAAAAAACAATTTTCACCCTTTACAAGTAATTTAAAAATCTAAAGAAAGTACTTGGTAGAGTGCTATTAAACAGCAATCTCTTACAGGAGCAGATTTAAGTGCATCGGTGCATTGAGCTGTCACGTAGAGTTCACGAGCGGAGGTGCGCGCCGGTAGAGAGCGGACTCTACCCGCACCAATCTGTTTGATAGAGTCGGCGAGCTCTACATTTGTCGGAACTACTTGTGTAAAAGAGCTTTGGTTTCACGCTCCACGACGATTGAAATATTTTTTTTTTTTATTCAATCGTACAAAAAACACGGGTATTAAGTGTTTAGCATTTTCTCACAAAAAATATGACCCAGTAATCAGGCAGTAAATGCAGAACTTAATACATTTTGTGCCTTTTTCTGATAAAAAAAAAGTAATTTATTCCGCTTTGATCGTTGCAGCAAGAACTTTTAGGTGTGTAGGTTTCCTCACGATGTTTTCCTTCACCGTTAAAGCGAATGATAATTCATTGTGAATACACACATAACTTCAAAAAGTCAAAGATGTGTGTCTAAAAGCAGTAATGGCCTCGCGATTTCGGCGCGCGGTAACGAATTTCGGCGGTCACAAATTCAAACCCGTCTATCATTGCACTATAATTTATATAATCAGTTCCGCGAGTGAGCTGCGAAATAAAAACCCACTAGCTCCAAGTAAGCTGAGTATGTATAATGTTAGTTGATAGAAACACGCAGTGTAGATTATCCCACGGTAACATTGTGTAATTACGCGACACTGGTGGTGCGCGCGCCGCCGGCCGCTAACGAACTCAACCCGGAGACATCGGATTTATTACACAAATCTCTTGCCATTTTTATACTGAGCCTTTATATTTTTAATTGCGGGTTATTTCTGGCAAATGAGTCGGTAGATCTGATGATAAGTGATCTCCACTACCTTTCAATGCATACAGAACACAGATATCACAAGGGTGTCTCTAAACACATTCTAGATTGTGATATACACATATACACTCTAATAATTCTCAGATTACTGTGGCGGGTTTTTCATCTTACGGACGGTGGACAATATTTGGGCACATACGAATATTCTACCTTAAACTCCTTTCGTCTTATAAAAACCTATTTTCAGGATTAGTCAACCTATTTAGATCCCGTCCTAGTCAAGGCAACCTTGTAACTCCAGCACTAAAAACGAATATAGATGTGGAAATTCATAACATTAAAATTATTTATTATAAACCCTTTGAAATCTAATTTACACCTCTATAAATAGATATAGGATATTATAAAATGTAATCTCCGTAAAACATTTAATCCAAGGTGCTATCAGCAAAATAGTAACGTTAAATTATAATAGATTTATGCGATGATCTGGTGGATTTATAGCGATATAAGCAGTTTGTGAGCGTGGAGCGGCGCGCGGCGCTGCGAGCGTTCGCCGAGCAACCTCGCGCGCGGATAAATCACAAGTAATGGCGTCGCCAGACAACCCGGGCTATTTTTTGTAACGACCACTTATGATTTACTATGTGGCCTTCGTGGCGCAGTTGGTTGTAGGATAGCTTGCAAAACGAGAAGCCCCGGGGTCCATTGAACGAGGCGAATGATTTGTTCAATATTTTTACGGGGATGAGTGTTAGTCATAGCAAAATTCTCTTGTTGTTTCTGATAGCCATGACATAACACTTTTATCATATTATGGGGTCAGAAATGGTCGTGTAAATTCGTGTATGTGTTTATTTAAGATGCATGCATTGACAAGTGAAACTCATAAATAAGGCCATATCTTGTGGAGAATTCTGAGGTTACAGATTTCTCAATGACATTTTAATTTTTTTAAAGTATTATTCATTCATATATAATTATATATTATTAAAATACTGGCATTGACAAACGAGTCATGAAAAGTACAACTTTAAACGAGTCTAATAGAATTTGAAACTAAGTCAACATGTGTGTTGTGGTACAGTTTGTGAAGTGCTCGTCCGGCTGTTTGTCGTGCGACGTCGCCAACAATGCGGCCGCGTGTCGAGTTACAAACTGCATCGAGTCGACAATACACCGTGACAAATGCTACAGATACATGAACATGCTCGTTCAGAGTGCTAGAGGTTAGAGTGTCGGTAAGCCGAGACGGGCCATGTTGTCAGCTGTCTCTTGCACGCCTATAATGTGGAGGACGCCTTAGCGGCTTATACCACTTTATATTTGTTTTAAACAATGCTTTAACAATGTTACAAGCAGTTAATGTAAAGCTTTATTTTATTCTGGACATTCCGTAATAAGGAGCTTGAAGTTAGAACGAGGCGCGTTGAAGGCAATTTTAGGCTTGAAATATATCTGTGTGATGTTACAGTTTTCAAAGAATGCGTCAGTAATTAAAAATTTGAATTGCCTGAGCATTACACAATAATTCTTAATCTGAAAATTCGACAAACTCAAAATTAAGTTTTTGCTTTTATTATTATAATTGATAATTATTGAGGCGATCATTATCTCAATAGTAAGCCTATATCCTACCATTTAAATTACTTTTCAATCATTATAAATTATTTTATATTTACAAAAGTGACTCCACTCCATTCAAAGTATTGTGACTAATTATATCTGTCGCCGACAATATATTGTGCTTGAATGTATTGTCATCCTCAAACAAAATGAGTTTGTACTTTCAAAGGTTGAGCGTCAATAATAAATTGCCTTACAAAATTTTCTTAATAAAACTTGTTTTCTAGAATTCAAACATTGAAAATACCGTGTTGATTTGTTATTTATATCAACCGCCATATATAAAACTACGAGTATATTTTATTATAGAAAATAATAAAAAACTAAAAATGATGAAACATAATATTAGTGTTTCGTTAATAACATGAATATAACTATCGTAGTGAAACATTGACAGTATTTGTGAATTTGGACTATAAAACGCCAAAAAATTCGCGTCCCACTATTTTCGGATCTGGGTGGTTGTGAGATCGGAAATTCCGCATAGTTTCTGCTGTTTACGATACAATATTTCTCATAGTTACAACTACATGGATTGGGCGTATTTGTTTATTAACTAATATTTATCATAAAATGTTAAAAAAACATGTTAATCAGATTAGAATATCTTTTCATCATCATCATCATCGTCAGCTCATATACGTCCCACTGCTGGGCACGGGCCTCCTCTATAACTAAGAGGGTTTACGTCTTAGTCCACCACGCTGGTCTAGTGCGGGTTGGCGGACTACACACCTACGAAATTCCTAAGAACTTTCAGGTGTGCAGGTTTCCACACAATGTTTTCCTTCACCGTTAAAGTACGTGATTATTCATCGACGGCTTCGAGGTCGTCAGCACTCTAATAATTGTAACCTCTTTTCACTTTTAATTTAAAGATGAATATAAAACGCCCGTAATTATTTTAGGAGACCGGTTCATGTTGACTGCTAATAATGGTTGTGTGCACGACGCGGCTGCGGCGGACGCCACCATTATCTCGTCTATTTCACGCCCGCGGGGCCGAAACACGACACACTTCATACCAGCCGCAATCCGATAGCAAACACTTCATCGATAATGTGCACGCAGCCCAAGTATAAGGAAATAACATCAAAAACGAAACTAGTAAAAAAAAAACAAGTTTCGCAACTCACTTTTCTACCGTAAATAGTTGTGAGGTCCATGTAATACCAAGTCGGTTAATTTACTCAGTCCCTACTTAAGCGAACTTTTGTCTTAAAATATTACGTAATTAGCTAACATAACAACATATTGTAGTGACCAAATCAATATTAAAAATCTTTTATGTTTTAAATAAAATAGATTATCTTGGAAATAGCATGAAAACACAATGCATCTCACAAGTAATACATATTATATTAAATAAGATTGTTTAGTGAACAATTGAATCATTTATTTTAAACAAAACATGTATGGTAAATAATAAAACGTTGGTACAACACCTCTGCATACTCCATCAGGGATACCTAATAATATTTTATTGTGAATTTATTGTAGTAAATTGATTGATTTTCATTAGTTTTGACAGTCGACAGGCAGTTAGACGAATTTATGGCTCACCACGCACACGCCATATTATAATATATAATATATTCCGTAGAAGGAGCGTTCGGGGACCGGCGCGGCGGCTCCGCGTATTCTTTCATATAAAACTATTGATTCTCGCTGTTCCAATATCTAGTGCTGAAGCATTGCGGTATATGTTTGATTCTGCGTGCGTTTGTTTGTTAATCTGAGCGGTATGAGCTCGTCGGCAAGATGGAGCGCCAATATGTACTCGATGAGTGTGCTCGCCACTCGCCATGCTTATTGCAGTTTTATCGGTTCCACATATTGCACTTATTAAGTCGGTACTGGCTTAAATTACGCAATTTTCATTATATTTATGTGTGTAACATCGAGAGAAAGAATTTCAAACAAGAATTTTCTTTCATATTGTGTTCGAAATTGTTATCATGTGCACCAAAAGTATAAAAAACTATTTCTATTAGCAGGATTACATTTGGCGTAAAATAATAATTTGCAATTTCTTTTGGGTATTTCTATATCCTATTTTTAGCGAGCGAGGTAACAGACTTAAATACTTGACGAGTGTCTAATAATGTTCCTTCGATTATAATGATGTAACATAAATAAATCCGAAAACCGTTAATAATGAGTAATATTGACATAAAATTGGGTGCGGACACGCTTGCTTCGCGTTTGTGTTTCATGGAGCGAGCGGCGCCCAGTCACGGGCGAGCGCTGAGCGGGAACCATCAGCGGCAACATTTTATGTTGACACGTTAAACTGACGGGAAGGTAAGTAACATGCGCTCAAAATGAAGTGTCTACTAGCCAAATCAACTGCAAGTGACCTTTACCACTAGACACCTTTAAAGCATTGAGGTAAATATATATGAGCAGGTCGATACGTCTTTGGGGTAGTTTACAACTCACATTTATTTATTTAATTAGTTAATTATTTCCGGTAGTTGGAGAAAAGGCTGAAGATTCAGGCACTCTTACGTGGAGCTCTATAGTTGGCGAGAATTGTCAATTTTTTTTTATTCTAACAGGTCAATTCGTAGGTACAGTACAGTGAGTGCAGTGGCGAGGGTCGAAAAACTTTTACGAATGTTTTCCGTCAGTGTCACGGGCAAGTGTTTTGATTGCTACTGAAATCCTAATCTGTACATATGATACTGCGTCGGTGAGCGGCGAGCACCGAGCGGTGACCAATGGTCGATGTTTACGAGCTCGTTTAGTGCGGGCGCGGCGCCGAGCGCGGGCCTTCATTAAATGTTTATCTGCGCCGCTTGTCGGTAAATATGACGCGGAAATACTGCCCTCTAATGTATTGACACTCGCCATAATGCCGCTCATTGTGCGATACACACGCAGCGAGTGACAGTACGCCACTGCTTAGGATGCTCGGCGTTATTATTGTAGTGTATTGAGGACATCGGCGGTTAAAGAAACGGTTATTAAATGAAACTAGTTTTGACGTATGAAAACTTCATAGTTCCTGTAATTCAATAGGTTTATCTGATATATAATACAGTAAATACTCTTTTGTACCACTGGTAGGATAAAAAGATACAGAGGGGTAGATATATATGGGGTTTAGACCCGCGACCGTCGAGATTCTCAACCGCGTGCCTAAGCCTTGAAGCCATCACGACTTAATAAAATAATGCAATAATCGTCATCAGCCCAAATACGTCCCACTGCTGGGCCTCCTCTACAATTGAGAGGGTTTAGGCCTTAGTCCACCACGCTGGCCTAGTGCGAGTTGACGGACTACACACCTAAGAAACTCCGAATAAGTTTTAGGTGTGCAGGTTTTATCACGATGTTTTCCTTCAAGCAAGTCATAATTCATTGTGAATACACACATAACTTCGAAAAGTCAGAGGGTTGTGCCTGGGGTTTGAACCTGCGACCGCCGAAATTCTCGACCGCGCGCCTAAACCTCGAGGCCATCACTGCTTAATGCAATGCAATGCAAATGCAATCATGCAATTCTCAAATCTCTCAAATCGATACAATTTTTAATTGTTTATAAGATTTCTATTAGAAACCGGACGTTCTTACATTATTGTTTTACCAACTATTTGAAATCTGTCTGAAGCTACTATTTTTGGGTAGATTATTGAATTTGTACCCTCGGGCCACAGAGACAGAAGTATCGTTCCAATCAGATTAGGAGTTAATCGGCAAGTTGTTCGTGCGGTGTCGGCGCCAGACCGCCGTCTCACCGGCACCCCTCCCTCCCCAACCCTCGCCGGCCCCGTCCCCGTCAAGGTCCCGCCGCACCACCGCTGTCGAACACAGCCCTCGGCTGACCGCCGCTCACACCAAGTTTCAATGTCGACGGCATGACATATCACCGGCACTAACTTCATTTAATTATAGTCTTTATTTAAATTCTATATAGAACATAGAAGTAGTGATGGCCTCGAGGTTTAGGCACGCGGTCGAGAATCTCGGCGGTCATGGGTTCACACCCCCGGCACACATTTCGGACATCGATGAAGGAATCATCAAAAATCAAAGTAAAATCATTCTTATTCAAATAGACTCATAAAGTATTTTTGGATCGTCGAATGAAATTTATTTTTAACTCCTTTAAAATAAGCTTAATTTTCAATACAATTCAATGTCGTTTAAATCGGAAATTAATCGGTAGATTTTTAAGTTTATTTGTTACAAACCTACGAGAATACAAATCTATCTTAATTTTTACATTAATATAGATTTCTGCTACTAATAATAAATTGAAAAAGTCTATTTTTTATGTTTTAAATTTCAAGTCATTTTCATTTAATTTTAGTATTTAAAAGTTTATACTTACAGCTCCAAATAAAGACCGAAGTACGCACGGTTACAATTAGAACTCACGTCATGTGTGTCGTAGCATTATTGTAACACACACTCGTAGCGCCGTAGTACATACTCGTAGTAGCACCGTAGGGACACGTAGCCAGTGCTTAGACGACAAGACTTTTATAACTGGTGCTACGCGATGGAAAAATGGTAATTGCTTTATTTACTACTTATTTTCTCCCCGAGGAAGCAGAAATATATGGTAATGGGGTCAGAAGCGTCGTGTTAGTGTCGCCCTGTGCCGTGTCATCTGTTTAGATGAGTGATTTAATTGTTCCGCGGGTCCGGCCTTCGAGGCACGTTGTACTGCACTAGTGTTGGGAGAACTGTTTTAACGAGTCTTGTTTAATGTTTATGTCGTAAAGTGCGTATTATTACGAATAAAATATTTTACTACTTAAATTTTGAACTGTAGATGGACGTCGCGCTGTGTGCGGGCGAGTGTCCACAACAAACTATTGTCATATATTGACGATGTATTTTTATGAGTGTTTTTATGGTCTGATGCAAACGAGGTCCTTAGTGAACTGTTGGTAAGACAGAGACACGTAGGCACGAGTGCAATTAAAAATTTGCATGATCTTTATATTAATAACATAAGGAGGTAAATAAAACCAACAATTCGAGTCCCCAAGATGGCACGCACCGATACTGACACACTTCAAGTTTCTGCGAAGGCAATATCGTAAGACTGCCTCGTGGTCTCGCGGTAAAAGTATGTGCCGTGCGATCTAGAGGTCCTGTATTCGATTCCCGGGTCGGGCAAGGTGTTATTGGGTTTTTCCATTAGGAAATTCTCAGTAGCAGCACGGAGTTTGGAAATGTGCCCGTAAAACGGCAATAGGCTCGCCCCCTATTACGTGGGACTAATACATACCTGGCGAAATCTGCCTACCCCTTCGGGAATACAGGCGTGAGGTTATGTATGTCAATACCGTAAGCAATGATCAGATTAATGCGGAATAGATATGGCAAGTCCATGATTCAGTTAGACGCAATGAGTGCGAAATTTAATGTGCGGTGCAGGTGACGAGTCGCCGGCCCCGGTGTAATTGGCGAGTGCGTGCGGCACACCGCGGTGCAGCTGCGCCGGCGGCGGTAATTCCCGCGGCGGGTGTGAGCCGCGCCAGTAATTACACCAATTTGCCGCACACGCGTCGCAGCCTACAGCATCGAACCGGAAAGCACCGGCTAATCGTGCGACGGTTTAATTTTCTAATTTGTCTGTGAGTTGTGTAAAGGGTCCTGATTTCTGACGATGCCGCAACGAAATCAATAAAAAAAAGGTATAAAGGAGAAGTTGGATACAAGGAGCTGTTCACTTCCCTCCACAGCAAATTGGGAGACAAAATATTGAACTATGAGGTTCCATCTTAACATAGATGGTAAATACAGTAGGTGAGACTAGACGCAATTAACGCACCACGGGTAAATAACTTTATGATTAATATTAATAATAATTAATAATAAGTGGGACCTAAAGTGCGAGCTTTTCTGTTAGCTTCTTGCCTACGCTTATTAGTCCCAATAGATATATGTCTACAAACAAATTTTAGTAACTTCATTTTTAATACCCCATAAATGACAGTGAGTCTATTTTGCTCTGTTACTAAAGATTACATCATCATCATCAGCCCACATACGTCCCACTGCTGGGCACGGGCCTCCTCTACCATTGAGAGGGTTTAGGCCTTAGTCCACCACGCTGGCCTAGTGCGGGTTGGCGGACTACACTACTAAGAAATTACTAAGACTAAGGCCTAAACCCTCTCAAAAGATTACACACCGGAACAAAATAATAACATATTGCTAGACCCAAAAATTAAATCCGCGACCTCTCCATCGGACGCGTAACACACTGCTTGTTTAAAATTCTGACAATACAAATGTCTATCACTCATTATATTTGTTATATAGTCTTACCATAAAGTTATGTTTATCAGGAGTGTATTTAATGGACCATTCGAACACAAAATATAGTATAATGTTGTGTGAAATTTGAGTTTGTAATAAAACTAGTTTCACTTATTAAACATGGCAGAAATCGATTATATCTAATCTCACGTTGGCTTACCTTGTTACTACGATTATAACTTCAAAGTTATTATCGACTGAGTTGTGTTGTATCTCCGGTATTCATTTACTAAATGGACTCCAACAAATTAATTAATTCATCGTTTTACAACTCCATTTCATAGGCTATTAAAACTCATCGATCTTCATATTTCCGTAATGTGAGATCGAGTGAAAGTAACGACACGGTACAGACGTACCATCGCGACGAAGTTTAATATTTGAACAGTATACACTGCGTATTATGATGGTAATTATATGAATTGGGATCGGTGTCGGCCGACGGTCGAATGAATACAACTCAATATTTTTGTTCAATCCGAGAATTCTGATTTGTTAAGAATACATTGCGCTTTTAAATGGTGATTGTAAGATAATTAGTAATTTTCAATCGGTGATGGAATAACAACAAGCCAATGTTTCAATCACCGCGGATTGTTTGTTTAACTTAATTGATTTTGAAATTGTACCGACAGGAACGGAAAATAAATGTTAATGTTTGTGCTCTCAGCCTCTTGAGGCTGATTTTCGACTGGCGTTTTACGATTGTTCGGGAGTGGAGGTGGAGAGCGAAATAAAAGCCAATTGAAGGCTTGTCGTTGAGTTGTGAGTGGGCGCTCGCGACTTGGTCGCGGGTAGACATCTCGAGCGCCGCTCTACGAGTACACGATGGTACGTGAGGGATTGTATGTGTGATTTCATATTAGCGATATTCCGAACGGACATTTATGTGTGGCAAGTAACATCTGAGTTATTTTACAGTCCGAAATGTATTAATTTATAAGCCATTTATTTTCTGGAACCATTAAATAACTTAATGTACCTTACATTAAGCGCAGCATCGCCCCAGTAAAAAGGCAAAAAAATCATTAATTTCTATAATTTAATGCCCGAATATTTCTAAAATCAGGACCTCCTATCATAAAATTTCGTTACTCACGTAACGTCGGATGCTTTAACTAGTATTGACAATATCGTAAATGGCTTCTCTCAGTAAATGTTGAGAGCAAATGTTTACCTCTGAAGGTCGACCTTTTCCATAAGTGTCCCGTCACTTGTCGCGCGGCAATATCGGGCACTCGGCGTGTTGGCGGGAGCACGCCCCGGGGAGTTCCTGCGGGAGCTCAATATTGAGTCGCATCTCACCGCACCAGACCCACCACGCACCGAATTATAATGATATTGCCGCCTCAATAATAAATAGGAGACAACATTATACAATGTGATAGGTAAGTTCATCTTAACCCTCTGGTTGGTCTCGTGGTTATTGTCGGGTCGGATCTAGAGATCCCTGGTTTGAATTCCGTGTAAGGCAAATGGTTTGCAGTAATGGTAAGTAATGTATAATAGTGCCCATAAAACGACAATAGACTCGCATCATAGTGACGTATGAATTGTTTACCTTAAAAAGTAAAGTTCAAGAAGAAGAGAGCGCAATTTGTAATTTTTTTTTTTTTATAATAATAAAGAACTTTATTGGGCAAAAAAAAATTTACAAATGACTTTATAAATAATATAGGCTATACAATTTTTTTAATAAATATAGAGCATCTGTTTGCCGAACTAGGTAAAACCTGTATTTCAGCACCCAGCGCCTCTCCCCTTATTTATTTGAAGATAGCCGCCTAACTAATAGAGTTTAGTGTACTTGCATGTTCCTCTCTGTGTAATTAATGTATGTGTATGTATGTGTGTGAGAGGGTGTGTAATTAGTCTAGTGTAAGTAATTAATGATGGGAGGTAACAAAACCATTTTATATTCTATCAGAAAAATATAATAATAATTAAATTTTTCTGATATTAATTATAAATAATTAACGAAGACTTTTGATTATATTCTAACTGTTTAATTGGTATTGATATGTTTTTCCTCTACCGTGTTTTACTTGTTTGTTAACTCACAAATAGTTCACTTACACTTACTCATCAGGTACAGTGGAGTCACTTTGCCGTGCCAGAAAAAAAAAAACAGTAACTGAGTGATTATTTAACGAAAGCACTATACGTAGTTCACCAAGTCCACATTTTTACAGTTTCCTCTACTATATTGATATTTATTTATTTATTTACTAACACTTTATTGTACACACAGAGAAAATTAACAAAACAAGAACAAAGAAAATAGTACAATTGGCAGTCTTATCGCTCAAGGCGATCTTTTAGAGACAACCATAGGATGGAAACAAAGAAAGGATAGATGAGAGGGTAGTCAGTGTGTACAACATACATACGTATATACAACATACATACATATATACAAAAATACATACAAAATTCTAAAAAAATAATTTAAATATATAATATATATATGTATATATTCTTACAAAAAAGTATGTATTCGGAAAAAATGGCTTTTATTTTGATATACATATTATATAAAAGCTGTTTTTTGATACTAAAATATATTTTCATTACCACTTGACAAAGCAATGCTATATTAAACAGAAGTAGAGATAGTTATGCGTTCCCATACTACACATTGTACGATAGTAGTACCATAGAAACGCATTACGCCATCAGTGATGATTCACACTAAATAATATCATCGATTCCCATGACAGTGATGATGTCGAAACAAATTCCTTTGGTTCAGATTAAATTATCGATTTGCATGAAATTATTTCCCGGTAACATTCCCGATGGCTCATGTTACCCATGCATGTGTGCATATGTGACAGCACACATACTTAAAGTGTTTTAATTTAACCATTCTTCTTTTGTTAGTAGCTGTATGTATAACATGTAATTCTCGTGTAGTTATAAAATTAAATTATATTTTTTAATCACGCCGAGAGTTTATATTTGACTAGATAATACATCCGAACTATACTGACGATTTGTAAATATTATTTCAATATTGTACAATATTGCAGGTTGTAAGTTTCAAGTGAATAGTAATCTTCTAAATATATAAAAATGAATTGCCGTTCGTTAGTCTCGCTAAAACTCGAGAACAGCTGGACCGACTTAGCTGATTTTGGTTATGAAATGTTTGTCGTAGTCCAGGGAAGGTTTTAGGCGGTGAGAAATTATTGCAAAATTGCGAGGAAGATAGTAAAAACAGCAATTTCATTTTCCCATATAAACTGTTCTAGCAAATTTCCTGTCAAACATGTAATGTTTATCCCGTCGATACGGTTAAAGGCCCCCTCAAATTAAAGAACGTATTTAAATAAGGGTTTCGAATCGACAACATATATCCAGAATATTCGAATAATTGCGTATTTTAGATTTTTTAAATGTAGAATAGAATCAAAAGAGATTGACATATTTATTAGTTGTCAAATAGCTAACGTGCGTTCAGAAATGTATTTTGCGTAACTAAGGAAAATATATCAAGCCTCATTATCCAACTGAATTTTTAAACTCCTTGGTTGTGTCTTGTTTACAATTTACAACTGAGGGCGGGCTCGGTAGTCATCATTGTTCAAAATATAAAACACCCTAAACTATGCAATGAAATGTGGCTTATTTTAAGAAAACTGTTGAGTAATGTGATTCACGCAACGATTAGATCCAAGGAAAACTTAAAGATGAGTTGGTTTGGTTCTCATTGTAGGGTTTTAAGTTTCTCATTTTATAGTTAGGTCGATCCAAACGGATATGCCTGACATTTTAATTTTTAACGGCTGGCCCGATTTTAATGAAACTTTCTGTGTATCTTCAAGTGGATTCGACAATGCTTTAGATTTTCCATTGGACCCGGAAGGTGGCGCTGTGATCGAGTTCTGGGATTTTAATTTTTCGCATATCAGAACATAACTCCAAAATCTTAAACAATTTTCTTTGTTCAAAAGAAGGCAGATGATTTTTTTTGTGTCTTCGGGTTCATTTGGTTTAGATCGGAAAAAAAAAATTTTTGAATTTAAAATTGTGCACAGGACAACGTCTGTCGGGTCCACTAGTGTAGTATAAAATTGTCGGACACACGCCGCGCTATGAATATTGAAGTGCAGAATGTTTTCTCAGGGAGATGGAGTTTAAAAGTTTTATGGAGTACATGATGGCGCCGCGACGTTGACCAAGGAATAACACAAACCTATGCATACGGGATGTGTCCACACGTGCGGGCCACTTCGTCGTGCCTTTACAACAAAACGTCGTAGATATTGTTCCAAGTAAAAATTTATTCAGGCATTTTTGTCCAAGACCTTATGAATACACTGTACCAACATATTCATTTTTATGCACTAGGCGTAATAAAGTTTTCACTAGATATCTATATATCAACTTGTCGATGTTATGAGTTGTGAAGGTGTAGAGAGCCAGGTGAACGGCACATTATGATGCAAGGGCCGCGGTACGTATTCATGAGACAATCTGCGCTCTCCCGCGCGCCCTACACTCCACCAACTGCCCGTGTTGCTCCGTCGAACTCAAATGCACCAACCCACACAGTGTCAACGCGCATATAGGGATGTTTATTGTCTGTTGATGATAGTCATAGACTACAAAACAGTAATGTAAATGAGTTGAGTGATTGGTGTAGCTGTGCCATGCATGTGCAACTCGCGCGCTCGCGGTGGCGGGGCGGCGCGTCGAGTGGCGCGAGTGGCTCTGTACGCGCCGACGACTTGCAAGTTGCAACCCTAAACCGCCGCATTTTCATGCCGCACACACACACACACACACACACACACACACACACACACCCGGGGCAGAGGTGATACTGCTACCGGGCGCGTCCCCAGGTTGCGGATAGGGGAAAGCCCGTTACCCGCTTTGCGCGGCACAGGGTAGGAGTGAAATAAAATAGCTCCCGCGGACAAAACACAAGCCCCAATGTCAAGGTCTAGCGTGCCGAGGACTGGAAGGCGTCGGGGTAGTGACGTCGCAAGCGCTCCCCTGGGGGTACCAGGTCCAACCCCAGGCGTATTTTAGTGGCCTTACTTCAGCAACCGGGGCTCTGTTGAAGTGGACTCATAATTCCCTAGGTATTCGTGGGAACAGAATGGAATGCAATATTAAAAATAAACCAACACAAACCAAGGAGTACAGTGGTCCATCATTGCAAGCACCGCAAAGGACTGAAACTGAAGTGAAGATGGCGTTACACAGTCATGAAAGATTGATCAACTCTTTAGCTGAGTTCATAAAAGGAAAAATGAATGTCCATGGCGAAATAAGAAAGATCACAGCGTCGCTGGGCAGTTCTATCCAAGGACTGTCCATGATGCTGGAGAACACCAATTTCGAGGTTCGACGGCCTAGCACCGCAGAATTAGAGACGCAGACAACCTTGTCTCTTCTAAGATCATACCCGGAGCCAACGATGGAAGACATCGCAACTCAGGATGATACCGGTACAGAAACACCGAAACCTCGGAAAACTCGCAAAATAAAGCGAAAAGATCGTACTTCACCCGAAGAAGTGCAAAAAGCGACGAAAAAGAGGAAAAACGAAGCAAACCCTCCGACATCATCGGCTGGACAGGAGCTAAAGTCATCATTGCAGGCAATGGAATGGCAAAATGTAAAAAAGAAAAAACCAAGGAGGAAAAAGTCTAATGTGAGATCTAACGCAGTACTTATTCGCCCGAAGGAAAAAGAAAGGTACGCAGACATATTAAAACGGGTGAAACAAGACGCAACAACAGAAAATGTTGGACAATATGTTGACAAAATACGCAGAACTACAGCTGGAGATATGTTGCTGATTCTTACAAAGGGTCACAATGACAAAACGGCAAGCATTAAAAAAACTATTGCTGATATCCTTGGCAGTGAAGCATTAGTTGTCAGTAAAGTCCCAGAAGCTGATATTGAAATTAAAGACCTAGATGAAACAACCACTAAGCAAGAGGTCCTAGAAGCGCTACAGATGGTTGTCAATGAGGATAACAGTATTACGCTTGACGCAATTAAGTCCCTACGGCAAACATACGGGGGAACGCAGACGGCCATAGTTAAAGTTAGTGAAAAGACAGCTACTCAAATCATAGGGGACCGTGGCAAAATTAAGATAGGCTGGGTGAATTGTAGAGTAAGGAGAATAGAATATCCTCTAAAATGTTACAAATGCTGGAGATACGGGCACTTGGCAGGTAAATGCATAAGCACAATCGACAGATCTAACTTATGTGTGAAATGCGGAAGGAAAGGCCATAAAATCTCGGACTGTAAAGAAGATGCTTTCTGTGCTCTCTGTCACGAAGATGGCATTATAGAAGACTGTGCCCATGTTGCTGGTTGTGGCAAATGTCCAGTTCTGCGAGCAGCACTCCAGATGGTCCGAAAGAAACGATAATGGTGAAGATCCTCCAAATAAATCTGAATCATTGCCAGGCCGCACAAGACCTAATTGCCCAGACGGCACGAGAATTACAGTTGGACCTGATCCTTATCTCGGAGCCTTATAAGATTATAAATAATAATAACACTTGGGTTACTGATGCAAGCTCCAAAGCAGCTATATGGGCCTGCAACTTGCAGGTCTTCCAGGAGGTGACTGTAAAGACTGGATTCGTTAGAGCCAAGCTAGGAGATATAAACTTTTACAGCTGCTATGCTCCGCCTAGCCTTACATTGGGAGAATATACTGACTTCCTGGAGAGACTCGCAGAAGATGCAAAGAAGTACTTTCCTGTGGCCATAGCAGGAGATTTTAACGCGTGGGCAACTGACTGGGGTAGCAAATTGACAAACTCCAGAGGACTAGCGCTTCTGGAAGTCATGGCGTCATTAGATGTAGTTCTACTGAATAGCGGAAATGAAGCCACCTATACTAAAGGAGAGGCAAGTTCTATTGTAGACCTAACATTCGTAAGTACCAACCTGGCAAAAGGTGGCAATTGCTGGAAAGTTACCCAAGTTTACACGGCCAGTGATCATCAAGCTATATATTGGGAAGTATCAACTAAGCTACCTAGGATATTGAGCAATAAAACTACTCCAATTGGGTGGAAGACCAGTATATTTGATCTAAATACATTTCAAATCGCACTGGATGGCCAGCCAATAGGGCAAAGATGTAATGCCGATGAAAAAGCAAATATTATTACTGGAAGAGTTGTGTCTGCATGCGATGCTTCTATGCCGCGGAAACGTTGTCCAAACAGGTTTCCATCTGTCTTCTGGTGGAACGATACAATAGCCACGCTCCGCAAAGAGTGTATCAGGGTTAGACGACTAGTCCAACGTGCCAGAAAGAAGCCCCACTGGTACTTCGACACAATGACGAAAAGCTACAAAGAAGCACGTCGAATGCTAAAAAGTGCCATTCGGGAGAGCAAAAAGAAATGCTGGAACAATTTCATAGCTGAGGTTGAGAATGACCCGTGGGGTAGGCCGTACAAAACAGTCATGCAGCGTCTAAAAAGGCAACTACCAAATGCACCGACCGACCCTGAACTGTTAAACACTATAGTTACGGTGCTTTTTCCCCAGCAGATGGACCAAAACTATAACGTGGATAAAGGCGATCATACAATACCACCTATTACGCAAGATGAACTCCTAGAAGCTTGTTCGAGGATAGGAAACACCAAGGCCCCTGGCTTGGATGGCATCCCAAACGTCGCAATTAAAGCTGCAATCGAAACAGTCCCGGAACTTTTCTTGGACGCATATAACACTTGTCTCTGCGAAGGTACTTTCCCAAGAAGATGGAAGTTACAAAGATTGGTGCTTCTTTTTAAAGGGAACAAACCAAAGAATGAGCCATCGTCATACCGCCCACTATGCATGCTTGATACCGCAGGTAAAGTACTGGAGCGTATTATTCATAGACGAATTGAAGCTGTTGTGGAGCCACAATTGGCTGATAACCAGTATGGATTTCGAAAAGGCCGTTCCACATTAGACGCAATAGAGATAGTGGTCAATACTGCAAAGAGGGCCATTTCTGGAACAAGATGGAAAGGAGGCACAAAAGAATACTGTTTAGTTGCAACACTAGACATTAAAAATGCCTTCAACTCGGCCAGATGGGAAGTAATAATGGAAGCCCTTGCCAAACTTAAGGTACCTAACTACCTGCAGAATATAGTAGCAAGCTACTTTACGGAACGAGTTCTCAGGTACGATACTGATATTGGACTCAAAATATATAGAGTCACAGGAGGCGTACCACAAGGGTCAGTACTAGGCCCTCTGCTTTGGAATATAATGTATGACGAATTGCTTAAACAAGCCTTACCAATAGAAGCACAACTTGTTGCATTTGCAGATGACGTAGCGGTTGTAATAGTTGCTAAATACATTGAGGAAATTAACTGGGCTTTCGATAAAACCTACGCAGTCATTCGACACTGGATGGAGCAAGTCGGTTTGAAACTTGCAGAACATAAGACGGAGGCTGTTCTTATAACCAGCAGGAAAAAACCCGAGACAATGTCACTGAGAGTCGGACAACATACTCTTACCACACAGCCATACATACGTTATCTCGGAGTAATGATAGACGCGCGTCTCAGCTTCAAGAAACACGCGGAATACGCTGCAACAAAAGCATCAAGCGTGGTGAGTAACCTGTCTCGCCTAATGCCGAACGTTGGAGGGCCTAAACAGAAAAGACGACTCCTGCTTTCATCTGTGGTCACATCAGTGTTAATGTATGGTGCCGCCATTTGGTCGATTGCATTATCCAACCAAGAATCCCGGCGTAAAGTCGCATCTGTCTATAGGTTAAGTGCACTACGCGTAGCTAGCGCGTTCCGCACCGTTTCTGAAGACGCCGTGTTTGTCATTGCCGGCATGATGCCAGTAGAAATACTAGCGGAAGAACGGAAGTCTATTCACTACCTCAAAAAAGAAAGCTCCAGCTTAACACCAGCTGAGTTGCGAAGAGAAGAGAGAAAGAAGAGTATACGTCGCTGGCAAACACATTGGGACACCTCAAGTAAAGGGAGATGGACTTATCGGCTTATACCTGATGTAGAAGTATGGACGAACCGCAAACACGGGGAGGCTAACTACTATCTCACCCAGATGCTATCCGGTCACGGATGTTTCCGAGAATACCTTTACCGATTCAAGCATGACGATGCTCCAGACTGCCCTACCTGCACTGGGACTATCGAAGACGCAGAGCACGTATTTTTCGTGTGCCCTCGATTCAAAGCTGCCCGAACGAAGTGGGAAACAACAGTAAACCTTAGGGTCCAACCAGAAAATTTAGTCTGTACAATGCTACAATCACAAGAGGCCTGGGACGCTACAAATGCCTACGCAATAGAAGTGCTAAAAGACCTGCGCGCCCAAGAAAGAGAAAGAGCTAAAAAGAGGATTAGCCAAGCAATAAGTGGGAGTAGCTGATAAATAGCTAAATCCTTCCCCCGTGAAGAAATGCTTAACGGTAATCCCGCGGGGAATGATGAAGGTGACGAAGAAGAGGTGGTTTTTTTAGTCGGTATAGGTTGCTACCAAACTGAGTCCGACATACGGGATCCCAGACACCTAGATCTTATGATACGCAATGGTATTTTCTCCCCTCAGAAAAAAAAAAAAAAAAAAAAAAAAAAAAAAAAAAAAAAAAAAAAAAAAAAACACACACACACACACACACACACACACACACACACGTCACGCAGACACACAAACCCACACGCGCGCGTAATCGTATCAAGGACTTATACACAGGTAGTACTAAATTTCGATTTAAAGTTGTAAGTTATCATATAGACATTCAAATTTCCTTGTCTGATTCCAAGATGTGGGAGACAAAGGTTCGGTAGTGGTGGGATACTCCAATCCGCTCAGAGATCCTAAGCATACAATGGTGTCACAATTTATACTGAAAATGAATTCGTCTATGTAAAATGATACAAGCGCACTCAACGCGGACAGTATATTATACCTACATATGTTATCAGGCAATGTACGGAAATTGTTATTATTCGGTTTATTTCATAAATAAGTATCCCACGGTAATAGCTGGTATTTTGTGCGGAAACAATCGTATTCATTACAAACGACCTTCAACTTGACTACCGCTCCCAGCAACACACTCAAAGCATTTGTATTCGAGGAACTAGTCACTAAATACTAATGTTTATTGAATTTACTTTGAACAACTCAACTATTGGGAATGAGGTGCGGTCGATAAATATTTAAATATATAATAGAACACCGCATAATATTCATGTTGTATTATAAAGTTTGACAATTCAGTGCAGCCGTCTTGTCAAAACAATACAAAAACAACGAATATCCATTAAAAACTACATTAAACTGATTAATGAAATTTCAAAGTTTCACAACGTGTACCTACACGTTCGACATTAAAATAATGAACTTTTGAAATATAAAAGTGTTCCCAAGGCGAGTGTGGTGTGTGGCGGCGGGCGGCGGGCGGCGGATGGCGGATTAAACCTATCGCGATATTATTGCACCTGACACACGACGACTTCTCTATTAAATACTGAATATTTAAATATTGAAGTGGAATAATGAAGTGGAGGGCATCGAACTAATCCAAGCGACATTAACTCTTTACTAAATTGTACTTGTTTTGTGCAACAAGATTTATTGCGTTTTTCAACTCATCCACGAAGAAGTAAATTACCTGAAATTTTTAAAAATATGTATAAAGTTTGTTTTTTTTAAACTGGCACAATAAATAGTTGCGCAGATTTTTTTGCCACATATTTATTGTTTATAAATCTTTAAGTAAATACGATTATCTCCCGCGAGTCGGCACGATTATGCCAACTATTGTGACCGCGACCCAATGGCCATGTGTCATGTGTAGCTGTGGCACGAGCATTGTTCGCGTGTGGCAAGGGGCGAGGGGCGGAGGGGCGGCGGATACAACCTTGATCTCTGCGGCGACGTGGCGGAAATCGCGCCTCCGCGGCGGATTGCGGCGGAAACTGCACCGGATCTGGGGCCAGACACTATCTGCCGCGAGACAAGGACTCATGCACCGCGCGACACGAGGCTGCGTGCATTCATACCGACCGTTAAGGAATGCTCAACTGACCAGTTAAGTGTGCGACTTCATCGTGGTTGTAATGGCAGCAGAACTAGAGCGACTTCATGTTTATTTAATGTGCACGACTATGTTATATGATGGAGATATTTTATATGTTTTCTGATGGGTGACTAAAATAAAATTATTGATATCTATGTATAGATACCTATATTTACATAATTTGGGAAAAAAATGTGAGGGGAAACAATTAAAGAGTTGACAAGTAAAAAGTAAACCTATTCAATATTACATTTAAATACATACATAATCTCACGCCTATATCTCCGAAGTGGTGGGCAAAGGTGTATTTCTCCACCCACATTTCGCCAAGCAAGTATCAATCCCACATAATAGGGGGCGAGACTATACCAAACTCCGTGCTGCTACTGAGAATTTCCTAATTAAATCGTACAAGGGAGTTTTGCCGCGAGACCACGAGACTGTATTAAATTAAATCTTTGACTAAATAAATATTGTTTAATTTTATAACATAAAAATGTATAAGGCTGTTTGCAGACATTTGCTATTCGACTAGCCATACTAGGATCATGAATGTGTTGTCGTCGGCGTGCATTGGTTTGTGTGTGTCGTGATGAAGCGCGGCGAGGGTCGCGCCGGTAGAAATGTTAGCGCGATATTACATCGAACGCGACGCACACGTAATGACGAGATTATATGAACCGACGCGTCGTAAACAAGCCGCTCTCATTGCGAATGTCTGTCCAGTCTGGAAGGGGACGTTGTAGGTATCATCAAAAATGTACAATTTACTATGCAGCAATGGAGTCCCGAATAATCAATATTCTTTTTTTATTTTATTTTTTATTTTATTATCTTTGGGAAACATACAATACAATTTCTCTTAAAAGACTAAATTTTAAAATAAATACATAGATCAAATCAGTTTCCACTTATAAAATAGAACTTACATGCAACGGCAACACTAAAAGCAACTAAAAATAAAAAATAAATAAATTTAACAATGCACATGATGTGCAATAACAATAAATCATTCCATATTATTGACACTAACAAGTATGTTAGTAAATTTTACTCTAGGACAAGAGATAATTTTTATCTCCCATTTTATATTAAGCGACAGATAGCAGATGTGCTATCATATTATATTAGAGTAGCAGCCAATAACTTGGCTAATAGACTATGCTCTATTGAGCAGATTAATATAAATTCAGATTATAGCAATCTGAAATTTAAGACATTGAATTTAAATTAGGTTATAAGACAACAGAGACAAACTCTGGCTATGTTAGTGAATTAGATATAAATTGTAGCAATAATAAGCAGGCTATGAACTTGGTTCATCAAAATATACAAGGTTTAAACAATAAAGAACTAGAAGTAGAATTATTTTTAAATTCAAATAATATTGATATTTTGTGCTTAACTGAACATTGGCTAAAATCCCATCAGTTGATGTTTAACTTTGATAACCATCATGTTGCTAGCACATTCAACAGAACAAATATGATACATGGAGGCTCCTTAATAATTATGAATAAATTGATAAAGTTTAAAGAAAGAGTTGATATAGTGAGACTTTCTGTTGAACGTGTTACAGAAATAGCTTGTATTGAATCTGATCAGTTTATTGTTCTAAGTGTATACAGGCCACCTTGTGCATTGCTTATATCATTTATGGAAATCATGGAAGATGCTTTGCACAGAATATGTAATTCAAAAAAAGGAGTTATTATTTGTGGAGACTTTAATATAAATATTCTAGAAAACACACAGGCAACTATAAACTTATTAAATCTTTTTAAATCATATAACATGAAACATGTATTCTCTGAGCCAACAAGGATCACTGCCACAAGTGCGACATGTCTAGATAACATTTTTACCAATGTTAAAGTTATTAAAAGTACTATTATTAATAATTTTGATTCCGATCACTGTGGCCAGTTGGTGTCTTTACCTTTGCATACATGTAAAGTATCAAGCCAAAGTATTACATTTGTTCCTATTACTGCTAGCCGCTTAAATTATTTTAAAATAAATATGGAACAAAATCTACCCAAGTTGTCCTCTCATCAAGATCCCAACAAAATGTATGATTCCTTTTTTGATCATATAAATATGGTACACAATAAAGTTTTTAAACCAAAAACAATTAATTTGATGAACCGTTTGACATTTAGTGAGTGGGCAACTACTGGTATATTTAAAAGCCGAAATAGATTGTATGATTTATATAATGAAAGAATGTATAACCAAAATCCTAAATTTATTGCCTATGTAAAATTATATTCTAAGGTTTTTAAAAGAGTTTGTTATGCTGCCAAATCAATGTATCTTAAAAATAAGATTAAATCAGCCCCAAATGTAATACAAGCCACTTGGAACATTATCAATTCGGAATCGGGAAGGCACATGGCACACCACAAAGAATTTAGTATAGAAATTAATAATAAAACTGTTTCAAAAGACACTGAAGTGGCCACTGAATTTGAAAGATTTTTTACTAACATTCCAATAGTAACTACTCAACATCTTCAGTCGTCTTCTAGGTCTGCTGTGTTACTTCTTGAAGATAATGTTCCGCAATGTGACGCATCGTTTGAATTTACAGCGATTAGTCATCATGATATTCTTAAGGCCTTTAAAGAAATTAATAAAAAAAAGACTAAAGACTTGTGGGGAATGTCAGTAGTTACAATATCCTCTATTATCAATGTTATAGCACCTCACATGGCAGCTGTGTTCAATCGTTGCGTCGCATCTGGAGTGTTTCCTGACTTGATGAAACTTAGTAAGGTAATACCACTTTTTAAATCTGGTGATACATCAGACCCTTCAAATTTTCGACCTGTTTCTGTTTTACCAACTCTTAGTAAGTTATTTGAAAAAACTATACTCAATCAATTATTGAACTTTTTTAATAAAAATAACTTACTTCATCGGAAACAGTTTGGATTTACTAAGGGTAGATCAACTATCGATGCAGGGGTTGAACTTTTAAAAACTGTGTTCAGGGCATGGGAAGAGTCGCGAGATGCTATTGGCATTTTCTGCGACTTGTCCAAAGCCTTCGACTGCGTCAAACATGACATTCTTGTCAGGAAACTTCACCATTATGGCATTAGAAATAAAGCCCTAAATCTTCTGACTTCTTATTTAAGTAACAGAGTTCAAAGGGTTGACATTAATGGGAAACTTTCTCCAGGATCGTCGGTTACCATGGGAGTGCCACAGGGTTCAATTCTTGGGCCTTTTTTATTTCTTGTGTACATTAATGACTTGCCTTACTACGTAGGGGATAAAAACGATATAGTGCTGTTTGCGGATGATACGTCTCTAATATTTAACGTGAAAAGACGTCTTGATAATTTTGACGAAGTAAACAATGCACTTAGTAAAGTTGTTCAGTGGTTTAAGAATAATAATTTACTTTTGAATGCCAAAAAAACTAAATGTGTAAAATTCACAATGCCCAATGTTAAGCAATTAAAAACCACTGTACAAATTAATGGTGAAGAACTGGATCCTGTTGCGTCAACTACATTTCTGGGCATTACGGTAGACGCTAAACTCCAGTGGGGACCGCACATTCAACAATTGGCAAGCAAATTAAGTTCAGCGGCATATGCAGTAAAAAAGATCAGACATCTGACTGACGAGGAAACGGCAAGAATGGTTTATTTTAGCTATTTCCATAGCTTAATGTCGTATGGTATTCTTTTGTGGGGAGCTGCTGCGGACATTAATTCTATTTTTGTTTTGCAAAAAAGAGCCATTAGGGCTATTTATAATTTAAGTCCCAGGGCTTCACTTAGGGAAAAATTTAAGGATATAAATATTCTTACCGTCACTTGTCAGTTTATATACGAAAACCTTATATACGTTCAAAAGAATCTTGATCAATTTAATAAAATTTGTAATGTACACAATAAAAATACTAGGAACAAATGTAATCTAGTTCAACACGTAACTCGTCTCCGGAAAGTTCATAACTCTTTTATGGGGCAATGTATACGCTTCTATAACAAACTTCCGTAGGCTATTAGGGAGCTTCCCTTGAATAAGTTTAAAGAATTAATAAAAGAAAAACTTTACCAAAAAGCATACTATAAAATTTCAGATTTTATTGAAGATAGTAAGCCCTGGGAGTAAGTAAATTGATCGGAGTTTTATTGTGTTGCTACAGTTTGTATCGTTATGACATGTATCATTATGACATGTATCGTTATGACATTTAACGTTATGACATTTATCATGTAAAATTGAAACTGTTTATTAAAAAAACAATGCAATTTTATATTTAAAAAAAAAAAAATACATTTCGTGTTGCTGAGGGAGTTTCTTGCCGTTTCTTCTCCACAGCTATAACACGTTTCGAAGCGGCAATAGTTTAATAGTTTTAAAAAAATATTAAAAAGTGTAAAATTGACGATTCAAAAGAACTTGTAAAAGTCTATTTGAATAAAGATAATTTGACTTTGACTTTGACTTTAATTAACAATTACATATACCTAATTTAAAGGGAGATTAGTTTGCAAATTTTTAATATTACTAATGATTGTTTTGGAAGCAAATAATAATAATAAATAATACAATTACTACGTTTATAATGAGTTCCTAAGTATCTTTCTGTAAGTATTATATTTTTCTATGACAATTTTTTCTTTAAATAAGCATACCACCTCATTGAAGTACTGCAGTCTATAAGCTCTCATTCTAAAATGTTACTTAAATACATAACAGTGAAAATGTACTTCCGTTCTGGCTGTAAATGAAATTTTAGAGTCTCTCGCAGTTTGTTATACACTATACAAGACTTGTATCGAAGTGTGAGTTCAGGAGTATGTATGTGACTGTTGGGTGGTGGTGGTGGTGGTTAACCAAATGTACATGGCGTTCTGTATCGTCACAATATTGTTTTTATGTGAAATCTCCTAGACACTTTCACTATATATGGATGTTAATTATACGGAATAGTTTCGGATTGTTGTCTATAATAAAAAAATAGCATTTTCACACGTAAGGAGACTGAGGGAGACGGTTTCTTGGGACGACGTTCGATTACATAAGACACTTGTTCCTCTTGCATCTAAGTACCTATTTTGAGGTACACCAGTAGTAGTTAGTTAGTTACAGAACTTATAATATTAAAAGAATATAAACAACATGAGGCTCAGAGCCTCTGGCAGCGTCTTATTTTTCAACGTGGCGTAAATGTTGCCAGCCTATGCTTTAGGGCTGCTAGGGTTATTTTTGCATGGTTAGCATTTATTTTGTCACATTTCGCCACAGATACTATAAAACTTGTACTAATATTCTGCGAGTGGAGAGCGCGTGAGCCGACGTCACGCAGTTACGTACCCTTCTTTACAAGTACTTCAGCCTGTGCCTTTTACCCTCCACAAACACTAGACGATGTCTCCGGCTCTGGGACTGTTCGAGTAGCTGACACATCCGACACATCCTTGTGTAATGGCGTACACACGTGAGGATTATAGAAATACCAACGGACGTTTTAACATCACGAATAGTAGATTAAAACTACCTGTTCGCTCACAGTAAGTAACAGTAGGAAAAATCCCAGCTTTATCGTATGTTAATATATTATAATGGGGACTGTTTTTTATTCTTCACTTTGTTTTCCATCTCTTCTTTTTGTATTATTACTGTTTTAGTCTATGTACATCATCGTTGTTTATTATTATTCCATTTTTAATTACCCTAGTATTTACCTTCTAACATGACTCTTTTGTAAATTAGATTGTCTGGAAGACATCGCAATTAGCGATAAAACCGCTGATTGTCACTTAGTTTTAAGCATATTTTAATTTCTTTTCATATTATGTATTCGTGGTTTGCAATAAAGTATAATATATAAAAAAAAAAAAAAAAAAAATCGCCTGACCCAAGAAAGGCATCGTATATGATAATTTAAATAATTTAATTTATGTTCAATGTGAAAATATATTTGTGACATAACGGAAAGCTATATCGAATACGCCTATTTTATGAAAAATCAGTGTCAGTTAATGTGAAGCGAGTGAGGCACGTCGCGGTAATGTTGTTACGAGGCAGAAAGCGCACGACGCCGCGGGAGGACTAACAACCAGCAGACACTTGGACGAGCGGGAGACTTGCTCGCACCAAATATAGCGCGTTAGAATCACTTGAGTGAGAATGTTTCCCACACGCCCCGATGCACGCCGAATATGTTATGACTCTGTAAATGCTTTTTATACGGAGAGTCATAGAAGTGGGTGTTACAGAAACGTGATTAAGAAGACGTTTTTGTATGTACTTGCCCTTTCTAGTATGTCAATGACAGTAGTCTCATCCTTATAACGTAGAATTTATTATACAACTATATTTGACAGCCCCGTGGCGCAGTTGGCTTGACACCAGCTTGCGAAACGAGAGGCCGCGGGTTCGATCCCCGCACCGAGACAAATGTTTGTGTGATCCACAAATATTTGTTTCGGGTCTGGGTGTGTGTGAGACCGAAAAGTCTCTCGTAGTGTCTGATATCCACGACACAAGACTTGTATCTTAGTGTGGGATCAGAATTATGTATGTGACTGTTGGGTGTATTTATTTATTTATTTAAGAAGGAGGCCCCACGCTATAATGTAAAAGTTCACAGATTAAAGTTCACACATGCATCTGAAAGACTGTTTGTTAGCCTCACAAATATTACTCGGGTCTTTACATACATTGCTGCCGATATAAATATTGATAACTCGTGCAATAGTAGCGACTTGGGCCGGACACAATAGAGTCATCATAACAGTTTCCCAAGTCAAGTCGTGATGGCCTCGAGGTTTAGACACGCGGTCGAGAATTCTAAGTTATGTGTGTATTCATAATGAGTTATCACGTACTTTAACGGTGAAGGAAAACATCGTGATGAAACCTGCACACCTAAAAACTCTTAGGAATTTCTTAGGTGTGTAGTCCGCCAACCTGCACTAGGCCAGCGTGGTGGACTAAGGCCTAAACCATCTCAGTTGTAGAGGAGGCCCGTGCTCAACAGTGGGACGTATATGGGCTGATAAAGAAAGAAAAAGAAAGAAAGAACAGTTTCCCATGTAACTTTGTGCCATATCAAAGTCTAATAATGTACATATATTATGATAAAATTCTACCATTTAGTATTAACATTTTTGGAAAATCTGTTCATTCATCTTGTTACAAAATATCCTTAAGTGGTTATATTTTTTAGTTATTAGCACTAAGTATGAAATGTGAAAAATGTGGTTTGTAGATGCAAGATGTTGATATGAAGCGACACGCTGCAGTGGGTCCCGCGACACTCGAGTGATCCCGCGCATTAGCGGTGCACCGGCGACGCTCCACAGGTACTATACTATCCACTGACCCAACTAACTCTCGTAATTTTTTATCTCTTTGTGAATGTCACTGAATTGTTCGCAAAGATTATACATTTAATCTGTCCACACGGAAAATTATTGTCAGAGTTCAGAAATTAAAACGAGTACTTATTATGAATTTTCCATACATTAAAAAAACAACGGGTGGCACTCCGGGAGTTTCGGCAGAAGTGAAAAGTTCAATATTAACGTTGTGCATTTTTGAATATTTTGGAATGGTTAGGGAATAATTACATTATATTTATTGCGCTATCGTACTCAAAGATTTATATTACATCTTACGCATTTTCGATCAGGGTCACGTGATCTGACGTGAGTTCAACATTTTTTACTCATCCAAAAAAAAGTGTACAGTGCCGCTAAAGAAGTGTTCACTTCAAAAATGCAACGTGTACCTACACTCACGACAAATACCGGAACGTTTCTTTGTGTTCGATCATGACACGATGGAAGATAAGGGTCATAATAATGTTACTCGACACACTAATTCTAAAATAAAATAAATAAATACGAACGTTCATGTAGCAATAATAGATAAATGAGTGTCGAGTAATTAATGCTGCCCATTAATACAGCACAGAGCAGTGTCGAGTGACGTCAGCGCTGTGACACCTCGCCCGCCACCACGTGCATCATGCAACAACGCTCGGCTTACCGACCTATTTACTGATGACGAATTACTTTGACTTGTGTGTTATGCTATGTTTGTTATCCCCCTCTATTTCACTTACGACAACTAACACACACATCTGTTGTCATAGCTATACCCGTAGTCCACCTTTTGTAATTGTAACTGGATTCTGTGGTACAGGCTTTAAATCGTTTAACACATCTACTAGTACTTATCTAAAGCAGGAGGTGCTAGTAAATGAGGTTATCACGAATGAAGCAAATAGTTTTTTTTTAAAGTTGTAGTGTATAAAGTTGTTAAGGTTTATGATAATTCAATTATAATTATTTTAAATGAAACTGCGATGATCAAAAGACACATTTAACAAAGAAAACAGTTTCCATATACAATCAGACGACGGTAGAGAAAATTAATGTTTTGTTGTACGTTAAATTTTAATTGTAATTTCATTTAAATTCGTATTCGCAGTGAAATTCACAAGAGATAAAGGGTGAGATTGTTAGTATGGCGTGTGACAGCGGACGTTATCAGTGGGAGAAGACCCGGGCCGCGCGCCGCGTGCGGGCCCGACGCGCTCCGGCGGGCACGGTGCAACACTATCGCACACACATCTCTACACTCACAACTAACCGTTTGTTCAAAAAATACTTTAACGCTCTATCAAATTTCTCTCTAAAATTAAATTACAAGATAAACACGAAGTGGCTTCTTTGAAATTTTGATTAATACAACCCAGTCTTACTAACTTGTCATGTTGACAATTTATATAATATAGTATTTTTATGGATCCATCACAAATTATGATTAATATCCAGAATCAAGAAGTATATTATGTGTTAAATAACGGGGGATCAAACATTATAAACTTCCTCAATTAAACAAAAATTTACTTCAACCAACTGCTATTGGAAATTATGTACACGCGTTAGAAGTTATACTTCATACATAAATATATATTTTCTTAAATAATATAATAATATATTATAAAATAATTATTAATTTTTTTTATTTATACATAAAATTTGTTAATATACCAGAAATACAACGAAACGAAAAAAAAATTTTTTTTTAGATAATAATGTAATAATTAATTAACGATGTAAATAAATTATACATACCGACAATTAACCTCAAATCTATAAATGCACTCAAAACAGTTTATTCAAATTAGTTTTATCACTAATATTCTATATATATATAATATTGTCAGAAATAAGTTGGTGTGGGTGGCAACACTGCATTGGCGAATATAGAGCAAGCGCGGGAAAACGACACAGATCGTTTATTTTCTTGATCGGCCTGAAAGATTTTACGCGTCTTATTATTTGGTTACTATAGTTACGGCATCAGGTCAAATAACAGTCATTTTAAAAGATTTTAATAATTAAATTTTAGTTTCTAACAATATAGATATACTAATAAATAAATAAAATAATCAAAACTACTTAAAATTAAAAACATATGTCAATCCCTTTTTATTACTGTCACTATTCTACATTCTTAAAATTTAAAACAAACTTTTTCTGAATAACTTTTTGGTGTCGGTGTGCGCGCGCATCGTAAAAATTCACTCTCATCATTTTTCCCTAACGCGCCAAAAGAAGTACCTATAACTTCAAAAACCTAACTTTATGGCCATTTCTATCTGAATGGTATTTTCTAACGGCTGTAAGCAAGTACAAAAGTAAGCAGCCATCGTCGATCCTCCACGGGGACTAGCTGAAATTCATGTTTCGTGTGTGAATCTGACGTGGTCACTATTAAGTGTGAAGGCGTCTAGTTAGTGGGACAGGCGTGACGTGCACACGCGCCGGCGGCCGTCACCTCGCGCGCCTCGCACTGAATAATGAAGAAGCGCCCAAATCACGCAATGTCGCTCCATTTGTACCAACCACGTTCTAGCCACACGTCCCCTGACCGGCAATCTATACATCGTCAACATTATTCCACGTAAATCTTTTGCGTTGACTGTGGTAAATGCAAATGTCTACATATTTCACAAATTATTTCATTGGTCTTGGAATTTACGTATATATGTAATTTTATCTATTCTTTTCTGTTATTATAAGTTTGACGCAATTGTGAAACTAAAAATTGCCTATTAATCAGTACTAAGTATTTTTTTGGTTTTTGTACTGGTATTTTTTGGTTTCGGTTTGGAGAAATGAAAACATAAGCCTACAACTTGCAGCAAAACTTAAGAATATTATTCAAAATTTTATTCGTAAAAAGGCACTTGTTATTGGATAACAATATAACTTCGACAATAATTAAAAAAGGTTGTAAGGGGGTACGCAACGATAGTTAATTACCTAAATACCTATATGTATTAACGTTCGGCTACTTCAGATATGAAACACTCGAGTCACTGGAATGTAGTTATTATAATAAGCATTGTGGCGGGACCTCTACCAAGATATGACTTAACTACGTGGTGACACCTCGCGCCAACACAAACCCGCGCCCGGAGTGCGGTAATTAACGAGAAATGTAATCAAATGTTACAAGTGCACGATGCTTAGTAACAATGTCACGTTGATATGTTCCTGGGGGAAACTGAACGATTCATATTTTATATACATGTTTTTATACATCGAAACGGATGGCACAAGTGTATTTTCGCCCACTTTTGGCCAACTATTCGGTACCGCGTGATAGAAGGCGTTTCAAACGTAGTCCGACAATTACCGGCAATTGAACACAAAATCTGTCGATCGCCAACGAGGTCCCACACCGACGATATATTCTTAATACGTTTTACGAAGATTATAATATATGTAGCTCATAATATCGATGACTTTATATGTGTGTGGAGTGTCTGCAGAAATAACAAGACATCTTGGTCAACTGTATTGTAGTACATCCTTGACATGTAACAGATGTCACGGGCTGAGTAATAGCGGCGATGGAGTCTTGTAACGTTAACTGATATCAACTTATATTGTTCTGTTTATTATGATATTTTATAAAAGATAATTTGCGCATAACTTCTACATTCTGTGCTAAAATTACTGCGTCACAATACCTGCATACATGATATCATCAACACAATTATTGCTTCTAAGTGTCTGTGAAGAAAACCTATTGTTACAGAATGTCATAGAGAACCTAGACTCTTTCTAAACTCGACATCTATGTATGTACTAGACTGAGAGCAATGAAGTACATTTAATATCAATACCAGATAAATTAAGTAATGGCAGTACGTATTGGATAAGTAAACAGTTTTGCTATAAAAATGTAAGCAAGTGTCCGGTTATGGCTGTAATAGATGTGTGTGTGTGTGTGTGTGTGTGTGTATACGTTATGATGTGACCGGTGGCCACAAGAGAATACAACTTGCTTTATTACCCACAAAAGACAGGAGTATCTCGTATATTCCGATTACCTATAATTCAGAAAACTAGATCTTAAAACAATTTAATGAATCTATTCATTGAAAACATATGTCTGTCACGCACACGTCACAATGGCGAGTAATATTCACGTGGTATTGTTTACGAGCTAGTTGGTGGCGTTGTGACATGAAATTACGATCTGAATCTAAATGTAAATGCTGGAGCGGCCGGGTAATGCCTGTCACGTAATTACTTCGGCACATTTGCATGCGGACAACAGATCGCAGCTGAGTGGCGTCGCGCGACTCCGCCACCTCCACCTGGTGTCGAGTGATTGAGTTGCATAAATGAGTACGAGTACGTCTCTGGGAGCCTAACGAGACTACTTCGTAAATAGAGACGAATTAGTAATAACATCGAGAGTTTGCATATCTCTTAGATTAACTCTCATGTTTTAAATATCGCCCGAAACAATGACGTAAGAAAAAGCTAAGAAAGATTCTTCAGGAATCAGTCTTTTGTGTCTTCTCACAATATTTTTTTTATACCGCATTACATAGTGACAGTGTTAACGAATAATTTAGAGACATGAGAGTTCTACGAGCTCGAATATGGACGAGTGACGTGTGATATGAAGACGATGAACTTTTAATTATTTTTTGTTCTTCTTATAATATCTCCAACAAATAAAATTATAATTAATCACAAAAAAAACAGTTTACAAAACGACATTATTGAAATGTAACGATGTAGAACGTATCACTTGTTGCGCATTACACTGTCTACTTGCTCTGTATTCACATCATATAATTTTATTCTACTTCCATGTGACAAATGTAAAGGTATCGCGCGTGGGATTTCTCATATTTACGCACAGTTGGCCTCGGCATCGGCTCCGCACTCAATGGGCTGTGTAACTATACACGGCGACAGTCGAGTGAGGTGTCATGTGGATATTTACTTCACAAGTGATCGTACGGTAAGTGCTGTGCGAATCAAAATAAATATCGAATGTCATAAAAAAAACGACTAGGACTGCCTGCCATTCCCCGTTAAAATTATACCGGTCTGTTCTTAATATACTACTCAGAAACAAAAAAAAAGTTTATGTTAATCCTAATTGAATAAAAATCACACTTTTACTGTAATGAAGGAAATATTAAATGTTTTAATTTTTTTTATATAATTTAGGAAACCTTTTACGAATTTAAAGCCCGACAAAATATATTGGAATTGGTTGACATTAAACAATTTTATTTCTACTTGTTTATTACAATTGCAAAAATCGTAATCGAGTTATTCTCATTGTAAAAGTCATGATCAAAACTCGTGCAAGAGTTTTTTTTTAAATAATGCGAGCGCTGCAAGTTGATGTGTAAACTTTATTCAACTGATACGGACGCGGTAGATGGTAGCGCCACTACGCCGTAGCCTAACCGCCGCTTTGTAACACGTAGTCGCCAGTGTCGAGAACATAAGACTATGACTTGTTTGATTTTCAAGTACGAGTAGCTGAGAGGAAGGAAACTCACGAGGACTGAGTCGTAATAAAATGGTAATTTACGATACTTGTAAAAAGTAAATATACTCTAAGATTATTCAGGACTAAATTCCTAATTATGTTAATATAATTTAAAACATTTCATATTTTTTATTTAATAAATTGGTATTTTTATGCAGTAGTTTAATTTTAAAGTTGATGGATATGAAAGTTGATGGATGGGCGAGCAGAGGAAGGCCAAAGAAAAGATGGATGGAGTGCGTGACTGAAGATATGAAAGAAAAAGGGGTGAATGAAGACATGACGGCTGATAGGGATGTTTGGAAGGATAAAACATACTGCGCCGACCCCAAATGAAATTGGGAGCAGGGCAAGGCAATGATGATGAGTTTAATTTTAAAGTAATGTTTTAATAAGTAGAACCAGGATATATTCTCTTTGTAGAAGTGATCTATTCAATTAATTAAGCACTTTCAGATTAATTTCATACACGGAAAAATTAACATTTATTTAAATTTAGAGTTCTAATATGGTGGTCAACCATGGATAGTTTTCAGCTTTCTATTAATGAATTAAAATATATGTATATATGTTTGTAAAGAAAGTTTTATGCAATACTTAATTAGATCTAAACATATTTATCGTTTTCTTATTTGAAAAAGTAAAATTTGTAGAATTATATTTCATTTACTTCAGTAATAAAAATGATTGATAACTGTACTGGTAACATTTACGCCCGAACAAAAGACTTCAACGAGCTAGTCTTGAATTAAATCGTTTATTTATTATTTTATAGTTCATGATGGCGTTAATGAGGGTTTTTAGCGGACTGAAAAAAATATATAAAAACTCACATTAAATGGAAATGTAATAAGTACTTTGGTACTCAGTATTTTTCGCGATTTCCTCTTCAAAAAGGTTTTAATAGTATAAAAATATAATATTTCAAATATAACGTTAAAAATCGTTCCATTATTTTACTATGTTTCATTATTTGTCCGTTCCACGATAAGAATCACCGCGCGATAAAATCTTTCTCATGCTCCAAATAAATATGCCCCACTAACAACTGATTTTCGTCTATACCTATCTATAGAAATAAGCTTTGCTTGTGTGTATAGAGCACTATTTCTCTTAAATAGTATTTGAAATCAACTCTGAAATCAATATTAAAAGTATTATAATAAAGTATTATATTACTTTAACCCAGACTGATTAATATTCTTTTTTAATAGAAAAAATTCCCCAATTCATAATGCTGTTATGCACAAAGTTATATTTTTTTAATGTTTTTGAAGTTAAACTGTATGCACCAATAGCTTTCGCAGAAATTTGAAGGAAGCGAGCTATTTGTCTGCAGTTGGTATCTGGTATGAAGCTCATAGTGGCGAGTGCTTTCCTGTGTACGGCGCGGTGCCGAGATTACACCAGTATATGGCGGTGACACGAGCGGCTAATGCCACTCCTTTACGTACAAGAAACCGCCGCCTCACTACCTTTTTTTTTTATACTGGCACGGCAAAGTGACCCCATTGCACCTGATGATAAGTGTAATGGAGTCCAGAAAAAGTGCCGACCTGCGAGAGATGATGATCTCCTGTTGGTCGACGCAACCATGCCGGCCAAAAACCTCTTCACCTATCTTGTGAAGAAGATTGGGGGACTAATACCATGTTGAACAAAGGACCGACCGCGAGAAACCGGCCAAAAAATGCCGGCAAAGTCATCCTTTCACCATGATTGAAGCCCCCCCGAAAACCGGATATACACTGGCTGATCCCGGAACGCGGCACACTTGCATGTGCCACTATGGCGGGTTTTACGCCCTGTGTACAATGGTCGCTATCCGGGCGGATACGAATATCCTACCACCAGCACCACTTGCCGCTCTACTGCACTAATTAATTTTAAAACCTTTACAACTGTCCCAGGGATGTCACGTCATTTATAAATATAGCGTTAAAATTTCCATACGCAACTGTTAATACTATACATACGGCTCAAATATTCTTGGTTCTTGACTGTATAAATATAATTATTATATTTTAAACTTATCTTTTAAAATTTTGTTATTTTTACTAAGAGCTAAAATAAATTAATAATCTATATGCCTCTTTTTTATACTTGGCAGAGGTCGCTCACGAGAGGCTCGTGTAGTGCGCATTATATACATATAAGAAGTTAATAGTAAATGTGCTCTACGCTTATGTTATATTTTAAAAATTTACATCCTCAGGAGAGTGTAAGTGGAATTATTGGACACAGAACATTAATATTCAGTGTGTCGGACGGTCTGTTAACTTCGCGGACAGTTTTTTCAATTTCAAATGAAATTGCTTCAATAAGAAATGTAAACGATTTTTTTATTTCGGCGAGTCAATATTAAAAATCCCGCGGGCTGTGGAATTTTCATTACATTATGTATAATAAGGTCATGTAGAAATAATTTATTCAGGCTAGTTTTGTGAGCAGCTCCGGACTTGTCGACATTTCCCACTCTACTTTCCACGATTTGTTCCCGCAGAGATTTATATCCCGCTTAAGTTTGGACACAATTAGCGTTGCGAGGAGTAATGCAACCTGGACCTCCACCAGAACTTGAAAATCTGTTACGTTTTAGATTTTAAGACTTTAAAGTTAGCTTACGAAGAACGTTGCTTTGTTTTGACGACGTCAATTTTATAATATGAAGACTTAAACAAAATAGCCCCATTCTCGAATTTTGTACTTAAATACTACTTACAATGTGGTATATACCATACGCGTTTGTTGAAAACTTTAACGATAACTGCCAACGTGTTCCATCGATGAAAAGAACTTTCCATGCTGCACTGCTACACTTTTATCTGACCACGTCATTGTAAAGTTACGTTCAAAATGAAAAACTACGGCTTGAATTATTTATTTGTGGTAACATTAAGCTCCCTTTTATCTCATAAATTGATAAGAATAAATAATTTAGTTAAACTTTAGTTTTCATAGTAATTTAGTCGTTATTTAGAGAACGTCTGAAAGTTTCAGACGAGTTTAAATACTGTAACATATTTTAACTACAACTCACCTTAAGTTTTGTTGGTGGAGCTCGCGAAAAGAGACGTTCGTTCTGCGACTGGCGCGGAGTGAGCTCGAGTCGAGTTGGAGTTCGCCGAGAGTGCGGAGAGTGCGGAGAGTGCGGAGAGCGCGTGCGAGGTGGCGAGCGAGTCGGAGCCACTGCCGCGGCCGCCGCACCAACACTTTATATACTAAGCACCTCCCAGAGGCGTGAGGCGGTGTCGGCGGGACGGCGCACTGCCGACACCCACACACACACACACACACACGCACACACTACCCTCTTATGTATTATATGTACGTAAACATAATATGTAATATATAACATTGATATTAGATTAACAATGCACTTGAGGTGGCCACACAACACCCCGGTGTCGGAGCGTGCAGAGCGCCGTCGTCGGTTCTCACGCCACCTCGACCACTCCACATGTAGATGACGACACGCAATATTGTTCCGCGATAATAAAACGATCACAGATTAGCCGCTATTGCACCCGCCTCTGTGTATTCAATTTACAACGCGCTATTGATCGCCGACTTCACTACGAGTGTTATGGGACTATCAATTCGCACTTACTGGCTATACAATGTATTAACATTCGAGGGTCTTCGGGTGGTAGTTTGATATTAAGTATAAAAAGCAAATATAACATTCACATTTGTATACTCGAATAAGATACAAATTTCTGCACACACCTTTAGAGAATTATGTTTTAAATGCCACGTAATGGAATGTGTCTAACCTATCCGTTGTTCCTCGCCTTTCAAAACAAGTGAATAACACCGTCTTAAAGTTGTTTAAATTTGTAGGTTGTGACTAAAAAAAATACTCAGGGGTTTCATACCCTCATAATATGTTCGTTCTGCAACCGGTTTCATGTAAATTTCATATAGCTTTAATGTTAAAAAACTACATATCATACTGCTGCAGTAACCACCCCAGGGTATTGGGTAAATGGAAGTAAATATCTAGATAGTCATCTGGCTCATCCGGGGTACTCCCAACAGCTCAACAACTCACCACAGTTTGAACCTAGGTAGCGATAAATCGTTTATAGAATTGCAGACATACATAAATAAAGTAAGGTTTGTCTGCAGTGTTTGGAGTCCTATGCGATGGTTGTTAAGCATGCCGTCTCTTTTAAATACATTTAAAGGCTCCGTGTTGTTAACGAGAACTTTCTAATGGAATAACCCAACAACACAGGAATCGGACACAGGATCATCTTATACTTATACAGTTATATCTTTGTACTAAAAACGGCAATAGGCTCTCCCCCTATTACGTGGGACTGATACATACCTGGCGAAATGTGGGTGCAGTAATGCACCTCTGCCTACCCCTTCGTGGAATACAGGCGTGAGTGTATGTATGTATGTATCTTTGTACTAACGATGCAGGCGATAACATGATGGCCAACGAGAATACAGTAACCGCTTGCTAGGGAGTGCGGGGTGGTGGCATTACATCTTCATTCAAGATGTTTGAAGTATTAAAAAAAATCATTTAGTCATTTTTCAGTGGATATTATCAATAACAATATCCTTCTTACATGACAAACGGCTGGTTGACACATAAAACACGAAGCGCGTCTCGTGCTGGCGCAAGATCTCTGAGAGCTCACAATGTGGGTGGTGTCCTCATCGACCGCGAGTCTTATTACATAGATACACACAGCGGTATTTGTACTTGCGATCAGAACTTTATAAATGCATTTTTCTTTTATATTTCATTCGGGCAGCGTAGAAGCTGAGGCCGAATAACTCCACGTCGCCTCTTTTATTCTTGCCATTTTCTTCGTATGATTTATTTTCGTGGTATGGACATGTTATGAGGAGGGATGAATCATACGTAGGAAAAAAGGTGATGGATATGAAAGTTGATGGATGGACGAGCAGAGGAAGGCCAAAGAAAAGATGGATGGAGTGCGTGACTGAAGATATGAAAGAAAAAGGGGTGAATGAAGACATGACGGCTGATAGGGATGTTTGGAAGGATAAAACATACTGCGCCACCCCAAATGAAATTGGGAGCAGGGCAAGGCAATGATGATGATTTTCTTCGTATGATTTTCCAGAAATAAGCTCCTCTGTTATAATTCGATATATTTAAATTTGTAACAAATTATATACAGAGTGCTATTGGCATGGCACAGTTTCACCCGAGCGTGAAATAAAAAAAATCGTCTAATTTATGTGTCTATCAAAAAGTACCTAAATCTGTTCAACGACTACTGACGCCTACGTGTTATTTTACATGTTGGGTCATACGTGCCTACGCTTTTTGTTTAAAATAGTACACCAATACGAATATGTTTGTAGTAGAAGAAAAAAATGTCTGTAAGATCACCTACGCCTTACTTATTAAACGCGTAGCACTCGTAGCCCAGCTGCGTTACTAACGTAGCTGCAAGAGATCATTTCGTTATATATAAATAAAATAGTTTTAATAAAATAAAACATATTTACAAGTGTATTAGTCAATTATAGTTCAATTAATTTTGTTTTTCCTTTTTTATAAACATGTATTGACGTGTGAGAAGTGCCAGATTACTATATAATGTTATTGCCTACATGATAAATAAACGATCATTTCATTTCAAAACATTAAACACATGCAAGGTCTATGATTCCCAAGTCGGATGAAGTGTTATTATTTTGTGCAGCACGAAGTCTGGAAATGTGGCCGCAAAACATGGTACTAAACACTGCTGTTGAGCCGTGAGCGTATTGCACCTCTAGCAACTCCACGGGGGAAACAGGCGCGAGCATGTTAAAATGTGTTCTGGAACCAAAATTTGATACATCAAGCGTTGAGATAATGGTATGTTTGTGACATCAATGTGTATTTGGGCCTCGTATCAGTTATCTACATGAGTGACATGTCGGCGAGTAACGCACCCGCCCGCGCCCGCCCGCGCCGTCTATTCAATATAATTATATTCATATCATAATTTACAATACTAGTGCGGTGTTGTGCAACACGAGCATTCTGTGACGTCACTGGTCACGGCGCCCCCAAACCTCCGCACGCTACGTCACGGGGGCGCCGCAGAGGTCGCGTATTTTTATTACTTAACAATGTTCGGGAGATATTTGACGTCATCAGCCTGTACAGGTGAAGAGCGATGGGCATCAGCAAAAGCAAAGGTCAGATTTATATTGATATGAAAGTAAAGTATAGAAAATCCTGTGGATCCAAGGAAAACAAATCAATTTATGAAGAAATACATTGATTAAGTTATGTCGTGAGATGACAGGTATAACTCAAAATATGCTCAATGAATTCGTCTTTTCGCCTCTTACTTTCTAAAATGACGCGTTAATTAACTCCTCGCTACAATTTTCTTTAATGATTTCGGGAATTAAATAAAGGGAATATGGAGGCTATATGGATTGTCCGCAACATTCAATCGACCTGGACAAGACAAGTGGAAATGAGTCCTAAATTCATTTGAATAAGGAATAAATGTAAGTGAAACTTTAAAACCTATAATAGCTATAAATTGTCTGTATAGTATCATATTTTTTAATATCTAGTAAAGTCACAATCGCCGGATAAGTTAAGCAGTTCTCTTACAAGCAACTTTCAGCTCTCAATCCCGCACACACCATTGTCCATAGAATCCAATGAGTGTCCAATCATGATTGAATGCTGATGCTCGTGGAAGTCACATCGCGAGGAGTCGGCGGCGTGGGTGGAGGGGCGTGCGGTACGGTGCGAGGGGGGGGGGCGACAGATCCACTCGCTGCAAGATCCGATAAGGCGTGGAGATTCACTGGTAAGCGGGACTTTGTTATTTCTTCGCTATTTTTAAAATAATAACTCGCCTCGTGCGGTGAAGTGCACCTCTCGACGAACCGCCAGTTATTATGCGTTTCATAAAATCTCAGACACTCACGTAATCATTTAGTTAAGTTCTTCTAATAGTATTAGTTTCAAATAGTCGATAATTGGATGGTCTCAATTATAGTTATATTATTATTAATTTTTATTCTATGTACAGAAAATGAACGATTCAAAGAAACACCTGCGTAGCCATCTGTCCAGAGCAAAACTGGTGTAAGAATTATGCTGCATTTTACTGTTTCCAGCCTCGACTTACAAAAGACACAACTAGATAACAATAACTGACTATGCTGCTGAGCCGAATCACCCCTCTAATAATATATTTCAAATATATCTGAGCATGGGAGATAGAATCACATGTGAAGGTAAGAAACCCTTATATAGTCCAGTCATTTTACGTTTTATCTGCCGAATAATTCCTAGTGAGCTGAATTTTTGTATACACCTTTATTACGGCGTTGTCATGAAGATGTGAAAAATCGACATTGGTATAGTGCCAGCCTAAAAAAGTTATAAAGGTCAAAAGGTCACGAAAATAAGTGTTTCGCAAATATTCTGTATGTATAATATAAATGTAGGCTGGTGTAAACCGGGGGTCGACCAGTGAGTGAAGATTAATACTGTACTGTACTGTCTCACCAGGATACACAACCTTACACACCTCATAATATGTACATTTACGCAGACTCTTTGGAAAATATGGCCGGTTTCACCTTGTAGTAGGAACCTACATCTGAATTCCTACTCGAATCTCTGTTTTTATTACATATTTAAATCTCTCAAAAAAGTTTACAAGTCACGTGAATTCACTACCTTAACAGTTTTTGTACAATAAATGTCAATAGTTTAATTACTACATTACTCAGTACTAAAAATAATATTTCTTGTGAGTCTTGATTTAACACATAATATCTGACGATGTCACGTGACGTCACGGTGCAGTCGCCGTCGATTTGTCGCACGACAGCGGCTAGCAGCTGGCGAGTGTCGCGCGCGGACAGAGCAACACCACACATCTAGTGGCGGTACTTCCATAGAAGCCCAAAAGCGTTTGACTTAAATTTGTAATGTCTAGTTTATACTTTTTTATTGAGGGGACATAATATACTCATTTATACGTCAAATAGCTTTTGTTAAATAAAGATTTAATAAAAAAAAAAAAAAATACACCCAACAGTCACATACATAGTTCTGACCCCACACTAGGATACAAGTCCTGTGTCGTGGGTATCAGAGACTACGAGAGACTTTTCGGTCTCACAAACACCCAGACCCGAAACAAATATTTATGGATCACACAAATATTTGTCTCGGTGCGGGGATCGAACCCGCGGCCTCTCGTTTCGCAAGCTGGTGTCTAGCCATCTGCGCCACGGGGCTGTCAATCTATTTAAAGCTTAAAGATTGTTATTCGGAATTTTGTAAGGCAACCTGGGCTTTTGGGCTTCTATGGAAGTACCGCCACTGCACACATCATTCCTCTTCTATAAAAGTGTTACACAAATAAAGGCATACTCATAATAAAATTATTGCGGCTACGTTAGCTCGTAGGAATCGTTTTATTTTGCTCCATTGCGTGCGCGCCAAGTCGAGCAAAAAAGCGGCACGGCCGTACTTTACTTTTCTCAAAGCAACTCAGGCCATTTTCGACACCCTATAACTTCGTCGTGGATAAACCTAGAAACCTTAATTTTCAGTTACCAAGCAAGCATGGTATAAACTCTGTATATTTAAAATTTCATTCAATTTGAACCGGTAGTTTAAGAATTATAACTAATCAAACTTCGCAATTTTGTCAGTCGCTTACTCACGACCGATCATCAAAACTCTAAGGCACTTCTAGCCAACATAGAAGCTTCAAATTTGGAACATAATTAGTATCTATGACGTCACGGTGTGACGCAACACAAACCACTTTTACGTACAACAATAAGTGCTTCGAAGTATAAGCGCTCGTGTCGAGTATGTCGCCCCCGCACTTCCACAACCCTAAGTCAGTTAAGCTCATAATTTTGCTTTTTTTAAAGCAGCAGCCGGGCACGGTTCCATGGAATCGTAGCATTAAATATTTTCTAAACTGAAGGATTCTGCCTTCAGAACTTAGAAAAAAAACATCAAAATAGACTTCAACAGGTGAAAATAACTCTTCAGCCTTCAGTCGTCTCTCATTCGGACCTTAAATGTGTGCACAGCACGGGTACGTACTCGTAAATTGCGGTTTTCTTATTTACTCGTTGCATTTGACATTATACGAGTTAAACGCTGTGGGCGGAGCGAATTTGACATGATCTTGTTAAGTTTGTATCTCGCCGGCACTGGCCAGGTGGGCGGACAATCGCACCAACACAGTTAACTTAACGTGGTCATATTTTATTACGAACTCGTAATAGGCGTAAGTTAGTTTCAATTGGGACTAGTTATACCCACGGCATACAGTTCTATTGAAAAATATTAGTTTTCATTTAAAATTAAAATATTATTTTGGCAACACGGCATGGGGTCTGCATTTGCACCTTATGGACAGTGCACTACTTCCTTATAATGAGGACTTGTGTAAATTGATTAAAGTCGTTTTATTAAAAGTTCCTTCCTTAAGACCTTCCGTAGGACTAGTTGTGCAGGTTTCCTTAAGATGTCTTTCTTTACCCTTGAACATACATATACAATTAATCTCACAGTGCAAGCAGAGGTGCATTTCTGCACCCACATTTCGCCAGGTATTTATCAGTCCCACGCAATAGAGGGCTGACTAATTTCAAGACTGTATGCTGATACTAATAATTTCCTAATGGAAAACCCAATAACACTATGTCCGACCTGGGAATCGAACCCGGGACCTCTAGATCGCATGGCACATATGTATGTACTTGTGCCGTGAGACCACGGGGCCGTCAGCAGTTCACTGTTAAAGTACGTGTTAATTAACTGAGTACACAAACTTCAAATAGTCAGAGGTGTGCCTGGGGTTCGAACCCACGAACGAATGAACGTTGAGATTTTCGACCGCGCGCCTAAACCTCGAGACCATCACTACTTTTCTTGCTATAACCAATTATTTAAACGCAAACGTCAATGTATGGAACTCGACTATCGTTGTTTTATAAAAGAAGTATGTACCGATGACACAAGTGGCCAAGTTTGCGAGACGATATGGAAATATCGTGTCGGCAGTGGCGGCGGCAAACATTGAACCGGCTCCGCACAGAGCGCGCCCGACGTCTCACATTACCCACATTATTCACTCCACTGTCTCTCGCCGCCGGCTGCCGAGGGTCCGCGCCTGCTGGTGAGCTGGTGGGGCGGGGTGCACTGGCTCGGCGCCGCGGCGACACTCGCCATTAAAGTGATCAACTAGTGGCGCGCAGTGTCGTGTGACTACCGTATTTTTTAGGGTTCCGTATTCACAGTGGATTAAATAGATATTGTCTTGCACATACTACGTCTTGGGGTTATCCATAATTTTACGAGAAAAACTTCTAATGGAATTCAACAGGAGACGAATATATTATATTATAGTACCTTGCTCCCAAAAATTAAGCTTTAAAATGTTGTTAACACGCTACAATCAAATATTTACAAATATTTTAATAATATTTTTGTAGCAGGTCACGCTCGGCGATGCTCACACTTGGCCAGTTTTTAAACGTCTCCTTGGATGATTAAAGTATCGTCCGAAGGAGACAATTATTCAAATAAATCGGGTCAACTGCAGAGTGGCGGCACTTCAATAAATAAATAAATATCCTTTATTAGCTGCACCCGCCCGACTGAGGGGTGATTACGAATGGATCAACTAAATGAATATTTCTTATCAGTTCATTAGTTGGGTAGGTATATTGGTGCAGTACACTCGGCTTCACAATACAAACCCGGGAATAGTAATGAGACATAATGTGTTTAATATATCCGGGAAAAATCCAGCTCGGGAGCCAACTACTGATCAGTGCAACCTACAATATCACATTACTGCACCTGGTATTAAAGTCATTAAGGCAGCCAGTTTAGCTGAAGTATATATTTCTTGTGTATCTTTGTTCGTTGGGATAGGGGTCCACGTATGTACATAATGTATGTATGTACATCAGGTGTAAGATGCGCCGTGGTGACGCGTGCAATTATAATACATTCAAATCTAATCAGCAGTTTGTCATTTTGATATTAATTTGAAGAATAACAGCATTCAGGCAAAAATACTTACCAATATATTGAAATGTCTGGACCCGTTGGTACCTGGGCGCCGAAACGCCGCGTGGCGACACTTTTATCTTTCCCTTATGTCTAGTGCATGCACAATGCCAATAACACGCTGAGTGTATTGATACTGTTAGAAGACGCCGATCACTCGACACATTGGAGTAGATGATATACTTACTTGTGATATTTCAAAGAGAATCCAAAACGAAACTACGATACTGCGGGCAAATAATAACTTCCACGCCAACCATTGTGCTACGTGAGCTGGCGACAAGTGCAAAATGTTTCTCTTACTGTAGTATTGTTTCATACTTCTACTTCGGTTTTTGCACTTTAATTGCGATAAAAAAATAACGTCAGAAGCGGGTCAGGTACTTAGTTTTTTACCAAAAACTTCTTGTTAAATAATAAGAGCTACTTTGTACTGTTATTATTATTACTTTGTACCTATTATTTAATTAGATCCATCAACGTGCAATAAGCTTGACTGGACAACGAATCTAAAAAACGAAGCAAACGTGAAGGTGATCAGTACCTACAATAAATATTATAAAACATGATTCGTACAGTTTAGTATCACGACACGTAGTAGTAGCGCCATCTAGTTAGATTTCATGTAGATTTTCTAAAAACGATACGGTACAAATGAACTGTTTAACACGAAAGTGGCATGTTTACGAGTATACTACTCGGATAATGTAATCTTTTTACTTAAAATCTTACTCTCTCATATAAAATTTTAACGAAGAATTGTTTGGTTCTCTTCGATATACCTACCGTTACCGTCGAATTTGGCTTGAAGCGATCAAGCTAGTCTGAAAGAATAGAAGCGAAAATTATTAAATTTATCCCATACTCAAGAACATTCGGATAACAAGACTTGTGGTGTAGATTTGAACTCGTGACTACCATTTAGACAAGCTGTGCCACTGAACCGATATATTTCACACGATTATCTGCTACGTACAACTTAGCATGTAAGACATAAGGATAAGGATTGGTTACGAAATTCAACCCCGAGAAGTCTTAAGCAGGGATTGCAGTTTGTGGTGAAACAACATGAAATAGACATTGCCACTAGAAACTTCGGAGGCGTGTCGCCAAACGACACGTGGAACGTCGACGTGGAAGGTAAAATAAGTAAACAAAACTTAAATCGATGCTATTACCACAGTTTTTGGGAACTATTAACAAATAAAATTGAGCCCAAAAGTGAATGATAAAATAACGATCCATTTTATAGCGAACACCGAGATACCTTACGCTCCCAGAACGCGCATCGCAGACTCCGTGGTAGGTACATACCATCCTTATTATGCGAAAGGACATCTTACAATGTGAGAGTTTTGTTATTCCTTCTCTATGTTTGTACAGACATAGAGTTAATTTATTCAATCGATACAGACACAATGGTAATCGCTACACGCCAGTGGCCAGTTACACTTGGATTTTGTGGAACAACAAAAGCAATTACTTTGGCAAACCAAAGTAAAAAGAAAGTACTAGAGAACTTTACACCAAGCTCCAATTAACGATTTGTCAGTGTGTGCGTCGGTCCACGGCGACACAAAGCCTGGTGTGGTGCGCGAGCAAAGCCGCCATTTATTAACACGTTTTATAATCTCTCGTCAATCAAATAACTGTTACACTCTCCCCCGCCCCCCGCCCCCCACCCCAGGCCCCCGGCACCCGCCCCCGCATGTGCACTGCTACATATCCTCATCATCTGCTATCGCGTATTTATCAGATACTCGGGCTCTGGAGTTCCGCAGGGCTATCGACAAATCTCGACACAGGGACACCTTCGTAGATGTGTTGGCATCTTGGGTCCCTCCACTCATGCACTATGCCATTTAATAGTACCGCTGTAATTCACTGTAACATTCAATGTTGTTTCTTGAAATCATCATCATCATCAGCCCATAGACGTCCTACTGCAGATCACGGTAACACACACATAACTTCAAAAAGTCAAAGTTTTGTGCCTGAGTTCAAACCTGCGACCGCTGAGATTCTCGACCGTATGCTTAAACCCCCAGGACATCACTAGGTACTGTTCTTGAGAATAGTACTTTGTTTATTCCCTACAAATCAGATACAATCGAAGAACACAGCAGTCAATGCGAAAATTACTTATCGCATTTAGAAACAGAACCCTCGTATGACCTGAGCGGTTTGTGATCTCGGTGAGTGTCCAGTGAGTAATTGAGTGAGTGGTCGCACGCACCTGCTCGCCGCCGCTAACCGCCGCCATTAAAACTGATCGCTGGTGATTTTTTAACCAGTTTCCCACAGAGTGCGCTATTAACGTAGGCTTTATGCGCGGCCCACCTACACCGACACGCGCATCGTGAGCTAGTGTAATTCTGTCACGAATACTGGTCACTGGAACAACAAAATAAGCGGTGAGACATACTTAAAGGTCTGCTCATTATAACAACTAAAAGTGCAATAAATTTACTTTTCATTTATAAAAGTCGCCATAATATATTTTATTTCGTAATATAAAGTGATCTGTGATATTTTGGTAGTGATACAAACAAAACAACTCCCACAGTATTATGTATTTGTGTATGTATAATAAACGTCCGCGCTGCTTCCGCACATCAGTTCATTGTTATATTCAAATATATTTTTTACTCCTTTTTTACTTTTGTTTCATTTAGGTAAGCTTGCTCCATTGTAATTGTGTTATAGATATTTATATGCGGAAACACTTGATTATTTTTTAAGTAATTTATGTATTAAAATAGTTTGACAGCCCCGTGGCGCAGTTGGCTAGACCAGTTTGCGAAACGAGAGGCCAGGGGTTCGATCCCCGTAACGAGACAAATATTTGTGTAACCACTACGGCACTAAAGCGACAGTCCAGTATATAGGTAGTTACATCTACATGTCGGCAACTCAGTAACTTACTAGCGGTAATTAATATGTAAATATGTATATATATCGTTTATTAAACAAAACGTTTTACATGTATTGGCGTGACATGACAACAATGTAGCTCGTCGGTCATCACTAACGAGCAGTAGGGCCGCTCGTACGCGGGCCCGTGAAGGAACTCTTTGTGAGCCGCACGCAGGCGCCCGACAACCCACAGGCCAATTGATACAAATTGTGACGGCGTGTCAATTAGGATACGTCGAGTTATTGACAAAATGACGCTGTGGATACTCGTATTTCCGAAACTTGCTTTTATCCCCAAGCGGGTAGACAGAGATTTAATTCTACTCGCGTGTAACGTAACCTAAAAGGGGATGAGCCTATTATTCCTCGGACGCATTTCATATTCCGTGCCGCTTCTAATAATTATAACACTTTGGTCGACTCGGGAATCGAATCATGCATGCTATACTATAAACTGGTACTTGTGTTTCTTTTTCGCTTTCAAAGTCAAAGTCAAAGTCAAATTATCTTTATTCAAATAGACTTTTACAAGTTCTTTTGAATCGTCCATTTTACACTTTTTTATATTTTTTAAACTATTGCCGCTTCGAAACGTGTTACAGCTGTGGAGAAGAAACGGCAAGAAACTCCCTCAGCAACACGACATGTCATTTTTTTAAATAGCAATAAATGTCTTTTTTTAATTACATTATTTAAATTTTACATTGTAAATGTCATAATGATACAAACTATAGCAACAAAACTCCGATCAATTTACATTACTCCCAGGGCTTATTATCTTCAATAAAATCTGAAATTTTATAGTATGCTTTTTTGCAAAGCTTATCTTTAATTGATTTCTTAAACTGTGTCAAGGGAAGCTCCCTAATAGCCTTCGGAAGTTTGTTATAGAAGCGTATACATTGCCCCATAAAAGAGTTATTAACTTTCCGGAGACGAGTTATGTGTTGAACGAGATTACATTTGTTCCTAGTATTTTTATTGTGTACATTACAAATTTTATTAAATTTATCAAGATTTCTTTAAATCCGCATTGCAAAACTGTGAGTGTTTTTTTATCATCACAGTAAGCATTATTATAATACAATGCGAGCGTTGAGAGACCCAGTTCGTACAGCATCGGTCGCTCTGTAGAAAGTGGGTCTTATTAAGCGAATCATTCGTTAAGCAAACAATTCGTCACAGATTTATTCCGAGTACTTTGATTGCCATGCAAAAGTACACAGCTCTGTCGGAAGGACGCCCCTTCGTAATGTTGTAATGGACATCTCAACTTGGGAAATAAAATGTTGTCTGTGTCTTGGAGACTGTGGTTAAAAGCCACAAGTTAAGTAAAGTTCATAAATATAAAATACGCTTTTTTGCGACATTTGTTACATATAATATGATAAATTAGTTGTAGTATTCATGTGGGTCGCACTGCAGAGAGCAGAGGGTAGCGCCACGAAGCGCGGGGAGTCCGTGGGTCTGTGCGTGGTCGGCAAGTGGTCGGCACGAGTATGTGGCGCCGCAATTTGTTCCTCCGCGCGCCGCAGCAATATCCCAGTTATTGGAGCGCACTCAACAACCTCTCATAACGGAACAATAAGCGGAACTTGTACCGCGGACTCGCGACCATATCGCACTCCACCTCATCATGTGAGCTCCACATATTGCGCTTCTATTTCATCCGTCGGCGTGGAGTGCAATATCGAGTTGGAACGCAAACGCATGAAACTTGTTTAAAATAAAATTAAACTTTAAATAAAGAAAACATGCAAGTCAATATGAACACAGCGATTAAAAACTTAGTTTAAACAAACAGTGGTTGTGTCGTGTCGTTTGTTATGTGATACGCACTCACGCCTGGATTCCCGAAGTGGTCGGCAGAGGTGCATTGCTGCACCCATGTTCCAAGCAATCCAGAGGCTGAACCTCGTGTCGATTCCGGGCTCCGAAAAGCATTGTTGAGTTTTTCCATTTAAAAATTCTCAATAAGAAATAAAAAAATGAGTAAAGAGTCTGGAAATGTGGCCCAAACACGATAACGGGCTCATCCCTCTTACGTAGGACTAAACTCATCATTGACGAAACATTTGCACAGAAATGCACCTCTGCTTATCCTTCCGAGGACACAGGCGTATGTGAGTGCAATATTGATTGGAAAACCAGGCATGACGAAACAACAAATAAGGAAGTTGCAGCCATTTTAGGATGTTCGCATGTACACTCCATAGGAAATTATGAACATTCCAGCAGGCAAAGAGTTTTATAACAGAATATCGTTCAAGCGCAACTTCACCCGGCCACGGCGTCAAATAAATCTTATATTCCTCTCTAAAGTACCTTCTAAGACTGTACTAAAAAACCTTACGGCTTTGAGGTCAAACTAATATTATCTATACTAATATATAAAGCTGAAGAGTTTGTTTGTTTGTTTGTTTGTTTGGTTGAACACGCTAATCTCAGGAACTACTGGTCCGATTTGAAAAATTCTTTCAGTGACAGAAAGCCCATTTATCGAGGAAGGCTATAGGCCTAACAATAACATCACGCTAAGACCAATACGAGCGGAGCACCAATAAATAATGTTTCAAAATCGGGGGTATTTTTTTCCTTTTGAGAACTTCCGCTGCGTGCGCTGCGGAAACGGTTAAAGTTTCGCTAAAATAATGTATGACAGAATTGTTCCCCTTTAAAAGTTCTAAAAAAAGGCCGCGACAGCATATGTCTATCTTTTAAGGTTGGCTCACTATAACCTTTTTTATGCTAACCAAATTTGTTCTAAAATAAAGCATTATTTGTGAAGGTGTTTTCATAAAGATTATATTAATCCTTATCCAAATAAATACGTTATTCATCACAAGTATTTAATTTAAAAGAAATTTTCCCTTTACATCATTTGATTTCAATGAGTATCTTAGAAGATTTCGCAGTTTTAAAATAACACCGCAGCGAAAAAAATATCAAGCGCGCAATTATGATGTACGAGTACAAGGCGCCGGCCGGCCGGTGCGCGGCGGCACATGTTTCACGTCTATTTGACCGTTTTGAATGATTTTTTGGTATGGACATAAATGGGACTCTGTGGACTATTTTCTTTCTGAACCCAACCCTGTAGTCTACGCAGACGGAGTCGCGAGCAAAAGCTAGTAATAAATAAAGTAGAATAATGCGTGCTCACAATACGTATGGCGACGATATGATACGTTAGGTGCGGCGTCGCTCGTTACAGCAGCAGTTACCGGCGGCCGGAGGGTGACTCCGCGCAGTAACGCGAGTCCCAGCGCTGGACGAGCAGTGGGACCCTGTGACGTCACTACTCGCAATTACGTCCTCGCTAATGGTGTATTATCTATGGTCGCCGCCGCCAATTAACAACTCACTCGTACTCGGTTTATATGGTAGATACCTATGCTTAATTGTTTGCCTATGGCAAATGCTTAATAACCCCACTGTTTTTATTGTAACTGCATACAAACAATGTGATTCCAGAACGTATTGTTTTTTGTTTTGAACTAATGTAATTAATTAATTAATTAATGTCATCCTGGCCGATTTCGGCTATGGCGACTGTTTCAGCATAGGTAGGGTTAAGATGTTGTTGAGCGTAGTTGACATGCTCTTGTGTGGCTGATGTAGCCAATCTTGGCAGCGAACGTGCGCGAGCAGCGCGCACACGTCAAGGTACCATTGACGTAGTTGTAGCGGATTTTAGCCGGTGGTCTGCTTTTTATGAGGTCGCGTTTCAAATCCAGTTCGCGCCTCCGCTCGCGTTCGAAGTCATTCACGCTCGTCTCGATTGTGCCGCGCCACTGAAGCCGATCTTCTGCCAACGATTCCCAACAAGAGTGTTCAATCTTGCATTTTTTCATGTGTCTTTTCTGAACGTCTTTATACCTAAGGTACTGGCCACCGCGTTTCCGCTTACCATTTTTCAGTTCAGAAAAGAAAATGCGCTTTGCCACTCTCTCATCGGGCATCCGAGATACGTGTCCGCACCAACGAAGCTGACGCCGCATCAGGTAGGCTTCCATACCGCACACATTGGCCTGACGAAGGACGTCTGTATTCCTTACGCGATCAGACCAGTGGATGTTCATTATGTCGCGGAGGCATTTCAAATGGAACCTATCGAGCGTGCGTATGTGCCTGCGGTACAGAGTCCATGTCTCGGATGAGTACATGATATTTGGCATAACTACTGCCATGTATACTTTGATTTTAGTGCTCAGTTTGATATCGTGTGAGCGGAATACCCGGTCGCGAAGTTTACCAAAAGCAGCCGATGCAGCACCGATTCTGCTATTGATCTCCGCGTCAAGGTCGCACTTTGCTGTTACATAGCTTCCGAGGTATTTAAACTTCTCCACCTGCTTTAAGGCCTTTCCGCCAAGCTGTATATTCAGGGGTGCATGATCTGAGGCATCCATTTGCATCACCTCTGTTTTTGTGATACTGATTTTGAGTCCAAATTTACAGCAAACTTTGTGTAGTTTTTCGACCAGGGCCTGCAGGCCCTCAGAAGAATCCGCTACAAAGCACAAGTCGTCGGCATACATGATCTCGGTGATCAGTTGGTGTGATACTTTATTGCGCGCTTTCAGCCTTACAAGATCGAAGACACTGCCGTCAGTACGGAACCGGATATGTATGCCGTCTTTTGTATTATTTAAGGTCTCTCGTATGACCATTGCGAAATAGAGGGCAAACAAAGTCGGCGCTAATACGCAACCTTGCTTAACACCACAACTTACTGAAAAAAAGTCGGAAAACTCTCCATTCGAAGCCACACAGCACTTCATATCGTCATGTAAAAGCCTTATGAGCCTAATAAATTTGTCTGTGCAGCCCAGTTTTCCAAGAACCATCCAGAGCGCCTCACGAGGTACGCTGTCGAAAGCTTTTTCTAGATCGACAAAGCAGAGAAACAATGGTTGGTTTTGCTCTCTACTCTTTTCTTGAATTTGTCGTAATGAAAATATGGCTTCACAAGTACCTCTGTTGGGACGAAACCCAAACTGAGTTTCGGGTAGAATGGTCTCAGACAGAATAAGTAGCCTACGCAGAAGCACTCGTGCGAAGATTTTTCCAGGGGTTGATAAAAGCGAAATGCCCCTATACGAGTTACAATCAGCTTTATCTCCTTTGTTCTTGTACAGACAACATATGCGCGAAACTTTGAACTCAGGAGGAATTTGTTCTTCTTCCCACATACATGAAAAGAGCTGCCAAATTGCATTATGTAACCGCTCTCCGCCGTATTTAAGCAGTTCGCCAGGTATATTATCAATCCCCACGGCTTTCTTATTTTGTTGTAGTTTAATAGCTTCTACTACTTCGTCTAATGTTAGAGGTTCGTCCAAACTATCGAGGCGAGGATTATCCGGCAATGATTCTATGTAAGTCAGATCAGCTGAACGATCGACATTGAGTAGGAGGTTGAAGTGTTCTGCCCATCTCTTAAGTATATCAGATTTGTTAGTGATGATTGACCCGGCCACAGATTTGAGAGGTACGTTTGCTTTGTATGGTGTTCCAATAAGATTGCGAATTTCTGCGAAGAAAGTTCCCATTTGATTGGTATCCGCAAGCCACTGTATCCAAGTGACTTTTCGCTGCCACCAATCGTCTTTTACTGTGCGAGTCAATTTTCTTAGTCCATTAGCACTTTGCTTAATCTTATCTGATATGTTATTATGTATGCGGTGATGCTGTTGCAAAAGGTTTCTATGATCGGTTATTGCGTCCATTAAAACTTTGTCGCTGTCATCAAACCAATCCTCATGTATTCGAGGCTTGGCTCCGAGGGTATTTGATGCTACGTTGAGTATAGATGTAGAAAGTTTTTGCCATGACATTTGTAACTCGTTGTCTTTCAAATCTATTGCAGAAATAGCAGAACTTATTTTTTGTTTATATGTCGATTGGATTTCTATTGACTCTAATTTTTGTATATTTAATGAAATTGGTTTAGTTCTGGTTGGTCGGCGGGGTGGGTGAATTCAAAATTTGAGTTTTGTAATGACCAGCCTGTGATCAGACCAGCAGTTTGCTGCACGCATCACACGTGTTATTAATACTTGTGATATGTCACGGCGTCGAACTATAGCAAAGTCAATCAAGTGCCAGTGCTTTGACCTCGGATGCATCCATGTTGTCTTGTACTTTTCGGGTAGCCTGAACAAGGTGTTGGTGATAGTAAGATCAAATTGCGCACATAGGCTCAGTAGCAGTTGTCCGTTGCTATTCATTTTGCCAACACCATGTTTCCCCAACACTCGAGGCCAAGCATCAGCGTCTCGCCCAACTCGGGCATTAAAGTCACCCGGCAGTAAGATCTTATCAGTGGGCTTGATTTTTAAGAGAGCTGTTTTCAGTTCATCATAAAACTTGTCTTTTATATCATCACTTTTATCAAGCGTCGGTGCATAGACGCTGATGATACTTAAAAAGTTGTTACTACCCAGAGGGAGGCGTAAGGTCATAACACGATCGGAAATAGCGACTGGGTGTTCCGTTAACTTTGAAGCCAACTTTGTTTTTATAGCAAAGCCTACGCCAGACCTACGAGGCTCAGATGCAGGAGTACCTTTCCAGAAAAACGTGTAGCCGCCGCCTTGTTCCACAAGCTCGCCTTCCTCTGCCATATGGGTTTCACTCAAGGCACCTACGTCTACATTATAGCGCGCGAGCTCTCGCGCTACGATGGCTGTTTTTCTTTCAGGGCACGCGTTGCCTGGCCTGTCTAAAAGAGTGCGTACATTCCAGGTAGCAAAGATAGTTTTAGTTTCATGTTTTTGGATTCTTTTGCTTAACTTTCGACCACGATAAGAAGGATGTGCAGGCAGCCGTGGTTACTACCCCCTTGATATTGTTGGGGCGAGCATTTGTTTGGGGACACCTTTTCTAGCCCCCTCCCCGGCTGTGCGGGGGAAGCAGTGCCTCTCTAAATAGAGCTGCTTCGTCGCAGAGGGTGCTGCCGAGTCGCACTGTCACCCCGAATGCAGTGCGGAAGCGACCACTCTCCCTAAGCCGCCTATGTGCAAACCTCAGACAAAGTCCAGCCTACATCAAAGCCAGACCTCTCTACCTCAGTTCATCGCCACAGGGCTTGTTTTCTAAATGTCCATTGTGCTGAAACAGGTCAGATGCGCGTGATAATTTTTTTAAAGTGCATAAGTGGTTGCGCTGGTACAAATGCCCTCTCTCGTCCGCTCACTCCTGGACCCGGTGGGGCGGTAACCGCCACGACCAGAGGAGATCCGGATGCAGTGTACAGGCCGATGGTAACTCACGATTCCTACCACCGCCCTTGGCTGTACACGGTGCCTCGCTACCCTGCCGGATCCGCCAACTACAGTCGCTTATCAGCTGTCGAGTTGCCTTCACCGCCGGGACAGACTTTGTGCACATACGGGGAATGACCGTAGGATGATAGACTCTTAGGTGGAGTGAGTCCCTTTCTACCAGATTTGGCCCACGGATCGACGTGGTTTACGGGGTGTGGCCGCTGTGTGCACGCACAGCTACTTGGAGCCACTGGTAGGGTGGGTTGCAAGGTTTGACTCCTCGTTTTCATTGAAAACCGACCAAAGAGCAAACCTCTTCTCAACCCACTACACCCCCTTGAACTAATGTAATCAAATGTGGAACAAAACACAATACTATTTTCTGTGAGAATTTTGTGTAAAAGAAAAGTATGACCGGCAAGGGGTTGGTGCGGGTCGGATGGCAATTTCATTGTTTCAGTGTTTGTGGGTTTGAAAAATATCTTGCAGCTTGTGATACCAACTATTCAACACTTCAACATTAAGTGTCTGTTTTTGTATTATTTATAGACTTCTTTAAACAATGGCTATACGCTTTTATAAAGTGTCCCGCATTACAAGTGAGACGTTCCAAATTGTGTTTCAGTACAATTGCAAGAACAACATCTGTTATTGCTATTTACCTGCGAGGCCCACACAACATGATCACGTTTATTTACATTGGTCTGGTGAACTATTCACTTGAAGGGACGGCGGCTGTTTGGTGCCAACAACATTTTTCTAGGCTTGTCTGTTACTGCTATTCAGTCACTGGTTATCTATTGGAGAGTAGTACTGCAGTGTCGAGCCGTCGAACCCACTACCCGCAGTGCAGCGCGACACCGGCGCGAGTGTGGTGCGATTTATGTTGCTAACACGTCATCGCCACGACGCCGACCATCCCTCGCCGCCAGTGACACCCGGTGAGTAGGCTTCACAAGTGTTGGATTCTTGATGATTATTCATCTTGCAGAAATAGTGATGGCCTCGAGGTTCGAACGCGCGGTCGAGTATCTCGGCGGTCACGGGTTCAAACCCCAGACACACACCTCTGACTTTTCGAAGTTAATGTTTGTCACAATGAATTATTACTTACTTTAACGGTGAAAGAAAACATCGTAAGGAAACCTGCACACTTAAGAATTCTTAGAAATTTCTTAGGTGTGTTGTCCGCCAACCCGCACTAGGCCAGCGTAGTGGACTAAGGCCTAAACCCTCTCAGTTGTAGAGGAGGCCCGTGCCCAGCAGTGGGACGTATGTGGGCTGATGATTCATCTTGTGAATATAAATATGTATGCAAGTGTTCTTAAAAATGTACAAATAAACAGCTGATGATGTTTTCTTTGTTTGTTTGGACGCACTAATCTCGAAAACTTGTAGGTCGAATTGAATCTTTATTTCTTTTTGTGTCAAATCGACCATTTATCGAATAAGGGTATCCTCACGGTACTACCAATAGGAGCCGCGCCGCAATCAAAAAAGTGGCAAAAACGAGAAAAAATACCTTTGGATCTTTAAATGTTCGCATACGGAGTGGTCTGCGCCATCGGCCGTCGGACCGTCGGCAGACATGGCATGACACTTCCACTTTAGCGTGCTAATCTTGCGGGCAATGTCAATGACTCTGGTTCTCTGGCGGATGACTTCATTACGAATTCTATCCACCAGAGAAACTCTAAGCATTGCCCGCTCCATAGCACGCTGAGCGACTTTGAATTTGTGGACCAGACCTTTGGTGAGTGTCCACGTTTCGGCTCCGTATGTCATTAAGGCTAGGAGTAGGACGCACTGATTGAAGACTTTAATCTTAAGGCACTGAGGGATCGACGACTTGAAAATATGACGTAGCTTCCCGAATGCCGCCCAGCCCAACCGTATGCTTCGGTCCGCCTCCTGCTCGAATGTTGGAGTGGATACCGCGCTTAGGCAAACGTAGTGTAGGACGACTTGCAGCACGATGGTCCGACGAGAAAGGTGATGGGTAACGGATGGATGAGGACTGCTCAAGACCGGGATGGTTGGCGCTTTCTTGCGGAGGCCTACGTTCAGCAGTGGACGGCGATAGGCTGAGTATATATACGGAGTGAGTATATATAGGCTGAGTATATATAAGTGGAGATACGGTGACAATAGATGGACAATCAATATCACAAAATGGAAAGGACCGGATGGCGTGAGACGTAGAGGTCGCCCAGGCGCCCGGTGGCAGGACGAGATTGTATCCGTTGCAGGAAGAGACTGGATGAATACTACTAAAGATAGGGATAAATGGAATTATTTGGAGGAGGCTTTTACCCTGAGGGGGTCCACATTAAAAAGTCATCAAATTGCAGGAGCAGTAATATAATCACTTAATAAAAAATAAAATAAAAAAAAAAAAAAAAAAAACTAAGTAACGTAATGTATTCTAACTATTGTGGAATTAAATAAAGCTTTATTATTATTATATATAAGTGGTATATAGTATTTATTCATATATTATTGATACAACTGTACAAAGGACGTCCTACTAACAAAACATACCGAGCAAATGTGCATGGCGTTGTCGAGAATAGACAAGAAATGGACACCGATAGGTTATGTCAGGAGCATTGTTAACCAATGGAAACGTGTGAAAATATGTGTGAAACTCTGATGGCGATGAAGCTAAATAAAACAACATTGTTATCTTTAAGATACAAAAATATAAAGTTTTAATAAGACCGAAATATTTACAAAATATTTAAAAAGTAAGTTCGTTGCGAATATTTACATGATTATACGGCACTCAACGAAAACACGCACGCACACGCACACACACACACTCATGCACACACACAAATCCACGGGCACACGACTCAGCGTGAGAAGCGAGTGAGCGCGCGCTGTCAGCCGAAGTACTGCGGGCCGTGCGCGTACTTGTCGGCGCGCCGGTCGACGAGCACGAGGTTGGCGGTGCGCGCGGGCTGCCCGTGGTGGTACACCCACTTCTTGCCGCCCGCGTGCGCCGCCTGCTGCGCCCCGCGCCGGGCCTGCTTGTCGTGGCCGTCGTGCCCGCCCGCCTGCTTGTGGCCCTGCAACACCACGCCACCACACATCACTACACACGTACAATCGACCCGTCGGTAACCTTCAGCTGACGTCCTTGATTATGGCGAATTCTGATACGTAATATACATCAAGGGAAGTACCTTGTGCGCCTGGACGTGGCCGCCCTTGTCGAAGTGCCCCGACTCGCCCTTGGAGTAGTGTTTGTGGGTCGCCTCCACACCGCCCACTTTGAAGTGGCCGCCCTGGCGAAACATAACATAAATACTCATTAATACGATTGCCGATAACCCGACATGAGGTCCTTGTTGCAATAAAAAAGGAAATTCGTTATTCGTTCGGATATGTTAATTTACATTACTACTGTTCTATACTACATTCATACTGTTCTTACAACAGTACTAGTTAGATTCAGAAATTCCATCTTGTACATAGCATTAGTGGAGGTCGCGCGCCAAGTAAAGTTCGATGACCGCGGCTCTTACGTCACGCTGCAACAGAGGAAGTATTGGTAATGAGCGTCAGTCTAGAGAGAACAGCGGTGACCTCAGGTGCAGCGGGCGCGTCGCACGACATCCCAGCGGGCGCGCGCCGTGTGTCGTGCGATCATTGACCAGCGCGACGCCGCGTTTCCATGTCAATGCTGAAGGAAAAAAGCGCGACACGGCGGCGAGCGCGGCCTTCACCTTGTTTCGAAAGCGCACAAAAACTGTAATCGCGCAAAAAAACTGATGAACAACAACTGTGTTTGTGTACGTATTGCGTCAGCACCGCGGCGGCAGGCGGCGGCAGGCGGCGGCGCGACCGTGGCGCAACCGCGGCGCCGCCTGGGCAGATGTGCAACTCGAGAGAGCGGCGGCCGACGCGCGAGTTCGTCACTCAGACTCAATGTACAACAAAAGATCCGGTTTGGAATCTCATTTTGAAAGCGTAAAATTGCTTTAAAAATGATTTTAATAAAAAAAAATATCATTACGCAACCTGCGGTGCTCGCGGCGAGCGTGCTTACCTTCTCGTGCTCGCGCTCCTCTTGGAATCCGCCGTGCTTCTCGTCCTCCGCGGAGTCCCCTTCTTCCTCAAAGAATTCCACTTTTTTCTCGTATTCTTCCTTCTTGTGGATGTCGTGGCTACCCTTGGTGCTGTGGCCCTTCGAATGCTTGCCGGACTCCTCGTACTGCGGACACAAGGAACTCGAATGAAACAGTTTCCGGTGCGACTAGCAGGGCGTCGAGTGCGCGGTGCTGCAGTGCTGGCGCACCTTGGCGTGTTTCTTGCCCTGCTCCTCGTGGTGGTGCGTGCCGTAGTGGCCGCTCTCGTCGTGGTGCTCCTTCTCCACTCCGCCCTGGTCGTCGTACCGGCCCGAGTGGTTTTCCTTGTCAGTATGACCTTTTGCAGTCTTGGAATCCTCGTGGTAACCCTGCGTGCCATACAAATAACACGTTACTGACAATTATCATGTTATTATACCTCACAGTGGTATATAATATAGTGAACGCCCACTAAACTATAACTATAACAAATACAATACAAACCATAATAAGAATTTAGTCAGTGCGGAACTAATTATGATATAGATTAGTTGACAACAAAAGTATAAAGTTGCATGAGAAAAGCACCGCCTCGCCATGTTGGGAGGTTAAGGCACTCCCCTGCCTGTAGTCAGAAGCGAGTAAGTAGTGGGGATTATCAGGATGATCGGGCATCATACTAGGGCAGTGCGATGTTACATAAAGCGATCCCGATATGTGCGCAAGAACACAGGGCCTTCAGAATACTGGACGCTAACACCAGAGTGTCCAACATAGAGTCAAGTGAGGGGCTTCTCAACCCCCTCTAAAATAAAGGAGTCCGTGTCTGAACAGAGCGCCGAGCGGCTGCCGGGTGCGTTTAAGGGCTTAGCGCTTAGTATATCTTGTATCGCCCAAGGATTTTGTTTAGGGACCCGACTCAGCCAAAACAATTGTTCCGCGCGCTGAGTACGAAGGTCACATATCCTTTTCGGCGTCTACCGAAGTACCGAATGGAGAACTTAAGGCAAATTCTCTAGAAAAAATGGGGAAATACTTGTTACGATATGTTCAATCTGTGGACTGTTTGGTTCTGGTGAGACCACTGGGATTGGCTACTGTCAGACGCAATAGTCTTAGTAACACAGTGCTCTGTGCCGTTGGGAATGTTTACCTACATCACGCAGAAAGTTTCGGTTGATAGCAACTCTTTACGAGGACATCATAATGCCCCGTTGACCCTATAAGAGCGAAATGGTACTGAACCGTATTTGATTGGTGTAGTTGACACGCGTGAAATATGAGCGGCGTGTGTCGGTCCGGGAATACTCCTGCTGTTTACTGTTTACGAGTCTCTTGTCCTGAGGTGTCCGGAGCCGCGACATTCACTCGCTCGAACACCGCTCTCCACTGCATTTATTGTTTATTGTATTAAGTTTCCAAATAAACTATGACGAAACATCCTCATTGTGACATTGTGTTAGATATCATCTACATTCAATGAGACTCAGCGCGCCGAATCATGTTCGTCATCGTTTAACAATTGAGTAGCGAGATGTCGTACAACTATTTGCACAACACCAAATGGAGCACAGCGACGCGGAGGCAACTCGCTAGAGTGCGGAGGGGGGGGGGGGGGGGGGGAGCGTCTTGTGGGTTCACGCCGGCGCACATGTTATGACAACACGCGTTAGTCACAAACACAAACACGATTAGAACAATAGACATTGGTTTGGGCGCGACAATCGGCTTGTTTGATAACACGAGCCTGCCCTTCCATAATACGCGCCATGGGAGCCCCGAGAGCGCCGCTCGTGACACACTGACACACGGACACGTGACGCACACCACTTACGCGCTGTTGGTAACGTAAGTACCAGGGGGACACGGCGCGGGGGTGCGGCGCGCGGAGGGGCGGCGCGCTCGCACCCTGCTGCGCCTGCCTCACCTTCGACAAGCAACACTTGGAGCACCAGTGGAGGGACCAATCATTCCTATCTATATCAACTTGTACAGCAGGACGCGCCTCCTCTATCCATACTAGCCATTAGCCCAATTCAGATTGATAGACTTCGATTTTCTTGCGTCAATTACAAAAGTTAAAGATTGGTTTCATTACGTGTGTAATTACGAACCGCATTTAGGATTATGGTAATCATACATGATTACCTAGTATAGATTGAATAAATAAATAAATAATAAATAAATACACCCAACAGTCACATACATAGTTCTGACCCCACATTGGGATACAAGTCTTATGTCGTGAGTATCGAAAACTACGAGAGACTTTTCGGTCTCACAAACACCCAGACCCGAAACAAATACTTGTGGATTACACAAACATTTGTCTCGGTGCGGGGATGGAACCCGCGTCCTCTCGTTTCGCAACCTGGTGCCCAGCCTACAGCGCCACGGGGCTGTCATATCATCATACATATATAATATAATGTCATTATATTTATGTTTTTAATTTTGAAAGAACAATGTAGGTATAGGGAAGTAAGTTTTACGTTTGTACATAAAAATCACTGAAAACTTTATTTCGACACGGCTGATATGTATGCATTACGACTTATATGAGAATATCGTCTCAAAAGAACCATCGGTTCATTACCCCACCGCATAATGTACTCATAGATACATCTCACCACAGACTGACACCAGGCGGACCTGTCGCCTCATGATACTCAATGTTTATGATGTTACCTATATCTGGTAAGTGTGTCAGCGATATACGTGCATGGATTATGTGTATCGTCATGTTGTACATAATAACATATTAGTATTTCTGTAAGCAATGGCACAGCGTGCGTGTGTGCGTGGGCCCGGGGGCGCGCTGTGCATGTGTGTGTACATCCTCACCTCGTACGCCTTGTTGCCGCGCTCGCCGTGCTCCTCCTCGTGCTGCGAGTGGTACTCGCGCCCGCCGCCTGCGCACAACCGTACCGTCACAACACATACACTATCAAACTAGTCCATCTCCAAACCGAGCAAAAGAGTGTGTTTGTGGGTGTTTCACAAACTTTTTCTCGCGTTATAGCAAGGAGGTCACAAGGTTTCTCATACTCGTACTTTGTAATACCTTCGCAGAATGCTTGTAAATTGTGAGGTGCGTATTAAGCATGAACGACTGGTGGACATGTTTGTTGCGAAGATGAGTGCGCGGAATAGCGACGGCGCAAGTACACTCACGGGAGGCGGGTTACGCAACGCTAGCCATTTCGGCGCCCGTCGATAATCATATTCGATAAAGTTAGCAAATGAAAGTGCAGAGAAAGCGGCCACAGGTCGTTATATCCGCGGCATCATGCCGGAGCTAATGGCGCTGCTGTGTGCCGGTGCGGACGGCGCGCGGTCTGGCCGCACGCACACGAGTCACCGCTGCAGAATAACCAATGTGCGGAGATTAATTGTATCTACCTTGTAGAGTGGCGAAACGATAAAATTCAGCTATTGTGACTGGGGCATTGACAGCTTTAGTTTGGCAACCGCGAGCGCTAGTTTCTGAGATACAATAGAACTCGCGGCTCAGACAAGACGTGATTACAGTCCAATCGAAATTTATTTCATCGATCAATTGGGTTTCAAATAAACACAACTGCTCCGCCCTCTGAATGTCGTATGACATTTTATCATCGTATTTATTAGAAATGATTTGAGACCAGCGACCTCCGGTAACCAGATGATACACGCCTGCATCCTCCAACGTGTAGGAAAACGTTAATAAATGTCCAACCACTGCCAAACAAGTGCTAGTCGTGTAGTTGACGGCAATGTGCTGGAGTAGCTGACAGTCGCGTCGTGCGGTGCGGCGCCCAACACTTGCTGTAGCGGAGCATCGAGTCACAGTCGACAGCATTACATAGTCTAGCACTACGAGGCTTTCAACATCATCGCGAATTAAACATAGCACGTACCTCTTCTTGTTCTATCAAACAATTATGGCGCTACAAAACAGCAGGCTGACCTCTACTCTTTCCACGACACATACATACATCCAGTTATACACAAAGAAATTTAGTCAATGAAATATAACGGAACAAGGTTTCCTACTAAAACTTCTGCCACACACATCTATTATTGACGGCTGTTTCTTGGCATTATCCGCATTGTTACGATTGCCGTGCGTGAGTGTGCGTCAGCTCCGCGACTGAAACCAAAACCTTGTCCAACAAATTAGCCAGTTTAACAATAAGTTCATCGCGAGTTGCCTCGCATCACTTTGCCAAACTTAGGTATAAGTTTTGTTAACGCTCGTTACGACTCAGTGGCATAGCGACGTGAGACCTAATTGTGTATCCAGCCTGTTCGCCTCTTACCATCATCATTGTGTAACGATTTAATTATTGCAAAAAAAACGACATTCATGACTTGCCTATAGAGTGACATTGTACCCCAGTTAGCTATAATGCCTTCGATGCGCTGCTAGTACAACAGGAGTAATAAAAAATACCTTTTTCATTCTCGTAGTTTTCGTGCTTCTTTTTGTCAGCCTTATGGTCGGTGGAGGCGGGCAGCGCGTCGGTGACGGCGCTCGTGCCGGCGTCCAGCGAGGCGGCCGCGCTCTCCGCGTCCGTGACACCGCCCGCGACACCGGCCGCGCTCGGCGCCGTCACCGCCGACTCCGCCGACGTCGCTAGCTCGGCCGACACCGCCGTCGACGAGTCCGTGACGTTGGCGAGCCGCGCTGTCTTCTCCGTCACCGTCTCTGCCACGTACGAATCGGTTGCTGGCGGCGGAGTCGTCTTGACTCTTCGACGTTTGTTCTTCGTCTTCTTGGGGAAGAAGAGTGTGGGCTCTCCCTCCTTGGTGTCGGTGTCATCCGGCACCAGCGATATTCTGTCGCCATCGGCAGCGTCAGTGGCGGGCGTGGTATCCTTGGCACGGTACTTGGCCGAGTATTTCCTAGAGCCGCGGCGCGCGGAGCTGGTGGAGGGCGCGGTCGGTTCCGTGCTCGTTCTTTCGTCGCTCTCGTCGTCGTAGGTGAGGAACAGACGCGGGTTTTTGAACACGGACTGCTTGCCTGGCGGCGAGTGCTTATCGCCGCCTTTACGCGAAGTGGTGGTCGCGGAAGATGCGGCCGTGTTCACCGGCTGCTTTGGCTTCACCTCGTACTTGTCTTCAACGGAGACAGATGTGTCTTCGTCATATTCCTCATAGTCAGGCACAACTTTCTTAGAGTTTCTCTTTCCACCGTACTTGTCTTTCTGTTCCCGAGGCTCTAATCTATCCCGTTCCCTCTGTTCTTTAAACATCTCTTCCTCTTTAATCCTCTCGTTTATAAGTTTTTGTTCCTCTGCATGTCGTTCCTTGAGCTCATCTACGCTATCAAGAATTTTTGCCTTGTTGGCCTCGTTTTCTCGTCGTTCCTCCTCTGAAAGTTGCGATTTTGGTTTTTCCGCAGAGTTTTCTTCGTAATCGCTATCTTCTTCTTCTTCTTCTTTCTTTTTCGCTTGTGGTTTAGGCGTCTCTGTAGTTGTCTCTTCGGGGATTAATTTTGATTCTTCAGGCTGGTCCTCCGGAGAAGCAACGCGGGCGTGACTTTCCTTTGGGCGCAGAGCATTCAGGACGGGACTGCTGGGCTCGCGTGTAATAATGCTCACCACGCCATCGATATCAGAGATATCGGTGTGGTTGAGGGGCGCGGCACCCTCGAGCGGCTGCGCCCCGCGGTTCAAATCGGACCACTCTTTCTTCTCAAAATCATCTTCATTGTCGCTCTCGCCCTGTCCTTTATCGTAGTAATCGTCCCCCTCGGGCTCCGCCACCGCTCTCATAATGAAGTTGACGGGCGGCGCAAGCCTTTTCTTAGGCTTTGATTTGTTTTCCACTTGCACGAATTCACCCAAATCCTCGCCATGTTTATTCTTGAAAGGTACCCAGTCGGGGAAGAATTCACTGGAGCTGGTCTGCGGAGCGGTCGCGTTGTCGCTCACGCCGATGCTGTGAGCGCGAGCAGCCGCTAGCAAAGCGCAGGTAACCACGAGTGCGCGGAACATGTCGCCCACTATGGTGTCATCCCTTATGAAGCGCGCAGTGGTCGCGTGTGGCGCTGCAGGGGCGCTGCAGGGGCGCTGCAGGGGCGCTGCAGGGGCGCGTGTCGCGGGTCACTGTGGGTGTGGTGTGGTGTGTGTCGCGCGGGCGCAGCGCAGGCGGCGGCGCAGTGAGTACTGTGCGCTCCGCTCGCGACCACTATTATTTATATTGTTTGTAAAACGATTCTCAACGGTAAAGAAAACTATCGCGCAGTAAGCATTGTGTGGAGCTGCCCGTCAAACGGGTGGTGTAGGGTCATACCATATTAAGCTAAGTATTATCTATATTGCAAATATTATAAAATGCCTCACTTCACCGTCATCTTAATTTAAAAAATATATTCTAATATATATTCTAAAATCTATAGAGGACGTGAGTGCTTGTGCTTGTTCATGATAATTTTAGACTGCTCGGGACAGAATTAGACGTTGTCTTATCCACATTATAGCCAATGTTAACGAAACTGAGCCACAGGGCCGTGAAATTCTAATTTGCGACCGCGAAGAGGCGCATGAGACGACGAACATTGCATGCAAAGCACTAAATATTGCGTGTATCGAACTCCAATGTGACTGGGACAAGGGGCGGCGGCTTGCGCGCACCCTTGTTCGTGTAGGAGTGATGAGGGCGCCTAGGTATAGCTAGTAGACAGTGGCGATGATGACGTATAGGGCGGCGGGGGTGCGGCGCGGCTCGCGGGGGTGCGGCGCGGCTCGCGGGGACGCCGCCAGTGCCGCGGCGTCTTGCCCAAACGGTTTCATGAGAGTAAGCGTCGCCAATGAGTGAGGCAATGACCTTTGCTGTAACCACCAGCCGGAACATTGGATGTTTCTGGATGGCGAGCGGAACGGTGTCCAGCGGAGTCGCGCAGCCCCGCCACACCACTGCCACTGCGCTTGCACATTGCAAAGTGAATAAAAAGCTCACATCACAAGCGGAAGGCCGTCACTAGCATCAGTATACTGACCGTGTCATTCGCTACTCCTATGTGTATGGCTCTAGTAAAGACATTTTCAATTACAGAAGTGGTGAATTACACAGCTTGTGTTCCTAACCGAAATCTACCATCATGATACACCAAGATGTAGTGCACGTTTCGAGAGGTTACTTTGCCGCGCCAACTTTCGATCGTTCTTCTCCTGGTATAAATAAATAAATACACCCAACAGTTACGTACATAGTTCTGATCACACACTGTGATACAAGTCTTGTGTCGTAGGTATCGGAAACTACGCGAGACTTTACGGCCTCACAAACACCCAGAACCGAAACAAACATCTGTGGATCACACAAACATTTATCTCGGTACGAGAATCGAACCCGCAGCTTCTTACTTCACAAGCTGATGTCTAGCCAACTGCGTCACGCGGCTGTGTGTATACCCATACACCGGCCAATGCACCGCGCATATTCGCGCGCCTCCACCGCTACAATGTCTCATGGCCCCACACGCTCTACGCTCACAATCAACATCACACATTATCAGTTCCTGGGCGAGAACACTCCCACGACTTATTAGCGAGATCAACGCCGTTATCGACTCGTTATCAGTCACGGATCGCTCGCTTATCACAACTAAAGCGATCCGTCCACTTTTTATACAAATAATTTGCGAAGCAATGTGCCTCACACGCGACTGTCGCGCGGAGCCCTGGATAACGAGCCATGCACTAGTTCCTTGCAGTGTCCACCGGTGTGTGTGCATGTGTCGGTGTGTGCGTGTCACAACCGCGCCAGACTACAAGCAGACTGACAACCGGTGATTCCAACACAGGTATAATTTGTATGAGTAATTCAGTTGATTAGAAAGCGATTATAATCCGATAAGTTTTGCATATTATTGATCTTCATAATATGTTCGCGCTGCCGCCTGATGCCTTGTTCAAACAAAGACTTCTCAAATTCAAGCAGGGGATGCCGCTCAATATAGTCTATTCTAGACGCTCTTTCAGGATGACCGTAGATGAGATTCAATAGTAGGCAACATTGGGTATTTCTAATACTCCTATGAATACCTCTTAGAAGATGGGCTCGTGAGAGGAGGTCTTAATGTATGACGGTTGAAAATGCCGTGGCACCGCGCGCCGGCCGCGCTCGCGACCCCTGTGTGTGCGCCGCGACAGTCGCGGTGGCGACACGACACCGAGCGGCGGGTGCTCTGCGCCGAGCGAGGTGCATCGTTGCACAAGCCCGACCTTCGATCATTTATATGTTTTTTGGCGTTACATGATGCAACCGTTTTTATAAATACGCTGATGCACCAGTTGGAGGCAGCTCAGTAGCGCTGCTCCGCCGCCGCGACACCCAGCGGCCGCCCGGCTCCACACTAATGTTGCAGACAGGTTGAGGGGCGCTGGCGAGCGCACGGCGCAAGCAGAAGGGCAGCGGCCGGCTTATAGTACCAGGCACCAGTACCGCAGGCCGAGGGCACAGCTCGCCGCACGCCGCGCACGACTCCAGCGCGAGTCGCGAGCCACACCGGCATGCATGTTGCGCATGTGCTGTTTACATAGTTTTCATTAGTGATCAAAACAAAATATCGTCATTTCACGGTGAACGCGAACATTTCACGCGTGGTCTCCGAGGTCGATCGTTCGCTTCTTTCGCTCTTATGATCCAAAAATTCATAATAATATACTTTAACTACCTGTCAACAATTTCTCATCTATGGTCTGATGCTGTTCGTCTCTAAACAAGAATATTTCGAGAAATCTAAATGTCAATACATGTCCTGTGTTAAAAATTAATTGATTTTGTTTCGCAATTTCCTGAACAGTTGTAGGCACAAGGTGTTATCTCTGTATAATTTCGCATTGTATATGATTTCAAACAATCCTCCTGCCGCGTGTCTCGTAACATCGTCGGATCTAGTCGTGATACCGCACTATCTACACAGTTATATATTATGTCGGTCCGTAGATAAAGTTATTTTCATTCTTGTCCCGAATCGCAATACGTAATCTATGACGTCGTTCAATCAGATCCAACTTACACATCTGTTACATTTACCTTGGCCGTGCATACGAGTACTTGTGCACAATATGTTAACAATTTACAAAAATAGTGAGTGTACGCGCGTGACAAGTTATACTTTTTGGCATCATTAAATAATACATATACGGATAGTTAACCTCAATTACATTGGAGCACGTAGGCAGCTTCAACCTGTTAATGTTGTTACTGTGATGCGAGCGCATTTCATGTCACTCTCATATTTTTTTCATAACGCGCCTAAATAAGTATAACTTCAAAAATCATAAATAATTGCATCTAAATACACACAAGTTTTGTGTCGTGGGTATTAGAATGGATTGAGTGACGGGGAGTCTAACCAACTACGTCATGGAGACGACAAACTCTTTATTTTATGTTTAGACGGAATCTAAGCTACTCTGCAAGGAACGTGCTTAGTTGAGAAGTACTTAAACATCCACGGAAATAACGGCATTCTCAACTTACGAGTAAATCCGGGGAATAGCAATTAGATCAACGGGTCAGCGTTCGTAATCAAAATGAATTAATATCAATCTCCACAGTTGTTATCACATCGACTGTAAAAAATAAAAAATAAATACATCTAATTTCGTTGACAATAAGCAAACCGGCTTTGTGGTCGATTCGTTGTTATTCGTATAAGAACGGCTTGGCAGCGAGCCGTGAGCGAGCCCGCGTTGCACCATCAGGTGCTATTACATTCAACTATTTTTTTGAAATAATACATTTATCATCCATTGTATTATTTAAAGAGAATTCTTTGTTGGACCAACAACATCCACAAACATTTGCTAATACTTATTACGTTGATCTCCGCACATTAACTGGTGCCACGTCACGCGACGTGTCCAACTCTGGAATAAGGAAGAGTTTATTATTATTCTGTAGATACTACCATCGATTAATTGTTGTAAATAAGTACACACAATCGCTTGGTACCACCACGATTTTTTTTTTCACCGGAGTAATTTTTATAAGGCAATAGGTTTTCTTTGATTGTGTTATCGTAGTTACATCGTCCTCAAATGTAAATAGTGTTTTGCACGTTCATGGTCACACACGATATTTTATCAGCAGCTCGTTGTTATACGCCGATACTCGTATCTCGATATTGGAACAAATCCGCACATTCTTACAGTTAATCAATAACAACACGTTTATGGGTTTAACAGCACTGATACATTTACATGTTTCAAGTGACTCGGCATCATCGGCCTATGGGTGACACGACACTCTGTATTTAACGTACATAGGAGTACAGGAGGCCCTCATTGTCGTCAGGGTATACACTATACTCGTAGACAGGGTTGGGCAGTATTTGAATTACTTGTAATTAAAATACGTAATTGAAATACAAATACGTATTTTGTATTTGTATTTTAATTACTTTCTTAAAATGTAATTTGTATTTCAAATACGTACGCCGAGGTATTTTGTAATTAGTATTTCAAATACTTGAGGTTTTAAAATACATTTTAACATTAAAATACATTTAGCCTTCATTTAGCGATCATGAGTGAGAGTGCAATTATGGTAAAGCAGTTATTAGAGTTGACAACACTGCATCTGTTATGCATACTAACATCAAAAAAACTATTTCAAAACAAATTAATATGCACTAAAAAGTAAAAAAATAATTGCGTATTCTTTTATAACGTAATAATCAACTTCTTTTTCTCTTCATAATTATGTGTTTACCACGTAAGAAGGTAGGTAGTTACAACAAACAATGATCAAAATTTTTTTAGAGTTCTCCTCAGTAAAAGAATAGTAAAATATTAGATTACTTAAAAGACTCATATGATTTTCTCATGGAAGCCACTCTCACAACTGGACCAAATTAAAATGAGACCACATTTGAATCATTAGCTTTCAAATAAAAAAGAATCGTCAAAATCGGTCGACCCAGTCGAAAGTTCTGAGGTAAATATAAAAAGAAACAGACGACTTGATAACCTCCTCCTTGTTTTGAAGTCGGTTAAATTGACAATACATAAATATTGAATTTATTTGGAGCCTAATGTTTCCATCTGGTTGCAAAAAATATTCTACTATTAGACAACGACAGCGCCCCCAACATGCATTCTTAGACCTAAAATTGTATAAATAATACGAAAATGCCTCATAATTACGATGAGAGGCGAGCGATATTCATCTATAAATTGACCTCATCACGGCTGACCGTGATTTATCTAGTGTATTTATTTTGTACCTTATAGTACTGATACTATAAGGTACAAAATAAATACACTAGATAAAAAATAACACTACTCTTAATCAAATCAGACTACCTAACTTTTCAAACTAACAGAGCAACAAAATAAATAAATAAATACACCCAACAGTCACATACATAGTTCTGATCCCACACTAAGATACAAGTCTTGTGTCGTGGGTATCAGAAACTACGAGAGACTTTTCGGTCTCACATACACCCAGACCCGAAACAAATATTTGAGGATCACAAAAACATTTGTCTCGGTGCGGGGATCGAACCCGCGGCCTCTCGTTTTGCAAGCTGGTGTCTAGCCAACTGCACCACGGGGCTGTCAAACAACATAACATATAAAAATCTAGTGTTAATGAAAGGAAACTTTGGTTTTACTGATTAATTAATCTTGTTTTTCTCTACTTTTTAGCCCGTGCTGGTCTAGATTACTTATTTTGTAATTTGTATTTTGTATTTCAATTACAAAATACCCCCTAAAATACCCCTCTCAATTGCAGGGGAGGCCCGTGCCCAGCAGTGGGACGTATATGGGCTGATGATGATTTCAATTACAAACAGCTAAAATACTGTATTTTATATTTCAAATACCTTACTTAAATGTATTTTGTATTTCGTATTTTAATTACTTGCGATACAGTAACTATACGGTAAGTACTTCGGGGGGGCTTCAATCATGGTGAAAGGATGACCGTGCCGGCATTTTTTGGCCGGTTTACGCGGTTGGTCCTTTGATCACCATGGTATTAGTCCTCCAAACTTCTTCACAATAAAGTGAAGGGGTATTCGGCCGGCATGATTGTGTCGACCAACGGGAGACCATCATCTCTCGCTGGTCGGCACTTTTTCTGGACTCCATTGCGCTTACCATCAGGTGCAATGGGGTCACTTTGCCGTGCCAGTATAAAAATAAAAAAAAAGTATTTTGTAATTTGTATTTCAATTAAAGCAAAGCATGTATTTTGCCCAGCCCTGCTCGTAGATGTCCAACTACGTCACACTGGTAACATTTTGCGGTCAGCTAGCGTACAGCGGCTTACACGAAGTAGATTGATGACGATCATTATTAATCAATGGGAGACGTCACAAGATGCTCTTGGGGTTTTTTGTGACCTCTCGAAGGCTTTCGACTGCGTTGATCACCAGACCCTTATTACGAAGCTGAGTTACTACGGCATAAGTGGTTCCTCTCTTCAACTTATAATGTCCTATTTATCGGGTCGTGAACAAAAAGTATGTGTGGACGGCGTCACCTCAGTAGGATCAACAGTCAAAATAGGGGTTCCTCAGGGCTCTATTCTGGGCCCCTTTTTGTTTCTAGTTTATATAAATGATCTCCCTTACATGGTACAGAAATTTACAGACATAGTTTTGTTCGCTGACGACACGTCACTAATATTTAAAATAAATCGTAAGGATAAAGATCTAGCTATTCCAAATCATGTACTTAATTTAATTTTGAATAGGTTCTCATGTAATAATCTTCTACTCAATGCAGGAAAGACAAAATGCATTCGATTTACATTACCAAATGTTAGGAATGTAATATCACCTGTTACATTAAACGCAGAAACACTTGACTTGGTGACTTCAACTGTTTTCCTAGGAATAACTCTAGATAGTAAACTGCAGTGGGGTCCGCAAATAGAGCGATTATCTAGTAAACTGAGTGCCGCAGCTTTTGCGGTTCGTAAAATAAGAAAACTCACGGATGTTTCAACGGCTAGGTTAGTGTACTTTGCTTACTTTCACAGTATAATGTCTTATGGCATTCTATTGTGGGGATCGGCGGCTGATATTAACAGCATTTTCATACTACAGAAAAGAGCAGTCCGCGCCATCTATGATCTACGTAGCCGTGATTCCTTACGATCCATATTCAAGGACTGTAATATACTGACCGTGCCGTCTGAATACATTTATCAAAATATTATGTATGTACGTAAGAATGTATTTAGCTTTAGTAAAATTGGTGATATACATAATGTAAGTACCAGGGGTAGACATAAACTTGTGATACCCTCATTAAGATTAGAAAAAACCAGTAAGTCCTTTGTAGGCAACTGCGTAAAATTTTACAATAAGCTCCCCAAATCTGTAACTGACCTATCAGATAATTCATTTAAGGTGCACATTAAACGTGTTCTGATGACAAGGGGATACTACAATATAAATCAGTATTTAGAGGATAAGGAAATTTGGCATTAGATCTCTCCCGCACATCGCCATCACCACATCTTGGAACCCAGTACCTTTCACATTCTTCTTTCTTAAACCAAATCATTTGAATAAATAAATATAAATTAACCCAAAGCTCCAAGTGTGCTCCATTATAAAAACATCAAATACAAATTGATATCTAATATAAAATGTGCACAAAATAAATAAAATAAAAATAAAATGACGACCGATCGAGTAAATAATTCGAGCAAATAAATAATAAGAAGGCAATTTTTATTTGGCAGGTCATATAATATAATTATGTTATCCTTACTGGACCAAATACATGCCCACTGAGTTGGACTCGCTGGATCTACTCAGGTGTGGGTCGCGCCGCGTAAATTCCAGTAGTAAAGTGAGCCCGCTGAGTTTGTTTCGCCGGGTCTTCTCAGTCAGGGTCGCGTTTGGATCCGGTGGTACCATTAAAATAATACGTGACGTTTCGGAAATACACAAGGTCCATCTCGTTATTTACTTTAAAATAATAATAATAAGATTTTATGTATTTCCTGATGAAAACTAAAAATAAATTATAAAAAAAGCCGTAAATATTTTTGTACAAATTATATAAAATGAGCCATAGTTAAATTATAATGTAATAATAAAAGATTTTTCTTTTCTGTATTGACTTGTCATAAGTGCTATTTGATTGCCTACGTGACCAAATAAAGCAATTTCAGTTCATTTCATTTCAATCGTTTTTTTATATTGTAATGCTCTATTTTGATTGAGCCTAATTTGTTTTTTAATTTGTAATGTTTCCTATGTTACTTTTAATACCTCCAAGATTATATGTACAAAATTTCATGGCGATCGGTCAAGTAGTTTTTCCGTGACAGCGTAACAAACATCCCTACATTCACATCAATAGTATTAGTAAGGATTGCTATATACATACATATGTATACTTCATGGATGGAGTTGAAATATAACAAATAAAACAATGAAACGCTCAGTAGCACGCATGTTGTAGGTAACCGTCACTACACAACGTCGCAGCAACACTTCTCAAAACTCTTACGAATTAGTATCGTATTAATGTGGCAAGCGTTAGCGTCGTGAGCTGAAGCTGAAGCCTGACATCTTGTCCCGGGCTCACTCATTTCTACTTAATACCTCATTAGTTTGATGCTTTTGTCACGAGTTTATTTTATTCGGAGGTCAACGAACCTCCACGCTTCCACTAATGTCTTATAAATTTATTTCCATTTAATAAAATAAAACGACATATGATGTAGCTTGTTTTTTTTTTAAAATAAATATTTAAGTTTTGTCACAGTCTCTTCTAATGCCAATAACGAATAAATGAATGGGAATACGTTCGGAGCTATTAAAATCAAATCTATATGAAGTGAATGTAACCAACAGTGGTTCAGAAACTAAGGTGCGCCCGTCTATATGGCTCACGAAATTTCCTGCATTAACCTATCTCCAAGGGCAACATTGCTATTTGAGCGCCTATAGTTACATAAATATCATTTTCAAAACTAATCTTCTGCCACAATAACACACACATAAATTGCTCAAATTATTTTTTTTAAATAAAATTAAATATAAATAGTGCGACAAAATTTAATTAAAAAGTTAAATTGACAGTTTTAATCATCATGTTATTTATCCTGTTATTTTCAATTTATCAAGACCATGTTGTTAACATAGTAATCATTCGAAATTTAAATAACGAATTGAAATGTACTAATATTGTCTATCAGCAAGAAGAATCAGTATTTAATGTCAAGTTGAAGACGTACGGTTGACGGAGAGATCACACTGGGACTAGAACTGGCGGCCGAGTGGCGGCCGAGTGGCAGCCGCCGGGGACGAACCGATGGACAACATGTGGGCGCGCGAGGTAGGTACTGTGCGGCGTGCGCTAACAGTTTGTGGACGGCGCGCTCGCTATCGGCGCGGCGCGCGTGCTCGTGCTCGCGACGTGCGGGGGGCGTGGTGCGGCCCGCACTCGCTCGGCTCATGGCGCCGGTCGCTGCTGTAAATCATCGGCTCAACTCAATCGCCTACTCACTAATATCACTATTTTAAATAAACACAAACCGCGAGCTCCTAGGGTTCCGTACACACCACTCACCTCGACATTTTGTCCGCTTCATTTTTGCCACTTACTACCAACTTTATAACGCATACTTTCTATTTTTGTTCCTCCTCGGCAAAACTCTTCTCTTCCTTGCTAAAAGTTCAGAAATCAGGTTGAAAATGCAAGTTGGAAGCAGTACTCTTGGGCACCGAGTATTTAAAAACTATTTGTACTCCTCGGACTAACGGTTGTTCTCTCGTTCCTATAAGGTATTTTAGGTGTAGCATGAAAAAGAACATCAGCAGCCCGGCATGATTGTGTCGAGTACTACGAGATGCACATTTCTCTACCTGAGGCTCCGAATGTATATCAGTGTACTTATCGTCGGTTTGCTGTTCGCAAACCCTCTCCCACAGCCACTCCCTCTGCTGCCTCGTGGACTCGCGGTACAAGTAGGTGCCATGCGATCTAGAGGTCCTGGGTTCGATTCCCGGGTCGGGCAAAGTGTTATCTGGGGGCACGGCAGTGCCCCCGCCAAGTCGAGCGAAAAAGCGGCACGGCCGTACTATACTTTTCTCGAAGCAACTCAGGCCATTTTCGACACCCTATAACTTCGTTGTGGATAAACCTAGCGACCTGAATTTTTAGTTACCAAGCAAGAATGGTATAAACTCTGTATATTTCAAATTTCATTCAATTTGAACCAGTAGTTTAAGAATTATAACTAGTCAAACTTCGCAGTTTTGGTCACTCACTGACCGATCATCAAAACTCTAAGGCACTTCTAGCCGACATAGAAGCTTCAAATTTGGAACACAATTAGGTTTTAGTGTATAACTTAAGGAAAAATTATAATATCTTGCAATTTCGGTCTAGTTTTCTAGATACACAAACTGCATAAATAACTTTGTAATCCCATATAAATATATACGATTACAAAGTTACATTTGCAGTAAATGAATTAGTGTACCTGTATTTGTTTAATATAATGGAATAATAGGTGTATGTAGATAAGCAGTGGTGGCATTGAGGTTTAAGCGTGTAGTCCGGAATCCCGGCGGTCGCGGGTTCAAACCCTAGACACACTATTCTGACTTTTCGAAGTTATATGTGTGATAGTAATGAAATATCACGCACTTTAACGGCGAATGAAAACATCGTGAGGAAACCTTCAATAGGGTCAAGTAATTTATTCATTTAAAAAAAAAAAAACTTTGAGTGCGGCAGTTAGTGCCGTAAATTAGTTCAAGTTATACCTCTGTTGATGATGTAATTTTCTGTTAGGTACATTGAAAGTATTTATAGTGACTGAGAAAAAATGCAAAAAAATAATTATTATTTTAAAATAAATAATACGATGCGGCCGCTCACGTTTCGTATATAAATCACGTAGGTAGATGGCATGGCAAAGAGCGTAAGTAAGGTTGTAAATACCCGCGGCGTGCGCAGAAGTGAATACGAGCGCGGCGCGGGCACAGTTGAATACCCCCGAGCGAGTGGCAGCCGCGCACACGCGCGAGCGTCCTCATGCAGTTCGGAGGAGCTAGAAATCTTAGCTATAAATTTGCGATTTTCGTTCATAATTTGGATTGCTATTCTAGTTTTCTAGATTCACAAACTGCATAAATAACTTTGTAATCCCATATAAATATATAGGATTACAAGGATACATTTGCAGCGAATAAATTAGTGTACCTATATGTATAAAATAATGGAATAATAGGTGTAGCTAGATAAGTAGGGATGGTATTGAGTTTAAGGCGTGAGGTCGAGAATCCCGGCAGTCGCGGGTTCAAACCCTAGGCACACTTATCTGACTTTTCGAAGTTATGTGTGTGTTAGCAATGAATTATCACGTACTTTAACGGGGAAGGAAAATATCGTGAGGAAATCACATATAAGTAATTTATTCATTTAAAACAAACTGAGTGCGGCAGTTGTTGCCGTAAATTAGTTCAAGTTATACCTCTGTTAAGCTTTATGTTGTAATTTTCGGTTAGGTACATTGACAGTACCAATTTATATTGACAGCCCCGAGGCGCAGTTGGCTAGATACCAGCTTGCGAAACGGGAGGCCGCGGGTTCGATCCCCACACCGAGACAAATGTTTGTGTGATCCACAAGTATTTGTTTCGGGTCTGGGTGTTTGTGAGACCGAAAAGTCTCTCGTAGTTTCTGATACCCACGACACAAAACTTGTATCTTAGTGTGGGGTCAGAACTATGTATGTGACTGTTGGGTGTATTTATATTTATTTAATTATATTTATACTAGCTTTTGCCCGCGACTCCGTCTGCGTAGACTTCAGGGTTGGGTGCAGAAACTAACTAAGTGAATCTATAAATCAAAAATTACGCTAATTGTTGCAGTAGTTCACCACCGGAGGTCATTTCTATTTTTGAGAATCGTCTCAACTGACATTATGACATTTTTCATAACCTCAGATAGTCTCATAAATTTATCGCGAAAATGTATCTAATGTCATCTAGGTGCGTATAATGGCACTTAACATCGCATAATGACACCGAGCCCCATAAAAATGCACATGATAACATTTTACTGTACCGGTACCAGTCACCGCTACTCCACAGTGCTAAATGGCATTTAACGTGAATTCAAGTCGTCCAGGATACTGACTTCAAATAATGGTGCCTTTCGTAATTTCAGTTCCAAAAATGGCACCTAAATTCATAAAACGGAAAAATAGCTCTTCTATTCCTTAAGTTCCACTAAAATTCTTCTAAAATTGCCATAAGTGCCAATTATGGCACCTGTCGTCGCGTGATTTCCAATAACGGCACTTGTAGCCTTATGGATTCGACTAATGGAATCTGATTCATCCGATAATGGCACCTGACGTCACTCACCATCCACTAATAGCACCTAACGTCACTTAACATACACCAATAAAACTTATCGTCACTTAATTGTACATAACCGCACATAATCTTCCTTAAAGTTACTTATGGGTAAACTCTTCAAAATCACATATCACATAAGAGAACTTAAAACCACCCAGTAGCAATACCAATCTAATAATGGCAAGTAAGTAACCTAAGTGCGTTTAACGTCACCTAAGTAAACTTAAGACCACCTTATGACACTTAACCGCACTTAACTATATTCAACGTAACTTAATGAATCCTTAGAATCTTAAATGGTCTAATGCCACCTATCGTCTTCTAAGTGCCCGAAATGGCACTTATTGAATTATTTAAAAAAATAGCCTATGTCCCTTAAAGGTCTCATTTATGTCCATACCAAAATTCATTCAAATCGGACAAATGGTTTAGGCGTGAAAGCATAACACAGGCAGTGTTACTTTCGCATTACAATATATGCTCATCCCACGGGAACCCTACATATTCCCGCGATAAAATGTAGCTTATGTTACTTCATAGTGTCCCATTTGTATTCAAACCAAAAATCATATAAATCGGGCGAATAGTATAGGCGTGATAGCCCATTCTCACGGGAATACTACATTTTCCGGGATAAATAATATTCTACGTTGCGTCGGTGGGTCCTATCTAGTCCCATACTAAAAATCATCTAAATCAGTGAAATGGTTTAGGCCAGAAAGTATAACACAGGCAGCGTTACATTCGCATTACAATATATGCTTATCCCACGGGAACCCTACATATTCCCGGGATAAAATGTAGCTTATGTTACTTTATAGTGTCCCATTTGTATTCAAACCAAAAATCATATAAATCGGGTGAATAGTATAGGCGTGAAAGCCCATTCCCACGGGAATACTACATTTTCCGGGATAAAAAATATCCTATGTTGCGTCGGTGGGTCCTATCTAGCCCCATATTAAAAATCATCTAAATCAGTCCAATGGTTTAGGCCAGAAAGTATAACACAGGCAGCGTTACATTCGCATTACAATATATGCGCATCCCACGGGAACCCTACATACTCCCGGGATAAAATATAGTCTATGTTACTTCATAGGGTTCCATTTATATCCATACCAAAATTCATTCACGTCGGTCAAACGGTTTAGGCGTAAAAGCAGAATATTGACAGAGCTACTTATACCCATTCCCACGGGAATACTACATTTTCCGGGATAAAAAGTATCTTATGTTGCTTTGGTGAGTTCCATCTACTCCCATACTAAAAATCGTCGAAATCGGTCAAATGATTTAGGCGAGAAAGCATAACACAGGCAGTTACTTTCGCATTACATTATATGCTCATCCCTCGGGAACCCTACATATTCCCGGGATAAAATGTATTTTATGTTACTTTATAGGATCACATTTATGTCTGTAAAAGAATTCATTCATATCGGTCAAATGGTTTAGGCGTAAAAGCAGAATATTGACAGAGCTACTTATTCCCATTCCCACGGGAATACTACATTTTCCGGGATAAAAAGTATCCTATGTTTTTTCCCAGGCTCCAACCTATCTTTGTACCAAATTTCATTTAAATCGGTTCAGTAGTTTTAGCAGGAAAGCGAGACAGACAGACAGACAGACAGACAGACAGACAGACAGACAGAGTTACAATCGCATTTATAATATTAGTAAGGATAAGAGAGATATCAATTTTACAAAAGGATTAACTTTAACTGATGTTTGACGTGTGCAGCCCTAATTTTTTCTAACTAACGCATAAAGTAGGATTATTATTTTAAAATTAAGAACACGACTCGTCTCGTATGTAGAAGAGGAAGACTACCTACAAAAGTAAGCAAAGCTCATAAGACAGAGCGTGGGTTTTAAGAATATCCGTTGTTTGTACTCAAGAAGTAGAAGGTGCCGAAAAGGAAAACAATAGGACTTTCTACAAAAAGAAATGAGATCCCATAAAAAACAAAACTTGTAAAAAACCCCAAGTCTCGCAACTCAGTCCTTCTACCGTAAAAAGTTGTGAGATCCATGTGATACCAAGTCGATGAATTTATTCAGTCCCCATTTAGGGGATCTTCTGTACATACATATATACATAACCTCACGCCTGTCTTCCCCGAAGGGGTAGGCAGAGGTGCGAGCCTATTGCCGTTTTTCGGACACAATTCCAGACTCCGTGCTGTTACTGAGAATTTCCTAATAGAAAAACCCAATAACACTTTGCCCAGCCCGGGAATCGAACCCAGGACCTCTAGATCGTACGGCACATACTTGTGCCGCGAGACCACGAAGTAGGACCTTCAGTCTTAAGTTATTATGCACTTAGCTTACCAAACAATATCTTATTAGTGATGATATTTATATTCAAAATCTTTTATGTCTTAAATAAAATAGTCTGACTTGGCAATCGCATGAAAACACAATGTAGGTACTTAACTCACTTTTAGTGCTGAAGGTCCTACTTCGGGGAATACAGGCGTGAGTTTATGTATGTACTAGCTTTTGCCCGCGACTTCGTCCACGTAGACTTCAGGGTTGGGTGCAGAAATGTAATAAGTGAATCTATTAATCGTCTCCCAAGTCCCCAAAATGCACTTAATTAATTAAAAAAAAGTAGTCTATATCCCTTTTTATGGTCCCGTTTATATCCAGATCAAAAATTTGTTCAAATTGGTCACATGGTTTAGGCGTAAAAGTAAAACTGACAGTTATTTTTGCATTTATAATATGTTTGTCCCATGAAAACATTACATTTCCCCGGGATAAAACATAGCCTATGTTACTTCACAGGGTCCCATTTATGTTTTAGATTTCGAAGCGTGATGACTACCGAGCCCGCCTTCGTTTGTAAATTATAAACCAAGTACAACCAAGGAGTTTAATAATAAATTTCTGAACGCACGCACAAATATTTGACAACCCATAAATATGTCAATCCCTTTTCATTACTGATTATTCTACATTTTTAAAATGTAAAATACGCAATTATTTGAATATTGTGGATATATGTTGTCGATTCCAAACCTTTATTTATACGTTCTTTAATTTGAGGGGACCATTAACCGTATTGACGGGATAAACATAAAATGTTTGACAGGAAGTTAGGTAGAACAATTTATATGAGAAAATGAAATTGTTGTTTTTACCATATTCCTCGCAATTTTCTTAATTTTTTCGTTCATAAGAACCTTCTCCTGACAATCGCAGACACAACAAAAAAATAATTAGCGAAATCGGTTCAGCTGTTCTCGAGATTTTCGCTAAGCAACACATTCAGCGATTTATTTTTATATTGTATTCATGGTTCACTGTTTTCGCGATAATGGCTTACTCATAAAAGATAGGTACCTATATGCTGTCAAGAACTTTTATGTAGGACTAATTAAGACAAACATTTCTCTTATACATTATATGTATACGTGTAAACTCTACAGTTTTTGCAGCGTACGCCAGAATAGCTCGCAGATAGCAGATTTTTCTCGACTTACTTGACAATTATCTTCATATTTTGGACAATTCACACACTATCTTTAAAAATTATAGCCTATGTGTTATTCTGATGTATAAGCTATATTATTGTAAACTTTCATTTAAATCCATTCGGTAGTTTTTGCGTGAAAGAGCAATAAACATTCAGTCATCCATACATACAAACTTTCGCGTTTATAATATTAGTAGGATGTACATACGAGTATGTACGGTGCACGTAGCAGTCACCAACACATGTCACGTGCGTCGGCGAGCCGCGCGGAACTCTAGCAGTATCTAATCGCAGATTATTCCTATATAACGGTGGCGCGGCGGGACGGGCCTGCACAGCCGCTCCACTCTCCACCACCCACACCATGATGTGCAACACCGGCTCGGCTGCAGCGCTGGCGCTGCTGACGCTCGCGGCGCTCACGGGCTCGGGCGCCGACAACGAAATCGCCGGAACCGATCTCATCCAGGCCTTCCTGGTAAGTGGCGACACCACCTCGGTCTTCTTTCGTTTTCACAGCACTACTGTATCCATCTCAATGCATATAATTGTAATAAGACTGATTTCATAATAGCTTATAATGAAGGCATTCCGGTTTCATGGGTTATTTTATCGATTCCCAAGTTTATTACTGACTCGGTCGTCTTAGTCGATTTATCAGACAACGGTCAAGGCCCAAGGGGGCTATGATCATTTGAGACGAATAGTACGAGTATGTTAGTTGAACGATTTTGGTTTGCACTGATGTTCATTTTTTTTAAAACACAACAGGTGCACCGGCACGGCGATCGCACGCCCGTGGAGGACACCATTGCTTTCAGCACCGACGCCGACGCGCTGGAGGCCCTGAGCGCCGCGTACGGCTACGGCCAGCTCACCGACGTAAGTAGCGCCCCCTCAGCTTGCCGCCGCACACCTCCCCCTCCCTTCAGGCACTGATTACCGCGTGTGCAGGTGGGCAAGCGCACCGGGTACCGCCTGGGCGAGTACATCCGCGCGCGCTACGACGCCCTGCTGTCCTCGCAGTACAACCGCTCTGAGATGTACATCCGCTCCACGGACTCCACGCGCACAAAGATGACCGTGCTCACGGCCATGTCGGCCGTGTTCCCGCCCGGCGCTGACAACTGGAACCCCCACCTGCCCTGGCAGCCCACGCCCTACACCACTGTGCCCGCCAAATACGATCCTGTAAGTAGATTTTGTGTTGCTGGCACTCTATTCTATTTCAGCATGCCGTTGCGTTTTAATAATATTTTTTTACGTTACAGAACCTGGCCGTGCTTAACTGCCCTACTTTCCTCAATTACTATCGAAGCCAGTTTTTAACTAATCCGTCGTACATGGCGAGGTTTGACGACACACTGCAGCAGTGGTCAGCCGTGCTCGGGTTCAACATCACGCAGCTGCCCGTGCTCTCGTACGCCATCTATGACGTGTACACCAGCCAGGTGAGTCTCCTGCCACTACGACACCATAACAAATACTCAAAGTGGATACATCGTAATGTTGGGCGTCGTTGTGCAGATCAGCCTTGGCTTACCGCTTAACGATGCCCTGGCGCAGCTGTACCCGAACATCCAGGCAGTTGCCGGCGCAGCTATAGATGTTCTGTTCGGCAACGACGATTACGTAGCGCTGCAGGCGGGTGAGTAATCCAACTCCGTGACCGCACAATTCAAACAACCTCCGTAGTGCATTTGTCTCAGTTTTCCATTGAGTTTACTGTAAACTTGATCTCCTCGCCGCGCAGGCGTGCTGCTGAACGAGTTCGTGACGACGGCGAGTGCGGCGGCGAGCGGCAACGTGACGCAGCGCGTGCGCATCTACTCGGCGCACGACTACAACGTGTACTCGTTCATGGCGGCGTCGCGCGTCACGCCGCGCCACGGCGTGCCCAACTACGGCGCTGCCTTCTCGCTGGAGCTGCGCCGCCGCGTCGATTCCGGCGCCTTCGTCGTGCTGGTGAGTGTCTCTCGGCGCGCTCAGCTCTGTCAGCGGCATCCGCGGGACGGGAGTGTATTGTGGCCTGTGTTGCAGCCGGTGTACCTGCCCGCGCCGGGGGAGGCGCCCGTCTACCTGCAGGTGGACGGCTGCAGCGCGCTGCTGTGCGAGCTGGACGAGTTCCTGTCCCTCACGGCCGACTACGTGCTCGACGAGAGCTCGTGGCGCGACCAGTGCGGCTTCACCGAGGACCTCGAGATCGACGACTCCAGCATCGCCTGACGCGCCGCACTGCCGCACCACGGACCACGCCTCGCGTGCTCGCGACGTGCGATCTAGTACTCAACGCGCTAACGATCCGTGATGTTTACATCAATTTAGATAATATTTCTATGTCGAATGCATAACTAAATACTTGGTTTTAACATGACATAATTATATAAAAATTGTAATAAAAGTGTGGGTGTTAAAATGCATTAAATATATATTTAAATACTAGCTGACCCGGCTAACTCCGTACCGCCTAACAGTCAGTGAATGTCGTGTTACATATTTTGAATTACATTTTCACATTCTGAATTTAATTTTTGATTGTATGTGAATAAATATTAAGTTCAGTACTTTATTGAGATAAAAATACAGAATTAAAAATGTACAAAAATCAAATGCATCAATCGTTAAAGTCATAGGCAAGACTGATTAAATTAAACTATGTATGTACATATTGTGCAGCATGGGATGCAGCCGGTTTCAATTCTCTTCATTGAAGCACCAGCGTGGTGGACTAAAACCTAAACCCTCTCCGTTGTAGAGGAGGCCTATGCCCAGCAGCTGATGATGATGATGATGAAGCATCTTATGATATATAATTTTTATATTTTTTTAATAGTCTAAATTGAGATTACAAACAGTCTTTTGTTAATTGCCATGGCGAAGGCAAGTCGAATCGGGAACTGAATTCATTTAAAGTCAAAGGGCATATCCGTTGGGACCATCGAAACCCTTCATGAGGTGAGATGAATGAGAACCTATTCATCTATAAGTCTTCCTTTGAGTATCGGAACGTGAATAACTTTGCTCAACAGTTTTCTTAACACCACTTTTTAGATTTCAAAGTTTAAAGACTACCGAGCCCGCTCTCAGTTGTAAATTGTAAACCAGGCACAACCAAGGAGTTTAAAAATTCAGTTGGATAATTACGCATGATATATGATGGTCAGCTAGTAAGATAAAAAATAAAAAATAAAGTTAATAAGTCAACAATTACATTATGTGAAAAAATAAAAATTATAAAACACCTAAAATTCTTTTAATACAAAAAAATCACGTTTTTACATTTTTTATTATGTTACCAAACTTTATATTTCATTTTATTTTTACTTATTCTAAATTAAGTTTTATTTTTATTGTAGTACTTTATGGTTCACGATATTTTTTGTTTGATTACCTGCCGCGTAAACAAACAGAGCAAATGGTTTTCCAACACTGGAACAGGCAACATTCAACTGGCCATGCGGGAAACATGGGTTTTCTAGATTAATACCACAAACACTTAATGACTGCCCCTGGGATTTGTTTATAGTTATAGCGAAAGCAGTGCAGTGACGGCCTCGAGGTTTAGGCGCGCGGTCGAGAATTTCGGCGGTCGCAGGTTCAAACCCCAGGCACACACCTCTGACTTTTCCAAGTTATGTGTGTATTCACAATGAATTATCACTTGCTTTAACGGTGAAGGAAAACATCGTGATAAAACCTGCACACCTAAAAGTTCTTAGGAATTTCTTAGGTGTGTAGTCCGCCAACTCGCACTAGGCCAGCGTGGTGGACCAAGGCCTAAACCCTCTCAGATGTAGAGGAGGCCCGTGCCCAGCAGTGGGACGTATACGGGCTGATGATGATAGCGAAAGCAAGGAGTACTGGAAATTGCAGTCGTTACTCGTTTAAACTCGAATGGTACGTCAGTCGGAATCCACGTCATTTAAAGTCAAAGTCAAATTATCTTTATTCAAATAGACTTTTACAAGTTCTTTTGAATCGTAAATTTTAAGCTATTTTAAACTAAACTATTGCCGCTTCGAAACGTGTTATCGCTGTGGAAAAGAAACGGCAAGAAACTTCCTCATAACGATACAAGCTGTAGCAACAAATACAACTCCGATCAATTTACTTACTCCCCAGGCTTATTAGCTTCAATAAAATCTGAAAGGAGAATGCCCAAAAGCAGTATCGCATTTTTTTAAGTTGTGCCGCAAGCTAGTAACATCAACAATTCTTGTTTTTAATTGTAATGGTTTTATATCGCATTAGTTGATCTTACATTTGCCGGATAAAATAGAAAAGGATAATAAGTCTTTCTATTTATTTACCTAGTTCCTACATTTTCTGTTGTCAGTTCATAAAGTAATGTTGCCATGACAAAAAATCTGTTCACGGGATATCAGATTATCGATAAATACTAGTAGTAACGCCTTTAACACCGTCGATTTTGATGTTCTCCTCGGTATTCTCCGTTCTCTTAACATATCTCCAACGGCGATTGATTGGTTTCAGAGCTAAGTACCTGTTTGGACGCCGGCAACGTATACTTACTGAGGATAGCAAATCCAACTGGTGCAATCTGACCGCTGGCGTGCCTCAGGGCGGCGTGCTGTCTCCATTACTTTTTGCAATCTTTATAAATTCTATCACTAACGTGGTGTCAGCTATAAGCGGCCATGTCACCCTTGTAAGTGTCTGGTAAGCCAAGTTACTACTCTTTTACTAAATGTCTATGTATGGAAGTGGAATGAAGTCCGGAGTTCTTTCACACGTGACGCAACGCAAATTTTGAAGTTATACTTCTTTTGGCGCGTTAGGGAAAAATGATGAGAGTGATGTTTTACGATGCGCGCGCACACCGACACCAAAAAGTTATTCAGAAAAAGTTTGTTTTAAATTTTAAGAATGTAGAATAGTGACAGTAATAAAAAGGGATTGACATATTTTTAAGTAGTTTTGATTATTTTATTTATTTATTAGTATATCTATATTGTTAGAAACTAAAATTTAATTATTCAAATCTTTTAAAATGACTGTTATTTGACCTGATGCCGTAACAAGTGGGTCGAGCAAGTTTTTGGGAGCCCCTGCCCAGAGATGAGAGCAGTACTCCATGTGAGGCCGGACTTGCGCTTTATAAAGCATCAATATATGGTCCCGCGTGAAGTACCGCTTGGCTCTGTTCAGGATGCCCAACTTTTTGCTGGCCAACTTGGCTTTGTCCTCGAAATGACTCCTAAACTGCACTTTGCTCGAAATTTCGACGCCAAGTATCCCAATACTCTCGGAAACATGGAGAGTGACTCCTTGGAACTGAGGCGCCATGACAAAGGGGTCCTTCTTAGCAGTGAACGCGCAAACTTGTGTCTTCAATGGGTTGAATTGAACCAAATTCTTTTCTCCCCATTCAAAAGCCCGCCCCAGAGGGCCTTTGACTTCAGACACAAGTTTGTACCGACTTTCCTCTATTGAACTCCGAGAGGCGTTCCGTTGGCCGATGTATCGCGCATGACACGTGCTATCATCCGCATAGCAATGCATGCTGTCAATAGACAACATGTCATTGATGTGCAGGATGAAGAGCGTCGGCGACAACACCGAGCCCTGTGGAACACCAGCATTGACGGTCTTGTTCGCGGAGCTACAGCCGTCAACGACGACTTTTATGCTCCGGCCATCCAGGAAGCTGGCGATCCACTTGCAGAGCCCCTCGGGGATTCCGTAGGATGGTAGCTTCGACAGAAGAGCTCGATGCCATACCCGGTCAAACGCCTTCGCGATATCCAGGCCGACGGCAATAGCCTCGACCTTGCCCTCCATAGCCTCCGCCCAACGGTGCGTAAGGTACACAAGAAGATCGCCAGCTGAACGACCGTTACGGAAACCGTATTGACGATCGCTAATCAACTAGCAATCCTCAAGGTACCTCAGAAGCTGAGTATTAATTACCCGCTCCAAGACTTTGGAGAGCAAGGACGTGACTGCTATCGGCCTGTAATTGGAGGGGTCCGACCGGTCTCCCTTTTTGGGAATAGGATGGATATGAGCCACCTTCCACGAAGACGGAACCCGGTTAGTCTTAAAAGAAAGTCGATAGAGACGCGTGAGGACAGGGGTCAACTCGGGGGCGCACGTCTTAAGAACCACCGCGGGGATACAGTCAGGCCCGCTCGACTTATGGATGTCGAGGAGCTGGAGCTCCCACCTGACCGCACGCTGAGTGATGCGGATTCCAGGCAGGGAGCACTCACACCTGGGTATTATCGGTGGAGAAGCTCCCCCATCATCCAAAGTCGAGTTTGAGGCAAAGGATTCAGCCAAGAGATCGGCCTTCTCCTTTGCACTATGGGCCAGACTGTTATCAGTCTTACGCAGTGGCGGGAGACTGGACTGGCAGAAAATGCCTTGCACCGCTTTGGCAAGCGACCAAAAGGCCCGGCTACCAGAGGGATAGCTCTTTAGCCGCTCGCCAATCCTGGCAATTAACAGTTTGACCGATATGAATGAATTATTGTACAGACATAAATGTGATCCTATGAAGTAACATAGACTATATTTTATCCCAGGAATATGTAGGGTCCCGTGGGATGAGCATATAATGTAATGCAAAAGTAACACTGCCTATGCTATTCTTCCATGCCTAAACCATTTGACCGATTTATATGATTTTTAGTATGGGGGTAAATGGGATCCACCCAAGCAACATAGGATACTTTATATCACGGGAAATGTAGTATTCCCGTGGGAATGGGCTTTCACGGCTAAAATATTCGCCCGATTTATATGAATTTTGCTATGGATTTAAATAGAACCCTATGAAGTAACATAGACTATATTCTATCCCGGGAATATGTAGGGTTCCCGCGGGATGAGCATATAATGTAATGCAAAAGTAACGCTGCCTGTGTTATGCTTTCTCGCCTAAACCATTTGACGATTTAGATGAGTTTTAGTATGGGGGTAGATAGGACCCACTGAAGCAACATAGGATACTTTTTATCCCGGAAAATGTAGTATTCACGTTGGAATGGGCTTTCACGTCTATACTATTCGCCCGATTTATATGATTTTTGGTATGAATATAAATGGGACAATATGAAGTAACATAACCTACGTTTTATCCCGGGAATATGTAGGGTTCCCGTCGGATGAGCATATATTGTAACACGAAAGTAACACTGCCTGTGTTATGTTTTCACACTTAAACCATTTGACTTATTTGGATGATTTTTGGTATGGACAAAAATGAGACCTTAAAAAAGGACATAGGCTATTTTTTTTAATCCTTACTAATATTATAAATGCGAAAGTAACTGTCTGTCTGTCTGTCTCGCTTTCCTGCTAAAACTACTGAACCGATTTAAATAAAATTTGGTACACAGACAGTTTAGACCCTGAGAAAAGGCATAGGCTACTTTTTATCCCGGAAAAGGGGTTTTAAGGGGTTGAAAGGGGGGATGAAAGGTTGTATGGAAGTATTGTCATTTTTAAAGCTAGAAGCTTGAAACTTATTTTTTAGGCTGTTGATTTAATATAAATAAATATGACATTCTAAGTTTGTAAAAAAGTGTACATTTAAGGGGGTAAAATAAAAATAAGGGTGAAAGTTTGTGTGGAAATTCGTCATTTTTGAAGCTAGATTGATGAAACGACGTGTAGACGACTGAAACTATATGTAACTATATGTCTGTTACGCTTTCACGATTAAATCATTTGACCGATGTAAACGATTTTTGATATGGACATAAATGGGAATCTGTGGAGTAAAATAGACTACAACTTATTTTCATTCTGAATCCAACCCTGTAGTCTACGCGGACGGAGTCGCGGGCAAAAGCTAGTCAGTGATAACAAACAAGGGCAAGGATTAAACTCTTATCATTAATAATTATTCAATACATCGGAGATGTCTGTATTACGTTGTGTTTAGTGACGTCATTACTATCCGCATTCAGTTGTCCGCACACAAATGTTGGTGACAAACAATTGTTGCTCACAATTGCACTAACTACAGAATTGTCAAATTTACGGGAGGTACTTTTAAAGTTTAGACATGAATATATACAAAAATAAGTTAAAATATAACTGCCCCGTGGTCTCGCCGTACAAGTATGTGCCGTGCGATCTAGAGGTCCTGGCTTCCATTCCCGGGTCGAGCAGTGTTATTGGGTTTTTCCATTAGGAAATTCTCGGTAACAGCACGGAGTCTGGAAATGTGCCCGAAAAGTGGCAATAGGCTCGCCCCCTATTACGTGGGACTGATACATACTTGGCGAAATGTGGGTGTAAAAATGCACCTCTGCCTACCCCTTCGGGGAATACAGGCGTGAGTTTATGTATGTATGTATGTGTATAAGTTAAAATAATACCACAATTATGCATCTACTTAAAAGACTATTCATTTATCTCCATCATATTATCTCGAAATTGTATTATACTCTGTTGACAGGCATTAAGTGAAAACCTCAAAAATATTTAGAAGCTTTATCAGGCGTTTAAGTTCAAGAAGAAGGATTATAAAATTATATATGGATAATGCATGAAATAAAATCTCGTAATTCATAATCATAATGTTTATTATTTCAGTCCAATTGTAGATCAATTTTTAGTTATCTGGGGGCACGGCAGTGCCCCCGCCAAGTCGAGCGAAAAAGCGGCACGGCCGTACTATACTTTTCTCGAAGCAACTCAGGCCATTTTCGACACCCTATATCTTCGTTGTGGATAAACCTAGAAACCTGAAATTTTAGTCACCAAGCAAGAATGGTATAAACTCTGTATATTTCAAATTTCATTCAATTTAAACCAGTAGTTTAAGAATTATAACTAGTCAAACTTCGCAGTTTTGTCACTCACTGACTCACTGACCGATCATCAAAACTCTAAGGCACTTCTAGCCGACATAGAAGCTTCAAATTTGGAACACAATTAGTGTTTAGTGTATAACTTAAGGAAAAATTAAAATATCTTGCAATTTCGGTCTAGTTGTCTAGTTTCACAAACTGCATAAATAACTTTGTAATCCTATATACATATATAGGATTACAAAGTTACATTTGCAGCTAATAAACCAGTGTACCTGTATTTATGTATAAGATAATGCAATATAGGTGTAGACAGATAAGAACATCTGTCATTATGATTTTAACTGTTCATCCTTATTAAAAATTAAAATTATATAAAAAATACGCCTGGGTTTAAATTTAAATAAATTACCGAATCCGGCGTTTACATCTGGTGACCCCGACGTGATATAACTGGACTACGCACGGTCACTCTGCTTGTAAGCCGCTACTATGCGAAGACAAAGGAATTGCAAAGAAACACAAAAGGAGGCAATAATCAACCTTAGAATTTTGCCAGCCAGCCGCTGCAGCCATTTATTTGAGGGAAGTTACTCAATCCTTATATATTTTCCTATTCCCTTGCTTTTATTTGAGTTTATAGTGTCAATAGTTCTTCGTAGGCACTTGCATACCTATCGTTAAATTTTAAATTTTCCGTAAGAATCCGATAAAGGTTTCAACCTTTTACTTCGTATTTTCGTGTTACATTTCTTTATTTCGTTAATATAGTGTACTAGCTTTTGCCCGCGACTCCGTCTGCGTAGACTTCAGGGTTGGGTGCAGAAACTAACTAAGTGAATCTATAAATCAAAATTACGCTAATCGTTGCAGTAGGTCACCATCGGAGGTCATTTCTGTCTTTGAAAATCGTCTTAAGTGACATTATGACACTTTTCACCAACTCAGATCGTCTCATAAATTTATCGCGAAAATGTAACTAATGTCATCTAGGTGCGCCTAACGGCACTTAACATCGCATAGTGACACCGAGTGCCATGTAAATGCACATGATAATATTTTACTGTACTAAATGTGACTTAACATCATAATGGCACTTAAAATCACTAAAATAAAATCACCCTTATGACTCATAAGTTCCAAAAATGGCACTCTACGATTAATGGTACCAGTCGTAACTTATATTCCTTATACCAATATTACTTATAGTACTTAAAGTCGATCAACTCCTTTTGAAGGCACCTATTAAGGTGGCATGGAATTAGCATGAAATGGCACTCATCAGTGCTAAATAGCACAAAAATATCTGTTCTATTCCTTAAGTTCCACTAATGACTAAAATTGCCATAAGTGCCCATTATGGCACCTGTCGTCGCGTGATTTTCAATAACGGCATTTGTAGTCTTATAGATTCGACTTATGGAATCTGATGTCACTTCATACGCTATTGGCACCTGACGTCACTCACCACCCACTGATAGCACCTAACGTCACTTAACGTACACCAATAACACTTATCGTCACTTAATTGAACATAACCGCACATAATCTTCCTTAAAGTTACTTATGGGTAAGCTCTTCAAAATCACATATCACATAAGAGAACTTAAAACCACCCAGTAGCAATACCAATCTAATAATGGCAAGTAAAGTAACCTAAGTGCGTTTAACGTCACCTAAGTAAACTTAAGACCACCTTATGACACTTAACCGCACTTTACTATGTTCAACGTGACTTAATGAATCCTTAGAATCTTAAATTGTCTAATGACACCTATCACATATCGTCTTCTAAGTGCCCGAAATGGCACTTATTGAATTATTTAAAAAAGTAGCCTATGTCCCTTTTTAAGGTCTCATTTATGTCCATACCAAAATTCATTCAAATCGGACAAATGGTTTAGGCGTGAAAGCATAACATAGTCAGCGTTACATTCGCATTACAATAAATGCTCATCCCACGGGAACCCTACATATTCCCGGAATAAAATGTAGCTTATGTTATTTCTTAGTGTCCCATTTGTATTCAAACCAAAAATCATATAAATCGGGCGAATAGTATAGGCGTGAAAACCCATTCCCACGGGAATACTACATTTTCCGGGATAAAAATATCCTATGTTGCGTCGATGGGTCCTATCTAGCCCCATACTAAAAATCATCTAAATCGGTCAAATGGTTTAGGTCAGAAAGCATAACACAGGCAGCGTTACATTCGCATTACAATATATGCTCATCCCACGGGAACCCTACATATTCCCGGGATAAAATATAGTCTATGTTACTTCATAGGGTCCCATTTATGTCCATACCAAAATTCATTCACGTCGGTTAAATGGTTTAGGCGTAAAAGCAGAATATTGACAGAGCTACTTACATCCATTCCCACGGGAATACTACATTTTCCGGGATAAAAAGTATCCTATGTTGCTTCGGTGGATTCCATCTACCCCCATACTAAAAATCATTTAAATCGGTCGAATGGTTTAGGCGTGAAAACATAACACAGGCAGTGTTACTTTCGCATTGCATTATATGCTTATCCCACGGGAATCTTACAAATTCCCGGGATAAAATTTAATCTATGTTACTTCATAGGATTTCATTTATCTCTGTACAAGGTTTAGGCGTAAAAGCAGAATATTGACATAGCTAATTATCCATTCCCACGGGAACACTACATTTTCCGGGATAAAAAGTATCCTATGTTACTTCTGTGGGTTCCATCTATCTCCATACCAAAAATCATCGAAATCGGTCCAGTAGTTTTTGAGTTTAAGAGTAACAAACATCCAAAAATCCAAAAATACAAACCTTTCCTCTTTATTATAATATAGTATATAGTATAGATTATAATAGTATAGATTAATTCATTCCCTATTCAGTAAAAACTAATACAAATTCATAATTTTCTAAAAAGTAAGGTAGGTACTTTGCTGCGTCATTGGAACCGGCAGCTAACGTAATTTTGCAGTTAATCTTGGTTATTGACCTATAATATTTACTTTATTTCGATCAAATATAAAGATGACGGCGGCTACGTTCTTTGAATTGTAAACAAGATGTGCGGCGGGTAGGCGACAAACAAATTGACAACACTCACTCTTCCCCCACCTGCAGAAGTTACTATAAAAGGCGTGCACTAGGTTGGCTCAGGCAGTCTTACGCGGAGCGCTGCCCGGCGCACACCTTGTTCCGAGTGCTCTCATAAGTCTTGTGAAACATTAGTGTTCATTATTTATTAATTATTAAGTAATTAAGTAATTGATTGATTTGATTAATTGAAGTGTAAAAATAATAATAAAGTAAATAGTGTGACAATTGTGTGTGAGTGTAAAAATATATCAGTGAGTGTGTCGGAGAGTATTACAGCGACCTACACACACCGTGTTTGCTGCCTGCGCTGCATTGTAACGGGTTTCTTATCAGCGCGTCAGCTGTTCCGACCGGGTAAGTCACATTGCATTATTATCTATTAATAGATCGCAGTTATATTTTTGAATCGCTGTGGTTATTAAGCTTGCGTATTCCTTGTTTGCGTTTTTTCTTTGTTTATTGATTTAAAATGTCAACTAAAAGTATGAATGATCTTAACAGACAACGCGGATCAATTAGGAAATGGTTAACTACTTTTGAAAAATATATAACACCTTTATTGGACGTAAAGGAGTTTAATACCGTCTAGTTAAATCAGTTACGCTTAAGATTGACTACTATGCGTGAACTTATGTTGAGTTTTGTGGTGGTATTGAGGCTTAGGCGTGCGGTCAAGAATTCCGGCGGTCGCGGGTTCAAACCCTAGGCACACTCATCTGACTTTTCAAAGTTATGTGTGTATTAGCAATGAATTATCACGTACTTTAACGGTGAAAGAAAATATCGTGAGGAAACCTTCATATAGGGTCAAGTAATATATTCATTTAAAAAAAAACTGAGTGCGGCATTTGGTGCCGTAAATCAATTCAAGCTATACCTCTGTTATGCTTGATGTTGTAATTTTCTGTTAGGTACATTGACAGTACCAATTTATAGTGAAAGAGAGATAACAATTTTACAAAAGGATTAACTTTAACTGACGTTTGACGTTTGACGTGTGCGGCCCTAAATTTTTCTAACTAACGCAAAAAGTAATTATTATTTAAAAAAAAGTGTGTGTGTGTGTACTTATGTACTCGCGTTAGAAGTTATACTTCATACATAAATATATATATTCTTAAATAATATAATAATCTATACTATCTATACTATTATAATAAAGAGGAAAGGTTTGTATTTTTGGATTTTTGGATTTTTGGATGTTTGTTACGCTTAAACTCAAAAACTACTGAACCGATTTCGATGATTTTTGGTATGGAGATAGATGGAACCCACAGAAGTAACGTAGGATACTTTTCATCCCGGAAAACGTAGTATTCCCGTGGGAATGGGTATAAGAAGCTATGTCAATATTCTGCTTTTACGCCTAAACCGTTTGACCGATATAAATGATTTTTTGTACAGAGATAAATGAAATCCAATGTAGTAACATAGACTTAATTTTATCCCGGGAATTTGTAAGATTCCCGTGGGATGACCATATAATGTAATGCGAAAGTAACACTGCCTGTGTTATGCTTTCACGCCTAAACCATTTGACCGATTTAAATGATTTTTAGTATGGGGGTAGATGGAACCCACCGAAGCAACATAAGATACTTTTTATCCCGGAAAATGTAGTATTCCCGTGGGAATTGATATAAGTAGCTCTGTCAATATTCTGCTTTTACGCCTAAACCATTTGACCGACGTGAATGAATTTTAGTATGGATATAAATGGAACCCTATGAAGTAACATAGACTATATTTTATCCCGGAAATATGTAGGGTTCCCGTGGGATGAGCATATATTGTAATGCGAATGTAACGCTGCCTGTGTTATACTTTCTGGCCTAAACCATTGGACTGATTTAAATGATTTTTAGTATGGGGCTACATAGGACCCACCGACGCAACGTAGAATATTTTTTATCCCGCAAAATGTAGTATTCCCGTTTGAATGGGCTATCGCGCCTATACTATTCGCCCGATTTATATGATTTTTGGTTTGAATACAAATAGGACACTATGAAGTAACATAAGCTACATTTTATCCCGGGAATATGTAGGGTTCCCGTGGGATGAGCATATATTGTAGTGCGAAAGTAACACTGCCTGTGTTATGCTTTCACGCCTAAACCATTTGTCCGATTTGAATGAATTTTGGTATGGACATAAATGAGACCTTTAAAAGGGACATAGGCTACTTTTTTGAATAATTCAATAAGTGCCATTTCGGGCACTTAGAAGACGATAGGTGTCATTAGACCATTTAAGATTCTAAGGATTCATTAAGTTACGTTGAATATAGTTAAGTGCGGTTAAGTGTCATAAGGTGGTCTTAAGTTTACTTAGGTGACGTTAAACGCACTTAGGTTACTTACTTGCCATTATTAGATTGGTATTGCTACTGGGTGGTTTTAAGTTCTCTTATGTGATATATGATTTTGAAGAGCTTACCCATAAGTAACTTTAAGGAAGATTATGTGCGGTTATGTACAATTAAGTGACGATAAGTTTTATTGGTGTATGTTAAGTGACGTTAGGTGCTATTAGTGGATGGTGAGTGACGTCAGGTGCCATTATCGGATGAAGTGACATCAGATTCCATTAGTCGAATCTATAAGGCTACAAGTGCCGTTATTGGAAATCACGCGACGACAGGTGCCATATTTGGCACTTATGGCAATTTTAGAAGAATTTTAGTGGAACTTAAGGAATAGAAGAGCTATTTTTCCGTTTTATGAATTTAGGTGCCATTTTTGGAACTGAAATCGCGAAAGGCACCATTATTTGAAGTCAGTATCCTGGATGACTTGAATTCACGTTAAATGCCATTTAGCACTGTGGAGTAGTGGTGACTGGTACCGGTACAGTAAAATGTTATCATGTGCATTTGTATGGGGCTCGGTGTCATTATGCGATGTTAAGTGCCATTATACGCACCTAGATGACATTAGATACATTTTCGCGATAAATTTATGAGACGATCTGAGGTTATGAAAAATGTCATAATGTCACTTGAGACGACTCTCAAAGACAGAAATGACCTCCAGTGGTGAACTACTGCAACAATTAGCGTAATTTTTGATTTATAGATTCACTTAGTTAGTTTCTGCACCCAACCCAGAAGTATACGCAGACGGAGTCGCGGGCAAAAGCTAGTATATTATAAAATAATATTTTAATAACTTCATGGTGTCGGTTTTTCATGACAGTGTGCGCGCGCATCGTAATAACTTCAATAAGTTTTTTTTTTAATAACTTCATGGTGTCGGTTTTTCATGACAGTGTGCGCGCGCATCGTAATAACTTCAATAAGTTTTTTACTTAATCTTAAAATTAGGATGAACGAAATTCCCGGTTCCAATTGGGCCAATCGATAGCTTACGTCACGCCGGTTCCAATAATACCAAACGCGGGTATCCTACGATTAAAATTGTGGGAGTTAGACAGAGGGGGGGTGAGGTAGAATTTCTGAGGGGGGGGGGGAAGGTCTCGTGGGGAGTTGATTCCGGCAATAAAAATTTTCAATGGTGTTAGGATTCTTGCTATAGGGAGTGAATGTCTTGGGGAGGGGGTGGCGGGGGGGGAGGGGTGGGGGGTCTCTGGCAAGGGCGGGGGGGGGGGGGGGTAAGGTGAACAGAATGGTTTCTGTGGTAATTTGCGGTTTTCTATAGGTGAAGGGCCAGGCGCGGGGGGGAGGGGGGGGGGGTAAGAGGAGTTGCCAGAGGCAGGGGCGGGTTATATTACTAAAAACGATTTAAGCCTGACCATGCGTGACGTACATATCATATCTTACTAATATTATAAACGCGAAAGTTTGTATGCATGGATGTCTGGATGTCTGGATGTTTATTGCTCTTTCACGCAAAAACTACCGAATGGATTTCAATGAAAGTTTACAATAATATAGCTTATACATCAGAATAACACATAGGCTATATATTTTTAAGATAGTGTGTGAAATATAACGATAATTGTCAAGTAAGTCGGGAAAAACTGCATCTGCGAGCTATTCTTGCGTACGCTGCAAAAACTGTAGAGTTTACACGTATATAATGTATAAGAGAAATGTTTATCTTAATAAGTCCTACAAAAAAGTCCGCGACAGCATATAACTATCTTTAAAATTACGAGGAATATGGTAAACACAACAATTTCATTTTCTCATATAAACTGTTCTACCTAATTTCCTGTCTAATTCCCTATAGCAAGAATCCTACCCCCCCCCCCCCCACCATTGAAAATTTTTATTGCAGGAATCAACTCCCCACGAGACCTTTCCCCCCCCCCCCGCACCCCCCTTCCCATCAGAAATTCTACCTCACCCCCCCTCTGTCTAACTCCCTCAATTTTAATCGTAGGATACCCGAGTTTGGTATCATTGGAACCGGCGTGACGTAAGCTATCGATTGGCCACATTGGAATCGGAAATTTCGTTCATCCTAATTTTAAGATTAAGTAAAAAACTTATTATATTATTTAAGAAAATATATCTTTATGTATGAAGTATAACTTCTAACGCGTGTACATAAGTACACACACACTTTTTTTTAAAAGTAAATGATCAAATAAATTAAAATCGATTTCCTATTTATCGATAATCTGATATCGCGTGAACAGTTTTTTGTCATGGCAACATTACTTTATGAACTGACAACAGAAAATGTAGGAACTATGTAAATAAATAGAAAGACTTATTATCTTAATCTATTTTATCCGGCAAATGTAAGATCAACTAATGCGATATAAAACCATTACAATTAAAAACAAGAATTGTTGATATTACTATATAAAAAAAAAAAAAAAAGGTTTTGGTCAGGTTAGGTTTTGGTCAGGTTAGGTTAGGTTTGGTCAGGTTAGGTTAGGTTTTGGTCAGGTTAGGTTAGGTTAGGTTAGGTTAGGTTAGGTTAGGTTAGGTTAGGTTAGGTTAGGTTAGGTTAGGTTAGGTTAGGTTAGGTTAGGTTAGGTTAGGTTAGGTTAGGTTAGGTTAGGTTAGGTTAGGTTAGGTTAGGTTAGGTTAGGTTAGGTTAGGTTAGGTTAGGTTAGGTTAGGTTAGGTTAGGTTAGGTTAGGTTAGGTTAGGTTAGGTTAGGTTAGGTTAGGTTAGGTTAGGTTAGGTTAGGTTAGGTTAGGTTAGGTTAGGTTAGGTTAGGTTAGGTTAGGTTAGGTTAGGTTAGGTTAGGTTAGGTTAGGTTAGGTTAGGTTAGGTTAGGTTAGGTTAGGTTAGGTTAGGTTAGGTTAGGTTAGGTTAGGTTAGGTTAGGTTAGGTTAGGTTAGGTTAGGTTAGGTTAGGTTAGGTTAGGTTAGGTTAGGTTAGGTTAGGTTAGGTTAGGTTAGGTTAGGTTAGGTTAGGTTAGGTTAGGTTAGGTTAGGTTAGGTTAGGTTAGGTTAGGTTAGGTTAGGTTAGGTTAGGTTAGGTTAGGTTAGGTTAGGTTAGGTTAGGTTAGGTTAGGTTAGGTTAGGTTAGGTTAGGTTAGGTTAGGTTAGGTTAGGTTAGGTTAGGTTAGGTTTTTTTTTTTTTTTTTTTTTTTTTTTTTTTTTTTTTTTTTCTCCTTCCCCTAACAAAAGTCAGAGTCTTTGTCGTTCTGTTTCTATTTCTACTTACCTCCTATCTTAGCTAACTCCTTCGTTGGGAGATCCTAATTTAGAGCCTATCTCCTTCGTAGGGAGTTCCTACTTATGGCCTATTTCTTATATCTATGGGGATCTTTATTTTATTTCTTTCATTTATATTTACATTTTTATCTTATTTGCTATCATACTTTATCACTTATTTTATCCTATTTATCTAACTTATATCTACTTACAATATTATCTTATTATCTATGCATTCTTACATTTTACTTATTATATATAATCTATAATCTAATCTGTAATCTATATTATGTACATTAGTCGTTTTTTATTTACTTATTTCTATTTATTAGATATTTTGCTACTTTTCTACAGTAAGCTATAAACTTATATCTAGTTTCTTCGTTTCTTAAAAGTATTTGTAAATTACTTACATTTATTTCCATTTCTAATTCTATTTCTAGGTTTGTTCGTTCTTTTAGGTGTACGGGGCAATCGACCAACGCATGGATGATGCTCTCGCTTACGTCGGGGTCACAGATACATGATGGGTTCTCCTTGCATTTGAATCGATTCAAGTACTCGGAAAACCCACCATGTCCCGTGAATACCTGTGTCAATATCTGGTCTAGTTCTATCTTTCGGAGTATTTTGTGCGCCTCGACGACCTCGGGGAAAAACAGCTTTGTAACCGAAGCCGTTTCCCCCTTACTATATCTTTCATCCCACTCGTGAAGGGACTGTTGCCTAATGCACCTCTTCACATGTGAGATGGGGCACGCATCATACTGAGGTTTAGTTTTCAGGGTTTTGGCTGCATCCTTTGCGAGCTGGTCTGCCCTCTCATTTCCTTCCAATCCAACATGTGCTTTAATCCAGAAGAGGTATACTTTTTTGCTGTGTTCACTTATGACCTTGAGTGTTTTGTTTATTTGAAACGCTAGTGGATGGAGGGATTCGCCACTGGATATCTCTTCGAGAGCAGACCTAGAGTCGCAAAAGATGTTACATTCACGAGCCTCACCTTTCAGTACCTCCTGCGTCGCAGCCTGCAGAGCGAGTAGTTCAGCCTGGTAGACCGTGCAGTATTGGGCGAGTTTGAGCTTTTTATGTTTTATCTCAGCAGCATCTTTCCATATAGAAAGTGCTGCCCCAACTTGACCATCTATTTTACTTCCGTCCGTGAAGATGTTTAATCTATCACGGACGTGTTCCCCCAATTCTGCACGATCCGCGATAAGCTGAAAGTCCTCTCTCCTCCGGCGTGCGGGATGATCTATCTCATAATAGGGCTTCAACCCCTCCGTTTCCCGGTCCCCTGTTACCTGCGTGGAATGTCCCCTCTTCGTCTCGTAGAGTAGTGCTACTT